>JAJHZJ010000666.1:4480000-5962505 GCA_023548195.1 Bettongia penicillata ogilbyi | reverse complement strand
TACATTGTTCAAGTGAAATTGTTATATCATTACTTTTTCTTCTGAGGTTTCTGTTGATTTTTGGTGAGGTTAATTTTCTCTGATTACTCGTGTCTTACTCTTACTCTAGAAGTGGAAACATTACATAGAATACATTGTTCAAAGGAAGATTTTGAAAAAGAAATGGTAAGCACAAAGGTTATGTTTAATTATTGTCCTTTCCTTTATTTACAGGGCTTCTAGAACTGTCATATTGTGCTACAGTTTTAGTGGCATTGCATGTAGGATTATAGAGATGGTATCATTAAAACTTCCCTTGATCAGCGAACATCTGAAATTATTGTATTATGTATTGGTCATTACATTTCAAGAAGGAAGTTGGTTCACTCTGGAGTGTATAAAAGAAATTGGCCAGGAGGATGAGGGATATTGAGGTCAAGCCATATGAGAATAAGTTGAATATAGTGGAGATGTTTACCCTTGATTAAAGTAGACCTAACTGTCTTCAAGTATTTCAAGAGGGTATCATGTGGAAGAGAGTTTATATTAAGTGAGCTCTTTGAGAGTAAGGAGCATATTTTCACACTATACTCTTTGCACCTTCAGTGCTTAGCACACCGCCTAGTACATAGTAAGCATTTGATAAATGCTAATTTACTAACTGATTCTTAGACCTAGAGAATACAATCATGAGCAAGTAATGGAAGTTGCAAAAAGAAAATACATTTCGTCAAATTGTTATTTCCTTAAATACTTATAGAATGAAAGCTATCCAAGTGAGAAATGCATTGATTTAATAGGTAGTGGATTATTTTCAATATAGGTTGTGAAATAAAGGCTGAAAAACCATTTATTTGGTGTGTGGTAGACTAGATTCTTGGTATCATGTGAGATCAACTAATTGGCCTCTGAGATCCTTGCTAACTCTGACTTTATTTGGTTGTATAATCTTGCTGTATTATAAACTCCTGGAGAATAGAAATCATATCTTTTGTTATTTTCTTTCCTAAGATCTAGCATATAGGTCATTCTTAACTGAATTTATAAATTCAACCCACATTTTTACGAAGAAGTAAGATTTTAATAACTGTTTCTAACATTTATGAAATCAGAAATTAAACAATTGAAAGCAATGAATGGAAATTACAAAGGACATTTCTTAACCAACAATAAATTATGGCAATATGTGTGTGGGGATATATGCAACAATTTAAGAAAACATATCATAAAGTTCAGAAAATCAAGCAGAGGTAGAGGTGGGGGAATTAGCAGGTCCTAGTAGCAGAACTATGCCTCAGAAATGTTTATTCTGTATGAAAAAGCGTAAGTGACATACATGAGGTTTTTCAGTCACTCATCCTACTGATTCCAGGGATAGAGGTGTTGGGTTTGAATATAGAGGACAAGGTTCCCACACACAAAAGAGGCCAACTGTCATCCTCATATTTCACTTACTCCTTAAGTACAGATTTCTGATTAGGACTTTCATCATACCCTCTTTTACTTCCTTCTTCTAGATGATGGGGTTCAACACTGGAGTGATGACCCAGTAAGACAACCCAAAGATTTCATCAAAAGCTGAGTGTCCTTAGACTTGGACTTCATGTACATGAAAAGAGCAAACCCATAGAACAAGATCACCACAGTCAGATGGACTGAACAAGTGGAAAAAGCCTTTTTCCTCCCCTCAGTAGATTTAATTCTCAAGATAGTGGAGAGAATGAAAACATAAAAGAAGAAATAAGCAGAAGAGGAGTGATTAAGATAACAGTGCTTGCAAATATAATAATAAATACATTGAGAGAAATGTCTACACAGATAACCTTCAAAAGAGCAAGAATTTCACAGGCAAGGTGGTCAATGATGTTCTCACAGAAAGGCATTATCTGTAAAACACAGATTGTGTCAGAGAGTTCAGAAATCCTAATATACAGGTCCAAGCAGCCATCTTCACACAGAGTCCTTTGTTCATGATGATGGTGTATCTTATGGGATTGCAGATGGCTACATACCAGTCAAAAGCCATTATTGCAAGCAATACACATTCCATGGACTCAAGTCCAAGGGAAATAACCAGCTGCAAGGCACATCCAATGCAAGTGATGGATTTCCTTTCAGATGTAAAATTAACTAACATTTCAGGGATAGAGGAGGATGTGTAACAGATGTCCAGAAAGGAGAGATTCTCAAGAAAAAAAATACATTGCATTGTGAAGGAGAGGATCTAGCATGCTGATGATAAGGAGGATACTGTTTGCCAGTAGAATCACCAAGCACATGAATAGGCCGAGCATGTAAAGAAGCCTCAACAGAAAAAAGCTCTGTCACAATTGTGTAAGTCCCCTTTTCCATGTCATTGTATTACAACACCTAAAGGATTTAGGGAAAGAGGCAGTTTATGTAGATTACAATGATAAATAACAGTGATTTATATTTGCATTCTTTTTTACTTTTTCTGCAATATAACTTTGGACTTTATTTCTATTTTCATTGACAAGTTACAATTGTTTACATATAAACAAAAAAAGGTAGAGTGAGGCACAAAGTTTCAAGCACAATCAATTTATTGGCAAGGCTAAAAATTACCTATAAATTAGGTCTCTCAGTTCCTTAATAAGCCAAAGATCATGAAGTGAGATGAGCTAGCCTTTTTATAGATTCTCTGGGAAGCTCAGAAGAAAGAACATGGCACATCACAAGTGGAAAACAATGTTATGGGTTACAAAATCAGAAACATCATAGGCAGCAAAGCAATAAAATTAGCTGGACATTTAGGGGCTAGCAACAACTGTTCTTTCCATTATTCTAACAGGAAAGGTTGATTGATAGAGTTCATCTGCTTGTTAGTGGAACAGAGATGACAGACTTCTTTGACACAGAGTGATTCACAGAAAAGCTAAACTTGGAACCTAAGAGATACCATATTTCCAGCAACTGTCCAAGGAAACTCAGTGGTGTAGAAATAGCAGATTTCCTTCAATTAAATGTAACTTATAGGGAAACAGAACTCTTAAACTTCAGATAGCAGGCTTTTTAAAATTAAAGTGTTTTAAAAGCAAAACTAAATTTTAAACTTAATTTAGAGAGGAAGATTGAACTTTTAAATTTGTAAATTTGTAAATTTAACTGAAAGACAAATATATAACTTAAGCAGTTATAGAATATATCAATAAAAGAAAGGAATAAAATATAAAATAAATATTTTATCTCATGAAGGGGAAACAAAAATAGAATGTAAAATATTCTGTATGCATCTGTAACTTATTATTTACTATTGTTAATATGTACTCAAAATAATTGTATATTGGTTTGAGATAGAAATCCCTCCATACTTTTTTGATTGACTTTATGCTTCTCTTGGTATCTTAAGATATGGATTCATTTTGGATACCTATGATCTTTGACTCAGTATGACAGTATTTAATTCAACTCAACTGAACAAACTCTTTTTGAAAGCCCATTATAAGTAAGATTGTTACTTGATTCTAGGGATATAAAAATGAAAGAGGACATACATTGCCTTGGAATAATTTATATTCTAATTTGTTTGGTGGTGGTGGTAGGTATAAAATGTACAAGCAAATAACCATAAGATGGCATAGGTGTCCTCAACACCTCTTTTTTGTTATGGATCCCTTTGACATTTTGGTGAAGTCTATGGACCTTCTCAGAATAATTTTTTTTTAACTGTAGAAAATAAAATGCATTCGATTCCAAAAGAAGCAGTTATATTGAAGTGGTTATCAAAATATTGAAAAAATATTCACAAATCACAAATAAGAAGCTCTGATATAAGGTAAACTACACTAATAATTACAAAACTATGACTCTGCCAAAGTACTAAGAGAAATTTGAGGAGGAAATGATCACTTTTAGTTTGGAGTTTGGGCAAGGGGAAATTTAATGATGAATTCTTGGAAAAAAATACACCAGAATTGCTCTTTAAAGGAAAGGAGACATTTTGATTGGCAGAAATAGGAGCAATCCATTCCTCCCATGTGGGACAGAGTGAATAAAAGCAGGACTGGGTAAAACTAGAGGATAGTAAGTATTCCACATTACGTCTATGGAGAATATGGAGAAGTTACAAGTGAGATAAGACTCATTAGGTAAGTTGGAACCAGAATGCGGAGGACGTTGCATGTTCGTCAAAAGAGTTAAAACTTTATTTGGTAGGTAATGGACACTCATCAAAGATTTGTAAGTTGAGAACCTACAGAATCAAAGCAACACAGTAGGGAAAAGTGTTTTTTTGGGGGGATTAGAAATTTGAAGTATAGATAGGAGAGGGGAGAGATCATATTGGAGAGTGATAGTTAAAGGAATGAAGTCCTAGAGGAAATGGAGATGGGATCAAGAGCACAGGTGTAGCAATTAGTCTTGGGAATGAGAAATGAAATGTCTACCTCTGAGAACATATTGAGAAGATGAGAAATGAGGAAAAATTAAGAGACTATTGCAATTGTCCAAGGCAGAAGGGGTAAGAATCAAACTCAGGGTAGTGGTGATGTTGTAGAAAAGAGTGAAAGGATGTAACAGGTAATATAGAGGTCAAATTGAAAGTACTCAGCAACTGATGAGTGAGGGAGAGAGAAGAATCATAAATAATTGATAAGTTTCAGATTACTGATATGGGAGAGTTGACAGGTACATTAGTAGGAACAGAAACAGAAAGATGTGCAGGATTTTGTTTGGAGGGAGGATGGGTTCAGTTTTAGAACACTGAATTTTGAGTGCTGGTATAATGGTATATATTGGGCAAGTGAGTTTAGGAGATAGGAGCTTTTAGAATAGATGGGAGAGAGGGATAGAGATGTAGGAATCATCTTCAATTCAATGCTTCTAAAACCGTGGATCATAGCTCCATATTGGGTCATGTAACTGAATATGGGGATTATGAAAAATTTGGCAACAGTAAAAGATTTCTGAATGCACAATTATCTAAAATTATTAAAAAACAAATGTGTGATCAGTCTGAGGTGTTTCCAGCAGCTTTAGCTCACTGCAGCCTTGGTTCTGGACAAGCATTGATAATTATAAAATCAAAATATCTATCAACTTTGAAAAACATCAAAGATACTCTATATCCTGCAGTATCAAATATCTTGCCACAATTTAATTCTTTATGTAAAAATAAACAAGCACATGTATCTCATTAGTATGCACATTTTCTTTCATCTTTGACAAATAGTAAAAATTATATATATACCAAAGAATTGTTTAAAAAAAATTCTTTATGACTTATTATCAATAAACATTTGATTTATATGTCTATTTTATACACGCATATACCCAAGGGTTGCGTAAAAATTTCTAGGTCAAAAGGGAAAGTGGAAAAAGTTTAAGAAACTCTGACTACATAAATGAGTTAGTTATAGTAATAGGAGTAAATGACACCTCCAGAACAGAAAGGGTAGAGAGAAAGAAGAGAGTAAGCCATGATAACCTTATTTAAAGGATATATAGAGGGTGGGATGCCAGCAAAGAGAGTGGTTGAAGACAGAAGTGGAGAACTATATGTATAATGTCATCAATGCAGAGAGAGTAAAGTGTATTGAGTAGAAGTTGGTATCAAATACTTCCACAAAGTCACGGATATGTCAGAATAAAAGTAATATGATTTGGCCATAAGTTGAACATCAATTACCTCAGTCACTTCAAAGCAGGGGTTCTTAACTTTTTTTTTGTCTCACAGGCCCTTTTGACAATTTGGTGAAGCCTATGGAGCAGCAAGGTGGTACACTGGATAGAATGGTAGACCTGGAATCAGAAAGACTCAAATTTGTGAATTCAAATCTAGCCTCAGACTCTTATTAGCTGTGTAGACCCTGTTTGCTTCAGGTCCTCATTTACTGAATGAGCTGGAGAAAGAAATCGCAAACAATCCTAGTACCTTTGCCAAGAAAACCCCAAATGGGGTCATGGATAGTTGGATCTCAATGAAAACTAATGAACAACAAGCAATGAACCTCTTCTCAAAATAATGCTTTTAAATGGATAAAACTGGACACATGGACTTGCAAAGGAAACTAATTGTATTGAAATAGGGTTGTCCAACTATATTTAAAATAAACAGACCTGAAAATTACCCATTGATCCTTTAGGGATTTCATCCAAGTTAAGAGCCTGTGATTTAGAGAAAGCAATTGCAATGAAGTTGTAAGGAAAGCAGCCAGATTATCAGGGTTTTAGGAGCGTGTAGTTTCTTAAGAAGTGTAGACAAGTTTTTCAGACTCTGCTTTTTAGAAGATTGACACTGTAGAGAGATAAAATAATAGGGTGTGGGGGTAGCAAGGAAAAGTGTTTCTCTTTCTTTATAAAATATTAAGACTTGAAGTTGAAGACAAGGAGGAAGGAGTCTCTACAGAGGGAGATACTGAAACTGCATAAGAAAAAGGGTGATGATTAAAGGAGTGAGGTCCTAGAGGAAATGGGATCATACTAGAGATATTAGGAATGATGGGGGAAAAAACTGAAATTCTAACTGGATCAACTTTGTGTACAGAATCTATACTATGGCAGTCAAAGTATAGCACATTATTTAATAAAATGCTTTAATATTCTTATTTGAGCTATAAAAATAACATTTTGAAGGAGGCATGGGTTGATATTATTATTTTATATGTGAATAATGCAATTTAGAAAGATAAAGTGCCTTCTTTAGCCATCTAAGTCTCAATTTCAAAATTTCATCTTCATCTTTCTTTGGTCTTTTCTTGGAGTAAGTGCTAGCTTCAGAGTTTTGTGAGTAAGTCTTCTGCCTGTGCTGCTGGTACCACCTTCTCTTCCTTTCTCCGAAGCCGTGCTGCCTCAATGAATCCTAATTTATTTTCCTCCCTCCTGTTTCACTGTATTCTTCTTATCTACAAACACAGAGAGGAAGTTGTTAAGTCCCACACAGTTCCTCCCTACCACTTAAAATGACTTTAGGGATTACAAAGTCCCAAAGAACATTCGGGAGGGGGTAGGGAGGGGAAGGCTGGAGGAGGGACAAGTTGGCATACAGATCCAGTAACTGAGCCTTCAAAACGTTCCAGGGACCACAGGATAGAGCAGACATGGAAGGAAGAACGAGAAACATAGGATTCCTCTTCACACAAGTTAATATAATCACTTAAGAGTAAAAGTTGGCAATATTTTGCGTATTTGTTCAGAAACATGGAAAAACAGCAACTAAACTCCTGCCAGGTAGAAAAGTATTACATGGCTTTGTTGCCCTCCCAGTGACTGCCCTGTTTATCTTTTTTCTCCTTTACCACTCAGCTTGCCCTTTACTTGCAAGAAATTCTGTCTGATCTTTATCCTACAAATCTGGTGGATGTTCCTTGATTGGGTACACATTCAGGAGATGCTTAATTTCTATATCACTATGTCATTTTGATAAATTTTTGATCTTCCCAAATTAAATCTGCTAATCTTACTCTCACCAAAACCAAAACAAAATAAAAAACTCATAACACTGCTTTTGATTTCTTCCTCTGCAGGCTTATTTTAATATATTCTCTCCATTTTCGTAAGAGAGAGGATGATTTGCAAACTTATATACTTCTGTAAAGTGGGACAATAAGAACTTTCTTTACAGAATTGCTGTGAGGATCACATTAGGTAACATGTTTGTTTACTGCCAACCTTTAAGCATGATATAAATACTCGCTATTATTATGATTAATATACTTGCCTCACCGAGTATTCCCTTGTTTCTGCATATGTTGTAGATTCTTTTTCTGATACTACACCATTTCCTTCAACACATTTGAGAGGCAAGAACTAAGGGACAAGAAATCATTTTTCTCTTTGAGGTATTGTTATGCGGTCTCTGAGTTAGATACCAAACTCTTTCGTTCAGTAACAATGAACCATAAAACGACAAAATGTTAGAACTTGTAGAAATCACAGAATATACCGCATTCAATGCAATACCTAGGAGGGACCTCAGAGTACAAAACATAGAAAGGAAAGACTGGAGGGGACATGAAAATATAGAATATGAAATGAAAAACCTGAAAGGAAATTAAATATTAGATCTAGAAAGGACAAAAAAGGACATAAAATGTCACAACTGAAAAAGCTGATTATAGAAGGGAGTTGAAATATCAATGACATATAGAATGCCAGAAGGAACCTTGGAACATAGATTCTTGTTCAGACAGTAGATTTAATTGATGAGGAACCAAGGGCCAGAGAGAATCTAAGGCTTAATCAGTACCAATGATGTAATTTAATAGAGTGATTTATTGTTATAGTCATTCATGAGAAAGAGAGAGAGACAAGAGGTTTCAAATAGGTTTTTAGTCAGAAAAAAATAATCCTTCAGTTTGCTTTGCAGTTTCTTTGCCTGGTGGTAAGATGATCTTTATATTGGGGTTTTTCATATGGTTCAACCTGACTTCCATTCCCATCCCTATCAATATTTCTATCCTAACTCAATTTCCATTCCCAGTAAATAATATCTTTTTCATCTCTTAAAAGGACCCTTGCCAGGAGAGTACCCGTGATCCTCAATTACCTTTGAACTTAGAAGAGTCTTTGTCTTCTCCTCCATTCATTTCAAGTCATTTAGTTGCTGTTTTTCCATGTTTGTGAATAAATATGGCAAAATATTGCCAACTTTTACTCTTAAGTGATTATATTAACTTGTGTGGAGAGGAATCCTATGATTCTCCTTCTTCCTTCCATGTTAACTCTATCCTGTGGTCCCTGGAAAGTTTTGAAGGTTCAATCACTAGATCTGTATGTCAGTTTGTCCCTCCTCCATCCTCCCTTCCTCTCCCTCCCCTCTCGAATATTCTTAGGGACTTTGTAATCTGTAAAGTCATTTTAAGTTGTAGGAAGGAACTGTGTGGGACATAAAAACTTTTAGAAGGTCTGGGAAAACTGTCTCATGACCTCATTACACTAAGTTTAGTAGACTTTTAAGTCTAACCTGTCCACCTAGGCTCTTGATGTCATTCTTTTTAAAAAGGCATCCATCCCTCAAATCCTTCCTCCATCAAATATTATAATTACTTCCAATTTACCCTTTCAACTGGATTTTTTGCCTCTGTAAAAATATTCACACCTCTTCTATCCTATAGGAATCTTGCCCTTAATCATTCCACGTTTTCAGACTATTATTATTTTCTTTTACTGTCTCCACTTCTACAACATCATTTAGGCCTACTAGTTAAAGTCCATGTATCTTTTCCTCAGAAACAACACTCCACTTCACATTTCCTTGCGTTTAATTGCCAATCAACCATGCCAAAAGGTATATTCTCAAGTTTACCCCATAGCATTCTTTTCCCTCTTCAAAATACAGCCCAAACCCTGTATTACATCTGATTCTCTTCCTTATTTCCCTTCTGACTTCTAGAATACAAGTAGATTGTGTCTATATAGGATTTGTGTATTTCTGTGAACTGTCTTAATATACTGATATTGCTAGATGATGGCATTTTAAATATAATCTGGGGCCTGACCCACCTTTGAGGACATGAAGAGATCCACAGGCTACCCTACCTGAACAAAATGCACAGGCAAGCCTAAGGAGTGCCACGTAGCCTGGGAACTATGTTCTCCAAGCTCCAAGAATATTATTGAGTCAAACTGTATCACTTTCCTCTGGTAAGAATGCCCTATATTTGTGGTACGCTCCTTTAAGCTGCCCTTCACAAGTATGTATCAGGATTCCAGCTTCTATGAAAATTAAACTAGAAAATTGTTAGAAGAATGGGCAACTCTCTGTTAACTGATCCATTCATTCTGGAGAGCAATTTGGAACTATGCCTAGAGGGCAACCAAACTGTGCATTCCTTTTGATCCAGCAGTACCACTACTATGCCTATATTCCACAGAAATAATAAAAAAAGAGAAAAGGACCTCCATGTACAGAAATATTTATAGCAGTCCTTTTTGTGGTATCAAAATTTTGAAAACTGAGGAGATGCCCATCAATTTGGGAATAATCTGAACAAGCTGTGGTATATGAATGTCACGGAATGCTCTTGTCCAATAAGAAATGATGAACAGGTTGATTTTAGAAAATCCTGAAAAGACTTGTGTGAACTCATACAAAGTGAAATGAGCAGAATCAGGAAACCACTGTACATGGTATCAGAAACATTGTGTGATGATCATCTAAGAATGGCTCAGTTCTTCTCAGGAGCAGAATGATCCAAGATAAGTACAGAGGACTGAAGAAGGAAAATGCTCTCCATAGTCATATATAGAACTGATAGATTCTAAATGTAGGTTGAAGCTTATTTTTCTTTTTACTTACTTTACTCTTTCTCATAGTTTTAAAAAGTGTTCTTTTTTCACAACTTTGACTAATATGGAATTTTTTACATGATAGGACATGTATGAAGTATATCAAGCTTCTTTAACAGCCTGGTGAAAACTATATAGTTTCCAGAATAAGATTTTTAAACACACACAATAAAATACATACAATTACATAGAAAACCAATCATATTAGACTACAGTCATCAAAATGTTAAAGAAATTAAGAATTTCATGGATCCCAGGTTAAGAACCCCTTCACTGGAGTGTGGTGCTTATTAAGCAGAATGCAAATAAATAGATGCAGAGAAAGAGTAATGGAGCCTATTTCCAGAATGCTGGGATTCTATAATTCTAAAACAGGTCCAAGCAAAATGTGAATCTTTAGGAAATACTGAACAAGCAAAGGGTGGTAGCCCATCTTCCAAGGTTTTGGTGAATACTTGGACCATTCTAGGAAAGCATTTTACATGATCTATCATCTTCAGGCCTGATGAGAAGGGAAATGACAGAAATAGCAGGTTCTATTTTCTTAGGGCAGAAAGAGATTGAATCTTGAAATAATAAAGACGGAGAATTGTCAAGGTTATTTTTTTTTCTGTTTGCTCTTCTTGCCTTAACCCTGGTGTTTTTGCTCTCTACTTGAATAAGACAAATAATAAAATAAAATCTATTCATTTAGGGCATTAAGGTATCAGAGATGATGATTTCTACAATGTAAGCTAACTACTTTCCATGTAGGCATATACTGAATGAAGTAAACATACCATATGTGCACCACTTTAGCTGCTACTGCTTTGTTGCCCTCTTCTTATACATGTGTTCATCCTTGAGCTCAGCATTGGTAATAGCCAGTTCTTTTGATAATGCTTGTGTTGTTTGTGTGACTTTCCCTATGTCCTCATAGGTCTGTTGACTACCTAACAATGTACCAGGGTAGGAAATCCTTTTCCTAGGTCAATAAGAAGAAAATACTTCTTAATGTCCATTCATCAGGTAGATGACTGACAACTGCTATTCATTTCAGTTGGTACTTTCCTTTCTTTTTTCTTATTATATAAAGAGGTAGCCCACCCTTGTGGAATAACAAATGCTAGCTGCTACTATGGCTATAACTATGACAATTACAGCGATGGCTACAAGCGTGATGATAACTGCTACATATGACTATGTTGATTCCTCCTCCTTTCCTAAGGGATGCCCCCCATGTCATATATCCAAAGTAGTCTTTTACACCTCCCATATCCCCTATCTCCTTTGTCTTTCTTTGCTTTATTAGTTATTCCATTCATTGCACACCCAGCATTTGCTAACTTTTATTATTAATTCAAGTTTTAATATAAATATCCCCTCTCCCTAAGAGACTGCAGGCTCTTCAAGGGCATTTTGTATGCAAAGTGTCCAATAAAACTTTTTGAACACAGCAGATAATGAATGAATAAATGCTAGTGGTAGATGGCATTGGTAAGGTGAGCCCTCTAGCTCTGAAACTTTTCCCAATGAGCAAAGTAACTTGGGAGTGGAAAATTTTATACGCACACACCTGTATTTGTATATATGTATGTGTACATGTATGTGTATGTATATGTGTTCATTCTCTCCTTTATCATCCTGGAACCAGAGAATAGCATACTTTTTAGAGGAAAAAAGACTTTGTCTTTCTCCTATTATTTTATGATCTACTGAATCTCTTGATAAGATATCCTTATATGCAAGTGATTAGAGGAAGCTTGTCACTGCTGCCATTAGATGGGAGCCACTTGTGAGTATATTGAATGAACTGCAGTGTGTCCTCCTGCAAAGGAACAAGGAAAGAGGCTGTTCCTATAATGATGGAATCTTTGTTTTGGATACATGTAATAGTTCTGCCCTTCTAATTCTCTTTCCTGACTTACCTTTTACTTCAAAGTATTGTAGTTGGGTCAGGTACTACTGGGATGATTTACTTGACCTCTCCTTCCAAAGAAAAGATGAAGAGCTATTGTTTCTCCTGTTATAACATAGAGTGGTAGGAAATACAATTGTAGACCCAGTGTTGGCTTAGAGGGCTATAACCACATACGGTGATGATCATGAGCCCAAGATAGAAGTCCTCTTTCAAATCCATTTGCATGAAATATTTATGTGCCTCAACTATTTCTGAGGTCCAATAAGTACAAATTGACATTATATCTTTGTTTAACCTATGCCAGCATTTGGATGTCCCAGATCCATAGCTTTAGAATCTTAATCCAACTGTACTTGGGAATATCCATACCCTGGGAAGATTATCTCATACCAACTCTATTTACATGAACTTGAGTTTTTCAAGAATCCTAATTCTGCAATTAGCATAGCATAGTGGAAAATATTTTGGGGTGAATTAAGTGACATAATTTATAGTCCTCAATGTCACTTAATAATAATTTGACCTTTGGTTGCATATATTTATATTCATTTCCTATGTCTCAGGGACTATCAAATCTTAAACAGAACTTCTTGATGCAATGGTGATTTTATCAGTTGAAACTTCCTTTTCTTATCCAAGCTGCAATGATTTTGTTGGTGCAATTTTTTTTTCACTGATAGCTAACTGAAGTAATTTATTTTATCTTTTAAGATAAACTCATTGCTTATCAGATTATTTTTTGGAAAGCCACTTAACCTTTCTCAGTTTCAATTGTTTCCTTGTAAAATGAAGGTTAAAAGTTCATCTCTACTTTCTCAGCATGCATGCTAGCAAGGTCTAATGAAATGATGGCTATAAATCAGTTTTTCAGCTGTAATGAATTACTGCAAATGTTTAGTATTATGATGACAATATCATCTATATGAATAACCTCTTTGTCTTCCCTTCTTCCTGAAAGTGAAAGCTACTTGGCCCAAGAACTAAGTTTGATTATTTGCTCAGGCCAATTTCTTCTTGATTGTTTGGTTCATAGAAGGAACCAAAGTTTTTATCAAGGCAAAAGTATTTCTAAAATGCCTTCTAAGAGTGCTATGCATTAAAAGAGTTGCCAGACCTACATATGACAGAATACCTACTCTCAAGGAACCTAAAATCTAAGCAAGAAGAAGAGGCTAACAGTTTTGTTCCTTTATTACACAATCATTTTGCTATATTCCATGTCCTATGAAGAGGATTGGGAATACAAAGAAAAAATATCCCCAGGAAAGACAGGAACTCCAGGGGCTGATGTTTGACCAGAGTGAAGTATAAACACTTCCAGGCTGACTTCTGCTGAATCAACACACAGTGGGCTGTGACAGCAGCTCTATTGGGAAATAGACTAAGCCTCACAAAATTTCACCTCAGAACCTTTAATCTCAGGGTTTAAGGAACTTCACCTCACAAACTTCCATCTAAGGAGTAGCAAACTGCTGAGTGGGGAAAGACCCAGCTGTTTCTGGAAGTAAGGTCTCATGGTGCTGACCAAGGAGCAAACATCTGCCTGGTGAATGTGGTATGGTACTGCACGGAGAAAGATCATTTGTGGGACAGAGTTTTTGGAGGCCCCAACTGTGCTTAGGGGAGTAGAAGAGTGCCTTAGATTGAGCTTCAGACAGAATTCAAAAATTAACAGGAAAGAATATCTGAGGTCTGGGACACCATTACCCACAACTCAGGATTAAATACTGATTACAATTATAATCTGATAAAATAAAATAAAACAAAACAAAAATAAAAATTAACAAGCAAAGGAAAAAGAACTGAACTTTCAATAGCTACTATGGTGTAAATGAAGATCTGGGATCATATTCAGAAGAAGATAATAGGATTTAAAAAAAAGTCACCTCTACCCTAAAGAGTAACATCAAATGGCCACAAATCTCAAGAAACTTCTTGGAAGAACTCAGAAAGGAATTTAAAATTCAAATAGGAGAGATTGAGATAAAGTTAGGGAGAAAAAGACAATCTAAGGAAATTACGAAAAGAAAGTCAACCAATTGGAGAAAGAGGTTCCCAATCTTAAGAAAGAAAATAACTCCTTGAAAAGTAGAATTGGGAAAAAAGAATAGAATGATATTATATGATACCAAGAAATAATACAATTAAAAAAAAAGAAGAGAATCTGAAACATTTCATTAGAAAAGCAACTTGTCTCAAGAACAAATCAAGGAGAGACAACATAAGAATGGTTGACCTATCTGAAAGTTATGATAAAACAATATTACAAGAAATCGTTAAGGAAAATTGCCTTGAATTTCTGGAACAAGAGGGTAAAGTAGAACTCCCCCTTCCCTCCCATTCATTACTTGAAAGATATCCCAGGAAGAAAATTTACAGGAATGTTAATAGCCAAGTTTCAAAACTCCCAGGTTAAAGAGAAAATATTATGAATAGCAAGAAAAAAAAGTTTAAATACTGTCAAGATACTATTAGGATGCAATTTTGTAAGACCTGGCATCTTCTACACTAAAAGACCATAGGTTTCACTATATTTAGAAGAGAAAAAGACCTGAGATTGTGACCAAGAATAACTTACCCAGCAAAGTTGAGTACAATTGTGAATAAAAAAAGTGGTTATTAAATGAACTGACTTTCAGGAATTTGTAACAAGAAGACCAGAGTTCAATGGAAAATTTAATACAAAAGATCCCGAAGAAATATAAGGAAAAAATTAAAGACTGACATGAGAGACTTATTAGGATCAAACTGTTTACTTCTTATATGCGAACCTATTAACAGTATTCTTTAAAATGTGATCATTACAAGGGTAGTTTAAAAGAATGTTTAGGGCTGAGTTGTATATGATGGGGTGAGTCTTAAAAATAAAATTGGGTTGGAAAGGTAAAAAGGAGAAATTATCTTTAGAATGCTGCTACAAAGGAAGAACTGACACAGAGGAAGTAGGTGGTGGTGAAAGTCTGATAATACTGGAGTCTTACTCTCCTTGGGTTTAGGATGAATAGGAACCAATTTGTAAGAGTTGAAAGGATTGGGGAAATGGTGGGGGAAGGAGTTTTAGAATGTATATTAAGATTTAGGAAGGTGGGGAGGAAGATGAGGGAAGGGCTTTTAGAAGGATGTGTGGATTAAGATTTAAGAGGATCGGGAAGAGGAGTGTGGATAGAGTGAGGAATAGGAAGCTAATAGGAGTAGACAAAGTAACAGGAAGAGTAAAAAGAGAGGCTGATGACAATTGTGAGTAAATAAAGATGGAGGGAAATTCACAAATAGTTATTGTAACTTTGAATGTGAATGGGCTGAGATCACCCATAAAAAGGAAACAGCAGGATGGATTAAAATCAGTCTGATAATACATTGTTTAGATGAAACACATTTAAGAATGAGAAATGTACATAGAGTTAAAATGAAAAGTTAGAGTAGAATTTATTATGCTTTAACTGATGCAAAAAAAGGCAGGGGTATGATTGCATACAAAGTTATGGCTAAAATGGATTTAATTAAAAGAGATAAACAGGATAATTACACTTTGATAAAAGGTACCATAGACAAAATGCAATATTAATACCGAACCTATGTGCATCAAATAGTATAGCACCTAAATTTTTAAAAGAAAAGTTATATAAATTGCAGGTAGAGACAGTACTGTTATAATAGTGGAGTATTAAAGATGATTAGGAAAAAAAGGAAAGAACCTATATGTTCTAAATATTTATAGCAGCATTCTTTGTGCTGGTAAAGAACTGGAAATTGTGGGGATGTCTGTAAATTGGGGAATGGCTGAGCAAGTTGTGGTATATTATTGTGATGGAATACTATCGTGCTATAAGAAATGTTGAACTCTATAGTCTTGGAAAAACATGGACAGATGCACAAAATAATGAATAGTGACATGAGCACAACCAAGAGAATGCTTATACAGTAACATTACCTGGCATCAAGTTGCTTACATTTGGGTAAAGAAGGGAATAATACATAAAATTGTATCAATTTAGAACTCCAGCACTGAAGGATTTGCAAAGCATTTTACATGTTATCTCATTTACTCCTCACGGCAACCCTGTGAGGTAGGTGGTTTTAGTCCCCATTTCACAGATGAGGAAAATGACACTGAGAGAGGTTCAGTGACTTGTACAGGTAAACACTGTTAGTGTGGGATTTGCATGTAGAATTTGAACTCAAGTCTTCCTGACTGCAATTTCAACATTACTCACTCTGCCCTCTAGTTGCCTCAAAATATATAAACAAAATAATTTCTGAGGGGATCTTACTAGCAGTTTGGGATGAGGAGGAGTTAGGGTAGATTTCTTCCTGTAGGAGGTGGGAATTGAGCTGACTTTTGTACAAAGCTAGAGATTCTTCAGGGTGGTGGTGAGGAAGGAGTGAATTTCAGGCATGGGAGACAGATGGCGCAAAGTCATAGAGATGGAGAAGAAATATTGCGTATGGAGAAGAGCAAGTTGGCCCATTTATACTGACTGCAGAATGCACAGAGAATATGCAATAAGCCTGGAAGTATTGGCTAAAGCTAAGGAATAAGACCTTTAAAAGTCAAATGGAGGGGGTTGATTTTTATCTTCAAAGCAAGCACAAACCACTGCAGCTTAATGAACAGTGAAGTTACATGATCAGAGCTATTCTTTAGAAACATCAACAAGGCAGTAGTGTGGAGGATAGATCACAAAGGTTCTATGACAACAATTTGAGCAGGTACAAGTGAGTCAACGAGAGAGAAAGAGAGAGAGAGAGAGAGAGAGAGAGAAGAAAAAAGAGAGACAGAGAGAGAAACAGAGACAGAGAGACAGAGACAGAAACAGAGACAGCAAGACAGAGAGACAGAAATAGACAGTGCAGTGGGACTAGCTCTGAAAATGTACTCTGAAGACCTCAGTTCAAATTCTGGCTCTGCTAATTTCTATTCTTGAATCCATGGCAAAATCACAACTTCTCTGAACTGATTTCCTCTTCTTTATGTACTACTTATTGATGGTGGCTGTTTGCCCTGTTGATGAGCAGTGAGGTAAAGCTACCAGTCACTGATTCACTCCTATTCTTGGGACAGGCTACTCATCTTGAGAAAGGACTTTCTAGCCACTCCCTCAGCCTCCTCTCTTTGGAGGAATGTTTTTCCTTAATAATTAATCGCAGTAATGACAAATACTTGTCTTGATCCCAGTCCAGACAGTTATCAGTCCTACCACCATAGTTAAATCATTTATCCAAAGAGAAGCTTCCTCCTGGGAAGCTGTAAAAGTGAATCAATAATACTCTCCAATAATCCCAAGTCCCTAGCCAGAAATCTCACTGTGACAAATATAAAAGTTTTAACTCTAGCATTCCTCTCCTGAGTCATCTTAAAAGTGAGGTACCTTCTAATGTCGCTGCATTCAAACAATAGCACAATTTAGCAATTTGTTGATTGACATTAATTTTTTCCACCTTAAGAAAAGAATAAACTTTGAAACAGAAAAGACTAATCAATTTTTAAAGGCTTGCATTTCTTCTTTCCACAAGTCTAAAGGTGGAAAAATCCAGCTTGTAAAACACAAGCAAAAATCAGGATCTCTGCCAAGCCCAAGACTCTGACCAGGACAGGTGGTGGGGAGTAAAGTAGGAGGATACTGGGAAATTTCCTTCCAAAACAGTAGATATACATCTTTACTTTCTGTCTCTTTGGTGGAGTCTGTAGGAGGCAGAAATGCATGTAGTGTGTATGAACTGTAGTGAAACCCACTTGAATGAATTAGAACATAGGACCATCATTCCAGTGTTGGAAAGGAACTTAGAGGTCATCTATTCCAATGACTCCTTTTTATTTTATTTTTTAATATAAATAAATTTATTTAACTTTTTACATTCATTTTCACAAAATTTTGGGTTCCAAATTTCCTCCCCATTTGTCCCCTTCCCCCACCCCAATACACCAAGCATTCTAATTCCCCCTATCACCAATCTGCCCTCTCTTCTATCATCCCTCCCTTCCCTTGTCCCCATCTTCTCTTTTGTCCTGTAGGGCCAGATGACTTTCTATTCCCCATTACTTGTATTTCTTATTTCTTAGTAGCAAGAACAATACTCAACAGTTGTTCCTAAAACTTTGAATTCCAAATTCTCCCCATCCCTCCCTCCCCAACCATTCCCTTTGGGAAGGCAGGAAATTCAATATAGGCCATATCCGTGTAGTTTTGCAAATGACTTCCATAATAGTCATGTTGTGTAAGGCTAACTGTATTTCCCTCCATCCTATCCTGTCCCCCATTGTTTCTATTCTCTCTTTTGATCTTGTCCCTCCCTGAGTGTTGACTTCAAATTGCTCCCTCCTCCCATTGCCTTCCCTTCCATCATCCCCCCCATTCTGCTTATCTCCTTCTCCCCCACTTTCCTGTATTGTAAGATAGGTTTTCATATCAAAATGAGTGTGCATTTTGTTCCTTCCTTTAGTCAAATGTGATGAGAGTAAACTTCGTTTTTTTCCTCAGCTCTCCTCTTTTTCCCTCCACTAAAAAGTCTCCTGCTTGCCTCTTCTATGAGAGATAATTTGCCCCATTCCATTTCACCCTCTCTCCTCATAATACATTTCTCTTTAACATTTACCTTAATTTTTTTAAGATATGATCCCATCCTATTCAATTCACTCTGTTCTCTCTGTCTCTGTGTCTGCGTGCATGTGTGTATGTGTGTGCACGCACGTATGTACAAGTGTGTGTGTGTGTGTGTGTATGTGTGTGTGTGGTCCCACCAACAACCCAGATGCTGAAAAGTTTTAAGAGTTACAAATATTGTCTTTTAATGTAGTAATGTAAACAGTTCACCTTTGGTAAGTCCCTTATGACTTCTCTTTGCTGTTTACTTTTTCATGCTTCTTCTCATTCTTGTGTTTGAAAGTCAAATTTTCTTTTCAGCTCTGGTCTTTTCATCAAGAATGCTTGAAAGTCCTCAATTTCATTGAAAGACCATTTTTTCCCCTAAAGTATTATATTCAGTTTTGCTGGGTAGGTGATTCTTGGTTTGAGTCCTAGTTCCTTTGACTTCTGGAATATCATATTCCACACCCTACTATCCCTTAATGTAGAAGTTGCTAGATCTTGTATTATCCTGATTGTATTTCCACAATACTGGAACTGTTTCTTTCTAGCTGCTTGCAATATTTTCTCCTTGACCTGGGAATTCTGGAATTTGGCCACAATGTTCCTAGGAGTTTCTCTTTTTGGATCTCTTTCAAGTGGTGATCGATGGATTCCTTGAATACTTATTTTGCCCTCTGGTTCTAGAATATCAGGGCAGTTTTCCTTGATAATTTCATGAAAGATGATGTCTAGGCTCTGTTTTTGATCATGGCTTTCATGTAGTCCCATAATTTTTAAATTGTCTCTCCTGGATCTATTTTACAGGTCAGTTGTTTTTCCCATGAGATATTTTGCATTCTCTTACATTTTTTCATTCTTTTGGTTTTGTTTTGTGATTTCTTGGTTTCTCAGAAAGTCATTAGCCTCCATCTGTTCCATTCTAATTTTGAAAGAACTATTTTCTTCAGTGAGCTTTTGAACCTCTTTTTCCATTTGGCTAATTCTGCTTTTGAAAGCATTCTTCTCCTCATTGACTTTTTTGAACCTCTTTTGCCAATTGAGTTAGCCTATTTTTCAAGGTGTTATTTTCTTCAGCATTTTTTGGGGTCTCCTTTAGTATGGTATTGACCTGTTTTTCATGCTTTTCCTTCATCTCTCTCATTTGTCTTCCCAGTTTTTCCTCCACCTGTCTAACTTGATTTTCAAAATCCTTTTTGAGCTCTTCCATAGTCTGAGCCCATTGGATATCTATTTCGGATGTTTGGGATATAGAGGCCTTGACTTCTCTGTCTTTCCCTGATAGTAAGCATTGTTCTTCCTCATCAGAAAGGAAAGAAGGAAACATCTGTTCACCAAGAAAGTACCCTTCTATGGTCTTCTTTTTTTCCCCTTTTCTGGGCATTTTCCCAGCCAGTTACTTGACGTATGAGATTCCTCTCCACCCCTGTGTTACCAGTGCTTGGGGTCTGAGATTCAAATGCTGCTTCCCAGCCTCAGGGCTTTCAGCGGGGGGAGGGGCTGCTGTTCAGTGAGAGATTAAGTACTGCTGCTCAGGTGAGGGCAGGGCCACCTCCCAGGCTCAGTTCCCTCAGGGGGTTTATGCGGAGATCTTCAGTAATGGATCTGAGGCCCTGTCTGCTCTGGGAGCCCCTGGCCGCTGCTTCCCCCACCACTTCCTCACAAGGGCTTTCAGTTATGGAGACAACCCACTGCCCTCTCGGCTGGCCAGATAGGGTCTCTCACTGCCCTGTAGTGCCTATGGTTGGAGGGACCTTCATGGCTGCTGGAGATGCCATCCCTGAAGCCTGCTGGGGTCTGCTCCTCTCAGAGCCACGTGGCCAAGGCAGGGCTGGGCTCCACTCTGCGTCGGGTGCCCGATGGACTTTTGGGGTCAGTTTTTCCAGGCTCTCTGGAACAGAAATCTCCTCCACTCCATTGCTGCGCAGATTCCACTGCTCCAGAACCCATTGGGAGTTCTTTTTATAGGTAATTTATGGGCTGTGGGTTCGGAGCTAGTGTAGGTGAGTCTTTCCACTCTGTCATCTTGGCTCCTCCCCTATGACTTCTTTTTATAAATGAGAAAATTGAGGCCAGGAGAAGTTAAGTGACTTCTCCAAGGTTTTAGAAGTAGGAAGTGGTAGAACCAGAATTTAAGTTGAGGCCCTGATTCTTTCCACTGCATCATGATGTCTTCTAATTTTTTGTGGAGGAACGTCGTGGGAGAAAGTACCGGTTATGGTGCAACTAGATTGTAGAGGGATGTGATTCTTTCACATTGCTTGAAGTTTGTGTCCTGCCTTCTCAACTCTGGAAGCATACCTAAGAATGAGGGCTAGATTTCTTTTATGTCAGTCCATTTCCATGACTGTACTTTGCTAAAGTTGGGTGTGATCAGGAGTACCAGTAAATAGATGGGCAAGACTAGAGAGAATCAAACCCATATTCCAAACAATGGTTTTAAAATGTTGATTATTTATTTTGTTTAGTCTCATTTGGCTGATATGCTCTGGCTTCTCATGCTGTCTGTGAGAAGATACTTTTGCTGAGCTTTGTCACAGCTGATTTTACGTCTTTGTTCCTCAGGCTATAAATTATGGGGTTCAGCATGGGAATGACCACAGCATAGAAGAGGGCAATCCCCTCATCTGTTGCATGGGAGTCTTTGGACTTGGGCTTCATGTACATGAAGAGGATGGTCCCATAAAACATGGTCACCACAGTCAGATGTGCTGAACAGGTGGAAAAGGCTTTTTTTCTTCCCTGTGCAGAATTGATCCTCAGAATTGTAAACAGGATAAAGGCATAAGAGATGATTATTAGCAACACTGGAATAACTAGTAAGATGACATTTGATATCACCATAATGATTACATTGAGGGAGATATCTGTACATGCTAGTTTCAACACAGCCAGAATCTCACATGTGAGATAATCAATGACATTGTTCCCACAAAAGGGCAACCCCATAGCAAGGACTGTTTGCACCAGTGAATTTAGCACACCTGTCATCCAAGAACTGGCTGCCATCCATCCACAAAGCTCCTTGTTCATGATGACAGGGTATCTCAAGGGTCTGCAAATGGCCACATACCGGTCATAGGACATCACAGTGAGGAGCACACACTCTGTAGACCCCAAGGCAAGAGAGAAGAACATTTGTGCTCCACATCCCACAAAGGAAATGGATTTTTCATCTGAAAGGAAGTTTGCAAGTATCAGTGGAACGGAAGAAGAAGTGTAGCAGATGTCCAGGAAGGAGAGGTTACTGAGGAAGAAGTACATAGGGGTATGGAGGTGAGAGTCCAAGATGATGATTGTAATGAGGAAACTGTTGCCCAGCAGTATTATAATGTACATGATGAGGGACATCAGAAAGAAAACAAAGTGAAAGATGGGGTAGGCAGCAAGACCATGAAGAAAAAGTACATTAATTAATGTTTGGTTTTGATTTTCCATTTATCCTTTCTTTTACCTGCAATATTTTAAATTAGGACACAAAATAAAAAGCTTATCTCATTAAAATGAGTCAAAGAGCAATTCACCTTTTTCCAAATTACCTTTCTGGAATAGCAACACATTTTTCAAGTTTTTGCCTCTTAAACAAAATTTGCCTTTAGATTTCTCTCTTTCAGAAACCACATTCAGGAATACACTTCTAGGGAATCCTGTTTTATTAGCAAACCCCCTCCACAAAGAAATTTTGATGCTTCATTGACTATGTCTTCCCAGAAATCACTTCTGTGTGTTTTATTTTCTGGAGTGGTAGACTGAGTTCTCTTTGCTAAACAGTTGAGCTGGATGCAACCTCAGAGGCAATTAAGTCCCCATCTTCCTTTTGTAGGTGAGGATACTGATGCCCAGGGTGGTCAAATGACTTGCTAAGTTTACCCAGGTAATCAGCAGTGCAAATGGAATTTACATCTTCTTTGTATTACTCCAGAGCCAGTCCTCTTATCATTGATCATTGTACTTGAAAGAAACAGAGAGGGAGATGGAAAGGAAGAAAATTCTAGCTTACTACAAATATGCAAATAGGAATGAATCCTGTAAAATGGGACCATAACTTAGCTACATTTCAAAAGATAATGGTGATATAGAAAGAGTGCTAAGTAGATCTGAGTTCAAATCTTGCCTTTCACACTCACTAGCCTGGTGAGCCTGAGCATAATGCTTAACATCTATTTTGTCATAGGCTATAACACAGGGCTTTTTCTACACATTGAGTCTAGAGACACAGGATCTGAGCTTGAACACCAGCTTTATCCTATATTCCTTGATTGACCTCTAAGATTAATTTTAATTACAGAATTATTATTTTGTGAACCTCTGAGCTACTAACTCATGGATGTGTTTACAAGCTGCATCCATGGAGGAGATTCCCACACTGGGAATTTTACACCAAAATTAACTCTTTGTTCCTTTACATCTTTTTATGATTAAATATATAGATTCAGAGGCATTACTCCAAATAGAATGGACTTGGAACTCAAATTAATACCTGTCCTCATTTCGTCCTCATTTCTTCTACTCTGTATATTTAATGGGAAACTTCTCAAAAAAAGGGGAAAAAGGAGACAGAAGTAGAGAGAGAGGAAGAGAGAGAGACTTACTTGTCTTCCTTTAACAAATTCAACAGAAGAGAGAAGAAATGTGAAATGTTAGAAAACTTTGTCTTATTTTCTTCCCATTACTTCTAGTCCTGTACCATTTTGCTAAAATGGTTCAGGTGGAGTTCTGGTTCTTTTAAAAATCTTAATCTGGAGAAAACCTTATCTATGGACTTTTCTTTATCTTCCATGGCTGAAAAAAATATAACCTTGAGCCCTTATGCTTTCTTTTCAGCATAGCATGTAAAAAAAAAACAGTAGAAAAGAAACAGATTATGTAAAAATGTACATTTGGTGTCTGGGAACTTTCTAGTGGTATTTTCAGTCATCTGGTCTCCTAGACTTGTGGCATCTATCTAGTGGTTCCAGTAGTGTCTGCTAATCTTAACATCACGCTGTTACTATAATTATATTATCCATTAGATGCTTCTCATCCAGCTGCCCTCAAACCCCTTGTAGAAAGCCTTGCCCTGATGGACAGATAATAGCATTATAAATGGGTGGTATTTTGTCTTCATACAGACCTACAATGAACATCTTTATTATTCTATCCATCTGTTCCTTTGCCTCAATGTCCTCCTTTGTAAATGGGGAGGTTCGATGAGATCAGAGGTTCTTAATCATTTTTATATGTGAATGCATTTTTCCAGTTCCAACAAATAGCTGTGGAGATACCAGTTTTCATTTATTCACAATGAAATAGTCACCAATTTGTACCCTGTAGTTAGGGTAAGATTATTTTCTTTTTGTATCATTCAAAGTGATGAAGGAAAAATGATAAGGTAGTGGGAAATATGCTGGGCAATTTGGAATGAAATGATCAGAGTTTGAAACCCAACTTACCTTTGTGATCCGTGCATCTCAATCACCTACAAAATAATCTCCATAAAGTTCATGGTCTTTTCAAGATCCAAATACCATGAGTTAACATCAACTAAAAGAGTAATTATCTCTTCTAAACTATTTTGAGCATACGTAAAAAGTATCATCACTTTTTAAAATGATGTATTTGTAAAAAGAATAATTTGTAAATTATTTGCCACAATGTCTGGCACGTAGTAGGTAAATATAAATGTTCATTGTTGTTATGACTATTAGTATTAATTAATAACTCATTTTCTATTTGTTCTAAGTGAAATAGCATGTATCGTATTGTCTACTTGTGCCCAAGTCGATCTGGCCAGAAATGGTTGGTACAGACATGGTAACTACACACACTGTAATAATTCCCTAGAACTTGCAGCCTGATAGAAAATTTGTTAATTTCTTCTGGGTCACATTTCAGCTCCACTCCTTCATCTATGTTAAATTTCTGACTTCCTTTTTCTGTGGATGTGCCCTTATTGTGCCTTTTGTCATTCCCACACTTGTTGCCCTTCTCTCTGAAAAAAAAGTCTTTCAAGGCTATGGTTCTTTTCCTTGCCTATAAAGTCCTTTTCCACCAGGAAAATTCCATCATTAAGCTAAGAGTTTAGCCTAAGAGCACTATGAGTCAGGCTTGAGTAATTAGTAGGCATGTAGTCATTGTAACAGTTTACCTGTATGAAAAGAGGTAGTTTCACTTCCTAGGCTCAGTAGACAGTAGATAGCTTTTCCTATTTCAAAAAGTCAATTTCTGCTTGTGTTAGAAAGTTCCTCTGATGGATTTCCACTTGGTCAATCCTGATGGGCAGCTATGAAAATAAATTTCAAAGTCTTATTGACATGACAAGTAGAACAGTTATTACACCAAATTTAATCTTCTGTAAGAAGGGATGCACTTCTTTCAGATGTTTGATCAGATATTGATCAGAGGCAGAGTCTTGGGATTCTGTCATTCAGAAACAGGAAAACAGAAAAAGAAAAGAAATAGAGAAAGAAAAGGAGACTGACTTATACTTTGTAGTAGTTGAATCCATTTATTTTTTTTAGTGGGCTCAGCCAGAATCACTGGCCCCCAAATAGAGGCTTTATGCAATTTAGAAAGAGGCAACCACAGACTGCCAAACCATTTTAGCTACTTCTTAGGGAACATCTTTTGTCCCTGAAGCAATTTAAAGTTTTGACATGGAAATGTGCCAGAATTCAAAACTTTCTGACGCTTAAGGAATAATGCCCTAAAGGTCTAATTACATGAAACCTATTATACTACACTCTTTCAAACAAACTTATTTTTGAGCCTACATTTTGCTTCCTGATCCTTAAAAACAATCATCAATTTCATTCAATGAACACTGACTACACACTTACTCTGTGACTTGACTGCACATCTATTATAATAAGAATATATATTTATCTTATTATAATAGTAGGTTATTAGGTGGTTGTGGGTGACCAGGAGTCATTCCAAAATTAAACAAGACATTGCCCCTTTGAGGCATCAAAGGCTTTTATTTAGTAGGGGTGATTAAATATTTCTTAATATTTTAAAATAATTTCTTCTACACCTTTCCTTATGATTCTGTCCCTTTGGTCCCATTTATCCATATCTTATTGGTATATTTAAGGCATTTCTTTGAGTTGTTGTCAACTTTTATTATTTACTATATTGTACGAGAATACTGAGAATACTGATCTTGATACCCTTCCATTATTCCCATTTGACTTAGTAGTTTATAGTGCTTAAATATGGGGAGTCTACCACAAAGCAGGTTCTGTGTTCATAATCCCACATGATAGGTGTTGTTATTATAAATTTTAGGGAACTGTGGCAAATAGAAGTTAAGTGACTTGCTAGTAAGTCATATAGCTAGCAAATATCTGAGGCTGGATTTGAACTTAAGATGTCTTTATTCCAGACCCATTCCTCTATGCACTGTGCCACTTAACTGCTAAGCAGCATAGATTTTCCTGAATATTTGTATTAGTATTTGAGGACTACATGTTCCTATATCTTTCACTAACATTTGGCAAATCAACAATACTTCAAAAATGGTGAAACTATACTACAAAACTCTGCAGGTCAGTTAGTTAATCAAAAAAGTATTTTTTCTAAATTAGGATTAGAGGTTCAAAAAAAAGCAAAAATGGCATTTGCTCTCAAGTAGCATAAATCAAATTGGTCATAATGTATAGTCTTTTCAATATGAAGCTGTAGCCTTTATATTGGTTTTAAAAAAGATTTTGCATTGATATTCACCAAATATTAGTCTGTAATTTTCTTCTCATGCTCTGCCTCTTCTTGTTATATATATATTAAACCAATATTTGTCCTATTTAAAGCTTCCTTCAGTTAGGATGGCTTCTATTTCTACTATTGCAAAATAAAAAAAGGAATATTGAATTTAATTGTTCTTTCAATATTTAGTAGAATTCACTTGTAAATTCACTTGATCATTTTTTCTTTGGAGAATCATTTTTCACTTGATTTTTTTTTTAAGATTGGGTTATTTAAGGTCTCTTAAGTACTCTTTATTCTCTTAATCTGGATATTTTATATTTTGTAACCATTCATGAACTTCATTTTATTTATTAGCTTTGTTGAACTATAATTGGGTGAAACATTTTCTAATAATTTCATTTTTTCCTTTACCATCTATGAATTCTTCTTTTTCATTTTGATAATTTTCCCCTCTTTTTATCAAATTAGTGGTTTGTCTAATTTCACTTTCACAAAGCGCTCAGTTACTATTTAACTATTAAATGTTTTCATTAATTTTGTTTATCTCTTCATTGATTTTTTATATTGTTTTTATTTTGTTGATTTATATTTTCTTATTTAGTTGATTTTTTAAAAAGAGTTGTTGATTTTCTAGAATATGATCAGTATTTGTATAACTGAATCAATATTCCAAAGACTATAATAGTACACAAAATTAATTAAAAACTGGAAAATAACTACCTAATTAGTTCTAAAATAGCTATAAAATTCACATTATTACGACATAGTTTCAGATAAAGTTTATGAAGAATCCAGTACCAATTTATAGATATTTTAGTATTCTATTTTATTCTAATTACATTTAAAGACAATTTTAAATCTTTTTTTTAAATTTTGAGTTCCTATTTTTTTCTGTTTCTGCTTTCGCTCTTTCCTCATGGAGAAAGCAAGCAATTTAATATAGGTCATACATATTTCATATGTTGTGAAAGAAAACAGATCACAACAACCCAGTAAAAATAAAGTTTAAAAAGTAAACTTTGTTTTGCATTTAGACTCCATCAGCTCTTTCTCTGCAAGTGGATAACGTTTTCTATCTTAAGTCCTTTGGAATTGCCTTGGATCATTGCATTACTGAGAAGAGCTAAGTCATTCATAGTTGATCGTTGTACAATATGGCTGTTGCTGCATTCCCTATTTTCCTGGTTCTGCTCACTTCACTTTACACCAATTCATGTGTCTTATTAGGTTTTTTTTAAATATCTTGCTTGTCATTTCTTACGGCACAGTAGTATTTCACCACAATGATTTGCCACAATTTGTTTAGCCATTCCCCAACTGATGGGCATTCACTCCATTTCCATTCTTAACCACCACAGAAAGAGCTGCTACAAATATTTTTGTATGTAGAGGTACTTTTCTTTTTTCTCTAATCTTTTTGTGATACAAGTTTAGTAGAGATATTTCTGAGTTAAAGATTATGCATAGTTTTATAACCCTTTGGGCAGAGTTCCAAATTACTTTCCAGTTGTTAGATACAGTTCTCAGTTTCCCCAATAGTGCTTTAGTGTGTCAATTTTCCCATGTCTCCTTCAACATTTGTCAATTTCCTCTATATCACATTAGCCAATTTGATAGGTGTCAAGAGTTACTTTGGAGTTGTCTTAATTTGGAAAGTGCTAAATCTTGTGTTGTGCTGACTATAATTCCATGATATTTGAATTCTTTCTTTCTTATTCCCTCCAATATTTTCTTCTTGGATCTCTTCAACTTGACTATATTATTGCTGGGGGTTTTCATTTTGGAATTTCTTTCAGGAGGTGATCAGTGAATTCTTTCAATTTCTATTATGAACTTCAATGAGGCATGGAAGAAGTGTGAAAGAGCTTTTACAGCAAAGGGAAAGATGTGGGGTTGACAGGCAACTGTGCTCTCAGTTTTTTCGGAGAATTGAGGCAAATCCCTGCCTGTAGTCTGCCATCTTGGCTCTGATCCAGTACCAATTTATATTAAAAGCATTTTCATGCTTTTAATAGGAATAAATAGAATTTTAAAAAATATGGTAAACTTTCTATTTAAAACAAAGATTTAGCATCATTGTAATGGAAAAATCCTAAAGGTCTGACCAACAAGAATAGGGGTAAATAAAAGATATCTATTGTCATGACTGCATTATGTAATTCTAGAAATGCTATGTCTATCAGGAAGGCAAAACAAAAAGGAAAATGAGGGAAATACATGTAGGCAAAAAGAAAGAATGTTACCGCTTTTTGCCAATGATAATATAATTTATTTATAGATTCAACTAGCATAAATTAAAGCAATAATTTCAATAAAGTAGCAGAATACAAATCTACAAAAACCTCAAATTTTCATTATATTTTTGACAAAACTCAGAAGAAAGCAATAGAGGAAAGGAAATACTGCTAAAAAGTAACTACTAAATGAATAAAATATTTAGTAGCTCAAATGTGAGTAAACTACAGATTACTTTTCACAATATTTAAATATTTGGGAGTGTATCTATCAAGACATACCCAAGTCATATCATTCCAACTACAAAACACTCTTTTCAGAGATAAATATTTGCCTAAATTCAAAATACCAATTGTTTTTGAGTAGATCAAATCGATATAATAAAAATGACAATACTGTCTAAATTAATTTATTCAGTCTTCTATCAATCAAACTGCCAGAGACTTCTTTTACGGGACTGAAAATAAAAGAATAATTACACTCATTTGGAGGAGCAAAATGTCAAGAATTTCATGTGTAATAAAGAAATGCTTAGTGAAAATCTAGACAATGAACATTGCAATGTTCAATATTACAAACAGAATGGATAAAATTTGAATAGATCTTGCCTGACTGAGACCCTTTTCTTTTTGACAAGGTTACTAAATTACTAAACTATAGAGTTTAGCAAGTTGTGGCAAAGCATTTGGCAAAACTCTGTTGGTACTCATATGAAAAAGCTGGAGAGACCTGGGTGAGAAGATAATACTTTTAGATGGATTCACGATGGATAGAATGGGTAGAATTAGAAGTGCCATTAATAGTTCAATGTCATTTTGGCAAAGGGTCCCTCAGGGATCTCTTCTTGCTTCTGTGTTGCTCAACAATTTTATCAGTGACTTAGATAAAGGCATAGATAGCAAGGTTATGAAAAAAACTGCAAATGACATAAAGCTGGGAGGGGGTGGCTAATACATTGGACAAGAGAACCAGAATCCAGAAGGAAATGGTCCCGACCAGTCTAAATTTGATAATAGGGAAAGAATAGTAGTGAAGGAAAAGTCATATGCTAAGGTTAAATAGTTAAACTTCTCAATTAAAAGATGAAGAAGGCATGTTGGAAAAGACCTGAGAGATTTAGTGGACTTCAATATAAATCAATAGTGGTTTAGAAGTCACAAGCATTAGTGTGATTTGGGGCTGCATTGAAAAGCATGGCTTGTAGGACTAAGGAGGTGCTAGTCCCATTGTACTCTGTCCACATCAAATCACATCCAGAGTATTTTCTTCAGTTCAAGAGTTCAAATGCTAGGAGGGAGATTAATAGACTTGAATCATACAGAGAAAGGCAACCAGGAGAGTAAAAGCCCTCTATTTTATGCCATATGAGTATGAATTGAAGGAACTGTTTATTCTAGAGAAGATTAGACTTGGGTGGAAACATGACTTCAAGTACCTAAAGGTCTTAATATGAAAGAGATATTAGGCTAGTTTTCATTGGTTTCAGAAATCAGAACCAGAATAGTGAATTGATACTGCAAAAAAAGGTGAATTTAGACCTGATGTCAAGAAGAAGTTTCTAAAAATTAGTCTTGTCCATAAGTATAATGGGCTGTCTCATGAGGTGGTGGGTTTTCTCTTACGTTGAAGGACTGTATGACCTGTTTTTCAGTGTGTTTTAAGGAAGATACTTTTATTGTATGAGTTGTACCCAATTACCTGTGAGATTCCTACTAGCTATGAAGTTTTGTAACTCTGATAAAATGTTTCACAATATTTTTATTGATTGGTTACATTTTTTTTAAAAAATTAATTTTTTTACTTCATTAAATTTTATATTTAAAAAAGTTTGACAGCATTTTATTTACTGACCAAATTTTATTAATTAAATCACCTGTTAATTATTAAATCACCAATTAACATTAAATATCAATTAATTAAATGATTTGTTATATTATTACTTAATATATAAGAAATTAAATGTATTTTTAAAATTTATCAATCAAATAAAATCATAAAATATTTTATAACTTGGAGTTCAGTGATTTTTCTGAGCATTAACATCTGACAAATCATCAGAGACGTGCTTACCAAAGGTACTTAATAGTGTGTTAAAATAATTTCTATAGTGTGTGAATGGAAAAACAATTCCTTATTAATATTGTGATTCTTTATATATTCCTGTATGTGTATAACATTGTGCTAATTGTACTGTGCCTTGCAATACTTAGAGTTCTCTAAATCCATTCAAGAAAATACTAGCAATGCTTATGAGACTAATATAGTAGATGAAAGACACATTTTATTTTATTTATAACTTATGGAGGAACAGGCCATCTTTCTTTAGTACCTCAGTATATAAACTAAAAAAACTTGGGCAGACACGATGAATGGACAGTGAACTGGACCCAGAAGTGAAGAGGAGGAGATTGTGTTGGATTTTAAAATAATCATTCTGAGAAGAGGCCCGCTGGCTTCATCAAACTTCCAAAGTGGTTTGTTAAAAAAAAAATCAAAGCACCCTTACCTTAGGAAGATTAGGTATAAGCTAAAATTTGGCACTTCTATCTATACCAGATGACATCTCAGAAAAAAATTAGATTTTTTTTAATGTAGAAAAATACTGCTATTTTTGTTGACATGGAAATATATAGACATGTTACGAATGAGAGAAGTTTCCAGTATAGGAGGATTCCAACTCAACATATGAAAAACTCCCTAATAAATAGAAAGGGCAAAAATATGGAATGAGTTTCTCAGGAGTAATGATTTCCCCATTTAATTATATAGTAATTGGGGGTGTTATAGAAAAAAGTGAAAATATGGGTGGTTTTGAACTAGCTATCTCTGAAGTCCCTTTCAGCTCTAAGGTTCCATTATTAAATGATCTTTTTATCATTAAACATTCCATTACATTGTTCAAATGAACTTGATATATAATTCATTTCCCACTGAAAAGTTACAGAGATTCTAACATTGTAACATACTTGTACAACTTGATTGGCACTTCATGTAAGATTATAGAGTTATCACTTCTAAAATTTGCCTTGATCAGACAAAATCTGGAATATTTTATTATGTACTGGTTATTACATTTCAGGAAGGAGTTTGATATACTATGGACTGTGCAAAAGATGGTGACTAGAGAGATGAGGGATATTGAGGTCAAGCCATATGAATATAAGTTGAATATAATGGGGATATTTAGCCATAATTAAAGAAGATATGGAGGAGACCTAACCATCTTCAAGTATTTCAAGGGGGTGTTATGTAGAAGAGGGTTTATATCGAGTGAGCTCTTTGAGAGTAAGGACTATATTTTCATACTATATTCTTTTCATCTTCAGTGCTTAGCACAATGCCTAGTGCACAGCAAGCACTTGATAAATGTTAATTTACTGACTGATTGCTTAGGCCTAGTGGAGAGAACTCGGAGAAAGCAATGGAAGCTGTAAAAAGAAGGCACATTTTCTCACATTGATATTTCCTTAAATACTCATGGGATGAGAGTTAACCAAGTGAGAGACAGATGGACGTAGTAGATAGTGGATTATTCTTAATAAGTTGTGCAGTAAAGGTTGAAAAGCCATTTGTTTGGTGTATGGTAGACTAGATTCTTGGTATAGTATGAGATGGACTAGTTAATCTCTGAGATCTTTGCTAACTCTGACTTTATTTGGTTGTATAATCTTGATATATTTTAAACTCTTAGAGAATAGAAGTCATATCTTTTATTATTTTCTTTTCCTGAGACCTAGCACATTGGTCATGCCTAATGGAATATATATGTATGTAATCCACATTTTTACATAGGATTATGATTTTAAAAATTCTACTATCTATAAAATAAATTTCTTGTGAATATCTATAAAATAATTCTAATATCTATACAATAAATGTCTAATATCTATAAAATTAGAGTTTAACCTTTTAGAAGCAATGAATGAACATTACTAAAATAATTTCTTAATTAACAATAAATTATGACAATATGTGTGTGGGAATGTGATAATTTAACAGAATATATCACAAAATCCAGAAAAACAAGCAGAGGGTGAAGTGGGGGAATTAGCAGGTCATAGTAGTAGAACTATTCCTCAGAAATGTTTATTCTGTGTGAAAAAAGATGAGCATCACATGTGAGGTTTTTCAGTTGCTCTTATCCTACTGATACCAAGGATAGCGGTGTTGGATTTGAATACAGAGGACAAAGTTGCCACACAGAAAAGAAGCCAATTTTCAGCCTCAAATTTCACATTTTTCTTAAGATCAGATTTCTAATTAGAACTTTCTTCACACCCTCTTTTACCTCCTTGTTCCTCAGGCTGTAGATGATGGGGTTCAACATTGGGGTGACCACCCAGTAAGACAACCCAAAGATTTCATCAAAGAGCTTAGTGTCTGTAGACTTGGGCATCATGTACATGAAAAGAGCAGAACCATAGAACAAGATCACCACAGTCAGGTGGGCTGAACAAGTGGAAAAGGCTTTCTTCCTACCTTCACTAGAGTTGATCCTCAAAATGATGGAGAGGATGAAGATATAGGATAATAAAATAAGTAGCATAGGCATGACTAAGAAAACAATATTTCCCATTGTAATGATAAATACATTGAGGGAGATATCTCCACAGATAAGCTTGAAAAGGGCCAGAATTTCACAGGTAAGGTTATCAATTATATTTCCACAGAAAGGCATTATCAGGGTAAGCACAGATTGTGTCAGGGAATTCAGAAATCCTAGTATCCAGGTCCAAGCAGCCATCTGTAAACAGAGTCCCTTGTTCATGATGATGGTGTATCTTAGGGGATTGCAGATGGCAACGTACTTATCATAGGCCATCACTACCAAGAGAATACACTCTGTGGACCCCAGTGCAAGAGAAATAACCATCTGTATGGCACATCCAATGAAAGAAATGGATTTTCTCTCAGACATAAAATTTTTCAGCATTTGAGGGATTAAGGAGGATGTGTAGCAGATGTCCAAAAAGGAAAGGTTCCCAAGAAAAAAATACATTGGAGTGTGGAGGCGGGGATCCAGAATGTTGATGATTAGAAGGATATTGTTTCCCAGTAGAATCACCAAGTACATTGACAGGCAGAGCACATAAAGAAGCATCTGGAGGCCTGGGTATTTAGAAAGTCCCACCAGAAAAAATTCTTTCACAACTGTATAATTCCCCTTTTCCATGTTATTGTATTTAGGTCATCTAAATAATTCAGGGAAAAAGAGAGCTCATGTAAGTTGCAATGATAAGAAAGTGATTTTTTTTGTAATTTTAAAAACATTTTCTCTTTTAACAATTATATAATTTTATTTTATTGATATTTTTATTGACAAGTTAAAGCTATTCACATATAAACAAAACTACAAAAAAAGAAAACAGGAAAAATGAGTATGCAAAGTCACATTTGAAATTAAGGAAAAGTGAGGCACAAAATTCCAAGCAAAGTCAATCTGTTGGCAAGGCTGGCAATAACAAACACATGAGGCCTCTCAGCTCCTCAGTCAGCCAAAAGACCATGAAGTGAGATGAACTAGCCTTTTTATAGATTTTATGGAAAGCACAGAAGAGAGAACAGCATGCACCACACATGGAAAACAACATTATTGGTTTCAAAGTCAGAATGATCATAGACAACAAAACAATATGATAAGTTGTCCACTTGGGGATGGCAACAACTATCGTTTTGTAGAGTCCATCATCTTGTTAGTGAAACAGAGATAACAGACTTTCTTGTCATGGAATGATTCACAGAAAGGCTAAACTTCTGAACCTAAGATTTAACATATTTCTACCAATCGTCAAGGAGAGTCAGTGGTACAGTGATAAAAGGTTTAATCGAATTAAAATACCTTATAGGGAATGGAACTCTTAAACTTAAGATCGCAAGCTTTGTAATTAAAGTGTTTTAAAAGGAAAACTAAACTTTTAAACTTAAGTTAGAGAGGACGACTGAACTTCTAAATTTGTGAATTTCTAAATTGAACTGAAAGACAATCCCCTCCATTACAATCAAATATAAAATATAAACTCAATATTTTGTATCTACAAGGCAAAACAAAAATAGAAGTTAAATTATATTGAAACAGTTATCAAAATATTGAAAAAATATTCACAGGTCTTTGCTTAAGAAGTTCTGATACATGGCATACTGCACTGATAACTGCAAAGTAGTGGCTCTATCAAAGTACTAAGAGGAATTTGAGGAGGAAATAATTATTTTTAGTTTGGAGCCTGGACAAGGAGAAATTAAAGAGGAGTTCTTGGATAAGGTTACACCAGAATTGTTCTGTGAAGGAAGGGAGACAGTTTGATTGTCAGAAAGAAGTAGGAGTAATCCATTCCTCCCATGTGGGATAGAATGAATGTAAGTAGGACTGGGTAAAAACAGAAAATAGTAAGTATTCCACATTAACTGAAATGGAGAATTTGGGCAAATTATAAGTGAGATAAGAGTGGTTAGGTAAGTTGGAACCAGATTGTGGAGGACTTTGCATGTCCATCAAAAGAGTTAAAACTTTATTTGGTAGGTAATGGACACTCATCAAAGGTTTGTAAGTCGAGAACACGCAGAATCAAAGAAGCACAGTGAGGAAAAGATTTTTTTCGGGGGGGGAGGAGGTAAGCAATTTGAGGGATAGATAGGAGAAGGGAGAGAGAGCAGATAAGAGAGTGATGATTAAAGGAATGAAGTCCTAGAGGAAATGGAGATGGTATCAAGAGCACAGATGTAGCAATTAGTCTTGGGAATGAGAAATGAAACCTCTATCTCAGAGAACATATTGAGGAGGTGAGAGATGAGGACAAATTAAGAGGCTATTGCAATAATCCAAGACAGAAGTGGTAAGAATCAAATGCAGGGTAGTGGTGATATAGTAAAGGGTGGAAGAATGCAAGAGATAACAAGAGTTCAAATTGACAGTTCTCTTATAAACGATTATAAACAATTGATAAGTTCCAGATTACGGATGATTAGGAGAGTTGATAGGTACATCAATAGAAACAGAGAAATTGAAAGATGGGCAGGATTTTGTTTGGAGGGAGGATGAGATCAGTTTTGGATTACTGAATTTTGGGTGCTGACATAATGATATAGATTGGGTAAGTGAATATATGAGATAGGAGCTTTTAGAACATATGGGAGATAGAGATAGAGATGTAGGAATTATCTACATAAAAGAGTTAGTTAAAGTAACAGGAGTAAATGTCATCAACAGAACTGAAGATGTAGAGAGAAAAGAGATAAAAAAAAAAAAAACTTTATTTAAGGGACAGATAGAAGTGGAAGAGCCAGCAAAGAAAGTGGCTGAAGACAGAAGTGGAGAATCATGAGTAAATTACATCAAAGCTGAAGGAGTAAAGCACATTAAGTAAAAATTAGTGTTTCACAACATCAAATACTTCGACAAAGCTAAGGATAAGATAGAATAAAAGTAGTTTGATTTGTCAATAAATTGAACATCAGTTATCTCAAAGCAGGCAATTATATATATGTATTCATATATATATATACACATATGTATATATACATATGTATATATACACATACATTCACATACATTTATTCATATACATACATGCATGTATATATGCATATATACTTACATATATCCATATAGATACATGTGTGGATAAGCAGATAGATAAATAGATGGATGGACAGATAGATATTTGTCTCAGAGACCTCTTTGACAATTTGGTGAAGCCTATGGAGCTCTTTGGTACCTAGGTGGTACAGTGGATAGAGTACTGGACCTAGAGTCAGGAAGACTCACCTTGGTGAGTTCAAAGCTGGCTTCAGACATTCACTAGCTGTGTGAACCTGGGCAAGTCACTTAACCTCATTTGCTTCACTTTTTCATTTGCGAAATGAGCTGGAGAAAGAAATTGTAAACAACCCTAGGACCTTTGTCAAGAAAATCTTAAATAGGGTCATGGATAGCTGAACCCACCTGAAAACTACTGAACAACAAAACAAAGAACCTCTTCTCAGAATAATGATTATAAATGGATAAAATAAGACACATAGAATTACAAAGGAAATTAATCATATTCAAATACAGTTGTCAAAATATATCGAAAAAATCACAGACCTGAAAATTATCCATGGATCTTTAGGGATTTATGAAGTCCAGGTTAAGAGCCTCCACTTTAGAGAAAGCAATCACCATAGGGTTGCATGGAAAAAAGCCAGATTATCAGCGTTTTAGGAATGAGTGGTTTTTTTTAAGAAGTGTAGACAAGTTTTTCAGACTGATTTTTAGATGTTTGACATTGGAGAGAAATAAAACAATAAGGTGAGGGAGTTGTAAGGAAAAAACACGAAGTTTTTTTTTTGAAGACAAAGAGGAAGGAGTCCATATAGAGAAAGATACTAAAGATACAAAAGAGAAAGGGTGATGATGATTGAAGGAGTGATGTCCTAGAGGAAATGCGATCAGTGCTGTTGATATTGGGAATGAGGTGGAAAAAACCTGAAATTCCAACTGAATTAACTTTATGCATAGAATCTATACTATGGCAGGCAAAGCATAACACACTTTAGAAAAATGAAATGCTCTAATGCTCTTATTTAATCTGTCAAAATAACACTGAAGGAGGCATGGGTTGATATTATTATTTTAAATGTCAGTAAATATAATTTAGAAAGATGAAATGCCTTCTGAAGCAATCTAAATCTCTATTCCAAAATTTAATCTTCACCTTTCTTTGAATGTTTCTTGGAATAAGTGTATCTTTAGAGTTTTGTGAATAAATTGTCTTCATTTGCTATTGATACCATCTTCTCCTATCTCTTTTCCCAAAGTCTTGCTGCATCATTGAGTCCCAATTTACTTTCCTCTCCCCTTTTCAATGTGTTCTTCTCATCTACAAACAAGGATAGGTCTCCTGTGCCATATAATAAACTATTACATGCTTTTTTCTCTTCTCAGTCAACTGTCCTATTTTCTCTTTCTCCTTTAATATTCAACTTTACCCCTGTTACATGCTAGAAATTCTTCCAGATCTTCATCCTACACACCTTGTCCAGTCCCCTTGATTGGATGCACATTCAGGATATGTCTAATTTCTATATCCTCATGTCATTTTAGTACATTTTGAACTGCCTGAATTAAATCTGCTAACCCTAGCCCCTCTAAAAACAAAATAAAAACAAAAACTCATACCACTGCTTTTGATCCATTCCTCTGTAGGCTTATTATAACATATTCTCTCCATTTTCGCAGGAGACATGGTGACTTACAATCTTATACTCTTCTGTATGAGGGGGCAATGATGCCTGCTTCACAGAACTGTTGTGAGGGTCACATTAGACAATACATGTTTGCTCACTGTCAACATTTAAGCATGATATAAATACTAGCTATTGTTATGATTTATTATATGCCTCACCAAGTATTCTCTTGTTTCTACATATATTTTGGGTTCTTTTTCTGACACTAGACCATTTCCTTCAACATATGTGAGAAGCAAGAACTAAGAAACAGAGAATCATTTTTCTCTCCAAGGTATTGTTATGTGGCCTCTGATTTAGATTCCAAATTCTTTTGTTTAGTAGGAGTGAAACATGGAATGATAAAATGTCAGAACTCATAAAAATAACAGATTATACTACATTGAATGTAATACCTAGAAGGGATCTTACAGGAGAAAGGAAAGACTGGAGAGAAGAGAAGAATATAGAATATGAAATGAAAAACCTGAAAGGAAATTAAATGTTAGATCTAGAAAGGACAAAAAAACATAGAACATGAAATGTCACAGCTGAAAGGTACCTTAAAACAGATTATAGAATTGGAGTGGAAATGCTATTGCCATATAGAATGGCAGAGCTGGAAGAAAACTTGGAACACAGATTCTTGTTTGAACAACTAAATTTAACTGATGAGAAACTAAGGGCTGGAGAGAATCTGAGGTTTAGTCAATATCAGCGATACCATTTAATAAAAGGTGGTTTCATGACTGAAAGAGACAAGAGATTTCAAATTAATATGTGCTTTCTGATTCAGAAAAAAAAATTCATGCCTCGCACTCAGTTTTCAGTTTCTTTGCTTGAAATTTAGATGAATACTATATTGGGGTTTTCATATGGTCCAATCTGTCTTCCATTCCCTTCCCTATCAGTATTTCTATCCTAATTCAATTTCTCTTCCGAGTTCATAGTATCACTTTCATCTCTGAAAACAACCCTTCATAAGACAGCACCCATGATGTTCATTTACTTTCTACCTTAGAAAAGTCTTCATGTCATCCTTCATTTATGTAGTCATTTAGTTGCTGTTTTCCCAGCATATGACAAAATATTGCCAGTCAAGAGAATTTTCTAACTTTTACTCTTAATATTAACTTGTGTGAAGAGGAATCCTATGTTTCTGGTTCTTTCTTCCAAGCCTGCTGTAGCCTGTGGCCCCTGGAAAATTTCAAATGTTCTACTGCTGAATATGTATGCCAATTTTTCCTCCAGCATCCCTGTCCAGTGTTCTTAGGGATTTTGTAGTCCCTGAAGTAATTTAAAGTTGTAGGGAGGCACTGTGTGGAACTTAACAGCTTTTAAAAGGTCTACGAAAATTATCCTAATGACCTGATTGCACTAAGCTTATTGGGCCTGAACTTTCCATCTATGCTCTTGATGTCATCCTTTTAAAAAAGTCATCCCTTCCTCTAATCCTTGGTCCATCAAATACTGTAATTCATTTCCAACTCCCTCTTTAACTGCTGCTTTTATCTCTGCAAAATATTCACCTCTTTTATCTTTTAGAAAACTTGCCTTTAGTTATGCCATATATTCAAACTATTTTACCCCTCTTTTACTGCCTCAGCTTCTACAGCACCATTTAGGTCTATTAGTTCAAACCATGTATCTTTCCCTCAGGAATAGCTTTCCATCTCCCATTTCCTTTTGTTTGAATAATCTAAAATGTTTATTCTCAAGTTCACTCTCTAGGATTCTTTCACCCCTTCAAAATATAGCCTAAATACTATATATTATTCTATTCCTTATTTTCCCTCTGACTTCTAGAGGACTTTACTAACTATATTTACCTATATAAGGTTTGTGCATTCTTGTGGATTGTCTTAATATATTGATATGGCTAGAGAATGGCATTGATAAATATAATCTGAGGCCTGACCCACCTCTGAGGATAGGAAGAGAATCAAGGGCCAGGTCTACCTGAATGGAATGGGTATTCCCAAGGAACACTACTAAGTGGGGAACTCTTTTCTAGGCTCAAGAGTGTTATTGTGCTAAACTGTATCACCTACCTCTGCCAAGAACATTCTATGTTTGTGGTTTCTGTATGATGATTGAAGCTACCTTTCATAAGTATATACCAGGATTCCAGTTTCTATGAAAATTAAGCTTGAAAGTTATTAGAAGAATGTCCATCTCTCTAGTGAAGAATTGCATCTTCGATCACCCTTTTCTTCCTGATAACATTTCTAATAGAAGCCAGCATTTTTATTGGCATGATAATTTTCCTCTTCTTAATGTTGAGAGATTTTCTCCAATGTTCTTTCAGCTCTTAATTTCTAAATGAAGTCTTTATGATTACACTGAAGTGTCTCCATAATGACTGAGGTCAACTCCTCCTTTTAGGATCAATATTAATCAAATGAAATTAAACTCATTGACATATAGTCTGATTATGTATTTTCTCCTTATCTTATGGTAGATCTGGGTATCTGAAATCTGACATTTTATGGTTCTTTTTGAGATGGTTCATACATCGCTAAAAATCAATCCCTAAATTATACTTTCTGTGAGAGTGAATTATGGTTTTATCAAAATCAGAATAGGAGTATTTACTCTTTCTTTTCCTTCCTTCCTTCCTTCCTTCCTTCCTTCCTTCCTTCCTTCCTTCCTTCCTTCCTTCCCTCCTTCCTTCCTTCCTTCCTTCCCACCTTCCTTCCTTCCTTCCTTCCTTCCTTCCTTCCTTCCTTCCTTCCTTCCTTCCTTCCTTCCTTCCTTCCTTCCTTCCTTCCTTCCTTCCCTCCCTCCCACCTTCCTTCCTTCCTTCCTTCCTTCCTTCCTTCCTTCCTTCCTTCCTTCCTTCCTTCCTTCCTTCCTTCCTTCCTTCCTTCCTTCCTTCCTTTCTTTCCTCCTTTCTATCTTTCTTTCATGAATAATTAGACCAGGGGAATATTATAGGTGTACTTTCCCTGAATTTTGTGACATATGACCAAGGTTTTCATGCTCTTGTTATGAATGAGATGGAAAGTTCATGCTAGACTTAATCTAATTAGGTGGTTATATACTTGGTTATATGACCAGAGCTATAATAGCCTCAGTGGTTCAATGTCAGCCAGGAAGATATACTCCAGTGGAATATCCCAGGGATCCGTGTTTGTCCTTGTTCTGTTTAACATCTTCTTAATGATTTGGCTAAAGACACTAGGGATTAGGCCTATCTGTCAAATTGGCAGATGGCATAAAGCTAGGTTTGATAATTAGTTGACAGAATCAGGGTTCTAAAATTACCCAACAGGTAAGAACTTTGGACTGAATTTAAAAAGATGAAACTTGGTAGGGAATAATTTTAAACTTGGTCAAAAATCTCATTTTACATGAATAATATGAGATTACTTTTGCTACCTAGCAGTGAGGTTGAAAAATATTTGGTGGTTTTAAAGGACTGAAAGCTCAAAATTTGAACATTATGGCAACAGAATAAATTAACTAGCTTAGATGTCTTTTGAGAAGTCTATTTTGTATTTGGGGATGTAATAGTCACATTGTCCAAGTCAGAACATGTCTAGGATATTGTGTTTAATTCTGGCCAACATACATTAATAAGAAGATTGTTAAGCTATGGAAGGTCCACAGGAAAATGACTAGAATGGTGAAAGTTATTGAGATTATGCTGTATCAGAATCCACTGAAGAAAATGAAGGTTTTGGTGTGGAGAGGAGAGAAGATGACTTACAAGGCATATTAGTTGTCTTCCAATATTTGCAGGGTAGTCACAAGGAATTGTCTACTGTGGCAATTCACTGGGGTCCTTAAAGGTTCGATAACCACTTTGGGGATAGAATTTTTGTTTGGGTAGTTGTCTAAATGACTTCTGAAGTCTTTTCCTACTCTGATACTCCTTGAGGGCAAAGACCATGTATCTTTTAACTTTGAATCTATTCTATCACCTACTGCAATATATTAAACTTTGTAAGTGCTCAAGAAATGTATGTGAAATGTACAAGTGAGCATATAAATATAATCCATACCTTTTTATAGCCAGGTTCAGTTTCCAAATATATAGCATAAGTTGGTATTACTTTTATAATAAAAATTCTCACAGTTTTAACAGTTGTTGCCCACTCAGGGATAGGGCATGGATAAGTGATTTCACTGACACAAACAAAATATACTCTACCAGTGCAGAGAGTTACCTTCTCTGTGCCCAAGAGAGTTGTCTAGAACACTGAAAGGTTAAATGAATCTTGAGGATTACACAGCCAGTATATGTAAGAGGGGGTACTTGAATTCAGGTCTTCTTGGTGTCAGGCTTCCCAGTTCCTATGTGAGCAATGCCATGCTCTCTTTCTTTAGGCACACAACCATCTTAGTCCAACATCATTGGATTCTTATTCATTCAAGGGTTCTCTATTGACTCATATGTCAAAAGTCATTCTGTAGTGCTTTCTTGGTCACGAATCAATATAAACCAGGTAGCACTGTTTTCTGGAATCCCATTAAAGCACAGTCCAACTCACCATTACATAGATAACTTCTGCCATTGTCTTAACAGTAAGGCACTTTCTAGAGGATGAAATTTGAATCATTTAGTTCCATTTACTTTTTCTTGACTTGTTTTACTTTTCAGAGTTCTTCATGTTTTTGTTTTTTCATCTTTAAATTTATTTATTTTCAGTTTTCAGCATTCACTTCCACAATATTTTGAGTTTCAAATTTTCTCCCCATCTCAGAGTTCATAAACAACCTGCTCTCTCCACATAGTCAACTTAAGAGAAAAATATTGGTCTAATGAAACAAGTTACAAACATACTGATCTCATGTTAACTTGTGTAAATTCCAAAATCTTAGCTACATTTCCATTGGATTATGGCCTATTTCCCTGGAATCTCCACTCCTTTTATTATGATTTTGCTGTCACATGGTCTTTGAGGTTGAACACCAACATCCACATTAGTTTCCCCTAGCCGCCAGTAGTGTGTACTGCATTAATAATTGCTTACTAGTCTTTTGTGCCAACAAACATTTAAGTTGACCCTAGTGAAAACATGTTAAGGGATTGATGTCAGCACTCATTTGAAATTTAGCTATATGACCATAATTGAATATTTCAGTAACAATGTACTTCAAAGTTAAGAACTCCAGCTTATATATGTGATAGCAAATCTGTCACAGCCTTCTTCTGGTGAAGATAATTACTTTCTGATGAACATCACTCAGAAAACTTATTTGTATCCACATAGACCAACATCAATCAATATCTAATCAAATCTATAAAAGTTTTCCCCCTTTTTTCTATCCAATGACTAAAGCAGTATTATCAGTGTATTTATGTGCTTCTTTAGTTCATGATGAAGAAGATATTGTGTAGTTTCTTGAAAATGAGTTTTCCTTAATGGAGCTACTGGGTTCATGCTCAAATATTTTTATTTTTTAAAAATGGCTGCCTCTAAGTCAAGTGTTTATCTTCTGATACACCAGATACATATTTAGTTCAAACCATGTTTTTAGTTCTTTTGCTCATTTTGGTCATTCTGACTATTCATCCTCTTGGGTTGTGTAATTCCTTTTCCTATCAGTGCTGATCATCTATCAAACCCCTGTTACCAAGTATCAGATATGAGAGAGATAATGGCCAGAATCATCTCTATCAGTGCTACTGTTGACTTGGGAATTCTGTAAACATAGTCTCACCATTCTTCCATCTCAGTATAGTAGCAAAGTATCCCCTAATGTTACCATATTAGGGATTTTTGAATCTGGGAATTCACAAAATAATGACTGATTTTTTTCCAGGTTTTATCCTGTTAATTATGACCTGGGATTTTCCCAACTCCTTTTCAGTTTTTAATAACACTCTTTCCCTATTCTTACAATCAGAGAATGCATTTCTAATATTCAGAGTCCAGATTTAAATCCATTGAATAAACTATACTTGTTAAACATGTATGGTTCTTTCAAGTCATTGTTACATGATATTTGTTATAATGGTAACCGAGAATGATAAGCTAATAACTAAAATGCAGCATACATAGTAGTACTCAACAAAACTTCATTTACATGAATTTAATATATTTATAATAAATGGTAAGCAAAGATTGCACTATCTCTCTTAATGCTAATAAAATAACTCTAATTTCCAACCAAACTAATTAAATATTGTTTATTAAATATTCTATCCCCATAACCTTTTTACTTCTCTCTCTCGATATTGATCCATCCATCCATCCATCCATCCATCCATCCATCCATCCATCCATCTATCTATCTATCTATCTGTCTGTCTATCTATGCCCATTCCAATGTGTTTGAAATGAAAGTTACGGTCAAAATTACTTCTATCACTGTTATTATTGACTTCTGAATTCTGTGAACTTAGTTTCACCCTTCAGTCATCTAAGCATAGCAGCAAAAGTATTTCAAGGATTCTCTTCATAATGTTCTTCACTCAGAACCTAATTAAAGAAATGCTCAGAGTCTTTTATCTCCATACTTTATTCAGTCTCCCTCCAGACACAATAGTTAATAAACTCCTAAATTACAATAAAGCAGACTGTGTTTCATAGATTTATTTCCTGTAAGAGATAAAGTAACAGTATTCGTAAGCCTTATTAGGGACTATTGAAGCTGGTGTTATATTTTCCTAATTATTTAAAAAACAAATTTTAACATTCATTTAAAATTTTTTTTGAGTTTTAAATTCTCTCCTGCCTCCCCCTTCAAAATGGTAAGAAATGTGATATAGGTTATACATGTGCAGTCATGCAAAAATGTGTCCATATTAGTCATGTCATGAAAGAAGTCGTAAACAAAAAAAACTCACAAAAAGTAAAATGAAAAAAAACTCCACTCTGCATTCAGACTTCATCAGTTCTTTCTCTGGATGTGGACAACATTTTTCATTATGAGTCCTTTGAAATTTTCTTGGATCATTGTATTGCTGAAAACAGCTGTCAGTCACATTTGATCGTTGTATAATATTGCTGTTACTATGTATGATGTTCTCCTGATTCTGTTCATTTCACTGCATCAGTTCATGTAAGTCTTTCCAGATTTTTCTGAAATCTGTCTGTTCGTCATTTCTTATAGCACAATAGTATTCTATCACAATCACGTACTACAACTTACTCAGCCATTCCCCAATTGGTGCGTATCTCTTCAATTTTCAATTCTTTGCCACCATTAAAAGCTGCCATAAATGTTTTTGTACATATAGGTCCTTTTATATTTTTTTAAAATCTCTTTTGGATACAGGCCTAGTAGTGGTATTGCTGAATCAAAGTTATATAGCCATTTGGGCATAGTTCTAATTTTTTTCTACAAAACGATTGGGTCAGTCCACAACTTCACCAAACATGCATTATTGTCCCGATTTTCCCACATCCCTTCCAGCATTTATCCTTTTCCTCTTCCGTTGTATTAGTCAATCTTACAGGTGTGAGGTACCTCTGAGTTGTTTTTATTTTTATTTCTTTAATTAATAGTAATTTGTAGCATTTGAGCTTAAGTATTTTAATAACAGTTGCTAATAATTCCTCTAAATTTGATATTCGGCAATAGGAAATTTAATTTTTCTTCTTTAACTCATGCTCACTCAGCTTGAATGTATGTGACTTATTGCAATGAAAGATAACCTTAAACCCCAGGCTGCAGAGTGGCAAAACTGTCGAGGCAGTACAGAAGTGGAATGAGTTGAGAGATACTGTACTACAGATATTTGTTACATGTGTATAAAGGAGTGAACATTGCAGATTCTATTCTGTAGTGACGTCCATATGTGCTTCTTGGAAGAGTAGTGCTACTGCTGGATGCAAAGGAATGAGTCCCCCCCCACCCCCCACAAAAGAAGGGAACTGAAAACTTAAGAGATTTTTATATTTTTCTTAAGAATCGATTTCTCAGTAGAATTTTCTCCATGGCCCCTTTTACCTCCTTATTCCTCAGGCTGTAGATGATGGGGTTCAGCATAGGAGTCACCACTCCATATGACAATGAAATGATCTCATCGGAAGTCTTTGATTCCTTGGACTTGGGCTTCATGTACATGAAAAGAGCAGACCCATAGAACAAGATCACCACTGTCAGGTGGGCCGAGCAGGTGGAAAAGGCTTTTTTCCTTCCCTCACTTGAGTTGATCCTCAGGATAGTAGAGAGAATGAAAACATATGATAAGAAAATAAATAACAGGGGAGTGATTAAGAAAACAATACTTGCAATTGTCATGGTTAATACATTAAGAGAAATGTCTATACAAATAAGCTTAAGAAGGGCCAGGATCTCACAGGTAATGTGGTCAATGATATTTCCACAGAATGGCATCATCATAGCAAGTGTAGTTTGTACCAGGGAGTTCAGACATCCTACAATCCAAGTCCAAGCAGCCATTTGCACACAGAGTTCCTTATTCATGATGATGGTATATCTTAGGGGATTGCAGATGGCGATGTACCTGTCATAGGCCATCACTGCCAACAGTAGGCATTCTGTGGACCCCAATCCTAGGGACATAAACATCTGAAGTGCACACCGAATGAAGGAAATGGATTTTCTCTTGGACATAAAATTAACCAAAATTTGAGGAACAGAGGCAGATGTGTAGCAGATATCCAAGAAGGAGAGGTTCCCAAGGAAAAAGTACATAGGGGTATGAAGGTGGAGATCCAACATACTAATGATAATAAGGAAGCTGTTTCCCAGAAGGATCACCAGATACATTACTAGGCAGATCACATAAAGAAACAACTGGAGGCCTGGGAACTGAGAAAGTCCAATCAGGATAAACTCAGTCACAGCTGTGTAATTCCCTTTGTCCATGATAATTCTTTGCAGTCACCTATGAGAGTAATGGAAGGGCACTGGTCATAACAACTATATTGAACAATAATCATGATTTATATTTCAATTGTATACTTAGTGATATTTCTTTTTTATGTGGGTTAATAATTTTATTTGGTTTCCATTGATGGGTATAGATATTCAAATATATGAACACAAATGGGAACAAAGAGGAGAAGCAAAACATGCATTTGAACTTAAATAAAAAAGCTGGTACTGTTATTTGCAAATATTTAATAAACATCAGTTTTAATTTCTAGTATGGCAAATAATGAGATCTCATTTACACAAGCAAAAGTTCATTGGTTTCCTGATTAATTTCTGAGAATTTATAAGGTTCCAAAAAGTGGAATTTTCTCCAATTAAATTTTAGCAAGATTACTCTCTGACATTTCTTGCAATAGCAATCATAGATCATCCAAATGAGGGAGAAAGCACAGTTAGTTCTACTACCTGAAGCTCAAAAGTGTGTTCCAGACAAAAAGGCGGTGTTTAAGGTTTCTTGCCCAAGTTTACCAAAATCAGTAAAATGTTTCCTTTGATCAAATTCTGCATAACTTCCTGTGACCTGTTGCTTGGACATGCATTTAATGTAAGTGAAAGGATGAGGAGTAACTCTTAAAGTTATGATGTCAATTTAGAAAATTATCTTCATTAAAATCATCCAAGTCCCTGTAGTCTCCAATATCTTCATTATTGAATTAGATTAAGACATAGATCATATATGTCGATCAAATTTGGAAATTACATATATAGAGGGAAAGAAAGATAAGTAAATGAAAAATAATTCATTAGATGGCTACTATGTATCTGACATAGTATTAGATATTGAATATATAAATACAAAAGTGAGAGGTTCCTGCCCTCAGAAAGTTTACATTCCAGTAAAGGAAACAATGCATACAGGTGATCATTGCCCAGGCAAAGGATTCCGTTAGGGGAGCCACAGAAATGGCAAGAAGATTACAATAAGTGAAGATTATACCCTTTTCAGAAATAGTGGTATTACTAATTTGATTACATTTCTCTGCAAGATATGGAAAGAAAGCAGGATATATATAGATAGCAGGTAAGGAATCTAAATAACTGTTATGTGAAAGAGGAATTTGGCTTGTTTTGTTTAAAAAGAGAGTGCAGAACTACGAATAATTGGTAGAAGGTGCAAAAAAAGCAAATTTAGTTCTTATGTAATCTAATGGGAGTAAGGTGTTTGTACTTGATTAACTCTGATATAAGGAATATTGTGGTGAATATAAAAGCCAAGAGAAAATAGTAAGAGAAATTCAGTAAGATAATAACCACTTTCAGGAGAGATGAATGAATGGTTTTATTAGAAGTTACACTAGAAACTGGTCTGGAAGGAAGAGATTTTTTAAAATAGGTAGGTATAGGAGGGTTTCATTCCTGGATTAGGGAACATGGTAAACAAAAGCAGGGAGATAGAAGATAGCCAGGTAAGAATGAGTGGAGAATGCATGATCCACTTTGCAGAAATGTAGACTAGTGCCTGGAGAGGTAGGTTGGATCCAGACTGAAAGGGTCTTCCAAGCTCAGCTTTACTTGCATGTTATCACCCTAAGCTGTCTCTAAGCTACTGAAAAAATATAACATTCCATGTCCTAAAAGGGAGAAGTGAGAATGAACCCTCCAAAACTTGGCCCTAGTATAAAGTCTAAAGTCAAGAAACAGACAGGAAGAATTTTGAGCAAAAAAACAAAAACAAAAAAAGAATCTCCCACCAAGAAAAGCTTTTATGGTGCCAGGTACACTTAAGACATTCTAATGGCAAGGGAAGTTGAAGATCTTCCCTGCCCCTTAATAGGCCCATATGATCTGCTTTGATCAGCCCACAGCCTGAGTCACATGGAGCCCATTGTGGGAGGAACTTGCTGAATAGGTGAGGCAGAGCTGAGAGAGAGCTAGGTAGAACTGAGACAAAGCAACTAGTGTGAGTGAGAGAGGGTGGAATTTTGCCTATGGGAGCTTATTTGTGGGGAAGTCAAACAGAGGGAAGGCTTTGGAATGGTGGTGCTCTTTTTATTGATAATATGTACAAATTTCACTGTTACCATGGTAGAATTGGTTTTCTGGCATATGAATAAATATTTTGCTTTCATCTTTGAGAGAGTTTATATTTTGTGAATTTACCCTAGAAATACATATGCATAGCTGTAGTGACTGTTGTGGGTATCTCATTGGTATTGCAGACCCAAAACCAGAAGAGAAGGACCCCAAAACATCTGAAAGCAAAGAGAAAATTCAGAGAAAAATCACAGCATGAGAACAAATTCAACCATATTTCCTGGAAGTGAAATGAATTACATAATTAGTTAAGAAAAAGTTTTCTTAAATAAATGAAAGGAGAACATGATGAAAAAATTGGAAAAGAATGAGAACTATGGAAGAGAGAATTGTAAAGGAAGTTAACAGCTTGGCGCAATAGGCATAACCTTGCCCAAGAGTTAAAAGTTTTGTTTCATAAGCAATGGGGATTCACTGAAGGTTTTTGAGTAAAAAAAGAGGCTATATCAGAGTAATGTAGAGAGAAAGGTGTTTTAGCAGTAGTCTTGGTGAAGGACTGAGGAGGGACAAGACTTAGAGGTGCAGATACTAGCTAAGAGACTATCAGTTGGGATAACATGCTGGACTTGGAATCAAGAATGACTGATTAAAATACTGCTATAAGCAAATCACTTAACCTGTCCTTTCCACACTCCATCCTCTTCTCCATCCTCACACCCCACTCCCATCTCTAAGTCCCTAAAGTGAAGAGTTGTTGTCTAACTGAATTAGCAGGGACATTTTCTCATTGAGAATTTTTCATACTATTGTAGGTCCAATGGAGGGAGGGGATTTATGTGTGTGTATACATATGTACATATATGTGTATATACACACATACATGCATAATACACACATGTAACAAAATGCAAAAGTAAATTATTTCTTCACAATTAATATCCAAGAAGCCTTATTACTGGGTGATGGGTTAGAGTGGTAATCCTCGTGATTAATACTTTGGGTAAATGGGCAGAAAGAGCATCATACTAGAGCTGGAAGTTACCTGAGAAGCCATTTTGTCCAATCCTCCATTTTGTGCATTGGGAAACAGAGGGCCGGAATTTGTTTCAAAGCAGAGACTGGAATGTAGGAACTCAGATCTCCTAAATTCTAGCCCAACGTTTCTTCACTCAAGTTATTGACATTTGGCTTTTCTTGGGGAAATAGGAGAATTGTTTTTTCCAGGGGGAAGAGTCACTAGTTTTATGATTCAGGGTAAGAAGATGAGAAGGGAGAGGGACCTTCCAGGTGCAGCCTGACCCCAAGCTTAACCACTCTATTGGAGTCTACTTTGAGGGGAAGTTTAAGTAGCTTGGGAGGAGAAAGTTTCCCATGGTAGGGGAGGCAGGGGTATCCTGAGAAGACCTGACCCTCTATCAGTAGAAGAAAAGGAATAAGAATTTATTAAGTGTCTACTGTGTTCTAGCCATTGTGCTAACAACTTTATAAATATTATTTCATTTGAATATCACAACAGCCCTGGGAAATGGACACTATTATTATCCTGATTTTACAATTGAGGAAACTAAGGCAAATAGAAATTAAATGATTTGCTTAGGGTCACAAAGCTAGTTAGTGTCTGAGGCCACATTTGAACTCAGATCTTCGTGGCTCAATCTATCCCCTGCACCACCTAGCTTCCCTAACTGGCATTTTAACTTAAAGTAATTATGCATAGTTGTTTTAAATACATTAATTTTTATTTCTGATCTAAAAAGATCAGAAGCAGGAGATCTTGCCATCTGTAATCTCTAAATTTCTCCCTCTCCACATCTTTAAGCTTTCTCCATATGCTCACCTTTGTTTTTTTTCTCTAAGAAAGAAATGTTCCTACTGTTTCCCAAGGCTGACATGCCTGTATTCTTGATCCTGTCCTTCCCTCTCTCTCCTTTGTTATGTCAAGTATTTCCATTTCTTTTAATCTTTTCTTTTCACTTGGTCTTTTCTTTCTATAAACATTTTCATGTCTTACCTATTCTGAAAGAAATTTTCCCTTGACCTTTGTCTTGTATTGTGCTTCCATACTATTAATCTCTTCTCTTTTCTTTCTACCTCATCTTCTAAAAGTGTTCCCCCCAGTTTATCACTACCCTGTCACTCCTCAGTTTCTTGCAATTTAGTTCTTGTTGCCACGAATCCACTGAGATTCTCCCTGCTCTTTCCTCCTTCTGTGCTAGAGCCTCATCTACTTTAACTTGTTGCATGGTCAATAAAGAAATCTTAAACACTATGCTTTTAAAGGGCAGTTTTTTCTCATCTGCCATCTTGGTTGTAACAGTTTCCTTCACAGATCATTCCCTGTACTGAGCTGGGGAAGATAGTCTCACTTAGAGCTCTTTAAATTAGGTCCCACGATCACTTTCTCACCAAGCAATCCCTTATCTGCCACATTTTCTTTGATTTATTTACTTCTTATAATAGCTACTTTCTTCAAAAGACTTGAGAAAAGAAAAATAAGACTGGGAGAATTGGCGTCTTGCTAAAATTCACATCCTGGTGGCTAGTTTAGCTATTCCAGTCTTGGATCCAGTAGCACTGCATCCTGGAATTATCAAAGTAGAGAGTTTAAGAATAGACAGAGATGGGGACTTGACCTGTGATTTCATCTTCATAAAGAACCCCTAAGTGTGGAAATTCCCTCTACCGATGCAGATCCCATCTTCTCTTATACTCATATTTTTAGAATTACTCCAACGACAGATTGTGACCTGCCCAAAGTCACATAGCCAGCATGAGTCAGAGGTGGAATTTAAACCCAAATACACTAAGTTGTCTCACATTAGGGCTAGAAGGACAAAAATTCTAGAAGAAAAAATTTTAAGAACAAGAATGAAACTTAGAAACTAGCAATAGAATGTCAGAGTTAAAATGGTATCTTAGAAAAGAGAATTTGGAATGTCAGAATACAGAAGATAGAGTGGCAGACTAAAAGGTTGTTTAACACCAGCAGGACGAACATACAATATAAGAGCTATGATGGACTATTTTTTCTAGAGGAGACACTTGATTACCAGAGAAAATACAGGGATGTGCCACTACTAGAAATGCTAGACGGAATTCAATAAAAGTTGAATTGATGAATATAAATCATTCATGAGCAAGATGCATAGGAAAATCTAATTGTCAGAAAATACGTCCTTGCCATTCTAACAAAACACATCTTCAAGTGTCTTATTCAATTTGCATTTTCTTTTCTTATAAATATTTGACCTCCCATGATAGCACTACTTACCTTTTCCCACCTATCTTGCATTTCTTTTCCATTCATCATTTCTTTCCCAAAATTGCATTGTCAATTCCCATTCCCATTTTCATCTCTGAAAATCACTGTTCCCAGGATTCTACTAACCATTCTTATTTACCTCTCAGAGTGAGAGCCAAGCCTTCTCCCTTGTTTATGCCACTTCACTTTGATGATGTTTCTCCAGTATTCTTAACACATAAATTATTTTAAGCACATTTCCAGAAATTTATGGTGGCTTTAGGTAGTACCATTTAGTTGTACTCCCTGATTCTACATACTTGTTGTATGTGAAGCTAAATTACTTGTACTGAAGACAATTGACAGCTTCCCTTTTCCTTCTAAGTTGTTCCTATGATAATATATGGACAAAAAGTTGGATTTTTGCAATTTAGAAATGCTGTGAAAAATTGGCAGAATCAGCAAGATGGCACCACTTTTCCTACTCTTATGATAATAGCTTCTCAATACCTTTCCAGATCTACTGTAAATGTATGTTACAACATGTGGTCTCTGGAAATTTCCAAAGGATCAACCATTAGCTAAGATGCCAATTTAACACTTTCCATGACAACCTTTCTCCAGGGTTTTTAGAGACTCTTTTTATTCCCTGAAGCAATTTAAAGTAGTAGGAAAGAACTGCATGCAAGTTTACTTTTCGATGCATTAGGGATAAAATGCTAACAACCTAATTATAACAATATTAGTAAGTATAAGAAATGACATAATAAGCAATGCAATATAGGAAGATTCGAGTTTATTCCTGCCTGGTCAAACATTGAGGGTGTGACATAGTTATCTGTATGATTCAGGCAGCTAGGTGGCACCATAGTGCACAGAGTGCCAGGCCAAAAGTTCAGAACACTCATCTTCCTAAGTTCAAATCTATCCTCAAACACTGTGAGAACCTGAAAAAATCACTTAACCCTATTTGCATGATTCAGGCAAGTTTTCTATAATTGTCTATTTTTGGATATTGACAACTGTTGAAAACTTTGGATCAAATACATTCATCTATTTCATGATATTCTCTTCTCCAGTTCTCCTTCCCTTCCACATACACTTGGACATGTGCACCAATGTCTGTGGTGCGTGTAAGTCCCACTTCCAGTCCCTTCTAGAATATTGGTATCTCTGCCTTTAGGAGAGATGAGCCTATAGTGTATTTGTGTGTGTGTGTGTGTGTGTGTGTGTGTGTGAGTCAATCAGCTAACATTTTATTTTCTTGTTTTTAAATGCAAAATATGTATATTTTTAAATAATTATTTAATTTTAGTTTTCAATATTCACTTCCATAAGATTCTTACTTTTAAATTTTCTCCTCCTCCTTTTCCTTCTCCCTCTTTAAGGTGGTGTGCAATCTGATACAGATTCTACTTCTGCATTCATATTAGACACATTTTCACAATAGTCATGATGTAAAGAAGAATTAACTAATGGGAGGAACCACTAGAAAGAAGAAACAAAACAAAACAACAAAAGAAAAGGAGAACAAATAGTATGCTTCTATATGCATTCGGAACAGAATTCTTTTTCTGAATGTGGATAGCATTTTCTATTGTGAGTCTTTTAGAGTTGACTTAGAGCCTTGCATTGCTGAGAAGAGCTGAGTTTATCAAAGACAGTCATTGCACTTACTGCATTACTGTGTATAATTCAACTAGCACTTTAAAGCACTTACTACGTGAAGACAGTATGCTAAATATTGGGTTTTCAAAGAAAGGCAAAAAAAAATTCTTGCTATCAAGGACCTTGGTTTTATGAAGTAGATAACATGCAGACAACCATGCACAAAGATGTATATATGTCATTTATCTATCTTTCTATCTGTCTATTTATGTTCCTGTCTGTCTGTCTATCTATGTTTATAAAAAAGGCACAAAGATTGAGAATGAATGGGGGCAGAGCCAAGATGATGGAGAAAAGACAGGGACTTACTTGAGTACTCCTAAATTCCCCTCTAAACAACTTTAAAAAAATCCTCAAAATTAATTACGGAGTAGCACAACACTCAAAAGGATGGGGTAAAAAATAATTTCCAGTTTAAAGCAACTTAGAAAGTCAGAAGAAAAGGTCTGTAACACTGGGGTAAGAGCAGAGTGCAGTCCAGGCCAGGCAATGTCCTAGCAAGACAGCAGCAGGCCTGACTCAGCAAGCCAGCAGTCAGGTCCTGTGCTCCTGTGCAAGGCAACCATCAGTAAACCTTGGGGGCAACTAAATGGGCAAAAATGGCTTCTCATATTCTCACCTCATAGGCAATAATGAGGTTGGACAACTGATAGGAAGATTACATTTGTTGGCACTGGGTGGAGGGATCTATTATATTGCTCATATGCAGATCTATATTGCTCAGGAGAGTAGTAAACACACCCCCCCTTAGGAAATGTCACTTTGGAAAAACTGAAAACTAATAGACACCCCCCCTGCCCCAGAACTAGCTCTAAAAAAACTGTACAAAACTCCCCTGAAGCTTGGGACACCACTTCCTACACTTCCTACACAGAGTACAACTATAATACAAAGTTAAAAGTTAAAGTTCAAATATAGAGAGTAATGAGTCAAATTTGTGAAAATAAGAGCTGCCACAATTGATATTTCTCAAAGAATATAAACAGGCACTTTTCAGACAAAGTAACTAAAGCTGTCTACAGTCATATGAAAAATGCTCTAGATCATTATTGATTAGAGAAATGCAAATTTAAACAGCTCTGACACACAATCCCAAAGCTATTAAATTGGCTAATATAGTAGAAAAAGAAAATGATATATGTTGGAGGGGATGTGGGTAAATTGAGACACTAACGCACTCTTGGCAGCATTGTGAACTGATCTAACCAATGTGGAGAGCAATTTGAAACTATGCCCAAAAGGCTTCAAAGTTATGCATACCCTTTGACCTGGTAATACCACTACTAGGTCTGTATTCCAAAGAGATTTTTAAAAAAAGATCCATGTACTACAAAATATTTATAGTAGTTCTTTTTGTGGATATAAAGAATTGAAAATTGAGGGAATGCCCATCAATTGGGGAATGGCTGAACAAGTTGTGGTAGATAATTGTGTTGGAATACTATGGTATTATGAGAAAAGACAAGCAAGATGCTCTCAGAAAAACCTGGAAAGACTTACATGAATTGATGCAAAATAAAATGAGCAGAATTAGGAGAACAATGTACACAGTAATAGCAATATTGTATGATGATCAATTGTGCCTGACTTAGCTATTTTCAGAAATACAATAATCCAACACAATTCCAAAGGGCTTATGATAAAAAATGCTATCAACATCCAAAGAAAGAAATGATGGAATGTAACATAGGTTAAACACACTTTTAAATTTTATTTTTTTCTGTTTTCCAACATGACTAATATGGAAATGTTTTGCATAACTTCACATGTATAATATATATATATATATATATATGTTTGCCTTCTTAATGGGGAGGATGAAGGGAAGGAGAGCATTTGGAACCCAAAATAAAAAAAAATAAATGTTAAAAAAATTTTATGTGTAATTTGAAAAAATAAAATATTAAACAATTTTTTAAAAGATTAAGAAAGAATGACAAAAGTTTTCTGAAACTTAAATCCAAGGAGGCTAGGAGGTAGAGAGGAGGCAAGAGAGAATACCAGGGTATAGCCGGTAAAAACAATTGAGATCACTAGATGGAGTACTATGGATGAACAGAAAAGAGGTCAGAGTCACTGGATCTGAGAGGAGAGTAAGGTGTAAAAAGAATGAAAAGGTAAAGGAGTGTGTGTGTGTGTGTGTGTGTGTGTGTGAGATTATAAAGGACTTCAAAAACCCCCAGCTAGGTCCCAAATATTATGATTAATGAATACCCTTAAAGTGACTATTATTTGAATTTGTCACTATGGACATGGAGAATAAAAAGCCACTCGAGTTTATTGAATGGTGTGTGTGTGTGTGTGTGTGTGTGTGTGTGTGTGTGTGTGTATGTGGAGAGAGGGAGAGAGAGAGAGACAGAGAGAAAGAGAAGTTGAAAATGGCACCTAAGCAGTAACCTTAGGTGGTGGGGAACCTGGTGGCAACCTTGAGATTAATGAGTTCAGTTTAGGACATGCTGAATTTTAGAATGTCTGCAGGACATTCAGGTTGAGATATCTATTAGGCAGTTGGATAGTAGAGATTGAGAGTCAAGAGAGAAATTAGGGCAATACAACAAGATCTGAGTCTTCTTCACAGATGATAATCAAAGCCATCAGAACTGATGAGATCACCAATGATAATTAAAAGAGAAATGAGAAAAGCATCTAGGATGGAGTTTCCTGGTATCCCTCAAGGATACCCATGACTAGTGGATGTGACCTGAAGAGTCAATAAACCAGAAAAAGGAGTGATTAGAGGGGCAGAAAGAGAACCAAGAGAGCAGTATCATGAAAATCTTGAGAGAAGAGAGTACAGACAAAATAGAGAGACAAAGAATGAAAGATGGTACAGTAAGATGAATTCAGAACTGAATGAAGACTCACTGAGTGATAATTGATAAATTTATACTAATTTGCAGGGTGGATCTAGTGAATTACTCCAAGTTCAGCCTTTGGGTTTATTAAAATCTCTATTTTTTTATTAATGACATGAATGCTTATAACATTTGTGGATGATACAAAGTTGGGAGGAAGAGATGATGTGCGGATTGATAGAGCTGAGATCTTAAAAGTTCTTTACCACTAGGTGATGAAGCGAATAGAGTTCTGAACTTGGAGTCTGAAACAACTGAGTTTAAATCCTGACTCAGACATTTACTAGCTGTGTGACCCTGAGCAAGTCATCCAACCTGTCTGCCTCAACTTCCTCATTTGTAAAATGAGGATAATAATAGCATCTACCTTCCAGAGTTGTTGAGGATCAAATGAAATAGCACACACACACACACACACAAACACACACACACACGTATAGCTTTGCAAGTACCAAAGTGCTATAGTATATATAAAGTGCTATATATAAAGTATATATATAGTATATATAAAGTGCTATATATATAAAGTATATATATAGCATATATAAAGTGCTACCTATAATTATTATTGCCATTAGTATTATTATTATTAGATATATGGATCATTTCATTAACTCAATTCCAGGGCATTGCTCATTAGAAAGTAAATTAAATTGTTTGTTAAAAACTTAAAACTACATCAGCACCATCAAATAAAATTTCTTGGTAGCCATATCAATTTCAACCCATAAACTGTGATAGCAATGTTTAGTGTTTTAAACCATAAAAAATCTTTATGTATTTCTTTCTTTTCCTCATACTTGTCTTAATTTTATTATGGGATTCTATTACATAAATATACCACAAATGATTTTATCTAGTTTCCTATTTTTGGAGATTTAGTTTGTTTCCATTCTTCAAGTACTTCTTTGAAAATATTTAAACATAGAACCCTTTCAAAATTTTTAATTAACTTTTGGTATATATTCCCAAAATCAGAATTAATCATGCCAAAGAGTTTGACAAATTTTGTATTTTTTTTCTTAGTATTATCAGATTGCTTTCAAAAAGTCTACAAGTTTGAATTTTTAGTAGGAATAATAAATGTGTATACCTGGTCATCTATAGCCATTTCTGTATTTAATTTCTTTGGTATAAATTATTATTATCTTGCTGTTTTGATAGGTATGAGGTGATATGTCTAAGGTGTCTAAATTTGCACCTCTTTTTGTTAGGTGGAACAATTTTCAGGTCAATATTAACAATTTGTATTTTCTCTTACAAAGCTCACCTGTCCCACTATTTATCAAGTATAGACTAGTAATCACCATACTTATTTTATTTTATCATTCTTTACATCTTTTATATATCATGTTTCGATTTGTCATATTTGCCACAAAATTTCCTCCAACACTTTACTCTGCATGGTATATTGTAAGATTAAAAAAAGTATGTGGTTAGACATATCAGTTTCATCAATAATAATTTATTCCATTTGGTGAAAAAAATTTTTTGTAATTGAACAAATAGTTTATTCCATTTTCTTCCAATTTCTATATACATGTACTTATATTTAAATCTCTCATCTGGGTATAATTTACTGGGGAACATTTTTGGCTATTCATTCAAGATTGCCAATTAATCTTCCATGTCCATGTATTACATAATGCATTCTTTAAACATTCTAAATTTTCTATATATTTTTCTTTTTTCTTTTTTTATTTAATATAAATTTATTTATTTAACTTTTTATATTCATTTTCACAAAATTTTGGGTTCCAAATTTTCTCCCTATTTATCCCCTCCCCCCACCCCAATACACCAAGCATTCTAATTTTCCCTATCTCCAATCTGCCCTCTCTGCTGTCATCCCTCCCTTCTCTTGTCTCCATTTTCTCTTTTCTCCTGTAGGGCCAGATGACTTTCTATTCCTCATTAACTGTATGTCTTCTTTCCTAGTAGCAACAACAATACTAAACAGTTGTTCCTAAAACTTTGAGTTCCAAATTCTCCCCATCCCTACCTCCCCACCCATTCCCTTTGGGAAGGCAGGCAATTCAATAGAGGCCCTATCTGTGTAGTTTTGCAAATGACTTCAGTAATAGTCGTGTTGTGTAAGACTAACTATATTTCCCTCCATCCTATCCTGCCCCCCATTGTTTCTATTCTGTCTTTTGATCCTGTCCTTCCCCAAGTGTTGACTTCAAATTACTCCTTCCTCCCATTGCCCTCCCTTCCATCATCCCCCCCACCCTGCTTATCTCCTTCTCCCCCACTTTCCTGTATTGTAAGATAGGTTTTCATACCAAAATGAGTGTGCATTTTATTCTTTCCTTTAGTCGAATGTGATGAGAGTAAACTTCAAGATTTTTCTCAGCTCTCCTCTTTTTCCCTCCACTAAAAAGTCTCCTGCTGACCTCTTGAATGAGAGATAACTTACCCCATTCCATTTCACCCTCTTTCCTCCCACTACATTTCTCTCTCACCATTTACCTTAATTGCTTTTAAGATATGGTCCCATCCTATTCAATTCACTCTGTGCTCTCTGCCTCTGTGTGTGCATGCATGTGTGTATATGTGTGTGTACATGCATGCGTGTATGTGTGTGTGTATATGTGTGTGTGTAGTCCCACCAACTATCCATATGCTGAAAAGTTTTAAGAGTTACAAATATTGTCTTTCCATGTAGGAATGTAAAGAGTTCACCTTTGGTATGTCCCTTATGACTTCTCTTTGCTGTTTGCTTTTTCATGCTTCTTCTCATTCTTGTATTTGAAAGTCAAATTTTCTTTTCAACTCTGGTCTTTTCATCAAGAATGCTTGAAAGTCCTCTATTTCATTGAAAGACCAGTTTTTCCCCTGAAGTATTATACTCAGTTTTGCTGGGTAGGTGTTTCTTGGTTTAAGTCCTAGTTGCTTTGACTTCTGGAAAATCCTATTCCATGCCCTTTGATCCCTTATTGTAGAAGCTGCTAGATTTTGTGTTATCCTGGCTTTATTTCCACAATACTGGAATTGTTTCTTTCTAGCTGCTTGCAATATTTTCTCCTTGACCTGGGAATTCTGGGATTTGGCCACAATGTTCCTACGAGTTTCTCTTTTTGGATCTCTTTCAGGTGGTGATCGATGGATTACGTGAATACTTATTTTGCCCTCTGGTTGTAGAATGTCAGGGCAGTTTTCCTTAATAATTTCATGATAGATGATGTCTAGGCTCTTTGATCATGACTTTCAGGTAGTCCCATAATTTTTAAATTGTCTCTCCTGGATCTATTTTACAGGTCAGTTGTTTTTCCCATGAGATATTTCACATTCTCTTCCATTTTTTCATTCTTTTGGTTTTGTTTTGTGATTTCTTGGTTTGTCATAAAGTCATTAGCCTCCATCTGTTCCATTTTCATTTTGAGAGAACTATTTTCTTCAGTGAGCTTTTGGACCTCTTTTTCCATTTGGCTAATTCTGCTTTTGAAAGCATTCTTCTCCTCATTGGCTTTTAGAACCTCTTTTGCCAATTGAGTGAGCCTATTTTTCAAGGTGTTATTTTCTTCAGCATTTTTTTGGGTCTCCTTTAGCCAGGTATTGACCTGTTTTTCATGATTTTCTTGCATCTCTCATTTCTCTTCCCAGTTTTTCCTCCACCTGTCTAACTTGAATTTCAAGATCCTTTTTGAGCTCTTCCATGGCCTGAGCCCTTTGGATATTTATTTCAGATGTTTGGGATATAGAGGCCTTAACTTCTATGTCTTTCCCTGATGGTAAGCATTGTTCTTCCTCATCAGAAATGAAAGGAGGAAACATCTGTTCACCAAGCAAATAACCTTCTATGGTCTTTTTTTTCCCTTTTCTGGGCATTTTCCCAGCCAGTTACTTGACTTCTGAGATTCGTCTCCACCCCCACCTAGATCTCCCCAGGTAGTGCTTGGGGTCTGAGATTTAAATGCTGCTTCCCAGCCTCAGGGCTTTCAGCTGTGGTGTGGCTGCTCTTCAATGTGAGCTTAAGTTCTGGTGCTGGGGTGGGGTCAGGGCGGCCTCCCAGGCTCAGTTCCCTCAGGGGGTTTATGCCGAGAACCTTCAGTAATGGATCTGAGGTCCTATCTGCTCAGGGAGCTCCTGGACTCCACTGCCTCTGCCACTGCCTCTGCCACTGCCTCCCGAGGGGACCTGAGTTATGGAGACACCCCACTCCCCTCTTGGCCAGCCCAGAATTCTCTCTCACTGACGTGTAGCGCCTGTGGGTGGAGGGACCTTTGCAGCCTCCAGAGGTTTCATCCCTCAAGCCTGCTTGGATCTGCTCCTCTTGGGGCCACATGGCCAGGGCTGGGCTCCACTGTCCGGTGTGCGACGGACCTTTGGTGCCGGTTTTTCAGGGCTCTCTGGAATGGAAATCTTCTCCACTGCGTTGCTGTGTGGCTTCCACTGCTCCAGAATTTGTGGGGAGTTATTTTTACAGGAAATTTATGGGCTGTAGGTTCGGAGCTAGCATATGTGAGTCTTTCTACTCCTCCTCTTGGCTCCTCCCCCTTCTATATATTTTTCAAATGTATCTTTTAGGTATATTTAATTGGATGTGCTTATTCTCTATTTTGACCCATCCATATATTTCTTTTTTTCCCCTGGGTGCTGGATAGTTTTGGTAGTAATCATTTTGTACTTCATTTTTATGTTTAGGAAGATAAGACCCTCTTCTTCACATTTTCTCTTCAGTGTGTATCTTAATATTTTCTACTACTCATTTTCCATAAAATGTTATGAAAACTGTATAATTCTGCTAAAAGTCCATAGATATTTCCCTAGGTAACAGATTAACTATACAATACAATTAAGGGCCCATTTTTTCTATATTAATAATTTTATTTATTGACTATATATAACAGGGTTTCTTTTTTGTATCTTCTTGATCATTGAAGTAGATATATTAGAATGCTTATTACATTCTTGTTAATCTTGTAGCCTGTCAAAATTACTAAATTCAACTGTTGTTTTCATCATATTTTTGAAAAGGCTAAATTTTCTAGCTATTTTATCATGTCGTCTACAAAAAGCAATATTTGGATTTCTTCATTTCCAATATTAATTCCATTAATACCATCTTTGTATCTTTTTTCACACTTGCTAGAACATCCAGTATTACATCAAATAACAGTGGTAAGAGTGAATCTCCTTACTTTGTATGTAATTTTAGAAGAATAACTGTAATATTTATCTATTGTATGTCATTTTGACTCGGCTTAATACTCTATTCATTATGTTAAGGAAAAACTCTCAATATCTATTCTTTTAAGTGTTTTAGCTTGAATAATTGTAAATTATCAAATATTTTTTCTTCAGATCTTTATAGTTGTGCTTTGTTTTTGTGATAAGACTGATATCTCCCAGAGTTCCACCTTACACCATCCCCAATATGGATTAGTCTAAATTTTTCCCCAGAAAGGTGGCAGGTGGTAAGACAAAGCTCAAACTCACCTTTCTGCTAACCTCTGCCCATATTGATGCAGCTTTCAGCAGCAAAGCATCTACCCACTTATTAGAAATATGTATCCAATCACCTGCTGTTGAATTTAATTTTTATTATAGATTAGTCTTTACTCTCTTAATTGAATCTGTTTTTTGTAGCTTCCCCAGTTGTTTGACAACTTTGGACATTATGTTGTTTTCCTAATCATTGTGTAATTTATTTTTGCAGCTTTAAAATCTACTTTAGAGTACTGCTCTAATTGCTTTACTATGATTGTTATCTAACTGATTTTTCCTGTTGTTTACTCTTCCAACTCTTTCATTGACACTTCAGCAGTCTATTGGATTGTGAGCACCTTGAGAACAGGAACCATTATTTGCCTTTCTTTATGTTGTCTGCACTTAGCTCAGTGCATGGAACATAGTAGGCATTTAATAAACACTTACCAATTGCTTTACTGACTAATTAATTTGAGATGCTGGGTGATAATTTTATACTGTAAGTTTTTTACATGGCAGAAGCACTTTATTGATTTTGAGGGTTTCCTTGATGTTTCTGTTCATATGTGGAAATTGTAAAACATACCTTACATTGAAAAATGCAGTTTTGTGCCAAGTATAAAGCTTTAGTATAATGCAGGGATAGGGAAGAAATTGTTTAATTGTTTGCTCCTTGTGGTCTTTTTGATGAGAGAGAGAGAGAGAGAGAGAGAGAGAGACAGAGAGAGAGAGAGAGAGAGAGAGAGAGAGAGAGAGAGAGACCCCTTTCACTTTAGGGAACACGGGAGAATTTCTCAGAAGGTAGAGAGTTGAATGACCATACCAAGTATATAACAGGGGGTTTTCATTCATGGGGCAGGTGCTTATTAGCTCAACTACATATTAGCAAAGAATTTAATAAAAAAGATGAAAAGGAAAATATCCCCTCCCCAACTTCATGTGTAGTAGGGAGGGTTGAAACCTCTATATGTAGCCTATGTGACATGGTGACACCCTTCTTTAGCTGCTACTAGATCATTTTTCTTTTTCCATCCTTATCTCAGGTTCTAAGGCAGTCAAGGGAGTATCTCCCTGACTGTTGTTGTGCTCAGTGTTTCAGTCTTGTCAAACTCTACGTGACCCCATTCAGAGTTTTCTTGACAAAAATACTGGAGTGGTTTGCCTTTTCCTTCTCCAATTCATTTTACAAAGGAGGAAACTGAGACAAACAGGGTCACATTGCTACTAAGTGTCTGAGGCCAGATTTGCACTCAGGAAGATGAGTCTTCAGCCTGGCACTCTATCCGCCATGCCACTTAGCTGCCCTGTGTAGTCTGATATTCCTACATTAATTATAAAAATTATAATATCTCTCATTCATTAATCACCTAGTCCCAAGGTTCCAAAAGAGTTTGTTAATTTTGTTTAAAGATAAATAATCTGGAAAGACCTCTTTTTTCATAAGATTTTTCTCATTTCTGTCTATATCAACACCCCAATTTTCGAGGCATAAATAAATATCAAAGTTACCAAGTATATAAACTATTAAAAATGTAGCAAACAATAAAAGCCATAAATAATTGTTTAATTTGTATTTCCTATGAAAAAGATTATGGTGAAAGTCATCTCTATCTTACACTCCTACTGTTGACTTCTCAATTCTGGTTATAATTCTACCATTCAGTGCTTTCAGTAAAGCTTCCAGGGTATAGCAAGGATTCATTTCACAATGTTTCTTCAGCTTACATGAACTGATGCAAAGTGAAGTGAACAGAACCAAGAAAACAATGTACACAGTAATAGGAACATTGTAACGATAAGCAACTGTGAAAGACAGAACTCTGATCAATACTATGATCTACCACAATTGTAAAGGAGTCATGATTTTAAAAAGTTAGAGATAGAGAGCTGATAAACTCAGAGCATGGATCAAAGTATTTTTTCTCATTTATTTGAAATTTTTTGCTTTTTTTGGAACATGGATAATGGGGAAATGTTTTGCATGACTCATATGTACAATGTGCATTGGGGGAGGGTGTAGAGGGAAGGTGAAAATTTGGAACCGAAAATAAACAAAAATAATGTTTCTTCATAAGATATGATTTAAATTTGTATTCTCAAGAAAGAAATTCTTTTATCCTTTTTTATCTATGTAGACAGCATAGTTTACAGACAATAGAATGACAATTAAACTGTGAGTCTCTCATTAGTCTCTTCCCTCTCTTGAGTCTCTCAAAGACAGAAGATTAATTATACAATTTCCATGGAAAGAGTAAGGAAGGAAATAAGTAATTCCAAAGCACATTCTGCATGCCAGACACTGTACTAAACACTTTATGGATACCATTTCATATGTTCTCACACAACCTTGTGAAGTACAAGCTTTTATAATCCTCAATTTTACAGTTGAAAAAACTGAGGAAGACAGAGAGTAAGTGATTTACCCAGGGCCACACAGATATTAAGTGTCTGAGGTTGAATTTGAATTCAGATCTTCCTGACTCCAGTTTCAGTGCTCTATTCACTGTGAAAATCAGACATATTTATATAGAAAGCTTAAGCATTTTAACAAGTTTCTGATAATTTCTCTAAATATCACATTAGTTAGTGAGAAATACTTAAATCTCAGGATATAAAGTAGAAATACATGGAGGCCATACAGGAGCAGACCCAGTGGAAATGTGTTTCAGAAATATGTGAAGTGTATGCAAAAAGTAGTAATTACAAATATGGCTTGGCCAACACAGTCTTACACGATAACAGGGATAACTGTGCTATCTTTGGATACAAAGCAACAAATCCCTCCTCCCCCCAAAAAGAAGGGGACTGAAAGCCTTGAAAATTGTCATATTTTCTGTAAGAACAGATTTCTGAGCAGAACTTTCTTCACAGCTCCCTTCACCTCTTTGTTCCTCAGGCTGTAGATGATGGGGTTCAGCATTGGCGTCACTACCCCATAGGAAAGCCCGATGATCTCATCATAAATCTTTGTGTCTTTGGACTTGGGCTTCATATACATGAAAAGAGCAGATCCATAGAATAAGATCACCACAGTCAGGTGAGCTGAACAAGTGGAAAAGGTCTTTTTCCTCCCTTCACTAGAGTTAATTCTTAGGATAGTGGCAAGGATAAAAATGTAAGAGATAAAAATGAGCATTAGAGGGGTGATTAAGATAATGATACTTGCAATTGTCATGATAAACACATTGAGAGATATGTCTACACAAATAAGCTTGAGAAGGGCCAGAATTTCACAGGTAATATGATCAATGATATTCCCACAAAAAGGCTTTATCATAGCAAGCACAGTTTGTACCAGAGAGAGCAGAAATCCTGCTATCCAGGTCCAAGCAGCCATCTGTGCACAGAGTCCCCTGTTCATGATGATGGTGTATCTTAGGGGATTACAGATGGCAACAAACCTGTCATAGGCCATCACTGCCAGAAGAATGCACTCTGTGCACCCCAGTCCAAGAGATATGACCATCTGTAGGGTACATCCAATGAAAGAGATGGATTTTCTTTCAGATGTAAAATTAATCAGAATCTTGGGAATGAAGGAAGATGTGTAACAGATATCCAGGAAGGAGAGATTTCCAAGGAAAAAATACATTGGGGTATGAAGGTGGGGATCCAGGATGCTGATAATAATGAGGATACTATTTCCCAACAGGATCACTAGGTACATCACCAGGCAGAGTGCGTAAAGAGTTATCTGCAGACCTGGGTAATGAGAAAGTCCCACCAGAAAAAACTCGGTCACAGCTGTGTAATTTCCCTTCTCCATAACATTTTTTTCTGTATCACCTGTGGGAGTTATGAAAGGATACATTCATAGTGATGGGTTCGAACAGCAACAATGGTTTACATTTATATCATATACACTTTGCACTTCTAATTTTTCCTTTAGTTAGTATTAATATTATTTGAATTTCCATGGATAGATACACATATATGACCAAAAGTACAAAGAAAAGTAGTAAATCAAACTTACGCAAACACATAGCAGATCTGGTTAATGTTTTTATATGTGTGTAAATTCTGTTCTTTACCAAAGCTATCTTTCATAAGAAAGACTTACCTGATCTTCATTTCCTTTGTTTATTTATTTATTTTTTTTTACTTAAGTCATTGTGTGAATATTAACTTATAGACGCCCTGGGCAAGTCACGTGTGCCTTCTTCAATTCTCTTAATTGTAGAGAGCTACTAAGTTTTTTCAACTTAAGTGTCATTAAACTTGTTGCAAAAATTTGTGTATACCCAAAGCTTTCAGTTAATTATGTACAATTTCAATCTCTTGCAAATGGGTTTCTACTCTCACTGCTTTAGCTAACCAAGATTACCAATGACCTACTAGCAGCTATGCCTCAGATTCTGCTCTTTTCCCTCTGCATGTTTTCCTATATTTTGTAATTTTTCAAATCTTTTCACATTTACCATCTCTTGTCATTAGCAAGAATTATTATCTCTGTTTTAGAAATGCAGAAACAAAAAGTTAAGTGATTGTCTAGGACTGTCCATCTGGTTCTTCGTAGTGTGAATTCTTGCTTCCTGACTTCTATCCAAAATTATTTTTTACTTTCCTATAGGCCCTCCCAAGGTCCCACAGGAAACATCACCTCTTGCTGTGAGCTTGAACCTTAAGGGAGAGTTTTGAACAGTCTGATCACTTGCCATGATCAATGGGCCTTTCTCCAAACCGTGATAATTTGTCTGGATTCATTCCTTAAAGGTTAGCATGCTCATACCCAGTCACACTTTTCTCATCCCAATAATCTGGACACCCCTGATTGTTCTGTACAAGTCCAAATGCTTTCTTCTTCCCTCTAATTGCTATCAACTCTAACCCCCAGACGTTTTACTCCAACTGTATCTGTACCATCCACTCTGTTGTCTGGAATGACTGCTTCAGAATAAACTAACTTTTATCTTGAACAATCTCCTTTTTCACTCTTTCCATCTTTTGGCAGCCCATTAAGACCTGGCTCCTTCCTGATGATACAGCACCCTTGGTTATTTTTTCCAGCACTGATTGCATTTGCATTCATATCCTTTTTCCCTACTCACTGTATGTGGTGGGAATACTCCTTGATTCTCACTGCCACTTTCTAGTACTATGAATTAGCAACCTTTTTCTTATGAAGGTTATATTCAAACTTATCACTCAATCCAGATCCTGATGGCCATTATTTATTTACTCCCAGGACGTTAGATTTCATCAGTGAATTCAGTTCCTGGTTCATGGACACTCTAGCTCAACTCTTGCCATGATTCTAATGGACTTCAACATATGTACTGATACTACTTCAATACGCTAACATCTCAATTCCTCAAATTAATAATTTTCCATGTGTACTTACTCTACACCACTTAGTTCTTTCCCAATTCATCACCTCTGCACAGGATGCACTTTCTTCCTTTCCAAATCTGATCCCTTGGTGAATCACTTTAAACTCTGTACTGTTCTTTACACTTAAATGTTTTACTCCCTTGTCTTACCACAAAACATACCTTGCCAAATGCCAGCCTTGGATGACTCCCAATTTCTTCCTTTACCTCTAATTTACATGCAAAGATGGCTCTTCTTTTTGCTAAGGCAAAGGACTCTATATGCAAACTTGATCCCAACTCATATCATTTGTCCAACTGATTGTCCCTTCTATAGGTCCCTTTCTCTCGCTAATCTTTTATCTCTATCTATTAACTCTTTCCCTGCTCCCTACAAGTAAGCAATGTCCCTCCACAGCTTCAAAAAGATTTCTCCTGGTCCTATCATCTCTTCTAGCCATCATCTTATATCTCTCTGACCTTTCATCCTTTTTGACTAAGCAAAACCACTGCTAGGCATTTATAGCGAGGACACAAGGACAGAAAGGAAAGGTTTGGCCAATTGGCCATATTGGTCAACATGTTCACTTTTTTTCTGTTTGACTCTACTACTGTGTGACAAGAAAGAGTTATAACAGAAGGAGGACTTAGTGGGAAGTGACAGAAAAAGAACATCAAGAAAATATTTTTAAAACAATGTGTGCTATAGAATATGTAATGGAAGGAGATAAAGAAGTATGACTGCTCCTTTCTCATACACCATCACAGAATAGGATACTTATTTTCCTAGGCATGGGCCAAGTCACACAAGGATTTGTCATTTTTCAGTTGTTTGGTCATATCTAACTCATTTGTGACCCTATGAACCATATAACTGCTAGTACTATGTGTGGAATTTTCTTGGCACAGATACTGAAGTGGTTTTCCAATTCCATCTGAAGTGGATGGAGGCAAACAGAGGTTAAGTAACTTGCTAAGGGTCATAAATCTAGTAAGTATCCATGTACACATGTGAACCCAGGTCTTCTTGACTCCAGGCCCAGTGCCCTATTCACTGAGCAACCTAACTGCCCCTCACACAAGGATAAATGATTATAACTCTAATAAATAGAACTTACATTTATATACTGAACTTAATCATTTAAAATGCTTTTATAATAACCCTATGAGAAAGGCAGAGTTGTCATTATTACTCCTGATTTGTAAGTCAGTTACAGGCTCAGAGAGGTCAACTAACTTTTCCATGATCACGTAATTAGCAGGTGGTACCTCCAAGTCCAGAGCACTTGCTGAAAAGCTAGAATGTCTTTGTAAATGGCTAAGGAAAATCTCTAATTAAAAAAATCCAATGAGCTCCTGTTACCATTGAGGCAACTTATTTATTGAATGAATTATAGCTGCCATTTACATCTTGCTTTAAGACTCTCAAGAGTACTTTACATAAAAAGATAAAAAAGAGTATTTTACATATATTATCTCCAGTTGTTTATTGAAAGTAACTTATGCCTATATTTCAAAGGCACCCATTTCTACTTCTTGTTTAAGCAATCAAAAATCTTCCTAACCTTACTTTCTCCAGTTCTTTCCTCTCTACCTTAAACTTTCCCTATATGTCCATTTTCATTGGTTTTTGTCACTGAGTAAAAGATGCCCTTACTCTTCTGAATCTTACCTTTCTGTGTCTGGCCCTTTCTTATCAAGGACAGACCTTTTGTCTGTTGCGCTGTGGGTCATAACAAGTTCCTTTACAGGATTTAATATGCCTTTCTGAGGGTATTCTGGAACCAACTCTAACCTGATTGTAAAAGCCCATTGTTAAATTTTCAGTGGTAGCTTTACATCTCAGAAATCCACAATCCCAACAAATCAGGGCTTAAATATTTGTTGATTGTCTAGAATCAAAAAAAGTAATGCAAATTACACTTAAATATGTGTATATATTCTCTGTATCCCCACCTTCCTGTCCATTTGTTAAATATTTACCAGCACACCCGGGGATCCTTCTATAAACCACACTTGAGCTAAGTAGAAATGGACCAGAAAGCTCAGGGAAAGAAATAATTACCAGCCTTGAGACCTGCTGATTGTAGACTAATAACAATTATTGACATTTAGAGAATATTTTATGTTTGCAAAGGGCTACATCCATCATCTCATTTGGGCCTCACCATACTTCTGAGCCCCATTCCTCAAAGGAGACAACTTTATTCATAGATATATGAATCAGCTCCTCTGCTATCTACCTCATCAACTAATCCCACTTTTCCACATTATTTTGTTAATTTATTTATTTTTACTAACACAGGACTGTACTGAAAATTTTAGAAGAGAGAAGTAAGATAGGTAATGTGGCTTCCAGCTTAGCTATTTTTATCTTGAATCCAATGAATGGGGAATCATTCAACTATAGAATATTTGGAGTATAATAACCTTTAAAACATCTTAAGAGCTATATGAGACCTTAGAAAGTAGAACATGAAAAGGCAGAGCTAGATAATACCTGAGAAAGTAGAATTTGGAATGTCAATATTGGAGGGAACCTTAGAATACAGAACATAAGAAATACTTGGTGAATACAATGAATAGAGAATGTGAAAGCCAAGATGAATCTTTAAGATCATTTAAGCTAAAAATCCTGACTTTCCTGGAGGAAAGACCTGAGTATCAGAGAGTCTACTGGTTTGGATCATCATCTATCACTCTAGATGGAGTCTGGTTAAGGATGGGCTGATACTGTCATCATTCATGAACAAGAGATGCAAGGACCTAATTTTCAGCAACATGTTCTTCCTATCCTGAAGGGTACTGTTTAGTTTTCATTTTAATAAGGGCTAGCATTTATATAATACTTTAAGATTTTCAAGTACTTTACAAATATTATTTCATTTGATTCTCATAATTAACTCTAAAAAATTGGTGCAGCTGCTATCCCCATGTTACAGACAAGGAAACTGAATTTAGAAGTTAAGTGACTCAGCTGGAGCCACACTGTGAACAAGTATCAGAGGCAGAGTTTGAGCTCACGTTTTCCTGATTTCAAGTCCAACCCTCTACCCACTGTGCCACCTAGCTTGACCATCTCTATTAAGGCTCCTTATCTGGCCCCACCGGTTTCTCCTTCTTTCAACATTCTTTTCCTAAGTTGCATTCCCAACTCCCATTTCTATTTTTTAACCTCTGAAAATTATCCTTCCCAAGATACTTCCAACCCTTCACATTTACCTCTCTGGGAGAAATCCAGGGCTTCTCCTCTTAAGCCAAATTAGCTGATGTTCACTCACCATTCTGAACCGAGGAATAATTTGGTACACATTTCCAAATAATCCCGATGGCTTAAACTGAAACCAAATACAGAGATGTGGTCGCAGATACTATCTCCCTGTGTTGCATGTAGCAACAATTGCTTACCTTGAAGCTAGCTTACAACTTCTCCTTCTTTTCTAAGCTGTTCCTATGAGATCATATGGAAAAGTGTCATACTCTTACAATTCAGGCATGCTACGAAATATTGGCAGAGTCAACAAGATGCTATGACTTCTACCAATCTCATGACAATACTTGTATAGAGGGGCACAATATTTTCCCACATCTACAGTAGATGTATGCTTTGTTCTGTGGTCCCTGAAATATTCCAAATGATAATATCCTGGATGCAGATGCCAATATAACGTCCTCACCCCCGTCCTCATCCCTCTTCAGTGTTCCTAGGGACTCTTTATAATCCCTGAAGTAATTTAAAGTGATATGTAGAAACTGTGTGGAAGTTAGTATGTTTTGTATGGTGTAGAGATAAAGTCTTAACAAACTAATTATATCAACTTTAATAGGCAGGCTTCATTGATGACACAAAAAATCCAAAATGAAAACAGGAAGACACTCCCAAGTTTCTTTTAGTCAAGCATTTGGAGAGTAATTCAATTATCTGGATATTTCAGGCCCAATTCAATATTTCTTTGACGCCTCTGGATATTGGCACCTGTAGAAGACTCTGTATCAAATCAGTTATTTTCTTCATGTATGGATTTATCTCTACACACTCATATGTACCAATATTCACTGAGCTTTCATTTCAGACTAGAATATTTGAATCTATACTTATGAGTGGGCAGCTAAGTGGCACAGTGGATAAAGCACTGGGTCTGGAATTCAGGAAGACCTGAATTCAAATCCAACCTCAGGTAGTAGCCTTGTGACGCTGAGCAAATCACTTAACTCTGCCTCAGTTTCCCCATCTGTCAAATGAACTAGAGAAGAAAATAGCAAACCACTCTAGTATCTTTGATAAAAAAAACCCTAATGGTGTCACAAAAGTCAGACAACTGAAAAATGACTAAACAACAAATTACAGATGAGATTGACCCGCAGTTTTTTTGTGGAAAAAATAGATGTGAGCTGAGGAATTGATGACTAAAGGACTGGACTTAATGAGAGATTGCTACTAGATTGTTACTAACCTGTAGGGCAGGTTAGATTGCCCCCAAACTCTGCTTTTAGCCCCATTACCTTCAGCAGTCTTATCAATATCTTGCATGTTTATTATATTTGCTAATGATGTTAAATTGGAGGAAGAAATGATATGCAGAATGACAGAGCTTGGAGTTGGGCTGCACCTTGACCTGGATGCTGGTAGAGCCCTGTCTCATGCAGAAGTAGGACCTGGGATTTCTAGGTCCTGTGCCCTTTTTTCCTCTCATATCCAACGCACAGATGGTCTTGTGTTGTTTGCTAGTCTTACCCTGTATCCTGGTGAGGCTCAGGGGTGGACTCTATGCTAAGTACTGATATGATCTCCTGGTCCAGCTGGACCATAGGCTGGATGCTAGTTTGGCTTTATTGCCTCTTCTGGATCTATGTTTGCATACTTTGCTTTCTACCTATCTTGGCCCATTTCCACTCAGTTTCTTCATAGTTTTTATGCTTTTGTAGACTAAGTGGAGGAATTTGTAGCTGCTTCTCTGTAGATTTCCTTATGACAATCTTCCTAGTGTCTAGAGGCTTACTCTAATTTGTGATTATGAGAGATGTACTGCCAACTTCTCACAATTTATCTTTAGGTGAAGTTAAAAAAATATGGCAACCAGGACTAGAGAGAGACAGGAACACAATATCCCACTCTACTCTGAATATAGTTTTCAACTCTAGAATATTGTATTAAGACCTGAACAATGTATTTTTAGTGATAAGGTGAGAGTTTCCAGCGAAAGGAGACCAAGATGTTGGACTTTGAGGTCATGCCACATGATACTTGATTGAAGTGGCTAGTATCTCAGCTTCATTCTCCTAGAAGCAGGTCAGTTGAATCTCTCTCTGAGTTCCAGTGGGTTGGATGTGTCCTTCTTTTAAATCCTATTAATTCAAACTCTCATTGCAGTATAATCTTTTCTTTTTTCAACTGATGGTGGAATAGGCAGTGCCATTTAGCAAATTAACATAGATGAACTTTTTCAAAAGGTTATTTACTTGAAAAATATAGTAAGAAGAACGATATAAATTTTACCCCCATAATCATCTTCCTGCCAAGTTTCCAAGGGTATTTTGCCTTCTATGGTATCTCACAGCCTGGAGAAAGTGATCTCAGACTTAATACAGTTTTTACATTCCATTTATCCCCTCAAATTAATGTTTAAATGCAGCATTGGTTCTGCATAAGCTACTGTCTCAGTCATCACTGGTCTGAGTTCTGAAGGTCAATCCATACTCCTCATGAAATCCACATTGAACCTGCTGACTATAAACCCTAGCCCTATAAAGTCTACATCTGGAATTCCCTGTGCCTCACTCTTCTGACCTTTCAAAATTCATATGGTGATACCCTCTTATTTCCTTCATCTAAAATGAAAGAACAGATGCCAAGGCAAAGAGCTGAGGCCCATATTCAAGATTTCACCTCATCAGGTCTCACCACTTAGAACATTTGTTCTTCTGTCTTACCAGACTGTCACCTATCAGGAAGAAGTTCCTTGAAAGAGGAAATTTTCTGCTGGACTGAATACCATCTTTCTCTCCATTTCCAGTTATGCAACTAATCATCCCATAACAAGCAGATATGAAATGGATGCAGGTTGTCCGTGCCTGTTTCCAACTGACATGGAGATTGTATCAGCTAAGTGATGCTATACATGTTCACAAGTACTGGGCTCATAGCCAGATACTCATTTCAGAAGAAAGTGAGGATATTATGTTGGAAGAAAATATTGTTTGCAGCTCACAGAATAAGTATCTTCAAATGTGTCAAGAATTGTAGTGTGGATAAAGGATGTTTTTCTTCACCCTAAATAGTAGAATCAAAAATAATTCTAGGACATTCCTGAAAGTTAAGTTTGATGTAAGTAAAAGTTCTCTTACAATTAAAACTATTTGAAAGTGGAATGGACTTCCTTAAAGTCACATATTTCCCTTCACATGAGATTAGATGATCACTTATTGAGTATGGTATAGATTGGATTCCTGAACCAAGCTTGAGTCGGTCTCAGGGTCTCTGAGATCCCTTTCAAATGTAAGATCCCATGATTCTGATTCCTACTCTACTGTAAATTTCTTAAAGTCTGGGACCAGTCTTTCTATCCTTATATCTAGCCCATCAAGCTCAGTGTATTACACGTTGTATTTGCTTAGTAAGTGTGTATAGAACATAAGAATGCATAAATAGAGCTTGTACCATTATTCTGAAAGCTCTTATATTATTCCCACTTTGTTAATTCTATTGGATTTGGCATTGGGAATTAGAAATAATTTCCTCTCATACCTGTTAGCACATGAGAGCTCAGTGTGTGTGTGTGTGTGTGTGTGTGTGTGTGTGTGCGTTTTATTTTAATTAAAGGTATTGTAAACTCCTATGAGACTCCAGATTTGCAGAGGATATAAGTAAGAAACTCTGGAGAGGAATTATATTTCAAATAAGATATACGTATATCCTGTGGAAAGGAGTAGGATTGCAAATAAGATATACGTATATCCTGTGGAAAGGAGTAGGATTGCACATTACATTTTGTAGCCACACTGACATACTTAATAATAAGTAGAACAATGTTTTTTTTTAATACCAAGGACAGCATCCAGGAAACAAAACCATGCTGCTAGTCTCAGTATTGCATGTTCTTTTCATGTTTAAGTTTCTGTTCATCCCCTTTCACCTTCTTCTTTTTTTAGGCTGTAGATAATAGGTTCAGCATTGGAGTGATGATCCCATGGGGCATACCAATGTCTTTATGTCCTTGGACTCGGGCTTCATGTACATGAAAATGGCTGAGCCATTAAACAAAATCATCACAGGCAGGTGGGCTGAACAGGTGGAAAAGGTCTTCTTCCTCCTTTCACTAGAGTTGATTCTCAGGAAAGGATGAAGATGTAGGAGAAGAAAATGATCAGTAGAGGCATAATTAAGAACACAATACCTCCTATCGTAATGATAAACACATTGAGGGAGATGTCTCCACAGATAAGCTTGAGAAGGGCCAGGATTTCACAGGTCAGGTAATCAGTTATGTTCCCACAGAAAGGCATCATTATGTCAAGCACAGTTTGTGCCAAAGAGTTCAGACATTGTATAATCTAGGTCCAAGCAGTCATCTGCACACAGAGTCCTTTGTTCATTAGAACGGCGTATCTTAGGGGACTGCAGATGGCAACAAGAAAGCTGTAAGTCAATCTCATTCAATGAGAGAGATGGATTTTCTCTCAGACAAATTTTATCAGCATTTGAGGGACAGAGTAGAGTGTGTAGCAGATATCCAGAAAGGAAAAGTTCCCAAGGAAAAAGTACATGAGAGTGTGCAGGTGGGGATCCAGGATGCTGATGATAATGAGGATGTAGTTTCCCTACAGGTTCACTAGGTACATCACCAGGCAGAGAACATGAAGAGCTAGCAGAAGGCCTGAGCAATGAGAAAGCCCAGCCAGAAAAAAGTGTCACTGCTGTGGAATTTTCCTTTTCCTTGTGATTTGATGTATGTCACCTGAAGGATTTAGGGAGGGACACAGTTCAAAGAAGTTGAAATTGTTTATAACAGTGAATAGTAGAAACATTCATAATGAAATTCATACTTTGAAATATTTTTTCCTTTTTCAGTGTAATTTTTTTGCTTTGATTTGCATTAATAAGTACAAGTGCTTAAATATATGTAACAGAATAAACAAAGAGAATGATAAAAGCACTCATGTAGTGAGAATAGAAAAATGATAAGGCAGCTATATTCTAGAAACTTCTTCAACTTCTGACAAATTTCAAAAAAAGAAGTTATAGGTTAGATATTGAATGATTACTGAATTCACAGGAGAAGATACTTCCCATCAGATATAAAAATCTCATGACTTAACACCAGATGACTTTAATTTTTCAAACACTGATTCGGAGGCCTCAGACATAACTGACTCCACACACTGATGGCAGTAAAAACAAATAAGTTTCCAGGCTTGTGACTCAGGATACAATCACAAAGAACTCTAGAAAAATAACCCTACCATCTCCCTTCATTCTTCTTCTTACCTCAAGCGCTGATTTTGCTAAGTTATTTGAAGGAAAGGGAGATCATAGATAGGTTAGGGCAGAAGAAGTCATCAGGAAGGAAGATGAAGGCTGTGTTTGTAGCCATAGATAAGAGGGGAACATCATATGATAGGGCTAAGAGAAGAAACACTGGCATTCTAGCTTGACACAGTCCACTATCCTCTGGAAATTACTCAGGACAGGAAGCAGAGTCTGACCAGACCTTATATTCACCACTCCAAAGGATGTTGAGGTTGCCCAGTAGCTTAGCCTCAGGAATTTGTGCAATGGTAGAAGATAGAGAAACAAAAGAGTAAGCAGGATTTCAAAAGTCAAATTATGAAAAATATGAGGAAAACCAAAAGACCGAGAAAGAAAACCTGAAACCTAGTTCAAAAGCTAATGAACCACAGAGAGACCACACAGAGAAAACATATAAACAAAGAGAAATATAAAACTAGAAGGATGAGTGAATCCTGTAAAGATAATCTAAAGCACACTAAAAAAATAAAATGTGAAGGAAAATGAAACAGTAGTTCAGATGAGACAATTCAGTGGATATTCCAGATATAATGGAACCAGAATATGACATAGTACCAAATGATTTGAAAGAGTAATAAAATTCATTCAAGAAAAAATTAGTAAATTTCAAACAGAAATCAGAGCTCTCAATGTAAAATTTAAAAGCACCAACAGGAAATTACATCAAACAATAAATACCTTAATAAATTATAAATAATTGTACACATCTCTGTCACTTCTGTTATTTACCAATTTCTTGTGATCAAAACATGCAGATCAACTCTATAACATGGTTTTGTTGCTGCTGTTACTGTCTTTAATTGAATGATAGTCATCAGTAGGGAGATAAATATATATATGTGATACATACATACATATATATGTGTATATATGTATACATGTATATACATACATATATATACATATACATACATACATATATATACATATATATATATGTATATATATATATGCACTAATATGTGTGTGTTCGTCCTTTGTTGCCAAAGAAGACCATGCCACTAGGGAAATGATGACATGACTTGCACTTGACTTGGTTTTGAGTGAGGGAGGGCTGTGAAGGTCACCAGCCTCACTTATCCTCCAGAGTCATCTGAATCCAGTGACCAGATATTCATCAGGATGACTGGAGATGATCCAGGATGAGGCAATTGGAGTTAAGTGACTTGCCCAAGGTCATACAGCTAGCGAGTGTGAAGTGTCTGAGGTGAGATTTGAATTCAGGTCCTCCTGACTCCTGCTGTATCCACTGCACAACCTAGGTGCCCATACTGAAATATATAAATACACACACACACAATATACAAACGTGTAGAATTCTTTTTGATTTTGCTCCCTTCTCTCTGCATTACTTCATGTACTTTGTACATTGTCATAGCTCTTCCATGCGTATCTAGCATGTGTATGTAGAACACAGGGTTATACTCCACACCCTAATTGAATGACAGGTCTCCCATGTGCTTTCCAACAGTGTTAAGGAGGTACAGAATAAAACAATATTTGTTTTCAGATTGAATAAGAAAGCTAGTTTTTAAAAATATTTTCTTTAATGAGGCAGATCAATTGCTTTAAGAATTTTTTTAAATGATTGTGCTTTTAAATACTGATATCTGCCATATTTCTGAGTTCATTATTCAAACTGAAACCAAAATGAACAGTATGGAAATTGCTTTCTTAGACCATTGGTGTACTGTAATACATTTAGTCATATAGAATACTTGGAAGAAGTGCCCCATAACTTAAGAAACTAGGATATGAAAAGCATTCTATAAAATACTGTCTTTATTTTAGGGGAGGTGTGAAGCACACAAATCGTGATATGAGAAGACTTACAGATATTCTTGGCAGAGGATCCAACAGAACTGTATCTTGAAGGAAAAGATAGATTGTAATAGGGAGAAATATGTGGAGGAAATTAGTTCCGGGTATGGAGGACATAGTGAACAATAAAGTTGAGATGGCAGTGCTATTGGTGGCAAGATGAGAATGGGGAAAAGTAAGTTGTTCCATTAAGCCAGAGTGGAAAATTAGATAAGGCTGGACAAGTAGGTTGGAACTAGATGACCGAAGACCTTGCATGTCAGACCAAAGAATTTAAACTTAATTTGATAGGCAATTTTTAGTAAAGTTTTTTTTTCTTTCCAGGAAATAAGTCAGGATGAAGGTTAGAAAGTTGGAAAAGTACTTTGGCACAAGTTATAGAGATAGATTTGAAACAGGAGAAACTGAAGGCAGACTAGTTAAGAGGTTGTTACAGTAGTCTAGGAAAGATATAAATAGCTGAAAGCAGAATGATGATAGTATACTCTGAAGGAGATGGCAAATGAGAGTGGTAATTCAAAGCTAGAATTGACAGAATATGTATCAATGTCATTGATCACATATGAGATTTAAAAGGGAAGGAAGAATCATAGGAGATGCCAAATTTTCAAACCTTATTGTCTGGCAGGGAGGTGTTGTAAGTAACTTTGTTTTTATTTGAAGAGGAGCAATAGTTGGATTGGAGAAGCTGAACAGTTAAAATTTCAATATATTGAATTTAGAGTAACATAATGGCAATATCTAATGGGCAAAAGGTCATGGGACTTGAGCTCAGCAGTGGTATTGTTTGAAGTGATGTCAATTAGGGAATTAGTGAATCTACGCAGAGACTAAATACATAGGGTTAGATGAGGGTTTTGAAGAGAAAGTGGAAAGAGGAGAGGAAAAAGTCAAGCTCTTAATATTTGGGAACATATAATAATAGCAAAGAGTATGAAGAAAGAATGAAGGAGAAAGAGGATGGTTCGAGAAAGTAAGAGAAGAAGCTTCATAGTGAAGCAACTTATAATAAAAGGGAATAAAGAGCATCCAATAGGAGGAGGGGGTTGACAGTGGTCAATTTTGCACAAAAGTTAAAGAGGATTAGAATAGATGAAAGGCTTTTGGATCCCACTAAGGTTGTCATTAGTGACCTTAAAAAGAGTAATTTTGGTAAAGGGGTTAGAACAGAAATTAGATTACAGGGGCATAACGAATGTGTGTGTGATAAAGAAATGGAGACAAGTGACAGAGACGTTACTTTCTTGAAGTCTGACAATCGGAGAAATATGTGTTACTCAGGGCACTTTGCTAGGCATACAAAGAATAATAAGTGGACATAATAGACATATGGGCATAATGAAAAATAAGCCCTACCTTCAAGAATCCTTCCTACAGGAAGGATTTAATATGCAAATTGCTACGTAACTATATGATAATTTGGGGTACCGGGAGAAAGCAGGGACAGTAAAGTGAGTCAGCAAAACCTTTCAATAAGACATGCCCAGAAGAACTCTTAGTTTTCTAGGAGGAAGGAGGGCATTCCAGGTGCCCTGGAAAACCTATGGAAGGGCAGAGGTAGGGGATGAAGTGCTGAGTTCAGGAGACAGAAAGTAAGTCAAATAGACTTGAAAACAGGGGTCATAGTAATGTTCAGTAATCCTGGAAAGTGGAAGGACAAGCTATATTCAGATTGTGAGGGACAATAAATGCTAATACTAAGTTTTTAATTTTTCCTAAAGGCAATAGGGACCCACTGAAATATCTTTATCAGTGGAATGGTATGATCAAGTAGTACTATTTTGGTAATTATCTAGGGAATCAATTAAAGGGAGAAGAGTCTAGAAAGTTGGACTTCAGTTAGGGCACTGTTTCAGTTGCCGAGGAGAAAAGCAAGGTGGGCATGAACTAGGGTTGTGGTTCAGTGAATGAAGATAAGGGAATAGCTGTGAGAGATGTAGGAACAGACAAGGCTTGGCAATAGATTGAATACAAGGCTTGAAAGAGATGAAAGAACTCAGTTTGGCAACCTAGATAAATAGAAAGATGAGAGTTCTTTGTTAGAAATATGGAAGTTTGGAAGAGGAGTTAAGGGATAAGATGATGAATCCTGCTTTGGAAATTTGATATTTGAGTTGCTTGTGGTATATCCAGTGGAAGATGCTTAGTTTAAAAGCAAGGCTAAGGTTATCTATATCTATACACATATAAATGTATATATGAAAGTTATGTCAATATAAATGATAACAGAATCCTTTAGAGCTCATGAGATCACTCAGAGAAAGCATTTAGAAAGAAAATAAGAGATTCTTTGTGAAAGCCTTAGGTGTATCCACATTAAAGGGGTGGGATGTAGACAGCAATTCAGCAATATCGAAACTCAAGAAAGAGTGATTATCCAGGAGAAGAATGCAGCCAATCATGTAAATGATTCAGGGAGGTCAAGAAAAAGAACTAAGAATAGTTCATCAGATATGGCAATTCCATCTCATTGGGAATCTTGGAAAGAATAATTAGTTGAGTGTTGATGTTAGAAGCCAGATTTCAAGGGCAGAAAAGTGAATGGGAAAAGAGTAAATAGAGGCAAAAATGCATAAAGCTTTTTCAAGGAGAGGAATGATAAATTGAGAGAGTAGAGCAGAATGTTACTTTTAAAAAAAACAAGCTGGAATGGAACATCTTTGAAGGGAGAAATGGAGTTCCTAGAAAGGGAGAGACTGAGGAAAGGAGGAGGATTGATGAATAAATGTCTTTGAAGAAATAGAATGAGATAGGATAGAGAATATAGAAAGGGAAATTTTAAACTTGACAAGAAATATGGATACTTCTTGCTATGAATATAATGAATAAAATCAACGCAGTTAGAATATGAATAAAAGATGTCTACTGGGGAAAATTTTCATAACAAGTATCTGTAATAGATAGTTTCCCAAGACAAATAGAAAATTTATTCAAATATATACAAAGCTAGGCAGGTGCCAAGCTCCAATAAATAAGCAATTAAAGCAAATAGAGACTTTATGAGAGATGAATGCAAACTATCCACAAGCATGGGAAAGAATTCTAGCAATCACTAATCGTATGAAAAATGCAAATTAATATAATTTATTTCATCTTATACAAATTACAGCATCAAAGATGATGATCATAAACATGATAAATGTTTGAGAGGTTATCAGAAAGCAGATGTACTCATGGAGTGTTTGTCCAGTTAGAGCTATGAATTTGTCAGATCATTCTGGAAAACAATTTGAGGCTATGCAAAATCATAAATATTCAGTCTTTTGTCCTATCAGTTACTCTTCTTTATGGAGACAATTGCTTTTACTCAAGCCAGTTTATATCACTCCCTTTCCTCAGTTTAATTCCTATTTAATTCAAAAATGTTTGTGAAATATTGCCTGGCTCGAGAATGCTTCCTCTTCCAAAGTAAGGCCATGATGTTAGAGTAGAGAGCAGCACTATGTTTGCAGTTCCATCCTAAATGCCCATGGACCCAGGATGATTACAAATGATCTTTCACTGGATCTGGATCAAGTTTAACTCTCCATCCTCACAACCTTCCCCAAAGTGTTCCTCAAGGAATCTTTGTAATCCCTGAAGTCATTTAAACGTTTATACAGGAACTGTGTGAAAGTTAACTTTTAAAACTTTAGGGATATTCTAATGTTCCAATTAATTTAAATATTTGTTGTTTTTAATCTATGGCATAACAGACAAAATGCAGAACAAGGAGATGCTTTCAAATTTCTTCTGATAAGTTGAACATGGGAGAATAAGACAGCTATGTAGATGATGCATGATTGATTTGAATGCCCACATTTTTAAAAATACCCCAAGAACTGGCAACTGTGGTTCTGGACCAAACCTGCCATCATCTGTTTATATTGATCTCATATTTTGCAGTAAGCCTCATTTTTTACTACATAATGAATATGTGCATGAAATCTACTATGACATGAATCTAGATTCCAAGTCAGATTAATGTTTTAGCATCCATACAAATGAGTGGGATAGTTTTCATGTAGACAAAATAGAAAGACATGGGCTTTATGAGTACTGTTACATGGATTCAAGGTTAATTAAAGGATGGACAAAATGATTGGTGGGCACTAGAATCATGCCAACCTTTAGAGTAGGGTCCAATGGATTCATAAAAGCTCTGATTTTATTTGTTTGTTACCTTAAACATTTTTACTAGCACTTTGCCAGTTGACCACACTTGCGGATAATGAAAATTTGAGGAAATGAGATAATAAACCTAATAAGAGATTTGATATCCAAAAAGATCTTGACAAGTTAGAAGGATAAACCACCTGACCAAATATCGGGTCCACAACTTTATTCTTTAAAAAATAAGTTAAATACTTGCTAAAACTAAACATCTATATCACCATATGAACTTTCTTAGAAATTATCTTCTAATCTATTTCTATTCCTCATATATCATAACAGTGTTTTAGTTATTCCCTCCATGTCTTTGACATTCTTTTTCCATTTATTCCCCACCATATTTTCCTTTCATAGTGTGCGCGTTTTGCTGGAGGGCTTTCTCTTTGATTGTTTTATAAAGATCTTTCCAGATTCCTTTCCATTCCTTATACTTGTCTGTCTTCACAACTATCAAATATTCTGTCATATTAATATAACACAAGTTACTTAACCATTCCCCTATTCGTGGGCATGTAAGTTGTTTCTAGTTTTCCATTATTAACTTGAAATTACTTTAACAGATACCTCATTTTATAATTTTGATAAGATATTCAGGATATATTTCCAATATTCTAATTATTGGATCTAAGCATGCAATTATTTTTGCATTTTTCTCTGTACTGCCAAATAGCTTTCAAAATATTCTACAAGTTTGTAATTCCACAAGTAACGGAATGACTGTTCCTCTTAACCTACAACCTTGTCTTTAATAATTTTTTTCGATTTGATCATTGCAAAGTGATACATCACGCTTGCTTAAATTTGCATCTGTTTATTATTAATGAGGGAAGGCATTCTAACGTCAATCATTTTGTTGTCTCTTCTAAAAGTTAGTTCTATCTTTTCACAATTCATCTATTGCATACTGGATTTGTCTTTGCTACCCATTAGCGTTTCCTCAAATATTATAGATGTCAAATGTTGATCTGACTTTTGTCACATTTTCCCCATCTGTGATTTTTCTTGTTAAAAGTATACTGTTTTGGCTAAAAGAATTTCAAAATGTTAATGTAGCTAAATGTATCTACTCTTGTCATTCAGTCATTTTCAGTCTTGCCTGATTCTCCATAACTCCATTTGGGGTTTTCATGGCAGAGATACTAGAGTGGTTTTCCATTTCCTTCTTCAGCTCATTTTACTGAAAAGGAAACTAGGGCAAATGGGGTTAAGTAATTTGCCCAGATAACTAGTAAATGTCTGAGACCAGATTTTAGCTGAGGATGATGAATCTTCTTGACTCCATTCTATTGGCATTCTATTGACTAAGTCACCTCGCTATCCCAAGTCTGTCTGTCTTGTGTCTAGTTTAATAATTCTTTCTATCATTTCAGTAATAGAGCTTATCAATCAAGGCAAATATTGTATTGACTTTATTCCATCTTTTCTATAATCTGTGTATTGATAGATATTATCTATTTATGATCAATATGTTTCTCTACATCTTGATCCACCTCTGTCACTGTTTAGCTATGTAGTTCATAGTAGTGCTCTGCATCTCTCATCCAATTTCTTAAAGTATGATTCTTCCTCTATGCTCTTTTCCAATAAACTTTACTTTGCTTGGACACCTTCCCCATTTTTCTTCTTATTTTATATTTGTGTATTCTGTTTTCTACTTCATTGGCCATTTTTGTTGTTGGGTCATTTTTCAGTCTTCTAACTCCTCATGACCCTATTTAGGGTTTTCTTGGCAAAGATGCTGGAGTGGTTTGCTATTTTTTTTCCTCCAGATCATTTTGTAGATGAGCAAACTGAGGCAAAGAGGGTTAGGTGACTTGCTCACAGTCACACAGATTTGAACTGAGGAAGATAAATTGTCTTGACTCAAGGCCTGGCGCTTTAGCCAATGTACTACCATTGCCCATTCATTGGCCATATCCCAATGTTTACTCGTTTATTTTCTTGATGTCCCTCATGATTGTAGCCTTTCTGGAAGTGTTATATTTGAACTCTCTATACAGTCCCATTTTAATATTATTATACTTTTAGATTTCACCCCATCTTTTTCTTTTGTTTCTTTCTGTGGTACGTCACTCAGATATATAAATTCAGAAAAGAAGGAATGTGAATAGATGCAGTGATATGTAGAAGAAATCAGTGTTTTGAATGATGAGGTATATTCTTATCCCTTATTCTTACAATAATCATTCTTAAAATCAGGTTTTCCTATTTCTAGTTCTTTGTTTGTCCTACCACCCTAGTTATCTGATATCTTGGAAACTCATGCATTTCCATTTTTTCTGATATGGCATTCAGACAAATTATAATTTTTTTCTATGAGAAGATGGTCTCCCAATTCTGATGAATTACAGTATATGACTGCTGTTCTCTTACCAGAGACATACATCTCCCCTTCCTCATTATGGCAGTATTCATGAGTGGTATCTCTTACTTCCCCTTTCCATGATGAATTCCTTTCTTTTCTTTTTTTGGTAGGGGAGAAAGGCAAGGTTATTGGGGTTAAGTTACTTACCCAAGGTCACACAACAAGTAAGTGTCAAGTGTCTGAGGCTGGACTTGATCAGGTCCTCCTGACTCCAGGCTCAGTGCTCTATTCACTCTACCACCTAGATGGCCCATGGTGACCCCCTTTCAATTTTGTCTTATTTATATATCATACATATTCTGGTTGAGAGAATAAAGAAATCAGAATCTCTTTTCTAGTTATGTATGACCTTGTTGGGACCTTTCATGCAAGGTCAGTGGGAAAGAGGCAATTGTCTTACCAATACTCTTTTTGTCCTTTCCCCCTGTAAAGCCAATGGCAGTCATCTAGTCCAATTGCAATATGGAGTGATTATCACTTTCTGTTCATCAAATGCCATCTCAAGCTCAGAACCACTTCTGTGAAACCACATCTTAGAAGTCCTGATGCCTTGGTGTCTCAGTGAATTCCATCTCCGCTTCTTTCATAGGCCACCAGTATTTGATAGGCCATAGTCAGACTTATATGTGGGAATATTATTCACAGACAAACAAAAGTGGGGAGATGTATATACTATAAGGGTAATTATGAGCTATATATTCAGGTCATGAAAGGATTGACAGATGTGCTTGCCAAATCAGTCATACAGGAAAGACCATGGATAATAAAAGAAATATAAATGGCAGGATAGTAAGAAAGTTAACATTGTTCTGACTTTTTAAAAATGTGAAAGAACAAAGTCCATAACCTATGTGCCAGTGAACTTGATTTAAATTCGTAGAAAAATTCTAGAGTTCATTAGCAGAAATCTAAAAAGAGTCATTGGTTATAAAGTGCCAATCTCACCTTATCACAAATAGGTTATGTCAGACCAACCTATTTCTATTTTGATAAGACTTTTTTATCAGAGGAATGCCATGAAAATCTTTTACCTAAACTATAGCAAAACATATTCATAAATTACTTCCCACTATTCTTGTGAGAAGATATACATGGAGTGATAATTCCAACTAGATAGTTTTAGAATAGGTAGAATAGTCATATTCAATGGGAATATTAGGTTCAAGTCAGCTTGGCAAGAGGTTTCCAGTGGCAACAGGTTTCCAAGTGATTGTTCCAATGATTTGTCCCCTTTTCATGCACTTTTATCAATGAATTTCTTACAATTTTATCAATGTTGGCACATTCACCAAATTTGCAAAGGGCACAAAGCTGTAAGGGATAATTGACACAAATGACAGAGCAAGGTTCCAAAACAATACTGTTGACCTAGAGTATTGCACTAAGTCTAATAAGATGAAATTCAATAAGGAAAAATAAAAGAAGTCCCAAAATTGCTTTTTTTAATTGACTTCATAAATATAGTATGAAAAAGACATGGTCAAATAATAGTTTGGAAAAAAAGATTTGGGGTTTTTAATCGGAAGGTAAACTCAGTATGAGTCTTTGATATAATGCAGTAGCCCAAAAAGCAAATTTTGGGATGTAAAAGAGAGGAATAATTTTTAGGAATAACATAGTCATCTTCCTCCTAAGTACTGTTTTCATTTTGGAGCATCACAATTTAATAAAGACACAGATGAGTGGGAGTATGCATATGTATTTATATGTGTTACAGTATTGTGCATGTGTATGTGTGTAGTTTGTGAAAACGTAAGATATTACTTTAATTATTAAAACAATCATTATGCTAGATTCTCAGACAGCATACAACCCCAAATGTTTTATATGCATCATTCTCTCACTCTCAGTTATACTGTCAATTTTCCCAAATATTAATAGCATCATTTCATAAAGTTCTCAAAAATAGCTGAATTATTCTAAAAATTTATGAACATGCTGAACAAAACATAAAATAAAATATGAATAACTATGTTACAAGAAACAAAAACTTGGCATAAATCTTACGACACTAAGTCTCTGAATTATCTAGACGAAATATTACATTTACAACTCCCAGTTTTGGTATTCCACACTGGTTTCACTAAAAAAAATTATTATAGTTAAAAAGTTATTGTTTATCAACCATGATCTACAATAAAGATCAAAGATGGGCTAATAATTTTCACTCCCCTCCACTAATATCACCAATTAGAGATATTCTCAAATAATCAATCAATAAAAAATGCATTAATTCCTTGCTAACTGACAGATACTGACTAAGGCACTAAAAGTATAAAGATAAAATCTCAACAATATCTTTTTCTAATGACCTTGCATTCTGCTGAGGAGATTAGTGCACATGTACTTATATACAGAATAAATAAAATAAAGATAAAGTAGATAAATACCAGGCAGTAGTGAGGGCACTACCAAGTTGGTGGTTTTAGGAAAGACATTGTGTAGATGGAAGTAAGAAAAAATTCCATACAAATTTAACTAAAATCTGATTTTTATTCCATTGTTATATTTAAATTAATCAAGTCCAAATTACCTTAGATATTAAAAATAACATCAAAGTAACCATTTCCATGAGGAAGGGTCACATTCATTAAACACATGTACTCAGTAACTGGTAGTCCAAATATGATTATGCCGATTAATTTTCCAGAGTCCACATCAGGATTACAACATCTATGATATTTAGCTTGAAAATTATGTCTCCCCAAATTCCCATAAATTGTTTTTTCAAGAAGAGTTTTGTGTTATTGTTTATTTCCAAACGATACAGACTGCTCTGGTTCTTAAAAAACAAAACAAACCAAATGGTTCAATGGACTTCATCTCCCCCATTAATTGTTGCCATGCTTAAGTTGCTCAGTCATGTCCAGCTCTTCATGGCCTCATTTTTATGAGATTTTTCTTGGCAAAGATCCTGTAGTGATTTGCCATTTCCTTCTCCAGAGTTCCCATTTTACAATTGAGGCAACTGAGGTAAACAGAGCTTAAGTGATTTGCCCAGGGTCACATAGCTTATACATGTGTGAGGTTATATTTGAACTCAGATCCTCCCCAGATCTCTATCTGACAGACCCAGCACTCTATCTACTGCTCTACCTTAAAGCACTTCCTATTTAGCAGGCACTATGTTAGGTGTTAGAGATATGAATTATCCTTCATATGAGGTTGGATGACCATTTGTTGGAGATGATATAAACTGGGCTTTTTGGTCAGGTATGATCTGATCAGGAAAATCTCGGAGGTCTTTTCTAAATCTTCCATTTTGTCATTTTTTTGTTTCTATTATACAGTAATTTCTATGAGAACAGGGGAACTTGTATGTTCTTAATTTCCTGTATCTCTCATCACTTATCACAATGTAGTATATGCTACAGGTGTTTAAGGCATAGGTGTTGAATGTTTGAATGAATGTATTAATACAACTTGTAGTTTTAACTTAAAAGTTCCTATACAGTAGCAACATATTTTGCTGAATCTAACATTAAACAAATGGAAACATGATTTTTTCAGTTGTCAGTCTATAAACAATCAATTGCTGTGCCTCTGTATGATTTATTATAATAAAAAGTTTTGTAAACCACGTGAGATCTGGAGAGGGCATATAGCAAGAGACCTAGGGACAGGAACTGTGTCTCAAATGTAATAAATGAATAAATGGAAAGGAGGAGAATCACACATTAAACTTTGCATATCCAATAATACATTTAATACCAGCAAGAGTAATGTTATCAATAAATACTAAATACAAAGTCCAAGAAAAAGTGAAAACCTACTGAAATCTTAAAGAATTTCACATTCTCTTGAAGTATAGATTTCTAATGAGGAATTTCTCCACAGCATCTTTTACCTCTTTATTTCTTAGACTATAGATAATAGGGTTCATCATTGGAGTGATGATCCCATAGGACATCCCGATAAGCTCATCAGATGTCTTAGTGTCCTTGGACTTGGGCTTCATGTACATGAAAAGGGCTGAGCCACAGAACAAGATCACCATGGTTACATGGGCTGAGCAGGTGGAAAAGGTTTTCTTCCTCCCTTCACTAGAGTTGATCCTCAGGATTGTGGAAATGATGAAGATATAGGAGAAGATAATGAGCAGCAGAGGAACAATTAAAAAAACCAGTACCTGCAACTGTCAAAATAAACACATTGAGGGAGATGTCTCCACAGATAAGCTTGAGAAGGGCCAGGATTTCACAAGAAAGGTGCTCAATAATATTTCCACAGAAAGACTTTATAAGGGCAAGTACAGTTTGTATCAGAGAGACCAGAAGCCCTGTTATCCATGTCCAAAGAGCCATCTGTGAACAGAGTCCCTTGTTCATGATGATGGTGTATCTTAGAGGATTGCAGATGGCAACATACATGTCATAGGCCATCACTGCCAAGAGAATGCACTCTGTGCATCACAATCCAAAAGAAATAACCATCTGCAGGGCACATCCGATGAAGGAAATGACCTTTCTCTCAGACATAACATTTATTAGCATTTGAGGGATATAGGAAGATGTGTGGCAGATGTCCAAAAAGGAGAGGTTTCCAAGGAAAAAATACATAGGGGTGTGAAGACGGGGATCCAGGATGCTGATGAGAATGAGAATGCTGTTTCCCAATAGGACCACCAAGTACATCACCAGGAAGAGCACATAAAGAGCTAGGAGAAGGCCTCCCGGTAAGCTCATCAGATGTCTTAGTGTCCTTGGACTTGGGCTTCATGCACATGAAAAGAGCTGAGCCACAGAACAAGATCACCATGGTTAGGTGGGCTGAGCAGGTGGAAATGGCTTTCTTCCTTCCTTCACTAGAGTTGATCCTCAGGATTGTGGAAATGATGAAGATATAGGAGAAGATAATGAGCAGCAGAGGAATAATTAAAAAGAAACAGTACCTGCAACTGTCAAGATAAACACATTGAGGGAGATGTCTCCACAGATAAGCTTGAGAAGGGTTGGTGAGAAAGTGGTACTTTCATGGTAGTGACAAAGTCCTACCAGAAAAAAATCAGTCACAGCTGTGTAATTTTCCTTGTCCATGTTATTTCAATTGCCACCTGCTGGATTTAGGAAAGGACACACCTCAAAGCAACTGAAATGAATAGTATCACATTTGTGATTAGTTTCATATTTTGAACTATTTCTTTTTTCAATATTGATATTTTTCTTTCATTCAGTGTTATAGATATTTAAATATATGTATAAAGGCAAAAATTAGGATAGTAAGAAAAATATGCATGCAACCTGAAGCAAATGTGACCACCGATATTTGTAATAGAATTTTCATGTGAGAGTAGAAACAACACAGTCAGTATTCATCAGCCGGGAAGAGATGGAATAAATTGAAGCACATGAGCATAAAGGAGATCCATTTTGCCATAAGAAGTAAGGAATATGAAGAATTCAGAGAAACTTGGTAAGATTTGTATGAACTGATAGTATGTGAAGCAAGTAGGATTAAGAGAACAAATTACAAAAGGACCATAATAATGGAAAAGAAAACAAGACAGAAAATATCAGAAAACTGGTCAGTGCAATTGCCCACTGTCAACCCCAGAATGCTGACAATGAAACATGTGTTTGTCATCGGCAGATCAGTGAAGGTATGTAAGAGTGGAATGGGACATGTGTGTTTGAATGTGCTGATTTATTTTGCTTATCCATCTATGCTCTAAGGAAATTTTCTATGAAGTGAGGGGTTATTAGGAAGAGAGATTATTATTTTAAAAAAGTATAACCAAAACATTCATTAAAATTCATCTAGAAAAGGGTAATATAGATGAAGACAGTTAAATATTTAGCGTATGTATTAAAGGAAGGGCTTTGAAGCAGTATTGTTATTATTATTGAGTCATTTCAGTTATATCTGACACTTCATGACCCTGTTTGGTATTTTCTTGGCAGAGACAATGGAGTAATTTGCCATTTCCTTTTCTGACTCATTTTACAGATGAAGAAATAGAGGCAAACAGGATTAAGTGACTTGCCCAGAGTCACATATCTAGTAGGCATCCAAGGTCAGATTTGAACTCAGGAAGATGAGTCCTCCCTCAGGCATGGCACTCTATCCACTCTGCCACCTAAATGCCTCGAAGTGGTATCCCTTGGAAGAAATTGAACTCAGTAAAGTAGGAAAGGCAAGGACATAAAAAGAAGAATGGTACAGTGGAAAGACCACTACTTCTGCAATCAGGGGGCCAGCATTCAAATCCCTCCTCTGATTCTTGCAGGTTTTGTGACTTAATTTATTTATTTCCCCTGGACTTCAATTTCCTCAACTTTAGAACAAAGTTTCTTTTAGCTTTATATCTATGATCAAATCTGTGATATGCTGAAAGGAGGTTGTAAAGTTCATGTCTTAAGTAAAATAGAAAAATATTATGTGAAGAGTAGGCATTCAAAGATGGTCCTTTGGTAATTTGTTCTCTAAATTCTGCTTAATTCACATATCAACTTATATAAGTCTTCCCAAGTTTCTTTGAATTCTTGATATTCATTATCTCTCATGATAAAGTAAAAGGAATATTGCTGCCCATTGAGGACCCGTTGGTATTTTGATAGCAAATTTAGAGAGGATCTGATTTGCTTGATTTGGTAATTTTGATCCTATATACCTAATGCCCTAGAAATTATGCCTTTTGAGGTCAGTTATTCCCTAATCCCCTAAACATCTTTGTTTATTACAAGTTCATTCACAGTCTTTACCATGGCCTACTAGTAACCTTTTCTATTTAAGCATTCTCACTTATAAACTTATCTGTGAGAATGAATACGCATCTCAACTCACATGTAGAGAGAATAATTTTTGTCCTCAAGGTTCAACTTTGGAGGACACTCAGATAAAAGGAATAGAAAAAATATGAGATTCAGAAAAAGAAATGGAGAAGGAATTTCATAAGAGAGAGGTTGCTGAAGCATCATGGGACTATATGCAATTGATCATCAAGGCTTTATTTAGCACCTACTATATACCAGCTATTATGTTAATCTTTGTTGTATATAAAGGCAAAGAGAAGATTAATATTGTCTGAATTTCCACATTTTGTCTATTTTGTATATTCACTTTTATATATTCAATCACATCCTTGAATAATTTGAGGAGATAAATAAGGAATATAAATAAATTTTCTCTTTGAGATATGTAGAGTGACCTCCCTTTAACTACTCATGTCTAAGAGTAGTGTGTTTGGAACCATAGAGCTATAGAATACTATAGCTAGAATAAATCTGGAACATAGAATTAAGTATGTAGAGCTTATAAAGATCTTAGAAGGCAACACAAAATGGTGGGACACAAAGAATCTTTGAAAAAAACAGAAGGGTAGAAAAGTAGCTTAGAATTCAGAAGATAAAATAGGATAACTCCAAATGAAGGGGCTCTTTTTTAGGGGTCCTTACCCTGAGATGTCAATTTGTCTATGTAAAATATGTCTTACCAAGATATTTTATTTTATGCATTTAAGAAAATTGTTCTGAGAACAGTTTCATAGACTTTACCAGACTCCTAAATTGTCAATGACACTAAACAGCTCAAGATTTCTATTTTAGAATATAAAATTTCAAAACAGAAAGCAAGCTTAGATTAGACTTCATATGATTTCACAGATGAGAAAATACATGTAAAAGTGACTCAAAAGCTAACCCTCAGCAACTTGATGGAGGATGATGAAAAGAGTTCTGAGGCTGTGGTCATTCATAAGCAAGAGAGTTTAGAGATTTCAATGATGAGTAATTTTTCCTTCCTGCTCCAGCAATCAAATTTCTCTCTTTTGTCTTACATTTTTTTGGAATTTCCTGCAGCTTCCATTACAAGTTTCTTCAATTGGTCTCATATATCCTACATAAGATTACAGGATATGGGATTTTAGGATCATAGATTTAGAACTGAGAGGACTCCAAGATAATTGAGTCCAATCTTTTCATTTTACACGACTTTTATTTTCAATATTTCTTGCCAAAATCCCATTCAAAGCTTTCATTTCCATTGGTATCCTTGAAAATGACCCTTCCCACATTTCCATTTATCTCTAAGTTTGAGATGTGCTCCTCTCCTCCTCTCCATGTGTTCTTCCTGCTTTTGAACAAAATTTACTTTAAATACACTTCCAAGTATATCTTGGTGGTTTGAGGGAGCACTAAAGGAATTGTTGTGTCTCTCTGGGCTGTCTACTGGCCTTCTTTATGGCTAAAATTGGTAAAAACTAGTTTACATAATTACTCTTGTTCCTTCTTTATGCATAAATGTCAATGAAATATTATTGCCTGGCTCAAGAGAATGTTTCCCTTTTCTCTCTAAGGTCATGACATTATTTTCAATAGAGAGGAGCACTATAATTCCAGTTTCATCACAAATACCTGTGATCACCTGGAGACCATGGATAGTTCCAAATGATTAACCACTGAACTTGGATGCCAGTTTAACTCTCCATCTCCATAACCTTCCTCAGGGAATAGTGTTCCTCAGGGAATCTTTGCAATCCCTGAAGTCATTTAAACATTTATACAGAACTTTGTGGAAGTTAACAACTTTCAAAGCTTTAGGGATGTTGTAAACATCTAATTAAATCAAACTTATTAAGTAGTTTAAATCGATGGCACAACAAATAAAGTGAAAAGAGGAAAACAATTTCAAATTTCGTCTTGCCAACATAAACATAGGATAATGACACCATTATATGAATCACTGAGCAAAATTCCCCACATCTCTCTTATATCTCTGAGTGTTGTTAGCTATAGAAGACTCTGCTTCAAACTAATCATGACTTTCTCATGTTGACTTACTTCCCAATAGCTCCATACTCTAACACACAATGGGCATGGGCAACAAAGAATGTAGCAGGAATACACCTTCCAAGCAAGGATAGAATTTGGTCATCTATAGTCATGGGTGAAATAGTTGTCATGTGGACAAATAGAAAGATTTGGACTGTATTAGTACAGTTAGAAGAATTTAGAACTGATTAAAGGACAGGACCCAATGAATAGTGAATACCATACTGATGTCAGCCTGTCAGGTGGTGTCTAAGATTCACCACAGATCTGTTTTTTGCCCTGTTGTCCTCAATTTTAAAAGTGATTTGATTTGTGTCCTTATCACATTTGCGTATGATATAAACTTGAGAGGAAGAGATGATATAATGAATTACGAAAATGAGATCCAAAAATATCCTTACAGACTAGAGAAATGTGTGAATGAATAATATATTTATGAAGTGTTTACTATATGCAAAACACAATGACAAGTTTGAGGAAAGATAGAAAAATAAGTGATTCCTTGCTCTCCAGAAGAGAAACATAAAACAGAGAAGTTATATGGAAAAATCTCATGGTCTTTAGGATGCAATGGTAAAGCAAATGAATGCCTCATTAATGCCATTTTCACTGATGAAATCATATCAATTTCTGATGTTCAACCAGCTGACAGTACAAAAACCTTTGCGGATAAGAACTTTCTCTTCTGTATCTTCAATAGATGTAGCTGTAGCACATGTCAGTAGCAATTGTCAGGCTGTATCTCCACAGGACCTGCTTCTCAGGATGATGACAGAAAGAACTTGGCTGAAGAATTCCCAAGATTCTGGCTTCAGGGTCCTGGGTTGTGTCTATACACGTCTGAAGGAAGATGTTGTCCTAAGTGGTGGTGGTGACCGACCTGCTTGGAACATGTGACTTGCTGTATCTCCCCAGGGTGTCTTATTGATACAGTTGCACTGGCTTGCCAACCTCATCAGTGGCAATTGACAGTGGTAGGGATAACTGACTTTTCCCCATCGGAGTTGCTTCCCTGAAAGGGCTGAGGTAGAAGTAGGAATTGTGATCTGGAGGGTGCTGCTACTGTATTGACTCCTTAATCCCATGATTTTACTCTTAAAAATAAATCAAATTTTTATTAAAAATAAAACTGGATACCAACACCATCAACCTAACTTTCTTAGTAACTATATTTTAATCAATTCTTCCCCATCAGATATCAAAACAATGTAGTCATTACCTCAACATCCTTAGTATTCTTTATTTTTCCATTCATTGTCATGAATGCTTTTTTCTCATACTATAATCATTAGAGAATATCATTCCATTATTTTTCCTCTTTGTATTATTTTGTAAAGATTTTTCCAAATTTCTTTCTATTCTTCATATTTGTCTGTGTTAATTGCATTATATTCTGTCACAGAAATTAACACATTACTTAATCTTTCCTCTACTTGTGGGCATTTAGGTTGTTTTTGCTTCCCACTACCAATTTGAATATCTTTAAACAAAAAGGTCTTAAAAAATTAACAACTTTTTCAGGATATATTCCCAACGTTGATTTTATTTGACCAAGAATATGATTACTTTAATATATTTTCTATGTCCTTCTAAATTGCTCTCAAAAAGATTCTGAAAGTTTGTAAGGGAACAAGTATACCTGTTCATCTACAATTTTGCCTGACTTGAGTTTCATTTACTTTAGGGATTGAATGATTAGAGAAGAATACTTTGTTTCAACACCCATGGAAGCAGCTAAAGCAAGTATTATGGAGTACTTTGAGCATGGTCAGACATCAAAAATGCCAAGGTCATCCACTGCATCTTGGGCTGTCACCTTACTTGACTTTTGTCTTGCCACTGGACTTTGATGACTGTGAAAGAGACAGAGATGCTGATGACTTTGTACAACTCTGCCTCGCTTAAATCAAATTCACATGAGTCAAGCCATCGCCTCTTAGTCCTCTTCAAAAACAAAAGACAAACAACAACATATGTATCAGAGAATTACAAAATTGCTTTTGTAATGTATTTTATCTCTCCTGTTGATTCTTGTATGTTTTTATACATTTTCTTTAATTATGTCCTGAAATACAATATCTAACATTTTTTATACTTTCACAATCTTCTGAGATATGGGAAAATATGGAAAACCATAAAAGAAAATCATGCTAGAGTACACTCTTATGATGGCCTAGGAAAAGAGGAACAGAAATGTTTTAGAAATTATACTACAGGACACTGGAACAAAAAGAATAAACACGTGACTTGTTTAGGAAACACATCATAAACCTGGTACAGAAGCATGAGATACAGTAGTTGTTGGAATCTCCAATTAGCTAGACATCTTTTTGAGGTTTCACTCTCTCTAGTAACTTCTACACTTGCTTTAATGACAATTTTATCTGTCAACATTTCAAGAAACCAAGAAGAATTAAATGATATTCTGTATCTGACTCTCACTATCATGGAAATGTTGTTAAGGTAGAAATGGTGGAAACCCTGGGAAGAAAACATCACTAGATCCTGAAATTTATGACAGGATAGGGAAAGAAAGTGTGAAATATCATTAATAAATGAAAACAAGGGGAAAAAGATTAATGTTTCCTCTATTTTTTTCAAGGAGGAAGAGAAGAGAGTCTATAAAATCAATGCCAATGAACTCACTTTTAGTTGTTGGGAAAATTACAGAATGGGATCATTAAAAAGTTGACCAACAAACATCTATAAAAGAAAGCAGTGATTACAAAGAAACAGAATGGTTTCTTTGAAATTAGGTCATGTCAGACCAAACTTGTTCCTGTTTACACAGGTCGTTATAATTATTTTTTTTATTAGTTGTGATTATATTTTACTTAGTCTGGACATAATTTTAGAAAGACTGCAAAGGCTTCAGAGGAATCATAGGCAGGATTGCATGGATGAAATTCTACAGGGGAAATCACCCCAGGTGATATAAGAAATTCTGAAGAAAAAAGTTCTGAAGGCACAAAATAAAATAGTATCAATGAGGAGAAAAATTGTAGTTATCTGAAGAGATATATATGAATACTCAGGGAACTCATGAACCAAATTAGGTTTTAAAAATAAATGCACCAAAGATAGAAACAAGCCAAAAAAATTGTGGTAGGGACTGTGATCTGACCTGTGATTTCATTGTTATAGAGGTCTGCCTCAAATAATGCATCAACATGTTCTCTACAATTTATAATCTTTGATATTTGTCTAGAGTATTTAGATATGAAGTATCTTGACAAGAGTTGCGATGAAATAGTATTGAGAATGCCGAGGCTTAGGACTGACTATATGGAGGAAAGTAGGAGGATCAGAGAAATATCATGGTTTGGGGATAAATGATATAATGCTAGCTAAGAGAGAGGATACAGAGGGGTTATACTCATATTTGTTTCTATTTTATGTATGAAGGCAACAACTCTAGAAATGGAAATGATAAAACAAGAATGACTGACAGTGCCTTCATATCCAAGATAATTAAGGAGATATGAGTGCGAGTAGTTACGCTTGATAAATTCAAATCCCCTGGCTCATATGACTGCAGAAGAACTAGTAGATATGATTGCCAATCCAGACATTGTGAAACATCATTAATAAATGAAAAAATACCACAAGAAGGTGAAAAAGATTAATATTTCTTCTTTTTTTTTAAAGGAGGAAGAGAAGAGAGTCTATAAAATCATTGCCAATGAGCTCACCTTTAGCTGCTGGGAAAATTACAGAATGGGATCATTGAAAAGTTGATCAACAAACATCTATAAAAGGAAGCAATGATTACAAAGAAACAGCATGGTTTCTTTGAAATTAGGTCATGTCAGACCAAACTTGGTTCCTGTTTACACAGGTTATTATAATTATTTTTTGATTAATTGTGAATATATTTTACTTATATCTTAGCAAAACACTTAATAAAATATCTCATAGTATTCTTGTAAAGAAAATGGAGAGACATGGAACAGGTGATAATATATTCAGATGGATTTAGAACAGATTGAATAGCCAGACTCAAAGAGGAATTATTAATAACTCCATGAGAATTTGACAAGGGATTTCCAGGGGAGAGATACTCCAGTGAGCTGTACATGACCCTATATAGTTTAACTTTAGGAAAGCTTTAGATAAAGTCACAAGCATAACCACACGAAATCTGCAGATGATACAAAGGGAGTGGAATAACTGACCCAGAAAGTCCCAGAATCAGGAGATAAAAAATGTTTATAGTTTAGAGTAGTACAGGTCTAATAAGAAGACCCAATGGAAATAAGTAAAAAGTCAAGCCAACAAGTTTTTTATTAAGCACCAGTTATGTGGCAGAGACTGTATTAAGTCTTATATTTGAGTTTTAAAACTCACAGTTACAAGGAATAGGAAGAGAAAAGGAGGCATTGTTTGATTTTCTTTATGATCTAGAGGTTTTAGTAGATTTAAAGATTAATATGAGTCAATGTTATGGTGTGAGAGCCAAAATCTCCCAATAATATTTAGGCCTGCATTAAGACAGACATAGCTTCTAGGAACAAGATGGTTACCAGACCTCTGTACTCTATTGGACATTAGAGTACACTTTTGGGCATCACAATTTTAGAAAGACATTGTCAAGGAGGGGAATGTGTATTATTCTAAAACAATCTGGAATGTTGCTTTAGTAAATAAACCAGTCATTATAGCAGATTCTCAGAGAAGGTTAAATTTCAAATGTTACATATATGTATATTGAGGCTCTTAAGCTAGTATCCTACTTATAATGGTAAGCTAGTTCTATGGAAGATATATGACTGCTTTTGACCTCAGATTTTTAGGGATAGCCCTGAGAGGTTTGAGGATAGTTTTACAATAGTTTGGTGAACAAGTCCTCAAAGGTCTACTTTCTCCTATGATAATAAGCTGATATCATCAGTCAGCAAAACTTTAGCAGCTTTTGGAAATGGGATGTGTGTTAAAGTGGTATAGCAAGAACAATTGATAAAAGACCTCCTTTTATATGTCCTCAGGTCCCCCTGCCTCTCATCCAGTCTTTGACACAGTTTCCCACAAATAACTACAGAGTCCAGGGAAAATAGACTCAAACTTAGTGAGCACACGTAATTACAGAGGGATAACTTACAGGTCTTGGTTGAAGACTTTCTTTCCCCTTAGTGAGGGACATTCATGAAATTCCCTTAGGCATGCTTACCATTATACCAAGCTTTCCTACGGGGCTCCTTGTAGAGTTTTAAAGTTGGCTTTCCTAATTTGTGTCTAACTGGTCTTTGGTTTCCGATGCTACTGCTACTCTGGGAACACCAGGAAATCAAAGAACAATCCAATATCCCAGCCCTCTGAAGTTCACAAGATCTTCCTTTGGCCAAAGAATGAAGGTAGAGAATGGAATGGAAAGAAAGAGACTAAAACTAAGGTCAATGCATAGATCCCTCCATCTACTCCAACCCCCCTCTCCTGTTGCTGTCCGTGCCAAGTGATTTTTCTCAAGGAATAACTGGAACACATGTCCTACCATCAAACTGCCAGATACTGAAATCTCAAACTGCAAAAACTAGCTTTCTGCTTTTATACAATTCAAGAAATCATAACGAAGTTTCATCAAGCAAACAGAATACACTTACTGTTGTACCTGTTGAGACATCGTTGATTGGTTGATTCCACAGAAGTCTCTAGGTCTTTTTAATATTTAGCTCATAATTCAGTGAAGGTGTTCCCATATAACAAAAGTGATTACTTTTAAGTGGAAGTGATTGATTCAGCGGGTTCCCATACATCCATACATAAATAACATACATATATACACACACACATATATATCCACACCCATATACACATGTGTGTTTATATATGTATGTACCTATGAATGATAGATATATAGTTATCGATATAGAAAGACACATACATGTATAAAGATATATTTCCAGATCTGAATAATACTGTTAAATAGTTAGAATCCTTTTCAACTAATGATCAGTTTCATAAACTTTCTAAAAATAATAAGAAGAATTTACGAATATGTGGCACAAAACATAAAATAAATATAAACAACATATATTGCATGAAACAAAAACTTGTCATCAATCTTATAACATTAATTCAATTGAATTATTCAGATTAAATACTGTATTTACAACCCTTTTATGAATTATTTCATGTTTGTTGCATTCAAAAGTCACTTTTTTGGCAAAGATATGTCCAATTGTCTATCATTTATGATCCACAACTAAGATCAAATATACAAGAATACTAGTTGCATTCTCTCTACTAAGATTTTTCCACTATATACTTTTCCAAAATTGATCAAATGATCCTAAGGGATATGTATTGTGCCAGTCACTGGGTACACAAAGAAAAAAAAAAAGAAAAATATCTTTGATTTCAAGGAGCCTACATTCAATAGGGTAAGATGTTTACCTTTAAAAGTATATTCAGAATAAATATATAAAGTTTAAATAGAAAATAAATAAAAAACTAAATGCAAAATAGTGAGAACCATTTATGGAATCAGGAAAGGTACTATGCTGAAGGTAATATGGATTTTGAAAGTAATTTATGTAGTTTTAATTCAAACACAGTATCTATCCTATAGTAATTTAGAGATTGAACAAGTCTGTAATTCTTTGTAATTTAAAGTGAATAAAACTAAAATGACAAATACAATATCAAATTATTCATTTGCTAGGGAAAGAGAATTCCCCAAGAGAATTTACTCAATATCTATTGTTCCAATGTGGTAATTGTAGCTTCATTTTCCAACGGGGATCCCAACATTTGTGAAATTAAACTTAAAAATTATTAGAAGTCTCATTTATTAAGTGCATACTACATGCAAGGCACTGTGTTAGTCTATGGGATACAAATACAAAAGTGAGATTGTTCCTATGTGAAATTTGGACACTGAATATGATATAGATTGGATTCTTTACCAGGTATGAATTATACCAGGAGACCATTGAGATTTCTTCCAGATATGATATTCAGTGATTCTTCAGTTCCTATAATATTCTAACTTCTTGAAGTCAGGGATCATTAAATTTACACCTCTTTTTCTTTTGTATAATTTCTATATAAATCCTTCACAAATTTGTGGAACATATACATGAATATACAAATATATCCTATAATATTTGCTAGAAAGTTCTTATATTATAATAACAACTTTGGCTAATTATTCTAAATCTGAAATTGGATAACTGGAAGCATCATTTTTCTAGCTGTCGTACATGAGCATCATTAAGGGGTGTGTGTTTATGATTTATTTTAATAAAAATTTCTGTAAACCTCATGAGTCTAAGAGGAAGAGATGCAGCGAACTCATGGCAGGAGACTCTATAGAATGTAATTGTGCCTCAAATGAGGTACATCCATACCCTGTGTGGAAAGGAGGATCGCATATTAAATTTGACAATGTGATATTTAATAATGGGAATGGCAATATTTGAATTAAAAAAGCAATATCCAAGACACAAAACCAACCTATTATATACCTATAAGTATGTCACATTCTCTTCAAGTACAGGTTTCTCAGTAGGAATTTGTCCACAGCCTCTTTCACTTCTTTGTTCCTCAGACTGTAGATAATGGGGTTCAGCATTGGGGTGATGACCCCATAGGACAGTCCAAAAATCTCATCAAAAATCTTGGTGTCCTTAGAGTTTGGCTTCATGTACATGAGAAGGGCTGAACCATAGAATAAGATCACCACAGTTAAATGGGCTGAACAGGTGGAAAAGGCTTTCTTCCTCCCTTCATGACAGTTTATCCTTAGAATGGTGGACAGAATGAAGACATAAGAAAAAAATGAATAGTAGAGGAGTGAGTAAGTAGAGAATACTTCCAAGTGTCAGGAGTAGCACATTAATGGGGATGTCTCTGCAGATAAGCTTGAGAAGAGCCAAGATTTCATAGGTAAGGTGATCAATGATATTCCCACAGAAAGGCTTTATCAGGGCAAGCACAGAAGGTAGCAAGGTGTTTAAAAACCCTATTATCCAGGTCCAAGCTGCCGTCTGAACACACAATCCATTGGTCATTATTATGGTGTATCTCAAGGGATTACAGATGGCAACGTACCGGTCAAACGCCATCACTGCTAGGAGAATGCATTCTGTGCACCCCAAAGCAAGGGAATGAATCATCTGCAATGCACATCCAAAGAAGGAAATGGATTTCCTCTCTGACATAAAAGTTATCAGCATTTGAGGGATAAAGGAGGATGTGTAACAGATATCCAGAAAGGAGAGATTTCCAAGGAAAAAATACATAGGGGTATGAAGGTGGGGATCCAAGATGCTAATGATGATGAGCATACTGTTTCCCAACAAAATCACCAAGTACATCACCAGGCACATGGCATAAAGAAACATCTGGAGGTCTGGATAATGAGAAAGCCCAATTAGAAAAAACTCAGTCATGGCTGTGTAATTTCCCTTCTCCATCTTGTTTTAACTGTGCCACTTGTGGAATTTAAGAAAGAACATTCCTCGAAGAATCTGGAATGAACAGAACAGTGAAATTATTACAATATATTCATAATCAACTTCATACTTCAAGCTATAAATTTAACCCATTTCCAAATATTTGTTTTATTTTTATTTCCATTGACAAGCACAATGGATTTAGCATTAGAGAGTACTTTTTGTAAAGGGGTAGGAACAGAAGTTAGGTTACAATGGACTAAGGAATGAGAAGATGGTGAAGAAGTGGAAACAAATCACATAGATTATGTCTTCTAGGAGTATGACAATGCAAGATGAATTAGCTATATTTAAGGCAACCGTGCCAGGCAATAGGCACAAAGACCCAAACAATCCTAGACTTCAAGGAATCTATGTTCTCATGGTATCTCCATAACCGACTCCTTTCCAACATTCTTGATATTATACCTTATCCCACACCCAATTCTCTGAGGTCCAGTGGCACCGGCCTCTTTGTGGTTCCTCTCATAAGATACTCCAACTCCTGACTCTTATTACTGGCTTCCTTCCATGTTTGGGAATCTCTCCCTCCTTATCTCTGTTTCCTAACTTCCTTAGTTTCCTTTAAACCACAGTGAAGTTTTACCCTTTATAAGACGCTTTTCCTGTTCTCCTTTAGTGCTAATTCCTTTCCTCTATGGATTATCTCCAATTTTTGTGTGTATATCTATATCTATATTACGTGGATATAGATATAGATATACACATATATGTTATGCATAGTTGTTTGTATTTTCTCTCCCCCATAAAAATATGAACTTCTTGGAAGAAGCACTTTTTGAAGCACTTATTATAGTGTTCAGCAGATAATAGGTACTAAAATTCAAGTTGACTATCTGACTGATATGTAATCCAAAATGATTGCTGATAATAAACCACATTGCTGAACACTTTGGAAAAGAGAAAAGAAAGTGATAAAGGATCAATTTCTTGTGAGATAAGCACAATGGCTTCTAGTGTAGCTTTGCTTGGGCTTGACTCCAACAGTAGGGAATTTTGGAATTATAGAATGTGAGAAACTGAAGAAATCTTAGTGCATGGAAGGTAGCATGTCATAGATAGAAAGGATCTTAGAAAATGAAACTTAGGATGTCAGACAATATCAGAGCTGCAAGTGAACATACAATAAAGAATGTTGAACCTAGAAGGAACCTTAGAATGCATATGATTTTATAAATGGGGACACTGAAGCCCAGAGATAATTTCTAACTTCTCTGTTGGCTTTCCCTTTGGAATGATCTTCATCCTTCATTCTAAGTTTCCTGATTTGGTCCCATAAGCTCACAGGATAATAGGACCCTAGAGTTAGACCTGGGAGTGACCTGAGACATCATTGAATAAAATTTCCTCACTTTTCATGACTTTCCTTTACATGACAATATCTAGTCCCACTTCTCAGTTCCATTTCCGTTTCTGAAAATGACCCTTGCTCAAACAGTCCCCACCACTTTAATTTACCTCAGTGTGAGATCCATAACTCCTCCTCCTCTTTTTCTTCCTCCTTCCTATCCTTTTCTTCTTCCACCTTTTCCTTTCTCATCCTTCTCCTCCTTAATTTTTGAACAAAGAATCTACTTTATGCACATTTCCAAAAATGTCTTCGTAGCGTGAAAGATAGCCACATGTATTTGTCTTATGTGAGGCTGTCAATATTTTTGCTATGGGCTATTTACATAATTACCTTTCTTCCATCATTGTTTCTAACACACACATATTATATATATAATATAGAAGAAAAGGTTAGATCCTTGAAATTGAGAAATACCATAAAACATGAGCAAGATTGACAGAATGCTGCCACTTCTATTATAAGGTCATGACATTAATTTAAGTAGAAAATACTACCACTCTTCAAGCTCTACTTCAAACCCCTGCTTTAACCTGTGGATCTTGAATAGTTCTAAAAGATCAGCCATTAAATCTAGATACAAATTCTCCATTCCCACATCATCCCTTCAGCTTTCTTTAGAGAATCTTTAAAATCCCTGAAGTCATTTAAAGATTTATATAGCAACTGTGTGAAAGTCAGCAATTCCAAAGTTTTAGGGATGTTTCAACAATCTAATTAAGCCAAACATGTTAAGCTATTTTGATTGATGCCGTAATAAATGAAACACAAAATAGAGAAGTCTCAAGTTTCATCTTGCTAAACACAATGGAAAATAGACATAACTCTCTGACTGATTCAGCTTACTTCTGCAAGTCAGTGGAACTAGTGTTCTTGGTGTGAATTTGTGATCCATGAATATAATAAGCATGCAAGTCATTGATTAAAAATTGCTGAAGAGTCAAAGCAAAGTATTGGGGACACTACACTAGGCACCCCTTATTAGTTGTCCAGTAATGTCCTGCTAGTGGTCAGTAATGATCACTCATAGGATCTAGTACTTCAATCAGTTCTGAATCCATGTAAGTCCCTCATCATCCATCCTATGTCTCTCTATTTTGACTAAAAGAAAATTATAGACAAATTTCACTCTAGTATAGAGATTAAAAGTCTAGAAAAGACTAGAAGATGGACTCATGACACAGGAGTCAGTGGTGCTCTTTAGGGTTTGCAGAGCACTTTACATATATTGTATCTTTTTATCATCATCTTATCCTCACTACTCTGGGATGTAGGTGTTATTATCCCCATTTTACAGATAAAGAAACTGAGACAAATAGATTGAGCCACTTGTCTGGGGCCATATTTGAATTGAGATCTTCCTTATTCCAGGTTCATCACTCTATCCAATGTGCCACTCTATTTCTGCAGTCAGGAGACACTGCTTCACTTATTCCCTTATGCATTTCTCCCTGATTCTTTGCTTTGACTGTTCAACAATTTTTTTAAATCAATGACTTGCATACTTGTATTCATGGATGACACAAAGTTTAGAGCAAGAACTCTAGTTTGGTTGAATGGCATAATTAGGCCTAAAAATGATCATGAAAGAGGCTTTACTCTTTAATTGTCTAAATTATTGTATAATGGTTTGGATTTTGACCTTTGAATTAGAGCACTCTAAGAGAGAAGCTTTTTGTCTACAAGAATATTGTCTCCAAGAGAAGAAAGATAAGAAAAAAGAAAATGGGAAAATCATGCAGCTCAACCATGGCATATTTCAGCTAAGACTACTTATCTAAACTTGTAATATTATTTTAATTAATAAACCAATCATTATACAAGATCCTCAGAGAAGACACAACATCCAGTGTTAGATAGACATCATACTTCAGGTCCCAACTATACTGTTAAATAATTTCCTAATGTTATTGGTAATAATAATAGCCAACATCTAGATAGAACTTCCTACATACCAGGTATTATGCTAAGCACTTTACAATTATTATCTCATTTGTTTCTTGTCACAACCCTGAGAGCTAGATACTATTATTATCACGATTTTACAGTTGAGAAAACTGAGGCAAACAGGGGTTAAATGACAACTAGGAACTTTCTGAGGCCAGATGTGAACTCAGATCATCTTGACATCAGATCTAGTACTGTATCCACTGTGCCACTTAACTGGCCAGATTGGCAAATTTACCAAGAATTTATAAAATTCTGCACAAAAGCATAGGGGAGAAGTTAAACAAGAATTCGTAAGAAAAGACTCACTCTCATTCATAAGATACTAATTCCGTTGAAGAAATGTGGAAGTTATTTACATGAATGAAATACAACCTGCGCACATATTCACATGGGAAATGATGTTGTAAAGAGTATTTGTGACTTTAAACAGCTATCAAATATCACCTTATATTGTATGAATTAAGAAATACATTGTTATAATTAATCTTCACTGGAATATAAAATTTCTCTGTATATATTGATATCTTTTCCTTTATTAATTAATTAATTTAGTTTTAGTTTTCAACAGTCACTTTCAAAAGATTTTGAGTTCCAAATTTTTCCCCCATCTCTCCCCTCTGCCCACCCCAAGACAGTATGCACTCTGATTATCCCTTCCCCCAATCTGCTCTCCCTTCTATCACACTCTTCTCTTCTCTTGTCCTTTTCCTCTCTATTTTCTTGTAACACAAAATAGATCTCTATACCACATTTCCTGCATGTCTTACTTCCCAGTTGCATATAAAAACAATTTTTAATATTTGTTTTTAAAATTTTGAGTTCCAACTTCTCTTCTTTCCTGCCTCTCCACACATCCGCATTGACAAGGCAAGTAATTGGATATAGGTCATACATGTGTAATCATGCAAAACACTTCCATAACAATAACGTTGTGAAAGGCTAACTATATTTCCATCATCCTATCCTCCCTCCTCTCTTTTGACCCTGCCCTTCTTCAAAAGTTTTTACTTCTAATTAGTTTCTCTTCCCATTTGTGATGCCATCTATTATCCTTCCCCACTCCCTGCTTATTCTCCCCCTTCCCCCCCACTTTCTTGTAGGGTAAGAGAGATTTTCATACCAAATTGAGTGTGCATGTTATTCCCTCCTTAAGCAAAAACTGATGAGATTAAGGTTCACTCATTCCCTCACACCTCCCTCCTCTTCCCCACCATTGAAAAAATTCTTTCTGGTCTCTTTTATGTAAGTTACCTCATTGTACCTCTCCCATTCTCCTCCCCTCTCTCACCCCTTAATTTTATTTTTTAGATATCATTTCTTCATATTCAACTCACCCTGTGCCATCTGTCTTATATGTATGTATATGTATATGTATATATATATTTATATATGTAAAATCCCTCCAACTACTCTAATACTGAAAAAAAAATCAAGAGTTTCAAATATTATCTTTCCATGTAAGAATGTAAACAGTTTAAATTTATTTTTAGATGGTTTTTCTAAATAAAAAATTTATTTATTTAACTTTTTACATTCATTTTCACAAAATTTTGGGTTCCAAATTTTCTCCCCTTTTATCCCCTCCCCCCACCCCAATACACCGAGCAATCTAATTTTCCCTATCACCAATCTGCCCTCTCTTCTATCATCCCTCCCTTCTCTTGTCTCCGTCTTCTCTTTTGTCCTGTAGGGCCAGATGACTTTCTATTCCCCATTAACTGTATTTCTTATTTCCTAGTAGCAAGAACAATACTAAACAGTTGTTCCTAAAGCTTTAACTTCCAAATTCTCCCCATCCCTCCCTCCCCACCCATTCCCTTTGGGAAGGCAGGCAATTCAATAGAGGCCCTATCTGTGTAGTTTTGCAAATGACTTCCATGATAGTCGTGTTGTGTAAGACTTACTGAATTACCCTCCATCCTATCCTGACCCTCATTGTTTCTCTTCTGTCTTTTGATCCTGTCCCTCCCCAAGTGTTGACTTCAAATTGCTCCCTCCTCCCTTTGCCCTCCCTTCCATCATGCCCCCCCTTGCTTATCTCCTTCTCCCCCACTTTCCTATACTGTAAGATAGATTTTCATACCAAAATGAGTGTGCATTTTATTCCTTCCTTTAGTCTAATGTGATCAGGGTAAACTTCTTGGTTTTTTTTCCCTCAGCTCTCCTCTTTTTCCCTCCACTAAAAAGTCTCCTGCTTGCCTCTTGAATGAGATATAATTTGCCCCATTCCATTTCACCCTCTCTCCTCCCACTACATTTCTCTCTCACCATTTACCTTAATTTCTTTTAAGATATGGTCCCACCCTATTCAGTTCACTCTGTGCTCTCTGTCTCTGTATATGTGTGCATGTGTGTATGTGTGTGTGCGTGCATGCATGTACGTGTGTGTGTGTATGTGTGTGTGTGGTCCCACCAACTACTCAGATACTGAAAAATTTTAAGAGTTACAAATATTGTCTTTCCATGTAGGAATGTAAACAGTTCACTTTTGGTAAATCCCTTATGACTTCTCTTTGCTGTTTACTTTTTCATGCTTGTTCTCATTCTTGTGTTTGAAAGTCAAATTTTCTTCTCAGCTCTGGTCTTTTCATCAAGAATGCTTGAAAGTCCTCTATTTCATTGAAAGACCATACTTTCCCCTGAAGTATTATACTCAGTTTTGCTGGGTAGGTGATTCTTGGTTTGAGTCCTAGTTCCTTTGACTTCTGGAATATCCTATTCCACACCCTTTGATCCCTTAATGTAGAAGCTGCTAGATCTTGTGTTATCCTGATTGTATTTCCACAGTACTGGAATTGTTTCTTTCTAGCTGCTTGCAAGATTTTCTCCTTGACCTGGGAATTCTGGAATTTGGCCACAATGTTCCTAGGAGTTTCTCTTTTTGGATCCGTTTCAGGCGGTGATCGATGGATTGTTTCAATACTTATTTTGCCCTCTGGTTGTAGAATATCAGGGCAGTTTTCCTCGATAATTTCATGGAAGTTGATGTCTAGGCTCTTTTTTTGATCATGAGTTTCAGGTAGTCCCATAATTTTTAAATTGTCTCTCCTGGATCTATTTTCCAGGTCAGTTGTTTTTCCAATGAGATATTTCGCATTCTCTTCCATTTTTTCATTCTTTTGGTTTTGTTTTATGATTTCTTGGTTTCTCAGAAAGTCATTAGCCTCCATCTGTTCCATTCTCATTTTGAGAGAACTATTTTCTTCAGTGAGCTTTTGGACCTCTTTTTCCATTTGGCTAACTCTGCTTTTGAAGGCATTCTTCTCCTCATTGGCTTTTTGAACCTCTTTTGCCAATTGAGTGAGCCTATTTTTCAAGGTGTTATTTTCTTCAGCATTTTTTTGGGTCTCCTTTAGCAAGGTATTGACCTGTTTTTCATGCTTTTCTTGCATCTCTCTCATTTCTCTTCCCAGTTTTTCCTCCACCTAACTTGATTTTCAAAATTTTTTTTGAGCTCTTCCATGGCCTGAGCCCACCGGACATTCCCCAGGGATGTCTGGGATACAGAGGCCCCAACCTCCACATCTTTCCCTGATGGTAAGAATATTTCCTCGTCATCAGAATTGAAAGGCGGGAGCATCTGAACCCCATCAAAGTAGCTTTCTATAGTCTTAGTTTTGTTCCCTTTTCTGGGCATTTTCCCAGCCAGTGACTTGACTTCTGAGATTCCTGTCCACCCCCACCTAGATCCGCCGAGGTAGTGCTTGTGGTCTGAGATTCAAATGGGCTTTCTGCTGTAGGAGCGGCTGCTATTCAATGTGAGCTTAAGTTCTGGTGCTTGGGTGGGGGCAGGGCCGCCTCCCAGGCTCAGTTCCCTCAGGGGCTTTATGCAGAGACCTTCAGTAATGGGGTGGGTGGGGGCAGGGCCTTCTCTCAGGCTCAGTTCCCTCAGGGGGTTTATGCAGAGATTTTCGGTAATGGCCTTGAACTTCTTCCTGATGCTGCCTGCTGTCCCCAGCTGCCACTGCCTCTGCTGCTGCCTCTGCCGCTGCCTCTTCCTCTGCCTCCCAAGGGGGCCTGAGCCACGGAGACACCGTGCTCCCCTCTCGGCCAGCCCAGACGTCTCTCTCACTGACCTGTAGCATCTGTGGCCGGAGGGACCTTCCCGGCCGCCGGAGATTCCATCCCTGAACCCTGCTCAGATCTGCTCCTCTGGGGCCATGCCACCAGGGCAGCGCAGGGGTGGGCTCCGCTGTCCGGGGCGTGATGGACCCCTGGGGACAACTCTCCAGGGCTCTCTGGAACGGAGATCTTTTTCACTGTGTTTCTGCGCGCCTTGCAGTGATCCAGAATTTGTGGGGAGTTCTTCTTGCAGGAAATATATGGGCTGTGGGTTCAGAGCTAGTATACGTGAATCTTTCTACTCCACCATCTTGGCTCCACCACAGTTTAACTTTAATAAGGCCCTTATTATTACTCTTTCCTGTTTATCTTTTCATGCTTCTCTTGATTGTTGTATTTGAAAATAAAGTTTTCTATTGAGCTGTGGTCTTTTCATCAGGAATACTTGAAATCCCTCTATTTCATTGAATTTTCATTTATCCCCCTGAAGGATTGTACTCAGTTTTACTGGGTAGGTGATTCTAGGTTTTAATCCTAGCTTCTTTGACCTCTGGAAAACCATCTTCCAAGTCCTTTGATCTCTTAATATAGAAGTTGCTAGATCTTGTGTTATCCCAATTGTATTTCCACAATACCTGAATTGTTTTTTCTAGCTGCTTGCAATATTTTCTCCTTGACCTGGTAGCTCTGGAATTTGGCTACAATATTCCTAGGAGTTTGCTTTTTGGGATCTCTTTCAGGAGGTGAGCAATGGATTCTTTCAATATCTATTTTATCTTCTGGTTCTGGTATATCAGAGCAGATTTCCTTAATAATATCTTGAAAGATGATGTCTAAGCTCTTTTGTTTTGATCATAACTTTTAGGTAGTCTCATAATTTTTAAGTTGTCTCTCCTGGATCTATTTTTCAGGTAAGTTGTTTTTCCCACAAAATATTTCACTGTCTTCATTTTTTTTATTCTCTTGAATTTATTTATAATTTCTTGATTTTTCATAAAGTTATTAGCCATCATCTGTTCCATTCTAATTTTTAAAGAACTATTTTCTTCAATGAGCTTTTGAACCTCCTTTTCCATTTGTCCAGTTTAACTTTTTAAGGCATTCTTCTCCTTTTTGACTTTTTGTGTCACTTTTGCCATTTGTGTTAGTCTATTTTTAAGATGTTATTGTCTTTGGTATTTTTGGGGTCCCATTTAGCAAGCAGTTAGCTTATTTTTTAACAATTTTCTTGCATCTCTCTCGTTTCTCTTCTTTCCTCTACTTATCACACTTGATTTGGATGTAGGAGTTTGACTTTATTGTCTCCTTCTGGTTGCATGCTTTGATCTCCCATGCCACCAAAGTATGATTCTATAGTCCGAATTTTTTCTTATTTTTGCTCATTTCACCAGACAATTACTTCATTTTTGAACTTTGTCAAGCTAGTTTTCTGCTTGCAGTGGAGGTGGGGAGGGGTACTGTGAGCTGCTCTATCCTGCCATAATTTGTGGGACTATAGCTCCAGAAACAGTTGCTATTAGTGCTCTCCCTCCCAAATTTCTTTTCTTTTTCTTTCTTTCTTTCTTTCTTTCTTTCTTTCTTTCTTTCTTTCTTTCTTTCTTTCTTTCTTTCTTTCTTTCTTTCTTTCTTTCTTTCTTTCCTTCTTTCTCTCTTTCTTTCTTTCTTTCTTTCTTTCTTTCTCTCTCTTCCTTCTTTCCTTCCTTCCTTCCTTCCTTCCACTTTCTTTCCTTCTTTCCTCTATCTAAATACATACTATGTCTCTTCACATTTCTTCTTTATGGCCAACACTTGTCATTTTAACTCCACAATAGCCAGTTTTAATGGCTCTCATTGTTCATATTTCTACTTCCATTCCTGAAAGCCATGATAAAAAAAAGAGCCTAGACATCATCTTTCATGAAATTATCAAGGAAAACTGCCCTGACATTCTAGAGCCAGAGGGCAAAATAAGTATTCAAGGAATCCATCGATCACTGCCTGAAAGAGATCCAAAAAGAGAAACTCCTAGGAATATTGTGGCCAAATCCCAGAATTCCCAGGTCAAGGAGAAAATCTTGCAAGCAGCTAGAAAGAAACAATTCCAGTATTGTGGAAATACAATCAGGATAACACAAGATCTAGCAGCTTCTACAATAAGGGATCAAAGGGCATGGAATAGGATATTCCAGAAGTCAAAGGAACTAGGACTCAAACCAAGAATCACCTACCCAGCAAAACTGAGTATAATACTTCAGGGGAAAGTATGGTCTTTCAATGAAAACAGAGGACTTTCAAGCATTCTTGATGAAAAGACCAGAGCTGAAAAGAATATTTGACCTTCAAACACAAGAATGAGAAGAAGCATGAGGAAGCAAACAGCAAAGAGAAGTCATAAGGAACTTACCAAAGGTGAACTGTTTACATTCCTACATGGAAAGACAATATTTGTAACTCTTAAAATGTTTCAGTATCTGGGTAGTTGGTGGGACCACACACAGATGTACACACGCACACACACACACACACGCACACACATATGTACATGCATGCGCTCACACATACACACATGCACGCACACAGAGAGACAGAGAGCACAGAGTGAATTGAATAGGATGGTATCATATCTTAAAAGAAATTAAGGTAAAAGGTGAGAGAGAAATGTAGTGGGAGGAGAGAGGGTGAAATGGAATGGGGTAAATTATATCTCATTCAAGAGGCAAGCAGGAGACTTTTTAGTGGAGGGAAAAAGAGCAGAGCTGAGAAAAAAACGTGAAGTTTACTCTCATCACATTCGACTAAAGGAAGGAATAAAATGCACACTTATTTTGGTATGAAAACCTATCTTACAATACGGGAAATTAGGGGAGAAGGAGATAAGCAGGGTGGAGGGGGATGATGGAAGGGAGGGCAATGGTAGGAGGGAACAATTTGAAGTCAACACTCAGGGAGGGACAGGATCAAAAGACAGAATAGAAACAATGGGGGGCAGGATAGGATGGAGGGAAATACAGTTAGTCTTACCCCACATGACTATTATCGAAGTCGTTTGTGAAACTACACAGATATGGCCTCTATTGAATTTCCTGCCTTCCCAAAGGGAATGGGTGGGGAGGGAGGGATGGGGAGAATTTGGAACTCAAAGTTTTAGGAACAACTGTCAAGTATTGTTGTTGTTACTAGGAAATAAGAAATACAGTTAATGGGGAATAGAAAGTCATCTGGCCCTACAGGACAAAAGGGAAGATGGGGACAAGAGAAGGGAGGGATGATAGAAGAGAGGGCATATTGGTGATAGGGGAAATTAGAATGCTTGGTGTATTGGGGTAGAGGGAGGGGACAAATGGGGAGAAAATCTGGAACCCAAAATTTTGTGAAAATGAATGTAAAAAGTTAAATAAATAAATTTATATTAAAAATATGCTTTTAATTACATGTAAACATTTTTAATATTCATTAAAAATTGTGTTTTGAATCTTCTCCCTCTCTCCCATTTCCACTATTTGAGAAGAAAGTAATTTGATGCAGGTTATATATGTACAGTCATATAAAGCTTATTACCATACTATTCCCTTTTCAAAAGAAAATATAGACAAAGAAGAGAAAAATAAAGTTTTAAAAAGTTTTACTTGGATTAGCAGTTAGACTCCATTGGTTATTTTTCTGGAGGTGGAGAGTATTTTTCATCGTGAGTCCTTCAGATTTGTCTTGGATCATTATATTGCTGAGAATAGACAAGTCATTCTCAGCTGATCATCTTACAATATTGCTGTTACTGTGTATAATGTTCTCCTAGTTCTGCTCACTTCACTTTGCATCAGTAAATGCATGTTTTTCAGGTGTTTCTGAAAGCATTCTACTCATCATTTCTTATAGCACAATAGTATTCCATCATAATCATAACCAAACTTGTTCAGCCATTCCCCAACTGATGAGCATCCCCTCAATTTCTAATTCTTTGCCACCACAAAGAGTTGCTAGAAATATTTTTGTACATATAGATCCTTTTCCTTTTTACAAATCTCCTTAGAGTACCTACCTAGATGTGGTATTGCTGAACCAAATTGTATGTACAGTTTTGTAGCCCTTTGGGGTTTAGGCTTCCAATTGTTCTCCAGAATGCTTGGATCAATTCACAACTCCACCAAAGGTACATTAGTGTCCCAATTTGCCCACATCCCCTCCTACATTTATCATTTTCCTTTTCTGTTATATTAGCTAATCTGTTAGGTGTGGAGTGGTGCTTCAGATTTTTTTAAAAATTTGCATTTCTCTAGTAAATATTTTCACATACTATAGACAGTTTTTATTTCTTTTTCTGAAAAGTGTTAACTGTCATTTATCAATTAGAGAATGGCATATATTGTTATAAATTTGACTGAATGCAAGAGATATACATGTAAATATAGAGTCAGTAAGTGTTGGCAACTAATTCTATGGGGCACATTGGTGAGTGAAGGATCAAGATAATTCTCAGGTTGTTAACGTGAGTGACTACAAAGATGGTGGTGTTCTGTATCAAAATAAGGAAATTTGGAGAAGGATTTCAGAAATATCAGTTTTATTTGAACAGAGTTAAAGATGTAAACAATATGTCCCAGGAAGAATTTAGAGTCATGGTTCTGGAGGTCAAGAGATGAGGGCTAGTTATATAGATTTGGGAGACATGGCAAATATAGATTTAGAGATGGTAGGTGAACTCTTGGCAAATCACTGAGAGAATTCAGAGAGGGAAGAGAAGAGTGTCTAGGGCAGAGTACTGATATGCCCCCTCATGTAAGAGGGTATGAGATAGATGATGATACTATAGAGGAAACTGAAAATCAGTGGTCAGACAAGTAGGAAAATCATAATAGAGTAGTGTCATAAAAACAAAGAGGAGTGAGATTCAAAAGACAGTGATTTCCAGGAGGTACATCAAACATGTGAGGTGGTAAGTGGCCTGCCACATTTTCAAGTGCTGCTGAACCAGATTAAAATGTAATTGGGAAATATTTAGCATTATAAATAAAAATACACTAAAACATAGATAGCTTTAATATGTGGTTTTCTAGGTCAATATGTAACTTTAGGGGTCCTTATTCACGGTTTGGTGGCCCCCATTTCTATTTGAATTTGATACCGTTGGTCTACAGTGTCAAATGACACAGGAAGACCTAGAGAGATGAGGACTTGGGGAATAAATCATCATTAATAACTTTGGAGAAAACAGTTGCAATTGAGTGAAGAGGTTAGAAATCAAATTGTGGATGGTTGAGAGTCAGTTGACAGGAGAAGGTGGGACAATGAGCATAGATAGCTATAGATAGCTTTCTTTCCCTAGAAGTTGTTTAGTTTTGAAAGAGAAAAGTGATATGACAATAACTTGAGAAGAAGGGATGTCATGTGAGAGTTTTTTTAAAGAATGAGAGTCACTAAGCATAATTGTGAGCCATAAGGAAGAAAACAATTGAAAAAGGGAGAGAGAAGGGATAATTTGGAGTAAGATACAGTGGGAGAAGGATCAGAAAATATGGAGGTTGGCATTAGCAAGGAAATCTGCATCCATCCATCCATCCATCCATCCATCCATCCATCCATCCATCCCTCATCCACAAACATTCAGTAAACACTAATTTTGTGCCTGGAACTCTGTTAAATGCTAGGGATACAAAGACAGAAATAAAATAAGCTCTTCCTTTGAGGATATTACATTCTAATATTGGATAAAATATGTGTTATATAAATGTGTATAATATATACAAAATCAAAGAGATAGTTGTGGGGAGAGAGAAATAAAAGCAGAGAGATTATGAGAGTAGGCTCAGGGGATTTAAGGTATAAAAGTGAAGAGAAGAAGATCATTAGAGATGGTCTCAGTTTTTCTCTGTGAAGTATGAGGCAAGGTTATCTACTGAGAGAGAGGAGAAAGCAGTGGCGATAGATAGCTTGAGGAAAGAAAGAGTTTGGAATAAATACTGTCAGAAGTGTTCTAGTGAGTCAATCATGGAAAATAAAAATAAGTTGCATGCCCCAGAGAGGGCCCAGCTAAGATTAGATAACACAAATTTGTAGTGAAACCCATGACCATGATTGTGTGACTCCCTCCAGGAACTTTCAGCAACAAGTGGATAGAAATAGAGATGGTGGATAATCAGGGTGATCTAGAGTTGGGGTGACAGGATGAAGGGGAAAGGAATTGAAGAGGAGAAGATATCATAAAGTTGCTTTGGCTAACTATAGGGATATACATATACATACATGTGTGTACATGTGTGTATGTGTGTATATTCACAATGCTGAAAGGGAGGATAATTAGGCCAAAGTAGGGGTGCTGTTGGATAGAATGGGAGCATTGGAGTGCTTGAGATTGCAGTAAGGATGGGATATAAATTTAGAAGAGGTTGAAGCACAAGGAGATATGGAAGTTAAGAATTAAGAGATTATGTCAGATAAAACTAAGATACTTATGGGTGATGATGAAATCAAGAGTATCTATCACTCTGGGTGTTAGGCGTGGAGAAGAAGATCATGGGAATTGAGAAGGTTAGTAAACCTTAGAGCAATAGATTACAGTGACCATGATCTAGAAAGGCTGGTGTATCTGGACAGAATGGATCACAAAGGAGGAGAGATTGCGGGTCTGTAAGTGGGAGTGAAGAGCAAGAAAGATATTTATACCTCCTCTTGGCCTGATGCTAAGGGGGGCATAAAGTGGAGATTTATCTAGCATTGGGGATAGTGACAAGAGATTCAGTATCTTCTGGAATGAGTCAGTTTCTGTTGCTTGCAACATGGAAGGAGTTTTAAAGGGAGAAAGTTTAATATTAAAAGTAAACTTTTAATAAAATAGTTCTAGAGAGTATAGTGGGAAAGAGACATGGAAGGAGAATGGATGAAATGAGTAGATATGAGAACTATAAGCCTCACAGCCTTTCATATTTTCATCAAATACAGTTTTCTGGTCAGGACTTTCTCTACACCCAGCTTCACCTCCTTGTTTCTCAGGCTGTAGATGATGGGGTTCAGCATTGGAGTCACTATCCCGTAGGAAAGTCCTATGAGCTCATCAGAAGTCTTAGTGTCCTTTGACTGGGGCTTCATATACATGAAAAGGGCTGAGCCATAGAATAAGATTACCACAGTCAGATGGGCTGAGCAGGTGGAAAAGGCTTTCTTCCTCCCCTCAGTAGAGTTGATTCTTAGGATAGTAGAGAGGATGAAGACATAGGAGAAGAAAATGAGCAACAAAGGGATGACTAAGAAAACGAAATTTCCAACTGTCATGATAAACACATTGAGGGAAATGTCTCCACAGATAAGTTTGAGAAGAGCCAGGATCTCACAGGTGAGATGGTCAATGATGTTGTCACAGAAAGGTCTCATCATAGCCAATAGAGTGAGTAGCAAGGAATACAGAAAGCCTAACACCCAGGTCCAAGTTGCCATCTGGATACAGAGTCCCTTGTTCATTATGATGGTGTATCTTAGGGGATTGCAGATGGCAACATACCGGTCAAAAGCCATCACAGCCAGAAGCACACACTCTGTACAGCCCAGACCAAGAGAAATAACCATTTGTAGTGCACATCCAGTGAAAGAAATGGATTTTCTTTCAGACATAAAATTTACCAACATTTGAGGAATGGAGGAGGATGTGTAACAGATATCTAGAAAAGAGAGGTTCCCAAGGAAAAAATACATAGGGGTGTGAAGGTGGGGATCTAGTATGCTGATGATAATGAGGATGCTGTTTCCCAGTAAGATCACTAGGTACATCACCAGGCAGAGAGCATAAAGCGATATCTGGAGACCTGGGTAATGAGAAAGTCCAATCAGAAGAAACTCTGTCACAGCTGTATAATTCTGCTGATCCATGTTACTGCATGTGGTCACCTGTAGAATTTAGGAGAGGAAGGCAGTTTGAAGGAACTGGAATCAAATTAATAATGATTTCCATTTATAACATGTTTTATCTCTTGTAATTTTCTTTCTCAACATCAATGTTATTTTGATTTCCATTTACAAGCTCCAATATTCCAATGTCATTAAGAACATGAGAAAAGAACACAAAAAAGAAAGTCTTTCAAGCTGAACCAAAGAAATGGTGCAGAGCTAATCCTAGAAGACAAAATGGAAAACCTTGATTACATCAAGTGTAAAAGGTTTTGCACAAGCAAAATCAATGCAGCTAGACTTACGAGAAGCAGGTACATGAGAAACACATTTGTAGAAAATGTTTGTAGAGCTTTTTTGAAGATAGGCACACTGTACACTAGTGCACACTCACAACTAGAGTTGTGAGTTTGACCGACTGTTATAATTATATTATATATCATATTATATTATAAATTATGTTATAAAATTATTATATTATATTATTACATTCTATTATAAAAGTCACTAAATCATACATGCTATTTGACTCTTAGATCCTACTGCTAGATGTATATATTAAGGAGGTGGATTTTTTAAATACACACACATATTTATGCATACACATGCACATAGAAATATACTTATATCCACACTGGTTTTTTTGTAGAAAAATCTGCTGGAAAGTGTATGCCCCATTGATTGGTAATCATTGAACAGGGATTGACTGAACAAATTATGTTATCTGAATGTGATGGAAAATTATAGGAAGTGTTGACTATGAAGATTTCACAGAAAGTTTAGAAGACTTATAAGAACAGATGCAGAAGGAAGTGAAAAAACAGGTCAATAATTTTTCTAATGACCACAATAATTTAAAAGAAAATTACATTGAAAGATTTCAATATTCTGATCAGTGCAGTGGCATTTTGGGTGAAGCATATCTCAATAACTCTTAGCAGAGAAGTAATGGATTCTAATTGAGGCATACATTTTCAGGCATGGCTAATGGATTAATCTGATTTGTTTCATTGTACCTCTTCATTATAAGGGACACTGGAAAAAGAAAGGAATCAGTACAAAGTGAGAATAACATATAAAAATGAGATAGTCAATAAAGTGCTTCTAAAAATTTCACTCAAAAAAGCTGAATATGGAGTAACTGAAAACCTTGAAATGGCAAAGAAGTAGGGGATTTTGTGGGAAGAATGCTACATAGTTGATTAGATATATTCACTGTACCAGGCTTTTTTCCTTAACACTTTTCCTTTGTTACAAGTCCTCAGTTGTTTAATTTCTGAGCAAGGGGTTGGCAATGGGAGGAGATGGTTCTGGAAGTTACTGTGATGTGAAAACAAAAGACAGCAGTATAAAAATTTGTTTCAAAAATTGTAAGACAATATAAGTAAATATAAGTAAAAAATAAGTTAAAAAATAAGTAAAAAAAAGAAAAGTTTAAAAGACACCCAAAACATACAACATAGAATTGCACATTTGAAGGGATCTTATAACTTAAAAATGGGTGAACTAGGAGGCAATTAAAAACATAGACTATCAGAGTTTCAAGTGATCTTAGTTCAATTCCATGGTTTTATAGAAAAGAAACCTGAACCAAAGAATAAATGCAGGGCTCAGTAGTCAGCAACTTTATAATCAAATGGAAGCTAATAAAGTATGATCTGATATTAGAATAATTGTTTTTAAAATATTGCTTTCACCTTGGGGTGAAAAGGAGAGTAAAGAGATTACAGTAATCAGAAAGCAATGGTTTTTTCTGCTCCAGCAAAATGTTTCCTCAAACCTTCTTAGTTTGTTTTGTACTTTCTTTACTTGTAATTACTAGAGTTCCCACCGTATGGATGCTCAAGTCTGGTACCATCTGTTTTACACCTCTTTACCTTTTAACATTTCTATACCAAGATTCTTCCCAGTTTCCACTTCCATCTCCAAAATCTACCCTTCCCAAGATAATTCTCACTTCTCTAGTTTACCTCTCAGTATGAGATCCAGTACCCAATTAGTTCCAAATTAGTTGGTTCTTCCACCTTCCTGAAAAATAAGTTATTCACACAAATTTCCAAAAATGTCTTGATGGGTTGAGACAACACTAAACATAGAAATATATTCCCTGGTTTGTATGTGACCATAACTGTTTGTTTTGTAAAGGTTATTTTACATCTTCACCTTTCTCTCTAAACTGTTCCTAATAAAAAAAAATGAAATAAGACAAAAATTATATTTCCTGTAATTCAAATAGGGCTCAATGTTGCCAGGCTTAGCAGAATACTGCCACTTTTATTCTAAGACCCTAGCATTAATTTGTGTAGAAAACATTGTAATACTTCCATCCTATCATAGACTAAACTTCTGGAAAATTCTGAAGGATCATAGATTGGATCAAGATGCTAATTTAACCTCTGCCCCATGATCCTTAGGGATTCCCTATAATCCCTGAAGTAATTTAAAAGTTGTATTTAGGAACAGAATGGAAGTTACAAACTTTTGGATGCTTTAGGGACAATGATGTAATGTCCTAATTACAAAAAAAAATTATTAGGCTATTTTAATTGATGCCAACCTCAACAAAATACAAAACAGAAAAACATCTCTTGGGTTTCATCCTTTTTATGTTTTTCATAATTACACATTCAGAAACTATATCAAATTGCTTGCTATCTCAAGGAGGAGGACAGGAAGGAAGGAGTGAAAGGATTAGAAATTCCAAATTTTTTTTAAAAATGATTGTAAAAACTTTTTGTTTACATGTAATAGAGAAAAAAGAATAAAATTAAGTTACATAAAAATTTCACCTTGTTAACAAACAAAAGTAAGAGGAACATAATTATCTCAATGATTCAATTCAAAATTCCCAATTTTCTTTGACTTCTGAGTATTACCAACTGGGGAAGATAGGATACCAGTATCTCCAAATATTGATTCCCCTACCCTTACCCTCTGATGTGAATCCATCCTCTAGGCTAGGCGCAATTGTGAAATCTGTATTCACAGCTGATAGTGGCTTTTGCTTTTCTTCTCTTCACAGGGTAGATATGTAGACCAGACAATAGATGGATTTAGACCTAATTTAAGGACTGGACTCAGTTAATGAGTGATTGCTGAATTGATGTTAGCTTTCAGGGTCAAGGTGTCAAGCAAAGAAACACAAAATTCTTTCTTTTTCATTGTCATTTTTTAAATTAAAAGTTTGCATGCTTATTATATTTGTGGATGACACAAAATTGGGACTGAGAAATTATACGTGGCTTGAAAGAATTAGTAACCTCAAAGATCCTGATGGGCTTTAGTGATTGGTTCCCTTTTCAATTCCCAATTTCATGCCTTTGCTCTTTAATTGTTAGCATGATAGAGTGGAACGGACCCTAAATTTAAACGAGAAGTTATGGTCCACCATTTAAAATTTCCCAGAAGAGACAAATAAAAAACATTAAAGGCAATAAGAAAACTCTGAAACTCTGCCACAGTATGTATTAGTTAAAATCAGTCATTTAAAATGCTTACAACTGATGTAATTAACCAACAATTACCTAGTTTCTCAAATAGATTATAATCTCCAGTGCTGAAGGATGCATCACATTCTAGGTCTCAAATTTTTTCTCAAATTTTTTTCTTTTTTATTTATTTATTTAATTAATTAATTAACTTTTTACATTCATTTTCACAAATTTTTGGGTTCCAAATTTTCTCCCCTTTTATCCCCTCCCCCCACCCCAATACCCCAAGCAATCTAATTTTCCCTATCTCCAATGTGCCTTCTCTTCTGTCATCCCTCCCTTCTCTTGTCTCCATCTTCTCTTTTCTCCTGTAGGGCCAGATGACTTTCTATTCCTCATTAACTGTATGTCTTCTTTCCTAGTTGCAACAACAATACTCAACAGTTGTTCCTAAAACTTTGAGTTCCAAATTCTCCCCATCCCCTCCCTCCCCACCCATTCCCTTTGGGACGGCAGGAAATTCAATATAGGCCCTATCTGTATAGTTTTGCAAATGACCTCCCTGATAGTCGTGTTGTGTAAGACTAACTGAATTGCCATCCCTCCTAACCTGCCCCTCGTTGTTTCTCCTGACCATACCTTAAAAGAAATTAAGGTAAATGGTGAGAGAGAAATGTAGTGGGAGGAAAGAGGGGGAAATGGAAGGGGGTAACTATATGTCATTTAAGAGGCAAGTAGGAGATTTTTTTAGTGGAGGGAAAAAGAGGAAAGCTGAGAAAAAAAATCAAATTTTTTTCTCAACAAGGTCTCAACAAATTTTTTCTCAACTATTAAAATATCACAGCCTTATAAAATTCCCCCAAATTGCAATGCTTATATGTCTATGTACATACACACACACACACATATATACACACACACATATATATATATATATATATAGTCCTCAAATATAAAACAAAACAAATATTAAAATACAATAAATACAGAAAAAATACTTAACGGATTCAGAGGTTCCCTAAATCTGACACTGCATCAACTCAGGCAAGTCATTTCCCTGGACCTTATTTTCCTTATCTGTAAAATGAGGGGATTATACTAGATAACCCGTGAGGTCCCTTCAAATTCTAGGTATGTGATTATATCATTCAATAATGTATTTGTTTCACCTACGGATGTTTTGACTGGGTATGTTTTGAAGCAGCCGCCCAGGATGTAATATTTAGCCAAACCACCAGGTAGCAGTCTAAGCTTACAATGCAAATTAACTCAAAGATAAATGCAAGTATTTTTTTCTTTCAACTAACTCATGCTTTGCCTAATCAGATAGCATAAGCTTTTCTGGCTGTCTTACCCTTAAACATCTTCAGCTGCTTTCTTTGTCTCTGCATTTAAAGTCTAGGCGTATGTGTTGACTTTTCAGTTGTTTTTCAGTCATGTCTGACTCTTTATGATCCCATTTGGAATTTTCTTGGCAAAGATAATGAAGAGATTTGGTATTTCCTTCTTTATCTCATTTTACAGATGAGAAAGCTGAGACAAACAGGGTTAAGTGACTTGCTCAGGGTCACACAGCTAGTAAGTGTCTAAGGCCAGATTTGAACTCAGGAAAATGAGTCTTCCTGATTCTAGGCCTGGTACTCTATCCACTGTGCCACCCAGCTGCCACAGGTTCATGTACATCCTGACATTAAGTAAGAACTTTCAGCTTCCCCTTCCTTCCATTTCATTAAGGATATTCCCAAAGGACACAGTCATCATCTAGATAATAATGAATTTACTATCTTAAAAAATAAGGCAAATGTAACAATGAGCTCTGAAATAACTGAGCACAGTTTTTCAGGTAAAATGATCATCCTGTTCTGTATCATGTCTCTTTTCAATTTCGAGGGAGGGGAGACTGAATTACCTTTGTAGGGAAGAATATCATGATTCTGATAGCAAATTTACTAAGTGATGTGTAAGTCTCCTACACATACTCTAGCTCACTCAATACTATCATAAATTTAGATCTAGAAGGGATCTCAGTCTAAGTCCCTCATTTTGGAGATGAGGAAATAGGATATGAGTAATTTTCCAAAGGTCAGATGGTAAGTATTGAAGATGTGACTTAAACCCAGGTCCTCTGATTTCAAAATAAACTTTTTCACTTTACCATCTGTCTTACTGCTCTTACAGAGAAGACACTCAACTCCTAATCAGTCACCAGGTGAATCCATTTTTTGACTTCAAGTTGTTTAATATTTTAGTAAGATGCTAATGCATGCCCACCTGGAAGTGTCCTTTATCCTTGCCCCCAGATTCCTTTTTGGTATATCCTTATGTGCAGCCAATAAATAAGCCAAGTCACATCACCATGGGTCATCTTTGGATTCTATGCCTCCATTCATTAAGGATTTTATATGGCCAGATGCTTGAGTTTTCTACTGAGACTATAGACTCACTCTGAGACTTGTCATTTAAAAAGCAAACTCTTTAAGAAAGTCAATGCCAGAAAGACCAGAGTCAAAATCTGATCAGTCTACTATCTAAATGTTCTGTCAGGGAGCACATCAGCATGATCTCTAGTCACTATCCTTTAGGATAATTTCTCAGCTGGGAATGTTCAGGTCAACATTTCTATCTCTAACAATCCACTCCCTCCCCCACCCCATTATGAAAAAGGAGAATGACACAAAAATATTACATTCAAGACAAAACCTTAGTTCAGATAAATGAACATAGAAATTACCTATTTGGATACATGGAAATTCTCAGGTATGGAGTGAACAGGTGGTTTAGATGATGCTTTCTGTGAATGAGCTATGATCCTCAGACCACGGCATAAAACAGAGAAATGACAGTTTCTTAGCTATAGATAGAATACATCTACAAGGGTTGATAAGAGTTTATTTGATTAGAGTCTTACAAAACTACTCAAAAGTTTTAAATTGAAGATAAAGATGTTTAATTAATGGAGATAACCTGTCTTGTTCCCTCCTGGTTCATACTTCTGATTGATTCCATCAAATACATTCTTACCTCAGGAAAAATAGAGAGGGTGGTAGAAGATAAAACAAACAATTTTTATTACATAAAATTAGCAACTTTTTGCACAAATAAAGCCAATACTTCTTAAACTAGAAGGAATGTAGGTAACCAGGAAAAATATTTTCAGCACGTTCCTCTGATAAAGTTATTGTTTTTAAGGTATATAAACAATTGACTTCAATCTATAAAAATATGCTTGATTACTCCAATGGCAAATTGTCAAAGGATTGAATAGGCAATTTTCAATGGAAAAAATCTAAGCTACAAATGTCAATGTGAAAAATGTTTCAGATCACTAATAGAGGAATAAAAATATTAAAAATCTAAAATTCTGCCTTACACCCACCAGATTTCTAAGTTTGCCAAAAAATTGAAAAAAGCAATTTTTAGAGGAGTTAGAAGAAAATGGCTACACTAATCAACTCTTGGTAGGGTTGAGAACTGATGAAGCCATTTTGGAAAGAAATCTATAACTATGTAATAAAAGTGACTAAACTGTGTGTATCATTTGACTTAGTGATACCAGTATTTGGATTTTATCCCAAAGTGATTAAAGAAAGAGGAAAATATATGCAAAAATATGCATAATAGTTTTCTTTGTAATAGCAAGGAATTAGGAATCAAAGTGCTACCTACAATTCAGAATAATATTATGATTTAGTAATTTATTACTAAGATTTTTGTGATAATGTATAGTGAGTATTATTGATATTATTGCCACAAGAAATTATGGAAGATAAGGTTTCAGCAAAACCATGGAACACATGTAAGAAGTGAAAGTGAAATGAACAGAACCTGAAGAATAATTTATATGATAATATCATTATTCAAACAATTTCAAAGCCTTAAGAACTCTCGATTAATATGATAACCAACTAGTAGTGCAGAGGACCAGTGCTGAAGAATCCTGTCCACATTCTGACAGTTGAAGGAGTTGAAATATAGACTGAGATGTGTATTTTTCAGACATGATCAATGCAGGAATGTATTTTGCTTCCTTATGCCTATCTGTTATAGTGGATTTGGGTTTTCTCTTTAACAGTGGGTACAGGGAGTTGGTGTGGAAAGAAATGGATTTAGATAATTGAAAATAAATTCAACTAAAAGCAAAAAGATAATACTTGAGTTTCCTCAGGGCTCCAGAAAACTTTCCTGGATTGAGAATATGAATAAAAAGTACAAAATATATCCCCAGTTCATTTGCTAAGGATCCCAAATATTTAATAGGAGGAAGGGGAGAATGAAGCTTAAGTGGACAGGTCTAGCAGGGCCATTGATCAGAACATCTGTATATATTCCCTTCTTGGTTCCACTGTGAAAACTTCAAGGAGATTACTTTTGGATAGATACAACTTAGTGGTTAGAACTGTATGATGACAAAAGAATTTCCAAAGTTAGCTGCTGAGCCAGAATTCAGAGAATATACAAACAGAGCAACTTGCCTTCTATCATTTCACTTTCCTTACTGGCTGCAAATGAAGAAGTATTACAGAGAACCAGGTAAAGAAGGGATACCTGGTCCTATTATCCTACTTGATCATAGCAGCTGTGAGCAAATGAATACTTTGTCTCCTTTATTCTTTTTCTTTCCTGAGGTAACCAAGCAACAAATTTAAAATAAATATGTTGCTAGGACCTTTTGAATGCAGAAGTTCAATGGTACTGTTGATACCACTGACAGTCAGAGATGATTAATGGCAGTAGTGCCTTTCTTAAGGAAGCAGTGCCTTAAAGGTATTTTTTCCTGCTTAAATGTCTTTCATTCATGTGTGAAAATCATAAAAGTCTTTATAACAACAGACAGAATATTATTTGAAAATCTTTAACAAGAAGGTTATAAAGGAGACTTAAATTTTTAAAAATTTACATTTTGCCATTTCCAAATATATCCCTTGATCTCTACTCAGAGAGTAATCCTTTGTAACAAAGAATAGAAAAGAAATAAAAGAAAATCAATTTTGTAAAATTTAATGACATGTGAACTGAAATTGATGGTATCAAAAATGTTCTATACTCAGTCTCCTACGTCTCTAATGGCAGGAGAGAGGTACATTTTCCTACATTCACTTCTGCACCTTTCTAATTACAAAGCACTAAGTTGTTTTTGTTTTTGTTCTATTTGCCTCGATGTAGTCATGAGTATATATTTTTTCTGATCCTGCTTTGCTTATTTTCCTCAGATCAAATAAATCTTTCCATGCTTCCCTGTATCTTAAACCCTGTATCCTTTTATTCATCATTTCTTATAGTATGGTAATACTCTATATAGTATGGTAAAACTCCGCCAAGTTTTATTCTATAAAACAAATACTATGTACAGAAGAGATAGGGATGAATCATTTCTTGGTCTTCTCTTCCTCAAAGTCTTGATGATCTCCTCTTTCTTAGCCTGTAGATGCTCTTCCTGACACTTTCATGTTTCCTTAGTCTTGGATGGGTGAGCTTCAGCCTGGTCAACCAGGAGCTTCTTCTGGGCCATGTTTGCCTTCAATTTATGAAAGTGCTACATGAGGATCTCCTCCTTGAACACACTTCACTTCACCTTCAAGTACATTCTGTAGTACATATGGTGGTCAACCTTTTAGAATTCATGATTTCTTTGGAGTTGTGTGTGGTTTGTCCTTCATTCTTGAAGAGGGACATGACATCAGGGAGATGATAAGACTTGCAACTGAATTGGATTTAAATGAGGGAGAGCTGCGCAAAGTCACCAGCCTGACTTTCTCCTCCAGAACCATCTGGGTCTAGTGCTCAAATACAGATCAGGAGGACTGTAGCTGGCTCAGGATGAATTCGCAATATCTTCAGAGTAGATAGCACAAAGTCCTCATATTCATCATCCAGTTTACCTTCTCAGGCATGCCAGAATTGACAGTACTCTTTCTCTTATCAATACACATGTGCCTCCCCTTCCATTGAGCCATGATATTTTTCCAACATCTAGCATGAGAATGGACTTAACAGGCTTCTTGATGATCAGCCCATCTTTAATCAGCTTCCAGATCTTCTGATGGGAATCAGTGTTGGCAATTTTATTGGTCTCATTGGGGTCAAGCCATATCTTATTCGCTCTGCATGGAAGGATGGAAGAGGAGGAAAGCCTTTTCTGAAGCCTGAACATACTGAAGGTACTGCAGCCACAGTGCACAAAAGGAAAGCAGAGAGCTCTGTTTTATTTATGTATCACAGCTTGTGTAGTCATCTCCCAGTTTATCACCCTTTGTTTTTTGTTCTTTTCTACAATAAAAGGGCCAACTATAAAAGTTTTGTTGTTTATGTGACCATTTGTTTTATCAATGACTCCTTTAGAGTATACAGGTAGGTGTGTATGTGTATGTGTGTGTGTGTGTCTTTACATGTGTATGTGTGTGTGTGTGTGTGTGTGTAAGGGCATGTACTCTTGACCAATGACTATCGACCTTTATTTTCTAAATGTTATTTCAAATTATTTTCCTGAATGATTGGACCAACGCATAGCTCTACTCACACTGCATTAGTATGCCTATTTTTCAGAGCTCCTCTAGAAAGGGTAGACTTCTTACACCTATTTTAACAGATATAGGAATAAAATCTTAAAAAGGAAAACATAAGGACTTAGCACCTGTTAACTTATCCATAGGACAGGTGTATGTATCTTGACCATAAGATTAATGTCTCACGTCATATTGTGCTTTCATTTTTGTTTTAGCATTATCATAACAAACTAAATATACATAATTTTAAAGATAGAATGTATGATTTCCAAGAAGTACCCATAAACATGATAAATAATAATAGCTAAAATTTATATATCACTTTAAGGTTTGCAAAGTACTTAAAAATGTTCTCTCTCTTGATCCTCACAATAACCCTAGGAGGTAGGTGCTATTACTATCCCCAATTTACAAATAAGGAAACTGAAACAAAAAGAAGTTAAGTACTTGCAGCTAGTATGTGTCTGATGCTGGATTTTACATCAGATCTTAATTGAACTGTTCTGCTACCTAGTTGTTGTCACTCATTAAGCCATGTCTAACTCTATGTAACTTCATAGAGAAAATCTTGGCAAAGTTTTTGGGTTTTCTTGACAAAAATACTGGAATAGTTTGCCATTTTGTTCTCCAGTATGTCCTCATTTTACATATGAGGAACTCAAGCAAATAGAGATTAAATGACTTGCCCGGGATAACAGAGAGAGGAAGTGTTTGAGGCTAAATTTGAACTCAGATCTTCTTAACTTCAGGTTCAATCCTCTATACATTGCAAAACCTAGGTGCCCCAACTATAAAGTGTGCAGTGGTATTGCTGTAATTTTTCAAAAACAGATGACAAAATATAAAATAAATCATTTCTGTTACCCAAAATTGAAATACTTGTATTAATGACAAAATCTATACAATTAGAATAAGGAAAGAGGCAAGTGATTAGGAAAAATATTTGCCTCAAAGAAAAGATGTTTTCACACTATAGACCAATGAGCTTGATTTTGTCACCTGGAAAAATTCTAAAAAAATCTATTAAAAGGATTTTTAGTGACTGTCTAGAAAAGAAAGTTGTGAAGGGAAGAACCAAGATGATATAATAGCAGGAAAAAATACGGTGAGCCCCACTTCCTCCCCAAAAGAATCTAGGAAACAAACCACATTGATCCCCAAAAAAGTCATTTTTTCATTCCAGGTCAACATAAGAAGACAGAAAAGTCTATGTACACTGGCCAGAAGGACAGTAGGTGGTTTATTTCAGCACCCAGAGACAAAAAGAAGATTGGAGCTGTGCCCATGGGATACAAAGGTCCTATTCCCATACTATGACACTAAGTCCTCATCCATGGTGTGGAACAGCACTCAACTTCTTCGTCACAGATCCAGGACATATTGAGGAGAGGGAGTCATTATGTTGACAAGAACATTTGACAAAAATGCAAAAAAAAATATGATTCCAAAATATTACCTAGCAAAGCTCCAAAAGAAAACACAGACTAGCCAAAGATTCAACCAGAATTCCTAGAAGAGATATTACAAAGGTTTAAAAAGGACATAAAATACTTTCATAGATAAAATGGGTGATAGAGGAAAAATTGGAAAAAGCAATGAGAGCTATGCAAGAAAGAATTGAAAAGGTATTTCTTAGCTTGGAGTAAGAAATAGAAAATTTTGCCCAAGCAACAAATTCCCTGAAAATTAAATGTATCAAATAAAAGCTAATGATTCAATGAGATATCAAAAATTTGAAAATGGAATCAAAGGACTGAATAAAGGAAATTTAAGGTGCTTCATATTAAATACAATTGACCTAGAAAACAGATCAGAGAAGAGAAATCATTAAGAGTCATTGAACTACCATGACAAAAAAAGAGAGAAAGAGCGGGGAGTAGGAACAAGGGAGGAAAGGAGTGAGGGAGGGAGAGAAAAAGAGAGCCTAACCGTTGTATTTCAAGAAGTTTAAAAAAAAATGCCCTAGAATTCTTAGAACAAAAATGCAAAGAGAAAATGAAAAGAATCCATTGGTCATCTCCTGAAAGAAATTCCAAAATGAAAACTCACATTATGGCCATAGTCCAAATCTTCTAGGACAAAGCGAAAATACTTCAAGCAACCAAAAATAAAGAAATAAAGTGCAGAAGAGCCACATTAAAGATCACACCTGATTTAGAACTGCCACCATAAAGGAGTACATAGCTTGAGATGCATAATATTCTAGAAGGCAAAGTATATGAAGTGGTGAAGGTTTGCAACCAAAATAACATGTTTTCTCAGAACCTGTTTATCATCAGTAGCTAGAGAGTGTAATAAAACAGAAGGTCTGTTAACAGTTTTATTATATCTTGATCATTTTTTAAAATTTTCATTTATTTGATTTTTAATGTTTTAAATGAAACAAACATTTCCAAAGCATAATAGTATAATAAAAAGATGATTGTGCATGAAACTGCAAATGTTTTATGTACAACTTGCTATTCCTTTGAAATAAATTTATCTTGTAAATTTCTTTTTTTCTTACTGTATGATTTTTTTTGAAAAAAAAACAGAATAGTTAGGTTGGAGAAGGAAAAATTTAATAAGAAAAAATTTAAATAAGAAAACCATGATAATAATTTTTGATATAGCACTGTAAGGTTTGTAAAGCACATACATATATTCTCCATCAGTACTGTCTTCAATTATTTCCCAAGCTTTAATATTAAATATCTTATATTATTATTATCATTGTTACACTACCATATAATATTGATTAGCAATTACATAGACTTATATAGCCAGTATAATTATAGTATAAAAAAGTGGGATGAACTACTAGGAAAATCTCTTATCACTGGAGATTTTTAAGTCAAGACTGATCGACCAACTTGTTTAGCATGCTCTAGATTCTTTTCCACGTGTAAGTTGTATGGATTGTGTGGTCGCTTAGATTTCTTTGAACCTTGATATTCTATGGTTCTGTGAAATATACCTTGTAGGTGTTCAATAAAGGTTTATTTGAATGAATATACAAATATATTTTAAATTATATAAAAACATGTATATTTAATAGAATTCTGCTAATTTTATTGAATTTATGAGTCAATAAGAACAAAATATAAAGGACAATGTCCTAGACAAAAAACAAAGGTACTATCACCTTTGAAACATTTTACTTTCTCCTCAAATACAGATTTTTCATAAGAAGTTTCTCAACACCCTCTTTTACTTCCTTGTTCCTCAGACTGTAAATGATAGGGTTTAGCATTGGGGTCACTACCCAGTAAGATAAGCCAATGAGTTCATCAGAAGTCTTAGTATCCTTTGATTGGGGCTTCATATACATGAAAAGGGCTGAGCCATAGAATAAGATTACCACAGTCAGATGGGCTGAGCAGGTGGAAAAGGCTTTCTTCCTCCCCTCAGTAGAGTTGATTCTTAGGATAGTAGAGAGGATGAAGACATAGGAGAAGAAAATGAGCAACAAAGGGATAACTAAGAAAACGAAATTTCCAACTGTCATGATAAACACATTGAGGGAAATGTCTCCACAGATAAGTTTGAGAAGAGCCAGGATCTCACAGGTGAGATGGTCAATGATGTTGTCACAGAAAGGTCTCATCATAGCCAATAGAGTGAGTAGCAAGGAATACAGAAAGCCTAACACCCAGGTCCAAATTGCCATCTGGATACAGAGTCCCTTGTTCATTATGATGGTGTATCTTAGGGGATTGCAGATGGCAACATACCGGTCAAAAGCCATCACAGCCAGAAGCACACATTCTGTACAGCCCAGACCAAGAGAAATAACCATTTGTAGTGCACATCCAGTGAAAGAAATGGATTTTCTCAAAGACATGAAATTTACAAGCATTGGAAGAATAGAAGAAGATGTATAACAGATATCTAGGAAAGAGAGGTTCCCAAGGAAAAAATACATAGGGGTATGAAGGCGGAGATCCAGGGTGCTGATGATAATAAGGATGCTGTTCCCCAATAAGATCACCAGGTACATCATCAGGCAGAGAGCATAAAGAAACATCTGGAGACCTGGGTAATGAGAAAGCCCAACTAGGAAAAACTCAGTCACAGTTGTGTAATTCTCCTGGTCCATGTTATTGCATCTGGGTCACCTGCAGGAGGACACAGTTCATAGAAATTGAAATTGCATAATAACAATGATTTATATCTCTAATAATATATAATAATTTCCCCTATGATATTACATCCCGCACTACATTGTATGTACAGGAAGAAAATGAAGAAATGTTGTCACAAAGTTGGACATGTTATCCCAAGTACATGGCAGCATAACTAAGGATAAATAAAAAAAATGACAAAATTAAACACATCTATATCTGGCACTTTATGGTTTACAAAATATTTTCATATTTTTATCTCATTTGATTTTTTGCTATAATTCTGTGAAGGAAATATGTGTTTAAATCTTGCCTTTCATAGAGTTTAAATATATGACCACGGGCAGGTCACATAACCTTTCAGTAAGCTTATGACAGATGATTGACTAATGTGCATTCCTGTAGAGTATTTATATGATGGAATTTTCTCACACTGACATTTTCTCACATCTTGACTGACACTCGCAACACCATCTTCTTTCCCTACAAATTCTGTGTAACTCAGAGAATAGTAAGTAAGCTGCCTTAGACCAGCAGGCACTGTCAAACTAAAACACAGGTTTTTGGCTACAGCCTTCTTGCACAAGGAAGAAATATATTAATTGATTTTTACTTTAATTCATTCATTCACACCAATCAAGGGCTTTTACACTTCAGCTTTTCTTGTAAAATGGCAATGTGGGAGACCTAGATTAAACACCTTTTATTTTCATGTTGCCACTGAATGAAATACCTAAATAAAATTAACAGTACTAATTTTTTACTGAAATTAATTGTATCAAATTGGTTCAAATAAGGTCATTTCTATTTCTGATTTAAGACCTTCCAACTAGGGCTTTCCTAAATTTTTCTGCTGTCTTCAAAATTTCTCCATATAGTTTCTTTGTATGTCTGTATTTTTGAGGGAGAGGCACCCCACTCCTTGATTAAATTTACTTTTCTATCACTATTCTTGGCCCATTCCTTTTCCAGGATTTGTTTCCAGTAATTATTCCCATGACATTGCTCCTTCTACACAGACTCCTTCTTCCCTACACATATATTCAGGTCTTCCTTTTTTATTAATTAATTTTACTTATTTTTAGTGTTCTACAATCAGTGCCATATAACTTAGATTATTATTTTTCCCTCCCTCCCCACTCCTTCCCCGAGACAGCGTACAATTTGTATAGATTCCACACATAGATTCCTATTAAATATATTTTCACTATAGTCATACTGTGTTGAAGACTTAAACTAAATGGGAGAAATCATCTAACAAACGAACATGCAATACACACATACACACACACACACACACAAATGATCTATTATATTCCACAGTTGAATTCCACAGTTCTTTCTCTGGATGTGGAAGGCATTGTGCCTTGAAGGTCTTCCTTTTTTTAAAAGAAGATTTTTCTGCTGGTCATGCTATCATCCCTCTGTCCCTTTTCCTTTATTGCTAAACTTCTAGATGGATTATCTTCAATTTACTCATCATTCAGTTACCCTGTAGTTCCTAGTAATCTGGTTTTTACCCCTAACTGTTCTATCAAAGCTTTGTTCTTTCTACCATATTCTACAGACAACAACTTTTATTTACCTGCCAGTGTAAGATCCAGAGCTCCTCTTCTGTTCATGCCAAGTGACTTAGCTGGTTATTCAACCTTTCTGGACAAAGAAACTATTTTAAACACATTTCCAATTTAAACACTTTGGTGGTTTGTGACAGCACCACAGACATTTCTCTTCATCTCCATTCTCCCCAGGCTTCAATATGGATGAAAATTGCTTTAACAATGTTTGTTTATATAACCATCTTTCTTCTTAGAGCATACTTAATACAAGTCACAGGACAAAGGATTGGAGTCTTCTACTTTAAATTTAGAAATATGTCAGATATTGCCAGACTTAATAGAACGTTGTGTCTTGCCCTCCAGTGCCATGACATTAATTAGTGAAGAGAGAAGCATTATTTTTTCCATCTACCCCAAGTGTTTGCTCCAGTCTGCTGACCCTGGAAAGTTCTAAAGGTTTCAGATGCCATTGGCTTTAGATGCCAACTTAATTCCCCTCCTCATTCTACTGTCTTGAACCCTAGTGTTCCTCAGGGACTCTATGTATTCCCTAAAGTAATTTAAAGTTGTATGTAGGAACTATGTGTAAGATAACAGGTTTAGGATGCTTTTTAGATAATAAGTCACAAGTCTAATTATGCAAAATTATCATGCTGTTTTAATTGATGCCACATTAAATAGAATGTAAAATAAAAAGACCCTCAGGTTTCATTTTGCCAAATCAAACAGCAAGGGACTGATACAATTATCTGTGTGACTCAGCCCAGTTCCCCACATTTCTTTAACTTTTCTGGAAAGGGAATCCCACTTTTCCTATGACACATCCACCACCCTGGTGAAGATCTTCATTGTTGAGATTTAGGGATGCTAGGACCCCAAAATAAAAGCACATGGGTTCTGCTCAAATGAATTTGACCCAAGCCTTCTTTCAGCCAAAGAAAAACAAGGTTAATTAAAGTTCCATCATATTGGTCAGACTCTTATGAAATCTAAGCATCTGTATAGCTAATGCAAGCAGCCAGATTGAATCTGAGCATTTACAAAGATCTTATATACAAAAAATTGTGAGAAGGATCTAGGAGTGGCCAAGTAGTCTGGGGTGACTTGAGGTGGGGTCTAGGGAGGATCTGGATGAGACTGGTCTAGGCTGGGGAGGTTGGAGGAAGGTTCTAGGGAGGATCATGATGGGAGTGGCCAGTAGATTGGGGTGATTGGGGCACTTGAATGCCTGGAGAAGAGAATGGTGTCTAGATAGGATCAAGGGTGGGGAGTAACCAAAGGTGATCTGGAGGTAAGAGACAATGAAGGGCTGTGCTAGGATAGGAGTAACAGAGAACTGGGAGATTGGGTGTCAAAGATGAAAGGCCAGTTGGGAGGATTATAATCTCAGGCAAACACCAGAGACTTGATCAAGTACGAAAATTCAAGGAGAATTTAAGGAGCTTTCCAGGGATTGTGTCCCCTCATTCATGACCACAAAACTGAAATATAGCACTAGTTTGCGGGCTGGTCTCCCTACATTGATTCTCTCTCCACTCCAGTTAATCTTCCACTCAGTGATTATCCAAAAACATAGCTGATCATATCATTTTCCTATACAGTAAACTCTAGTATATCCTATTGCTTTCAGGATCAAATTTAAAACTCTGTTTGTCTTTTAAAGTCCTTCATAACCTGACCCCTTCCTACCCTTCAGGTCTTTCACCTCATTCATCCTCCATATACTCTGCAATCCAGTGACAGGGAGTTCCTTTATTTTCCTCTCATAAGACTCTCCATCTTTTGACTGAGTATTTTCACCTGCTATCTGCAATTTCTAGATGCAAATATTTAGATTGGAAAGGATGAGTCTATGATCAGTCCAGTACTCTGCACCACACGATGACTTTGTCACCCTCACATTCTGTCTGTCTCTTCTCCTTACAATCACACAATCTATTAAATGCCAATGTTCACTGCGAGGGTGCTTATATGAAGTTTTACTGTGTTTAGGTAAACAGAAGACAGTGTTGGTGATGAGAAGGTCATGAGATGCACAAGTCATCAGTAGTAAGTTACCATTGCTATTGCTGTTTCCAAATCCATTTCTCCCTACGACTCCCTACTAAGTCTGATAGTCTGAGTCTACTCTAGCATTAAAGTCACCGAGAATTATAAGCTTGGCTTCTTTAGGCACATTGATGATAAGAGTCTCCAGGTCTTCATAAAATTTTCCTTTGGCTTCATCAGGGTTTATCAGGGTGGGAGCATAGACACTGATGATGGTGGCATGACATTTTCCTGCAAGTTGCAATCTCATTGTCATGAGCCCATCATTCCCTCCTTTTGGCAGGCATGTAAATTTGTTGACTAGATTAGTTTTGATTGCAAAACCTTCATCAGCTTCATGGTACTCCTCTTCACTACTACCACTCCAGAAAAATGTGTATCTAGCTCTAACTTCAGTAAGCTGGCCTTCATTTGACAGCTTTGTTTCACTCAGGGTTGCTATTTGGTTGCAACATCTGCTGAATTCTCTTGTCTGTAAGTGTGTGCACATTCCATGTGCCAGTGGTGGGAGAAATTGCCTTTGCAGATGTTTTATGCATTTTTGTGTGCATGTTTCAATCACAGAATGGGATTTCCCAATGCTGTGGTAATCAGGCCAGTGTTAGATAAGCAGACAATTTTTAGGACACCTTTTCAAGTCCCTTCCACACACCCATAGTTGAGTAGTGCTATCCTAGGGAGTTGCTGAATCTCACTGCTGCCTCTAGTTAGAAAACACCCTATGGCATGGTCTACCTGTGTTCAGGATTGTGACTATAGCTCCCAGTGTATCTGTTTCTGCTGATTCAGCCCTTGCCTATTGCCACAGAACTTTGAGATAGGTATAAAGGTAAAACAGTATGGGTGATGTCTTTTGATTTGTGCTTAAATTGGATTTAGGTGAGGCAGAGTTGCACAAAGTCATTGGCCTCACCCTCTCTTCCAAAGTCATCACAGTCTAGTGGCAGGACAGAATCAAGACAACTGGTGATAGCTCAAGATGCATTTCTTGATTTTGGCATCTTCAATGTCTAACCAAGCTCTAAGTGCTCCACTGCACCTGTTTCAGCTGCCTTCGTAGCCATTGGAGCAAGTTGTTCCCATCCACCCATTCCACCAGGGGAAGTCTTCACATTCTTAAGGTAGATAAATCCCTAACTCACCAGTGGGTTTGAGACTCTTTGGTTACCCTCAACCTGGTTTAGCCCATCTGCCGAAATGGTTTAACAGGATATGGCCCACGTTTTTTAGCAGGGTGTTTTCAGTCACGTTGTCAAATGCTTTTAATGAGGATGAACATGGCATCAAAGTCAGCTATTGCATTTATGGCAAATTTTTCAACTTGAAAAGGTTGCAAGTCAAGATCAAAGTGAAGGGAAAGTTGGTGCACCATTTTCTGTTTGTGGATGATTGTGAACTCTGCAGCCTCTGAAGATGAGATGCAGCAAAGTATGGATCAATTCTCTGCTGCTTATGCTAACTTGGGGTTAACAATTTTTTTTCATTCTATTGCTTTTTGTTTTATAATTTCTTGGTCATCAGTTTCCATCTGCTCCATTCTTATTTTTAAAGAACAATTTTCTACAATGAGCTTTGGAACCTCCTTTTCCATTTGGCTAATTCTACTTTTTAAAGCATTCTTCTCCTCATTGGCTTTTTTGGGCCTTTTTTTGCCATTTGAGTTAATGTATTTTTCAAGGTGCTATTTTCTTCAGCATTTTTGGGGGGTTTCTTTTAGCAAGCTGTTGGCTCGCTTTTCATGATTTTCTTGCATTACTTTAATTTCTTTCCCCAGTTTTTTCTTCACCTCTATTACTTGTTTTTCAAAATATTTTTTGAACTTTTCCATGGCCTGAGATTGTTGCATATTTTTTTGGAGGTTTTGGATGCAAAAGCCTTGAACTTGCTGTTTTCCTGTGGTGGTTCTGCTTTTACCTTCCTCATCCTAAAGGATGGAAGAAAATATCTTTTTACCAAGAAAGTAATTTTCTATAGTTTTATCTTTCCTCTTTTGGGGCATTTTCCCAGTCAATTACTTGACTTCTGAGTCTTTTGTCAAGTGGGGGGTATACTACCCTAGGTTTCAGAGGTTTTATGCAGTTGTTCCTTGAGATATCTCTAGGGACCTGTAAGTTCTCAGTTTCTCCAAGGTGGCACAATCAAGGGAGAGGAGTTTACTCCTCTCCTAGCCTGCACTCTGGTCTGTGAGCAACCACAAGAACTCTTTTCTGCCCTGAAACTGAGAGTAGTATTTCCTCTCCACTGTCACTGCCAGTTCCAGCATGCCAGCACTCCTTCTCACCCCAGGATGATCATTCAGGACTGAGACCCAGATCAGCCGCTCAATTCCCCCATGGTCTTTAGGCTGAGGGTTTCAAAAATGGGTGTGGCTGCCACAGTGGCTGCTGCAGTCCTAGGGTAGGGGCTGGGGCCAGACCTCGTTCTCCACTCACCCAGGTGAAAGAGCTTTCTTATTCCTTTTTGAAGCTATCTTTGGCGTTTGTGGGCTGAGAAATCTGGGAACCTCAGCACCCAGAAGTCTGCTTCAGTCCTGTCTGTGCTGTGCGGTCCATGTTGCGCTGCATTCTGCTGGGAGCCCAGAGTGGTAGACCTTTCCTGTCAGCATTCCAGGCTGTCTTGGGCCAGCAATCTGTTTCACTCTATCATTTTGTGGCTTCTACTGCTCTAGAGGTTTTTTAGAGTCATTTATGGGCTATGGAGATAGAGCTAGAGCAGCTCAGTCTTTCTACTCTGCCTTCTTGGCTCTGCCCCCCTGGTCTAACAATTACCATCAAGAAAACACAGGTGCTCCATCACCCACCACCACACTATCCATACGTGGAACACTCAGTTACAGCAAATGGAGATGTTTTGAATGCCATGGATAAGTTCACTTACATGGAATGTACTTTCCAGGGATGTACATATTGATAATGAGGTTAACACATACATTGTCTGAGCTAGCTCAGCGTTTGGGAGACTCCAAGGAAAGTATCGGAGAGAAGAGGTATTAGACTATATCAGTATGCACCCCAACATACACAGGGGGACTGCTACCACAGGTTCTTAGATATATACATTCATAAATGGAAAGCAACTTTCAAGGGGTTAACAATCACTTTAATCAAGCACAGGTATCAGAGAAAATAAAAATAAAAATTTCAGAGAAATAAAAAATAAGTCAACAAACAGCATTTCCAAACTGCCTGACCATTACATACACACATATATCTGATCAGTACATACATATATACACAGTTACCAGAGGGAAGCATCAACTTCTTGGTTTTAGCCCTGGGGAGGCCCTCCTTAATGGCTTCCCAGAGTCTCTCTGGCCAAAGAAATACTTCCAGGCAGTAAGTCCCCAAATTAAAAAACTTCATCCTCAGAGTATTTATACACTTTTTAGAGCCAGAGGGCATAACCCACTCACCCAATGTTTCAATAGAAAAAACAAAAATTACTTGGGATCCTCCTACAAAACAACTCACCTAGTCAAACTTCCCACAATGGGCAGGGCCATCAATGGGTGGGAAAGATATTCCCCAACCACATTATTCAATAAGAGACAAGTTTAGTAAAACAAAACAGCATAAGATCCTAATTTTATTGCCATTACATAGACTGACTACCCATTTGAAGGTTTACAGAGTCATTGTGCAGGCTTTGTTTTTGTCTGCCTGTGAAATCTGGACAGTATGCCAGCACCATGCCAGAAAACAGAACGGCTTCCATTTGATTTGTCTTGGAAGATTCTGAAGATCACCTGGCAGGACAAGGTACCAGACATTGAGGTTTTTCCTCAAACTAAACTGCAAAGTATTCAAACTTTGCTTCAGAGAGCATAACCCCAATTGGTTGACCGCGTTGATCAAATACAAAATGTATGCTTGCCAAAAAGATTGCCTTATGGAGAACTCACACAGGGCAAGTGTTCATATGGTGGTCAGAAGAAGCAATAGAAAGACACTCTCAAGGTCTCTCTTAAGAGCTTTGAAATTGATTGCATGACATGGGAGACAGCAGCATAGCATGCCTTCATCAGAGAAGTTACTGTGCTCTATGAGTAAATCAGAATTGAAACAGCTCAAAAGGTGTGTAAATTTAGAGTATACACCCCAAATATGGTATTGTTAATGTATTTTAATTTGAAGATCTTTCCCACCCATTAATAGCCCATGTGACCTGATTAAATCACACAGAAGTCTAAGTCACATGTGGTGGAAGGAGCTTGCTGAAGAGGTGGAACACTAAGGATAGAACAATGCAGTTGAAAGTTGGTGAGAGCAGTTAGAACAGAGCAGAGAGAGGACATGGGCAGGAAGACAGCTAGGATTGTGAGTGTTTGCCTGTGGGAAGGCTTGGGAATGGCTGTCCCCCTGCAGTGATAATGTATATTGACTTCTTGGTTACTATAACAGATTTGGCTTTCTGGTGTTTGAATAAAAGTTCTTCTTCTGCTTCTATATGAAGAGTCTGTTATACTTTGCTAATCAGAACTATGCCAGCATATTCACAGTTGCCATCAGTGCTTTGAATATTGCCTTAGCAATACATTTGGAGTCAGGAAAAGGATCTCAGGGTATAAAATCTATTTGGAGGCAGAAGAGCTTTAGAGGAAGAAATGGATATTCCAGGATGGAAAGATTTACCTTATTCCTTCCTAGCAAAGGAATGAGCTAAAAGCACTGGACTTTGTGAAAACTGGGAACCAAGGTTATGGAAGGGAGAACCTAGAGATTTGGAAAGACATTTAAAAGGAGCACCAATAAAATCAGAGAAAGAACTGGAAGGAGTATAAGAGAGGCTGGATTTTATTAACAGGTTATGGTTAATTATGTGTAAAAGCAGAGATGAACTGATGAAGGAAAAAATTCAGATGGAAAAAAGAGTTAGCTAGTTTGCATGGAAATTCTCAGTGTTTGGGCTCTCCTATAAAAGAACAAGCTGGAGGGTCTCAGGTGTTAGAAGACAAAACTGTCCTTTTAGCTCAGAAGAAGAAGCAAAAAACTGGCAAAAGGCATGTGTAGATAGCCTTTGTACAGGCAGAGACTAGTTGCCACAGTGACTGCCAGGAGAGTGGGTTGGAGGAAAATGTAGCAAAAGTAAGAGAAGGAAAATGAAACAATGCTAGAGTAGGAGCTTCTCAGGCAGAAGCATGCCCAATACTAAGATCAAAGCAGGAGAATCAGGGGACCAACACAGTGTTTAGGGAGATAATGGAGAATTTTACTCAGCAAAAAGTCACAGATATTTTGGGTCAGTCTGCCCAAAGGATGGGAAAATTAGTGATGAAGGGGCCAGAGGAGTATCTATAGATGGTATGGATTGCTTGAAATTCATATTAGAATTCTTTTGTACAGCAAGCTTTTAGAGATTACCATATGCAAGGAGGTAACAGTACAACCAATCTTTTAGCTTTAGCAGCATATGGATGTAATGAGCAATATGCTACTGATTCTGTGTGTCCTAGTGGAGATAGACTGTGGTATTCACTTAGGGACTGTTGAGAAAGTTAAAGGAGGAGATAATGAAGACTGGCATAATGATCAGAAATGCAGATGTATACTATGATACCCCTTTAGCAGTTTCCCATAGAAATATTATAGTGGAGGCCAGAGCCAAAATGGCAGAGTAGAAGGACAGATCCATTCTAGCCCTCCCCCACAGCCCATAAAATACCTGTAAAAATGACTCTAAACAAATTGTAGAGCAGCAGAAACCACAAAATGACAGAGTGAAAGAGATCTCCAGTCCAAGATATTCTAGAAGGCTGATAGGAAAGGCCTATCACACCAGGCTCAGAGTGGAGCTCAGCGCAATCTTGGCTCCATGGCATGGCACAGACAGAACTAGAGCAGACTTTAGAATGTGGAATCTCAGGCAACAGCTGTGGTTCCCAGATTTCTCAGCCCACAAACGCCAAAGACAGCTTCAAAGGTCAGTGAGAAACCTCTTTCCCTTGGATGAGAAGGGAATGGGTTCTGGTCCCAGCCCCAGGGTGGCAACCATTGCTACAGCAGTGTCCATTCTTAGAGCCCTCAGTCTAAAGACCCAGGAGGAATTGAGAGGCTGATTTGGATCTCAGTACTAAGACGTGGTCCTTGGGTGAGAATGAATGCTTACATGGTAGAGCTGGTGGAGGCTCTGGAGAAGGAGTCCTACTCACAGTTCCTGGGCAGAAAAACTTGTGGTTGCTCCAAGAACAGAGTGCAGGCCAGGAGAGAAGTAAACTCCTCTCCCTTGATGATGCCACCTTGGAGGAGCTAAGAACTTACAGGTCCCTAGAGTATACCCTCCATTTGAAAAAGGACTCGAAAGTCAAGGAACTGACTGGGAAAATTCCCAAAAAGGAGGGAAAATAATACTATAGAAGTTACTTTCTTGGTTGAACAAGTATTTTCTTCCATTCTTTCAGATGAGGAACAAAGCATACCATCAGAGCAAGACCTAGAATCAAGACTTCTACATCCAAAACCTCCATAAAAATATGCAATGCTCTCAGGTCATGGAAGAGCTCAGAAAGGATTTTGAAAATCAAGTAAGAGAGGTGGAGCAAAAATTGAGTAGGGAAATGAGAGTGATGCAAGAAAATCCTGAAAAGCGAGTCAACAGCTTGCTAAAGGAGACACAAAAATGGTGAAGAAAAGAACACCTTTAAAAACAGACTAACCCAAATGGCAAAAGAGGTCCAAAAATTCAATAAGGAGAAGAATGCTTTAAAAAGCAGAATTAGCCACATGGAAAAGGAAATTCAAAAGCTCATTGAAGAAAACAGTTCTTTAAAAATTAGAATGGAAGAGATGGAAACTAAGGACTTTATGAGATGCCAAGAAATTACAAAACAAAACCAAAGAATGAAAAAATATGAGACATTGAAAAAACAACTGATCTGTAAAAGAGATTCAGGAGAGACAATTTAAAAATTATGGGACTACCTGAAAGTCATGATCAAGAAAAGAGTCGAGACATCATCTTTCATGAAATTATCAAGGAAAACTGCCCTGATATTCTAGAACCAGAAGGTAAAATAAATACTGAAAGAATCTACCAATCATCTCCTGAAAGAGGTCCAAAAAAAATTCCTAGGAATATTGTAACCAACTACCAGCGTTTCCATGTCAAGGAGAAAATATTACAAGCAGTCAGGAAGAAACAATTTTAGTATTGTGGAAATACAATCAGTATATCACAAAATCTAGCACCTTCTACATTAAGGGATTGAAAGACTTAGAATTTAATATTCCAGAAGTCAGAGGAACTGGGATTAAAACCACGAATCACCCACCCAGGAAAACTGAGTGTAATACTTCAAGGGAAGAAATGATCATTCAATAATATAGATGACTCTCAAGCATTCCTGATGAATAGAAAATAGCAACCCGAATAAAAAATTTTTCTTTCAAACTCAAGAATCAAGAGAAGCATGAAAAGATAAACAGAAAAGAGAAATTATATGGGATTTACTAAAGTTGAACAGTTTACAGTCCTACATGGAAAGATAATATTTGTAACTCTTGAGACTTTTCTCAGTGTTTGAGTAGTTGGAGGGATTATATTCAGATAGACAGAGGGCAGAGGGTTAGTTGAATAGGAATAATATCTAAAAAAAATAAAATTGAGGGGTGAGAGATGAATATATTGTGAGGAGAAAGGGAGAAACGAAATGGAGCAAATTATCTCTCATAAAAGAGGCAAGAAAAATCTTTTTCAATGGAGGGGAAAGAGAGGAGGTGAGAGGGAAAAAGTGAAGCTTACTCTCATCACATTTGACTTAAAGGGGGAATAGTATACACATTCAATTTGGAATGAAAATCTGTCTTACTACAGGAAAGTAGGGGAGAAGGGAATAAATGGGGTGTGGCAGGAATGATAGAAGGGAGGGCAAATGAGAGGAGAGAGTAATTAGAAGTAAACACTTTTGGGTAGGGATAAGATCAAAAGAGAGAATAGAATAAATGGGGGGCAGGATAGGATAGAAGGAAATATAGCTAGTTTTTCACAACCTGAGTTTTATAGAAGTCTTCAGCAAAATTAGATAGAATAGAGAAGTAAGAACTGCCCCTACAGATTCTTCTGAACCCTTGCAACTAAGTTTGTCACATTTTGAGGGAGAATAGGAAATTAGCCAAGCTCCAGCTCAGATTAAAGAAATACGCAGATGGGGTTAGAGACCCCATATCAATTTGACCTAGAAATTTGCTTTAGCCTGAGCCATGAGGAGAAACATTGAAATGCTGGATCACCAAGGCAATATTCACAGCAACAATGGTAACTACGAATATGCCAGTATAATTTGAAATCACAGAATATAATAGACTCTCCATAAAGAAGGCAGAAGAAAACATTTATTCAGACACCAGAAAACTTTATTCCAACATCAGAAAAACAAATCCATCAGAGCAACAAGGAAGTAATACACATTATCACTCTAGGAGACACCTCCATTCCCAAGCCTTACCCCACTGCTGGGGCCTTGCAACAAACACTCCCAATTCTAGTTGTCTGCTTGCCTGCGCCCTCTCTCTCCTTCTGCTCTAACTACAATTTCCTCTGTCACTATCACCAATTTATCTTGCATATATCTTCTCTGCACATTCTTGTTTGCATGCCATTACGACATCAGATTGTGAACTCTGTGATAACAGAGGTTATTTTTTTGCCTTTCTTTGTATCCTCAGTGCTTGGCATAGTTTCTGGTATAAAGAAGGCATTTAATAAATTCTGCTTAACTGTCTAATAAGAGGCAGTTGGCATTCTAAATTAGAATTGCTGTCTTCTCCACATATAGGTCCTTTGACAAATTCTTGTCTACAGAGGACATGCGCACTAATATTTGCTGTGGCATGGGTCCTCTTCCTACTCTAGATTAGCATTTTAGCATTTCTGATCATGGGTGAGATTGACCAATAATTTTCTTGTGGTAAAAATGAGAGATGTATGATAATATGTTCAGATTGACTTTGATTTCTGCTGATAGAGTGACAGGAACTAATGAGTGATGACTACCAGATTCATGCCAAACAGAGTCATAAAAATAGGTCTCAATTTTTCCCTGAACTCTGTTTCTTTCTCATATTCTCTTAGCCTTTTTATCAACAACTTTGGCATTTATTCTATTTGTGCATTGCTTATAGTTGTGAGGGAGAGCTAATATACTGATTTACAAAACTTAGACAAAAAAATCTTTACAGATTAATATAATGGGCTTGTTTATCAATTCTCATTTGCATGGCTTAACTCTTCATGTAGTGGGGAGTGGTCAAGACTTGGATCAAAAACTCTGGACTTGAGGATCTTGCCCTTTTGGACACTAGAAATGGACGTCTCATCCAGGTTTGGGTGAGTTATATAATTATGATGATTGAGCCAGAAAAACCTCAGACCCAAAGATCAAAACCTAGGTTATGGAACCTATGTACTAAAGGGAAGTGCCACTGGATGATACCTGAAGGAGATTTTTAACTGTGGAGATAAAGAGAAAGGAGTTCTTGTATCTTTACTTTTTTGACATAAGTAATTCCTTCTTGGAAAATTATTCTCCATTCGATCCAAAGTGAAGAGACATATACTCCCTGATCATTTATTTTAAAAACATTTCCATCTCTTCATACCTGGCTACTAGGACAGTCCTGTATCTGGAAATGTAGTTTATCCCACTTATATGACTAATAGAAGAGCTGGTACTCTTAAAGATTATTTAAGTATTTTTAAAGCCCTAAAAAGCAGGAGAGGACCTACATTATTAAAGAAGTATCTTCTTGGATATGTATGTATTTGTGTCTTCCATGTTCCTTTAATAAAATCCCACTTGCCTACTTTGAGCAAGAATGGTTCTTTTTATCATGTCATAACAACTCTGAATAGTGTTATTCTTCAGTTGTTTAGTTATGTACAACTCTTCATGATCCCATGGATCAAATATCCATTGGATTTTCTTGGAAAATATACTAGAGTGGTTTGCCATTTGCATCTCCAGCTTTACACAGGCAGGTATTACATGACTTTCTTGGGGTCACACAGCTCGTAAGTGTCTGAGGTCAAATTTGAACTCTGATCTTCCTGACTCCAGACTCAGTACTCTCTCCATGGGACCACCTAGTTTCCCCCTACCCCTGACAATAATGTGGTGGTCTCTAAATAACAAATGTTTGACTGTAGCAGATAAGATGGGAAAGTAGAAATGAGGAAAGCACTGAATTTGAAGTCAGAGGATTGGGATTTGGATCCTGAAGCTGTTGTGTATTATATATGTGATCCAGGTCAGGTTATTTGCTCTCTTTGAGTTTTCATTTCCTCATCTTAAAATTTTAAATTAAGAGGCTGTTCCCTTCTATGTCTAAATCTAGGAATAGAAAGAGTACTTCCAGATAAACCTGGAAAGTGAGGAGAATTTTGGGACCGGTATCTAGAAAATTGATTTGCACACAGATGCATGTCCTTAGAGTCATCCTTAGGGCTTCCTTCTTCTTCATTCCAAATTTGAACAGCTGCTAAGGCTCCTTGATTCTACCTCCACAACACCTTTCTTCTCCCCTCCTTCTCTGTACTCATATGCCTACCACCCTGGTTAAAACTCTTATTGTCTCTAGCTTGGACAATGGCAATAATCTGATAAATTGTTATATTGCCTCAATCCTTCGCACATTTCAATTCATCCGGAACATCAGTTGCTAAACTGATATTATCAAAGCCTAAGTCTGAAGATATCATTCTTCTGTTCAATGAACTAGTTTCTCCCTTAACTTGCTAGAATCAAACGCAGTGTTTTATGTTTGCTTTTTAAACTCCCTCTAAATCTGACTCCATCTTTTCAGACTTATGTGTTACTTCCCCTCATGGTCTCTCATGTTTCGAATACACTCCCTTCTCATTTCCATATCTTAGGCTCTCTGATTTTCTTTATAGTTTTGCTTGAACATTATTACCTATGTGAAACCTTTTTTGATCTTTCCTCTTGCTCCCTGCTTCCACATAAATTAACTTGTGTTTATTTTACATATACTTTTATGCTATCTGCCCTATAAAAGGAGGCCACTTTCTATTTTGCATTCTAGTACCTAACTCAATTTCTCGTAAATAGTAAGCATTTAATAAATGATTGTGGGTTGATTGGTCAATGGAAAATGTCTGGGCACACAGTTGAATGGACAAAGAAGAGTCACAAAAGGGCACTGTTAAATACCAGCCCCATGAAAAGATGATTTTAAGCTGATACCTTGCTGGAGAGAAACTGGCAACTGCCAAATCTGCTTATCCTCCTCTGTGGTACTGTCTTAGCCTTGTTCTGGGTAGATCTCTTTCTTTTCTCCCACTTTGAATCTTTTACTCTCAGGGTCAGGTCATAGATTCCCACTTAGCCTTTTAGATTGGTTGCCTTTGGAAATATCTAGGTTTGACCTTAACCTTTAATGACCTACAGATATTTTTACTTGGATGACATCCTTTACCCTCAATTCTAATAAAGATGTATTTTCTGGGCTGGATTTTGCTGATCTCTCAAACAGTCTATTCCATTCTCTTTGAAAGGTAAGGAAATCAATAGGAAAAAAATCTTTTTATTCCCAGATACACCACTGAAAAGAGGACTCAGTGTCATCTAGAAGATAAAATGTGAGAGAGGGTCTTTATTTCAACACATTTGGTGCATTGTCTTGGGCAAAACGATTATGAAATTGTAGGGAAGAGGACTGTGAGCTAGGAAAGTATTATTTGTGAGCTAATTAATCTGGATAAGTTCCAAAGAAAGGCTAAATTTTAGTTGGTGGACTTAAATATGAACAAGGAATCTCTTTGAGTTTGGGACACAGGAAAATAGCATTGCTAAGGAATTTTTTTTTCCCATTATCTACTTTGAAAAAATTTAGGTAATATATGTCACAGGAAATTCACATACAAATTAGAGGGTGATGATTCAGCTTTAGAACCTTTGTTTTGCTTATATTTGAGGCTCTTTTCTTCAAAAAATTAAGAAGACAAAACCCCAAACTTCCTTAATATAATATCAACTCAACTTTTACCTTTCTTATATCAGAGTATTGAGGCAAAAGGATGAATGACCAAGGTTAAGCATCTCGTCAAAGTCTCTTGAATGAAAGTCTTTTCAGCACATTTCTCATGGCTGCATTCACCTCCTTGTTCCGCAGGCTATAGATGACAGGATTCAGCATGGGAGTCACCACCGAATAGAACAATGTAATAAATTTATCTGTAATTGAATTTTTGGACTTGGGCTTCATATACATGAAGAGGACGGTGCCATAAAACACAGTCACCACAGTCAAGTGTGCAGAAGAAGTAGAAAAGGCTTTTTTCCTCCCTTCTGAAGAGTTAATTCTCAGGATAGCAGAAAGAATAAAAATATAGGAGATAATAATTAATAATAAGGGGGAGAATGCAAGTGTTATGCTGTCTATCAACATAACCATCTCATTCAAGGAGATATCAACACAGGCCAGCTTTAGTATGACTAAGATTTCACAAAAAAAGTGATCAATTACATTTTTCCCACAAAAGGGCAATCTTATTGCAAGAGCTGCTTCCATAGTGGAGTTGAGAAAACCAACAACCCAGCATGTAACCACCAGCTGCACACAGTGTTTCCTGTTCACGATGATAGGGTATCTGAGAGGGTTCCAGATGGCCATGTACCTGTCATAGGCCATTGTGGCCAGGAGCACACATTCTATGGATCCCATGGCAAGGAAGATATACATTTGAACCATGCAACCAGAGAAGGAGATGGTTTTTTTACCTGATGAAAAGTTTGTCAGCATTTTGGGGACAAAAGAAGATGTAAAACATATATCTAAGAAGGAAAGACTACGGAGAAAAAAGTACATTGGGGTGTGAAGGTGAAAATCCAGGATCGTCAGAATAATTATAATGCTATTCCCCAGTATGATGACTAAGTACATCACCAGACATAAAAAAAGATGAGCATTTCAGTCTTTGGGTATTCTGAAAACCCCAGTAGAATGAACTCCCTCCCGGATGTCCAGTTGAGTTCTTCCATTACATTTTCTTTCACCTGTAGTAGTCCAGACAGAAAAGAATAGATGCTTAGTGACTAGCTCCTGGAGAAGTAGGAATATTAAGAAGAGGATATTAACCTATTAGCACAATCTGATGTCAAGGAAGAAGCCACAGAATTGAACCTGGAAGTTGTACCTTTAGCCTTTGTTGAAAGGGAAGTTCAGTTCCATTCATAAAGGACTCACTGAGGTCCTATTATCAATCAATAATCAATAAACATTTTTAAAACGTATATTATGTTCCAGGCACTGGGCTAAACACTGGACATTATGTACATATCCTCATGCAATAATGGATATAAAGAGAAGATATGATTGCTGCCATGAAGAAAGTGTGAGGACAGTCTAAATGAGTAGAATACCCTATATAGAAACATGTTATATTTAATGAACATAGATATATCCTTTGGACACAGAAAATCATTCTAAGACATGGAATTTCTATGGTGAGTTAGAAAATAAATTCTATATCACTGTGAGGGTGCTAGACTAAAATGGGGCAGAATTCTCCGAAGAGTTAAGATAGTTTGGGCAGATAGAAGGCAGGTTTAGGTAATCAAATGGTCAAATCAGGGGAGGTCAACCAAAGTAGGAGGAAGGAACCTGAGCAGATAATCGAGACCTAACTTCCAGGAAATCAGAAAGCCAATAAAAAGGAACAAGCGCATTCTACTCTTAGGACAGAAGGGATTTTGTGTGTACCATGTTTTATACTTTCTATTTAGTGTAGGCACCTCTCAGTCCATAGGTGTTTATCATTTCCAAAAGTTAGTCTATTTATTCACAAGCACTTAATGAACATCTACTGTATGTCAGGTACTAGAAATATGAAGACAAAAATGAAACAATTATTTTAAGAATCATACATTCTACCAGGGAATACTATATGTATATTTATGTATGTATGTATATATGTATATACATGTATGTATTATATAGGTATAATATATATCTGTGTGTGGACATATACACATATATGTATACACACAAAGCTACATATAAAATAAATATATGCAGAATGAATGTAAAATAAATATAAGGCAGTTAAATACAGTTAGAGAGGAAGAATATCAACAGTTTTAAGGATCAGGAAATTCATTGGATAGGAAGTAACGCTTGAGCCGTGTCTAGGTAGCAGGAATGCTAACTTATAGATAATCAATGGTGTTGAAGCAAACATACAAAGACAAAAATGAAGCAATCTTGATTCAAGGGGCTCACATTCTATTACAGGAGACAACATATACACATTATAATATATACATAGCTTTAAGGACAAAGGTGAATTAAGTCAATCGGTCCACTTAACTCCAGCCCAGATTTCTAGGAGTTGGTCAGGGACCACAGGTGATTTTTACTTCTAATTAATGAAGGAAAAGAATGGACCCATAATAAACTTCAATTGCCAAAAGTCTTCAGTATGTTTTCAGACAATATAAGCAAAGATTGTACTATTTGAGTACACATGTGAGTACTACTTGAGTCCATCTTTAAACATAGACTACTTGTCCTTAAATGATACCTCTCTGAAAGGACTATCAGATAATTAATTAGCACACATTTATTAAGCCCCTATTGTGTATCAATGTACCAGCTATTGCCCTAAGGAGCTTATATCCTATCAGAGGAGACAGAATGTACACATACACACACATGTGCACACACACACACACACACAGAGAGAGAGAGAGAGAGAGAGAGAGAGAGAGAGAGAGAGAGAGAGAGAATGTATGTATGTATATATGTGTAGAGGAGATTTAAAGTAATGGTCCAAGGTACTTGTGAACAGAAAAGGTAGGAGTAATACAAGAGTCTGGGTAGGGTAGAAGGGAAGTCATGAGCAGCTGAGAGAATCAGGAAAGACATGTACCTCTTCCTCATTTCTCTGTTCTGCTTTAATAGCCTCCTAGTCAACTGGGCTCAGACCTTCATAAGGCATCTCTGACTCTTCCAGTTCCACAACTTTTATCTAATCAGTTGCCAAGTCTGGCTGATTTTGAGTCAGTAACGTCTTCCCCATTCATCTCCTCTCTACTCACATGTCTACCCCCACTAGTTGAGGCCCTTTTCATCTCTAGCTTTGGTTATTATAATGGGGCAGATGGGTGGTACAGTGGAGAGAGTGCTGGGCCTAGCATCAGAAAGATTCATCTCCGTGAATTCAAATCTGGCCTCAGACATTTACTGGCTATGTGACCTTGGGCAACTCACTTAATCTTGTTTGCCTCACTTCCCTCAACTTAAAACGAACTGGAGAGGGACATCACTCTAGCCAAGAAAACCCCAAGTGGGGTCATGAAGGGTCAGATCCAACTGAAAACAAGTGAATAGTCACAATGATTGTAATAACTTCTCAATTCTTCTCCTGCCTCTTGCATCTCTTCTTCAATCTATCTTCCACATAACTAAGAAAATACATTTCATAATGCAAAGTTCTGACTATATCATTTAGCTTAAAAAACTTCCCCTATTACTTACAGGATAAACCACAACCTATTCAGCTTACTTTTCCTCTTTTCATATGATTCCTCTTCACATAATTCATGTTTGAGCAAAACTGGCTACTAGATTATCTCCAATCTCATTATCCCATTTCATACAACACTGCACAATAGCAGGCCAATTAGTCAGTCAACTAGAATTTATAAAGCACCTACTATGAGCCAGGAGCTGTGTTATGCTTGGGTTGCAGTCCTTCTTCACTCTCTGTTGAAATTCTCCTCTTTTGCAAGGACTAATTGAGGTACCAACTAGTCTGTCATGTAAGTTAATAAAATACTAAATAATTTTTCATTTATTTAATATATTAAATATGAAATTAAATGAATTTCAAAAAATAAAATAGTAAAATAAAAATACTTTCCCTCTTCAAGTTTTTCCCGAGACCTTAAGTTTCTTTGCATTCAGGCTTATAGTGTGTTGGGTAAGCCCTATCATAGCATTATAAATTAAACCTAATTAGGAGACTTTAGACATTAGCCATTCCAAAGCCCTTCTTTTACAGATGAGGAAACCAAGGCCTGTGGAGAGGATGTGACTTGCTAAAGGTAGTAAATGGCTGAATTAGAGTCTGAATGTTTATCCTTTGACTCTATATCTTGTACTTTCTCCAATACATATCAGACTGGAAACTCCTGGAGAGAAAGACTCTTCCCTTTTTTACATCTTTGCATCTCCTTAATGTAATTACTTGTTTCTCTCAGCAGCCTTTTATTTCTATTCTCAGCTCCTGTTCTTTGCTTCAGAATAACCAGAAACACCTGGCTACTACTGACAGTCTAGTTTAATCCGTCATTATTCACATTTCTATCAACAATGTAAGTGGCCTTGAAACCGTCTCTTCTCATGAACGATTTTCAGTAGAAATTTGAGATAATTATTCAGAGATCTTGGTTGGTGCCATCTTTCACCTTATGTATCTGCTGGTTGTGTACTCCTTCAGGGTAAGGATTGTGCCTCATTCACCTTTGCACCTTGGTGTGAAGGTGGCAATATAAGTGAGCTTAGGGAGAGGATAAAATCATGGGACTCAAGGTAATAGTATTACTGACCAAGAGCTCAAAGAGAAGGTAAACTCCAAAGGTTCATTTTGTCGATGAGTAAACTGAGACCTAGGGAGGATAAATGACTTGCCCAAGGTCTCATTAAGGCTGAGATATTGTGAAGCAAGGTTCTCTGACTCCAAAGCAAGTCTTCTTTCACTCTACTACACTGACATTTTGAGTTTCAGAAGATTATAGGACACTTGGGTGGAGACTTTCAATAGCCCATTGATGAAATGTGGAAGCTTTTCCTTATCTCATTAATATCTTACTCTTCTTATTGCAGATTAAATACATGAAAAATGATGGTTATTCAATCAATAAATTCACCTCAATACCTTAGTGATAAGTAAGACTGAATACATTGACCACAAAACTTTGCTGCTTGGTAAGCAATCTCTTGTGTTTGCACATCATATGCTTCCTTCTCCAGAGACTACATTGAAATTTCAGAAACTCATAATAATCTGATCCTATAATGAGCTTTCAGGTATTTCCTAAGTAATTCTTTTAATTTGGTGAAGTATTAAAACACACTGTAAATGTTGTCAGAGAAACTTAGAAATTTCATTTACCTTGAAGCATGTGTTGTTTTCCTCTTTCTCTGCTGTTGACTTGATTTCTAAATCATGTTATAATCCCAACAGGATTTGGGTTCCTCTCCTGGAACATTTCATAAAGTGATCAAATGCAAGATTCTCAGAAATATCAGCACCAATAACATTCCATTTGCAGGAAAACTCTCATTGGGTTCATTTCTTCTCTATTTTCTCCAGAATAAGAAGAGAAGTAGCCCAGTCAGACCTGGCTTGTGCTTCTGATAAATGAACAAAGTTATGCATGAGACTACAAAGCCAATTTCACAGAACTCGGTGTAACTCTGGCTTTTCCATAGTCCTAAAACTGGGATTAAACTCTGGAGGACTAGTGTTGCTCTGGGAAAACAATTTCATAATTTCTTTCCAGGGACCTACTCCATCCCTTAAGCAATTTCAACTTCTGACTCAAGAATTTCAGTACACCCTGAGGAATAATGCCTTTAACTTTTCCATATTGCACAGACCCAATTATCTCAACTTGGTTTTTTTTTCTTGTTTTGTTTTGAAACAACCATCATCCTTAGTTCTTCCTTTTTGGAAGTATTTTTTTGGGCTTTCATATTCTTGCCTTAAAGAAAACTTCTCAAAGATGTCAGAAACTGAAATGTCAGGAATTCTATCATTATAAATATAACCTATATTTATTCTAAGAAACTTGCAAAGGAATATGATTCTCTTGATATGGACAGAAGAAAAAGAAACTATAAATCTGTGGAACTGAAACTGAAAATCTGAGGATGTTGGATCTTTGACCATAGACACAGTGGAAGGCAATAAGCAGCAAAGAAATTTCCTGTATTATTATTGGTGAGGACTTTGTTCAGCAACCATAAGTCTAAGAAAATTGCTTGAGGCACAGAGAAATTAAAATAATTGCCTAGGGTCACAAGGTCAGTGTATGTCAGAAATGGGGTTTGGATCCAGGTCTTCCTGTCTTTGAGGCCAGCACTTTATCCACTGCAAGCCTACTTCTCATGAACAATCATGATGACTCCCATATTGATATCTCCAGTGCTGACTACTGATGAGAGTTCTAGTCAGTGGAATTTTCACTGACTCTGGAGTTGAAGGTCCTGGGTTCAAATTCCTACTCATTCTCTTGCTACCTGCCTAATTTTGACCTCAGATTTGTACGTATAAAATAAGAGGATTGGACTAGATGACTTTGTAGCTTCTTCCAACTTTAAATCTATGATCCTACTATATCCTTAGTTATTGAAAACATTTGCCAGTGCCTTAATAAAAACTAAATGTAGACAAGAGGGAAACATGTTATTTTATAGTTCATATTGGGTAGTCATAAAACACTGAGTAAAATGAAAAATCCAAACAATTTAAAACTTGGAAAGCACAATAGCACCTCATGTCACTGAACTCAAATTACCTACTCATCTCTATTTATTCACTTTTGAAAAGAATTGGTGGCTTAAATAGGAGTACATTTTAGTCTCCTCTATTGATTCATCTGATATAGAATTTGGATTGAGAAGACGTGAGTTAAATTCATACTACTGTGTAAGCTTGCACAAGTCACTTAATTTCTCTATATCTTAACTTCCTTTTCTGTCAGCAAGACCAATTTGAAATGTGTGTCACTGATGCAAGAGGCGATAAGGGCCTGAGCAAGGATTTTGGTATTGTGAGTAGAAAGAAGTTGATGTGTATAAGAGTTGTTGTAAGGACAGAAAAATCACTAGGATAAAGTGCTCTGTGGAGGATGGATTGGAGTGGGGGAGACATTTGAACTATGGAAATCAATTAGGTGACTATTGCAAACCCAACCCTGGATTATAATTATCTGTTCCCTTCATTCCTACTGATGTGCTACTGAATGGAACCAGAGGACATCATGAAACTGAGCTGATTGGGTCCACTAAATTTTATGTTATTGAATAACAACTGGACCTTCAAGGTAACAAGGCAGCCCTTCTCCTCTCTAACAGATTCCTTATCTCACTCACCATGGCTATTTCAAACATTATCATTTGTCCTCCAGAATCTCACATCATGGAAGAGCAGAGCACAGCCCAGTACAGGTGCAGAGCACAGCACAACCTGGGCCAGGCCAAGGCAACAACAGGAGTGGAGTGGTCTTCAAGGTGCCACCAGCAGCAGTTGAGGGTCCCAGGTTCCTCAACACACAAATGTCAGAAAGCTTCAGAGGTCACTGAGAAAATTCTTTCATTTGGCTGTGAAGGGAACACAGGGGTCTAGCCCTGGCCCCAGGCAGCAACAGCTTCTACTGTTGGAGCCCTGACCTAAAGCCCTTGGGGGAATTGAGCAGCTGATCTGGATCTCAGCACTGAGGGACTGACCAGGGGTGAGGAGTGCTGGGGTGGTGGAGCTGGTGGAGGCTCTGGATAGGGAATCCTACTCACAGACAAGAGTACAGGCCAGGAAAAGAATAAGCTCCCTTCCCTTGATTATGCCACCTTGGAGGAACTGAGAACTTACAGGTCCCCAGAGTACACCCTCCCCTTGACAAAGAACTCAAAATTGAAATAACTGCCTGGGAAGATGCTTCAAAGAGGGGAAAAGAATAAGACAATAGAAGATTACTTTCTTGGTGAGTAGCTATTTTCTTCCACCCTTTTTGATGAGGAGGAACAATGCATGTCATCAGAGGAAGACCTGGGCGTGGAGGGTGGGGGGTCAAGGGTCATGCATCCAAAACCTCCAACGTGGATGTCTAGTAGTCTCAGGCCATGGAACAGCTCAAAAAGGATTTTGGAATATCAAGTAAGAGAGGTGAAGGAAAGGTTGGAAAGAGAAATGAGAGTGATACAAGAAAACCGTGAATAGTGGGTCAACAACTTGCTAAGGGAGACCCAAAAACATGCTGAAGAAATCAACACTTTTAAAAACAGACAAACTCAAATGGCAAAAGAGGCCCAAAAAGCCAATGAGGAGAAGAATACTTAAAGAGCAGAATTAGCCAAATGGAAAAGAAGGTTCAAAAACTCACTGAAGAAAATAGTTCTTTAAAAATTAGAATGGAGCAGATGGAAGCTAATCACTTTGTGAGAAACCAGGAAATTACAAAACCAAACAAAAAGAATGAAAAAATAGAAGACAATGTGAAATATGTCATTGGAAAAATAACTGACCTGGAAAAAAGACCCAGGAGAGAACAGTTTAAAACTTATGGGACTACATGAAAGCGATGATCAAAAAAAGAGCTTAGACATCATCTTTCATGAAATTATCCAGGAAAGCTGCCCTGATATTCTGGAACCAGAGGGTAAAATAAATATTGAAAGAATTCACCAATTGCCTCCTGAAAGAGATCCAAAAAGAAAAACTCCTAGGAATATTTATAGCCAAATTCCAGAGTTTCCAGGTCAAGGAGAAAATATGCAAGCAGCCTGAAATTAACAATTCTGGTATTGTGTAAATACTCTCAGGGTAACGAAGCATCTGACAGCTTTTATATTAAGGGATCAAAGGACTTGGAATATGGTATTCCAGAATTCAAAGGAACTAAAACCAAGAATCACCTATGCAGCAAAACTGAGTATAACACTTCAAGGGAAATATGGTCATTCAATGATATAGATGACTTTCAAGTATTCTTGATGAGAGGACCAGAACTGAATAGAAAATTTGACTTTCAAACACAAAAATCAAGAGAAACATGGAAAGGTAAACAGGAAACAGAAATGATAACTGGCTTGCTAAAGCTGAACTGTTTACATTCCTACATGGAAAGGGAATATTTGTAACTCTTAAAGTTTTTGTCAGTATTTGAGTAGCTGGAGGTATTATACACAAACACACACACACACACATATAGATGGATAGAGACGTGATAGAAAGATAGATGGATAGAAAGATAGATAGATTGATAGATAGATAGATAGATAGATAGAGGGCATGGGGAGAGTTGAATAGGAAGGCAGGATATCTAAATAAATGAAATGAAGGGGCAAGAAAGGAATATATTGGGAGGAGAAAGGGAGAAATGGAATTGGGTAAATTATCTCTCATAAAAAAGGCAAGAAAAAACTCTTTTAATGGAGAGGGAAAGTGGGAGGGGAGAGGGGAAAAGTGGAGCTTACTCCCATTACATTTGGCCTAAGGAGGAAATAAGCACCTCCAATCTCGTATGAAAATCTCTTACACTACCAGAAACAAAGGACAAACATACACTACAAGAAAGTAGGGGAGAAGGGGAGAAGTGAAGTATGGGGAGGGGATGATAGAAGGAAGGGCAAATGAGAGGAGGGGGATCATTAGAAGTAAACACTTTTGGGTAGGGATAAGGTCCAAAGAGAGAATAGAATTAATGGGGGGCAGGATAGGATGGAGGGAAATAGAGATGGTCTTTCACAATATAATTATTATGGAAGTCTTTTGCCAATCTGCACATATATAACCTATATTGAATTACTTCCCTTCTCAGTGGGGATGGGTGGGAAGGGAGGAAGGGAGAGAAGTTGGAACTCACAGTTTTGAAAATGAATGCTAAAAATTGTTTTTGCTTCAAGTGGGAAATAAGAAATACAGGTAATTAGGTATCAAAATCTATCTTGCCCTACAAGAGAAGACAGAAGATGGGGATAAGGAAAGGGAGGAGTGTGATAGAAGGGAGAGTAGATTGGGGGAAGGGGTAATCAGAATGCATGGTGTTTTGGGGTGGGGGAGGGGAGAGATGGGGAGAAAATTTGAAACCCAAAATCTTGTAGAAATGAATGCTGAAAAGTAAAAATTGAAAAATAAAAAGAAGATACTTAAAAAAAATCTCACATCATGCTTCACCCAAAAATTTAAGGCTGATCAGCATGAACTTCCTATTCTCCCCCTTTACTCATATTGCATTTCTCCAACATCATCCCTCACTTCACCTTCACTCCATTCTTTGGTGAAGAGTTAGACCTCTTTTACCTCATTTACGGGTACCCTTGATCCAATCTCCCCTAGTACTTTTCACAAACTGGTCCCATCATCGTTTCACTCTTTCCTCTATTCTTCCATATCTCCTTATATACTGTTGCCTCTTCTACTTTATGCATAGCCATGTCTCTTCTATCCTTAAATTGTTCTCATTTTATCCTACCATTCCCAATAACTTTTGTCATATATTTCTCTTTCCTTCAAACTTTTGAAAAATAATCAGTTCCTCGATTTCCTTTTTTCTTATTTTTTTTAAACCTCGGTAACCTAGCTTTAAAATTCACCTCTAATTGTTCTTTTTAAAGTTACTAGTAATTTCTTTGCTGCCTAATCTAACTGTCTTTCTCAGTCTTCATCCTTCCTGAGCAGTATATAACATTTGGCTCTGTTGGTCATCTCCTATTGTATCTTCTTCTCTCTGGGATTTTGTGACCCTGCTCTATCTTGACTCCCTTCCTAATCGCTCAATAATTTCTTCTCAGTCTCTTTTGCTAGATCTACATCCATATCATATTTCCGAATGTGTGTGTCTCCTAAGGTTCTGCTTAGGTCCCTTTTTCCTTTCCTTCTTGTACTATCCCATTTACTTGATCAGCTTTCTTGTATTCAATTATCATCTATAGGCAGATGATTTTCCTGATCTATATATCTAGTCTTAATCTCTCTTCAAGGTTCAAATATTTGGTTTTCAATACAAGATTTATTTGAATTTTTGGAACTTGATGCCTCATAGTTATCTCAAAATCAACACGCTTAAAACAGAATTCATTATCTTTTCCCCCAAATCTTCCCTTAGTCTTAACTTATTGTTGAGGATAACTTCATCCTTCCAATCATTCAGTTTTGAAATTTCAGTGTTATTATCAATTCCCCATCCTATCCAATAAATATCCAATTATTTTTCAATGTTTTTGTTTCCACTATAAAAATTATGTTCTTTTTTTAATATAAATTTATTTATTTAATTTTTTACATTCATTTTCACAAAATTTTGGGTTCCAAATTTTCTCCCCATTTATCACCTCCCCCACCCCAATACACCCAGCATTCCAATTTTCCCTATCACCAATCTGCCCTCTCTTCTATCCTCTCTCCCTTCTATCTTCTCTTTTGTCCTGTAGGGCCAGGTGACTTTCTATTTCCCATTAACTGTATTTCTTATTTCCTAGTAGCAAGAACAATACTCGACAGTTGTTCCTAAAACTTTGAGTTCCAAATTCTCCCCATCCCTTCCTCCCCACCCATTCCCTTTGGGAAGGCAGGAAATTCTATAGAGGCCATACCTGTGTAGTTTCACAAACGACTTCGATAATAGTCATGTGGGGTAAGACTAACTGTATTTCCCTCCATCCTATCCTGCCCCCCATTGTTTCTATTCGGTCTTTTGATCCTGTCCCTCCCCAAGTGTTGACTTCAAATTGTTCCCTCCTACCATTGCCCTCCCTTCCATCATCCCCCTCCACCCTGCTTATCTCCTTCTCCCCTAATTTCCCGTATTGTAAGATAGGTTTTCATACCAAAATAAGGGAGCATTTTATTCCTTCCTTTAGTCGAATGTGATGAGAGTAAACTTCACGTTTTTTTTCTCAGCTCTGCTCTTTTTCCCTCCACTAAAAAGTCTCCTGCTTGCCTTTGGAATGAGATATAATTTGCCCTATTTCATTTCACTCTTTCTCCTCCCACTACATTTATCTCTCACCAATCACCTTAATTTTTTTAAGATATGATCCCATCCTATTCAGTTCACTCTGTGCTCTCTGTCTCTGTGTGTGCGTGCATGTGTGTATGTGTGTGCACGCACATGTGTACATGTGTATGTGTGTGTATGTGTGTGTGTGGTCCCACCAACTACCCGGATACTGAAACGTTTTAAGAATTACAAATATTGTCTTTCCATGTAGGAATGTAAACAGTTCACTTTTGGTAAGTGCCTTATGACTTCTCTTTGCTGTTTACTTTTTCATGCTTCTTCTCATTCTTGTGTTTGAAAGTCAAATTTGCTTTTCAGCTCTGGTCTTTTCATCAAGAATGCTTGAAAATCCTCTGTTTCATTGAAAGACCATATTTTCCCCTGAAGTATTATACTCAGTTTTGCTGGGTAGGTGATTCTTGGTTCGAGTCCTAGTTCCTTTGACTTCTGGAATATCCTATTCCATGCCCTTCGATCCCTTAATGTAGAAGCTTCTAGATCTTGTGTTATCCTGATTGTATTTCCACAATACTGGAATTGTTTCTTTCTAGCTGCTTGCAAGATTTTCTCCTTGACCTGGGAGTTCCGGAATTTGGCCACAATGTTCCTAGGAGTTTCTCTTTTTGAATCTCTTTCAGGCGGTGATCAATGGATTCTTTCAATACTTATTTTGCCCTCTGGTTCTAGAATATCAGGGCAGTTTTCCTCAATAATTTCATGGAAGATGATGGTTAGGCTCTTTATTTGATCATGACTTTCAGGTAGTCCCATAATTTTTAAATTGTCTCTCCTGGATCTATTTTCCAGGTCACTTGTTTTTCCAATGAGATATTTCACATTCTCTTCCATTTTTTCATTCTTTTGGTTTTGTTTTGTGATTTCTTGGTTTCTCAGAAAGTCATCAGACTTCATCTGTTCCATTCTAATTTTGAGAGAACTATTAAATTCAGTGAGCTTTTGAACCTCTTTTTCCATTTGGATAATTCTGCTTTTAAAAGCATTCTTCTCCTCATTGGCTTTTTGAACCTCTTTTGCCAATTGAGTGAGCCTATTTTTCAAGGTGTTATTTTCTTCAGCATTTTTTTGGGTCTCCTTTTCCAAGGTATTGACCCATTTTTCATGCTTTTCTTGCACCTCTCGCATTTCTCTTCCCAGTTTTTCCTCCACCTGTCTAACTTGATTTTCAAAATCCTTTTGGAGCTCTTTCATGGACTGAGCCCACCGGTCATCCACCTCAAGTGTCTGGGATACAGAGGCCCCGACCTCCGCATCTTTCCCTGATGTCAAGCATTGTGCTCCCTTATCAGAAATGATGGGAGGAAGGAACATCTCTTCCCCAAGAGAGTAGCTCTCTATGGTCTCATTTTGCTTCCTTTTTCTGGGCATTTTCCCAGCCAGTTACTTGACTTCTGAGATTCCTGTCCACCCCCACCTAGATCTGCCCAGCTAGTGCTTGGGGTCTGAGATTCAAATGGGCTTTCCACGGCAGGTGTGGCTGCTATTCAATGTGAGCATAAGTTCTGGTGCTGGGATGTGGGCAGGGCTGCCTCCCAGGCTCAGTTCCCTCAGGGTCTTTATGCAGAGACCTTCAGTCATGGAGCAAGTTAGTGGCAGGGCTGTCTCCCAGGCTCAGTTCCCTCAGGGGGTTTATGCAGAGGCCTTCGGTAATGGCCCTGAACTTCTGCCTGCTGTTCCGGGATTCCCTGGCTGCCGCCACTGCCTCTGCCGTTGCCTCTGCTGCTCCCACGCCGCTGCCTCTCGAGGGCACCCGTGTCACGGGGACACCCTGCTCCCCTCTCAGCGAGCCTAGACGTCTCTCTCACTGACCTGTAGAGCCTGTGGGCGGAGGGACCTTCTTGGCCGCTGGAGGTTCCGTCCCTGAAGCCTGGTTGGATGTGCTCCTCTGGGGCTGTGAGGCCAGGGCAGTGCAGGGGTGGACTCCGTTGTCCAGAGTACGATGGACCCCTGGGGACAGCTCTCCAGGGCTCTCTGGAATGGCAATCTTTTCCACTGTGTTTTTGGGCACCTTGCAGTGCTCCAGAATTTGTGGGGAGTTCTTTTTGCAGGAAATATATGGACTGTGGGTTTGGAGCTAGCATACGTGAGTCTTTCTACTCCACCATCTTGGTTCCTCCCCTATAAAAATTATGTTAACTCAGTATCCCATTGTTCCCAGTCCTGCTTGTGCATCTATGTTGGAGGAAACATAACCCAGTTGCCCTAATTTTTGTCACCTAGCCGGGTCTTCCCCTACCTGTGACCTTAGTATTCCTACCAGCAAAGTGTCATGTTCTTGTTCCTGCCGGGAAGAACTGAGATACAAGGGACCTACCTCCTCTGCTGGGGTGGACTCATCTGGATTTTCTTAAAGTTGCTTACAGTAGCTGACCCCACTTTGAAGCCACTGACAAGGAAAGACAGTGAGCCATGCACTAAACTCGTTGAGAAAGGAGTGAGACTTACCGGGAGTTCAATAGTTCAGACCCATCAAGATCTATATTGAGTGATAAATTCAGACAGAAGGACAATATGGAAATGACTCTATCTATCTATCTATCTATCTATCTATCTATCTATCTATCTATCTATCTATCTATGTGCACATACATACATATATTCATGCATAAGTATATTTATAATATAGGTATATATGTGCATATATACATACGTATCCAGCATACATACAGCACACACATTCTGTCCCATTAGATTGTAAACTCCTTTCTTGTTTTTCTTGTTTACTGAAGGTTTTGTTGGGGGAGAGAGGAGTTACCTCTAGTATTGCCAAAAAAGAAAAAAAGAAAATCATTGGATAATTTAAAAAATTAATTTTTTAATTTTCAGTTTTCAACATTCACTTCTATATGATACTGAGTTCCAAATTTTCTCCCTATCACTCCCCTCCCCCTACTCCAAGACAGCATACAAATTGATATAGCCTCTACATTCTTATTAAACTTATTTTCACATTAGTCATGTTACAAAAAAGAAATAGAACCAATAGAAGAAACCATAAGAAAGCAACAAAAAAAAATAGAGCAAATAATATGCTTTTCATCTGCATTCTGACCCTATTGTTCTTTTTCTGCATGTGGATAGCATCTTCCATCATGAGTCCTTTGGAGTTGTCTTAGATGCTTGCATGGTTAAGAAGGAAAAAGTCTATCAAAGTTAGTCACTGTACAATGTCGTTGTTACCGTGTACAATGTTCTTGTTCTGCTCATTTCATTCAGTATTAGCTTGTGTAATTCTTTCCAGGTTTTTATGAAGTCCACTTGCTCATCATTTCTTATAGCAGAACAGTATTCCATTACATTTATATATGCCAACTTATTCAGATGTTCCCCAACTGATGGACATCTTCTCAATTTCCAATTCTTTGCGATCACAAAAAGAGCTGCTATAAATGTTCTTGTACACATGAGTCCTTTGCCTACTTGTATGATCTCTTTGGGAAATAGACCTAGAAGTGGTATTGTATTGTATATATTTTTTAATATGTAGAAAAAAAAGAAGTTCAAAAGAACAAGTTCAAAATGAACAAGCAGAGCGACTTTGAAAGAAACATGTTCTTCACTAAGATCAAGCAATAAATAGAGATTTGAAGTTTCACATGTTAATCTTTTCTCTCTTATGTATCAAGAAATATTGTTTTGATGTTTATTAAATTCAGAGTTTTTTTTTAAAGAATGCAAACTCCTTTAAGGCAGGGGATATTTTTTGCCCTTCATTTTATTCCTGGGGCTTAACAAAGTGCTTGGAACAGAGTGTGTATTTAAGAAATGCTTGTTGATAATTTGTGGATGAGTTGTTCTAGTGGACAGAGTTCCCACACTGAGACTCCCTGTTAACTGATGAAGCCATAGGTTTAGACCAAACAAATGCAAAACAAAACAAAACAAAAATCAGAGTTAAATAGAAATAGGTTTAAAAATTATACCCTTGTTTTGTTGACATCTTAAAATGGTTTTATTCATATTGACATATTTTATTTTACATTTCCTTCAGTTCAGAATATATATCATCTATGCTACTACTGTTATCTAAAATACTCCAGGTCTCACTATCTGCCATGCCTTTGTGCCCAATCTTAACTTTCAGTATAGCTGATATTGACTTTGGGGTTTTGACTTTACTTCAACTGATATTCCCTTAGGATTTCCCAACCTTTCTATCCTCAAGCTGAACTTTCTTTAATGTGTTCTCTCTTCCAGTTGGACTGTGAACTTTTTGAAAATTGAGATTCTCTTGATTTTCCTCTATGTCTCTGGTGCTTAGCACAATCTTCAGTAGATAATAATGTTAATTTTAAAAAAATTCAATCATTCATTCTGTTTGTTTTACTTCAAAAATCCTGCTACAAATATTTTTATTGCACGTAGTAAAATGTATTTTTTGTATGTTTGTATGTATGTATTCTTTCTATCTTTATTCTCAGGATATATGCCTAATATTTGGGGTCTCTAGGTCAAAGGGAATAGATGCTTAAGTCTCTTTTTTTTAAACATAAGTCTAAATGCTCTCCAGAATTGTTAGACCAATTGACTGACCTAATGACAGTGTACTATTGTGGCTGGCTTCCTTCTTCCAACATTAACTATTTCTGGGTTTTTTGCCATCTTTTTTTTTGGAGGGAAGTGAAATGAATCCTCAGAGCACCTTTAATTTGCACCAAACTTGATCTGAATTATGTATAACATTGTTCTGCCCCATTACTTCAAATAATCAAGATCTGGGACTTTAAGTTATTTTATTCTATGGTCAATAAATTGTGAGAGGGTGAACTAATCAGTTTAGACAAAACTATTAGTATAGGTGCAGAGAAAATTCTGTATCATCATCATGAGGTAGATTAAGGATCTGGAACAAACACTTATCCCTGATAATCTTTCCATTTGAAATCAGAAAATGGTTTCTATGTAATTAGGTCTTTAGGGCATTATTCCTGAAGTACTAAAAAGTTTTGAAGTTCTGCAAACCACAATTTTAAATTACTTCAGGGACAAAATAAATCCCTCAGAGCAAACAGGGATTTAAGGTGCCTTCTAGAGCCCATGGCTTGTCCTTTTGAAATGGGCCTCTTCTATGGAGTCAATGATTCTGTTTGGGCTGCCTGCCAAGTGAAGTTGTCCTTAACCTTAAGTTATGCAAGCCTGTCTATTCTCCATTATTTCTCCATTTGTGTACAGTAATCATTTCAATATACCATCTTGATAATTTTTCAGGAATAAGTATGTCCTGAACATACAGATTCTCTTACTTGTTATAACAGCAGCTAACTTAGAGATACAAATAATCATGACATCCTGGAGTAATGCATCTCCCCTTTAGGACTGACTTCTTTGGGAACCCATTAGCTAAGACTCCTCAAAAGCATGATGAAAAAAGTTGTAGCTGAATATGAAAGGAAAACAATGTTTCAAGGAGAGGTAAGTTGAATTGAGGGCCATGCACATACTAATTAGTCAATGTTGAGCAATAGAGAGGTACTCTGACTAATGCTATGGAGTTGAGTTAAATAAATATTTGCAGAGAGGAAGATTTGGGATCCATAAGGAAAGTATTTTTAACAATGAGTACCATCTCAAAACGGAATGGGTTTCTTTAGTGAATAGAGAATTCCCATCCTTGGAGGTCTTTAACCAGAGATTGAGTTGGGTTGATGGGGGTAATTGCAGGTACAGATTGTATCCTACTCAAAGTATATGGTTCTATATGTCATGCCTTGTACATTTGCACTTCTTATCACTCAGTAAGTTTATATGTGAGTGTGTTGTGTGTGTATCTGTGTATTAGTAGTAGTAGTAGTACAAGTAGTAGCAGTAGAAGTAGCACTAGCAGTAGCAGCAGCAGTAGCAGTAGTAGTAGTAGTGGTGGTGGTGGTGGTGGTAGTAGGTCAAGGTGGACATTGAAGAGAAAGTAATCTAACATATTCTATCTCCATCCTGTCTCCAGAGGTCTTACCTCTCTTCCTTTCTGAATAGCTTCAAAAGATAGACCTTCTCCAAATAAAAGTAGAAAACTTAACGTGATATTTTGATGCTTATAAGGCTGAGCATTAAATCATCTAAAGTGTTACATTGAATTGGTGAAAATTAGTTTCATTAACTCTAATATGATAGGAGGGATGCCCAAGGTCATCCAAATGGTTAGCAATTAGGGGAAAATTAGATCCTGTAACTCTTAACTTTCATATCCTATCCTTATTGCACTAAAAACAGCAAAAAACTTTTTTTCTACTGTCAACACTTCTGTTTAGCATGGTATAATGTGAGTTATAATAAGAGTTCTATTTAGATTTTTATATCAATGTGTACAATATGTATTTTCTCATTTGAATCTCATAAGAATACTGTGAATGAAATATTACTATCATTCTTTATATTCACAGATGAATTGAGGCTCAAAATTTAGCAACTTGTCCAGAGGATTATACATAATAGGAAAAACAGAAAAATTAGTTATTAGAACTTATAAAGGAAATTAGAGATAGGAATAAGCATTGCACTTGTGATTTAATCACCATAGAGATCAAAATACTATATTTAAGTGGCATGATTATTTTCAAAAATATTCTCAAAAAATTAAGAAACTAAATGAGCTGAACAATTTTGTAAGAAATAAGCTACATATTTTTAAAAAATGCCTTTTTATGTCTTATCAAGAAAATGTGATAAGAATAGAACTGTAAATAGAACTGCAGTCTCAGTGATATGGCCACTTCCTCCAGTGATGTGGATTGTAACACATCCATCCCTGACCACATCTTCCCATAAAATTCACCATAAGGGATTTACTTCACTTGCTTGGTGATCTTCTTGGTATTCTCTTGGCAATGTCTAGATACCAGTGGAATATGTAGACTGTACATTGACCATGTCTTGCTTTCTGGAAATAAATATATTAGTTATCTGAGCATCAGTTTGCCTCTATATATGTATAATTTTGTATCAATAAATAACATTCTGGTTACAAAAGATGATCTTAATCATTGGAAAGAAAGTCAGTGTTCACGAGTGGATTAGTTTTAAAATGCCCATTGTTATTGAATTAATTTATTGATACATTTTAATAGCAATCAAAATACCAATGTTTTCTTTGCAGAGCTAGATCAAAACAACAGAATTTATACAGAAAAAGACAAATTGTCACCAATATTAAAGGTTAAGTGACTCACCCAGGATTCTACAGTCATGTGTCAGAGGCAAGACTTGAACTGGGTGCCCCATGAGTCGGAGGCTGACTCTCTATTCACTATATCATGCTACTTCTCATATCAAATGTTAATATTTTTATAAAAATATGGAAAATGAAAACTAGAGAAAATTCATTATATTATAAATTGTTTGGGAAGCTCAAAGAAGGAAAAAAATATAGATATTTTCCCCATACTATGTAACATAAGAGATTTCATCTCAGCAATTTAATTAAACATTACTCTACATAAGAATTTTTAAAAGCAAGGAAATTGAAATTATTTATTTCAGTCATTAAAGTAGATAAAAATCTGTATGTTAAAAAGATATTTATTGGACTATTAGATTCAATTTTTAAATTATGTAAAAAAGTTGGGCCAATAAAAAGTATATAATTATGACAAAAATAAATGTAATACATTGGGGAAAATAATAGTGTAAATGTAACAGATAAACCATCTAAAACTGATGAGAAATCCAGGGAGCAATGATCAGGGAATGTGAACGGACAAAAAGAGGAAATGTGTTCTGTAAACAATCATTTGAAACATGTTTGAATTTGCTAATAATCATAAAAATACAAATGAACAATTTTGAAGTGTTACCTCACAACTAATGGCCAAACTGACAAAGATGTCAAAATACTGCTGACAGAGATACTGAGAAAGTTACACATTCCTAAGTGCTAATGGAATTGCAATTTGGCTGCACAAAACATTATTACTGAAATATCACCTCTTTAACCAATAACCCTATTATTGTGACCATGCCATAAGCACCACCATAAGTTTAAAGACAGTCATGTTGTCAAAGCTAACAGCACTATTTATAATTGCAAAGAATTAGAAAATGGATAAAGAAACAATGGTGTATGAATATTCTTTGAAGGACATCAAGTTGAAGATTTCATCAAGATAGAAGTAGAAGTTTCTATGGTTCTATGGATGGTTCCATGATGAAATTATGAGATAGCTGAAGATGAATGTTGATAGATATATCAACATATAGATAATGAGATAGTTCAAGATAGATGGATAGTTCTAGTGCTCCACTGTTATCTTCAAGGTGCTGAGAGAAAGCAATGAAGACTTCCAACATGTTGGGAAGGCATCACTAGGGTGAAGCTATGTGAGGATAGGGACAAGACCCCCACCAGATAGATGAACTGCACAGATGATTTGCAATCTGCAGAATATCACTGTTATGAGTAACACCCAAACTGATGAAATCCCAGATCCATTTGTGTTTTGAGTTATATCAATTTAATAGTCTTTGGCTACAGCCACTCCTGGGGACCATCTAAATTATAGAGAGAGTATAATCTCTATATTGGGAGGAAATATTGAAGGAATCATCATTCCTTCAAGTGTCCAAGTATAGTAGTTAACGAATATAACAAATATTTAATACGTTAAGAAATTTGGAAAGATAAGTAATTCACAGCAAAGAAAGTAGAATTGGAAATCATGCAGTCTCTATGTGCCCCCATTTCCTCATCTGTAAAATAAGTGGGTTGGACTAGATTATTTCTAATATTCCTTCCAGATCTAAATGCTAAGATCCTAATAATAAACCAGACAGAGCAGTATTTTGTCTCCAAGGATTCTCCACCTCCTTATGACTTATCCAGTCACTAAATCACCAAGGAGAAGCCAGGGAAGAAGATCTGAGACAGATGCTCCCAAGCAGAGTTTTTGCAACAAGAATTTGCCCCTTGATTCACTTAAAGAGATTCATAAAGGTTGAAGGTCCAGTTCAACCCTCATATTGTTGCTCAGTTTTAGATATAGCTTTAAAAAATTTAAATATATAGTTAATGATGAGGTCAACATCTTCAAAACTGAAGTTCCCAGCAGATACATGACACACAAACATGACTGCGCAGTAATGGATTTGAATGTAAAAGCATTTGTTCTGTGTTCTGAATTTCTACAGGCAAAATGGAAAAGATAAATGAAACCACTGTGACAGAATTCTTCTTGAAGGGCCTTTCTGGCTATCCCAGACTTGAGATCACATTCTTTGTGCTGATTCTGATAATGTATATAGTCATTCTCCTTGGTAATGGCATCCTCATTGTCATCAGCATCCTGGACCCCCACCTCCACACTCCCATGTACTTCTTCCTTAGTAACCTCTCTTTCCTGGATATCTGCTATACATCCACCTCTATACCTCCTACACTGGTGAGCTTCTTATCTCAAAAGAAAACTATTTCTTTTTCTGGGTGTGTAGTTCAGATGTTCCTTGGCTTGGCCATGGGGACCACAGAGTGTGTGCTCCTGGCCATGATGGCCTTTGACCGCTATGTGGCCATCTGCAACCCCTTGAGATACTCCATCATCATGAACAAGATGGTGTATGTACAGATGGCAGCAGGTTCCTGGGTATCAGGGGGTGTCAACTCCTTGGTGCAAACAACTCTTGTGGTGCAGTTGCCTTTCTGCAGGAATAATGTCATTAATCATTTCAGCTGTGAAATCCTGGCGGTCATGAAACTGGCCTGTGCTGACATCTCTGGCAATGAGTTTATCATGTTAGTAGCCACTACAGTATTCACGTTGACTCCTTTGCTACTGATTGTTGTCTCTTACACTTTGATCATCTCCAGTATCCTAAAGATTCGTTCATCTGAAGGGAGAAGTAAAGCCTTTTCTACCTGTTCAGCTCACCTGACTGTGGTGATTATATTCTATGGGACCATCCTATTTATGTACATGAAGCCCAAATCCAAAGTATCTCTTAATTCAGATAAATTGCAAACTGTGGACAAACTCATTTCTATGTTCTATGGCGTCATGACTCCCATGATGAATCCTTTAATCTATAGTCTGAGGAACAAGGATGTGAAGGAGGCAGTTAAACATCTGTTAGGAAGGAAAGCTTTTAGTAAATAAGTATGAAAGACCTGGTCCAATGAGTGATAAGAATTTATAGAAGAACACCAGGAAACCCAATCAAGAGTTCTATGTGATGCTTCATATCCACCAGTAAATCCGTCAGAAAACATATATACCCACCATCTATGATGGCATGGTTTACACCGCTGGCATAAGGCCAAAAATAAAACATTCCTATCCCTCAAAGAGCTCCCAATCTATTGGGAGAGATAGTATGTATTAAATATAAAACATTTTTAATTGTATTTATTTATTTTTAGATTTTGACATTCATTTCCACAAAATTTTGAGTTCCAATTTCTCTGCCCATCTCTCCCCTCCCCAACCCGCTAATACCTTGTATTCTGATTACCCCTCCCTTCAATGTACCCTCCCTTCCTTCACACCCCACCCGTCCCTCATCTCCTTCTTATCTCTTTTCTTGTAGGGTAAAAATAAATTTCTATACCCCATTACCTGTATTTCTTATTTCCCAGTTATATGCAATAATGATTCTCAACATTCTTTTCTAATACTTTGAATTGCAACCTTTTTCCCTGTCTCCCTCCCTACCCATACCCACTGAGAAGGCAAGCAATTCAATACAGGCTACATATGTGTTGTTTTGCAAAAGACTTCCAAAATAATCATGTGGTGTAATACTAACGATATTGTCCTCTATCCTACCCTGTCCTCCCTTTTTTTATTCTCTCATTTGACCTTGTCCCTTCCCAAAAGTGTTTATATCTAGTTACTCCCTTCTCCCAATTGCCCTCCTTTCTATCATCCCCCTCACCCAACTTGTCCCATCCTCCCCTACTTTCCTGTAGTATAAGATAGATTTTCATACCAAATTTAGTGAGCATGTTATTCCCTGCTTAAGCAATATGTGAAGAGGGTAAATTTTACTTTTCCTCTCTCATCTTCTCCCTTTTCTCCTGCATTGAACAAGATTTTCTTATCTCTTTTGTGAGTTATAGCCTGCCTCATTCCATTTCTCCCTTTCTCCTCCCAGTATTTTCCTCCATCACCCCTTAATTTTTATTTTATTTTTTTATGGATATCATCTCTTCTGATTGAACTCAACCTGTACTCTGTGTGCATGTGTATGTGTCTGTGTGTGTGTATGTGTGTGTGTGTATAATCCCTCCACCTACCCAAATACTGAGAAAAGTCTCCAGAGTTACAAATATGGTCTTTCCATGTAAGAATGTAAACAGTTCAGCTTTAGAAAGTCTTTTATGATTTCTCTTTCCTGTTTACTTTTTCAAGTTTCTCTTGATTCTTGTGTTTGAAAGTCAGATTTTCTATTCAGTTCTGGTCTTTTCATCAGGAATACTTGAAAGTCCTCTATATCATTGAATGACTATTTGTTCCCTTGAAGCATTATACTCAGTTTTGCCCTGGTATATGATTATTGATTTTAATCCTAGTTCCTGTGACTTCGGGAATATCCTGTTCCAAGCCCTTTAATCCCTTAATGTAGAAGATGCTGGATCTTGTGTTATCTTGATTATACCTCCATGATACTGGAATTGTTTCTTTCTAGCTGCTTGCAACATTTTCTCCTTGACCAGGTAATGAGCACTGACCTAGATTTGGAACAAGGAGCTCTTGGTGAGGAACCCCATTCTTCTAATACAACTTACAACTCTTCTGTGTATCTACAACTATGGGTCTCTTTGTGTTCTCTGTGGCATTGAAAGGCTAAGTGACTTTCTTGGGGTCACATCATTAGTATAGTTCCTGACTCTGTGTTGGTCTATCTATGTAACACACAACATTGCTTCTGATAAATAAATGCTGGAATTATCAGTTTGGAGGATATGCACATTGTTAATTGGAGATTATATTATTAAAAATGGGATGAATAGTTTCTTTTGAGTCTAGAATTTTACTAATTGACAACTATACATGATAATTTTTTTTTCAGGGTAATAGAGTTTTTTGAAAAAATAATTATTAGCAGTCCCATTGGTTTTCTTCAGAAATGAAAAAACATCACATATGTTCTTAGTACCTCTTGTTTTTACTGTGTCACTCAGGACTGATTTATATGGGCTTGCCCTCAAATTACATTAGCACAGAAAAAAGAAAACCACTAGATTTTACATTCCTACAATGCAACAATTTAGTTTAGATAAAGATTCTTGAATTCATCTAGTGAACTCCTATTTTTTTTATAAAACAGTATATTGCCTTGAAACATAGCTAGGTAGGAGTAAAGTTAGAATTACAAGTAAGGCCCCATATTTTCAAGTCTAGGGAGCTTTCATTTATATCACACCATAAACTACTACTCAACTTATTAAGTACTGAAGTGAGAAAATTGAATTCATTCTTTTTGTTTCTTGAAATTGCCAGTATTGGCAAAGAATTGGAAATTGAGTGGATGCTCATCATTTCAGGAATGGCTGAACAAGTTGTGGTATATGAAGATAATAGAGTACTGTTGTGGTATAAGAAAAATTGAGCAGGCAGATTTCAGAAACCTGGAAAGACTTGAATGAACATCATGATGCTGAGTGATGGGAGCAGAATCAGGAGAACATGGTATATAGTAACAGTCACAAAGTGTGATAACTAACTTTGATAGAATTATGTCTTTTCAGCAATGCAGTGATCCAAGACAGTTTCAAAAGGTTCATGATAGGAAATACTGTCGATATCCAGAAGAGTGGAGTCTGAGTGGAAATTGAAGCAGATTATTTGCTCTCTCTTCCTCTCCCTCCCTCTTTCCCTCCCTCCCTCCCTCTCTCTCTCTCTCTCTCTCTCTCTCTCTCTCTCTCTCTCTCCCTCTCCCTCTTTTTGTCCCTTTCTTCTTTCTCATGTTTTCTACCATTAGTTCTAATCCTTCCTTACAATATGACTAATATGAAAATAAACTCAATATGAATGTATATGTAGAACCTATATCGAATTGCTTGCCAACTTGGGGTAGGGGAAAGGGAGAGATTGGGAGAAAATCTGCAACTGAAAATCTTATGGAAGTGAATGTTGAAAACTAAAAATACATAAATATTTAAAAAGGTATTACTCATGTTCCTAGAATCCCTAATCTGTTCAACAAGTATTTATTAAGTACTTACTATGAGTTAGGTCATATACTAGATACAGAGGACGCAAAGGAAGAAAAAAGTGGAAAGTCTTACCCTCAAAGGGCTTACATTCTTCAGGGAGAGGAGGAGGGAATGATATGTACAAAGGTAAGCAAATATATATGCATACACATAAAAGTATACATATATCCATAATAAGTATGGATAGAAGCAAATTGCAGTGACATTTAAATGTTGTAATGCTAATGAAATTAAAGATCTTCCTGACTCATTAATGGGCCTGCCCATTAAGAGAAACTTGATTAGGGGTGATTTTTTTGTTGTAAGATCCTGACCTTTTGTTAATTTACAATAAGACATTGGTTCTTACGGGTTGTGATGCCCTTTCACTCTGAGAAGTGTATAACTTCTCTGAGGTGAGGTTTTATTTTGGGGCTTATTCATTGTAAGTGATTGTTTGGCCAGATAAGATTCTGAGAAGCCACTAAGGGTGCCTCCTCCCCACTCCAGTTTTGAAAACCCAGCTGTTGGTGCTTCTCTCTCTGGTAGCTGAGTATATATTGTCAGACAATTGGATCTGTGTATTGATCTGTGATGTATGTATTGCTTACAGTCAGACAGTTGGAAGCCCTGTCTGTTGATCTTTTTTCTCTGTTTGTATTTTCTCTGAAGTTCCAGGTGCTAACTTTTTCCCTTGAACTAAGTAAATGATATATTTGTTTGTTTAAAGTGATTTTTGATCTGCCAAAATTTGATTTCCTTTTATAAAAGTAGATCTAAGAACCTGGACAGTAGACCCTCCTGTGTATGTCAGGCTCCTTCTTACAAATGTCAAGCAGAGATATTTGCATTTTATCCTAGATACAATAAGGAGCCACTCAAAGTTATTAGTATAACGTTTGAGACTTAATCAAATAGTGAAACCTTAAAATATAGCTTGTGACAATGTGTGGCACTTACATGTCGTTCATTTAATAATTTATGCATCTCGGAATTTTTATAGATTTTTATAGAGACAAACAATTGGACAGTTGTAGCAGATTTCCTGTTCCTGAGATTTTCCACTTAGCCCAAAATTAGGCAATGCTTGCATCTGGTGCTGTCACCATGCAAGGCTGTTCTGATTACAGATTCTACCCTAGGTCCTAACTTCACAGTTTTCCATGTTTCATCTCCAGTAAAGTCTCCTTCTTGAACATGTGCTGTACTCTACTTTCTAGTGCTATCCAACTTCTTTTTTCTTACTTATTTTTTTGGTCTGGACATAGAATTCCATTAGTTAGACTATGGAAGAAACCTCTGTTACCAAAGTACAGCACAATTCTGCAATTTATCATTTTAGAGAATTCCTTGAGGGCACTAAGAAGTTAAGAAATTTGCATAGGGTCTCATGGCCAGTGTGTATCGCAGGACAGAGACTCGAATCCAGGGTTTCATGAGTCTAAGATCAGCTATCTATGTTGTATTCCACATTGCTTCTCATTAGAGAGAGCCATTATCTTCTCTGAATGTGCCATATATCCTTTGTCCCTTGTCCCTTACCATGATCCATGGTGTATCTTCCTAAGATTGATGGCATATGATTGATACCTTATAATCTATGAACCCCTCAGATAACTCAAACCATGAGAAAATATGGAGGGAATGTGCTAAAAATAGCTCTTATTAGTTTGCAAAAAACAATTTTTAAATTTTCCATGTGACATACAAAAAATATTTATAGCAGCTCTTTTGCGGTGACCAAGAACTGGAAATTGAGGTAATACCACCAATTGGGGGAATGGCTGACCAAGTTGTGGTATATGAATGCAATGGAATACTAATGTGCTACAAGAAATAACAAACAGCAGGACTTTGGAAAAACCCGGAAAAAAAATTTCCATGAGAACAGTTACTCTTTAGGAATTGGCAAGCTACAAATCTGGGCTTTTATTTTTTTGCAGGAACTGATGAAGGAAATGTTGATAATGAGGTTAAATTTAAAAGTATGTCTTGTATGCAGTTTACCTATCCCTGCAATAGGGCCTGTGTAAGATCACAGCCACACTCAGAATGACAGGGTGCCTATTTACTATGGTGGAACCAATTGTCTATGTTATTCTAGTGGAAGCGAGATGATAGAATGGGTAAAGTACAGGACATGGAGTTTGGAAGATCTAAATTCAAATCCTGCCTGTTATATTTCCTGGTTGTGTGATACTCTGTCGACTCATTCTTGCAATAGGCATTATTATCATAATGCCTACTTCTCAGAGAAAAATAAAATGAGATAATATTGGCAAAGTACTTTATAAACTTTTGAGAGAAATATAAATGCTAGTCATTACTTCTCTTTTTGTCTTTTCTGACCATCATATCATTCATCATGTCTCTTGTAAAGTCCTGACCACCATCAAGCTTGCTAGTATAAGCATCAGTATGATGGTATTTTTCCTGATGACATAATCAGCATTCTTCTTTCCTATCCCAATGCTCCCCTTTTGTATCCTTTACAATTTATTCTCTCCAAACAACTCAGCTGAAAAAAGAAGTAAAACTTTTTTTTCCTTTTATGGAGCCTCTTTGGTAGTGGTGACTCTATCCTACCTACTGTGTGTCAGACCTTGTAGTAAGTGCTTTATAAAACTCTCATTTGAAACAAAAACCTGGGAAGTATATGCCATTATCATTCCTCTTTGAAAGTTGAGAAAACTGAAGAAAAGAGATTAAGTTACTTGCCCAGGATCACACAGCTAGTAATTATCTGAGGTTCAGTTTAAACTTAATTCTTCCTGACTCCACATGCAGAGCTCCATTCAATGTCTACTTAAAGCCTTAGTAAGTTCACAGGAAATAGACATATTTATGTCCTTCCTTTATTACTCAATCTCAGTTTCATGCTCAACCAAAAGAGGCAAAGCAGAGTCTAGAAAAAATATGTTAAAAGAACTTTTTTGTTCTATTATTTGTACCCCACTGAAAAAAGAATATAGATATAGAGGTCATAAACTCTCATGTCACATAATGAATAAAGTAAGGGAGGCAACCTGATATGGTGGAAAGAGTCCTGAGAGAACCAGAGGAGCTGTTTTCAAATCCTTCCTGACATCTGCTATCTTTGTGAACTTGGTCAAGTTGCTTAACATTTTACCTCTAACTTGCCTGCCTCTGGTTGTTAGGCATACTTCAGAACAAAGTATAAATGAAGGACATTCCAAAAACATACTAAGAAGCTGATTTTAATTGGGCGTTTGGGACCTCATTCCCAAAACATTATGAAGTGTCTGACTCTCCTCATGTTGGAGTGTCATAGCTTTAAATTGCTCAGGGAACCTTCAAGATCCTTAAAACTACAAGAGATTGATGAAATTCTATGAGACAAGAAACATAGACTGATTTCTCAATGGCTAAGGTAGATCTTGTTCTTTAGCAAGTAAAGTTTATTTTCAGAACCATAAGGGGAAAATGTGAAGAAAACAAAACCTCAGATTAAAAGGATGAAAGGAAAGGAAAGTTATTGAGATTATAAAGTGCTCAGCACTGGAACATTAAAGGACAAGGTGAGTTGGTTTTCTTTCTTTTCCTGACCAGATGAAAGACTCTCAGGACAGAGCATTGGGCTCAGGGTCAAGAATGTGTCAAACTCTTACTAGATATGTAATTCTAGGAAAGTCATTTATCCTCCACTTACATCACTTTCCTCAACTATAAAATGAGGTGACTGGACTTGATGGATTCTAAGGTTTCTTCTAGTTTGAAACCTCTGATTTTATGATTGCCCATCTAAGGTCTCATCTATTTCACTGCCTGACTCCTTAGAACCAGGCAGCCTTTGACACAGTGAATGAAATGGACGGTGACCTTCAATGCCTGAAGTTGACTAGTTCAGACGCAGTTACTTCAAGACTTGTTTCAGTTACCAAAGCTCAAAATATCAGAATCAAGTTTGATTATTTTCTCTCTCTCCCTGCAACATGGAAGTAACTAAGTCTTGTCGATTATCTGTTTCCAGAGAAGAATCTTGGAAATCTGTCCCTTCTTGGTCATGACTATTGCCCATTCCCTCACTCTTTGCTAATGGTCATGGTTCCTTGAATGATTTTCTTGCTTCGAGTATCTCCCCTCCACACCATAGACTAATTAAAATTTAGCCTATGCTATTCCACAATGTTTAGGTTATTAGTTATGCTTTGTCTCCCTCTTCTCCTAAATTCAAAACTGTTAAGATTTAACATATTTGCTTCAGAGGTCAACATGTCGGTATGTTACAAGATCCCAGATTTAGAGCTGCAATGGATACTTGAGTCCAACACTGTAGTTTTACAGATAAAGAAACTGAGGACCATAGAGGTTAAGTGATTTGGTTGAGGTCAGATCCTTAGATAATATCCCTAGGATAAGGATAGGTGCTGGAATTTCAGCCCAGGTCCTCACCCTCCTCATTCAGCACTCATTTCCATTATTTCACTTCCTCCAATATTTATTATTTATATATCATGGTGCTTATCAATTTTTTCCTTTTTGCTCATGACACAGTACTCAGGCCTTCATATTGTCCCTTAAATAAGGGTCCATATTTATAGTAAGTTCTTTATAAGTTCACGATCTGAAATATTTTAAAGTTAGCACTCACATGTAATAGGGAAATGTCATCTTACTAATATTATACTTATAATAACACACATGCCAGGAAAGTAAAATTGTATTTTATTATTAAATTATCAAAATTAGTTCCTATCTTTTTAAGTCCAATAATGTAATATCCAAAATTTCATCAGCTCTCAGGTGAAACTGAAGCACAATAAGGTCCTTTTTTACCATGGCATTTTAAAATCAATAAAACATTTGGTGTAATGTAGCATTTTAGGCTCTAGGGAAACAAAGACACCCTTGTCATTGACACCAAGGAATTTGTGTTTTGCTAAGGGAATACAACTCTACAGTAATAGGTAAATGCAAAGGACATACAAAATGAGAAAAATAATTTTGAGAAGGATGAAACTTGATGGGTTTAGAAAAGTAGGAGAAAGGACATCTTTTGAGGGCTTTTGTAAGAAGAAAGGGATGTTCAAAGGTGACAATGAGGAGGGAGGATATTCCAGATACAGGGAACCACTTGCCAAAACCCATATAAGTTTAAATCCAATTTGACTGGAAACTTACCCTTCTCATTTCCCAGTTCTCATTGCTCAGTACTCCATGCAGGCTTAGCCTATTGCATTAAATAATTGCTTTACATGCTTTCCCTATCACCCGTGTCTCCTTTCTCAAGTCCATACTAATTGGCACTTAGGATAGATTAGCTTGTGTTGATACTCATCATTTCATCCTTGTGTCCTGTCTCCTCGTGAGGAGTCAAACAATCTCAGAGATTTTCCTAAGGCTGTTATCAAGTTCAAGTCTTCCCTAAATATGAATTCAGTATTTTTGAAACTGCTCCTTCATTTCTTTTGCATTGCTCATCAACCCATGATTAGATTATTGCTTTTGATACTTTGCTATAATTTTATCCATTAAAATAATGTTGTAGTTCCTGGGTAGTATCAACATTCTTTCCAAAGTGGCTCCTTCCTTCTATGGAAGAGTTCACATATTAAGAGAACCTTATTAAAAGGAAATGTCATGAAAGAGAAAATAAATTGGTATATTTTGTGTAATAATGATGCTGCCTATATAATATTTTCTCTATACTCTTTCAAATCGAAGACAGAGGTTGAGGAACTGAAATGAACTGGAGTACCGTGACAGAATTCACTTTGGAGGGGTTTTCCCAATACCCCAAACTTGAAATCATCCTCTTTATCTTGTGCCTCTTGATGTACTTGGTAACCCTGTTGGGGAACAGTATTCTCATTACAATCATCATGCAGGATCTGCACCTTCACACTCCCATGTACTTTTTTCTCAGCAATCTCTCTTTCATGGACATCTGTTACACGACTTCCTCTATCACTCCTATGGTGGTGAAATTCATAGTGAAAAGAAATACTGTTCCTTTTACAGCATGTGCCCTGCAAATGTGTTTCTCCCTTGCCATGGGGGCCACCGAATGTTTGCTCCTTGCCATGATGGCATATGACCGGTATGTGGCAATCTGTCATCCCTTAAGGTATCCTATCTTCATGAATAAAAGAGTCTGTCTGCTGATGGCAGCTGGGTCATGGATAGCAGGGTGCCTTATTGCCTTGCTTGAAACAAGTTTTGCCCTGCAGCTGCCTCTCTGTGGGAGCTCCATCAATCACTTTACATGTGAAATCTTAGCCCTCCTTAAGTTAGTCTGCACAAGCTCATTGGCCATGGACATGATCATGCTGGTGGCCAGTGTGCTTTTCCTTCCAATCCCAATGCTCTTAATTTGCATCTCATACAGTTTCATTCTCTTCACTATTCTAAGAATTAACTCAATAGATGGAAGGAGCAAAGCTTTCTCCACCTGCTCTGCTCACCTTACAGTGGTGATCTTGTACTATGGGACTGCCCTTTCTATGTATCTGAAGCCATCATCAGTACATTCCCAAGAAACCGATAAGTTTATAACTTTATTTTATGGGGTGGTTACTCCCATGCTAAACCCCATTATCTATAGCTTAAGAAATAAAGAAGTGAAAGGGGCTGTAAAAAAGCTACTGGGCAGAAATGTTTTTTCACAGAGACTCTGAAGACTGGGTATTGAATTTATCATTGGCAAGAAAACAGTTGGATTCCCAAAGAAATATGTAAGGAGGATTTCAGTTCTTAGGATGTAGGTTTTAGTTCATATCATTGGTGTGGGTATTTCCTCTTTTACAATATAATGTAGGCCTACCATGATTTAGTAGGGGATTTCATGAGTTTCTATCAAGAAAAACAATGGTCAACTTGCTGTTGATGAGTGTCTGGATTTACAGTACCTGTGTTGGCCCTCAAGTGTGCTCCAAGTCTTTCCAACATAGGAGAACTTTCCAGAGCCTGAACCGTCAACATTGCCTTTGAGAGTCTAGTGTTAAATGCATTCCATCCTGAGGCATCAGGAGAGGATCTTAGGAGAGGAATGTATCACATGAACAGAAAGAAATAAAAATCATATGCTCATATGAATGGTTGAGTAAAATGTTTTCCGTAAAAGTCTAAATAATACTTTGAAAGGGGGAGGACTGTAATTACAACAGTAGGAGAAAAATGAGAACTGAATAGAGGTGGGATTTTCCAAGTAATGCTGGCATTTGATTTCAAACTAGATCATGATGATGTCCTTTATTCCTATGTTTTTAAATGGTGCATGAGTTAGTAGTCATTTTGTAACTTTGTTAAACCATAGATTCACCATGAAAGACTAATGGAGGAAATGGACAAGAACAGTTTGGAATGAGAAGGCAAGTAGAAGGAGAAACTTTGTGTTCTAATAATGATCACAACACTTCAATATCTTATCATTCTTCATTTTTGAAATTTAGATTCTTATTGATCTTATAGTCTTCCTTAAGTAATCTATAATTTTATAAAACTACAGAGTGGCTTAGTTCATTCATGATTTTTTAAATTAAAAATCAAGATTGAGGAACTCTTCATCATGAAGAGATATATGTGTTGTTCTTTGAAAATATAAAACAGTAACTGTGCTACATTGGGCAGGTCATTTCCTCTCTTTGTGGCTTAGGTTTTTATTTGTAAAATAGAATTAACACTAAATGATCTCTAAAGGACCCTTCCAATTTTAATATTCCTTGATTCTCTTAAATATTCTCTCTTACACTGTTAAAAACTTAACAGCCATCAATAGAAACACTGAAAATCACCACCAACTTTAAGAGATAATATGTGTAGTATTTAAATTATTTTCTTTCTTATATCAATACGTTTTACTTTGAATTCAAAAGATAAGCACAAATATTCAAATATATGAGTAAGAGTATAGTGAAAAACATGTAATCTGAGAGAAATGTGTCTCAAACTTCCACTAATCAGTGGTCATTACTCCTCCTCCCAAAGAAACTGCATATATTTACTTTATTACAATAGAATAGTATAATAGACATTGTTATTTTTCTGACCCTTTTAACATTTATCTCCCCTGTGTGTAACATGAACTTTTGCTAGTTACCATTGCCTTTAAAAAAATTGTCAAGCATTTTGTTCTTTGGTTCTGCTTTATGCACTCTGCATTACTTCATGGAAGTCCTCCATTGTTTCTTCATTTTCTTTACATACAATATAAAATAAAATAATATTTCATTAAATCACTATACCATGATTTACTTAGTCATTCTCCAGTGAATAGACAACAATTTTCTCCCCCAAACCCACTACCTAGCATTTCGCTCTTATAAAAATATAGCTAGAAATACATATATATGATATAATATAATATTTGTGTAATATACCATTATATATACACAATATATGTTTGCATATGGATTATATAAATAAGTGTGCATCACATACATGTCTAACACCTACAACAAAGTATGTGCAGGTATATACTTATATACATATAATATATCTTTTTATATATATAAAATATTTATATGTTTATAAATCCTTTTCTCTTCATTAATAATGTTAGGATATAGTCTCAATACTGGGGACAGTGAGTGATTATTAATTTGCATTTTATATTCTTACTATAAAAAAATAACAGAACCAATCCTCAAGTGCAAAACCAATGTATTAACAAACTTGTATTATCAGAACTTCGCCAAGATATACTCAGTACTGTAATCTGTCATCCTTTTTGTATTTCCCAATTTGATAAATGTCAGGCAAATTCAAGGAGCTAACACAATTTGCGTTTTTCTGATGAGCAAAAGTCTAGAGTACTTTTCACATGACTACTGAGTTTGTGTTTCTTCTTTCCAGAATTCCTTAGTCCTATACTGTTTAACATTTTAGTCTATGACAGATAGTTGTCTGCTATAGTATCTTGATGAAGTCTGCAGATGACAAAAAGTTGGAATGGATAGTTAACACAGTAAAAGACAGTCAAGATCCAGATCCTGAAAGAGAAAAGGATGGGACTGCATCTAAGAAAAATCAATGGCAATCAATTTAGAGTTGCATTTAGAGGACAAAAACAAGCAGGTAGCCAGGTCACATAGTGAACAGAGCATTAAATCTCTCCATAGACACTCACTGGCTGTGTGACCTTGGGCAGGTCCTTTCCCCAGCTATAAAATGGGGATAATATTAGCACTTACCTTATGGAGTTGTTATGAGAATCAAATGAAGTTATACTTTTAGTGTTTAGCATAATGCCTGGCACATGGTAGGCATTCTATAAGATCTAGTCATTCTTATTATTATTGAATATTAATTTCACAAGAGGCTGCTTAGCATAGAGAATATCTTTTCAAGTCCCTTCCTTTCCATCCTCCTCGAGTTTCTACTTGATTGAAATTATATTATCCATTCTTCTCAGTAACATCACACCCAATCCAGAGTAGGGAGCTTTTCTTTTATTGTTTTCTTTCCTCTGTTTTTTTCTTCTCTATTCCTTTCCTTTGTTTCTATTTCTATTTGCTTTCTTCTTTTCTTTTTTCTTTTTGCCCTCAATTTTATCAGAATCAGAAATTTCCTCCACTGATTATATGTTCTTAATTGATTCTCAATACTAAACTCTGAAGAATAAAAATTTAAGGACAGTCAAAGGGAAGTAGAGAGGGGAATGGTGATGTGAGCAGCCTATAATACTTCACCAATGAGGAACCAAAGCAGAAAAATGGCAGATAATTTGGAAAAGGAGATGGGATAACGATTAAGTGAGTCTGACAGATTACTGATGGACATCTCACCTCCTGGAATGGTTTCCATGTAAAGCCAAAAAATCTTAAGGAAGACCCCCAGAACTGGGAAAGGATTCCCTATGGAAAATAGTAGCACAAGAAAGGAGGAGCATGGCTCGGTTGTGACCTCAATACTGGAGAGAGGGACATTTTTTGTGGTCTACTGGTCTTCTTTAGGTTTCTATCATAAAATGGATCAAAGCATGAGACATGTTACATTGGTTTGCTGAAGAACTTCCTTCTTTTTTTTAAATATAAATTTATTTATTTAACTTTTACATTCATTTTCACAAAATTTTGGGTTTCAAATTTTCTCCCCATTTATCCCCTGCCCCCACCCCAATTAACGGAGCATTCTAATTTTCCCTATCACTAGTCTGCCCTCTCTTCTATCATCCCTCCCTTCTCTTGTCCCCATCTTCTCTTTTGTCCTGTAGGGCCAGATAACTTTCTATTCCCCATTACCTGTATTTCTTATTTCCTAGTAGCAAGAACAATACTCAACAGTTGTTCCTAAAACTTTGAGTTCCAAATTCTCCCCATCCCTCCCTCCCCACCTATTCCCTTTGGGAAGGTAGGCAATTTAATATAGGCTATATTTGTGTAGTTTTGTAAATGACTTCGATAACAGTCGTGTGGTGTAAGACTAACTGTATTTCCCTCCATCCTATCCTGCCCCCCGTTGTTTCTATTCTGTCTTTTGATCCCATCCCCCCGAGTGTTGACTTCAAATTGCTCCCTCCTCCCATTGCCCTCCCTTCCATCATCCCCCCACCCTGCTTATCTCATTCTCCCCCACTTTCCTGTACTGTAAGATAGGTTTTCATACCAAAATGAGTGTGCATTTTACTCCTTCCTTTAGTCAAATGTGATGAGGGTAAACTTCATGTTTTTTTCTCAGCTCTCCTCTTTTTCCCTCCACTAAAAAGTCTCCTGCTTGCCTCTTGAATGAGAGATAATTTACCCAATTTCATTTCACCCTCTCTCCTCCCACTACATTTCTCTCTCACCATTTACCTTAATTTCTTTTAAGATATGGTCCCAACCTATTCAATTCACTCTGTGCTCTCTGTCTCTGTGTGTGCATGCATGTGTATGTGTGTGCATGCATAGATGTACATGTGTGTGTGTGATTGTGTGTGTGTGTGTACACTTTTGTGTGGTCCCACCAACTACCCAGATACTGAAAAGTTTCAAGAGTCACAAATATTGTCTTTCCATGTAGGAATGTAAACAGTTCACTAATGGTAAGTCCCTTATGACTTCTCTTTGCTGTTTACTTTTTCATGCTTCTTCTCATTCTTGTGTTTGAAAGTCCACTTTTCTTGTCAGCTCTGGTCTTTTTATCAAGAATGCTTGAAAGTCCTCTGTTTCATTGAAAGACCACATTTTCCCCTGAAGTATTATACTCAGTTTTGCTGGGTAGGTGATTCTTGGTTTGAGTCTTAGTTCCTTTGACTTCTGGAATATCCTATTCCATGCCCTTCGATCCCTTAATGTAGAAGATGCTAGATCTTGTGTTATCCTGATTGTATTTCCACAATACTGGAATTGTTTCTTTCTAGCTGCTTGCAATATTTTCTCCTTGACCTGGGAATTCTGGAATTTGGCCACAATGTTCCTAGGAGTTTCTCTTTTTGGATCTCTTTCAGGTGGTGATTGATCAATACTTATTTTGCCCTCTGGTTGTAGAATATCCGGGCAGTTTTCCTTGATAATTTCATGAAAGATGATGGTTAGGCTCTTTTTTTGATCATGGCTTTCAGGTAGTCCCATAATTTTTAAATTCTCTCTCCTGGATCTATTTTTCAGGTCAGTTGTTTTTCCCATGAGATATTTCACATTCTCTTTCATTTTTTTTATTTTTTTTTTGGTTTTGTTTTATGACTTCTTGGTTTCTCAGAAAGTCATTAGACTCCATCTGTTCCATTCTAATCTTGAGAGAACTATTTTCTTCAGTGAGCTTTTGAACCTCTTTTTCCATTTGACTAATTCTGCTTTTGAAAGCATTCTTCTCCTCATTGGCTTTTTGAACCTCTTTTGCCAATTGAGTGAGCCTAGTTTTCAAGGTGTTATTTTCTTCAGCATTTTTTTGGGTCTCCTTTACCAAGGTATTGACCCATTTTTAATGCTTTTCTTGCATCTCTCTTATTTCTCTTCCCAGTTTTTCCTCCACCTGTCTAACAATTTTCAAAATCCTTTTTGAGCTCTTCCATGGCCTGAGCCCACTGGACATCCACCTTGGATGTCTGGGATAGAGAGGCCCTGACCTCCATGTCTTTCCCTGTTGGCAAGCGTTGTACTTCCTCATCAGAAATGAAGGGAGGAAGGAACATCTCTTCCCCAAGAAAGTAGCTCTCTGTGGTCTTATTTTGCTTCCTTTTTCTGGGCATTTACCCAGCCAGTTATTTGACTTCTGAGATTCCTCTGCACCCCTGCCTAGATCCACCCAGCTAGTGCTTGGAGTTTGAGATTCAAATGCTGCTTCCCAGCCTCAGGACTTTCTGCTGCGGGAGCAGCTGCTATTCAATGTGAGCTTAATTTCTGGTGCTCAGGTGGGGGCAGTGCTGCCTCCCAGGCTCAGTTCCCTCAGGGGGTTTATGCAGAGACCTTTGTCTGCTCTGGGAGTCCCAGGTTGCCGCTGCTTCTGCTACTGCCTCCCGAGGGGCCCTGAGCCACGGAGACACCCTGCTCCCCTCTCAGCCAGCCCAGAAGTCTCTCTCACTGACCTGGAGTGCCTGTGTGTGGAGGGACCTCCGCGGCCACTGGAGATTCCATCCCTGAAGCCTGCTTGGATCTGCTCCTCTGGGGCCGCACAGCCAGGGCAGCACAGGGGTGGGCTCCGCTGTCTGGAACGTGATGGACCCCTGGGGTTGGCTTTCCATGGCTTTCTGGAACGGAAATCTCTTCCACTGTGTTTCTGCATGGCTTGCAGTGCTCCAGAATTTGTGGGGAGTTCTTTTTACAGGAAATTTATGGGCTGTGGATTTGGAGCTAGCATATGTGAGTCTTTCTACTCTGCCTTCTTGGCTCCTCCCCCCAAGAACTTCCTTCTTAACAGAAGTTTCCCTGACAGTTTTATATCTTTGCTCCGGAGATTATAAATCAAAAGATTCATCATAAGTGTCATGACAACATAGAATATGGAAAAGATGTCATTTGTAGCTTACAACTTATATTCATGAAGTGATGCCTTGGGTTTTGACCTCATCTACATGAAGAGTATAGTACTGTAGAATAATACTACCATCATCAGTTAGGCTGAACAGGTGGATAATGTTTTATTTCTCTCTTCAGGTGAGTTAATCTCAAGGATGCCAAATATTGTAAATGTATAAGAGACAAAGATTTACAACAGTGGAGTCAGTACGAATAATATAGTGACCACCAGAATGGTATATTTGTTGCCAAAGGTGTTAGCACAGGCTATTTTCATGAGAGCAAGGTTTTCCCATGTGGAATGATGGATGACATAATTTTTGCAGAAAGACAACTGGATCACAAAAGCTGTTTACATCAGTGAATGGACATCTGCTAACCAGAGCCCAGCTGCCACTGGCATGTATACAATATTGCCCAAGATGGTGAGATATCTTGAAAATTGAAGATGACCACATAGCAGTCATCTATCATATCATGCCAAGAAGCACACACTCTGCAGTCTGCACAGTTAAGTCAAGGAATTTCTGCACTGCATATCTATAAAAGGAAGTGGTTTTTTATTTGAAATAAGATGTTGATAAGAGCTTAAGGATTAAAGGTAAAAGAGAGATTACTAAGGAAAAAGAACAAGGGACTGTGGAGAAAGGTAAGCTGGATGCTGATTACAATGAGAATTCTGTAGCCCAGAAAGTACCACCATATACATTATGTCAAAAGGAAATTTAACTTTGTTTTCTGTTATTTTAAAACTTCTTTCTGAGAGAGAGTTCATTAGATTGCCAAATGGGTCAATGTTACAAAAATGATTACTAACCCTTACACAAGCTCCTAATCACATTAAAGCAATATGTGATACTCAAGATATTTTATTTCTTTGTTGTCTGGGATATTAAAAAGAGATATTTTAATGCAGAAAAATTAATGTCTCATCCACTTGATATAAGGCATAATTGTTCCTCAACGTAAGTTGAATTGTGGATGCTAAAAGAATTGATATGAAAATTTTTGCCAATAATTAAACAATTCAATACATCTGGACTAACATTTTAATTTTTGAACATATCTGAAGTGATCAACAATCGTTTGTCCAACCAACCCTTGAATCTAGGAGGCAAAGTAAATAATACATTTAAACCTTTGGAGACCAGATAAGTCTCTGCTACAATTTGAAGAGAAAAACACTAAAGTTAAAAGGTTCTGGCACTTTGGTAATAATGCTCCATTGTCCTATAAACTTAACTTGGTAGTTTGTTATAATTGAACCATAAATCAAACAACTAGGAAAAAAAACCTAAGAAAATTTGAGAGCTTTTGCAACTCTATGCATCTCTCGTCACTGCCTGTGACTTATTGCTAGTGGCATTTAGCAAGGATCTATTCCCTTCACACAACTTCTACATTTTATATTCTCAGGAGGCTTTCTAGTACTCATTTGTAAAATAATTTATTGGTTCCCTGACTTTAAATGGACTATACCTGCTATTAGTGCAACTACAGAAAATTTTCCATCTCTTTGAATCTTAACAAGTCAGAAAATCCTTCTGGGTTTCTCTGGAAAGGAAAGCTTGGAGTTGTGGTTAGAAGGGGTTCTCTCCAGTTCCCTATAACTTTAGAAAGAGTAGTCCTAGACTTAGTTTTGGGTAGACTTCTGGAAACACTGTATTGCAACATCTTGCTCTAAACTGCCTCTAACTTGGATGGAAAGAGCTAGAGATCAGAAACTAAGGAAAATCAAAGAATTTGTTATTAGATTCTTCATCACTAAATCCAAACATTTGCTCTTTTAAGATATTGGTAAGGCACAGTTTCCATATCGCATTTTATTTAACTGACCTGTATAGATGCAAAATTTAAAAATACAAATAACTAACATGGTAAATTTGTTGAGTCATGTGTATATACAATTTTATGCTTGGCAGAGAAATAAATACGAATTCTTGTGCTAGGAGCAATTTTTAAATTGATTTTTTTCATTTAACATATATTTATTCTCTCTCCCTCCACTTCCTCCCACCTTGGAAAAATTCTTTTAGCGAAAATATATAGTAAAGTAAGAGTGGTGATAAATGCATCTCATTGGACATATTTTATCCATCGCTACTCTATGAGAAGGTGTGTGTCATTCTTCCTGATCTATTCTCTAGGATCATGGATGTATCAGAAATGATCGTTGAATCAGAACCAAGATTTTTCCCTTTTCTACTTCCTCATCCAGAAATCAATCAATGTGGAAAATCTCCCTTAAAGATTTACCCAGATCAAGATCTAGTCACAAATCGTAAAAAATTCGAAGTTTAGCCTAATGGGCACATTCTTTTTCTTTATATTTACTCAGACAGTTCTGGAGAAATATTGATTCTCCCTTTTATGAGACAGATGATATGGAAATTCCTAAGTGTCTTTGACTAATATTTTGGTGATCAAAGTCATTTGCCTCAAGACCCTCACTGTTATATAGCCCAACTTCTCATTATAATATTCATTTTCTCATTAATTATTAACTCATCAGACATGATTGGCTCCCTCAGAAACTTCTACACTTCTCAGAGCGTATGAACTGTGAAACTATCACTATCAAAGTTCTTTTGTTTTAGGAAAAATGCCTAAATGATCATCCCGTTATTGATAAACGTGCTGACGTTATCAGTTAAATGATCAAAACACCAAGAAACTATGTCTCTCAAAATTTTTAAATGGCAAAGTTGGCCATTGTGTTCATCAGAAGGTATTTGGTCTTTCAAACTTATTTTAAAGCCCAATTCAAATGTCTTCTCCTCCATAAAGCCTTATTCCAATGGTTCCTCCATGGTCTCCCCTATGTTATAACGTTGAGTAGACATTGACTTTCAAGGTGCTTCAAAACTAGTGTAGATTTCCAGGGACCCATGTATCAGGATGCTTCTGGTTGCTGCAGTTTTTATAGTTTTGTCTAGCATTTTAACTCTTTCTGAGGTTAATTAGCATAAAATGAAGAACCTTGTTAGCTAATGTACTCATTAGGTTCTAGTAATACTGACTCACAAAAATGGAACTTTCATGAATTTTAGCCCTAAACAAAATCAAATTCACTAATTAGCTTGGATAAATTTGAAAGCACTCTGATAATCTAGCTATCCACAAGTCCATGAATCAACAAATAAGGCATTTATTAAGGACCTATTATGTATCAAGCAATCCCTGACCTCAGAGATCTTGTTCTCCATTTATAGGAAACAAAATGAACATGTGTAAGTAGATTTGAAAAAATAAATACAAAGACATCATGGGAAACTTTGGAGAGTAATGGATGAGGAGGTCACAAGTCAGATAGGAAAAGAGTGATAAAGTGGAAGTAATGAATAAAGAAAACTTTTTCCTTATAAGTGCTTGTGAAAGAGAGGACAGATGAAGTATGATAGTCAGCTAGGTGATACAGTGGATTGAGTGCTGGTCCTGAAGTCGAGCCCTGAATGAAAATCCTACCTCAGATATTTACTAGCAAGGTGCCTGGGCAAGTCCCTTGACTTCTCTAAATGTCAATTTCCTCACTTTAAAAGGGATATAATAATGACATTTACTTTCCAGAGTTCTCATAAAAGTCAAATGAAATGGGTAAAAAGTATTTTGCAAATCTTAAAGCACCATATAAATTATTTTGCTTTATAGGGTGGTGATTCCCATGCTAAACCCTATTATATATAGTTTGAGAAATAAAGAAGTAAAAGGAGTTGCGAAAAAGCTACCAAACATGTCTTTTCAGAGAAACTCTGACAGACTTGAATATTGGACTTATCATTAGAAGAAAAACAGGCAATGTCCCATAGAAAGTGCTAAGACAGATTTGAATTCTTAGAATGTAAACTTTAATATCATTGGTGTATGTACTTCCTCTATTACCACATGGAATAAGTCCACCATGATTTAAAAGACAATTTCATGAGTTTCTGTCAAGAAAACATGATGGTCAACCTGCTGGTGATGAGTCGATGTACTTACAGTTCCTCTGTTGGACCTCAAACCAGGCTGTCTCCAAGTGTACTCCAAGCCTTTCCAGCAGGGGAGAACCTATCAAGAGTTTATACTCGCAACAATGCCTTTAAAGGCCCATTGTTAATTACATTCTATCCTGAGGCATCAGGGGAAGACCTGAAGGTCCTCATCAAGGACCTTTATCTTATTAGCAAAAAAATTTTAAGCTCAAATTAATGGTTAAATAAAATGCTTTCCATAAGATTCTATATACTTTGGGAAGGGGGAAAATAATAAATTTCTCTGATTACATTGAAGGAAAATGATAACCTCATGGGGATGGGATTTACCAAGGGTCACAAAGCAAGTAATCTTGGCTCTTGATTTCAAAGTAAATTATGATGAAATCTATTTCTGCTTTTTAAAATTATATTAATAATTTCATAATTATAATTTACATTTTAATTTTACATGAACTAATAATTACTTTCTAGGTTATGTAGATTCCCCATAAAAGAGTAATAAGTGGAAATGGATAAGAACAATTAATAATGAGGAGGCATATGAGAAATTCTGTGTTTTGATAATGATCACAACCTTTTAATGGTTTCTTATTTTACCTCATTGGAGTTTTTTTCTCAATGATCTTATTGGCAATTATATAGAACTCCAGAATGACTCTTAGCTTATCCATGATTTTTTAAAATAGACAAACTCTTGAAAGTAGAGACTGTAGGATTTCTCTTCATCATAAGAAGAAAAATCTACTTAGAAACAAAACAAACAGTTAGTAGCTTTGCTAGAGAAAGAAATGACAAACTACTCCAGTATCTTTGCTAAGAAAAACCCAAATGGGGATTGAAGAGTCTGGAACAATTGAAACAACTAAACAATAGATGTTTTACCTTGGGCAAGCTACTTCCTCTCTTTGGAGGTTTGTTTCTTCACTTATAAAACGGAGTTATACTAGATGATCTCTAATGGATATTTCCAGTTTTAACATTCTTTGATTCTACTAATTTTTTTCTTATTCCACATTTAAAACTTAACAACCATAGATAGAAACATTCCAGATAATATGCAAAATTATTTAATTTATTTTATTTTATTTTAGTGCATTTTATTTTCAGCTTTTAAGTACAAACATCCAAATATATGAATGAATACAACAAAAGAATGTGTCACTTGAAACAAAAGACTATTTGTATGTCTAGAGATTTCATTGCTCTCCTTTCCCAAAGACACTGTAAATATTTATTTCAATAGAGCAGTATAATCACCATCATCCTTATTTTTTCTGACCCTTACTTTCTATACTTTGTGTATGATAGGAACTTTTGACAATTATTATTGTCTTTAACAAGTTATCACCCAGTATTTCATTCTTTTGTTTCTTCTTTATTCACTGTGCATCAGTACATAGAAGTTCTCCAATATTTCTTAAACTACTTCAGAGTAATTATTGCTAATATTTCATTCCATCAATTTATCACAATATACTTAGTCATTCAACAATTAATAGACACGGGAGCGGAGCCAAGACAGCAGTGTAGAAAGGCACATATACTCTAGCACTTCCACCAAAGCCCACAAAATAACTGTAAAAAATGGCTCTCAACAAATTCTAGCTGAACAAGCTAAACTGTTTACATTCCTACATGGAAAGATCATATTTGTAACTCTTGAGACTTTTCTCAGTATTTGGGTAGGTGGAGGGACTACACACACACACACACATACACACACACACACATACACACACACACACAGAGACAGAGAGTACAGGTTGAGTTGAATCAGAAGAGATAATTTCCATAAAAAATAAATTAAAATTAAGGGGTGAGAGAGGAAAATATTGGGAGGAGAAAGGGAGAAATGGAATGGGGCAGACTATCACTCATAAAAGAGATGAGAAAGATCTTTTTCAATGGAGGAGAAAAAGGGAGGAGGTAAGAGGGGGAAAGTGAAGCTTGCTCTCTTCATATATGGCTGAAGGAGGGAATAACATGCTCACTAAATGTGGTATGAAAATCTATTTTACACTACAGGAAAGTAAGGGAGAAGGGGACAAGTGGGGTGAGGGGATGATAGAAGGGAGGGCAAATGGGAGAAGGGAGTAACTAGAAGTAAATACTTTTGGGAAGGGTCAAGGTTAAATGAGAGAAAAGAAAACAAGGAGGGGACAGGGTAGGATGGAGGCCAATATAATTAGTCTTACACAACATGACTATTATAGAAGTCTTTTGCAAAAGGTGACACACACACAGACACACACACACACACAGACACACAGACACACACACGCGCGCACACACACACACACACACACATATATATATCCTGTATTGAATTGTTTGCCATTTCTTTCCCTAGCACAGCTAGTAATGTATTTTTACTGTTGTTTCAAAATAGATTTATCTCCATATGGTGAAGAGAAATCCCAAAGTCTCTACTTTTAAGTGTTTGTTTGTTTGTACAAAAATAATAGATAATCGAAGAGTCATTGTGGAATTCTATAGAATTGCCAATATGATCATTGAGAAAACAAGTTTAAGGCAAAAATAAGAAACCATTAAAGGGTTGTGATTATTATCAAAACACAAAGCTTCTCCTATATACCTCCTTATTCTTAATTGTTCCTATACATTTCCCCTATTATTCCTTTATGGGTAATCTGCAGTTTAAAAAAGTTATAAAATATTTAGTTCATATATAATTTTAAAAAGCAGGAATAGAGCACTACATCGGAATCTACTTTGAAATCAAGAACCAATATAATTTGTGTTGTGACCGGGGTAACTGCCATCCCAATTAGGTTCTCATTTTCTTGCAATGTAATTAGAGCTATTTATTATTTTCCCCTTTGTCAAAATATTATCTAGAATTTTATTGAAAGTATTTTATTTACCCATTAAATTGAGCAGATGATTTTTTTACTAATAAGATAAATTCTTTCCTTAAGGTTCTCCCCTGTTGCCTCAGGATAGAATGCAATTAACACTAGGACTTTAAAGGCAATGATGAGAGTATAGACTCTGACAGGTTCTCCCCTACTGGAAAGACTTGGAGCACACTTGGAGACAGCCTTGTGTTAGGGCCAACACAGGTACTGTAAGTCCAGAGACTCATCACTAGCAGGCTGATCATCACATTGTTATTGACAGAAATGCATGAAACCCCTCATTGACTCATGGTGGACCTAATCCATGTGGTAACAGAGGAAGTACCCACACCAATGATATTAATTGAAGTTTACATCCTAAGAATCAAAATCTTCCTTAGCACTCTCCATGAGACATTGCCTGTTTTCCTATTAATGATAAATCCAATATCAAGTCCTTCAGAGTCTCTGTGAAAAGACATGCTTGGTAGTTTCTTCACAGTCCCTTTTACTTCTTTATTTCTCAAGTTATAGATAGTGGAGTTTAGCATGGGATTCACCACCCTATAAAGCAAAGTAATTCATATAGTGTTTTAAGGTTTGCAAAGTACTTTATGTTTATTACATTTGATCTTTATGACAATTCTAGGAAGTAGATGTCATTACTTTCTCCATTTTAAAGTGAGGAGATTGATATTTAGAGAAGTCAAGGGACTTGTCCAGGCACCTTGCTAGTAAGTATCTGAGGCAGGATTTTTATTCAGGCCTTCTTGACTTAAGGACTAGCTCTCAATCCACTGTATTACCTAGCTGCCTATCATACTTCATCTGCCCTCTCTTCCACAGACAAACTTATAGGGAAAAAATTGTCTTTATCCATTGCTTCCACTTTCTCAATCCCTTGCTATCTGAATTCTCACCTCCTCATCCATTAGTCTCCAAAGTTTCCCAAGATGTCTTTGTATTTATTTTGAAAATCTACTTACATGTGTTCATTTTGCTTCCTCTAAATACACTGCAAGATCTCTGAGTCCAGGGAATACTTTGTTTTTTTCTTCACATCCACTTAGAATAATGCTTGACACATAATAGGTCCTTAATAAATGCCTAATTGGGTGGATAGTGAAATTATCCCAGTGCTTCCAAATCTATCCAAGTTAATTAATGAACTAGCTTTTGTTTGGAGCTAAACTTCATGAAAGTCTCATTGTGTGAGTCAGTATTACCAGGATCCAATAAATACACTAGCTAACAAGATTCTTCATTTTATGCTAATTGACCTCAGAAAGAGTTAAAATGATGGACAAAACTATAAAAGCTGCAGCACCCTGACCCACCCTGATACATGAGTCCCTGGATATCAACACTAGTTTTGAAGTACCTTGGAAGTCAAAGTCTACTCAACAATATAAGGAAGACCATGGAGAAACCATTGGGAAAAGGATTTATGGAGGAGATGACATTTGAATTGGGCCTTAAAACAAGTTTGAAAGAACAAATCACTTCTGATGAGGACAATGGCCAGCTGTGCCATTTAAAAACTTTGAGAGACATAGTTTCTTGGAAATTTAATCATTTTATTGATAAGGTCAGCATATTTATCAATAAAAGGATAGTCATTTGGTCATTCCTCCTAGAACAAAAGATCTTTGATGTTGATAGAGTCACAGTTTATATGCTCTGAGAAGTGGAGATTTTCCTGAGGGAGGCAATCATCTCTGATGGGTTAACAATTAATGAGAAAATGAATGTTACAATGAGAGTTTGGGCTATATTATAATGAAGGTCTTGAGGTACTTCAGTTAGATCACCAAAACCTTGGTCAAAGACACTGATCAATGTCCATATCACCTGTTTTATATAAGGGACAATCAACATTTCCCCAGACCTGGTAAATATTTATATTAGTAAATATATATCAGTAAATATAAAGAACAGGAATGTGCCCATTAGCCTAAACTTTGAATTTTTTATGATCTGTGACTAGTTCTTGGCCTAGGTAAATTTTTAAGCGAGATTTCCTACATTTATTGATTTCTGAATGAGGAAGGAGAAAAGGGGAAAAACCTTGGTTCTGATTCAATAATCATTTCCCATACAGCCATGGTTCTAGAGAACTAATCAGGAAGAATGTCACACATCTCATAGGACTAAATATGTGGTATGAGAGGCACTTATGAACGTTTTTGCTTTAGTATATATTTTTGCTAAAGGAATTTTTTCCAAAGTGGGAGAAGGTGGATGGAGAAAGAATAAATATATATATAAAATGAAAAAAATCCATTTAAAAATTATTCCTAGCACAAGAATCACTATTTATTTTCCCTGCCAAGGATAACACTCTATATACACACAAGAATCAAGAAATTTCCCATGTAAATTAATTGTATTTTTAAATTTTGTGTCTATGCAGTTCAGTTTAATAAAATGTAATGTTGAAACAGTGTCTTTACAATATCTTAAAAAATCAAATGTTTTGATTTAGTGATCAAAAATATAACAAATTCTTTGATTTCCCTTAGTTTCTGACCTCTAGCTCATTCCATCTAAGTCAGAAGCAATTTAGAGCAAGATTTTGCAATGTGGTGTTTCTAGAGGTCTATCCAAAGCTAACATATGTTAAAAATTAAAATTTTAGTCCAGATGCATCGAATTGTGTAATTGTTGGAAATAATCTTTTGTAGTTATTCTTTAGCATCACAATTCAATGCATGCTAAAGAGTGCCTATGCCTTATATCAAGTGTATGACATACTAATATTTCTGCATTAAAATATCTGCTTTTAATATCCAAGACACCAAAGAAATAATATATATTGAATATCACATATTGCTTTAATATGATTAGGAGCTTGTGTAAGAGTTCTTAATTATTTTTATAACATTGACCCCTTTGACAGTCTAATAAACCCTTACTCCTAAAGATATTTTAAAATGACTGAAAGCAATGTTAAATTTCATTTAGAGGTGATGTGGTCATTCTTTCTGGGCTACAGAATTCTCGTTGTAACCAGCATCCAGCACACCTCTCTCCACAGTCCCTTGTTCTTTTTCCTTAGTAATTGTTCTTTTTTTGGGACATTTGCTGCACATTAACCTTTATTCCTTCATCACCTATCAGCATCTTCTCTCAAACAAAAGACCACCTGCTTTTCTAGATATGCAATGCAGAAATTTCTAGGCTTAGCTGTTCAGAGGACAGAATGTATGCTCCTTGGCATCATGGATGACAGCTATGTGGTCACCTTCAATTTTCAAGATATCTCATCATCGTGAACAAGATTGCACAAGTGCCAGTGGCAACTGCATTCTGGTTCGCAGATGTCCGTTCACTGATGTAAACAGTTTTTGTGGTCCAGTTATCTTTGTGAAAAATTATGTCATCCATCATTTCACATGGGAAAGCCTTGCTCTCATGAAACTAGCCTGCGCTAACACCTTTGGCAACAAATATACCATGTTGGTGGTCGGTACATTATTCATACTGCCAACACTGTTGTAAATCTTTGTGTCTTATACATTTATGATATCTGGCATCCTAGAGATTAACTCACCTGAAGAGAGAAATAAAACATTTTCCACCTGTTCAGCCTAGCTGATGATGGTAATGTTATTCTATAATACTATTCTCTTCATGTAAATGAAGTCCAAACCCAATGAATCACTTCATGAATATAAGTTGTAAGCTACAAATGACATCTTTTCCATGTCCTATGTGGTCATGACACTTACGATGAATCTTTTGATTTATAGTCTCAGGAGCAAAGATATAAAACTGTCAGGGAAACTTCTGTTAAGAAGGAAGTTCTTCAGTAAGCAAATGTAATATGTCTCATGCTTTGATCCATTTTATGATAGAAAGCTATAGAAAAGTAGTAGACAATAAATAAAGTCCCTCCCTCCAGTATTGAGGTGACAACCCATCCACAGTACTCCTTTCATGTGCTACTGACTACTTTCCATAAGGAAGCCTTTCCCAGTTCTGAGCATCTTCCTTAAGATTTTTTGGCTTTCCATGGAAACTATTGGAGTAGGTGAGATGTCCATCAGTAATCTGTCAGACTCACTTAATGGTCAGTCCATCTCTTTTTCCAAATTTTCTGCCATTTTTCTGGTTTGGTTCCTCATTGGTGAAGTATTATAGGCTGCTCACAATCACAATTCCCCTCTCTATTTCCCTTTGACTGTCTCTAAATTTTTATTCTTTAGAGTTTAGTATTGAGAAACAATTAAGAACATATAATCGGTGGAGGGAATTTCCAATTCTGATGAAATTGAAGGCAAAAAGAAAAAAGGAAAGGAGAAGGCAAATAGAGAGAAATAAAGGAAAGGAGTGAGAAGAAAAAACAGAGGAAAGAAAACAATAAAAGGAAGGCTTCCCTATTCGGGATAGGGTGTGATGTGACCGAGAAAAGTAGATAATATAACTTCAACCAAGGAGCAATTGGAGGTGGATGGAAAGGAAGGGACTTGAAAAGATATTCTCTATGCCAAGCAGCCTCTTGTGAAATTAATTTCGAATAATAATAATAGCTTGTTTTTTATCCCCTAAATACAAGAATTTAAACTTATCACCATTGACTTTTTTAAGATACAATCGAATACTTTAGTCTTTCAGAATCTGGATCTTGACTGTCATTTACTATGTTCGCTATCCATTCCAACTTCTATCATCTGCAGACTTCACCAGGATACCATCTATCCCATAGCAGACCGACTGTCTGTCATAGACTAAAATGGTAAAGAGTATAGGAGTAAGGAATTCTGTAAAGAAGAAACACAAACTCAATAGTCATGTGAGAAGAGCTCTAGACTTTTGCTAATCAGAAAAACACAAATTTCATTAGCTCCTTGAATTTACCTGACCTCTATCAAATTGGGAAATACAAAAAAGATGACAGATTACAATACTGGGTATACCTTGGGACAGTTCTCATAATACACGTTTGTTATTACATTTGTTTTACACTTAAGGATTGGTCCTGTCATTTTTTATGGTAAGAATTGTAAAATGTGAATTCATAATCACCCACCATCCCTAGTACTGAGACTATATCCCAAGATTATTAATGAAAAGAAAAGAATTTATAAACATATATAAAATATATATTATGGGTATATAAATATATACCTACATATACATTGTTGTATATGTTAGATATGTATATGATACACGCTTCTCTACATAATACATATTATATATATATAGAGAGAGAGACATACGGCATATATATAATGCTATATTATACAAATGATATATGTATATCATACACATGTATTTTTAGCTGTATTTTTGTAAGAGTAAAATGTTAGCTAGTGGGTTTGGGGGAGAAAGTTGTTGTCTACTAACTGGAGAATGACTAAGTAAATCAAGATATTCTGATTTAGTGAAATATTATTTTATTTTATGTTGCACATAAAGAAAATGAAGAAATATTGAAGGACTTCCATGAAGTAGTGCAGAGTGTATAAAGCAGAACCTAAGAAGAAAATGCTTGACAATTTCTTTTTGTTAAAGGCAATGGTAACTATTAAAAGTTCATGTTACACAGAAAGTATATAAATGTTAAAAGGGTCAGGAAAATAAGAATGATGTGTATTATACTCCTCCTTTGTAATAAAGTAAATATATGCAGTTTCTTTGGGAGGGTTAGTAATGATCACTGATTAGTGGAAGTTTGAGACACATTTATCTCAGGGTCCTCATTCATATATTTGAATATTTGTACTTATCTTTTGATTTCAAAGTAAAATGTACTGATATAAGAAACAAAATAATATATATACTTCACATATTATCTCTTAAAGTTAGTGGTGATTTCGAGTGTTTCTATTGATGGCTGTTAAGTTTTTAACAAAGTGTAACAGAGAATATTTAAGAGAATCAAGGAATATTAAAATTGGAAATGTCCATTAGAGATCATTTAGTGTAATTCCATTTTAAAAGTAAAAAATTAAGCCACTAAGAGAGGAAATGACTTCCCTAAGGTAACACAGCTACTGTTTTATGTTTTCGAAGTACAACACATATTTCTCTTCATGATGAAGAATTCTTCAATTTCTACTTTTAATTTAAAAAAATCATGGATGAACTAAGCAACTCTATAGTTCTATTAAATTATAGATTACTTAAGGAAGATTATGAGTTCAATAAGAACCTAAATTTCAAAATGAAGAATGATAAGATGTTGAAATGTTGTGATCATTATTAGAACACAAAGTTTCTCCATCTACTTGCCTTCTCATTCCAAACTGTTCTTGTCCATTTCCTCCATTAGTCCTTCATGGTGAATCTATGGCTTAACAAACTACAAAATGACTACTAACTCATGCACCATTAAAAAACATAGAAATAAAGGACATCATCATAATCTAGTTTGAAATCAAATGCCAACATTGCTTGGAAAATCACACCTCTATTCAGTTCTCATTTTTCTCCTGCTGATGCAATTACAATCATCCCCTCTTTCAAAGTGTTGTTTAGATTTTGATGGAAAACACTTTACTCAACCATTCATATGAGCATATGATTTTTATTTCTTTCTGTTCATGTGATACATTTCTCTCCTAAGATCCTCTCCTGATGCCATTACATAGACTGACTATCCACCTGAAGGTTTAGAGGGTCATTGTGCATACTTTGTTGTAGTCTGCCTGTGAAATCTGGACAGTATTCCAGCGCCATGCCAGAAAACAGAATTGCAACCATTTGATTTGTCTTAGAAGATTCTGAAGATCACTTGGCAGGACAAGGTACCACATACTGAAGTCCTTACTCAAGCTAAACTGCAAAGTATTCAAACTTTGCTTCAGAGAGTACAATTCCAATGGGTTGGCCATGTTGTTCAAATGCAAAATGTACGCTTGCCTTATGGAGAACTCACATAGGGTAATTGCTCACATGGTGGTCAGAAGAAGCAATAGAAGGATACTCTCAAGGTCTCTCTTAAGAGCTTTGAAGTTGATTGTGTGACATGGGAGACACTAGCAGCATAGCATGCCTTCATCAGAGAAGTTACTGTGCTCTATAAGTAAATCAGAATTGAAACAGCTCAAAAGGTGTTTAAATTTAGAGTATCCACCCCAAATGTGGTATTGTTAATGTATTTTAATTTGAAGATCTTTCCCACCCATTAATAGCCCATGTGACCTGATTAAATCACACAGAAGTCTAAGTCACATGTGGTGGGAGGAGCTTGCTGAAGAGGTGGAACAGTAAGGATAGAACAGTGCAGTTGAAAGTTGGTGAGAACAGTTAGAGCAGAGCAGAGAGAGGACATGGGCAGGAAGACAGCTAGGATTGTGAGTGTTTGCCTGTGGGAAGGCCCCTGTGTGGGGTTAGGAGGAAGGCTTGGGAATGGCTGTCCCCCTGCAGTGATAATGTATATTGACTGCTTGGCTACTATAACAGATTTGGCTTTGTAGTGTTTGAATAAAAGTTCTTCTTCTGCTTCTATATGAAGAGTCTGTTATACTTTGCTATTCAGAACTATGCCAGCATATTCACAGTTGCCATCAGTGCTGTGAATATTGCCTTAGCAATACATTTGGAGCCAGGAAAAGGATCTCAGGGTATAAAATCTATTTGGAGGCAGAAGAGCTTTAGAGGTTGAAATGGATATTCCAGGATGGGAAGATTTACCTTATTCTCTCCTAGCAAAGGAATGAGCTAAAAGCACTGGACTTTGTGAAAACTGGGAACCAAGGTTATGGAAGGGAGGACCTAGAGATATGGAAAGATGTTTACAAGGAGCACCAATAAAATCAGAGAAAGTACTGGCAGGAGTGTAGGAGAGGCTGGATTTTATTAACAGGTTATGGTTAATTATGTGTAAAAGCAGAGATGAACTGCTGAAGGAAAAAATTCAGATGGAAAAAAGAGTTAGCTAGTTTGCATGGAAATTCTCAGTGTTTAGGCTCTCCTTTAAAAGAGCAAGCTGGAGGGTCTCAGGTGGTAGAAGACAAAACTGTCCATTTAGCTCAGAAGGAGAAGCAAAAAATTGGCAAAAGGCATGTGTAGATAGCCTTTGTACAGGCGGAGCCTAGTTGCCACAGTGACTGACAGGAGAGTGTGTTGGAGGAAAACGTAGCAAAAGTAAGAGAAGGAAAATGAAGCAATGCTAGAGTAGGAGTTTCTGAGGCAGAAGCATGCCCAATACTAAAATGAAAGCAGGAGAACCAGGGGGCCAACCCAGTGTTTAGGGAGGTAATGGAGAATTTTAGTCAGCAAGAAGTCACAGATATTTTGGGTCAGTCTGCCCAAAGGAGGGGAGAATCATTAATATCTTGGATGGTAAGAATTAGTGATGAAGGGGCCAGAGGAGTATCTATAGATGGTATGGATTGCTTGAAATTCATATAAGAATTCTTTTGTACAGCAAGCTTTTAGAGATTACCATATGCAAGGAGGTAACAATAAAACCAATCTTTTAGCTTCAGCAGCATATGAATGTAATGAGCAATATGCTACGGATTCTGTGTGGCCTAGTGGAGACAGACTGTGGTATTCACTTAGGGATGGTTGAGAAAGTTAAAGGAGGAGATAATGAAGACTGGCATAATGATCCGAAATGCAGATGTATACTATGATACGCCTGTAACAGTTTCCCATAGAAACATAATAGCGGAGGCCAGATCCAAGATGGCAGAGTAGAAGGACAGATCTGTTCTAGCCCTCCCCCACAGCCCATAAAACACCTATCAAAATGACACTAAACAAATTCTAGAAAAGCAGAAACCACAAAATGACAGAGTGAAAGGGATTTCCAGTCCAAGACATTCTGGAAGGCTGATAGAAAAGGCCTATCACAACAGGCTCAGAGTGGAGCTCAGCGCAGTCTTGGCTCCATGGCATGGCACAGACAGAACTAGAGCAGACTTTAGAATGTGGAATCTCAGGCAACAGCTGTGGTTGCCAGATTTCTCAACCCACAAATGCCAAAGACAGCTTCAAAGGTCAGTGAGAAAGCTCTTTCACTTGGATGAGAAGGGAACGGGTTCTGGTTCCATCCCCAAGGTGGCAGCCATTGCTGCATCAGCAGTGTCCATTCTTGGAACTCTCAGCCTAAATACCCTGAAGGAATTGAGAGGCTGATTTGGATCTCAGCACTAAGAGGTGGTCCTTGGGTGAGAAGGAACACTGACATGGTAGAGCTGGTGGAGGCTCTGGAGAAGGAGTCCTACTCATAGTTCCTGGGCAGAAAAATTTGTGGTTGCTCCAGGACCAGAGTGCAGGCCAGGAGAGAAGTAAACTCCTCTCCCTTGATGGTGCCATCTTGGAGGAGCTAAGAACTTACAGGTCCCTAGAGTATACCCTCCATTTGAAAAAGGACTCAAAAGTCAAATAACTGACTGGGAAAATTCTCAAAGCTGGGGGAAAATAAGACTATAGAAGGCCACTTTCTTGGTGAACAAGTATTTTCTTTCATCCTTTTGGGTGAGGAAGAACAAAGTATACCATCAGAGGAAGACCTAGAAACAAGGCTTCTACATCCAAAACCTCTATAAAAATATGCAATGGCCTCAGGTCATAGAAGAGCTCAGAAAGGATTTTGAAAATCAAGTCAGAGAAGTGGAGCAAAAATTGAGTAGGGAAATGAGAGCGATGCAAGAAAATCCTGAAAAGCGAGTCAACAGCTTGCTAAAGGAGACACAAAAATGGTGAAGAAAAGCACACCTTTAAAAACAGACTAATCCAAATTGCAAAAGAGGTCCAAAAATCCAGTAAGGCGAACAATGCTTTAAAAAAAGAATTAGCACACACATTCAATTTGGAAAGAAAATCTATCTTACACTACAGGAAAGTAGGGGAGAAGGGGATAAATGGGGTGTGGCAGGAATGATAGAAGGGAGAGCAAATGAGAGGAGAGAGCAATTAGAAGTAAACACTTTTGTCTAGGGATAAGATCAAAAGAGAGAACAGAATAAATGGGGGGCGGCAGGATAGGATAGAAGGAAATATAGTTAGTTTTTCACAACCTGAGTTTTATAGAAGTCTTCAGCAAAACTAGATAGAATAGAGAAGTAAGAACTGCCCCCACAGATTCTTCTGAACCCTTGCAACTAAGTTTCTCACATTTTGAGGGAGAATAGGAAATTAGCTAAGCTCCAGCTCAGATTAAAGAAATACGCAGATGGGGTTAGAGACCCCATATCAATTTGACCTAGAAATGCTGAATCTCGGAATTTGCTTTAGCCTGAGCCATGAGGAGAAACATTGAAATGCTGGATCGCCAAGGCAATATTCACAGCACCAATGGTGACTACGAATATGCCAGTATAGTTTGAAGTCACAGAATATAATAGACTTTCCATAAAGAAGGCACAAGAAAACATTAATTCAGACACCAGAAAACTTTATTCCAACATCAGAAAAACAAATCCATCATAGCAACAAAGAAGTAATAGACATTATCACTCTAGGAGACACCTCCATTCCCAAACCTTACCCCACTGCTGGGGCCTTGCAACAAACACTCCCAATTCTAGTTGTCTGCTTGCCTGCGCCCTCTCTCTCCCTCTGTTCTAACTACAATTTCCTCTGTCACTGTCACCAATTTATCTTGCATATATCTTCTCTGCACATTCTTGTTTGCATGCCATTACCACATCAGACTGTGAACTTTTGATAAAAGGGGTTATTTTTTGCCTTTCTTTGTATCCTCAGTGCTTGGCATAGTTTCTGGTACAAAGGCAGTTAATAAATTCTAACTGTCTAATAAGAGGCTATTGGCATTCTAAATTAGAATTGTTGTCTTCTCCACATATAGGTCCTTTGACAAATTCTTATCTACAGAGGACATGTACGCTAATATTTGCTGTGGCACGAGTCCTCTTTCTAGTCTAGATTAGCATTTTGGCATTTCTGATCATGGGTGAGATTGACCAATAATTTTTTTGTGGTGAAAATGAGAGATGTATGATAATATGTTCAGATTGACTTTGATTTCTGCTGATAGAAAATCCTGAAAAGCGAGTCAGGACAGGAACTAATGAGTGATGACTACCAGATTCATGCCAAACAGATTCATCAAAATAGGTCTCAATTTTTCCCTGAACTCTCTTTCTTTCTCATATTTTCCTTGGACTTTTTTTATCAATAACTTTATCTTTTATTCTATTTGTGCATTACATATAGTTGTGAGGGAGAGCTAATATACTGATTTACAAAACTGAGACTCAAAAAACTCTTTACAGATTAATATAATGGGCTTCTTTATCAATTCTCATTTGCATGGCTTAACTCTTCATATAGTGGAGTGTGATCTAGACTTGGATCAAAAACCCTGGACTTGAGGGTCTTGCCCTTTTGGACACTAGAAATGGACATCTCATCCAGGTTTGGGTGAGTTATATAATTATGATGATTGAGCCAGAAAAACCTCAGCCCTAAAGATCAAAACCTAGGTGATGGAACCTATGTACTAAAGGGAAGTGCCACTGGATGATACCTGAAGGAGATTTTTAACTGTGGAGATAAAGAGAAAGGAGTTCTTGTATCTTTACTCTTTTGACATAAGTAATCCCTTCTTGGAAAATTATTCTCCATTCAATCCAAAGTGAAGAGACATATACTCCCTGATCATTTATTTTATAAACATTTCCATCTCTTCATACCTGGCTACTAGGACAGTCCTGTATCTGGAAATGTAGTTTATCCCACTTACATAACTGATAGAAGAGCTAGTACTCTTAAAGATTATTTAAGTCTTCTTAAAGCCCTAAAAAGTAGGAGAGGACCTATATTATTAAAGAAGTATCTTCTTGGATATGTATGTATTTGTGTCTTCCATGTTCCTTTAATAAAATCCCACTTGCCTGCTTTGAGAAAGAATAGGTCTTTTTATCATGTCATAAAAACTCTGAATAGTGTCATTGTTCAGTTGTCTAGTTATGTACAACTCTTCATGACCCCATGGATCAAATATCCTTTGGATTTTCTTGGAAAATATACTAGAGTGGTTTGCCATTTCCATCTCCAGTTTTACACAGGCAGGTATTACATGACTTTCTTGGGGTCACACAGCTAGTAAGTGTCTGAGGTCAAATTTGACCTCTGATCTTCCTGACTCCAGACTCAGTACACTTTCTCCATGGGACCACCTAGTTGCCCCCTACCCCCGACAATAATGTGGTGGTCTCTAACTAACAAATGTTTGACTGTAGCAGATAAGATGGGAAAGTAGAAATGAGGAAAGCACTGAATTTGAAGTCAGAGGATTCGAATTTGGATCCTGAAGCTGTTGTGTATTACATATGTGATCCAGGTCAGGTTATTTGCTCTCTTTGAGTTTTCATTTCCTCATCTTAAAACTTTAAATTAAGAGACTGTTCCCTTCTATGTCTAAATCCAGGGATAGAAAGAGTACTTCCAGATAAACCTGGAAAGTGAGGAGATCATTGGGACCAGTGTCTAGATAATTTGATTTGCACACAGATGCATGTCCTTAGAGTCATTCTTAGGGCTTTGTCTTCTTCATTCCAAATTTGAACAGCTGCTAAGGCTCCTTGATTCTACCTCCACAACGCCTTTCTTCTCCCCTCCTTCTCTGTACTCATATGCTCTCCACCCTGGTTAAAACTCTTATTGCCTCTAGCTTGGACAATGGCAATAATCTGATAAATTTTTATATTGCCTCAATCCTTCGCACATTTCAATTCATCCTGAACATCAGTTGCTAAACTGATATTATCAAAGCCCAAGTCTGAAGATATCATTCTTCTGTTCAATGAACTAGTTTCTCCCTTAACTTGCTAGAATCAAACGCAGTGTTTTATGTTTGCTTTTTAAACTCCCTCTAAATCTGACTCCATCTTTTCAGACTTTTGTGTTACTTCCCCTCATGGTCTCTCATGTTTCGAATACACTCCCTTCTCATTTCCATATCTTAGGCTCTCTGATTTTCTTTATAGTTTTGCTTGAACATTATCACCTATGTGAAACCTTTTTTGATCTTTCCTCTTGCCCCCAGCTTCCACATAAATTAACTTGTGTTTATTTTACATATACTTTTATGCTGTCTGCCGTATAAAAGGAGGCCACTTTCTATTTTACATTCTAGCACCTAACTCAATTTCTCGTATATTGTAAGCATTTAATAAATGATTGTGGGTTGATTGGTCAATGGAAAATGTCTGGGCACACAGTTGAATGGACAAAGAAGAGTCACAAAAGGGCACTGTTAAATACCAGCCCCATGAAAAGATGATTTTAAGCTGATACCTTGCTGGAGAGACTGGCAACTGCCAAATCTGCTTATCCTCCTCTGTGGTACTGTCTTAGCCTTGTTCTGGGTAGATCTCTTTCTTTTCTCCCACTTTGAATCTTTTACTCTCAGGGTCAGGTCATAGATTCCCACTTAGCCTTTTAGATTGGTTGCCTTTGGAAATATCTAGTTTTGACCTTAACTTTCTAATGACCTACAGATATCTTTACTTGGATGACATCCTTTACCCTCAATTCTAATATAGATGTATTTTCTGGGCTGGATTTTGCTGATCTCTCAAACAGTCTATTCCATTCTTTTGAAATATCAGGAAATCAATAGGAAAAAAATCTCTTTATTCTCAGATATACCACTGAAAAGAGGACTCAGTGTCATCTAGAAGATAAAATGTGAGAGAGGGTCCTTATTTCAACACATTTGGTGCATCATCTTGTGCAAAACCATTATGAAATTGTAGGGAAGAGGACTGGGAGCTAGGAAGGTATTATTGGTAAGCTAATTAATCTGGGTAAGTTCCAAAGAAAGGCTAAATTTTAGTTTGTGGCCTTAAATATGAGCAAGGAATCTCTTTGACTTTGGGGCAGAGGCAAATAGCATTGCTAAGGAAGTTTTTATTATTTTTTTTCCCAGTTATCTACTTTGAAAAAAATTAGGTAGTATGTGTCACAGGAAATTCATATAGAAATTAGAGGGTGATGGTTCAGCTTTAGGACCTTTGTTTTGCTTCTAGTTGAGGCACTTTTCTTCAAAAAATTAAGAAGACAAAACCCCAAACTTCCTTAATATAATATCAACTCAACTTTTACCTTTCTTATATCAGAGTATTGAGGCAAAAGGATGAATGACCAAGGTTAAGCATCTTGTCAAAGTCTCTTGAATGAAAGTCTTTTCAGCACATTTCTCATGGCTGCATTCACCTCCTTGTTCCGCAGGCTATAGATGACAGGATTCAGCATGGGAGTCACCACTGAATAGAACAATGTAATAAATTTATCTGTAATTGAATTTTTGGACTTGGGCTTTATATACATGAAGAGGACGGTGCCATAAAACACAGTCACCACAGTCAAGTGCGCAGAACAAGTAGAAAAAGCTTTTTTCCTCCCTTCTGAAGAGTTAATTCTCAGGATAGCAGAAAGAATAAAAATATAGGAGATAATGATTAATAATAAGGGGGAGAATGCAAGTGTTATGCTGTCTATCAACATAACAATCTCATTCAAAGAGATGTCAACACAGGCCAGCTTTAGTATGGCTAAGATTTCACAAAAAAAGTGATCAATTACATTTTTCCCACAAAAGGGCAATCTTATTGCAAGAGTTGCTTCCAGAGTGGAGTTGAGAAAACCAACAACCCAGCATGTAACCACCAGCTGCACACAGTGTTTCCTGTTCATGATGATAGGGTATCTGAGAGGGTTCCAGATGGCCATGTACCTGTCATAGGCCATTGTGGCCAGGAGCACACATTCTATGGATCCCATGGCAAGGAAGATATACATTTGAACCATGCAACCAGAGAAGGAGATGGTTTTTTTACCTGATGAAAAGTTTGTCAGCATTTTGGGGACAAAAGAAGATGTAAAACATATATCTAAGAAGGAAAGACTACGGAGAAAAAAGTACATTGGGGTGTGAAGGTGAAAATCCAGGATCGTCAGAATAATTATAATACTGTTCCCCAGCATGATGACTATGTACATCACCAGACATAAAAAAAAGATGAGCATTTCAGTCTTTGGGTATTCTGAAAACCCCAGTAGAATGAACTCCCTCCCGGATGTCCAGTTGAGTTCTTCCATTACGTTTTCTTTCACCTGTAGTAGTCCAGACAGAAAAGAATAGATGCTTAGTGACTAGCTCCTGGAGAAGTTGGAATATTAAGAAGAGGACATTAACCTATTAGCACAATCTGATGTCAAGGAAGAAGCCACAGAATTGAACCTGGAAGTTGTACCTTTAGCCTTTGTTGAAAGGGAAGTTCAGTTTCATTCATAAAGGACTCACTGAGGTCCTATTATCAATCAATAATCAAAAAACATTTTTAAAATGTATATTATGTTCCAGGCACTGGGCTAAACACTGGACATTATGTGCATAGCCTCATGAAATAATGGATATAAAGAGAAGATATGATTGCTGCCATGAAGAAAGTGTGAGGACAGTCTAAATGAGTAGAATACCCTATATAGAAACATGTTACATTTAATGAACATAGATATATCCTTTGGACACAGAAAACCATTCTAAGACATGGAATTTCTATGGTGAGTTAGAAAATAAATTCTATATCACTGTGAGGGTGCTAGACTAAAATGGGGCAGAATTCTCCGAAGAGTTAAGATAGTTTGGGCAGATAGAAGGCAGGTTTAGGTAATCAAATGGTCAAATCAGGGGAGGTCAACGAAAGTAGGAGGAAGGAACCTGAGCAGATAATCAAGACCTAAGTTCCAGGAAATCAGAAAGCCAATAAAAAGGAACAAGCGCATTCTACTCTTAGGACAGAAGGGATTTTGTGTGTACCATGTTTTATACTTTCTATTTAGTGTAGGCACCTCTCAGTCCATAGGTGTTTATCATTTCCAAAAGTTCGTCTATTTATTCACAAGCACTTAATAAACATCTACTGTGTGTCAGGTACTAGAAATATGAAGACAAAAATGAAACAATTATTTTAAGAATCATACATTCTACCAGGGAATACTATATGTATGTTTATGTATGTATGTATATATGTATATACATGTATGTATTATATAGGTATAATATATATCTGTGTGTGGACATATACACATATATGTATACACACAAAGCTACATATAAAATAAATATATGCAGAATGAATGTAAAATAAATATAAGGCAGTTAAATACATCCTGGAGAAGTAGGAAGAATATCAACAGTTTTAAGGATCAGGAAATTCATTGGATAGGAAGTAACACTTGAGCCGTGTCTAGGTAGCATTTAGGAATGCTTACTTATAGATAATCAATGGTGTTGAAGCAAACATACAAAGACAAAAATGAAGCAATCTTGATTCAAGGGGCTCACATTCTATTACAGGAGACAACATATACACATTATAATATATACATAGCTTTAAGGACAAAGGTGAATTAAGTCAATCGGTCCACTTAACTCCAGCCCAGATTTCTAGGAGTTGGTCAGGGACCACAGGTGATTTTTACTTCTAATTAATGAAGGAAAAGAATGGACCCATAATAAACTTCAATTGCCAAAAGTCTTCAGTATGTTTTCAGACAATATAAGCAAAGATTGTACTATTTGAGTACACATGTGAGTACTACTTGAGTCCATCTTTAAACATAGACTACTTGTCCTTAAATGATACCTCTTTGAAAGGACTATCAGATAATTAATTAGCACACATTTATTAAGCCCCTATTGTGTATCAATGTACCAGCTATTGCCCTAAGGAGCTTATATCCTATCAGAGGAGACAGAATGTACACATACACACACATGTGCACAGAGAGAGAGAGAGTGAGAGAGAGAGAGAGAGAGAGAATGTATGTATGTATATATGTGTAGAGGAGATTTAAAGTAATGGTCCAAGGTACTTGTGAACAGAAAAGGTAGGAGTAATACAAGAGTTTGGGTAGGGTAGAAGGGAAGTCATGAGCAGCTGAGAGAATCAGGAAAGACTTGTACCTCTTCCTCATTTCTCTGTTCTGCTTTAATAGCCTCCTAGTCAACTGGGCTCAGACCTTCATAAGGCATCTCTGACTCTTCCAGTTCCACAACTTTTATCTAATCAGTTGCCAAGTCTGGCTGATTTTGAGTCAGTACCGTCTTCCCCATTCATCTCCTCTCTACTCACATGTCTACCCCCACTAGTTGAGGCCCTTTTCATCTCTAGCTTTGGTTGTTATAATGGGGCAGATGGGTGGTACAGTGGAGAGAGTGCTGGGCCTAGCATCAGAAAGATTCATCTCCGTGAATTCAAATCTGGCCTCAGACATTTACTGGTTATGTGACCCTGGGCAACTCACTTAATCTTGTTTGCCTCACTTCCCTCAACTTAAAACGAACTGGAGAGGGACATCACTCTAGCCAAGAAAACCCCAAGTGGGGTCATGAAGGGTCAGATCCAACTGAAAACAAGTGAATAATCACAATGATTGTAATAACTTCTCAATTCTTCTCCTGCCTCTTGCATCTCTTCTTCAATCTATCTTCCACATAACTAAGAAAATACATTTCATAATGCAAAGTTCTGACTATATCATTTAGCTTAAAAAACTTCCCCTATTACTTACAGGATAAACCACAACCTATTCAGCTTACTTTTCCTCTTTTCATATGATTCCTCTTCACATAATTCATGTTTGAGCAAAGTGGCTACTAGATTATCTCCAATCTCATTATTCCATTTCATACAACACTGCACAATAGCAGGCCAATTAGTCAGTCAACTAGAATTTATAAAGCACCTACTATGAGCCAGGAGCTGTGTTATGCTTGGGTTGCAGTCCTTCTTCACTGTCTGTTGAAATTCTCCTCTTTTGCAAGGACTAACTGAGGTACCAACTAGTCTGTCATGTAAGTTAATAAAATATTAAATAATTTTTTATTTATTTAATATATTAAATATGAAATTAAATGAATTTCAAAAAATAAAATAGTAAAATAAAAATACTTTCCCTCTTCAAGTTTTTCCAGAGACCTTAAGTTTCTTTGCATTCAGGCTTATAGTGTGTTGGGTAAGCCCTATCATAGCATTATAAATTAAACCTAATTAGGAGACTTTAGACATTAGCCATTCCAAAGCCCTTCTTTTACAGATGAGGAAACCAAGGCCTGTGGAGAGGATGTGACTTGCTAAAGGTAGTAAATGGCTGAATTAGAGTCTGAATGTTTATCCTTTGACTCTATATCTTGTATTTTCTCCACTACATATCAGACTGGAAACTCCTGGAGAGAAAGACTCTTCCCTTTTTACATCTTTGCATCTCCTTAATGTAATTACTTGTTTCTCTCAGCAGCCTTCTATTTCTATTCTCAGCTCCTGTTCTTTGCTTCAGAATAACCAGAAATACCTGGCTACTACTGACAGTCTAGTTTAATCCGTCATTATTCACATTTCTATCAACAACAATGTAAGTGGCCTTGAAACCGTCTCTTCTCATCAACGATTTTCAGTAGAAATTTGAGATAATTATTCAGAGATCTTGGCTGGTGCCATCTTTCACCTTATGTATCTGCTGGTTGCGTACTCCTTCAGGGTAAGGATTGTGCCTCATTCACCTTTGCACCTTGGTGAGAAGGTGGCAATAAAAGTGAGCTTAGGGAGAGGATAAAATCATGGGACTCAAGGTAATAGTATTACTGACCAAGCGCTCAAAGAGAAGGCAAACTCCAAAGATTCATTTTGTCGATGAGTAAACTGAGACCTAGGGAGGATAAATGACTTGCCCAAGGTCACATTAAGGCTGAGATATTGTGAAGCATGGTTCTCTGACTCCAAAGCAAGTTTTCTTTCACTCTACTACACTGACATTTTGAGTTTCAGAAGATTATAGGACACTTGGGTGGCGACGTTCAATAGCCCATTGATGAAATGTGGAAGCTTTTCCTTATCTCATTAATATCTTACTCTTCTTATTGCAGATTAAATACATGAAAAATGATGGTTATTCAATCAGTAAATTCACCTCAATACCTTAGTGATCAGTAAGACTGAATACATTGACCACAAAACTTTGCTGCTTGGTAAGCAATCTCTTGTGTTTGCACTTCATATGCTTCCTTCTCCAGAGACTACATTGAAATTTCAGAAACTCATAATAATCTGATCCTATAATGAGCTTTCAGGTATTTCCTAAGTAATTCTTTTAATTTGGTGAAGTATTAAAACACACTGTAAATGTTGTCAGAGAAACTTAGAAATTTCATTTACCTTCAAGCATGTGTTGTTTTCCTCTTTCTCTGCTGTTGACTTGATTTCTAAATCATGTTATAATCCCAACAGGATTTGGGTTCCTCTCCTAGAACATTTCATAAAGTGATCAAACGCAAGATTCTCAGCACCAATAACAACTCTCATTGGGTTCATTTCTTCTCTTTTTTTCTCCAGAATAAGAAGAGAAGCAGCCCAGTCAGACCTGGCTTGTGCTTCTGATAAATGAACAGTCATGCATGAGACTACGAAGCTGATTTCACAGAACTCTGTAACTCTGGCTTTTACATAGTCCTAAAACTGCGATTAAACTCTGGAGGACTAGGGTTTCTCTGGGAAAACAATTTCATAATTTCTTTTCAGGGACCTACTCCATCCCTTAAGCAATTTCAACTTTTGACTCAAGAATTTCAGTATACCCTGAGGAATAATGCCTTTAACTTTTCCATATTGCACAGACCCAATTATCTCAACTTGGTTTTTGTTTTCTTGTTTTGTTTTGAAACAACAATCATCCTTAGTTCTTGCATTTTGGAAGTATTTTGTTGGGCTTTCATACTCTTGCCTTAAAGAAAACTTCTCAAAGATGTCAGAAACTGAAATGTCAGGAATTCTATTATTATAAACATAACCTATATTTATTCTAAAAAACTTGCAAAGGAATATGATTCTCTTGATATGGACAGAAGAAAAAGAAACTATAAATCTGTGGAACTGAAACTGAAAATCTGAGGATGTTGGATCTTTGACCATAGACACAGTGGAAGGCAATAAGCAGCAAAGAAATTTCCTGTATTATTATTGGTGAGGACTTTGTTCAGCAACCATAAGTCTAAGAAAATTGCTTGAGGCACAGAGAAATTAAAATAATTGCCTAGGGTCACAAAGTCAGTGTATGTCAGAAATGGGGTTTGGATCCAGGTCTTCCTGTCTTTGAGGACAGCACTTTATTCACTGCAAGCCTACTTCTCATGAACAATCATGATGACTCCCATATTGATATCTCCAGTCCTGACTATTGATGAGAGTTCTAGTCAGTGGAATTTTCACTGACTCTGGAGTTCCAGGTCCTGGGTTCAAATCCCTACTCATTCTCTTGCTACCTGCCTAATTTTGACCTCAGATTTGTACGTATAAAATAAGAGGATTGGACTAGATGACTTTGTAGCTTCTTCCAACTTTAAATCTATGATCCTACCATATCTTTAGTTATTGAAAACATTTGCCAATGCCTTAATAAAAAGTAAATGTAGACAAGAGGGAAACATTATTTTGTAGCTCATATTGGGTAGTCATAAAACACTGAGTAAAATGAAAAATCCAAACAATTTAAAACTTGGAAAACACAATAGCACCTCATATCACTGAACTCAAATTACCTACTCATCTGTATATATTCACTTTTGAAAAGAATTGGTGGCTTAAATAGGAGTACATTTTAGTCTCCTCTATTGATTCATCTGATATAGAATTTGGAGTGAGAAGATGTGAGTTAAATTCATACTACTGTGTAAGCTTGCACAAGTCACTTAATTTCTCTATATCTTAACTTCCTTTTCTGTCAGCAAGACCAATTTGAAATGTGTGTCACTGATGCAAGAGGCCATAAGGGCCTGAGCAAGGATTTTGATATTGTGAGTGGAAAGAAGTTGATGTCTATAAGAGTTGTTGTAAGGACAGAAAAATCACTAGGATAAAGTGCTCTGTGGAGGATGGATTGGAGTGGGGGAGACATTTGAACTATGGAAATCAATTAGGTGACTATTGCAAACCCAACCCTGGATTATAATCATCTGTTCCCTTCATTCCTACTGATGTGCTACTGAATGGAACTAGAGGACATCATGAAACTGAGCTGATTGGGTCCATGAAATTTTATGTTATCGAATTACAACTGGACCTTCAAGGTAACAAGGCAGCCCTTCTCCTCTCTAACAGATTCCTTATCTCACTCACCATGGCTATTTCAAACATTATCATTTGTCCTCCAGAATCTCACATCATGGAAGAGCAGAGCACAGCCCAGTACAGGTGCAGAGCACAGCATAGCCTGGGCCAGGCCAAGGCAAGAAGAGGAATGGAGTGGTCTTCAAGGTGCCACCAGCAGCAGTTGAGGGTCCCAGGTTCCTCAACACACAAATGTCAGGCAGCTTCAGAGGTCACTGAGAAAACTCTTTCACTTGGCTGTGAAGGGAACACAGGGGTCTAGCCCTGGCCCCAGGCAGCAACAGCTTCTACTGTTGGAACCCTGGCCTAAAGCCCTTGGGGGAATTGAGCAACTGATCTGTATCTCAGCACTGAGTGACTGACCAGGGGTGAGGAGTGCTGGGGTGGTGGAGCTGGTGGAGGCTCTGGAAAGGGAATCCTACTCACAGACAAGAGTACAGGCCAGGAAAAGAATAAGCTCCCTTCCCTTGATTATGCCACCTTGGATGAACTGAGAACTTACAGGTCCCCAGATTACACCCTCCCCTTGACAAAGAACTCAAAATTCAAATAACTGCCTGGGAAGATGCTTCAAAGAGGGGACAAGAATGAGACAATAGAAGATTACTTTCTTGGTGAGTAGCTATTTTCTTCCACCCATTTTGATGAGGAGGAACAATGCATGTCATCAGAGGAAGACCTGGGGGTGCAGGGTGGGGGTCAAGGCACCTGCATCCAAAACCTCCAATGTGGATGTCTAGTGGTCTCAGGCCATGGAACAGCTCAAAAAGGATTTTGGAATATCAAGTAAGAGAGGTGAAGAAAAGGTCGGGAAGAGAAATGAGAGTAATGCAAGAAAAGCATGAATAGTGGGTCAACAACTTGCTAAAAGAGACCCAAGAACATGCTGAAGAAATCAACACTTTTAAAAAAAGACTAACTCAAATGGCAAAAGAGGCCCAAAAAGCCAATGAGGAGAAGAATACTTAAAGAGCAGAATTAGCCAAATGGAAAAGAAGGTTCAAAAACTCACTGAAGAAAATAGTTCTTTAAAAATTAGAATGGAGCAGATGGAAGCTAATCACTTTGGGAGAAACCAAGAAATTACAAAACCAAACAAAAAGAATGAAAAAATAGAAGACAATGTAAAATATGTCATTGGAATAATAACTGACCTGGAAAAAAGACCCAGGAGAGAACAGTTTAAAACTTATGGGACTACATGAAAGCCATGATCAAAAAAAGAGCTTAGACATCATCTTTCATGAAATTATCAAGGAAAGCTGCCCTGATATTCTGGAAGCAGAGGGTAAAATAAATATTGAAAGAATTCACCAATCACCTCCTGAAAGAGATCCAAAAAGAAAAACTCCTAGGAATATTTGTAGCCAAATTCCAGAGTTTCCAGGTCAAGGAGAAAATATGCAAGCAGCTAGAAATGAACAATTCTGGTATTGTGTAAATACTCTCAGGGTAATGAAGCATCTGACAGCTTTTATATTAAGGGATCAAAGGATTTGGAATATGGTATTCCAGAATTCAAAGGAACTAAAACCAAGAATCACCTACACAGCAAAACTGAGTATAACACTTCAAGGGAAATATGGTCATTCAATGACATAGATGACTTTCAAGTATTCTTGATGAGAGGACCAGAACTGAATAGAAAATTTGACTTTCAAACACAAAAATCAAGAGAAGCATGGAAAGGTAAACAGGAAAGAGAAAAGATAACGGGCTTGCTAAAGCTGAACTGTTTACATTCCTACATGGAAAGGGAATATTTGTAACTCTTGAAGTTTTTCTCAGTATTTGCGTAGCTGGAGGTATTATACACACACACACACACATAGAGATGGATAGATAGATAGGTGATTGAAAGATAGATAGATAGAAATATAGATAGATTTATAGATAGATAGATAGATAGAGGGCATAGGGTGAGTTGAATAGGAAGGGAGGATATCTAAATAAATGAAATTAAGGGGTAAGAAAGGAATATATTGGGAGGAGAAAGGGAGAAATGGAATTGGGCAAATTATCTCTCCTAAAAAACGCAAGAAAAAACTCTTTTAATGGAGAGGGAAAGTGGGAGGTGAGAGGGAAAAAGTGGAGCTTACTCTCATTACATTAGGCCTAAGGAGGAAATAAGCACATCCGATCTCGTATGAAAATCTCTTACACTACCAGAAACAAAGGACAAACATACACTACAAGAAAGTAGGGGAGAAGGGGAGAAGTGAAGTATGGGGAGGGGATGATAGAAGGAAGGGAAAATGAGACTAGGGGGATAATTAGAAGTAAACACTTTTGGGTAGGGATAGTCGAATGTGATGAGGGTAAACTTCTTGTTTTTTCTCTCAGCTCTCCTCTTTTTCCCTCCACTAAAAAGTCTCCTGCTTGCCTCTTGAATGAGATATAATTTACCCTATTTCATTTCACCTTTTCTCCTCCCACTACATTTCTCTCTCACCATTTATCTTAATTTTTTTAAGATATGATCCCATCCTATTCAGTTCACGCTGTGCTCTCTGACTCTGTGTGTGCGTGCATGTGTGTGTGTGTGCACACGTGTACATGTGTGTGTGTGTATGTGTGTGTGTGGTCCCACCAACTACCCAGATACTGAAAAGTTTTAAGAATTACAAATATTGTCTTTCCATGTAGGAATGTAAACAGTTCACTTTTGGTAAGTCCCTTATGACTTCTCTTTGCTGTTTACTTTTTCATGCTTCTTCTCATTCTTGTGTTTGAAAGTCAAATTTGCTTTTCAGCTCTGGTCTTTTCATCAAGAATGCTTGAAAGTCCTCTCTTTCATTGAAAGACCATATTTTCCCCTGAAGTATTATACTCAGTTTTGCTGGGTAGGTGACTCTTGGTTTTAGACCTAGTTCCTTTCACTTCTGGAATATCCTATTCCATGCCCTTCGATCCCTTAATGTAGAAGCTGCTAGATCTTGGGTTATCCTGATTGTATTTCCACAATACTGGAATTGTTTCTTTCTAGCTGCTTGCAAGATTTTCTCCTTGACCTGGGAGTTCTGGAATTTGGCCACAATGTTCCTAGGAGTTTCTCTCTTTGGATCTCTTTCAGGCGGTGATCGATGGATTCTTTCAATACTTATTTTGCCCTCTGGTCCTAGAATGTCAGGGCAGTTTTCCTCGATAATTTCATGGAAGATGATGTCTAGGCTCTTTTTTTGATCATGACTTTCAGGTAGTCCCATAATTTTTAAATTGTCTCTCCTGGATCTATTTTCCAGGTCAGTTGTTTTTCCCATGAGATATTTTACATTCTCTTCCATTTTTTCATTCTTTTGGTTTTGTTTGGTGATTTCTTGGTTTTTCAGAAAGTCATTAGACTCCATCTGTTCCATTCTAATTTTGAGAGAACTATTCTCTTCAGTGAGCTTTTGGACCTCTTTTTCCATTTGGCTAATTCTGCTTTTGAAAGCATTCTTCTCCTCATTGGCTTTTTGAACCTCTTTTGCCAATTGAGTTAGCCTATTTTTCAAGGTGTTATTTTCTTCAGCATTTTTTTGGGTCTCCTTTGCCTAGGTATTGACCCATTTTTCATGCTTTTCTTGCACCTCTCTCATTTCTCTTCCCAGTTTTTCCTCCACCTGTCTAACTTGCTTTTCAAAATCCTTTTTGAGCTCTTCCATGGCCTGAGCCCACTGGTCATCTACCTCGAATGTCTGGGATACAGAGGCCCCAACCTCCACATCTTTCCCTGATGGCAAGCATTGCACTTCCTTATCAGAAATGATGGGAGGAAGGAACATCTCTTCCCCAAGAAAGTAGCTCTCTATGGTCTTATTTTGCTTCCTTTTTCTGGGCATTTTCCCAGCCAGTTACTTGACTTCTGAGATTCCTGTCCACCCCCACCTAGATCTGCCCAGCTAGTGCTTGGGGTCTGAGATTCAAATGGGCTTTCCACGGGAGGTGTGGCTGCTATTCAACGTGAGCATAAGTTCTGGTGTTCGGATGTGGTCAGGGCCACCTCCCAGGCTCAGTTCCCTTAGGGGGTTTATGCAGAGACCTCCAGTCTTGGAGCAAGTCAGTGGCAGGGCTGCCTCCCAGGCTCAGTTCCCTCAGGGGGTTTATGCAGAGTCCTTCGGTAATGGCCCTGAACTTCTGCCTGCTGTTCCGGGATTCCCTGGCTGCCGCCAATGCCTCTGCTGTTGCCTCTGCCGCTCCCATGCCACTGCCTTTCAAGGGGACCCATGTCACGGGGACCCCCTGCTCCCCTCTCAGCCAGCCTAGACGTCTCTCTTACCGACCTGTAGAGCCTGTGGGCGGAGGGACCTTCTTGGCCGCTGGAGGGTCCATCCCTGAAGCCTGCTTGGATCTGCTCCTCTGGGGCTGCGAGACCAGGGCAGTACAGGGGTGGACTCTGCTGTCCGGAGCACGACGGACCCCTGGGGACAGTTCTCCAGGGCTCTTTGGAACGGCAATCTTTTCCACTGTGTTTCTGGGCACCTTGCAGTGCACTAGAATCTGTGAGGAGTTCTTTTTGCAGGAAATATATGGGCTGTGGGTTTGGAGCTAGCATACGTGAGTCTTTCTACTCCTCCATCTTGGCTCCTCCCCTATAAAAATTATGTTAACTCAGTATCCCATTGTTCCCAGTCCTGCTTGTGCATCTGTGTTGGAGGAAACATAACCCAGTTGCCCTAATTTTTGTCACCTAGCCGAGTCTTCCCATACCTGTGACCTTAGTATCCTTACCATCAAAGTGTCATGTTCTTGTTACCATGGGGAAGAACTGAGATACAAGGGACCTACCTCCTCTGCTGGGGTGGACTCATCTGGATTTTCTTAAAGTTCCTTACAGTAGCTGACCCCACTTTGAAGCCACTGGTAAGGAAAGACAGTGAGCCATGCACTAAACTCGTTGAGAAAGGAGTGAGACTTACCGGGAGTTCAATAGTTCAGACCCACCAAGATCTATATTGAGTGATAAATTCAGACAGAAGGACAATATGGAAATGACTCTATCTATCTATCTGTCTATCTGTCTATCTATCTATCTATCTATCTATCTATGTGTACATACATACATATATTCATGCATAAGTATATTTATAATATAGGTATATATATATGTGCATATATACATACATATACATGCATACATACAGCACACACATTCTGTCCCATTAGATTGTAAACTCCTTTTTTGTTTTTCTTGTTTACTGAAGGTTTTGTTGGGGGAGAGAGGAGTTACCTCTAGTATTACCAAAAAAGAAAAAAAGAAAATCATTGGATAATTTAAAAAATTATTTTTTTAATTTTTAGTTTTCAGCATTCACTTCTATAAGATATTCAGTTCCAAATTTTCTCCCTATCACTCCCCTCCCCCTACTCCAAGACAGCATGCAAATTGATATAGCCTCTACATTCTTATTAAACTTATTTTCACATTAGTCATGTTACAAAAAAGAAATAGAACCAATAGAAGAAACCATAAGAAAGCAAAAAAAAAAATAGCGCAAATAATATGCTTTTCATCTGCATTCTGACCCTATAGTTCTTTTTCTGCATGTGGATAGCATCTTCCATCATGAGTCCTTTGGAGTTGTCTTAGATGCTTGCATGGTTAAGAAGAAAAAAGTCTATCAAAGTTAGTCACTGTACAATGTCGTTGTTACTGTGTACAATGTTCTTGTTCTGCTCATTTCATTCAGTATTAGCTTGTGTAATTCTTTCCAGGTTTTTCTGAACTCCACTTGCTCATCATTTCTTATAGCAGAACAGTATTCCATTACATTCATATGCCCCAACTTATTCAGATGTTCCCCAACTGATGGACATCTTCTCAATTTCCAATTCTTTGCGATCACAAAAAGTGCTTCTATAAATATTCTTGTACACATGAGTCCTTTGCCTACTTGTATGATCTCTTTGGGAAGTAGACCTAAAAGTGGTATTGTATTGTATATATTTTTTAATACATAGAAAAAAAGTTCAAAAGAACAAATTTCAAAATGAACAAGCAGGGCAACTTTGAAAGAAACATGTTCTTCACTAAGATCAAGCAATAAATAGAGATTTGAAGTTTCACGTGTTAATCTTTCCTCTCTTATGTATCAAGAAATATTGTTTTGATGTTTATTAAATTCAGAGTTTTTTTTAAAGAATGCAAACTCCTTTAAGCCAGGGGATATTTTTTGCCCTTCATTTTATTCCTGGGGCTTAACAAAGTGCTTGGAACAGAGTGTGTATTTAAGAAATGCTTGTTGATAATTTGTGTATGAGTTGTTCTAGTGGACAGAGTTCCCACACTGAAACTCCCCGTTAACTGATGAAACCATAAGTTTAGACCAAACAAATGCAGAAGAAAACAAAAAAAATCAGAGTTAAATAGAAATAGGTTTAAAAATTATACCCTTGTTTTGTTGACATCTTAAAATGGTTTTATTCATATTGACATTTTATTTTACATTTCCTTCAGTTCAGAATATATATCATCTATGCTACTACTGTTACCTAAAATACTCCAAGTCCCCTTATCTGCCATGCCTTTGTGCCTAATCTTAACTTTCAATATAGCTGATATTGACTTTGGGGTTTTGACTTTACTTCAACTGATAGTCCCTTAGGATTTCCCAACCTTTCTATCCTCAAGCTGAACTTTCTTTAATGTGTTCTCTCTTCCAGTTGGACTGTGAACTTTTTGAAAATTGAGATTTTCTTGATTTTCCTCTATATCTCTGGTGCTTAGCACAATCTTCAGTAGATAATAACGTTAATTTTAAAAAATTCAATCATTCTTTCTGTTTGTTTTACTGCAAAAATCCTGCTACAAATATTTTTGTTGCATGTAGTAAAATTTATTTTTTTGTATGTTTTTATGTATGTATTCTTTCTATCTTTATTCCCAGGATATATGCCTAGTATTTGGGGTCTCTAGGTCAAAGGGAATAGATAGTTAAGTTTCTTTTTTAAGCATAAGTCTAAATGCTCTCCAGAATTGTTAGACCAATTGACTGACCTAATGACAGTGTACTATTGTGGCTGGCTTCCTTCTTCCAACATTAACTATTTCTGGGTTTTTTGCCATCTTTTTTTTGGAGGGAAGTGAAATGAATCCTCAGAGCACCTTTGATTTGCACCAAACTAGATCTGAATTATGTATAACATTGTTCTGCCCCATTACTTCAAATAATCAAGATCTGGGACTTCAAGTTATTTTATTCTATGGTCAATAAATTGTGAGAGGGTGAACTAATCAGTTTAGACAAAACTATTAGTATAGGTGCAGAGAAAATTCTGTATCATCATCATGAGGTAGATTAAAGATCTGGAACAAACACTTATCCCTGATAATCTTTCCATTTGAAATCAGAAAATGGTTTCTATGTAATTAGGTCTTTAGGGCATTATTCCTGAAGTACTAAAAAGTTTTGAAGTTCTGCAAATCACAATTTTAAATTACTTCAGGGACAAAATAAATCCCTCAGAGCAAACAGGGATTTAAGGTGCCTTCTAGAGCCCATGGCTTGTCCTTTTAAAATGGGCCTCTACTATGGAGACAATGATTCTGTTTGGGCTGCCTGCCAAGTGAAGTTGTCCTTAACTTTAAGTTATGCAAGCCTGTCTATTCTTCATTATATCTCCATTTGTGTACAGTAATCATTTCAATATACTATCTTGATAATTTTTCAGGAATAAGTATGTCCTGAACATGCAGATTCTTTTACTAGTTATAACAGCAGCTAACTTAGAGATACAAATAATCATGACATCCTGGAGTAATGCATCTCCCCTTTAGGATTGACTTCTTTAGGAATCCATTAGCTAAGACTTCTCAAAAGCATAATGAAAAAAGTTCTATCTGAATATAAAAGGAAAACAATGTTTCAAGGAGAGGTAAGTTGAATTGAGGGCCATGCACATACTAATTAGTCAATCTTGAGCAATAGAGAGGTACTCTGACTAATGCTATGGAGTTGAATTAAATAAATATTTGCAGAGAGGAAGATTTGGGGTCCATGTAAGGAAACTATTTTTAACAATGAGTACCGTCTCAAAACAGAATGGTTTCTTTAGTGAATAGAGAATTCCCATCCTTGGAGGTCTTTAACCAGAGATTGAGTTGGGTTGATGGGGTTATTGCAGTTACAGATCTTTTCCTACTCAAAGTATATGGTTCTATATGTCATGCCTTGTACATTTGCACTTCTGATCTCTCAGTAAGTTTATATGTGAGTGTGTTGTGTGTGTATCTGTGTATTAGTAGTAGTAGTAGTAGTAGTACAAATAGTAGCAGTAGAAGTAGCACTAGCAGCAGCAGCAGTAGCAGTAGTAGTAGTAGTAGTGGTAGTGGTGGTGGTGGTGGTAGTAGGTCAAGGTGGACATTGAAGAGAAAGTAATCTAACATATTCTATCTCCATCCTATCTCCAGAGGTCCTATCTCTCTTCCTTTCTGAAGCTTCCTTTCTGAAGCTTCAAAAGATAGACCTTCTCCAAATAAAAATAGAAAACAACGTGATATTTTGATGCTTATAAGGCTGAGCATCAAATCATCTAAAGTGTTACATTGAATTGGTGAAAATTAGTTTCATTAACTCTAATATGATAGGAGGGATGCCCAAGGTCATCCATATGGTTAGCAATTAGGGGAAAATTAGATCCTGTAACTCTTAACTTTCATATCCTATCCTTATTGCACTAAAAACAGCAAAAAACTTTTTTTCTACTGTCAACACTTCTATTTGTCATGGTATAATGTGAGTTATAATAAGAGTTTTATTTAGATTTTTTTATCAATGTGTACAATATGTATTTTTTCATTTGAATCTCATAAGAATACTGTGAATGAAATATTACTATCATTCTTTATATTCACAGATGAATTGAGGCTCAAAATTTAGCAACTTGTCCAGAGGATTATACATAATAGGAAAAACAGAAAATTAAGTTATTAGAACTAATATAGGAAATTAGAGACAGGAATAAGGATTGCACTTGTGATTTAATCACCATAGAGATCAAAATACTATATTTAAGTGGCATGATTATTTTCAAAAATATGCTCAAAAAATTAAGAAACTAAATGAGCTGAACAATGTTGTAAGAAATAAGCTACATATTTTTAAAAAATGCCTTTTTATGTCTTATCAAAAAAAGGTGATAAAAATAGAACTGTAAATAGAACTGCAGTCTCAGTGATGTGGCCATTTCCTCCAGTGATGTGGATTATAGCACATCCATCCCTGACCACATCTTCCCATAAAATTCACCATAAGCGATTCACTTCACTTGCTTGGTGATCTCCTTGGTATTCTCTTGGAAATGTCTAGATACCAGTGGAATATGTAGACTGTACATTGACCATGTCTTGCTTTCTGGAAATAAATATATTAGTTATCTGAGCATCAGTTTGCTTCTATATATGTATAATTTTGTATCAATAAATAACATTCTGGTTACAAAAGATGATCTTAATCATTGGAAAGAAAGTCAGTGTTCACGAGTGGATTAGTTTTAAAATGCCATCAAAATACCAATGTTTTCTTTGCAGAGCTAGATCAAAACAACAGAATTTATACGGAAAAAGACAAATTGTCACCAATATTAAAGGTTAAGTGACTCACCCAGGATTCTACAGTCATGTGTCAGAGGCAAGACTTGAACTGGGTGCCCCATGACTCAGAGACTGGCTCTCTATTCACTATGTCATGCTACTTCTCATATCAAATGTTAATATTTTTATAAAAATATGGAAAATGAAAACTAGAGAAAATTCATTATATTATAAATTGTTTGGGAAGCTCAAAGAAGGAAAAAAATGAAGATATTTTCCCCATATTATGTAATGTAAGAGATTTCATCTGAGCAATTTAGTTAAACATTACTCTACATAAGAACTTTTAAAAACAAGGAAATTGAAATTATTTATTTCAGTCATTAAAGTAGATAAAAAATCTGTATGTTAAAAAGATATTTATTGGACTATTAGATTCAATTTTTAAATTATGTAAAAAAGTTGGGCCAATAAAAAGTATATAATTATAACAAAAATAAGTGTAATACATTGGGGAAAATAATAGTGTAAATGTAACAGATAAACCATCTAAAACTGATGAGAAATCCAGGGAGCAATGATCAGGGAATGGGAACGGACAAAAAGATGAAATGCGTTCTGTAAACAATCATTTGAAACATGTTTGAATTTTCTAATAATCACAAAAATACAAATGAACAATTTTGAAGTGTTACCTCACAACTAATGGCCAAATTGACAAAGATGTCAAAATACTGCTGACAGGGATATTGAGAAAGTTACACATTCCTAAGTGCTAATGGAATTGCAATTTGGTTGCACAAAACGTTGTTACTGAAATATCACCTCTTTAACCAATAACCCTATTATTGTGACTATGCCATAAGCACCACCATAAGTTTAAAGACAGTCATGCTGTCAAAGCCAACAGCACTATTTATAATTGCAAAAAATTAGAAAATGGATAAAGAAACAATGGTGTATGAATATTCTTTGAAGGACATCAAGTTGAAGATTTCATCAAGATAGAAGTAGAAGTTTCTATGGTTCTATGGATGGTTCCATGATGAAGTTATGAGACAGTTGAAGATGAATGTTGATAGATATATCAACATATAGATATATCAACATATAGATAATGAGATAAATGAAGATAGATGGATAGTTCTAGTGCTCCACTGTTATCTTCAAGGTGCTGAGAGAAAGCAATGAAGACTTCCAACATGTTGGGAAGGCATCACTAGGGTGAAGCTATGTGAGGATAGGGACAAGACCCCCACCAGATAGATGAACTGCACAGATGATTTGCAATCTGCCGAATATCACTGTTATGAGTAACACCCAAACTGATGAGATCCCAGATCCATTTGTGTTTTGAGTTATATCAATTTAATAGTCTTTGGCTACAGCCACTCCTGGGGACCATCTAAATTATAGAGACAATATAATCTCTATATTTGGAGGAAATATTGAGGGAATCATCATTCCTTCAAGTGTCCAAGTATAGTAGTTAATGAACATAACAAATATTTGATACGTTAAGAAATTTGGAAAGATAAGTAATTCACAGCAAAGAAAGTAGAATTGGAAATCATGCAGTCTCTATGTACCCCCATTTCCTCATCTGCAAAATAAGTGGGTTAGACTAGATTATTTCTAATATTCCTTCCAGATCTAAATGCTAAGATCCTAATAATCAACCAGACAGAGCAGTATTTTGTTTCCAAGGACCCTCCACCTCCTTATGACTTATCCAGTCACTAAATCACCAAGGAGAAGCCAGGGAAGAAGATCTGAGACAGATGCTCCCAAGTACAGTTTTTGCAACAAGCACCTGCCCTTGATTCACTTAAAGAGATTCATAAAGGTCGAAGGTCCAGTTCAATCCTTACATTGTTGCTCAGTTTTAGATATAGCTTTAAAAAATTTAAATATATAGTTAATGATGATGTCAACATCTTCAACACTGAAGTTCCCAGCAGATACATGACACACAAACATGACTGAGCAGTAATGTATTTGAATGTAAAAGCATTTGTTCTGTGTTCTGAATTTCTACAGGCAAAATGGAAAAGATAAATGAAACCACTGTGACAGAATTCTTCTTGAAGGGCCTTTCTGGCTATCCCAGACTTGAGATCACATTCTTTGTGCTGATTCTGATAATGTATATAGTCATTCTCCTTGGTAATGGCATCCTCATTGTCATCAGTATCTTGGACCCCCATCTCCACACTCCCATGTACTTCTTCCTTAGTAACCTCTCTTTCCTGGATATCTGCTATACATCCACCTCTATACCTCCTACACTGGTGAGCTTCTTATCTGAAAAGAAAACTATTTCTTTTTCTGGGTGTGTAGTTCAGATGTTCCTTGGCTTGGCCATGGGGACCACAGAGTGTGTGCTCCTGGCCATGATGGCCTTTGACCGCTATGTGGCCATCTGCAACCCCTTGAGATACTCCATCATCATGAACAAGATGGTGTATGTACAGATGGCAGCAGGTTCCTGGGTATCAGGGGGTGTCAACTCCTTGGTGCAAACAACTCTTGTGGTGCAGTTGCCTTTCTGCAGGAATAATGTCATTAATCATTTCAGCTGTGAAATCCTGGCGGTCATGAAACTGGCCTGTGCTGACATCTCTGGCAATGAGTTTATCATGTTAGTAGCCACCACAGTATTCACGTTGACTCCTTTGCTACTGATTGTTGTCTCTTACACTTTGATCATCTCCAGTATCCTAAAGATTCGTTCATCTGAAGGGAGAAGTAAAGCCTTTTCTACCTGTTCAGCTCACCTGACTGTGGTGATTATATTCTATGGGACCATCCTATTTATGTACATGAAGCCCAAATCCAAAGTATCTCTTAATTCAGATAAATTGCAAACTGTGGACAAACTCATTTCTATGTTCTATGGCGTCATGACTCCCATGATGAATCCTTTAATCTATAGTCTGAGGAACAAGGATGTGAAGGAGGCAGTTAAACATCTGTTAGGAAGGAAAGCTTTTAGTAAATAAGTATGAAAGACCTGGTCCAATGAGTGATAAGAATTTATAGAAGAACACCAGGAAACCCAATCAAGAGTTCTATGTGATGCTTCATCTCCACCAGTAAATCCGTCAGAAAACATATATACCCACCATCTATGATGGCATGGTTTACACCGCTGGCATAAGGCCAAAAATAAAACATTCCTATCCCTCAAAGAGCTCCCAATCTATTGGGAGAGATAGTATGTATTAAATATAAAACATTTTTAATTGTATTTATTTATTTTTAGATTTTGACATTCATTTCCACAAAATTTTGAGTTCCAATTTCTCTGCCCATCTCTCCCCTCCCCAACCCGCTAATACCTTGTATTCTGATTACCCCTCCCTTCAATGTACCCTCCCTTCCTTCACACCCCACCCGTCCCTCATCTCCTTCTTATCTCTTTTCTTGTAGGGTAAAAATAAATTTCTATACCCCATTACCTGTATTTCTTATTTCCCAGTTATATGCAATAATGATTCTCAACATTCTTTTCTAATACTTTGAATTGCAACCTTTTTCCCTGTCTCCCTCCCTACCCATACCCACTGAGAAGGCAAGCAATTCAATACAGGCTACATATGCGTTGTTTTGCAAAAGACTTCCATAATAATCATGTGGTGTAATACTAACGATATTGTCCTCTATCCTACCCTGTCCTCCCTTTTTTTATTCTCTCATTTGACCTTGTCCCTTCCCAAAAGTGTTTATATCTAGTTACTCCCTTCTCCCAATTGCCCTCCTTTCTATCATCCCCCTCACCCAACTTGTCCCATCCTCCCCTACTTTCCTGTAGTATAAGATAGATTTTCATACCAAATTTAGTGAGCATGTTATTCCCTGCTTAAGCAATATGTGAAGAGGGTAAACTTTACTTTTCCTCTCTCATCTTCTCCCTTTTCTCCTGCATTGAACAGGATTTTCTTATCTCTTTTGTGAGTTATAGCCTGCCTCATTCCATTTCTCCCTTTCTCCTCCCAGTATTTTCCTCCATCACCCCTTAATTTTTATTTTATTTTTTTATAGATATCATCTCTTCTGATTGAACTCAACCTGTATTCTGTGTGCATGTGTATGTGTCTGTGTGTGTGTATGTGTGTGTGTGTATAATCCCTCCACCTACCCAAATACTGAGAAAAGTCTCCAGAGTTACAAATATGGTCTTTCCATGTAAGAATGTAAACAGTTCAGCTTTAGAAAGTTTTTTATGATTTCTCTTTCCTGTTTACTTTTTCAAGTTTCTCTTGATTCTTGTGTTTGAAAGTCAGATTTTCTATTCAGTTCTGGTCTTTTCATCATGAATACTTGAAAGTCCTCTATATCATTGAATGACTATTTGTTCCCTTGAAGTATTATACTCAGTTTTGCCCTGGTATATGATTATTGGTTTTAATCCTAGTTCCTGTGACTTCGGGAATATCCTGTTCCAAGCCCTTTAATCCCTTAATGTAGAAGATGCTGGATCTTGTGTTATCTTGATTATACCTCCATAATACTGGAATTGTTTCTTTCTAGCTGCTTGCAACATTTTCTCCTTGACCAGGTAATGAGCACTGACCTAGATTTGGATCAAGGAGCTCTTGGTGAGGAACCCCATTCTTCTAATACAACTTACAACTCTTCTGTGTATCTACAACTATGGGTCTCTTTGTGTTCTCTGTGGCATTGAAAGGCTAAGTGACTTTCTTGGGGTCACATCATTAGTATAGTTCCTGACTCTGTGTTGGTCTATCTATGTAACACACAACATTGCTTCTGATAAATAAATGCTGGAATTATCAGTTTGGAGGATATGCACATTGGTAATTGGAGATTATATTATTAAAAATGGGATGTTTAGTTTCTTTTGAGTCTAGAATTTTACTAATTGACAACTATACATGGTAATTTTTTTTCAGGGTAATAGAGTTTTTTGAAAAAATAATTATTAGCAGTCCCATTGGTTTTCTTCAGAAATGAAAAGACATCACATATGGTCTTAGTACCTTTTGTTTTTACTGTGTCCCTCAGGACGGATTTATATGGGCTTGCCCTCAAATTACATTAGCACAGAAAAAAGAAAACCACTAGATTTTACATTCCTACAATGCTACAATTTAGTTTAGATCAATATTCTTGAATTCATCTAGTGAACTCCTATTTTTTTCATAAAACAGTATATTGCCTCGAAACATAGCTAGGTAGGAGTAAAGTTAAAATTGCAAGTAAAGCCCCATATTTTCAAGTCTAGGGAGCTTTCATTTATCTCACACCATAAACTACTACTCAACTCATTAAGTACTTAAGTGAGAAAATTAAATTCATTCTTTTTGTTTCTTGAAATTGCCAGTATTGGCAAAGAATTGGAAATTGAGTGGATGCTCATCATTTCAGGAATGGCTGAACAAGTTGTGGTATATGAAGATAATGGAGTACTGTTGTGGTATAAGAAAAATTGAGCAGGCAGATTTCAGAAACCTGGAAAGACTTGAATGAACACATGATGCTGAGTGAAGGGAGCAGAATCAGGAGAACATTGTACATAATAACAGTCATAAAGTGTGATAACTAACTTGGATAGAATTATGTCTTTTCAGCAATGCAATGATCCAAGACAGTTTCAAAAGGTTCATGGTAGAAAATACTGTCGATATCCAGAAGAGTGGAGTCTGAGTGGAAATTGAAGCAGATTATTTGCTCTCTCTCCCTTTCTCTCCCTCTCTCTCTGTCTCTGTCTCTGTCTCTGTCTCTGTCTCTCTCTCTCTCTCTCTACCTCTTTTTGTCTCTTTCTTCTTTCTCATGGTTTCTACCATTAGTTCTAATTCTTTCTTACAATATGACTAATATGAAAATAAACTCAATATGAATGTATATGTAGAACCTATATCAAATTCCTTGCCAACTTGGGGTAAGGGAAAGAGAGAGATTGGGAGAAAATGTGCAACTGAAAATCTTATGGAAGTGAATGTTGAAAACTAAAAATACAGAAATATTAAAAAAGGTATTATTCATGTTCCTAGAATCCCTAATCTGTTCAACAAGTATTTATTAAGTACTTACTATGAGTTAGGTCGTATACTAGATACAGAGGACAAAGGAAGAAAAAAGTGGAAAGTCTTATCCTCAAAGGGCTTACATTCTTCAGGGAGAGGAGGAGGGAATGACATGTACAAAGGTAAGTGAATATATATGCATACACATAAAAGTATACATATATCCATAATAAGTATATGTGTGTGCATATATATCTAGAATAAGCAGAAGGTAATTTTGTGTGGGACTGCCTAATATATGGGTAAAATAGAAAAGTTCTCTTAAAGGATCTGATCTTTGAAGAAAGCTGGAATTTGCAAATGGAGATAAGGAGAGAGAACATTCTAGTCACCTGTCAAAGTCTAGGGGAAGACACAGAAGTGGCCAGGAACTGTTTTTGTTATACTTTTGTATCCTTACAACTTAGCATTGCACTTGGTAGCTAGGTGGCACAATGAATAGAGCACTGGACAGCATCAGGAAGAACTCAGTTTTCATCTGGCTTCAAGTCACTTAAACTTGTCTGCCTTTGTACCCTCATCTGTAAAATGATCTGGAGAAGGATATGGTAAACCATTCCAGTACCTTTGCCAAAAAAATCCCAGATGACATCATGAAAGTTGGTCATGACTAAAATAAATGAACAATAATGTTTGGCACATGATATGTGCTTAAAGGATTCTTCTTGCTGGATTCAGACAAAATGTTATATAGGAAAAAGAGTCAGTAAGTCAATTTGTTTGGAGTTAGGTGGAAGGGATCTTGGAATTTGTAAGCCACCTAGAAACATAGGCTAGAACCAAATTGCAGTGACATTTAAATGCTGTAATGCTAATGAGAGTTAAAGATCTTCCTGACTCATTAATGGGCCTGCCCATTAAGAGAAACTTGATTAGGGGTGATTTTTTTTGTTGGAAGATCCTGACCTTTTGTTAATTTCCAATAAGGCATTGGTTCTTACGGGTTGTGATGTCCTTTCACTCAGAGAAGTGTATAACTTCTCTGAGGTGAGGGTTTACTTTGGGGCTTATTCATTGTAAGTGATTGTTTGGCCAGATGAGATTCTGAGAAGCCACTAAGGGTGCCTCCTCCCCACCCCGGCTTTGAAAACCCAGCTGTTGGTGCTTCTCTCTCTGGTAACTAGGTATATATTGTCAGACAATTGGATCTATGTATTGATCTGTGATGTATGTATTGCTTATAGTCAGACAGTTGGAAGCCCTGTCTGTTGATCTTTTTTTCTCTGTTTGTATTTTCTCTGAAGTTTAGGGTGCTGACTTTTTCCCTTGAACTAAGTAAATGATATATCTGTTTGTTTAAAGTGATTTTTGATCTGCCAAAATTTGATTTCCTTTTATAAAAGTAGATCTAAGAACCTGGACAGTAGACCCTCCTGTGTATGTCAGGCTCCTCCTTACAAATGTCAAGCAGAGTTATTTGCATTTTATCCTAGATACAATAAGGAGCCACTCAAAGTTATTAGTATAATGTTTGAGACTTAATCAAATAGTGAAACCTTAAAATATAGCTTGTGACAATGTGTGGCACTTACATGTCGTTCATTTAATAATTTATGCATCTTGGAATTTTTATAGATTTTTATAGAGACAAACAATTGGACAGTTGTAGCAGATTTCCTGTTTCTGAGATTTTCCGCTTAGCCCAAAATTAGGCAATGCTTGTATCTGGTGCTGTCACCATGCAAGGCTGTTCTGATTACAGATTCTATCTTAGATCCTAACTTCACAGTTTTCCATGTTTCATCTCCAGTAAACTCTCCTTCTTGAACATATGCTGTACAACTATCTCTACTTTCTAGTGCTATCCAACTTCTTTTTTCTTACTTATTTTTTTGGTCTGGACATAGAATTCCATTAGTTAGACTATGGAAGAAACCTCTGTTACCAAAGTACAGCACAATTCTGCAATTTATCATTTTAGAGAATTCCTTGAGGGCACTAAGAAGTTAAGAAATTTTCATAGGGTCTCATGGCCAGTGTGTATCGCAGGACAGAGACTGGAATCCAGGGTTTCATGATTCTAAGATCAGCAATCTATGTGGTATTACACATTGCTTCTCACTAGAGAGAGCCATTATCTTCTCTGAATGTGCCATATATCCTTTGTCCCTTGTCCCTTACCATGATCCATGGTGTATCTTCCTAAGATTGATGGCATATGATTGATACCTTATAATCTATGAACCCCTCAGATAACTCAAACCATGAGAAAATATGGATGGAATGTGCTAAAAATAGTTCTTATTAGTTTGCAAAAACCAATTTTTAAATTTTCCATGTGACATACAAAAAATATTTATAGCAGCTCTTTTGCGGTGACCAAGAACTGGAAATTGAGGTAATACCACCAATTGGGGGAATGGCTGACCAAGTTGTGGTATATGAATGCAATGGAATACTAATGTGCTACAAGAAATAACAAACAGCAGGACTTTGGAAAAACCCGGAAAAAAAATTTCCATGAGAACAGTTACTCTTTAGGAATTGGCAAGCTACAAATCTGGGCTTTTATTTTTTTGCAGGAACTGATGAAGGAAATGTTGATAATGCAGGTTAAATTTAAAAGTATGTCTTGTATGCAGTTTGGGGGTGGGGAAGTTCCGGTTGTTCATCATTTGTAAACCTATCCCTGCAATAGGGCCTGTGTAAGATCACAGCCACACTCAGAATGACAGGGTGCCTATTTACTATGGTGGAACCAATTGTCTATGTTATTCTAGTGGAAGCGAGATGATAGAATGCGTAAAGTACAGGACGTGGAGTTTGGAAGATCTAAATTCAAATCCTGCCTGTTATATTTCCTGGTTGTGTGATACTCTGTCGACTCATTCTTGCAATAGGCATTATTATCATAATGCCTACTTCTCAGAGAAAAATAAAATGAGATAATATTGGCAAAGTACTTTATAAACTTTTGAGAGAAATATAAATGCTAGTCATTACTTCTCTTTTTGTCTTTTGCTGACCATCATATCATTCATCATGTCTCTTGTAAAGTCCTGACCACCATCAAGCTTGCTAGTATAAGCATCAGTATGATGGTATTTTTCCTGATGACATAATCAGCATTCTTCTTTCCTATCCCAATGCTCCCCTTTTGTATCCTTTACAATTTATTCTCTCCAAACAACTCAGCTGAAAAAAGAAGTAAAACTTTTTTTTCCTTTTATGGAGCCTCTTTGGTAGTGGTGACTCTATCCTACCTACTGTGTGTCAGACCTTGTAGTAAGTGCTTTATAAAACTCTCATTTGAAACAAAAACCTGGGAAGTATATGCCATTATCATTCCTCTTTGAAAGTTGAGAAAACTGAAGAAAAGAGATTAAGTTACTTGCCCAGGATCACACAGCTAGTAATTATCTGAGGTTCAGTTTAAACTTAATTCTTCCTGACTCCACATGCAGAGCTCCATTCAATGTCTACTTAAAGCCTTAGTAAGTTCACAGGAAATAGACATATTTATGTCCTTCCTTTATTACTCAATCTCAGTTTCATGCTCAACCAAAAGAGGCAAAACAGAGTCTAGAAAAAATATGTTAAAAGAACTTTTTTGTTCTATTATTTGTACCCCACTGAAAAAAGAATATAGATATAGAGGTCATAAACTCTCATGTCACATAATGAATAAAGTAAGGGAGGCAACCTGATATGGTGGAAAGAGTCCTGAGAGAACCAGAGGAGCTGTTTTCAAATCCTTCCTGACATCTGCTATCTTTGTGAACTTGGTCAAGTTGCTTAACATTTTACCTCTAACTTGCCTGCCTCTGGTTGTTAGGCATACTTCAGAACAAAGTATAAATGAAGGACATTCCAAAAACATTCTAAGAAGCTGATTTTAATTGGGCGTTTGGGACCTCATTCCCAAAACATTATGAAGTGTCTGACTCTCCTCACGTTGGAGTGTCATAGCTTTAAATTGCTCAGGGAACCTTCAAGATCCTTAAAACTACAAGAGATTGATGAAATACTAAGAGACAAGAAACACAGACTGATTTCTCAATGGCTAAGGTAGATCTTGTTCTTTAGCAAGAAAAGTTTATTTTCAGAACCATAAGGGGAAAATGTGAAGAAAACAAAACCTCAGATTAAAAGGATGAAAGGAAAGGAAAGTTATTGAGATTATAAAGTGCTCAGCACTGGAACATTAAAGGACAAGGTGAGTTGGTTTTCTTTCTTTTCCTGACCAGATGAAAGACTCTCAGGACAGAGCATTGGGCTCAGGGTCAAGAATGTGTCAAACTCTTACTAGATATGTAATTCTAGGAAAGTCATTTATCCTCCACTTACATCACTTTCCTCAACTATAAAATGAGGTGACTGGACTTGATGGATTCTAAGGTTTCTTCTAGTTTGAAACCTCTGATTTTATGATTGCCCATCTAAGGTCTCATCTATTTCACTGCCTGACTCGTTAGAACCAGGCAGCCTTTGACACAGTGAATGAAATGGACGGTGACCTTCGATTCCTGAAGTTGACTAGTTCAGACGCAGTTACTTCAAGACTTGTTTCAGTTACCAAAGCTCAAAATATCAGAATCAAGTTTGATTATTTTCTCTCTCTCCCTGCAACATGGAAGTAACTAAGTCTTGTCGATTATCTGTTTCCAGAGAAGAATCTTGGAAATCTGTCCCTTCTTGGTCATGACTATTGCCCATTCCCTCACTCTTTGCCAATGGTCATGGTTCCTTGAATGATTTTCTTGCTTCGAGTATCTCCCCTCCACACAATAGACTAATTAAAATTTAGCCTATGCTATTCCACAATGTTTAGGTTATTAGTTATGCTTTGTCTCCCTCTTCTCCTAAATTCAAAACTGTTAAGATTTAACATATTTGCTTCAGAGGTCAACATGTCAGTATGTTACAAGATCCCAGATTTAGAGCTGCAATGGATACTTGAGTCCAACACTGTAGTTTTACAGATAAAGAAACTGAGGACCATAGAGGTTAAGTGATTTGGTTGAGGTCAGATCCTTAGATAATATCCCTAGGATAAGGATAGGTGCTGGAATTTCAGCCCAGGTCCTCACCCTCCTCATTCAGCACTCATTTCCATTATTTCACTTCCTCCAATATTTATTATTTATATATCATGGTGCTTATCAATTTTCTCCTTTTTGCTCATGACACAGTGCTCAGGCATTCATATTGTCCCTTAAATAAGGGTCCACATTTATAGTAAGTTCCTTATAAGTTCACGATCTGAAATATTTTAAAGTTAGCACTCACATGTAATAGGGAAATGTCATCTTACTAATATTATACTTATAATAACACACATGCCAGGAAAGTAAAATTGTATTTTATTATTAAATTATCAAAATTAGTTCCTGTCTTTTTAAGTCCAATAATGTAATATCCAAAATTTCATCAGCTCTCAGGTGAAACTGAAGCACAATAAGGTCCTTTTTTACCATGGCATTTTAAAATCAATAAAACATTTGGTGTAATGTAGCATTTTAGGCTCTAGGGAAACAAAGACACCCTTGTCATTGACACCAAGGAATTTGTGTTTTGCTAAGGGAATACAACTCTACAGTAATAGGTAAATGCAAAGGACATACAAAATGAGAAAAATAATTTTGAGAAGGATGAAACTTGATGGGTTTAGAAAAGTAGGAGAAAGGACATCTTTTGAGGGCTTTTGTAGGAAGAAAGGGATGTTCAAAGGTGACAATGAGGAGGGAGGATATTCCAGATATAGGGAACCACTTGCCAAAACCCATATAAGTTTAAATCCAATTTGACTGGAAACTTACCCTTCTCATTTCCCAGTTCTCATTGCTCAGTACTCCATGCAGGCTTAGCCTATTGCATTAAATAATTGCTTTACATGCTTTCCCTATCACCCGTGTCTCCTTTCTCAAGTCCATACTAATTGGCACTTAGGCTAGATTAGCTTGTGTTGATACTCATCATTTCATCCTTGTGTCCTGTCTCCTCGTGAGGAGTCAAACAATCTCAGAGATTTTCCTAAGGCTGTTATCAAGTTCAAGTCTTCCCTAAATATGAATTCAGTATTTTTGAAACTGCTCCTTCATTTCTTTTGCATTGCTCATCAACCCATGATTAGATTATTGCTTTTGATACTTTGCTATAATTTTATCCATTAAAATAATGTTGTAGTTCCTGGGTAGTATCAACATTCTTTCCAAAGTGGCTCCTTCCTTCTATGGAAGAGTTCACATATTAAGAGAACCTTATTAAAAGGAAATGTCATAAAAGAGAAAATAAATTGGTATATTTTGTGTAATAATGATGCTGCCTATATAATATTTTCTCTATACTCTTTCAAATCGAAGACCGAGGTTGAGGAACTGAAATGAACTGGAGTACCGTGACAGAATTCACTTTGGAGGGGTTTTCCCAATACCCCAAACTTGAAATCATCCTCTTTATCTTGTGCCTCTTGATGTACTTGGTAACCCTGTTGGGGAACAGCATTCTCATTACAATCATCATACAGGATCTGCACCTTCACACTCCCATGTACTTTTTTCTCAGCAATCTCTCTTTCATGGACATCTGTTACACGACTTCCTCTATCACTCCTATGGTGGTGAAATTCATAGTGAAAAGAAATACTGTTCCTTTTACAGCATGTGCCCTGCAAATGTGTTTCTCCCTTGCCATGGGGGCCACCGAATGTTTGCTCCTTGCCATGATGGCATATGACCGGTATGTGGCAATCTGTCATCCTTTAAGGTATCCTATCTTCATGAATAAAAGAGTCTGTCTGCTGATGGCAGCTGGGTCATGGATAGCAGGGTGCCTTATTGCCTTGCTTGAAACAAGTTTTGCCCTGCAGCTGCCTCTCTGTGGGAGCTCCATCAATCACTTTACATGTGAAATCTTAGCCCTCCTTAAGTTAGTCTGCACAAGCTCATTGGCCATGGACATGATCATGCTGGTGGCCAGTGTGCTTTTCCTTCCAATCCCAATGCTCTTAATTTGCATCTCGTACAGTTTCATTCTCTTCACTATTCTAAGAATTAACTCAATAGATGGAAGGAGCAAAGCTTTCTCCACCTGCTCTGCTCACCTTACAGTGGTGATCTTGTACTATGGGACTGCCCTTTCTATGTATCTGAAGCCATCATCAGTACATTCCCAAGAAACCGATAAGTTTATAACTTTATTTTATGGGGTGGTTACTCCCATGCTAAACCCCATTATCTATAGCTTAAGAAATAAAGAAGTGAAAGGGGCTGTAAAAAAGCTACTGGGCAGAAATGTTTTTTCACAGAGACTCTGAAGACTGGGTATTGAATTTATCATTGGCAAGAAAACAGTTGGATTCCCAAAGAAATACGTAAGGAGGATTTCAGTTCTTAGGATGTAGGTTTTAGTTCATATCATTGGTGTGGGTATTTCCTCTTTTACAATGTAATGCAGGCCTACCATGATTTAGTAGGGGATTTCATGAGTTTCTATCAAGAAAAACAATGGTCAACTTGCTGTTGATGAGTGTCTGGATTTACAGTACCTGTGTTGGCCCTCAAGTGTGCTCCAAGTCTTTCCAACATAGGAGAACTTTCCAGAGCCTGAACCATCAACATTGCCTTTGAGAGTCTAGTGTTAAATGCATTCCATCCTGAGGCATCAGGAGAGGATCTTAGGAGAGGAATGAATCACATGAACAGAAAGAAATAAAAATTATATGCTCATATGAATGGTTGAGTAAAATGTTTTCCGTAAAAGTCTAAATAATACTTTGAAAGGGGGAGGACTGTAATTACAACAGTAGGAGAAAATGAGAACTGAATAGAGGTGGGATTTTCCAAGGAATGTTGGCATTTGATTTCAAACTAGATCATGATGATGTCCTTTATTCCTATGTTTTTAAATGGTGCATGAGTTAGTAGTCATTTTGTAACTTTGTTAAACCATAGATTCACCATGAAAGACTAATGGAGGAAATGTACAAGAACAGTTTGGAATGAGAAGGCAAGTAGAAGGAGAAACTTTGTGTTCTAATAATGATCACAACACTTCAATATCTTATCATTCTTCATTTTTGAAATTTAGATTCTTATTGATCTTATAGTCTTCCTTAAGTAATCTATAATTTTATAAAACTACAGAGTGGCTTAGTTCATTCATGATTTTTTAAATTAAAAACCGAAATTGAGGAATTCTTCATCATGAAGAGATATATGTGTTGTTCTTTGAAAATATAAAACAGTAATTGTGCTACCTTGGGCAGGTCATTTCCTCTCTTTGTGGCTTAGGTTTTTATTTGTAAAATAGAATTAACACTAAATGATCTCTAAAGGACTCTTCCAATTTTAATATTCCTTGATTCTCTTAAATATTCTCTCTTACACTTTGTTAAAAACTTAACAGCCATCAATAGAAACACTCAAAATCACCACTAACTTTAAGAGATAATATGTGTAGTATTTAAATTATTTTCTTTCTTATATCAATACGTTTTACTTTGAATTCAAAGGATAAGCACAAATATTCAAATATATGAGTAAGAGTATAGTGAAAGAACATGTAACCTGAGAGAAATGTGTCTCAAACTTCCACTAATCAGTGGTCATTACACCTCCTCCCAAAGAAACTGCATATATTTACTTTATTACAATAGAATAGTATAATAGACATTGTTATTTTTCTGACCCTTTTAACATTTATCTCCTCTGTGTGTAACATGAACTTTTGCTAGTTAACATTGTCTTTAAAAAAATTGTCAAGCATTTTGTTCTTTGGTTCTGCTTTATGCACTCTGCATTACTTCATGGAAGTCCTCCATTGTTTCTTCATTTTCTTTATATACAATATAAAATAAAATAATATTTCATTAAATCACTATACCATGATTTACTTAGTCATTCTCCAGTGAATAGACAACAATTTTCTCCCCCAAACCCACTACCTAGCATTTCGCTCTTATAAAAATATAGCTAGAAATACATATATATGATATAATATAATATTTGTATAATGTACCATTATATATACACAATATATGTATGTATATGGATTATATAAATAAGTGTGCATCACATACATGTCTAACACCTACAACAAAGTATGTGCAGGTATATACTTATATACATATAATATATCTTTTTATATATATAAAATATTTATGTCTTTATAAATCCTTTTCTCTTCATTAATAATGTTAGGATATAGTCTCAATACTGGGGACAGTGAGTGATTATTAATTTGCATTTTATAATTCTTACTATAAAAAAATGACAGGACCAATCCTCAAGTGCAAAACCAATGTATTAACAAACTTGTATTATCAGAACTTCGCCAAGATATACTCAGTACTGTAATCTGTCATCCTTTTTGTATTTCCCAATTTGATAAATGTCAGGCAAATTCAAGGAGCTAACACAATTTGCGTTTTTCTGATGAGCAAAAGTCTAGAGTACTTTTCACATGACTACTGAGTTTGTGTTTCTTCTTTCCAGAATTCCTTAGTCCTATACTGTTTAACATTTTAGTCTATGACAGATAGTTGTCTGCTATAGTATCTTGATGAAGTCTGCAGATGACAAAAAGTTGGAATGGATAGTTAACATAGTAAAAGACAGTCAAGATCCAGATCCTGAAACACTAAAGCATTGGACCGCATCTAAGAAAAATCAATGGCAATCAATTTAGAGTTGCATTTAGAGGACAAAAACAAGCAGGTAGCCAGGTCACATAGTGAACAGAGCATTAAATCTCTCCATAGACACTCACTGGCTGTGTGACATTGGGCAGGTCATTTAATGTGTCTTCCTTTCCCCAGCTATAAAATGGGGATAATATTAGCACTTATCTTATGGAGTTGTTATGAGAATCAAATGAAGTTATACTTTTAAAGTGTTTAGCATAATTCCTGGCACATGGTAGGCATTCTATAAGTGCTAGTCATTGTAATTATTATTCAAAATTAATTTCACAAGAGGCTGCTTGGCATAGAGAACATCTTTTCAAGTCCCTTCCCTTCCATCCACCTCCAGTTTCTCCTTGATTGAAATTATATTATCCATTCTTCTCAGTAACATCACACCCAATCCAGAGTAGGGAGCTTTTCTTTTATTGTTTTCTTTCCTCTGTTTTTTTCTTCTCTATTCCCTTCTTTTGTTTCTATCTATTTGCTTTCTTCTTTTCTTTTTTCTTTTTGCCCTCAATTTTATCAGAATCAGAAATTTCCTCCACTGATTATATGATCTTAATTGTTTCTCAATACTAAACTCTGAAGAATAAAAATTTAAGGACAGTCAAAGGGAAGTAGAGAGGGGAATGGTGATTGTAGCAGCCTATAATACTTCACCAATGAGGAACCAAAGCAGAAAAATGGCAGATAATTTGGAAAAGGGGATGGGATAACGATTAAGTGAGTCTGACAGATTACTCTTGGACATCTCACCTACTCCAATTGTTTCCATGTAAAGCCAAAATATCTTAAGGAAGACCCTCAGAACTGGGAAAGGATTCCCTATGGAAAATAGTAGCACAAGAAAGGAGTAGCATGGATCATTTGTGACCTCAATACTGGAGAGAAGGACTTTTTTTGTGGTCTACTGGTCTTCTTTAGGTTTCTATCATAAAATGGATCAAAGCATGAGACATGTTACATTGGTTTGCTGAAGAACTTCCTTCTTAACAGAAGTTTCCCTGACAGTTTTATATCTTTGCTCCTGAGACTATAAATCAAAAGATTCATCATAAGTGTCACGACCACATAGAACATGGAAAAGATGTCATTTGTAGCTCACAACTTATATTCACGAAGTGATGCCCTGGGTTTCGACTTCATTTACATGAAGAGTATAGTACTGTAGAATAATATTACCATCATCATTGAGGCTGAACAGGTGGGAAATGTTTTATTTCTCTCTTCAGGTGAGTTAATCTCTAGGACGCCAAATATCGTAAATGTATAAGAGACAAAGGTCTGCAATGGTGGAGTCAGTATGAATAATATAGTGACCACCAGCATGGTATATTTGTTGCCAAAGGTGTTAGCACAGGCTATTTTCATGAGAGCAAGGCTTTCCCATGTGGAATGATGGATGACATAATTTTTGCAGAAAGATAAGTGGACCACAAAAAGTGTTTGCATCAATGAATGGACATCTGCTACCCAGAGCCCAGCTGTCACTGACATGTATACAATATTGCCCAAGATGGTGAGATATATTGAAAATTGAAGATGACCTCATGGCAGTCATCTATCATGCCAAGAAGCACACACTCTGCAGTCTGCACAGTTAAGTCAAGGAATTTCCCCACTGCATATCTATAAAAGGAAGTGGCTTTTTATTTGAAATAAGATGCTGATCAGCGCTTAAGGAATAAAGGTGAAAGAGAGATTACTAAGGAAAAAGAACAAGGGACTGTGGAGAAAGGTGTGCTGGATGCTGATTACAATGAGAATTCTGTAGCCCAGAAAGCACAACCATATACACTATGTCAAAATGAAATTTAACTTTGTTTTCTGTTATTTTAAAACTTCTTTCTGAGAGAGGGATCATTAGACTGCCAAAGGGGTCAATGTTAGGAAAATGATTACTAACCCCTACACAAGCTCCTAATCATATTAAAGCAATATGTGATACTCAAGATGTATTATTTCTTTGTTGTCTTGGATATTAAAGAGAGATATTTTAATGCAGAAAAATTAATGTCTCATCCACTTGATATAAGGCATAATCATTCCTCAACATAAGTTGAATTGTCGATGCTAAAAGAGTTGATACAAAAATTTTTGCCAACAATTACACAATTCAATACATCTGGACTAACATTTTAATTTTTGAACATATCTGAGGTGATCACAAATCATTTGTCCACCCAACCCTTGAATCTAGAAGGCAAAGCAACTAATACATTTAAACCTTTAGAGATCTGATCTATCTCTGCTACAATTTGAAGAGAAAAGCACTAAAGTTAAAAGGTTCTGGTACTTTGGTAATAATGTTTCATAGTCCTATAAACTCTACTTGGTAGTTTGTTATAATTGAACTATAGATCAAATAACTAGGAAACAACCTAAGAAAATTTGAGGGCTTTTGCAACTCTATGCATCTCTCGTCACTGCCTGTGACTTATTGCTAGTGGCATTTAGCAAGGATTTATTCCCTTCACACAACTTCTACATTTTATATTCTCAGGAGGCTTTCTAGTACTCATTTGTAAAATAATTTATCAGTTCCCTAACTTTAAATGGACTATATCTGCTATTAGTGCAACTACAGAAAATTTTCCATCTCTTTGAATTTTAACAAATCAGAAAATCCTTCTGGGTTTCTCTGGAAAGGAAAGCTTGGAGATGGGGTTAGAAGGGGTTCTCTCCAGTTCCCTATAATTTTAGAAAGAGTAATCCTAGAAGTTAATTTTGGGTAGACTTCTGGAAACTCTGTATTGCAACATCTTGCTCTAAACTGCTTCTAACTCGGATGGAAACAGCTAGAGATCAGAAACTAAGGAAAATCAAAGAATTTGTTATATTTGTTATTATATCCTTGATCACTAAATCCAAACATTTGACCTTTTAAGATATTGGTAAGACACAGTTTCAATATTGCATTTTATTTAACTGACCCGTATAGATGCAAGATTTAAAAATACAAATAATTAAAACGGTAAATTTGTTGAGCCATGTGTATATACACTTTTATGCTTGGCAGTGAAATAAATACGAATTCTTGTGCTAGGAGCAATTTTTAAATTGATTTCTTTCATTTCACATATATTTATTCTCTCTCCCTCCACCTCCTCCCACCTTGGAAAAATTATTTTACCCAAATTTTTTGTAAAGTAAAAGTGGTGATAAATGTGTCTTATTCGACACATTTTGTCCATCGCTACTCTATGAGATGTGTCATTCTTCCTGATCTGTTCTCTAGGGACATGGATGTATCAGAAATGATGGATGAATCAGAACCAAGATTTACCCTTTTCTACTTCCTCATCCAGAAATCAACCTATGTGGAAAATCTCACTTAAAGATTAGCAAGATCAATATCTAGTCACAAATCATAAAAAAATCAAAGTTTAGGCTAATGGGCATATTCCTGTTCTTTACATTTACTCAGACAGTTCTGGAGAAATGTTCCTTCTCCCTCATATGAGACAGATGATATGGAAATTGATAAGTGTCTTTGACCAAGATTTTGGTGATCAAAGCCATATGCCTCAAGACCCTCATTGTTATATAGCCCAACCTCTCATTAAAATATTCATTTTCTCATTAATTATTAACTCATCAGAGATGATGATTGCCTCCCTCAGGAACTTCTACACTTCTCAGAGCATATGAACTGTGAGACTATCGCTATCAAAGTTCCTTTGTTTTCGGAGAAATGTCCAAACGATCATCCTGCTGTTGATAAACATGCTGACGTTATCAGTTAAATGATCACATTAACCAGAAACTTTGTTTCTCAAAATTTTTAAATGGCAAAGTTGGCCATTGTGTTCATCAGAAGTTATTTGGTCTTTCAAACTTATTTTAAGGCCCAATTCAAATGTCTTCTCCTCCATAAAGCCTTATTCCAATGGTCCCTCTATGGTCGCCCTTAGGTTATAATGTTGAGTAAACATTGACTTTCAAGGTGCTTCAAAACTAGTGTAGATTTCCAGGGACCCATGTATCAGGATGCTTCTGGTTGCTGCAGTTTTTATAGTTTTGTCTAGCATTTTAACTCTTTCTGAGGTTAATTAGCATAAAATGAAGAACCTTGTTAGCTAGTGTATTCATTAGGTCCTGGTAATACTGACTCACACAAATGGAACTTTCATGAATTTTAGCTTTAAACAAAATCTAGTTCATTAATTAGCTTGGATAGAGTTGAAAGCACTCTGATAATCTAGCTATCCACAAGTCTATGAATCACCCAATCAGGCATTTATTAAGGACCTATTATGTATGTGTCAAGCATTATCCAAGTGGATGTGAAGACAAAAACAAAGCATTCCCTGACCTCAAAGAACTTGCTCTCTATTTATAGGAAACAAAATGAACATGTGTAAGTAGATTTAAAAAGATAAATACAAAGACATCATGGGAAACTTTGGAGAGTAATGGATGAGGAGGTCACAAGTCAGATAGCGAAAGAGTGATAAAGTGGAAGCAATGAACAGACAATTTTTTCCTTATAAGTGTGTGTGAAAGAGAGGACGGATGAAGTATGATAGGCAGCTAGGTGATACAGTGGATTGAGTCCTGGTCCTGAAGTCAAGCCCTGAGAGAAAATCCTACCTCAGATATTTACTAGCAAGTTACCTGGGCAAGTCCCTTGACTTCTCTAAATGTCAATTTAGAGAATTTAAAAGGGATATAATAATGACATCTACTTCCCAGAGTTGTCGTAAAGATCAAATGTAATAGATGAAAAGTATTTTGCAAATCTTAAAGCCCCATATGAAATTATTTTACTTTATAGGGTGGTGATTCCCATGCTAAACCCTATTATCTATAGCTTGAGAAATAAAGAAGTAAAAGGGGTTGTGTAAAAGCCACCAAACATGTCTTTTCAGAGAAACTCTGACAGACTTGATATTGGATTTATCATTAGAAGAAAAACAGGCAATGTCCCATAGGAAGTACTGAGAAAGATTTGAATTCTTAGAATGTAAACTTCAATTAATATCATTGGTGTATGTACTTCCTCTATTACCACATGGAATAAATCCACCATGATTTAATAGGGAATTTCATGAGTTTCTGTCAAGAAAACATGCTGGTCAACCTGCTGGTGATGAGTCAATGTACTTACAGTTCCTCGGTTGGACCTCAAACTAAGCTGTCTCAAGTGTGCTCCAAGCCTTTCCAGCAGGGGAGAACCTGTCAAGAGTCTATACTCTCAACAATGCCTTTAAAGGCCCAGTGTTAATTACATTCTATCCTGAGGCATCAGGGAAAGACTTGAAGGTCCTCATCCAGGACTTTTATCTTATTAGCAAAAAAATCATAAGCTCAAATTAATGGTTAAATAAAATGCTTTCCATAAGATTCTATATACTTTGGGAAGGGGGAAAATAATAAATTTCTCTGATTACATTGCAGGAAACTGATAACCTCATGGGGATGGGATTTACCAATGATCACAAAGCAAGTAATCTTGGCTCTTGCTTTCAAAGCAGACTATGATAAAATCTATTTCTGCTTTTAATAATTGTTTTAATAATTTCATAATTATACTTTATAGTTTAATTATACATGAACTAATAATCACTTTATAGCTTATGTAGATTCCCCATAAAAGAGTGATAGATAGAAATGGAGAAGAAAAATTAAGAATGAGGAGGCATATGGGAGAAGTTCTGTGTTTTGATAATGATCACAACCCTTTAATGGCTTCTTACTTTGCCTTATTGAAATTTTTTTCTCAGTGATCTTATTGGCAATGATATAGAACTCCAGAATGACTCAGCTTATCCATGATTTTTTAAAACAAACTCTTAAAAGTAGAGACTTTAGGATTTCTCTTCATCATAAGGAGAAAAATCTACTTAGAAACAAAACAAACCGTTAGTAGCTTTGCTAGAGAAAGAAATGACAAACTACTCCAGTATCTTTGCTAAGAAAAGCTCAAATGGGGAATGAAGAGTCTGACACACCTGAAACATCTAAACAGTAGATGTTTTACCTTGGGCAAGCTACTTCCTCTCTTTGGAGGTTTGTTTCTTCACTTATAAAATGGAGTTATACTAAATGATCTCTAATGGACATTTCCAGTTTTAACATTCTTTGATTCTACTAATTTTTTTTCTTATTCCATATTAGAAACTTAACATCCATCAATAGAAACATTCCATATAATGTGCAAAATTATGTAATTTATTTTAGTGCATTTTATTTTCAGCTTATAAGTACAAGCATCCAAATATATGAATGAATACAACAAAAGAACGTCTCTTGAAACAAGTGACTGTTTATGTGTCCAGAGATTTAATTATGCTCCCTTCCCAAAGAATTGTAAATATTTATTGCTATAGAGGAGTATAGTCATCATTATTCTTGTTTTTTTTCTGACCCTTATTTTCTATACTTTGTGTGTAATGGGAAATTTTTTGCAATTATCATTGTCTTTAAGAAGTTATCACCAATTATTTCATTCTTCTGGTTCTTTTTTATTCACTCTGCATCAGTTCATAGAAGTTCTCCAATATTTCTTAAATTTTTTTGACTAATTATTTCTAATGATGCCATGATATTTCATTCCATCAATATATCAAAATTTGTTTAGTCATTCCTTAACTAATAGACACCCAGTTGTCCACCTTCCCATTCTAGTAATGTGCTTTTCCAAACAATATAGCCATAAATATGTATGCATATATTTATATTAGTGTAGCATACATAAATATATATTTATAATATATACATATTATATGCATAACATACATGTACCATATGGGCAGCTAGGTGGTACATTGTAGAGTGCTGGGGTCAGAAAATCTCATTTTCATAAGTTCAAATCTGACCTCAGGCACTTCCTAGCTGTGTGACTCTGAGCAAGTCACTTAACCTTGTTTGCCTCAGTTTCTCATCTGAAAAATGAGCTGGAGAAAGAAATGGCAAACCACTTTAGTATTTTCACCAAGAAAATCCCAAAGGGGATCACAAAGAGTTGGACGTGACTGAAATAACTGAGAACAACAACAAAATTTGATTTGGGAGCAAGTTATATGTCTGAGATCAATTTCCTTTTCTACAAAACGACTATGGTAATTGTTGACCCATTTACTTCACAGAATGGCTAGAAGCATCAAATGAAGTCCTAGATTCATAGGATTATAGGTGTAGACCCAGAAGAGATTTCTGAAATCCTCTAATCTGCCCTCTTTATTTTAAAGAGAAAAGAGTAGGACTCAAGAAGATTAAGAGCGTTGGGCAAGGTCACAAATGTGTTAAATTACTGAGCTGGGGTTTGAACTCATGTCATGGTGATTTGAAAGTATTTTACCCAATGTTAAACTGTATGTAAATGTAGATTCTCATTATAAATATTATTATTATTATTATGAATGATTGGCATAATGAAAATGATAATATTCAATAATGTGAAATATACCTAGTCAACACACAAGGTAGTCTTCCCAGTGGATTAACTGTTCAGGAAACCACATTTTAAAGGCTTCCTATCAACACATACATATTTATTGTGTATAATTTATATTACTGAACCCTGAAGTAACCATAAGATAAATATATATGAAATGAGTCCTGATCCCAAGGAATCTAAAATCTAACCAGAGAATCAAAATGAACATGTATAATAAAAATTTTACAGGATAGCGTATGACTAAGTACTATCTCTGTGAACTGCATTGTTGAGGCAATATTGGTAGAAAAAAAATGAGGCATGGGTTAGTCCTTAAACACTGACAAGAAATTGTATTTTTGAATAAGAAAAAAAGAAATAAGTCCTTGGTAAGGAGCCTTAGGAATAAATTTCCAGAATTGGAAGTGAGAGAACAAGAGAGAGAGACAGAGAAAGAGAGAGAGAGAGGAAGAGAGAGAGAGAGACAGAGACAGAGACAGACAGACAGAGACAGAGACAGAGAGACAGAGACAGAGACAGAGAGACAGAGAGAGAGAGACAGAGAGAGGGAGGGACGGAGGAAGTGAGAATAATGACAAAACTAAACCAACAGGTATAGTCTTCTTTTTTGTGATTATGTAAAAGAAAGTTGGGTAAATGAAGTGTGGTCAAGTTATAGAGGGATTTCTCTAGTTAAAGAGATTCACAACCTCACAGAATGTGAAAACGGCAGTTCACGTATGGAGTTATGTCCTACACAGGATGGAATGTCTAATTTGGAATCAGGAAGACCTAAGTTTATCTTAGCCATTTACTCATTGTGTAACCATACGGATGTCATGAAAATGGGTACACTTCATACCTTCATCACAAGGCTGATATGAGGGTCAAATATGATAAGTTGCTTAAAGTATTTATCAAACTTTTTTAAAAATATGGAAATATTATCATCATTATTTTTTTCTCAAGAAGCCATTTAGTCCACCCCAAAGGAACTTCCACTCTAACATCTCTAACACATCCAACAAATAGTTATTCAAGGTATTTAATTAGATATTTAATGAGGGGCAACCCATTAGTTCTCAAGGCAGCCTTACCATTTGGGTACAGCTGTGATTGGTAGGATATTTCATCTAACATTGTTTTCAACTTCTACCTTTTTTGTTCTTGGTTCCATCATCATGGTTCCACTTCTTTGAATCTTAAATTTTTTATCTTTTCAAACAGAAAAATTGTTTCATCGTGCGTATCTTTCATTTTAGTCCCCTCCATGACTGTTCCTTACCATAGGGGGTTGCAGTGATGAGTGTCAGTGGGGAAGAGAAACAATCATTCTTGGAAAAGTTGATTCTGATTATGGGTGGTTAATTATTTTACACTTTACATGATTGGTGGTTTAACATCTCTCACATTCTCTGTGAGAATATATTTTTTCTGAGCTTTGTCACAGCTGCCTTGACATCCTTGTTCCTCAGGCTGTAGATGATGGGATTCAGCATGGGAATGACCACAGCGTAGAAGAGGGCAATCAGCTCATCTGTGGCATGGGAGTCTTTGGACTCGGGCTTCATGTACATGAAGAGTATGGTCCCATAAAGCATGATCACTACAGTGAGATGGGAAGAGCAAGTAGAAAAAGCTTTTCTCCTTCCCTCAGCTGAATTGATTCTCAGAATGGTAAAGAGGATGAAAAAGTAGGAGATGAATATGAATATCACTGGAATCACTACTATAAAGATATTTGATATCATCATTAAGAACACATTGAGGGAAATGTCTTCACAGGCCAATTTCAACACAGCCAGTATCTCACATGTGAGATAATCAATGATGTTCCCACAAAATGACAACCGCATAGTTAGAGTGGTTTGTATTACTGAATTCAACCCACCTGCCATCCAGCAACTGGTCACCAACTTCACAGAAAGCCCCTTGTTCATGATGATAGAATATCTCAGAGGCTTGCAAATGGCGACATATCGGTCATATGCCATTATAGCAAGAAGCACACATTCTGTGCACGCCATAGCAAAGGAAAAGAACATTTGTAGTCCACATCCAACAAAAGAAATGGATTTTTCCTTTGAAAGGAAGTTCACAAGTGACAAAGGAACTGAAGCAGATGTGTAGCAGATGTCCAGAAAAGAGAGATTACCAAGGAAGAAATACATAGGTGTATGGAGGTGAGAGTCCAGGATGCTGATAGTAATGAGGAAACTATTGCCCAACAGTATTATAATGTACATGATAAGGCATAACATAAAGAAAAGAAAAGAAAAGATGGGGTATCCAGCAAGGCCATGAAGAAAAAATACAGTTATTGAGGTCTTATTGTATTTTTCCATTTGTCCTCTATCTTCCACCTACAAGATTTCAGACAAGAAGATAAGGCACCAATTTTAAAATGCTAGAGTGAATTTAAATATGACCTGTACTTTTGAGATTCCTAGATTTAACTTGCTGCCATAAGCATAACATTTCCACTGTCCAAGCCAAATTTTTCACAATGGCCATTTCTCCAGACTAATGTACCCAAAGCACCCTTATTTTCAACCTATTGGTGTGATACAAACACACAAACACACACACACATGCACACAGACACACATGTCTGTGAATCAATTTCAAGCCATCATTGACTTTTTAGATGTAGGAATTATTGGGACTTTTAAAGAAATGGTTGCCCTCATACTGTAGTAGATTCAGCACCCATTCACTATACACATGCATTTTCTAGAAAAAGAGAGTGAGGTTAGGAGATATTTAGTGCATATTTTGTAAACATATAAAAATTTGCAAATATCTAGCATAGTATAAGCACACTATGAAAATAACTTAGTCCAATCAAGACTATACTTTTTAATAATACCCATAAAATATCATACAAACATTTCTGCAGACCGAATGGAGTCAGGTTACAAACCAACATGGGCTACTCTACTGGGTTTAAAAAGGCACTAGACCTTCTAGGGTATGCTCTGACATATGGTACCCCAGTCTTCTTGTGGGGCAGAGAAAATTTATTTATTTGTCTACCAGAAAGGATGAACTTCTTTCTCTAATTAAGGAAATAGGGAAAAGAGAAGAACGAAGACCAGAAAAATTTATTTGTCCTTAGATCATATCCCATTCTTCTTGTTTCGTTTCGCTTCGTTTCACTTCGTTTCCTTTCCTTTCCTTTCCTTTCCTTTCCTTTCCTTTCCTTTCCTTTCCTTTCCTTTCCTTTCCTTTCCTTTCCTTTCCTTTCCTTTCCTTTCCTTTCCTCTCCTCTCCTCTCCTCTCCTCTGCTCTCCTCTCCTCTCCTTTCCTTTCCTTTCCTTCTCTCTTTCTTTCTTGTCTCCCCTAAAACCTTACACCCAGTGCACTCTGAAACCCATAGATTGAACAACAGGTCCCTGTCCAACTTCCATTAAATAGTTATTTTGGAATCCCCCTGGCTTAGAGTGAATGTGGATAGTAACAGTTACTCTTTCAAACAACAGCCCTGAGGCTCCTGCCCCTCCCAGCATGACTTGTCTATTTATTTTTTTCTTTTCTATTAATGGACGTTTCCCCTGACCACTTTCTAAGGAGGCCTACTCACTGAATGGGCATTACCTCACATCTTGGAAGTACCTGAAAAGGTCTTAGCCTAAAAGGCCAAGGTCTTCCATTTTGTCCTGGGCTGTGCCCAGTCATTCTGATGAATATCTGATCACTGGATGCAGATGGCTCAGGAGGAGAAGTGAGGCTGGTGACTTTCCACAGCCCTCACTCACTCAAAACAAAGTCATGTGCAAGTCATGTCATCATTTCTCTGATGTCATGGTCCTCTTCAAAAACAAAGGATGAACACAACAACCTGTTTTATCTCCATTTGCTATAATCTCTGTCAAGTCTTCTGGAGTTGAACCTGATGTTTCAAACCTAAATTACACTTATTTTTCATGATCTGTGTCCAACCTTATAAAAATTGGAATGGGCAAGAAGTTGGTTATCCATTTTTATAGTCAAATCAGTTGGCTATCAAAAGACTAAACTGGTCACGTTTTCACTCCTCTTCCTTTGACAGAAAACCAACGCAAAATTGTGTGAGCCTTTTATGTCCCACTACAGCACAAATTGTAAAAGATAATTTAAAACCCAGTCTCATTCCTAGCATCAGAATTCACCATTGGTCTACTGATTTATATGGCAGTCTTCCTGACTTTTGTGGTTTTGTGCTTTAGAAGTCATCACACATCTCTTTGTGAATGACCTCCATTCATTTTCCCTCTGATTTTACATGATTTATTGGATTTTATCAGGTGTCATTTTTACATTAGATTCAGTTAGGTGTGTTTAATATCCCTTTAGTAGAATGTAATTTCTTGAGATTAGGGACTTTGATCTGGGTAGCTATCCCAATGGCTAGTATAATGTTCTACATGTGGTAAGAACATTTGTTTGAGTCATTTTTTTGTTGTGTTTGACTCCTCATGACCCCATTTAGGGTTCCCTTGGCAAATATACTGGAGTGGTTTGCCATTTCCTTCTCCAGCTCATTTTACAGATGAGAGTCTAAAGCAAACAGCTGTAAGAGATATGCCCCGGGTCACACATATATTAAGTGTCTGAGGCCAGATTTGAACTCATAAAGAAGCCTAGCCAATCACATGCCATATTGTGGTCAGGCAAGTGTTCTTTTCCAGGCATAGTCAAAGGTATGCCTACACAAAAAGACAGTGTGAAGGAAACCTGAAGTCAAAAATACAATGAGAGAAGCATTACTGAGTAAAGATCTTAGCGCAGAATGGTTTGTTTTCTGTACCAGTTGATATTGCCTGTTGGACAGCCTATGCCTGGGACTAACAGGTGTTGTTTCTAGGAATAAAAAAGTCAAAACTCTGAAGAAGAATCCTGACAATACTTAGGGCAGCAACAGTGATATCAGCATTATTTCATATTTTTCACATGACCTTTTGGACTATCTCGTCCCCAGAACAAGGACTCCTGAATCTATTGCTTTCTACTCCTTCCAAAAGGGTACAGTAGGGAAGAATTTTGATATTCAGTAGAAGGAATTCTTGTGAATAAAATTCATTTTAAAATTGTGGAGTCTTGAGTTGGAAGACATACATCACTTAGCACAAATTGTGACAGACATTACAACCTTTCCTTTACACTGATCATAATTACTTTTAAGTTCCATAGCCCATCATACCCTTCTCTCTTCTCCTGGGGTCTGAAAGCTGTGCCATTCAGATATCTGTAATCATTTATAATTCATCACTAATACCTAGATCCTTGAAACATAGACACCATGTGCTTATGATCTTGCTGTTTAGCTGTTCAGGTAGGTTATCTCTTCAATATGAAGACCACTGGTCCTGCTTCCAGCCTAGCTCTGAAACCATCATCCAGGGAATCAAACCTTGTGGGGCAAAGATATGACAACTCTCTCTGCAGGTGCTACAACACCTAAGACTGCTGCAGCAATAACTGCTAAAGACCAAGAAAATAAATTTCTCTCTATCAAAGTCATCAGATGAGAAATACAGGTTCTTTTTATTAGGAGAAATAGCATTTAAGAAATTGCATTTGATATACTTCTGTACACTAAGGACCATGTGACCTTTCCATTTGACTTGTAGCTGAAATCTCCTATATACAGTATTTCACTTTATTAGAAAGTGAGTGCCTTGAGAAAAGGGATTGTAAAGCGCTTCTATTTCTATCCTCAATACTAGGTTAGTATGATGTTCTGCACCTAAGTACTTAAGAAATATTTAAATTGCTTATTTTCATAAATAATACTTGGCATGGGAGAAATACAAACATTGTACAGTTTAATGAATGTTCCCATAAAATTAATTGTTCTCTCCATACTCTGTGAGAACAAGATTCCCAGTTCTCAACTGAGCATTTAATATCTGCTGATACAAATTAGAGACCTCGATCTCCATCTCTGTTGGTTTTCCACATTCTTTTCTCTATAGAATTTTGACTTCTTTTTAAATTTTCTTTCTCAGATGATCTAGCTTAGAATCTATATTTGTGTCACAAGAATCCCTCTGCATCGAGAAAAAAACTTACACCCAAAGTTGATGGTTTAGCGTAATCTATCCTCATGAACCAAAGTCCTGCTTAGCATTGAGTGATTATCATTTACAGCCATTTACCTCTAGTTGGGAGGTTGTCTTTCCTCTTTGACTTCAGCACACTGCAAATTGCTTTGCCATGGTTTTCTTTCTAAAGCAACTGATTGCCTCATACTTTAGGAAGATCCTCAGTGTGATGATGATTTTCCAAAAGTCATTCCTGATAGGGAGACATGTCACTTCAGAATTTTATCTTTCACTTGTAATTGTTAGATGTAATTTCCAAAGTCCACATATCTATAAGAATGGACTTATTCCAAATGTCTATGAATAAAAGGAAGTGAAAATTGCTCAGGGGTGGGAAGCACAGGAAGAAAAGTAGATTAAACTGCTTCAAGAATTTTTCAAGAGATTACTCCATTTCATTTGGCCAAGGGGAACAATTGACCTGAACCCATAGTAGAGGCCCCCGCAAATCTCTAAAGAATAACTCCCAAGCTCTATAAGGCAATTAAAATCTCCTCTTCTTAGGGATTATTTTGTCCCTGAAGCAATTTAAAGTTTTGATGTGAATACATGCAGAGTGAAAACTTTCTGATATTTCATGAACAGTGTCCCCAAGGAACATTTGCTTGGGACTTATTACGCTACATTATTTTAAACAAAGTTATATTTCAATCTTCAGTCTAGGCAACATTGAAATTCATCTCAGTTCAATTAAATTAAACAAATATTTATTAGGCTGCCAGAAGCCTCATAGTCTAATGGATAGCTGACTTTAGAGGAAGGAAGACAAGAGCTCAAGTGACCCTGGACAATGTGTTTTGCCTCTCATCATTCTAGGAAACTCTCTAAGACTACAAGTTACAAAGAAATTGTCAATCTACATTAGCACAGTTTCCTCACAGTGGCATCACACAAATCAAGGAAATCAATGAGACAGTCCTCATCTCCATGAAAATACTATGCTAGGTGATAGTACAGGTATTCGCTGGCAAGGAACAATTTATAAAATGAACAAAATAACATCTTTTTCCTTAAGATATTTTTGATCTGATTGGGAAGAGAACACACTACAACAACCTGTACTTATATATACCTCATGTTTTATACTTCTGGAATATAAATATTGATTTCTGTTGAATTTGGTGATGTATATTACCAAAAATTCTTAGAGATATGCAGTGAAAACTTGAACAGTAAACAAGAAATATTTGGTTTCATAGTTCTATTCCAAGGGTTGACTTTCTCCTTATATTCAGCTGTAGTTATTTTTCATTTCTTAAAATCCCAAAAGAATCAACATTTGCAGATCTGTTCTTCCTCCTATTTGTTCACAAGTCGCAATCTTTCAAACCTTCCCTTTGGAGGAAGTAAGTATTTTACTTGAAAAGTTTTTCCTTCTGGGTAGAAGCAAGAGTGAATACATGGCTTCAAAGCTCTTTCCTATTCCTGTAACTCTTTTTGGACTTGGTCCAGATGAGCAAAGTTGGATAAAGTATGAAACTCAGTTATATGGCCAGGGAAATTGATGTTTGTCTTTGGCATATGAATTGCTCCCATCAGAGATAATGACTAATTGTAGTAGTTCATATGAATTTGTATTTTATAGTTACAAAACCCCTTGCATGCATTATTTTATCCTCAAAAAATCCTGTTAGGTGGCCAAAAACTGGAAATCCAGGGGATGCCCACCAATTGGGGAATGACTGAACAAATTGTAGTATACGAATGTAATGGAATACTATTGTGCTATAAGAAATGATGAAAAGGAAGACTTCAAAGAGGCCTGGAAGGACCTACATGAACTGATGATGAGTGAAAGGAGCAGAACCAGGAGAACTTTGTACACAGCAACAACCATAGTGTGTGAAGAATTTTTCTGTTAGGCTTAGGACTTCATTGCAATACAAAGACTTAAAAAGTTCCCAATGGACTCTTGAGGCAAAATGCCATCCATATCCAGGGAAAGAACTATGGAATTGGATTACAGAATGAAACAGAATATTTTCTCTTGTGTTTCGTTTTGTTTTGAGTTTTTTCACGGTTTCTTCCTAGTTCTTCCATGCAACATGACTAAAGTGAAAATGTCTTTAGTAAGAATGTATGTGAATAACCCACATAAGATTGCACCCTGCCTCAGGGAGGGATAGGGAAGACAGGGGGGAGGGAGGAAGAGAAAATCTAATATTTATTGAAGTGATTGTCAAAAACTAAAAACAAATAAATTAATTAATAAAAAAATAAAAGTTATCTGAGGATGAAATGTTATTTCCAGAGTGGTTCCTGTTAATAATTAAAGTGTTACTCCATAGCTTAGTTGATGTGAAGAAAAGATCCTGTTAGGTAGGGGAGATATTACTGTACTCATCTTAAAATCAAGAAAAACAAGTCCTTCACATATTAAGTCGTTCAGTCAATCAACAAGCATATGTTAAACCATTATTATATGACACGCTGTGTTAAGTGCTGGGGATATAAAGAAAGGGTGAAAATAATCCTTGACCTCAAGCAGTTTATATTCTAATGTGGTACACAACATCTAAATAGCTATGTCCGTATAAGATCCATACAGAGTAGGTCAAGATAATCTGATAGGGAAAGGCTGGGTAGGAGAAGGACTGAAAGAGGCTATCCTGCAGATAGAATTTATGCTGAGTCTTGAAGGAAGGCAGGGAAGGTAAAAGGCAGAAATGAGGGGTAGAATATTTCAAGAAATGAAGTCAGGAAGTACAAATTCTCAGAGATAGGAGATGGAATGTGAAGGAACTGCAAGTAGGCCAGTGTAGCTGCATCACAGAGAATGCAGGGGAGTGAAGTGTGTGAAACAAGGATAATTTGTCCAATATTACAACTCAAAAGTGACGTACCTGAGATTCAAATACAGGTTTTAATATTTAATATTTGACCCTACACTTGAGTAAATCAAATTTACTAGTAATGACTCAGATATTTAGTATACATAAACTTCCTGAAAATATCTATTGTATCCCTTGGGATAATTTGATTGAATTTCACTGGAAGATTATACGAAGACACTCTCTTCAATGTGACGTCAGAGGATTTATTGTTAGATCCTACATACTTGGAATGGATAAATCAGGGGGAATGTTTCTATGGATCTTGTCAGGAGTAACAAAGAGGAGTAGTTATAGGCACAGTAGTTATAAGTACTTAGCCTTATGAAAAAATGTTTGATTATCCAACTGAAACTATGACCTCATGTCAACAAATCATTCTCCTCTTGTCTTTCCCCTCTAGTTTCAGAGAAACTCCCACTCATAGTCTATCTTTCACCTTGTCTTGTTCCCTCCCACATCCTTTCCCTGTGGACATAATCTCTTCTTTTCTTTATTCTTTCAGATAGACAAGTCTGACCAATATTTAAGATGACAAAATTCATGCCTGATCCTATTGACCAATTTATCTATGTTCTAGCTTGCATCAATTCTTTTACTAATAAATCTCACAATCATATCACCTAAACCACATCACCATTTCTTCCAGTCCTCTCCTCCTCTTAAAATACTGTCTTCTGGTTTCCGTTTCCATTCTTCCATAAAGTAGGATGAAGTTTGGGGTCAATGTTGTATTGTAGGATAATAGCATTCGATTAAATATACATGGCACTCAATGTGTTACAAAACCTTTCCCAAACTTTGAAATGTATAATGTAGGCATTGTGATTAAGGTTCAAATATTGTCTTTCTATCTCAAATCTTAGCAGCTAGATGCACCATGGACAGAGTGCCAGACCTGAAGTCAGAAGATTCATCTTCCTGAGGTCAGTTTGACCTCACATACCTACCAGCTGTGACCATGGTCAAGTCATTCAGTTCTGTTTGCTCTAGTTTTCCCATTTGTAAAATGAACTTGAGAAGTAAATGGCAAACCACTTCAAGGAAACCCCAAACAGGTTCATGAAGAGGAGGATATGACTGAAAAAACATGACTGAACTGAAAATCTCCTAACTCCAGTGATTTTCACACTATAATTTTCTGCTTTTTTCTTCTAGATAAAAAGGGAATGTTTCTTAGTAGATAGAATATTGCTTTTGGAGACAAGAAGACCTAGTTCAAATCTAATCTTTGACATCTAAATATTTTAATTAAATTTTTGTTTTTTCCATCACTTCCACTTCTGAGCATGTTTCTCCTCTCCTCTTCTCAGAAAGCAATCTCTTGTAGCAAAGAATTGATTTTAAAAAGAGAAGAAAGAACAGTTCGGTAAAGCAGCAAACATTTCCAGTGATTCTGACAGTATAAACAATACTATACACACACACACACACACACACACACACACACACACACACACCCTCCTCTTCCAAAAGAAGAGGGAGAAGTATATTTTCATCTCTTCTCCAGGTCCAAGCTTGGTCATTATAATGTATACACTGTTCATTTCTATTGGCTAAATTGTGCCCACCTCCTTAGCAAAACAATGTAGGATAGAGGCTATTTCTGGTCATCCATTTCACTATTCGATACAATTTTTAGAGTTTTCATTAAAGACTTTCAATTATGAAGACAAAGAGAAAGAGATCTCTGTAATTTCCCTCTTTTCCATCTTGGAAATTGTACTCCATTTGATGCGATGTAAAAACACTTATAGTTCAGGTTGTCCTTGAAATTAAAAGTCTTTGCACCCTTGTCTTTGCTAATAGGCTAATATAATCAAGATAAGTTTAAAACAATTCTTCCAAAAGTAGAAATATAAATATACCCACATGCAACACTAACTCTAAAAGAATCTAGTCATTTTTCTTTCTTTATTGAAAGTTTTCAACATTCACTTCCACAAGATTTTGAGTTCTAAATTTTCTCCCCATTTCTCCCTTTCCCCTCCCCAAGACAACAAGCCCATCTGTTCTCCCTTCTGTCACCCACCTCTTCTCTTATCCTTTCCCTTCTATTTTCCTGTAGAGCAAGATAGATTTCTATATCCCATTGCCTATATATCTTAGATAGTCATTTTTCTTAAGGGGACACATCAGCCTTCTTTGATCCCTAAGATAGGGAACTGCTTTCTTACTAGAATCCCCAAATGGCTATGTGTGTTTCTGTCATTTGTGTTCCTTCAATAAACTTTTCTTGGCTTACTATAAGCAAAGAGTATTCTATGAGTTTTTGTTTCTTCAGTTTTTAATTTGTTTTTTTTTTTAATATAACAGTGACAGGTTCTTCAACTTTTCTCTCTAAATTTTGGTAACTCCTCAATTTTATCTTATTCATCTAATTTAAGGTTAAGGGTAAAATTATTGTTTTTTATTTATTGGTCAGCAAGACATCATTGTCTTCTTTGTAATTGATGGTATGTACCATTGACTAAAGCAATATGAAACTCTTGCCCACAATTGGTGAAATATGTTTCCAGTTTTGTTAAGATACATTATTAGCATAGAGTGCTGGAAGGTGGAAGATTGGATAGCGTGCCAAGCCTTGGGTTAGAAAGATTCATCTCCCTATATTCAAATCTGCGTCAGATATTTTCTAGCTGTGGGACCCTTGACAAGCTACTTATTAGCTATGAGACCCTGTTTGCCTAGTTTCCTCATCTGTAATATGACTTGGATAAGATAATGGCAAATTACTCCCATATCTTGCCTAGAAAACACCAAATAGGGTCATGCAAAATTAGTCTCAACTAAAATGACTGAAAAACTGGCATATGATAAATGTATTTATATCTTTATTTCATTTCCCCTGCAATTGTAGTTTTCTCACTTCATTGGTCAACACTATCTGCACTAAAGCATTTCTAGCATGTAGAATATTGTATTTATGAATTGTTTTATTTTATCTTCTTGTAGCATCAGAACATGCAAAACATGACTTTCTCTTCTGTTTTTATGTCAAGCTGGTCATCATGATAGTTTTAAGTAGGACTTGCCTATAAACCTATGACACCCTTCCATTTATTTCTTTGAGTATTAAGTCAATTACACCACATTCGCCAGGGCGCTAACCCAATCAATGACATTTCTGGAGCCTAATCCACTAGTTTTCAGATGTACTAATCAGGTCTCTACAACTAGCATGAGCGTCCCTGTTGTACTTCTCCTTAGCTGTCATTTTCGAAATTTGTCATTGCCCTAGGCCTTGGTCATAGATTGGAGGATGGGCTGGATATGTACTTGGTTATTATTATCATTATCTTTTGTTGTTCATGGCAGTTGTGACATATTTATTATTCATTATTTATTTTTCTCACCAGTTACAGCTGTTTTTGTTATTGTAACATTCCTTCAAGCTCACTTTATTATATTATTTTTATATTTATTATAACTGAAATATGTTATTCTCCAATAGTCTAGAAAAATTCTTCAGTTGTTTTAGTCTATGGAGATCTCTCCTTCCTCTGACTTCCTGCAGTTTTTAATATTTGCTCTAGTCATTAAAAAAATACATGTATATGTATTAGGTGTGATGTATGTATGTATGGTCAATATTGCATCTCTCCAAACAAATGATAATTTCCTGAGGTGACTGAGGCTCAAAAATGCTAAGGCTGACCCATAGACCTACAACTGACAAAAATGGGGAAACAGGGATGAAATCCAGAATGGGTTCCATTAATCTTTGAACAGTACCTCATTGGCTCCCAAGAAGATTTCATGATGTTGCTGTTCCTTCCCCTGATTCCATGAGGTTATACAGTCTCTTCATGCCTAGAATTCATACCTTTTATCCAATTCTTGGGATCCTTAATTTGTTCAAAGGTCAGCTCAAATGCCATCTTTTTCATGACATCTTTCCTTATTCCTCGTCTTGAGATATTTATACTTTTCACCAAAAAAATGTCTTACATTGTATGGGCAGAGCTAAGATAATGGAGTAGAAAGAAGTATATACTCTAACACTTCCCCCACAATCCACAAAATACCTGTAAAAAATGACTCTCAACAAATTCTAGAGCAGCAGAGACCACAGAACAACAGAGTGAAAAAGGTTTCCAGGCAAAGGTAACATGGAAGGCTGACAGGAAAGGTCTATCTCATGGGATGCTGAGTGGAGCAGAGCCCAGCCCTGGCCCCACAGTACTGGGAGGAACAAGACCTGAACAGACCTCCAGGGCAGAATTCACAGCAGGGAGGGTCCCAGATCCCTCAACCCACAAGCAACAAAGAAAGCTACAAAAGTCAGTGTGGGAGGGCTTTCCCAGCTGAGAGAGAGGGAAATGGGGGTTCCCCCAGCACTGGACTTAGGCAATGGCAGCATCAGGTGGCAGGCAGTTACACTGAAGCAGCCTGGGTCCATTGTCCAGGCAGCTCAGCTTAAAGCCTCTGGTGCAATTGAGCAGCTTGTCTGAACCTCAGCCCTCAGCCCCACCCACACTCAAAGCCCCTGGGGGAGTTGAACAGCTGATCTGAATCTCAGCCTTGAGCACAGCCCTGGGGAGAGGAGGAGCACTAGGACCCTGCTCTTGACAAAGGATTCAGAAGTCAAGTAACTGGAAAAATGCCCCCAAAAGGGGAAAAAATACCATAGAAGGTTACTTTCTTGGTGAACAGGTGTCTCCTTCCATCCTTTTAGATGAGGAAGAACATGATATACTGTCAGAGGAAGTCAAGGCCTCTGCCTTCAGTACCTCCAAAACAAATATAATATGGGACCAGGCCATAGAAGAGTTTAAAAAGCATGTCAGGAGCATGCTAAAGGAGAAGCAAAAAAAAAATGCTGATGAAAATAGCACCTTTAAAAGGAGGCTAACTAACTCAATTGGAAATAGAGGTCCAAAAAGCCAATGAAGAGAAGGAGGGTTTAAAAAGTAGAATTAGCTAAATGCTCACTCCACAAATACTCCTTACTCCATAAAACAAGCATGGTTTTACATATATATTTGTGTAAATTCACACATGTGTGAATATGTTTATATGTGTATTTGAAATGGCCTATTTGGAGGGTATTGCAAGATAGCTTAATAAAGCTGGAAGGCAAGGTGGCAATTTATGGGAATGCAGAGAGAAAGTCTGGTATCATGCTATGGATTGTCTAGGCATCTGGAATACATACATACACACAGATATGCATATATACATACACTTATATGTATGTATATGTGTATGTGTGTGTTTGAGTGTGTAACTTAGAGAGCATACTAGCAGTTCTCTCCAGTCTTAGCTTATACAAGTAACTGACCTAGGTGCTGAAATCATATATTATACTCACATATACAATCTACTTTCAGGGTTTAGTATAATATAGTGAGAAAGAACAAATATATACATATGTTCATAAGCATGCATGCATGTGCCATGCTCAGATATACACAGACAAAACACATGATATGATATAGCTTTCTTAATATTTTTCTACCCAAGCCAAACAACACATACATATTATTTGCATGCACTTACAGTTTATAAACTCATCAATACATATGTATATTTGTCATGTAGTTTAAATATGTGTAAATATGTCATCATATAAATAAAAAATCATGTAACTTTTGTTTACAAGTGTAACTCATTTACAAGCTTTAGTAATATTTTGGCAGGATATGGGTGAAGTAAGACTCCCACTTTCTTTACCAAATGAGGATCTGTTTGAAAAATCAGTGTACTGTTATTTGGGATGACACTGGATTCTTTGAAATAAAACGCTTCTAGGGTGTAGGTTAATAATGAATATATACAAACTAAAAAAACTGTGTCAACAGCATAATGAATGGGTCCTATTTAATTGAATCACCCTAGCCTTTCAGTCTTTTGGATTGCAAAGAACAGAAAAATTTCTGAAGACAGAAATCCTACTCTACTGTAAAGCTGTATTGTCTATTTTGGTAAAGACTCTATTATATGATTTTGGAAAAGTCATTTCCTCCTCAGTTGCCTCATGTATACAATTGTGTTTTTGGAGCAGATGACATCTAGTTTCCCTTTCACTTTTAAAGTTTTATGTTTCTAGGAGTTCATATCCACTAAGTCATTCCACCCTTTGCTATAATATGAAATGATGCTTCTTTGAAAATGAGTGGGGATAGAAGGAATTTGCTCTGAAATATTATAACACTGTCAGACACTGAGTACATATTTATCTAGAACTATGTCATATGATGTGATTCCTAAGGATACATTAGATTTTCTTCTATTTGATGGCGGAGACTGTACCCAAGAAGATCTTTCTTTCATGATGTGCAAAGAAAAGTGATAAAACAACATTGAAAACCCCCTTGAGACTTTATTCACTTAAACAGCCCTGTAACTTAGAAGCAATTCACAACAACGTTGGCCAAAGTTTATTTTCAACACATGGGATTAAATCACAATGTAACCCATTTACACAAAGGAGAAGCAGGGTTTTAAAGACATCCTCTGCAAACTGCTGTATTCTTGCAGAGTTACTGTACAAGTAGTAGTTATTAATTCCTGAGAGAGAAGAGTTACTAGGAACACCTACCTTCTTGGGTAAGGAAGAAAAAGTAAACAAACAACTTCATCCACAGCTTGTAAATTCTTGGCAGGAACACCACTAGTTTTTAACACTTTATTCTTTTCTTTCCTCCACTTAATAGTATTTTTTTCAATTGCATGTAGAAATAGCTTGCAACATTCATTTTTATAACATTTTGAGTTCCCCACTCTCTCCCTCCCTCCTTTCCTTTCCTCTCTCTCCAAGACAGCAAAGAATCTGATATAGGGTATGCATGTACAATCGTGTTAAATATGTTTCCACATTGGTTATGTTGTAAAAGAAGAATCAGAAGAAAAGAGAAAAACCACAAGAAACGAAAAACATGGAAAATCATATATTTCAATCTACAGTCACACTCCATAGTTCTTTCTCTGAATGTGGATAGCATTTTACATCATGAGTCTTTTGGAATTGTCTTAGATCATTGCATTGCCAAGAAGAACTAAATGAACCCCAGTTGATCATTGCACAATGTCCCTGTTAAGGTGTACAATATTCTAATAGTTCTGCTCACTTAACTCAACATAAATTCATGTACATCTTTCCAGGTTTTGCTGAAAGGCTCCTGCTCATCATTTCTTATTGCATAATGCTAATCCATTGTATGTATGTATACATATGGTATGAGGATACATGTACATTATATTGTATGCGCATACATATGTGTGTATGTGTATGTAGACCACAACTGGTTCAGCCATTATCCAGTTGATGGGCAATCCCGTCAAATTCCAGTTCTTTGCCACCACAAAAAGAGCTACTATGAATATTTTTGTACGTGTGAGTCCTTTTGCCTTTTTTATCATTTCTTTGGGATATAGACCTAGTAGTGACTTAGAGCATTTTTTCATGTAACTACATTACGTTTAGTTTCTTCATCTGAGAACTGCCTGTTCATATCTTTTAACATTTATCAGTTGGGGATTGACTTATGTTCTTATTAATTTGAATCAGTTCTCTACATATTTTATCAGCAGCACTGGCTGTAAACTGTTTCTCATCTTTCTGCTTTCTTTCTAACCTTGGTTGTGTTGGTTTTGTTTGTGCAAACATTTTAAATTTAATGTCATCAAAAATTATCTATTTTGCATTTCATAATGTTCTCTAACTCTTGATTGGTCATAAATTCTTCCCTTCTCCATAGATCTGATACGTAAACTATTCATTGCTCTCCTGCTTTACTTATTTTGTCCTTACCTTGGTTTCTGGTGTGAGAAGCTAGTCTATGCCTAGTTTCTGCCATAACTATTTTCCAGTTTTTCCAGCGGTATTTGTCAGATAGTGAGTTCCTTTAGATTTATCAAAGCTGGGGTCTATTGGGTTTATCAAATAGTAGATTACTGAATACTTTATTCTTGATTCAATTCAATGAAATTCAGAAATCATTTACACAGCATCTTTCAGCAATAGTGTTGAAATTCAAATAGGAATTGGGCTACTAAATCATGTGTAAGAATCCCTATGACAGCATTTTAACTTAGAAAACCACTTATTAATGTTATGCATATTTATTTTATGAAATATTTCCCAACTAAATTTTAATCTGGTTCCAGTTGCACTCAGGAGTACTATAGCCACTACCCTTTTGCCATGAAATAGGTTAGGTCTGAAGCAAAATAACCAGGGGCTCCAAGCCCAAAACAGAAGCCAACTTGATCCACATGGCCCCAGGAACAAAGAAAGGTGAGATCAGGAATCTGCTCTCCAGAGAACACTCTATTGGAAACTTAGGGATAGGGGAGTATTCAATTGGATGACCTCAAGCCACTTGATCATTAGGTAGGTAGTATTCAGGGAAATACGATAGTTGCAGCCGTTCAGGTACTTAACCTATACACTTGGCATAGAATTCAGAGAGATAATTCTCATTAGGGACGCTGCAGGCACTATGTCAGAACAATGTCACTGACTAATGGGACATAAATTATCCTTGTATCCAGAAATCCTTCCTCTTACTCATCCTTAGGGTAGTAATTTCCCTCACAACCTGCATGGATCAATGTTCTAGGGCTTAGATGTGCTAAATGGATTTTCTTTGTCTGAGGATGCAAGGCTATGTTCTATCACAATTCCCCTCATAGCCTTCATGTACTGCCTAGGCACAGTTTTGAGAGAAAAGATCACCTCTGAGGACAAAATTCCTGAGGCAGGAACAAAACTCATATTTCTGGAGCAGTGCCTAGAGGTAGCTTCTCTGGATGAGGTGACTTGCCTACAACCTCAAGCTGGCCAGCGATGGGAGATCAAAATAAAGTCATCAGCATCTACTGTCATTTTCACTGTGAACTACAAGAATGGAAAACATATTTGCTTTGTGGGAGAATGCATAGCTATTGCTGGCTGTTCTGTTGCTTTCATAATTAGTCACAACCCTCAAGGTTTTTACTGTTGGAATCCTTGGTATCTCCCCATTTGTCTCTGTTTCTGTCAAACCAACATCTCTCACCTCTTCTAGAATGCCTCCAGACACCCAGAAGTGCTCCCCCCAATCACTTTCCAAGACTTCTAGTCTTTTGTACAGGTGTTCCATCCACTAACATCCCATGCTTTGCTGTCTTTTTAAGCCACCCTTAAGGAAGGGAACTACTCCTTTCATACATTATTATGTATTACAACATATTAATCATGGGCAGTTTTAAAGACCAAGGGGCGAATGATTATAAGATAAGGCCCAGTGGTTTTTAAGACTGCCATTACAATCCTTCCTTAAGGGAGGTGAGAACTTATAAGCACCATGAGAGTTTCCCCTTAGAGAACACTGTAGCTCATAGAAACAACAAATGAAACAGCACTGGCAATATTGTCTCTGTTCAGCACAACTGTACGACCAAAAACTAATATTTATTTCCAACAATTATCTTGTTTTTCTGCCTGTAACTTTCTAGTCCCCAAAATCCTGTGTGCTCTGAACATTGACATGCCTAGTTGATAGTTCCAGGCATCCACCAAAATCAGAGTATAAGTATCCCACCCCCAGAAGGGCACATTGAAATATGACTTCACAGGTAAATGGACTCATATCTCTGTGCTCCCCAATGCAGTGCTTTTCTTATGTGAAGGTTATTATTCATGATTGAGTTGTATATTAGGTCCCTTTCTCACTCTCTAATTATTCCTTTCCCTTCTGTCACTCATCCCTAATGTTCACCAGTAAAAAACCATTGGACTGATTTCCATTTTTACATACTATTCTTTTTTTTGTTACTTTAGATTTTTTTTAAAGGAAATTGACAATGTTGTGGTGCCATTCCCTTATTCTGCACTCTGCCCCCATATGAACATCAACACAAAGGAAAACGTTTTATCAAGGAACAACAAAATAAAATATTCATAATTTTCTCCCTTTTTATAATTCAAGTGTTTAATAGATGTATTCCCTCCAATCTGGAAATGGAATTTTAATGAAATAGAAGATGTCTCTTCTGTCCTGTAGGACAAGATAAATTTCTATACTCCATTAACTGTATTTCTTATTTCTCAGTTGTATGCAGGAACAATACTCAACATTTGTTCCTAAAACTTGCAGTTCCAATTTCCCTTCTGTCCTCTCTCCCCACCCATCCCCACTGAGAAGGAAAGCAATTCAATATAGGCTATCTATGTATAGTGTAATTTTGCAGATGACTTCCATAATAGTCATGTTATGTAAGACTAAGTATATTTCCCTTCATTCTATCCTGCCCCTCCCCATTTCTTCTATGCTCTCTTTTGACCTTGTCCCTTCCCAAGAGTATTTACTTCTAATTGCTCCCTCCTCTCATTTGGCCTCCCTTCTATCATCCCCCCAACTCTCTTCATCCCCTTCTCCTCTATTTCCCTGTATTGTAAAATAGGTTTTCTTACCAAACTGAGTGTGTGTGTTATTCCTTCCTTGAGTCAAATGTGGTGAGAGGAAGCTTCACTTTTTCCCTCTCACCTCCCCTGTTTTGCCTCCTGTTGAAAATTCTTTTTCTTACCTTTTTTATAGAGACAATTTGCCTCATTCCATTTCTCCTTAATTTTATTTTTTATATGATCCCTTCCTATTCAATTCACCTTTGGATGCTCTCTCTCTCTCCATATATATATATATATTATATATATATATGTTATATATATAATATGTGTGTGTGTGTATATATATATATATATATATATATATATATATATATATATATATATATATACCTGTCTGTGTATAATCCCACCTACTATCCAGACACTGAGAAAAGTTTGAAGACTTACAAATATTATCTTTCCATGTAAGATTGTAAAGAGTTCAAATTTAGTAAGTCCCTTAAGATTTCTATTTCCTGCTTACCTTTTCGTGTTTTCCTTGATTCTTGTGTTTGAAAGTCAAATTTTCTTTTCAACTCTGGTCTTTTCATCAAGAATGCTTGAAAGTCCTCTATTTCAATGAATGACCGTTTTTTCTCCTGAAGTATTATGCTCAGTTTTAACTGGGTAGGTGATTCTTGGTTTTAATCCTAATTCCTTTGACTTCTGGAATATCATATTCCATGCCCTTCAGTCCCTTAATGTAGAAGATGCTAGATCTTGTGCTGTCTTGATTGTACTTCCACAATACTGGAATTGTTTCTTTTTTTCTGCTTGTAATATTTTCTCCATGACCCGGTAACTCTGGAATTTGGGTACAATGTGCCTAGGAGTTTCTCTTTTTGTATCTCTTTCATGAGGTGATCTGTGGATTCTTTCAATATTTTGTCTTCTGTTTCTACAATATCATGGCAGTTTTCCCTATTAACTTCATGAAAGATGATGTCTAGGCTCTTTTCTTGATCATGGTTTTCAGGTAGGCTCATAATTTTTAAATTATCTCTCTCCTGGATCTATTTTTCAGGTCAATTGTTTTTCCAGGGAGATATTTCATATTAACTTCCATTTTTTCATGCTTTCGGTTTTGTTTTGTGATTTCTTGGTTTCTTGTAAAGTCATAAGTTTCCTTCTGTTTCATTCTAATTTTTAAAGAACTATTTTCTTCAGTGAGCTTTTGAAAGCCCTTTTCCATGTGGCTTATTCTGCTTTTAAAGCAGACTTCTCTTCATTGGCTTTTTGAATTGATTTTGCAAATTGAGTTAGCCTATTTTTAAAGGTGTTTTCTTCAACATGTCATTTGGGTCTCCTTTAGCAAGCTGTTGATTAGCTTTTCATGATTTTCTTGCAACTCTCTCATTTCTCTTCCCAATTTTTCCTCCATCTCTCTTACGTAATTTTCAAAATCCTTCATGAGCTCTTCCATGGCCTGGGACCACTGAATATTTATTTTGGGTATTTGAGATATAGAAGCCTTGACTTTTATGTCTTTCCCTGATGGTAGGCATTGTTCTTCCTCATCCAGAAGGATGGAAGAAGATACCTGTTCACCAAGAAAGTAACCATCTATAGTCATTTTTTCTCCCATTTTGGGGCATTTCCCCAACCAGTTACTTGGCTTTCAGGTTCTTTGTCAAGAGTAGAACCTGTAAGATCTCAGTTTCTCTGTCATTCTGTGGCCTCTGCTTCTCTCTAATTTGTTGGAAATTATTCTTTACAGGTATTTCTGTGGGGGAAGAGCTAGAGTCTGTGCATCTTTCTAGTCCTCCATCGTGACTCCATTCCCTATATGCCTTTTTTCATGCTGGAAAATGATCTTTCATTGGCTATATTTTTTAGTGTTTTTAACATAAATGATTGTTGTTCTCTGACAAAAGTTTTTTCCTGCCTGTTTTAACATATTTTTGTTTTTTTAATATTAAAATCTTTAACAGGGACATTAGCTTCTTACAACCTCTAAGTTAACTATCTATGGATTTTTGCTGTTCAGTTAGATTTTCCTCTGTGAATTTAGATGTTATGGCATATGGTTTATAAATACTTATCCCTGACTTTGTTTCATTGTCTATATTTCCTTAAAATACATGAATTTCCTCTATTTTTATCTCCCTTGCCGTTGTGGATTTTTATTTTTTCTGTTAGTAGAAATGCAACACTAACATTTAGGGATTCACCTGATTCACTGTAAACTTTATTACAGCTGTTATTTTCATCATTTGTAGCTTTACTTTTAGTTATTTTTTCTTTTATACAAAAATCATTGACTTTCATTTCAAATCCACTCTATCACTCTTTTTATTTAATTGTGTTATTTTACCTGTTTACATTTAAGTCTACTCCTGTTGAACTTACATTGGCCTTCATTTATTTCTTTTAAATTGGCTTCATTGCCACCCTTTCCCCATTTTCATGCTTGCAATTAGTTTTGCTTACACAAGTTTTAGTCTAGTCTGTTCCCACAGGCTCTCCTGTTGATGTTCACCTGTTGTGTCCTTAGTTCCCTGAATTTGCTCAAATTATATATATATATATATATATATATATATATATATATATATATATATATATATATACGTATATATATACGTATATATACATATATACGTATATATATATATATATATCATCTAGTATTTCTTTATTTCTCCTCTTTTTACCTTTCACTTGCCCTCACAATCTAGTCTTTGTGTCAATCTTTCTTCCCGAGTTTCCCCAAAAGCCTTCTCTTTTCAGAAACATTCTTTTCTTGAAACACTTTCCCAAGGTTTCCTTCATTTTGTCCCCCTTTCCTTTTGCTGCTCCTCTATTTTGAATTCTAGTCTACATTTCATAGTTGATTTGTCTTTTTTCTCCTTTTACATTTTCTCTGTGTCCATCATGAGATTAGAGATTCTGAAGAAAAAGAGTTGAAGTTCCTCATCTACTTAATATTGTATTTTTAGTTATTACCCCATTTTTCTCATTTTGTGATGTGCCTCAATTAAAGAAATGTCAGTTCACAAAGAAAGCAATGTTGAATGAAAACAATGTCATGCAAGGGGATTGCTTTGTCTCCTACATCATGACACATAGTCTGACTCTGTGCCCAGTGATGACTTATCTCTATTCCTAAGGCCATTCTATCTTTGTTTCTATGTCCTTTCTACCACTCAATGTGTTATCTTCCTTTGGAGACTCATACAACTCCTCTTCTGAGATGGGGTACTATACTTCAGGTACAACTTCTCATAGAAACAGCGAGATGGACAGGTGGATGAATTACTGGACCTGGAGTCATGAAGATTTCAGTTAAATCCTACCTCAGCTACTTATTGGCTGCGTGACCCTGGGCAAGTCATTCAACGTATGCCTCAGTTTTTTTAACTATAAAATGGGGATAATAAAAGCAAGTTGTTGTGATGATCAAAAGAGAAATTATTTGTTTAGCACCCAGCACAGTGCCTGACAAATAGGCTCTTAATATTTTCTGCCACCCTACCTTCATAGAAGGATAATCTCAATGTGCAAAATTCCCACAGATAAAATCTATTATAAAGCCCTATCTCTTATCACAGGCATATACTTTGTCTTCTATAGGAGAATTTTTTTGTAGTACCTTTTCCTTTCCCTTTCAATGTGAGCCCTTTCCCAATTAATCGTAGACCACAATTTCTTTTTTTAAATTTACTTATTTATATTTAGTTTTGAACATTCATTTCCACAAGATTTTGAATTCCAAATGTTCTCCCCATCTCTCCCCTCCTCCACCCCAACATACTGTGCATTTTGATTACCCTTTACCCCAATGTGCTCTCCATTCTATCACAACCCTCTTCCTTTATCCCCATTGTCTCTGTTCTTGTAGGGCAAGATAGATTTCTACACCTCTTTCTCTGTATTTCTTTTTTCCCAGTTGTAGGCAAAAACAGTTCTCAACATTAGTTCCTAAATCTTTGAATCCCAACTTCTCTCTCTCTCTCTCCCTCCCCACATATCCCCACTGTGAAGGCAAGCAATCCAATATAGGCTATACAGGTGTAGTTATGCAAAAGACTTCCATAATAGTCATGTTGGGAAAGACCAACTATATTTCTCTCCATCCTATCCTGTCCCCCATTTATTATATTCTCTCTTTTGTCCTTGTCCCAACCCAAAGTGTTTACTTCAAATTTCTCCCACCTCTCATTTGCCCTCCCTCCTATCATTCTGCCACCCCACTTATCTCCTTCTCCTCTACTTTTCTGTAGTGTAAGATAGATTTTATAAGAAATTGTATGTGCATGTTATTCACTCCTTAAAACAAATGTGATGTGAGTAAGCTTCACTTTTTTCCTCTCACCTCCCCGCCGTTCCCCATCATGAAAAAACTATTTCTTGCCTCTTGTAAGAGAGATAAGTTGCCCCATTACATTTCTGCCTTTCTCCAACCAATATATTTCTCTCTCACCACTGAATTTTATTTTTTAATATATCAGCCATTCCTATTCAACTAACCATGTGCCCTCTGTCTATATGTATATAATCCTTCCAACTAGCCTAGTACTGAGAAAAGTCTCAAGACTTACAAATATTACCTTTTCAAGTAGGAATGTCAATAGTTCAACTTTAGTAAATAAGTTATAATGTCTCTCTCCTGCTTACCTTTTCATGCTTCTCTTGATTCTTGGAGTTTGAAAGTCAAATTTTCTATTCAACTCTGGTCTTTTCATTAAGAATGCTTGAAAGTCCTCTATTTCATTGCATGACCATTTTCCTCCCAGAAATATTATACTCAGTTTTGCTGGGCAGGTGATTCTTGGTTTTAATCCAAGTTCCTTCAACATCTGGAATATTATATTCCAAGTCCTTTGATCCCTTAATTTAGGAGCTACTACATCTTGTGTTATCCTGATTGTATGTCCAAAATACTCCGGTTTTTTTTTCCTGCTGCTTGTAATATTTTCTCCTTTACATGGGAACTCTGCAATCTGGTTACAACATTCCTAGGAGTTTTTCTTTTCAGATCTCTTTTAGGAGTTGATCAGTATATGCTTTTCTTTTTTAAAATTAAATTATTTGATTTCATTTCAGTGTTTGACAATGACTTCCATATATCTTAGATTTTTTCTGCTCCCTTCCCCTTCATTTTCTCCTCCTTCCTCACTTCCTCCCTGAGGTGGCATACAATCTTAAATAGCTTCTACACACATCCCTATTAAATACATGTTATGTAGAAGAATTAAAATGAATGGGAGAAACCACAAAAGAAAACAAAACATAATGCAAAAGAAAATTATCTGCTTCTATCTGCAATCTAATTTCATAGTTCCTTCTCTGGATTAATCTCTTCCTCAGACACCATCCTGTTCATATCCTTTGACCATGTACCAATTGAGGAATAACCCGTTTTCTTGTATATTTGACTCAGTTCTGTATATATTTTAGAAATGAGTCCTTTATCACAGGCATTTGTTGCAAAAATTCTTTCCCAGTTTTCTGCTTCCCTCTTAATTTTGGTTGCATTCATTTTGTTTGTGCATAAAGTTTTCAATTTGATGTAATTAAAATTATCAATTTTGCCCTTCATAATGTTCTCTATCTCTTGTTTGGTCATCAATTTCTTCATAAATCTCATAAATACACTATGCCTTGCACCCCTAATTTGTTTATACTATCAATCTTCCTACCTAGATACTGTATCCACTTGGACATTATTCTTGTGTATGATGTCAAGTATTGGTCCATGTCTAGTTTCTGCCACACTGCTACCCTGTTTTTCCAGCAATTTTTGTCAAACTGTGAGTTCTTATGGCAGAAACTGGAGTCTTTGGCTTTATCAGAGAGTAGATTGTTATATTCATGGACTACAGTATTTTGAGTTCCTAACCCATACCATTGGTCTATCCCTCTGTTTCTTAGCCAGTAGCAAGTGGTTTTGATAATTGTTGCTTTAAATTACAATTTGAGATGTGGTAGGGCTCTGTCACCTTCAATAGCATTTCTTTTTATTATTTACCTTGATATTCTGGACCTTTGGTTCTTCCAGATGAATTTTGGTTTTATTTTTTCTAACCCTAGAAAATAATTATCAGGTAGTTTGATTGCTATGGCACTGAATAAGTAAATTAATTTAGGTAGAACTGTCCTTTTTATTATATTGACTTGGCCTACCCATGAGCAACTGATGTTTTTCTACTTACTTTGATCTGACTTCATTTGTGCGAAAAATGTTTGGAAATTATATTAATATAGTCTCTGGATTTGTTTTGGCAGGTAGACTCCCAGATATTTTATAGTGTCTACCATTATTTTCAATGGGATTTCTCTTTCTATCTCTTGCTGTTGGGCTTTGATTTACATATGTATATGTATACATATGTATATACATATGTGTGTGTGTGTGTAAATGTTGATGATTTATCTACGGTTATTTTGTAACCTGAAAATTTGTTAAAGTTGTTTATTATTTCAAGGATTTTTTCTCTTGATTCTCTGGAATTCTCTTAAGTATATCATCATATCTTCCGTAAAGAGTGATGACTCCTCAACCTCCCCCTCTCTGAACTTAATAAATCTAACCTCAAAATAAACAAGAAAGAGGTTAAGAGGCAAATTAAACTCTGAATAAGGTGGATATGATAGATCTCTGGAGAAAATTTAATGGGAATAGAAAGGAATATAACTTTTTCTCAGTGGTACATGGCACATTTACAAAAATTGGCCATGTACTAGGACATAAAAAACTCACAATCCAGTGCAGAATAGTTGAAATAATCAATGCATCCTTCTAAGACCATAATGCAATAAAAATTGTATGTAATAAATAGCCATAGAAAGATAAACCAAAAATCAATTGGAAACTAAATAATCTGATCCTAAAAAAGGAGTGGGTTAAAGAAGAAATCGTAGAAACAATCAACAATTTCGTTCAAGAGAATGACAATAATGAGACAACCTACCAAATCTTATGTGATACTGCAAAAGCAGTTCTTAGGGGAAGTTTTATATCTTTGAATGCCTACATAAATAAAATAGAGAAAGAGGAGATCAATGACTTGGGCATGCAGCTGAAAAAGCTAGAAAATGAACAAAATTGAAAATGACCAAGTAAATACCAAGTTAGAGATAATTGAAACTAAGAAAATTATTGAATTAATAAATAAAACCAATAGTTGATTTTATGAAAAAACTAATAAAATTGATAAACCTTTGGTCAATTTGATTAAAAAATAGAAAGAAAAAATCAAATTACTAATATTAAAAATGAAAGGAGTGAACTCACCTCCAATGAGGAGGAAATTAAAACAATAATTAGAAATTACTTTGCCCAACTTTATGCCCACAAATTTGATTATTTAAATGAGATAGATGAGTATTTTAAAAAATACAAATTTCCCAGATTAACAGGAGAGGACTTGAATACTTAAACAACCCCATCTCAGAAAAAGAAATTGAACAAGTCATCAATGAACTCTCTAGGAAAAAATACCCATGGCTGGATGGGTTTACAATTGAATTCTATCAAACATTTAAAGAACAGTTAATTCCAGTACTATATAGACTATTTTTGAAAATTGGGGAAGAACAAGTTCTCCCAAATTCTTTCTATGATACAAATATGGTTGTGATACCTAAACCAGTAAGAGACAAAACAGAGAAAGAAAGTTATAGACCAATTTTTCTAATGAATGAGATGCAAAAATTTTAAATAAGATTTTAGCAAAACGAATACAGCATCTTATGATGAGAATAATATATTATGATCAGGTAGGATTCATACCAGGAATGCATGGCAGGTTCAATATTAGGAAAACTCTAAGCATTATCGATCATATCAACAACAAAACTAACAAAAACTACATGATTATCTCAATAGATGCAGAAAAAGCTTTTGACAAAATACAACACCCATTCTTATTTAAAACACTGGAGAACATAGGAATAAAGGGAACTTTCCATAAAATAAGAAGCACTGTCCACATAAATCCTTCAGCAAGCGTTGTATGCAAGGGAGATAAGGTAGATGCATTTCCAGTAAGATCAGAAGTGAAACAAGGATGTCCATTATCACCACTATTATTCAATATGGTACTAGAAATGTTAACTATAGCAGTTACACAAGACAAAGAAGTTGAAGGAATAAGAATAGTCAAAGAAGAAACTAAGTTTTCACTCTTTACAGATGATATGATGATATACTTAAAGAATACCAGATAGTCAAGTAAAAAACTACTTGAAATAATAAACAAGTTTGGCAAAGTTGTAGGTTACAAAATAAACCCGCAGAAATCTATATTTCCATATGTTAGCAACAATATCCAACAGCCAGAGATAGAAAGAGAAATCCCATTTAAAGCTCGAGTAGGCACTATAAAATACTTGGGAGTTTACCTGCCAAAACAAACTCGGAGACTATATGAACACAATTACAAAACACTTTTTGCACAACTAAAGTCAGATATAAGTAAGTGGGAAAACATCAGTTGCTCATGGGTAGGTCAAGCTAATATAATAAAAATGACAATTCTACCTAAATTAATTTACTTATTTAGTGCCATACCAATTAAACTATCAGATAATTATTTTCTAGAGCTGGATAAAATAATATCAAAATTCATCTGGAAGAACAAAAGTTTCAGAATATAGTTCCAGGGACTAGTGAAAAGAAATGCTGGGGAAGGTGGCCTAGCGCTACCAGATCTCAAATTGTACTGTAAAGCAACAATTATCAAAACCACTTGGTACTGGCTAAGAAACAGAAGGGTTGATAAGTGGAATAGACTAGGCACTCTAGATGCAATAGGCAAGGAATTTAGCAACCTCCTGTTTGCCCAGTTTCTGGTATAAGAACTCACTGTTTGACAAAAATTGCTGGGAAAACTGGATAACAGTGTAGTGGAAACTAAGCATAGACCCATGCCTGACACTGTACACAAGAATAAAGTCCAAATGGGTACACAATCTATGTATAAAGAGTGATACCGTGGACAAACTGAAGGAGCAAGGAATAATGAATTTATCAGATTTATGGAGAAGGAAAGAATTTTTGACTAAAGAAGAGATAGAAAGCATTATAATATGCAACATGGATAATTTTGATTACATTAAACTGAAAAATTTTGCACAACCAAACCCAATGCAACCAAAATTTGGAGGGATGTAGTAAATTTGGGAAGAATTTTTATAGCTAATATTGGGGATAAAGGCCTCATTTCTAGAATACATAGAGAACTGAGTTAAATGTACAGCAATACAAGTCATTCCCCAATTGATAAATGGTCAAAGAATATGAACAAGCAATTTTCAGAGGAAGAAACTGAAGATATCTGTAATCATGTGAAAAAATGCTCTAAATCGCTTTTGATTAGAGAGATGTAAATCAAAACAACTCCGAGGTACTACATCACACCTTTCAGATTGATTAACATGACAAAATATGAAGATGATAAATGTTGGGGAAGACGTGGGAGAGTTGGAACGCTAATTCATTGTTGGTGGAGCTGTGAACTGATCCAATCATTTTGGAGAGAGGTTTGGAACTATACCCAAAGGGATATAAAAATATGTATACCTTTGACCCAGCAACATCATTCTAGGACTGTATCCCCAAAAGATCATAAAAATGGGAAAGGGTCCCACATGTACAAAAATATTTATAGCAGCATTCTTTGTAGTGGCCAAAAACTGGAAATCAAGGGGATGCCCATCAATTGGGGAATGGCTGAATAAATTATGGTATATGAATGTGATGGGGCCCTATTGCACCATAAGAAATGATGAACAAGAAGACTTCAGGGAGGCCTGGAAGGATTTATATGATCTGATGTTGAGCAAAAGGAGTAGAACCAAAGGAACTTTGTCCACAGCAACGACCGCAGTGTGCGAGAGTTTTTTTCTGGTAGACTTGGAACTTTGTAACAATGCAAGAACTTAAAAAAAAATTCCAATAGTTTTCTAAGGCAAAATGTCTTCCACTGAGAGAAAGAAATATGGAATTCATTTGCAGAATGTAGCAGATCATTGTGTGTGTGTGTATTATGTTTCTATTTGTTATATGATTTCTTCCATTTACATTTAGTTTGTCTACACGGCATGACTATAGTGAAAATGTACTCAATAGGAAAGTATGTGTAGATCCTATATAGAATTGTATGTCTTCTTGGGAAGGGAAGGGGGTGTTGCAGGGTAGGTAGGGGGGAAAAATCTACATTTAATGGTAGTGATTGTAGAACACTAAAAATAAAAAAAATTTTAAAAGAGTGATAACTTACTTTCTTCTTTGATATTCTAATTTCTTCAGTTTCTTTTCCTTCTCATTGCTACAGCTAACTTTTCTAATACCATATTGAATAACAGTGGTGATAATGGACATCCTTATTTCACCCTTGATCTTATTGAAAATGCATCTAGCTTATCCTCATTTCATATAATACGTACTGATGCTTTTAGGCAGATACTGCTTATTATTTTATGGAAAGTTACATTTATTCCTGTGCTCTCCAGTGTTGTCAATAGGAATGGGTGTCATATTTTGTCAAAAGCTTTTTCTGCATCTATTGAGATAATCATGTGGTTTCTGTTAGTTTTGTTGTTGATATGATCAATAATATTAATAGTTGTCCTAATACTGAACCAGTTCTGTATTCCTGGTAGAATTTCTACTTGATCATAATGTATTATTCTCATGACAAGTTCCTGTATGCTTTTCCCTAACATTTCATTTAACATTTTGCATCTATATTCATAAAAGAAATTGGTGTATAATTTTCTTTCTCTGTTTTGGCTCTTCCTGGTTTAAATATAAGAACCACATTCATATGATAAAAAGAATTTGGTAGGACTCCTTCTTCAGCAATTTTCCCAAATGGTCTATTTAGCATTGGAATTAATTGTTCTTTAAATGTTTGACAGAATTCACTTGTAAATTCATTTGGCCCTGGAGATTTTTTCTTATGGAATTCATTGATGACTTTTTCAATGTCTTTTTCTGAGACAGGGCTATTTAAGTATTCAACTTCATTTTCTGTTAATTTGGACAATTTGTATCTTTCAGAATAATCATCCATCTCATTTTGATTGTCAAATGTATAGGCATAGAGTTGGGCAAAATAATTTCTTATTGTTGTTTTAATTTCCTCCTCAGTGGAGGTGAGTTCACACTTTTCATTTTTGATATCGGCGATGTGGTTTTCTTCTTTCTTTTTTAAATCATATTCACCAAATTTTTATCAATTTTTCATAAATTCAACTCATTATTTATTAGTTCAATAATACTCTTAATTTCATTTTTTTTACTCTCTCCTTTGGCTTTCAGTATTTGTAATTTGATATTTTCTTGGGGATTTTCAGTTTGTTCTTTTTCTACCTTTTTTAGTTGCATGCCCAATTCATTGATCTCCTCTTTCTCTATTTTATTCATATAGGCATTCAAACATATAAAACTTCCCCTAAAAGCTACTTTTCCACTATCACATAAGATTTGGTAGGTTTTCTCACTATTGTCATTCTCTTGAATGAACCCACTGATAATTTCTGTTATTTGTTGTTTAACCTGCTCATTCTTTAGGATTAGATTCTTTAGTTTCCATTTAAGTTTTGATTTGTATTTCCATGGCTTTTGATTACATGTTATTTTTATTGCATTATGATCTAAGAAGGATGCATTGACTATCTCTACCTTTCTGCAATGGCTTGTGAGGTATTTATGACCTCGTACATGGTCAATTTTTGAAGATGTACCATGTACCACTGAGAAAAAGTTATATTTTTTTCTGTCCCTATTCAATTTTCTCCAGAGATCTATCATATCTACCTTACTTAGAGTTTTATTCACCTCCTTAACTTCTTTCTTGTTTTTTTTAAGGTTAGATTTATTAAGTTCAGAGAGGGGGAGATTGTGTTCCCCCACTAGTATGAATCACAGTATATTCTGCTGCAACATTTTACCTGTGTGTATGCCATCATTTCAATTGTGTTTCTTGTAAAAAAAACATATTTTCTATATTACGGTTTTTAATCCATTCTGTTGTCCATCTCTGTTTTATGGGAGAGTTCATCCCATTCACATTCACAGTTATGATTTCTATCTCTGTCTTTACTTCCATCCTCTTTCCCCATGTTTTTGCTTTTAGTCATCCCTTCTCCTGTCCCTTCCAAAATAGAGTTTTAATTTTTCACAACTGCCTCCCTCAGTCTTCCCTCCCTTCTTTTGTGCCTTCCTCCCTTTTAAACCTTTTCCCCCTACTACTTCTTCCCTCCCTTTTAGGCTCCCCTCTCTTTTCTTTCACCCTTCCCCTCCTACTGCCTATAGAGCTAGTTGTATTTCTATACTTAACTGAATTCATTTTTTCCTCCTTGAACCCAATCAGATGAGAGTAACTCTCAAACAATGCTCATCTCCTTCCTCTCTTTCCCTCTACTGTAATATATTTCTGTGCTTCTTCCTGTGATGTGGTTTACCTTTTTCTTACTTCTCTTTTTCACATCTCCTATTACAATCCCTTAGCACTCCTATATAACATTTTATCATGACATCATTTACTTTATACAACTTCCTCTATTTATGTACATCCCTTTTACGTATCAAGATAAATATACAATTCTCAAGATTAACAAGTATCATCTTCCCTTCTGGGATATAAATAGTTTGCCCCATATTGAATAACAATTTTGTTTCTTTTTCCTCTGTTTAGTTTTTTATGCCTCTCTTTTGACCTGCCTTTAAAAAGCCAATTTTCTATTGATCTCTGGCTTTTTATCCAGGAAGTTCTGAAAATTCCTTATCTCATTGAATATCCATCTTCTTGACTAAAATATTATGCTCAACTTTGCTGGGTAACTAGTTGATCCTTGGTTGTAGTCTCAGTTCCTTTGCCTTATAGAGTATTGTATTTCAGCTTCTCTGATCTTGCAATGTAGAAGCTGCAAGGTCCTGTGTGACCCAGACTTTTACCCCTAGATATTTGAATTGTTTCCTTCTGGTTGCCTATATTATTTGCTCCTCCACTTCTCAGTTTGGGAATTTGGCAACGACATTCCTTGGTATTTTTGGCCTTGGATCCCTTTCAGGAGGAGAAAGGTGGATTCTTTCGATGACTATTTTGCCATCTGGATCTAGGACTTCTGGGTAATTTTCCCTGATAATTTCTTGGAAGATATTGTCCAGGCTCTTTTTTTATCATGGATTTCTGGTAGAATAATAATTCTTAGATTTTCTCTCCTGGATCTATTTGCCAGGTAAGTTGTTTTACCAATTAGATATTTTACATTTTCTTCTATCTTTTCATTCTTTAAATTCTGTTTGACTGATTTTTGGTGTCTTGTAGAGTCATTAACTTCTACTTGCCTGATTTGAGTTTTTATCAAATTGTTTTCTTCAGTTAACTTTTGAATGTCCTTTTCCATCTGTCCAGTTTATCCTTATACAGAGTTGTTCTCTCTAGTTAGGTTTTGTACTTCCTTTTCCATTTGTCCAATTGTCCTTTTAATTCTTCTTGATTTTGCATATTTTTTAAATCATTGGTCTGTTTTTCTTCTATTTCTCAAATTTGACTTTTAAAATCTTTCCTGAGCTCTTCCAAGAAGTCACTTTTTTGCTTCATATCAGTTCATATTTCTTTCTGAAGTTGCAAATCGTTCTAGAGTCTCAATGCTGACCTCTTTGTTATTCATGTTTTGGTCCTTGTCCCCACAGAAAGATTCTATGGACTTTTCTTTACTGCTTTGCTTCTTACTCCTGATGATCATGCTTTTCCTGGCTTTTAAAGTAGATATCTGAATCTGGGGTAGAGGGGGCTCTGTCCCACTGTTTTTGTGCCTAAAACTTGAGGCTTTGGGTGTTGTGGTCTCTGGTTCTTTCAGTTAGAAGCTAAAATTCTGCACCTTACCTTGTGCTGAGCTGGCTGGTGCTGGAAATCAGAGGCCAGGTGAAATCTTTTTGCGTTTTCCCAGAGTTACCCTGGAGTTAACATTTTTAAGTGTGGGGGAGAACTGGTCCAACAATAGCAGGTCTCCTGTGCTGAGTTAGAGCATAGATAAGCTCAGTGGTTGGTGATCCCATCTGTGCTAGTGTCTTCTCAATTCCCCTAGTGTGCTAAGGCATGCCTGGGGTCCTGGTGTTGGCGATTGCATGCTAAACACCTCTGGGGCTCAGTGTCTTCTCACTATTTGCTGAAGTGTGACTGTCTGGGACAGCTCTGATCCTGCACTGGTCCCCTTCAGTCACAGCAAGAGGGACCCTTCATAGTGATTTTCCTAGTCTCATGGTCTAAGAAACTGTTTACCCATTCTACTGCTTCCACTGTTACATGATTTTTCTCAGGGAGATATTCCTGGGCTCTTGAAGGTCAATAAGGGGAGGGAAATAGCAGTACTGGTCACTTCACCATCTTGGTTCCTGGAAGTCACTTGGATTCTTTCAATATTTATTTTACCCTTTGGTTCTGGATTATCAGGGCAGTTTTCATTGAAATTTTTATGAAAGATGATGACTAGACTCTTTTTATCACCATAACTTTCAGATCAACTCATAATTATTAAATTATCTCTCTTGGATCTATTTTCCAGTTCAGCTGTTTTTTCAGTGAGATATTTTATAGTCTTTAATTTTTTCATTTTTTGGTTTTGTTTTGTAATTTCTTGATTTATCCTAGTCATTAGCTTCCATTTGCTCCATTCTTATTTTTAAACAACTATTTTCTTCACTAAGCTTTTGAATGTTCTTTTCCATTTAATTAATTCTGCTTTTTAAAACAGTCTTCTCCTCATTGGCTCTTTGGTCCTCTTTTGCCACTTGGGTTAGTCTATTTTTAAATGTCTTATTTTCTTCAGCATTTTGGGGGATCCCATTTAGTAAGCTGTTGCCTCACTTTTCAAGATTGTCTTGCATTGCTCTCATTTCTCTTCCCAAGTTTTCCTCCACCTCTCTTACATGATTTTCAAAATCTCTTTTGAGCTCTTCCATGACCAGAGACCACAAAAATTTATTTTAGTGATTTTGGATGAAGAAGTTTTGACGTTGATGGCTTCCTCTAATGGTATGCTTTGTCCTTCCTCATCTGAAAGCTGGAGGAAAATACCTGTTCACCAAGAAATTAACTTCCTATAGTCTTGCTTTTTCCCCTTCTTGGGGTATTTTTCCAATCAGTTACTTGACTTTTGAGTCCTTTGTCAAGTGAAGGGACTCTAGGCACCTACTGTAATTTCTCAGTTCCTTCAAGGTGGCACAATCAAGGGAAGGGAGTTTACTCCTCTCCTGTCCTGTGCTCTGGTCTGGGAGCAACCACAAGATTTTCTTTCAAACATATGTGAGTAGGGTTCCCGCTCCACACGCGCCTCCAGCTCTACCATGCCAGTACTCTTCCTCATCCCAGGGCTGCCACTCAGAGCTGAGATTCAGATCAGTCACTTGATTCCCCAAAGGCTTTTAAGCTGAGGGCTCTAAAAAAGGATGCTGCAGCCTCCTGAGGCGTGGGCTAATGCCGGACCCTGTTCACCCCTCACCCAGGGGAAAGAGCTTTTTCAGTGACCTTTGAAACTCTCTGCAGTTTGTGTGTTGAAGAATCTGGGAACTGCAGCTGCTGCCAGGGATTTTGTATCCTGAAGCCTGTTCAGGTCCTGTCCCTGCTGCACCACGTGTCCAAGGCTCAGCTGTGCTCCATGGACTGCTCTCTACTCCAAGCTCGGTGTGACAGACCTTTCCTGTTGGCCTTCCAGGTTGCCTTGGGCTGGAAATCTCTTTCATCCTGTTGTTTTGTGGCTACTTCCATTCTAGAATTTGTTTAGAGTCATTTTTAACAGGCAATTTACAGGCTATGTGGGAGAGCTTTTACAGGTCCATCCTTCTACTCTACCATCTTGGCTCTGCCCTCGTACATTCTTACTAAAGTCATTTTCACCTTAATCATATTGCAAGGAAGAATTAAAATAGGGAGAAACCAAGAGAAAAAACAAAACAGAAGAGAAAATAGTTTGCTTTATTCTTCAGTCCAATTCCATAGCTTTCCCTGCATACGGATAGCATTTTGCCTCAAGAGTCCATTGGGAATTTTTTAGGTCCTTGCATTGCTGTGAAGGGCTAAGGTTACCAGAAAAATTCCTCACACACTGTGGTTGTTGCTGTGTACAAAGTTCTCCTGGATCTGCTCCTTTCACTCAGCTTCAGTTCATATAAGTCCTTCCAGGCCTCTCTGGAGTCTTCCTGTTCATCATTTCTTATAACACAATAGTATTTCATTACATTCATACACCACAACTTGGGGCAGCTAGGTGATGCAGTGGATAGAGCACCAGTGAAGGAGTGAGGAGTAGCTGAGTTCAAATCTCACCTAAGACACTTGACACTCACTAGCTGTGTAACTTTGGACAAGTCGCTTAACCCCAGTTGCCTCATCCTGTGTCATCTCCAGTCATCCTGATGAATATCTGGCCACTGGATTCACATGGCTCTGGAGGAGAAATGAGACTGGTGACCTGCACAGCCATCCCTCACTCAAAAGCAAAGTCAAGGGGAAGTCATGTCATCATTTCTCTGATGACATGGTCTTCTTTGACAACAATGGATGAACATATACCATGACTTGTTCAACCATTCCCCAATCCCCTTGACTTGGAGTTCTTGTCCACCTGACAGGATCTTTGGAGAATCAAATAATGCATGCAAGGTGTCTTGTAACTATAAAATACAAATTAATGTGAACTACTAGTATTAGTTATTGTCTCTGATGGGAGCAATTGATATGCGAAAGGCAAACATTAATTTTCCTAGCCATGTTATTGAGTTTCATACTCTATCCAATTTTGCTCCTCTGGCCTAACTCCAAAAGGAGTTAAAGGAATAAGAAAGAGCTTTGAAGCCATTTATTTATTCTTGCTTCTACCTAGTTTCTAGGAACAATCTTTTCACCTGAAACACTTACTTCCTCCAAAAGAAGGTTTGAAAGATTGTGACTTGTGAATAAGTAGGAGGAACAGATCGCCAATGTTCATTCTTTTCGGATTTTAATAAATGAAATAAATCTGCAGTTTAACATAAGGAGAAAGTCAACCCTTGGAGTAGAACAACAAAACCAGATATTTCTTGTCTACTGTTCAAGTCTCCACAACATATCTCTAAGATTTTTTGACAATATGCATCACCAAATTCCACAGAAATCAATAATTACATAAGAAATTATAAAACATGAGGCATATCTAAGTATGAGTTGTGGTAGTATGTTATCTTTCCAACAAGATCATAAATATATTGATGGAAAAGACCTTATTATGTTCATTTTTTAAATTATTGCTTGCCATCTTATAGTTTCACTATCACCTAACATAGTATTTTTCATAGAGATGAGTATTGTCCCCTTGATTTCTTTGATCTGTGTGATGCCACTGGGAGGAAACTCTACTAACATAGGTTGATGCTTTCATTTTACCTTGTAGTGTTAGAGAGTTTTCTAGAAAAATGAGAGGCAAAATAGATTGTCCAGGGTCATCTGACCTCTTGTCTTCCTTGCTCTAAAGCCAGCTATCCACTAGACTAGGAGGCCTTTGGCAGTCTAATGAATAATTTTTTATTTAATTGAACTGAGATGAATTTCAATGTTGGCTAGACTGCAGATTCAAATATAACGTTGTATAAAGTAATACAATGTAATAAGTCCCAAGAAATTGTACCTTGGAGACACTGTTCATGAAATATCAGAAAGTGTTCACTCTTTGTACATTCACATCAAAACTTTAAATTGCTTCAGGGAAAAATAATCCCTAAGAACAGGAGAAATAAGTTGCCTTCTGGAGACTGTGGGTTATTCTTTAGAGATTTGGGGGACTTCTATTATGGGGTCAGGTCATTGGTTCCACTTAGCCAAATGAAATTGAGTAATCTCTTGAAGTATTCTTGACACAATTTAATCTACTTTTCATCCACTGTTTCCCACTCCTGAGCAATTTTCGCTTTCCTTTATTCATAAACATTTGGAATAAGTCCATCCCTGTAGATATATGGACTTTGGAAATTGCATCTATCAACTATAATTGAAACATAAATAAGACCATAAAATCTTGAAGTGGCATGTCTCCTTATTAGGAATGACATTTGGAAAGTCATCATTATGTGGAGAAATTTCCTAAAGTATGAGGCAATCAGTTGCTTTAGAAAGAAAATCGAGGCAAAGCAATCTTCAGTGTGCTGAAGCCTAAGAGGAAAGACAACCTCCCAACTAGAGGTAAATGGCTGTAAATGTTAATCACTCAATGCTACGCAAGTCTTTGGTTCATGAAGATAGATTAAGCTAATTCATCAACTTTGGGTACAGAATTTTTCTCATGGTAGAGGGATTCTTGAGACACACATATGGATTCCAAACTAGATCATCTGAGGCAGAAAGGCAGGAGGAGTGAAAAAAATGTAAAAAGAAGTCAAAATTCTCTAGAAAAAAGGAATGTGCAAAAGCAACAGAGACAGAGGTCTAGATCTCTAATTTGTATCAGCAGATATTAAATGTGCAGTTGAGAACTGGGAATCTTGATTTCACAAAGTAAGGAGAGCGCAATGAATTTTTTGGGAACATTCATTAAACTGAACAATGTTTGCATCTGTCCCATATCAAGTATTATTTATGTTAATAAGTAATCTAGTGTCTCTTCTAGAAAACATGGTAGAGGGATTAGAGAAACCTATTTATCAGGGAGATGATAAAGGAATAAATTAATGAATGCATGCATGAATGGAAAACATTTCTTAAGTACTTATGTGAAGAACACCAAACTAAGCAATTATTGAGGATACAAATACCAAAGTTATACAGTCCTTTTCTTCAGGACAGTCATTTGTAATAAAGGGAAATAATTCATGTAGAATGTTATAGCTACAAGTCATATGGAAAGGCCACATGGTCCTTAGAATGCAGAAGCAAATCAAATGCAACTTCTTAGGTGTTATTTGTCCTAATAAAGCCATATTCATTTTTGATATTGATGACTTTCATGGAGAGAAATTTATTTTCTTGGTCTTTAGCAAGGGGTTATAGCAACAGCAGAGAGAGTTGTCATATCTTTTCCCCACTAGGTTTGATTCCCTGGAAGATGGTTTCAGTAGCTAGGTAGCTAGTATCTTGAAGAGATACCCCACCTGAGCAGCTAAACAGCAAGATCATATGCATGTGGTGTCTATGTTCCAAGTATTTAGGCATTAAGGATAAATTATAAATGATTATAGCTATCTGAATGACACAGCTCTGAGACCCCAGCAGAAGACAGTAGGGTTTGTTGAGCTATGGAGAATAAAAATAATTATGATCAGTATATAGGCAAGATTGTAATGTCCATTTTACTTTGTACTCAGTGATATATGTCTTCCAACTCAAGCGTCCACAATTTTAAAATGAATTTTATTAACAAGAATTCCTTGTACTGAATAGCAAATTCGTCCCTGCTATACACATTGGAAGGAGTAGAAAACAATAGACAGAAGAGCCCTGCTTGTGGGGACAAGATAGCCCAAAAGTCCAGGTGGAAGATTTCAAATAAAGCTAATATCACTGTCTCTTCCCTAAGTATTGTCAGGATTCTTCTTCAAATTTTTGCCTTTTTTATTCCTACAAATACCTGTATGCAGGTAGGCATATCCTACCGAATATGTAATATCAATTGGTACAGAGAACAAACCATTGTGGCCTAGGATCTTTACTTACTAATGCTTTTATCATTATGTTTATTACTTCAGGCCTCCTTCACACTCTTTTCGTGTCGGCCTACTTTTGACTTTCCCTGGAAAGGAACACTTGCCTGATCACTATATGGCATGTGATTTCCTAGGCTTCTTTATGAGTTCAAATCTGGCCTCAGACACTTAATATGTGTCTGACCTGGGACACATCTCTTAAAGCTGTTTACTTTAGATTCTCATCTTTAAAATGAGCTGGAGAAGGAAATGGCAAACCACTCCAGTATCTTTGCGAGGAGAACCCTAAATCTGGTCATGAATAGTCACTCATAACAAAAAAAAAAATGACTCAAACAGATGTTCTTACCACATGTAGAGCACTATATTAGGCACTGGGATAGATAGGTCACAGAGTAGTAAATAAATATTAAATGTAACTAAAAGGAAAATGATACTTGATAAAATCCAATGAGTCAGGCGAAATCAGAATGAAAATGAATGGAGATAATTCACAAAGAGTTGTGTTGATATCTCAAGCAACAAACCAGAAAGATCAAGAAGACTGCCATATCAATCAGAAGACCAATGGTGAATTCTGATGCTGGGAATGAGACTGGTTTTTAAATTATTTTTATAATTTGTGATGTGAGGGAGCATATAAGACTTAAACAGTTTTGTTTCATTTTTCTGCCAAAGGAAGAAGAGTGCAAACATGAGCAGTTTACTCTTTATAACCAACTAACTTGAGGATAAAAACTGATAACAACCTTCTTTCTCATTGAAATTCTCATAAGATTGGACACAGAGTATGAAAAACAAAATGTGTTTTTTAGGCTCTAAACATCAGGTTTAACTCAAAAAGAGTTGACAGAGATTATAGCAAATGGAGATTAAGCAGGTTGTTGTGTTCATCCTTTGTTTTTGAAGAGGACCATGACATCAGAGAAATGATGATGTGACTTACACTTGACTTTGTTGTGAGTGAGGGAGGGCTGTGCAGGTCACCAGTCTCACTTTCTCCTCCACAGCTATCTAAATCCTTGGCCTTTTCAGGTACTTGCTTTAAGTGAGGTAATGCCCATTCAGAGAATAGGCCTCTTCAAAAAGTAGCCAGGGGGATGGCCCCTTTTAGAGAAAAAAAAATAGATAAATCATCCTGGGAAGGGCAGGAGCCTCAGAGTTGTTAGGAAGAGAAACTCTTATTATTGACATTCACTCTCAGCCAGGAGGGTTCCAAAATTGCCATTGAGTGGAGGTTGGACAGGAGCCTATTGCTCAATCTCTGGGCTTCAGAGTCCATTGGGTCTAAGGTTTTAGAGGAGACAAGGAAGAACGAGAGAAAGAAGGGAAGGGACTGAAAGAAAAGGGAAGGAAGGGAAGGAAATGAAGCATGGGAAATGTTCTAAGGAAAAATAAAATTTTCTGGCGGTCCTTCTTCTCTTTTCCCTATTTCCATCATTAGAGAACGCAGTTCATCCTTTCTGGTGGACAAATGAATAAATTTTTCTCTGCCCCACAAGAAACTGGGGTACCAAATGTCAAGACATACCCTAGAAGGTCTAGGATCCTTTCAAACCCAGTAGGGTAGCCCATATTGGTTTGTAACCTAATTCCATTCTATTTGCAGAAATGTTTGTATGATATTTTATGGATATTATAAAAAAGTATAGTCTTGATTGGGCTAAGTTATTTCCACAGTGTGTTTACACTATATTAGAAATTTGCAAATTTTTATATGTTTATAAAATATGCGCTAAAAATCTCCTAGCCTAGTTCTTTTTTTCTAGAAAATTCATGTGTCTAGTGAATGGATGCTGAATTTACTATAATATGAGGGCAACCATTTCTTTACTATAATAAGAGGGCTGACTTGAGAACTAATGGGTTGCGCCTCATTAAATACCTAATTAAATACTTTGAATAACCACTTGTTGGATGTATTAGATATGTTAGAGTGGAAGTTCCTTTGGGGCATGGGGTGGAATAAATGACATCTGAGATAACAATAATGATGATGATATTTCTATATTTTTAAAAAGTTTGATAAATACTTTAATACTTTACTCTTTTTAGACCTAATTCCTAGGTCTAAAAAGCGAATGATGGCTTGAAATCGATTCACAGAGCTGTATATGTGTCTCTGTGTGTGTGTGTGTGTGTGTGTGTTTGTATCACACTGATAGGCTGAAAGTAAAGGTGCTTTAGAAACACTAGTGTGGAAAAATGGCCAATGAGGAAAATTTGGCTTGGACACTGGAAATTTTACATTTATGGCAACATTTCAAATTTGGGAATCTCAAAAGTAAGTCACATTTAAATTCACTGTAGTTTTTTAATGTTGGTGCCTTATCTTCTTGTCTGAAAGCTTGTAGGTGGAAGATAGAGGACAAATGGAAAAACATAATAAGACCACTATAACTGTATTTTTTCTTCATGGCCTTGTTGGATACCCCATCTTTTATTTTATTTTCTTTCTGTTATGTCTTGTCATGTACATTATAATCCTGTTGGGCAACAGTTTCCTCATTATAATCAGCATCCTGGACTCTCACCTCCATACACCCATGTATTTCTTCCTTGGTAATCTCTCTTTTCTAGACATCTGCTACACATCTGCTTCAGTACCTATGTTACTTGTGAACTTCCTTTCAAAGGAAAAATCCATTTCTTTTGCTGGATGTGGACTACAAATGTTCTTTGCCTTTGCTATGGGGTGCACAGAGTGTGTGCTTCTTGCTATAATGGCATATGACCGATATGTCGCCATTTGCAAGCCTCTCAGATATCCCATCATCATGAACAAGGAGCTTTCTATGAAGTTGGTGACAAGTAGCTGGATGACAGGTGGGTTGGCTTCAGCAATACAAACCACTCTGACTATGCGGTTGTCATTTTGTGGGAACATCATTGATTATCTCACATGTGAGATACTGGCTGTGTTGAAATTGGCCTGTGAAGACATTTCCCTCAATGTGATCGTAATGATCATATCAAATATCTTTACAGTAGTGATTCCAGTGGTATTCATATTCATCTCCTACTTTTTCATCCTCTTTACCATTCTGAGAATCAATTCAGCTGAGGGAAGGAGAAAAGCTTTTTCTACTTGCTCTTCCCATCTCACTGTAGTGATCATGCTTTATGGGACCATCCTCTTCATGTACATGAAGCCCGAGTCCAAAGACTCCCATGCAACAGATGAGTTGATTGCCCTCTTCTATGCTGTGGTCATTCCCATGCTGAATCCTATTATTTATAGCCTGAGGAACAAGGATGTCAAGGCAGCTGTGACAAAGCTCAGAAAAAATATATTCTCACAGAGAATGTGAGAGATGTTAACCCACCAATCATATAAAGTGTAAAATAACAAACTACCCTTATTCAGAATCAAATTTTCAAAGACTGGTTATTTCTGTTCTCCACTGACGCTCATCACTACAATCACCTATGATAAGGAACAGTCATGGAGGGGACTAAAATGAAAGATATGCACGATGAAACATTTTTTCTGTTTGAAAAGATAAAAAATTTACGATTCAAAGAAGTGGAACCATGATGATGGAACCAAGAACAAAAAAGGCAGAAGTTGAAAACAATGTTAGATCACATACCCTGCAAATCACAGCTGTACCCAAATGGAATAGGTTGCCTTGAGAACTAACGGGTTGCCCCTCATTAAATACCTAATTAAGTGCCTTGAATAACCACTTGTTGGATGTGTTAGAGTGGAAGTTCCTTTGGGATGCACTAAATGGCTTCTTGAGAAAATAATAAGGATGATAATATTTCCATATTTTTAAAAAGTTTCATAAATACTTTAAGCAACTTATCATATTTGACCCTCCCATCAGCCCTTTGAAGAAGGTGTGAAGTGTGGCCATTTTCAGGACATACTTAGGGTCACACACTGGCTGAGGTAAGATTCAAACTTAGGTCTTCCTGATTCCAAATTCAATGTTCCATCCACTGTACGACGTAGCCCCGTAGATTCATTGCCATTTTCACATTCTCTGAAGTTGTGAATCTCTTTAACTAGAGAAATCCATCTATAACTTGACCACACTTCATTTATCCAACTTTCTTTTACATAACCACAGAAAAGAAGACTACACTTGTTAGTTTAGGCTTGTCTTTCCTCTCTCTCTCTCTCTGTCTCTGTGTGTGTGTGTGTGTGTGTATGTGTGTGTGTGTGTGTGTGTCTGTCTGTCTGTCTGACTTCCAATTCCTGAAATTTGTTCCTAAGGTTCCCTACCAAGGACATGTTTCTTTTTTTCTTTTTCACAAATGCAATTTCTAATCAGAATTCAAGTCCTATCTCATATCTCATTTTTTTCTACCAGCATTGCCTCAACACTGTAGTTCACAGAGATTTTACTTAGTTATATGCTTTCTGGTAAAAACTTGATCACACATATTCATTTTGTTTCTCTGGTTAGATTTTAGGTCTCTTGGGAGCAGGACTCATTTCTTTTCATACATTTATCTTTTGTTCACTTATTCTTATATTTAAGAATATAAATTATACACAGTAAATCGTTACCAAATTATAGGAAGAATTTAAAATGTGTTTCCCTGAATGACTTAATCAACTGGGAAAATACCTTGTGTGTTGATTAGGTATATTTCACAATGAAAATCACCATTATCATTATACCAATCATTCATAATAATAATTATATTTATGATGAGAACCTGTATTTATATAAAGTTTAATATTGGCTAAAATGCTTTCAAATCACCATAACATGAGATTAAATCACAGCTCAATTATTTACTACCTTTGTGACTTTGCCCAAGGCTCTTAATCTTCCTGGGTCCCACTCTTTTCTCTTAAAAGTAAAGAGGGCAGGTTAGAGGATTTCACAAATCTCTTCCTGGTCTACATCTACAATCCTATGAATCTAGGACTTCATTTGATCCTTCTAGCCATTCTGTGGATTAAATGGGTCAACATTTATCTTACTCATTTTATAGAAGGGGAAATTGATGCTCAGACACATAACTTGCTCCTAAAGTACATTTTGCTATTGTTGTTCAGTTATTTCAGTTATGTTCAATTCTTTGAGACCCCTTTGGTATTTTCTTGGTGAAAATACTGGAGAGTTTTGCTGTTTCTTTCTCCAGCTCATTTTTTAGATGAGGAACTGAGGCAAGCAGGGTTAAGTGACTTACTCAGAGTCACACAGCTATAAAGTATCTAAGGCCAGCTTTGGACTTATAAATATGGGTTCTTCTGACCACAACACTGTATACACTATACCACCTCGCTGCCCATAGTATTCATGCATACTGTGTATATAATATATGTATATTATAAATATATATATATTTATGTATACTACACAAATATAAATCTATACATATGTATTCATGGGTATATTGCTTGAAAAAACAAACTACTAGAATGAGAAGGGGAAAACTGAGAGTCTATCAATTGCTTTCATCTTAATTTATCCATCTATTTATTTATTTATCTATTCTTTCATTCATTCATTTATTTATTTTTAGATTATGGCATTCATTTCCACAAAATTTTGAGTTCCAATTTTCCTCCCCATCTCTCCTCTCCTCCAACCCCATAATACCTTGCATTCTGATTACCCCTTCCCTTAATGTACCCTCCCTTATTTCACACCCCATCTTTCCCTTATCCCTATCTTCTCTCTTTTCTTATATGGTAAGATAAATTTCTATATCCCATTACCTGTATTTCTTATTTCCCAATTATATGCAATAACAGTTCTCAACATTCATTTCTAATACTTTCAATTCCAACTTCTCTCCCTCCCTCCCTCCACACCCATCTCCACTGAGAAGGCAAACAATTCAACACAGGATATATATGTATGTGTGTGTGTGCATGCGTGTGTGTGTATGTGTGTGGGGGTGTGTCTCCTTTTGCAAAAGACTTCTGTAATAGTCATGTTGTCTAAGACTAACTATATTAGCCTCCATCCTACCCTGTCCCCTCCTTGTTTTTCTATTCTCTCATTTGACCTTGACCCTTCCCAAAAGTATTTACTTCTAGTTACTCCCTTCTCCCATTTGCCCTCCCTTCTATCATCCCCTCACCCCACTTGTCCCCTTCTCCCTTACTTTCCTGTAGTGTAAAATAGATTTTCATACCACATTTAGTGAGCATGTTATTCCCTCCTTCAGCCATATGTGAAGAGAGTAAGCTTCACTTTTCCCCTCTTACCTCCTCCCTTTTTCTCCTCCATTAAAAAGATCTTTCTCATCTCTTTTATGAGTGATAGTCTGCCCCATTCCATTTCTCCCTTTCTCCTCCCAATATTTTCCTCTCTCACCCCTTAATTTTATTTTATTTTTTATGGATATTATCTCTTCTGATTCAACTCGACCTGTACTCTCTGCTTCTGTGTGTGTGTATGTGTGTGTGTGTAATCCCTCCACCTACCCAAATACTGAGAAAAGTCTCAAGAGTTACAAATATGATCTTTCCATGTAGGAATGTAAACAGTTTAGCTTGTTCAGCTAGAATTTGTTGAGAGCCATTTTTTACAGTTATTTTGTGGGCTTTGGCGGAAGTGCTAGAGTATATGTGCCTTTCTACACCGCTGTCTTGGCTCCGCTCCCGTGTCTATTAATTGTTGAATGACTAAGTATATTGTGATAAATTGATGGAATGAAATATCCTTGCATCATTAGGAATAACTATTCTAAAGTAGTTTAAGAAATATTGGAGAACTTCTATGAACTGATGCACAGTGAATAAAGAAGAAACAAAAGAATGAAATACTGCATGATAACTTGTTAAAGACAATAATAATTGTCAAAAGTTCCCATCATACACAAAGTATAGGAAGTAAGGGTCAGAAAAAATAAGGATGATGATGATTATACTCCTTTATTGAAATAAATATTTACAGTTTCTTTGAGAAGGGAGAATAATGAAATCTGTGGAATCATAAACAGTCACTTGTTTCAAGAGACGTGTTCTTTTGTTGTATTCATTCATATATTTGGATGCTTGTACTTATAACCTGAAAATAAAATGCACTAAAATAAATTAAATAATTTTGCATATTATCTGGAATGTTTCTATCGATGGTTGTTAAGTTTTAAATGTGGAATAAGAAAAAAATTAGTAGAATCAAAGAATGTTAAAACTGGAAATATCCATTAGAGATCATCTAGTATAACTCCATTTTATAGATGAAGAAACAAAACTCTAAAGTGGGGAAATAACTCGTGCAAGGTAAACCAGCTGTTGCAGTTGTTTCAGTTGGTTCACACTCTTCCTTTCCCCACTTGCAGTTTTCTTGGCAAAGATACTGGAATGGATTGACATTTCTTTCCCTTGCACAGCTACTAATGTATTTTTACAGTTGTTTCAAAATAAATTTATCTCCATATGATGAAGAGAAATCCTAAAGTCTCTACTTTTAAGGGTTTGTTTGTTTGTTAGAAAAATAATGGATCATCTAAGTCATTGTGGAATTCTATATAATTGCCAATATGATCACTGAGAAAAAAAGTTCAAGGCAAAAGTAAGAAACCATTAAAAGTTTGTGATTATTATCAAAAAACAAAACTTCTCCCATATACCTCCTCATTCTTAATTGTTCCTATACATTTCCCCCTATTATTCCTTTATGGGAATCTGCAGTTCAAAAAAGCTATAAAATATTTAGTTCATGTATAATTTTTAAAAAACAGGAATAAAAGACTGCATCATAATCTACTTTGAAATCAAGAGTCAATATTATTTGCTTTGTGCCCCTTGGTAAATCCCATCCCCATTAGGTTCTCATTTTCCTGCAATGTAATTAGAGTTATTTATCATTTTGCCCCTTGCCAAAATGTTCTTTAGAATTTTATGGAAAGCATTTCATTTAACCATTCATTTGAGCATATGATTGTTTTGTTTTGTTTTGTTTTACTAATAAGATAAATTCTTTCCTTAAGGTTCTCCCCTGTTGCCTCAGGATAGAATGCAATTAACACTAGGACTTTAAAGGCAATGTTGAGAGTATAGACTCTGACAGGTTCTCCCCTACTGGAAAGACTTGGAGCACACTTGGAGACAGCCTTGTGTTAGGGCCAACACAGGTACTGTAAGTCCAGAGACTCATCACTAGCAGGCTGATCATCACATTGTTATTGACAGAAATGCATGAAATCCCTCATTGACTCATGGTGGACCTAATCCATGTGGTAACAGAGGAAGTACCCACACCAATGATATTAATTGAAGTTTACATCCTAAGAATCAAAATCTTCCTTAGCACTCTCCATGAGACATTGCCTGTTTTCCTATTAATGATAAATCCAATATCAAGTCCTTCAGAGTCTCTGTGAAAAGACATGCTTGGTAGCTTCTTCACAGTCCCTTTTACTTCTTTATTTCTCAAGCTATAGATAGTGGAATTTAGCATGGGATTCACCACCCTATAAAGCAAAGTAATTCATATAGTGTTTTAAGGTTTGTAAAGTACTTTATGTTTATTACATTTGATCTTTATGACAATTCTAGGAAGTAGATGTCATTACTTTCTCCATTTTAAAGTGAGGAGATTGATATTTAGAGAAGTCAAGGGACTTGTCCAGGCACCTTGCTAGTAAGTATCTGAGGCAGGATTTTTATTCAGGCCTTCTTGACTTAAGGACTAGCTCTCAATCCACTGTATTACCATCTGCCTATCATACTTCATCTGCCCTCTCTTCCACAGACAAACTTATAGGGAAAAGATTGTCTTTATTCATTGCTTCCACTTTCTCAATCCCTTGCTATCTGAATTCTCACCTCCTCATCCATTAGTCTCCAAAGTTTCCGAAGATGTCTTCGTATTTATTTTGAAAATCTACTTACATGTGTTCATTTTGCTTCCTCTAAATACACTGCAAGATCTCTGAGTTCAGAGAATACTTTGTTTTTTTCTTCACATCACTTAGAATAATGCTTGACACATAATAGGTCCTTAGTAAATTCCTAATTGGGTGGATAGTGAGATTATCCCAGTGGTTCCAAATCTATCCAAGTTAATTAATGAACTAGCTTTTGTTTGGAGCTAAACTTCATGAAAGTCTCATTGTGTGAGTCAGTATTACCAGAATCCAATAAATACACTAGCTAACAAGATTCTTCATTTTATGATAATTGACCTCAGAAAGAGTTAAAATGATAGACAAAACTATAAAAACTGCAGCACCCTGAACCACCCGGATACATGAGTCCCTGGAAATCTACACTAGTTTTGAAGTACCTTGGAAGTCGAAGTCTACGCAACACTATAATATAAGGGAGACCATGAAGAAACCATTGGGAAAAGGATTTATGGAGGAGATGAAATTTGAATTGGGCCTTAAAACAAGTTTGAAAGACCAAATAACTTCTGATGAGGACAATGGCCAGCTGTGCCATTTAAAAACTTTGAGAGACATAGTTTCTTGGAAATTTAATCATTTTATTGATAAGGTCAGCATATTTATCAATAAAAGGATAGTCATTTGGTCATTCCTCCTAGAACAAAAGATCTTTGATGTTGATAGACTCACAGTTTATATGCTCTGAGAATTGGAGATTTTCCTGAGGGAGGCAATCATCTCTGATGGGTTAACAATTAATGAGACAATGAATACTACAATGAGAGTTTGGGCTATATTACAATGAAGGTCTTGAGATACCTTATTAGATCACCAAAACCTTGGTCAAAGGCATTGACCAATGTCCATATCACCTGTTTTATATAAGGGACAATCAACATTTCCCCAGACCTAGTAAATATTTATATTAGGAAATATGTATCAGTAAATATAAAGAAGAGGAATGTGCCCATTAGCCTAAACTTTGAATTTTTTGTGAGCTGTGACTAGATCTTGCCCTGGGTAAATTTTTAAGCAAGATTTCCTACATTTATTCATTTCTGGATGAGGAAGGAGAAAAGGGGAAAAACCTTGGTTCTGATTCAATAATCATTTCCCATACAGCCATGGTTCTAGAGAACTAATCAGGAAGAATGTCACACACCTTCTTATAGGACTAAATATGTGGAATGAGAGGCACTTATGAACATTTTTGCTTTACTACATATTTTTGCTAAAAGAATTTTTTCCAAAGTGGGAGAAGGTGGATGGAGAGAGAATAAATACATGTATTAAATGAAAAAAAATCAATTTAAAAATTGTTCCTAGCACAAGAATTACTATTTATTTCACTGCCAAGGATAACACTCTATTACACACAAGACTCAAGAAATTTACCTTGTAAATTATTTGTATTTTTAAATTTTGTGTCTTAAATAAAATGTAACAGTGTCTTTACAATAATTTAAAAAATCAAATGTTTTGATTTAGTGATCAAGAATGTAACAAATTCTTTGATTTCCCTTAGTTTCTGACCTCTAGCTCATTCCATCAAAGTCAGAAGCAATTTAGAGCAAGATTTTGCAATGTGGTGTTTCTAGCGGTCTATCCAAAGCTAAGATATGTTAAAAATAAAAATTTCAGTCCAGATGCATTGAATTGTATAATTGTTGGAAACAATCTTTTGTAGTTATTATTTAGCATCACAATTCAATGTATGCTGAGGAGTGGTTATGCCTTATATCAATTATATGACACATTAATATCTCTGCATTAAAATATCTGCTTTTAATATCCAAGACAGCAAAGAAATAATATATCTTGAATATCACATATTGCTTTAACATGATTAGGAGCTTGTGTAAGGGTTCTTAATCATTTTTATAACATTGACCCCTTTGACAGTCTAATAAACCCTTTTTCAGAAAGATATTTTGAAATAACTGAAAGCAATGTTAAATTTCATTTAGAGGTGATGTATGTGGTCATTCTTCCTGGGCTACAGAATTCTCATTTTAATCAGCATCCAGCACACCCCTCTCCACAGTCTCTTGTTCTTTTTCCTTAGTAATTTCTCTTTTTTGATATTTGCTGCACATTCACCTTTATTCCTTAAGCACTTATCAGCATCTTGTCTCAAACAAAAAACCACTTGCTCTTCTAGATATGTAGTGCAGAAATTCCTTGGCTTAGCTGTTCAGAGGACAGAATGTATGCTCCTTGGCATCATGGATGACTACTGTCATCCATCAATTTTCAAGGTATCTCATCATTGTGACCAAGATTGCATAAGTGCCCTGGCAGCTGCATTCTGGTTAGCAGATGTCCATTCACTGATGTAAGCAGTTTTTGTGGTCCAGTTATCTTTGTGAAAAATTATGTCATCGATCATTTCACATGGGAAAGACTTACTCTCATGAAACCAGCCTGCGCTAACACCTTTGGCAACAAATATACCATGTTGGTGGTCGGTACATTATTCATACTGACTCCATTGTTGCAAATCTTTGTGTCTTATACATTTATGATATCTAGCATCCTAGAGATTAACTCACCTGAAGAGAGAAATAAAAGCTTTTTCACCTGTTCAGCCTAGCTGATGATGGTAATGTTATTCTATAATACTGTTCTTTTCATGTAAATGAAGTCCAAACCCAATGAATCACTTCATGAATATAAGTTGTAAGCTACAAATGACATCTTTTCCATGTTCTATGTGGTCATGACACTTATGATTAATCTTTTGATTTATAGTCTCAGGAGCAAAGATATAAAACTGATAGAGAAACTTCTGTTAAGAAGGAAGTTCTTCAGTAAACAAATGTAAAATATCTCATGCCTTGATCCATTTTATGATAGAAAGCTACAGAAAAGCAGTAGACAAAAAAATAAGGTCCCTCCCTCCAGTATTGAGGTGACAACCCATCCATGGTATTCTTTTCATGTGCTACTGACTATTTTCCATAGGGAAACCTTTCCCAGTTCTGAAGGTCTTTCTTAAGATTTTTTGGCTTTACATGGAAACTATTGGAGTAGGTGAGATGTCCATCTCTTTTTCCAAATTTTCTGCCATTTTTCTGGTTTGGTTCCTCATTGGTGAAGTATTATAGGCTGCTCACAATCACAATTCCCCTCTCTATTTCCCTTTGACTGTCTCTAAATTTTTATTCTTTAGAGTTTAGTATTGAGAAACAAGAACATATAATCGGTGGAGGGAATTTCCAATTCTGATGAAATTGAGGGCAAAAAGAAAAAAGGAAAGGAGAAGACAAATAGAGAGAAAGAAAGGAAAGGAGCAGAGAAGAAAAAACAGAGGAAAGAAAACAATAATAGGAAGGCTTCCCTATTCTGGATAGGGTGTGATGTGACCGAGAAAAGTGGATAATATAACTTCAACCAAGGAGCAATTGGAGGTGGATGGAAAGGAAGGGACTTGAAAAGATATTCTCTATGCCAAGCAGCCTCTTGTGAAATTAATTTTGAATAATAACAATAGCTTGTTTTCTATCCCCTAAATACAAGAATTTAAACTTGTCACCATTGATTTTTTTAAGATACAATCTAATACTTTAGTCTTTCAGGATCTGGATCTTGACTGTCATTTACTATGTTAGCTATCCATTCAAACTTTTGTCATCTGCAGACTTCACCAGGATACCATCTATCCCATAGCAGACCAACTGTCTGTCATAGACTAAAATGGTAAACAGTATAGGACCAAGGAATTCTGTGAAGAAGAAACACTAACTCAATAGTCATGTGAAAAGTGCTCTAGACTTTTGCTAATCAGAAAAACATAAATTTCATTAGCTCCTTGAGTTTACCTTACCTCTATAAAATTGGGAAACACAAAAAAAGATGACAGATTACAATTCTGAGTATATCTTGGGGCAGTTCTGATAATACACGTTTGTTATTACATTGGTTTTGCACTTGAGGATTGGTCCTGTCACTTTTTATAGTAACAATTATAAAATGTGAATTAATAATTGCCCACCATCCCTAGTACTGAGACTATATCCTAAGATTATTAATGACAAGAAAAGAATTTATAAACATATATAAAAATATGTATTATGTGAGTATAAATATATGCTTACATACACATTTTTGTATATATTAAATATGTATATGATGCACACTTGTCTACATAATACATATATATGTGGACATATGGTGTGTATATAATGCTATATTATACAAATATTACATGTATATCATATATATGTATTTCTAGCTATATTTTTGCAAGAGCAAAATGGTAGTTAGTGGGTTTGGGGGAGAAAGTTGTTGTCTGTTAACTGGAGAATGACTAAGTAAATCATGGTATTCTGATTTAATGAAATATTACTGTATTTTATATTGCATGTAAAAAAATGAAGAAATATTGGAAGACTTCCATGAAGTAATGCAGAGTACATAAAGCATAACCAAAGAACAAAATGTTTGACAATTTTTTTTTTGTTAATGGCAATGGTAACTATCAAAAGTTCATGTTACACACAAAGAAGATAAATTTTAAAAGAGTCAGGAAAATAAGAATGATGTGTGTTGTACTACTCTTTTGTAATAAAATAAATATATGCAGTTTCTTTGGGAAGGTTAGTAATGATCACTGATTAGTGGAAGTTTGAGACACATTTATCTCAGGTTACATATTCTCTCACTATACTCTCATTCATATATTTGAATATTTATACTTATATTTTGAATTAGAAGTAAAATGTACTGATATAAGGAACAAAATAATTTAAATACTTCATATATTATCTCAAAGTTAGTGGTGATTTTGAGTGTTTCTATTGATGGCTGTTAAGTTTTTAACGAAGTGGAAGAGAGAATATTTAAGAGATTCAAGGAATATTAAAATTGGAAGTGTCCATTAGAGAGACCATTTAGTGTAATTCTATTTTAAAAACAAAAAACTAAGCAACAAAGGGAGGAAATGACTTGTCCAAGGTAACACAGTTACTGTTTTATGTTTTCAAAGTACAACACATATCTCTTCATGATGAAGAATTCCTCAATTTTGACTTTTAATTTAAAAAATCATGGATGAACTAAGCCACTCTGTACTTCTATAAAATTATAGATTACTTAAGGAAGATTATGAGATCAATAAGAAACTAAATTTCAAAATTAAGAATGATAAGATGTTGAAATGTTGTGATCATTATTAGAACACAAAGTTTCTCCATCTACTTGCCTTCTCATTCCAAACTGTTCTTGTCCATTTCCTCCATTAGTCCTTCATGGTGAATCTATGGTTTAACAAAGCTACAAAATGACTGCTAACTCATGTACCCTTTAAAAAATAGAAATAAAGGACATCATCATGATCTAGTTTGAAATCAAATGCCAACATTCCTTGGAAAATCTCACTTCTATTCAGTTCTCATTTTTCTCCTACTGATGTAATTACAATCATCCCCTCTTTCAAAGTGTTGTTTAGATTTTGATGGAAAATATTTTACTCAACCATTCACATGAACATATGATTTTTATTTCTTTCTGTTCATGTGATACATTACTCTCCTAAGATCCTCTCCTGACACCTTAGGATGGAATGCATTTAACACTAGACTCTCAAAGGCAATGTTGATGGTTCAGGCTCTGGCAAGTTCTCCTATGTTGGAAAGACTTGGAACACACTTGGTGATAGACTTGTTTGAGGGCCAACACAGGTACTGTAAAGCCAGAGACTCATCACCAGCAAGTTGATCATTGTTTTTCTTGAAACTCATGAAATCCCCTACTCAATCATGGTAGACCTCCATTACATTGTAAAAGAGGAAATACCCACACCAATGATATGAATTGAAACCTACATCTTAAGACCCGAAATCCCCCTTACCTATTTCTTTAGGAATCCAACTGTTTTCTTGCCAATGATAAATTCAATACCCAGTCTTCAGAGTCTCTGTGAAAAAACATTTCTTCTCAGTAGCTTTTTTACAGCCCCTTTCACTTCTTTATTTCTTAAGCTATAGATAATGGGGTTTAGCATGGGAGTAACCACCCCATAAAATAAAGTTATAAACTTATCTGTTTCTTGGGAATGTACTGATGATGGCTTCAGATACATAGAAAGGGCAGTCCCATAGTACAAGATCACCACTGTAAGGTGAGCAGAGCAGGTGGAGAAAGCTTTGCTCCTTCCATCTATTGAGTTAATTCTTAGAATAGTGAAGAGAATGAAACTGTACGAGATGCAAATTAAGAGCATTGGGATTGGAAGGAAAAGCACACTGGCCACCAGCATGATCATGTCCATGGCCAATGAGCTTGTGCAGACTAACTTAAGGAGGGCTAAGATTTCACATGTAAAGTGATTGATGGAGCTCCCACAGAGAGGCAGCTGCAGGGCAAAACTTGTTTCAAGCAAGGCAATAAGGCACCCTGCTATCCATGACCCAGCTGCCATCAGCAGACAGACTCTTTTATTCATGAAGATAGGATACCTTAAGGGATGACAGATTGCCACATACCGGTCATATGCCATCATGGCAAGGAGCAAACATTCGGTGACCCACATGGCAAGGGAGAAACACATTTGCAGGGCACATGCTGTGAAAGGAACAGTATTTCTTTTCACTATGAATTTCACCACCATAGGAGTGATAGAAGAAGTCGTGTAACAGATGTCCATGAAAGAGAGATTGCTGAGAAAAAAAAGTACGTGGGAGTGTGAAGATGCAGATCCAGTATGCTAGTTGTAATAAGAATGCTGTTCCCCAATAGGATTACCAAGTACATCAAGAGGTACAAGATAAAGAGGACGATTTCAAGTTTGGGGAATTTGGAAAACCCCTCCAAAGTGAATTCTGTCACGTTACTCCAGTTCATTTAAGTTCCTTGTCCTCTGTCTTCCATTTGAAAGAATATGGAGAAAATATTTTATAGGCAGCATCATTATTACACAAAAATATCCCACTTTCTTTTCTCTTTTATGACATTTTCCTATGATAAGATTCTCTTCAAATGTACACTCTTCCACAGAAGTAAGGAGCCACTTTGGAAACAATGTTGATGCTACCCAGAAACTATAAAATTATTATTTTAATGGATAAAATTATAACAAAGTATCAAAAGCAATAGCCTAATTATGGGATGATGAGCAATGCAAAATAAAGGAAGGGGCAATTTCAAAAATACTGAATTCATATTTAGGGAAGACTTGGATTTGATAACATCCTTAGGAAAATCTCTGAAATTGTTTGATTCCTTATGAGGAGACAGGAGACATTGATGAAATGATGAGCATCAACACAAGCTAACCTACCCTAAGTGCCAATTAGGATGGACTTGATAAAGGAGACATGCGCGATAGGGAAAGTACATAAAGCAATAATTTAATACAATAGGCTAAGTGTGCAAGGAGTACTGAGCAACAAGAATTGAGAAAGGAGAAGTGTAAGTTTCCAATCAAATTGGATTTAAACTTATATGGGTTTTGGCAAGTGGTTCCCCATATCTGGAATATCCTCCCTCCTCATTGTCACCTTTGAACATTCCTTTCTTCCTACAAAAGCCCTCAAAAGATGTCCCTTCTACTTTTCTAAGTCCATCAAGTTGCTAAGTGTTTCTTCCTCTCAAAATTACTTTTTCTCATTTTTATGTTCTTTGCATTTGCCTTTTCCTGCAGATTTGTATTCCCTTAGGAAAACACAAATTCTTTGGTATCAATGACAAGGGTGACATTTGTTTCCCCAGAGCCTATAATTGTATCTTACACCAAATATTTTATTGATTTTAAAATAGCATGGCAAAAAGAACATTATTGTGTTTTTAGTTTCACCTGGTAGCCCACAAAATTTTGGATATTATATTATTAGACTTAAAAATGTAAAAACTAATTTTGATAGTATAATAATAAAATGAAATTTTACTTTCCTGGCAAGTGTTATTATAAGTATGATATTATTAAAATGACATTTCCCTATTACATGTGAGTGCTAAACTTAAAATAGTTCAGATCGTAAACTTATAAAGAACTTAATATCAATGAGGACTCTTATTTAAGAACAATATGAATGCCTCAGGGCTGTGTCATGAACACAAAGAAAAAAATTGACAAGCACTGTGATACATAAGTAATAAATATTTGAGGAAGTGGTAGAATGGAAATGAGTCCTGAATTGGGAGGATGAAGACCTGGGTTGAAAGTCCAGCACCTATCCTTACTATCTAGGGATATTATGTAAGGATCTCACCTCAACCAAATCACTTAAACTCTATGAGCCTCCATTTCTTTATCTGTAAAACTACAGTGTTGGACTCAAGTATCCATTGTAGCTCTAAATCTGGGATCTTATAACATACTGACATTTTGACCTCTGAAGCAAATATGTTAAAATCTTAACTATATTGAATTTAGGAGAGAAGGGAGACAAAGCATAACTAATTACCTAAACATTGTGGGATATCTTAGGCTAAATTCTAATTAGTCTGCTGTGTGGAGGAGATTTATTGGAAAGAAGAAAAACATTCAAGGAACCATGCCCATAGGCAAAGAGTGAGGAAATGGGAAACCATCATGGCCAAGAAGGGACAGATTTCCAAGGTTCTTCTCTGGAAACAGATAATTGGCAAGACTTAGTTACTTCCATGTTTTGGGGAGAGAGAGAAAATAATCGAACTTGATTCTGATATTTTGAGCTTTGGTAACTGAAACAAGTCTTGAAGTAACTGTGTCTGAACTAGTCATCTTCAGGCACTGAAGGGTGCTGCCCTTTTCCTTCACTGTGTCAAAGGCTACCTGGTTCTAATGAGTCAGGCAGTAAAGTACATGAGACCTTAGAAGGGTGACCATAGGATCAGAGATTTGGAACTAGAAGAAACCTTAGGATCCATGAAGTCCAGTCACTTCATTTTATAGTTGAGGAAAATGAGATAAATAGAGGTTAAATGGCTTTCCTAGAATCACATATCTAGTAAGTTTCTGAGGCAGAATTTGAATTAATGTCTTCCTGACCCCAAGCCCAATGTTCTCTCCTGAGAGTCTTTTCCCTGGTAAGGAAAACGAAGAAAAACCACTCAACTTGTCCTTCAATGTTCGAATTCTGAGCACTTTATAACCTCAATAACTTTTTTTTTCCTTTCATCCTTTTAATTTCAGGTTTTCTTTTCTTCACATTTTCCCCTTATACCTCTGAAAATAAACTTTACTTGCTAAAAAACAAAGTCTACCTTGACCACTGAGAAATCAGTCTGTGTTTATTGTCAGTATTTCATCCATCTCTTGTTTTAGGGACTTTTAAGGTTCCCTGAGCAATTTGAATCTATGACTCAAATGTGAGGAGAGTCAGACACTTCATAATGCTTTGGGAATAAGGTCCCCAAGGCCCAATTACAATCAATTTCTTAGAATGTTTTTGGAATGTTCTTTATTTTTAGTTTGGTCTGAAGTATGCCTAACAACCAGAGGAAGGCAAATCAGATGTCAAAGGTTAAGTGACTTGACCAAGGTCACAAAGATAGCAGATATCAGGAAGGATTTGGAAACAGCACCTCTGGTTCTCTCAGGACTCTTTTCACCATATCAAGTTGCCTCCCTTACTTTTCTCATTATGTGACATGAGAGTTTATGAGCTCTATATCTATATTTTTTTCCAGTGGGGTAAAAATGGTAGCACAAAAATGTTTTTAATATATTTTTTTCCAGATTCTGTTTTACTTCTTTTTTTTCCCCTTAAACTATAGGTGAAGAGGTTGAGCATGAGACTGAGATTGAGCAATAAAGTAAGGACATAAATATGTCTATCTCCTGTGAACTTACTAAGGCTTGAAGTAGACACTGAATGGAGCTCTGCATCTGGAGTCAGGAAGAACTAAGTTTAAACTGGACCTCAGATAATTACTAGCTGTGTGATCCTGGGCAAGTAATTTAATCTCTCTTTTCCTCAGTTTCCTCAACTGTCAAAGAGGGATGATAATGACATGTACTTCCCAGGTTTTTGTTTCAAATGAGACTTTTATGAAGCACTTACTACAAGGTATGACACACAGTAGGTAAGATGGTGTCATCACTATCAAAGAGTCCCAATAAAGGAAAAAAAAAGTTTTACTTCTTTTTTCAGCTGAGTGGATTGGAGAGGATCAAATATAAAGGATACAAAAGAAGAGCACTGGGGTAGGAAAGAAGGATGTTGATTACGTAATTAGGAAAAATGCCATCATATTGATGCTTATACTAGTCAGCTTGAAGGTCAACAGGATTTTACAAGAGAAATGATGAATGATGTGATGGTAATGAAAAGTCAAGTAAGAGAAGAAATGGATAGCATTTATATTGTTCTTAAAAGTTTATAAAGTACTTTACCAATATTATTTCACTTTATTTTACTCTGGGAAGTAGGCATTATCGTAATAATGACTACTTCAAGAATGAGTCAGAGAGAGTGCCGCACAACTAGGAAATATAAGAGGCAGGATTTGAACTTACATCTTCCTGACTCTAAGTCCTGCACTCTATGCATTGCATCATCTTCCTGTCTCTAGAATAGCATAGAAATTGATTCCACCACAGTAAATAGGCACCCTCTAATTCTAGGTGTGGCTACCATCTGTATGCAGGGGCTATGTTTACCAATGATGAACAACCAGCTCTTTCTCCTGCCCCCAAGCTCCATGCAAGACAGACTTTTAAATTTAATCTGTGTTATCAGCATTTTCTTCATCAGTTCCTGCAAAATAATAAAAGCCCAGATTTGTAGCTTGCCAATTCCCAAAAAGTAACTGTTCTCATGGGAAATTTCTTTCCAGGTTTTTCTGAAGTCCAACTGAACATTATTTCTTATAGCACAATAGTATTCCATTGCATTCATATACCACAACTTTTTCAGCCATTCCCGGTTTGTGGGTATTCCCTCAGTTTCCAGTTTTTGGCCACCAGAAAAAAAGCCGCTGAAAATATTTTTGTACATCACATGGAAAATTTAAGAATTGGTTTTTGCAAACTAGTATGAGCTATTTTCAGTACACTCCTTCCATATTTTTCATGGTTTGACTTAACTGAGAAGTTCAGAGATTATGAGGTATCAGTCATATGCCATCAAACTTAGGAAGATACACAGTGGACCATAGTAAGGGAAAAGGGACAAAGGATATATGGCACACTCAGAGAAGATAATGGCTCTCTCTAATGAGAAGCAAGGTGGAATAACACATAGATTGCTGGCCTTAGACTCATAAAACCCTGGGTTCGAGTCTGTCCTGTGACACACACTGGCCATGAGACCCTATGCAAATTCCTTAATTTCTCAGTGTCCTCAAGGAATTCTCTAAAATGATAAATTGCACAGTAGTTGTTACTGTACTTTGGTAACAGGGGTTTCTTCCATACTCTAACTAAAGAAATTATATGTCCATACCAAAAAACAAGTAAGAAAAAAGAAGTTCGATAGCACTAAAATATTAGTGATAATTTTATAACACATGTTCAAGAAGGAGACTTTACTGAAGATGAAGCATGTGGAACTCTGAAGTTAGAATCTAAGGTAGAATCTGTAATCAGAACAACTTTGCATGGTGACAGTATCAGATATAACCATTGCCTAACTTTGGGTTAAGTGGAAATTCTGAGGAACAGGAAATCTGGCACAACTGTCGAATTGTTTGTGTCCTTTTTATTATTCATCTATAAAAACTCCAAAAGGATAGATTATTAAATGAAGAACATATAAGTGCCACACATTGTCATGAGTTATATTTTAAGGTTTCACTATTAGAGTAAGTCTCAAACATTATACTAATAACTTTTAGCAGCTCTTTATTATATCTAGGGTAAAATGCAAATATCTCTGCTTCATATTTGTAACAAGGAGCCCAACATACACAGGATTGTCTGCTATACCGGTTATTAGATCTGCCTTTCTAAAAGGAAAGCAACTTATGACGGAACAAAAATCACTTTAATCAAACATATAAATCATTCACTTAGTTCAAAGGAAATAGTCAGCACCCTGAACTTCAGAGAAAATAAAAACAGAAAAACAAAGATCAACAGACAGGGCTTCCAACTATCTCACTGTAAGCAACATATACATCACAGATCAATAGACAGATTCAATTATCTGATGATACATACCTAGTAACCTGAGAGAGAAGCACCAACATCTGGGTTTTCAAAGCTGGGGTAAGGTGGGGGAGGGCTCCTTAGTGGGTACCCAGAGTCTCATCTGGTCAAACACTTACAATAAGTAAGCCCCAAAGTAAAACCTCAACTCAGAGTACGTATACACTTCTCAGAGTGGAAGGGCATCCTTAAGAACCAGTACCTCATTAGAAATTAACAAAAGGTCAGGGTCTTCCGACAAAAAAAACTCACCACTAATCAAGTTTTCCTTAATGGCCAGGCCCATTAATGAGTGAAGAAGGTCTTTAACTCTCATAAGAATTACTACATTTAAATGTCATTACAATTTGGTTCTAGCCTATGTTTCTAGGTGGATTACAAATTCCAAGATCCCTTCCACCTAACTCCAAACAAATTGACTTACTGACTCTTCTTCCTATATAACATTTTATCTGAATCCAGCAAGAAGGATCTTTTAAGCACCTGCTATGTGCCAATAATTGTTGCTCACTTGTTTTAGTCCTGTCCACTTTTTCATGACACCTTCTGGGATGTTCTTGCAAAGGTATTGGAATGCTTTACCATATCCTTCTTCAGATCATTTTACAGATGAGTAAACAAAGGCAGAGAGGGTTAAGTGACTTGAAGCCAGATGCAAACTGAGTTCTTCCTGACTCTGTCCAGTGCTCTATTCATTGTGTCACCTAACTGCCAAGTACTCTGCTAAGTTGTAAGGATACAAAAGCAAAAGTAAAACAGTTCCTGTCCACTTCTGCGTCTTCCCATAGACTTTGACATGTGACTAGAATGTTCTCTCTCCTTACCTCCATTTGGAAATTCCAATTTCCTTCAAAGATCAGCTCCTTTAGGAGATCTTTTCTATTTTCCTCACTTATTAGACAGTCCCACCCAACATTACCTTCTGCATATTCTAGATATATGCATACACATGTGTACTTATTATGTATATATTCATACTTTTACATGTATGAATATATATTTACTTGCCTTTGTACATGTCATTCCCTCCTCCTCCCCCTGAAGAATGTAAGCCCTTTGAGGGTAACACTTTGGATTTTTTTTCCTTTGTATCATCTGTATCTAGTGTGGGATCTAGCCCATAGTAGGTACTTAATAAATACTTGTTGAACAGATTATGGATTCTGGGAACATGACTAATACCTTTTTAAATGTTAATTCATTTTTTGTTTTCAACATTCACTTCCATATGATTTTTGAGTTGCAAATTTTCTCCCCATCTCTCCCTTTCCCCTACCCCAAGGTGACAAGTAATTTGATATAGGTTCTACATATACATTAGTATTGAGTCTATTTTCATATTAGTCATATTGTAAACAAGAATTAGAAGCAATGGTAGAAACCATGAGAAAGAAGAGACAAAAGCAGAGAGAGAGAGAGAGAGAGAGAGAGAGAGAGAGAGAGAGAGAGCAAATAATCTGCTTCAATTTCCATTCAGCCTCCACAGTTCCTTTTCTGGATATCAACAGCATTTTCTATCATGAGTCCTTTGAAGCTGTCTTGGATCACTGCATTGCTGAGAGGAGATAAGTCTACCAAAGTTAGTTACCATAAATTGTGACTATTATTGTGTACAATGTTCTCCTGATTCTTCTCAATTCACACAGCATCATGATGTTCGTTCAAATCTTTCCAAGTTTTTTCTGAAATCTGTCTGTTTATTATTTCTTATACCACAATAATATTCCATTATCTTCATATACCACAACTTGTTCAGTCATTCTTCAGGTGATGAGCATCCCCTCAATTTCCAATTCTTTACCAATGGGTAGCACTTTCAAGAAACAAAAAGAATGAATGTAATTATCTCACTTAAGGACTTAACAAGTTGAGTAGGAGTTTATGGTGTGGGATAAATGAAAGCTACCTAGATTTGAAAGTATAGGGCCTCACTTAAAATTCTAGCTTTACTCCTGGCTAGCTATGTTTCCGGGCCATAGTATAGTGTCATACAAAAAATAGGAGTTCCAATAAATGACTTCAAGAATCTTTATCTAAACTGAATTGCAGCATTGTAGGAATGTAAGATCTAGTGGCTTTCTCTTTTTGTGTGCCAATGTAATTTGAGGGCAAGCCCATATAAATGCATCCTGAGTGACACTAAAAAAAAAAAAACACTAAGAGCATATGTGATGCCTTTTCATTTCTCAGGAAAACTTATGGGGCTACTAACAATTTTTTTTCCAAAAAGCTCTATTCCCCTGAAAAACCTTTTATAAAACCATGATATATATTTGTCAGTTAGTACAATTCTAAACTCAAAAAGAAACCTTACATTCCATGTTTAATAATATAACTTCCAATTAGCAATGTGCATATCCTCCAAACTACCAATTCCAGCATAAAAATTTAGTTGTACACATTACCTACACTTCATGTGCTGCAGCAAACATAGTCTTTCTTAACGTATGATAGAAAATACAATAAACATAGGCCCTTAATCTTGCTTCTGTTTAGGCATGATGCACCCTGATTTATTCTTTGGAATTTGATTTGTTTTCAGATAGAGTAATTGGTTTTTGTGAGTTTTCCATACTTTGTTCATTCTCTAACACAGTAATGAAAGCCATTTGATTGATAAAAAATGTGCGAGCATCTCAGGACAGATGAACCATCATTCACTAGAAGACCTAGTTGGTCCAATAACTCCATCCATATTATGCTACAGGTCCTTGTGGATGGTAGAAATTGTATGTGCCATATTTTAAAAAAGGATGGCATTTCTCAAAATGTATGTTTTGTGCGAATATAGAAATACATAGCCAATATGTGTATAGTAATACACAAATCAAAATTGTGAAAAATTACACACACACCCAATTTTTGAATTTCTGGTCATTCTTTTACACTCAGTGAATAACCTGTACGATGAAGAACAATACTTTATCACTGACCTTTAAAATGAAACCCTATCCATTAATCTCATCATTAAATAATCAGTTTAGTTTCTACCATGTTATTATTAATAATAATATTTTCACGTTAGCGTTGGCTAGGTTCACAGTGGTGACTGATCTGAATGCTGGAGAAGGATGGCACGGCTAGCATTGCACTACCATAAAAGGAAAATGTTGCTCGCAGAGACTGCACATGGCACCAACTTTCCTTTTGGCTGACATTTCCCTGAGTTTGGTCCACTTTCCCAGCCTGTTTCTCAAATCTTAACCAGCCTTCTGGATTTGGTTATCACAATAAACTCTTTATCTTGACCGTGGTATCCTTTTGTAACTCTTTAACAATGTATTCTAATAAGCAACACCATCTTTGTAGAGGGTAGGAATTTGATAAATGTACTTTTCTTCCTACTCTAAGAAAACATGGTTCTAGATTCTGTGGGGAACATAAAATAATTTTTACATATTATCTATAATCTGAAGAATCTTATTGCCCAGTTAGAAGATGGAAGACAAATATAGAAAAAATGGAGAAGAATTAAGTATTAAACTTTTGATTTTAACTTACAATAATACAGTAGAAACTCAACTTATTGTTTAGTGGTGAGATTCATGGATAGGGTTTCATTTTAAACTGCCTGGTACTAATCATAAAATTGTTAGGATTTGAAAATAGAGAAAAAAATGAAGAAAATGGACATGAACTGATCCTTGAAAAATGAGTGGATTTTGAACACAAAGAGAGATGAGGAAGGCAAACTACATAGGATGATGAAATTATAGTGACTAGGAGCAACCTGCTCCTCCATCTATATTTTATCAATGAGACTGAGAGTCACAAAGGCAGCAAGTTTAAGGCTAGAATGTAAGTCTGATGAACATCTTTTGTTTAAAACAACTTTTATTTATGATGACTTTTGTCTTCATATCAGAGTCATTTCTAGAACCTCTCTCTCTCCCAGATCAAGGGAATTAGACATTTTCTTGTGACAAAGAAAAACAATTAATCACAAACAACTGATAGATGACTATATTGAAAATATTTGCAAAATTCTGACCCAGTAATCTTCCAGTCTTTCTGTGATAAGTGTGTATGTGTATATACATGTACATATATATATATATATATATACACACAAATACATGTATGTGTATGTACAAAAAATGATCTGGAAAAATCTCTGGAGCTATCATTGATTTTTCAGTTACCTAGAGTTCAGTTTTTTAGTCCTTTTCATTTACACAGTTGTAGTCATTCTGTATATTTTTTTTTCTGCTTATTTTACTCATTATTAATTCCTAAAACTTCTTCCATGTTCCTGTGAATTCTTCATGTCATTATTTGTTATTGTCTGAAATATTCCATTAAATTCATACACCATAGTTTTCTCTTCTCAATTCACCAAATGTTGGGCTCTCACTTTGTAAATACAAAGAATGTTTCTGTGAAATACTTGGGCAAATGTAAGTCTTCAGTTTTTGTTTTGAACTAATTCAGAGTTCTTTTCTCATGAAATTACATTGCCTTAAGTGAGCAGTGTGAGCAAAGACACTAGAAGATGAAACTACCCTGATTCATCTGACTGAAACTGGGAAATCATAGAAGACAGTAGTTGGATCACAAAACATAATAGGACCATAGAGCTGGAGATGAAAGGGAACTTAGAAATCATTTTAGATAATTTCCTTAATAAAAATGAAGAAACTGAGGTCTAAAGAGGTTAAGTGATTTACTAAAGTGTCAGAAGCACTTAAGATGTGCAGTGGTTAGAGCACATGGATTCCACTCTGTCCTTAGACACATTAGTTGTGTCACCGAAAGACACTTAGCCTGGTTTGCCTCAGTTCCCTCATCTGTAAAATGAGCTAGAAAAGGAAATGGCTAATGACTCTAGTATCTTTTCCAAGAAAGCCCCAAATGGAGTCATGAAGAGTCAAACATAACTGAAATGACTTCACATAAGCAGCAAGAAGCAAGAAATTTGCTACATGAAAAGTAAACAAATAGTTTGTTTCAGTTGTAGTCATTCTACATATTTGTGATTCTAACGATGAATTCTATGTCACACATAATCAGTCCAGCATAAGCCAGGTAAGTTGTACTTCCTTACCTGTATAGAGGACCCTGAAATACTGAAAGAAGAATTTACAACTGAAGGTTATTTAAAAGGGCAGTGACATAATGACGACATATTTTTCAAAAGATATCTACAGTGTCTCTCAACTTCCTTCTTTCCAATTACAACTGTCCATTTTAGTTCAGGCTCTGATTATTTCTAGCCCTGACTATTTTAATAGCTTCTCAAGTAACTTCAAATCTTGCCTCAGGTACTTACCAGCTGTGGGAGTCACCTGGGAAGGTGACTCCACCCTGTTTCCTCAGTTTCCTCTTTTGTAAAATGAGCTGGAGAAAGAAATGGCAAAGCACTCCAATATGTTTGCCAAGAAAAGCCCAAAAGGAGTCGCAGAGTCAGACATAACAGGAAAAACAACTGAAAATTGGACTCATTGTTTTCAGTCTCTCCCAATCAATTTCAGTTCAGTCATGTCCCCCTATTCAGAACCCCATTGGGGGTTTTCTTGGCAAAGATTTCAGAGTTGTTTGCCATTTCCTTCTCCAGTTTATTTTACAGGTAAGGAGCAGAGAGGTAAACAGAGTCAAGTGACTTGCACCAGGTCCCACAGCCAATAAATATCAGAAGGCAAAATTTGAACTCACAAAGAGGAGTATTCCTGACTCCATGTCCAGTAATCTCTCTACTGTGCCATCTAGCAGTCCAATCAATGGTATTCCACACATTATATCTATTAGCTAATTGGTAGATAAATTCTGGAGATTTGCCTGGTTCACATATATATTAAGTGATTTGTCCAAGGCCACAATACTGGTAAGTGTCAAAAGTAGGAATTGATCCCATGTCTTTCTGACTTCAAATCAGTACCCCAATTACTCCACCATGTGACTTCTCTCACACTGTAGATGAAAAGAGGACCATACAGATTTCCCCAGCTTGTACTTCAAATGGTGGGGAATTCTGGGTAGTCCTCCCAGTCAGTTTCCAGAAATCCATTTACAAGTATATATGCATGTATGGAAGGTAAAACCCTTTTTACAGTAGACATTTTATTTTTTATAAGGAACAGGAAAAGAATATTTGTGTTTGAAATGGCCTAATTGGAAGGTATGGCAAGACAGCCCTAGATAGGGTAGAGATTTCATGAAGCTGGAAAGCTAGGTAGCAATTTATGGGCAAACAGAGAGTATGTCATGTTGCTGCTGTCATGATGTAGATTGGCAAGGCATCTGGAATACATACACATATATGCAAATATACATACATATATGTATGTATTTACATGTATGTATATGTATACATGTGTTTGAATGTATAACTTAATGAGCCCACCAGCAGTTCTTTCCAGTCTTAGCTTATACAAGTAACTGACCTAGATGCTGAAATTATATATTATACTCACAATATAGTATCTGTTTTCAGGGATTAGTAGAATATAGTGAGAAAGAACAAATATATACATATGTGCACATGCATGCATTTATATGACATGCATGGGTGTACACAGACTAAACACATGCTCATAGCTTTCTTACTATATTCTACCCAAACCAAACAAAGCATACATAGTATTTGCAGATACATGCAGTTTATAAACTCACCGATACATATGTATATTGGACATGTAGTTTAAATATGTGAATGCTGTCATCATATAAATAAAAAGTCATGCAACTTTTGTTTACAAGTGTCATTCATTTAGAAGTTTCAGTAATATTTTGGCGAGATATGGATGAAGTAAGATTCCTTTCTTTATGCAATGAGGATTTATTTGAAGAATCAGTATACTATTATTTGGGATGACATTGGATTCTTAGAAATAAAACACTTCTAGGGTATAGGTTAATAATGAATATACATAAACCAAAGAAAATATATCAACAGGATAATGAATGGGTCCTATTTTATCATCCTAGCCTTTGAGTCATACTTTGTCTTTTGGATTGCAAATAACAGAAAAATATCTGAAGACATAAGTGCTACTCTACTGTAAAGTTGTATTGTCTACTTTGGTAAAGACTCTGTTATATGATTTCAGAGAAGTCTTTTCCTCCTCAGTTGCCTCACTTATACAATTGTGTCATTGGGCCAGATGACATCTAGTTTTCCTTCCACTTTTAAAGTTTTATGTTTCTAGGAGTTTATATCCGCTAAGTCGTTCCACCCTTTGCTGTAATATGAGATGATGCTTCTTTGACAATGGGTGGAGAAAGAAGGAATTTGCTCTTAAACATTATAACTTTGTCAGACACTGAGAATATATTTATCCAGAACTATGTCATATGATGTAATTCCTGAATATAGATTAGACTTTCTTCTATTTGGTGGTCAAGACTGTATCCAAGATGCTCTTTCTTTCATGATGTGCAAAGAAAAGGGACAAAACAAAACTGAAAACCCCCTCAAGGCTTTGTTCACTTAAACAGTTCTGTAGCTTACAAACAGTTCACAACAAACTTACCAAAGTTTATTTTCAACACATGGGATTAAATCCCAATGTAACCCACCTGCACAAAGAAGAAGCAGAATTTTAATGATGCCCTCTGCAAATTACTGTATTCTTGCAGAGTTACTGTGAAAGTAGTAGTTTTCAATTCCTGAGATAGAAGAGTTACTAGGAATACCTACCTTCTTGGGTAAGGAAGAAAAAGTAAAAAAAAACAAAAACAAACAAACAAACTTTATCCACAGCTTGTAAATTCTTGGCAGGAACACCACTGGTTTTTAACACGCTATTCTTTTCTTTCCTCCACTTAATAGTATTTTATTTTTTTTCCAATACATGTAAAAATAGTTTGCAGCTTTCATTTTTATAAGATTTTGAGTCCCCAATTTTTCTCCCTCTCTCCTGTCTTTTCCCCTCTCTCCAAGACAGCAAACCATCTGATATAGGGTATACATGTACAATCGTGTTAAATATGTTTCCACATTAGTCGTGTTGTGAAAGAAAAATCAGATGAAAAGAGAAAAACCATGAGAAATGAAAAACAGTGAAATTAGTATACTTCAATCTACATTCAGACTCCATAGTTCTTTCTCTGGATGTGGATAGAACTTTCCATCCTGAGTCTTTTGGAATTGTCTTAGATCATTGCATTACCAGAAAGAGCTAAGTGAACCATAGTTGATCGTTGCGCAATGTCACCAGTACTGTCTGTGCTATTCTCCTAGTTCGACTCACTTTACTCAACATAGGTTCATGTAAATCTTTGAGGTTTTGCTGAAATGCTCCTGCTCATCATTTCTTATTGAACAATGATATTCTATTGTATGTATGTATATGTGTGGTATATGGATATCTGTATGCTATATGTATGTGCATACATGTGTGTATGTATGTATATCAGAACTGGTTCAGCCATTATCCAGGTGATGGACAATCCCGTCAAATTTCAGCTCCTTGTCACCACAAAAAGGCTACTAGGAATATTTTTGTGTATGTGAGTCCTTTTCCCTTTTTTATCATTTCTTTGGGATACAGACCTAGTAGTGGTATTGCTGGATCAAAGGGTATATGCAGTTTTACAATTTGTTAGGCATAGTTCTAAAACTGCTCTTCTGAATGGTTGGATCAGTTCACAACTCCATCAACAATGCATTAATGTTCTAATTTTCCCACATCTTTTCCAACATTTATCATTTTCCTTTTCTGACATATTAGCCAATTGGATAAGTATGACGTGGTACCTCAGAGTTGTTTTAATTTTCATTTTTCTAAGCAATAGTGACTTAGAGCATTTTTTCATGTAACTGCAGATACTTTTAGTTTCTTCATCTGAGAACTGCCTGTTCATATCTTTTAACATTTATCAGTTGGGGAATGACTTATATTCTTATTAATTTGAATCAGTTCTCTACATATTTTATCAGAAGCACTGGCTATAAACTGTTTCTCATCTTTCTGCTTTCTTTCTAACCTTGGTTGTGTTGGTTTTGTTTGTGCAAACCTTTTAAATTTAATGTCATCAAAAATTATCTATTTTGCATTTCATAATGTTCTCTAACTCTTGATTGGTATTAAATTCTTCCCTTCTTCATAAATCTGATAGGTAAACTGTTTCTTGCTCTCCTAATTTGTTTGTTTTGTCCTTATCTTGATTTATGGTGTGAAATATTGGTCTATGCCTAGTTTCTGCCTTACTATTTTCCAGTTTTCCCAGCAGTATTTGTCAGATAGTGAGTTCCTTTGGATTTCTCAAACCTGGAGTCTTTCAGGTTTATCAAATGTTAGAACACTTAGCACTTTATTCTTGATTCAATTCAATGAAATTCAGAAATCATTTACTCAGTACCTTTCGGCAATGGTGTCATACTCAAGTAGACATGGGGCTACTAAATTGTATATAAGGATCCCTATGACAGCATATTGACTTACAAAAGCACGTATTAATATTATGCATGTTCTATTGCATTTGTATTTATTTTGTTAAATATTTTCCAACTAAATTTTGATCTGGTTCCACTTGCACTTAGGAGTATTATGACGACTATCGTTTTTCCACGAAATAGGAGAGGTCTGAAACAAAATAACCAGGGGCACCAAGCCCAAAACAGGAGACAACTTGATCTCCATGACCCCAAGAACAAAGAAAGGTGAGATCAGGAATCTGCTCTCCAGAGCATACTCTACTGGAAACTTAGGGACAGAGGAGTACTCAATTGGATGACCTCAGGCCACTTGACAGGCAGATAAATTGCATTCAGAGAAATAACAATAGCTACAGTCACTCTGGCACCCAACCTGTATACTTGGCATAGAATTCAGAGAGATACTCTCCATTAAGGACCATGCAGGGCCCAGGTCAAAACCCCGCCACAGACTAATGGGACATAAGTTATCCTTGTATCCAGAAACCCTTCCTCATATCCATCCTTGTGCATCCTATGAACAACAATTCCAATGTTCTAGGGCTTAGATGTGCTAAATGAACTTGCTTTATCTGAGGATGCAAGGTCATGGCCAGTCACAGTTCTCCTTATAGTCTTCATGTCCTGCCAAGGCACAGTTTTGAGAGAAAAAGTCACCACTGAGGACAAAATTCCTGAGGCAGGAACAAAACTCATGTTTCTGGAGCAGTGCCTAGAGGTAGCTTCTTCTGGATGGGGTGACTTGCCTGCAACTCCAACCTGGCCAGCTACTGGGGATCAAAATAAAGTCATCAGCATCCGCTGTCATTTCCACTGTGAACTCCAAGGATGCTTTGTGGAAGAATGCTAGCAGTTGCTGGTTTCTTTGTTGCTGTTATAATTACTGCTTCATTCCTAGTCCCAACCTTCAAGTTTTTTACTCCCTGAATCCTGGGTTTCTCCCCATTTGTCTCTCTTTCTGCCAAACCCACATTTCTCACCTCTTCCAGAATGCCTCCAGCCACCCAGAAGTCCTGCCAACTCCTCTCTCTTCCCAAGGCTTCTAGCCCTTTGTACAACTGTGCCATCCACTAATTCCCCATGCTCTGCTGCCTTTTTAAGGTCCATTTAGCAAATGGAACTTTTCTTTCCATATCTTATCAACATACTAGTCATGCATAGTCTTAAAGACAGACCAAGGTGTGAATGATTACAAGACAAGGCCCTGTGGTTAATTGAGACCACCGTAATAATCCTTCCTTAAGGGAGGTGAGAGCCTATAAGCACCATGATAGTTTTTCTTTAAGGAAAGCCATGGCTCATAGAAACAAGTGAAACAGCACCGGCAATATTTTCTTTGTTCAGCACAACTGTATGACCAAAAACTAATATTTTTTCAAGTTACCTTGTTTTTCTACCTGTAATTTTGTACTCCCCAAAATCCTGTGTGCCCTGAACACTGACATGCAAAGTTGATAGTTCCAGGCATCCGCCAAAATCAGATTATAAGTAGGCCACCCACAGAAGGGCACTTTGGAACGTGACTTCACAGGTAAATGAACTCATATCTCTCTGCTTCCCAATGCAGTACCTTTCTTATGTGAAGTTTGCTGTTCATGACTGAGTCGTATATTAGGTCCCTTTCTCCTCTCTAGTTATTCCTTTTCCTTCTCCCACTCATCCCTAATGTTCACCAATAAAACTGAGAATCGAACTGATTCCCATTGTTTTACATACTACTCTTTTTTTGTTACTTTTGATTTTATTTAAAAGGAATTGACAATATCATGGTGCCATTCCCTTATTCTGCCCCCTACCCTGGTATGAATATCAACATAAAGGGAAAAAGCTTTATCAAGAAACAATAAAGAGAAATATTCATAATTTTCTCCCCTTTTATAACTAAAGTGTTTAATAGATGTATCCCCTCAGATTTGGAAATGGAATTTTAATGAAATAGAGGACTTCTCTTTTGTCCTGTAGGGCAAGATAAATTTCTGTACCCCATTATCTGTATTTCTTATTCCTCAGTTGTATGCAGGAATAATACTCAGCATTTGTTCCTAAAACTTTGAGTACCAATTTCTTTTCTTTCCTCCCTCCCCAACCATCCCCACTGAGAAGATAAGCAATTCAATATAGGCTATATATGTGTAATTTTCAAAGGACTTCCATAATAGTCATGTTGTATAAGACTAACTATATTTCCCTCCATCCTATCCTGCCCCCTATTTCTTCTATTCTCTCTTTTGACCTTGTCCCTCCCCAACAGTCTTTACTTCTAATTTCTCCCTCCTCCCATTTGCCTTCCCTTCCATCATCCCTCCTGACCCTGCTTATCCCCTTCTCCCCTACTTTCCTGTACTGTAAGATAGGTTTTCATACCAAATTGAGTATGCATATTATTCCTTCCTTGAGCAAAATGTCCTGAGACTAAGCTTCACTTTTCCCCTCTTGCCTGTCCCCTTTTTCCCTCCATTGAGAAGATTTTTTCTTGCCTCTTTTACAAGAGATATCTTGCCCTATTCCTTAATTTTATTTTTTTCATATAATCCCTTCTGATTCAACTCACTCTGTGCTGTCTCTTTCTGTCTCTCTCTGTCTCTGTTTCTCTCTCTTTCTCTCTCTCCCCCATATATATACACATATATGTATATATATGTATGTATATATGTGTGTGTGTGTTAGTGTGCCTCTGTGTGTGTGTGTGTGTGTAATCCCACCAACTACCTTAATATCCTAATACTGAGAAGAGTCTCAAGAGTTACAAATATTATCTTTCCATAGAGGAATGTAAACAGTTCAACTTTAGTAAATCCATTATGATTTCTCTTTCCTGCTTAACTTTTCATGCTTCTCTTGATTCTTGTGGTTTGAAAGTCAATTTTCTGTTCAACTCTGGTCTTTTCATCAAGAATGCTTGAAAGTCCTCTATGTCATGGAATAGCCACTTTTTCCCCTGAAGTGTTATACTCAGTTTTGCTGGGTAGGTGATTCTTGGTTTTAATCCTAGTTCCTTTGACATCTGGAATATCATATTCCAAGCCCTTTGATCCCTTAATGTAGAAACTGCTAGATCTTGTGTTATCCTGATTGTATTTCCACAATATGCCATTTGTTTCTTTCTGGCTGCTTGCAATATTTTCTCCTTTACCTGGCAACTCTGGAATGTGGCTACAATATTTCTAGAAGTTTTTCTTTTCAGATTTCTTTCAGGAGGTGATCAGTATATTCTTTCTTTTCTGTTTTTTTAAAGTTAATTATTTTATTTGATTTCATTGTTCATCAATCACTTCCATGTATCTTAGATTTTTTTCCCCTCCCCTCATTTTCCCCTCCCTCTCCACTTCCTCCCTGAGATGGCATGCATTCTTACATAGGTTGTACATGTACATTCCTATTAAATACATATTGCATAGAAGAATTAAAATGAATGGGAGAAATCATAAAACAAAACAAAACTTAAACAAAAGAAAATAGTCTGCTTCTATCTTGATTCAATTCCGTAATTCCTTCTCTGGATGTGGAAGGTGTATGGCCTCAAGAGTCCATTGGAAATTTTTTTAAGTCCTTGCATAGTAATGAAGTACTAAGTCTACTAGAAAAAATACTCGCACACTGTGGTCATTGCTGTGTACAAATTTCTCCTGATTCTGCTCCTTTCACTCAACATCACTTCATATAAGTCCTTCCAGGCCTCTCTGAAGTCTTCCTGTTCATTATTTCTCATAACATAATAGTATCCTAATACATTCATATACCACAACTTGTTCGGTCATTCCCTAATTGATGAGAATCCTCTTGATTTCCAGTTTTTGGCCACCACAAAGAAAACTGTTAAAAATATTTTTGTACATGTGGGACCCTTTCCCATTTCTATAACCTCTTCAAGACAGAGCCTCAGAAGTGATATTGCTGGGTGAAAGGGTATGCACATTTTTATAGCCCTTTGGGCATAATTCCTAATTGCTCTCCAGAAAGACTTGATCAGTTCACAGCTCCACCAGCAATGAATTAGTATTCCAACTCTCCCACATCTTCTTCAACATTTATCATCTTTTTTTGTCATGTTAGCCAATCTGATAGGTGTGATGTGGTACCTCAGAGTTGTTTTGATTTACGTCTCTCTAATCAATAGTGATTTAGAGTATTTTTATGTAATTACAGATGACTTTAATCTCTTCCTCTGAAAACTCCCTGTTCATATCATTTGACCATTTACTAATTGGGGAATTACTCGTATTCTTGTACATTTGACTCAGTTCACTATATATTTTAGAAATGAGGCCTTTATCAAAGATACCAGTTGCAAAGATTCTTTCTCAGTTTTCTGCTTCCCTCCTAAACTTGGTTGCATTGAGTTTGTGCAAAAATTTTTCAATTTAATGTAATGAAAATTATCCATTTTGCACTTCATAATGTTCTCTATTTCTTGAGTTTCTCCATTCTCCATATATCTGACAAATACACTAGTCCTTGCTCCACTAATTTGTTTATAGTTTCAATCTTTATACCTAGATCTTGTATCCATAGTTTCAATCTTTATACCTAGATCTTCTATCCATTTGGACTTTATTCTTGTGTACGGTGTCAGGCATTGGTCTATGCCCAGTTTCTGCCACACTGCTATCCTGTATTACCAGTAATTTTTGTCAAACTGTGAGTTCTTATCTCAGAAGTTGGAATCCTTGACTTTTTCAGACAGTAGATTGCTATGTTCATTGACTACAGTATCTTGAGTGCCTAACATATCCCACTGATCTACCCCTCTGCTTCTGAGCTAGTACCAAGTGGTTTTGATGATTACTGCTTTAAAATACAATTTGAGATTGGGTAGGACTAGGCCACATTCAATAGCATTTCTTTTCATTAGTGCCTTGATATTCTGGACTTTTAGTTCTTCCAGATGAATTTTCATTTTATTTTTTCTAGCTCTAGAAAATAACTCTCTGATAGTTTGATTAATATGGCACTGAATAAATAAGTTAATTTAGGCAAAATTGTCATTTTTATTATATTGGCTTGGCCTACCCATGAGCAAATGATGCTTTTCCACTTACTTAGATCTGACTTTATTTGTACGAAAAGTGTTTCCTAATTGTGTTAATATAGCCTCTGGATTTGTTTTAGCAGGTAGACTCGCAGATATTTTATGGTGTCTACCATCACTTTAAATGGCATTTCTCTTTCTATCCCTTGCTGTTGAGCTTTGTTAGTAATATGTACATATATATGTGTGTAAATATGTAAATAAATTTACATATATATGTAAATGATTTATCGGCGTTTATTTTGTAACTTGCAAATTTGCCAAAGTTCTTTATTATTTCACATAGTTTTTTACTTGATTCTCTGGGATTCTCCAAGTATATCATCATAGCATCTACAAATAGTGATAACTTAGTTTCTTCTTCGTTTATTTTAATTCCTTCAATTTCTTTTTCTTCTCTTATTGCTACAGCTAACATTTCTAATTCCATATTGAATAACAGTGGTGATAATGGACTTCCTTGTTTCAACTTTGATCTTATTGAAAATGCATCTAGCTTATCTCATTGTGTATTATGCTTACTGATGGTTTTAGGTACTGCTTATTATTTTATGAAAAGTTCCATTTATTCCTGTGCTCTCCAGCGTTATCAATAAGAATAGATGTCATATTTTCTTAAAAGCTTTTTCTGCATCTATTGAGATAATCATATGGTTTCTACTAGTGTTGTTTTTGATATGATGAATAATGTTAGTAGATTTCCTAATATTGAACTAGTCCCACATTCCTGGTATAAATTCTACCTGATCATAATGTATTATTCTTTTGACAAGTTGCTGTATTCTTTTTGCTAATGTATTATTTAACATTTTGCACCTATATTCATTAAAGAAATTGGTCCATAATTTTCTTTCTCTGTTTTAGCTCTTTCTGGTTTAGTTATCAGAACCACATTATTATAATAAAAAAGAATTTGTAGCATTCCTTCTTCACCAATTTTCCCAAATAGTCTATTCAGTATTGGAATTCACTATTCTTTAAATGTGAGATAGAAATGAATTTACAAGTGAAAATTCACTTGTAAATTCATTTGGCCCTGGAGATTTTTTCGTAGGGAGTTCATTGATAGCTTGTTCATTTTCTTTTCTGAGATGGGGCTATTTATATATTTAACCTTCTTTTCTGTTAATCTGGGCAATTTGTATCTTTCAGAGTATTCTTCTGTCTCATTTTAATTGTCAAATTTATGGACAAACAGCTGGGCAAAGTAATTTCCAATTCCTCCTCATTGGAGGTGAGTTCACCCTTTTCATTTTGGATATTAGTAATTTGGTTTTCTTCTTTCTCTTTTTTAATGAAATTCACTAAAATTTTATCAATTTTATTGGGTTTTTTCATAAAACCAACACTTAATATTATTTATTAGTTCAATAGTTTCCTTAATTTCAATTTTATTAATCTCTCCTTTGGTTTTCAGTATTTCTAATTTGATATCTACTTGGGGATTTTCAATTTGTTCTTTCTCCAGTTTTTTCAGCTGCATTCCCAATTAATTGATCTCTTCTTTCTCTATTTTATTCATGTAGGCATTCAAAGATATAAAACTTCCCCTAAGAACTGCTTTTGCAGTATCCCATAAGATTTGGTAGGTTTTCTCATTATTGTCATTGTCTTGCATGAAGTTGTTGATTGTTTCTATGATTTATTGTTTAATCCACTCAATCTCTAGGATTAGATTATTTAGTTTCCAATCAAGTTATGGTTTATATTTCTATGGTTTTTGATTACATGTAATTTTTACTGCATTATGATCTGAGAAGGGTGTACTGACTGTCTCTGCTTTTCTGCACTGGATTGTGAGGTATTTATGGACACATATATGGTCCATTTTTGTATATGTGCCATATGCCGCTGAGAAAAGGGTATATTCCTTTCTATCTCCATTCAATTTTCTCCAGAGATCTATCATATCTATCTTATCCAGAGTTTTATTCATCTCCTTCTTTCTTGTTTTTTTGCGATTAGATTTATCAGAGAGGGGGAAATTGAGGCTCCCCCCCCACTAGTATAGTTTTGCTGTCTATTTCTTCCAGTTATCCCGTAACTTCTCCTCTAAGATTTTGGATGCTATACTACTTGGAGTATATATGTTTAGTAATGAAAGTGCTTCAATATCTATGGCACCTTTTAAAAGTATATAGTTTCCCTCCTTAATTCTTTTGATTGCATCTATTTCTACTTTTGCTTTGTCTGAGACTGGGATTGGTATCCCTGCTTTTTTTACATCAAATGAAACACAATATATTCTGCTCTAACCTTTCACCTTTAGTTTGCGTGTATGCCACCATTTCAAATGGGTTTCTTGTAAACAACATATTGTGGGGTTATGGTTTATAATGCATTCTGCTTTCCATCTCTGTTTTATGGGAGAGTTCGTCCCATTCATATTCACAGTCATGATCACTATCTCTACCTTTCCTGCCTTGTGTCTTTGTGTTGGCAGTTGCAAGCTGCACACCTCTGGGGCTCAGGACCTTTTCCCTGTTTGCTAAAGTGGGGCTGTCTGGGACAGCTCTGATCCTGCACTGGTCACCTTCAGTCACAGCAAGAGGGACCCTCCTTAAAGATTTTCCTATTCTCATGGTCTAAGAGACTGTTTACCCCTTCTGCTGTTCCCACTGTTGTATGATTTTTCCTGTGGAGATATTCTCTGGGCTCTTCAAAGTCAACAAAGAGAGGGAGGTAGCAATTATCAATCACTCCACAATCTTTGTTTCTGGAAGTCACTCAGATTCTTTCAATGTTTATTTTACCTTCTGGTTCTAGATTGTCAGTGCAGTTTTCTTTGATAATTTCATGAAACATGATGTTGAGGTTCTTTATATCATCATGGCTTTCAGATAGCCCCATAATTTTTAAATTATCTCTCCTGGACCTATTTTCCAGGTCAGTTGTTTTTCCAATGAGGTATTTCATGATGTCTTCTATTTTTTCATTCGTTGGGTTCTGTTTTGTAATTTCATGGTTTGTCATAAAGTCATTAGCTTCCATCTGTTCCATTCTAATTTTTAAACAACTATTTTCTTCAGTGAGCTTTTGAACTTTCTTTTCCATTTGAATAATTCTACTTTTTAAAGCATTCTTCTCCTCATTGGTGTTTTGGAATTCTTTTGCCATTTGGGTTAATCTATTTTTAAATTTGTTATTTTCCTCAGCATTTTGGGGGGTCTCCATTGGTAAAGCTGTTGACTCAGTTTTCAAGATTTTCTTTCATCACTCTCATTTCTCTTCCCAAGTTTTCCTCCACTTCTCTTACTTGATTTTCAAAATCTCTTTTGAGCTCTTCCACAACCTGAGACCATTGAAAATTTTATTTTGTCAGTTTTGGGTGAAGAATTCTTGACATTGATGGCTTCCTCTAATGGTATGCTTTGTTCTTCCTCATCTGAAAGGATGAAGGAAAATACCTGTTCACCAAGAAAGTAACCTTGTATAGTCTTGTTTTTTTTCCCTTTTGGGGGGTATTTTTCCAGTCAGTTGCTTGACTTTTGAGTCCTTTGTCAAGTGGGCGGTATACCCTGGGGACCTGTAGGTTCTCAGTTCCTGAAATGTGGTACAATCAAGGGAGAGGTACTTCTCTCCTGGTGTGTGGTCTGGTCTGGGAGCAACCATAGGCTTTTCTGTCAAGCATATGTGAGTAGGGTTCCCTCTCCACAACCACCTCCATCTCCACTATGGGCTCTTCCTCAACCCAGGGCTGCCACTCAAGGCTGACATTCAGATCAGTCATTTGATTCCCCTGGTGTCTTTAGTCTGAGGGCTCCAAAAATGGATGCTGCAGCTGCCTGGAGCCTGGGCTAATATAGGACCCTGCTCCCTTCTCACCCTTTCTCACTGACCTTTAATACTGTCTGCAGTGGGTGTGTTGAGGAATCTGGGAACTGCACCTCTGCCTGGGATTCTGCATCTAGAAGCATGCTCACATCCTTCCCCTGCCATACCACGTGGTCAAGGCTGGGCTGCACAAGGCTGTGCTTCGCTCTGAGTCTGGTATGACAGACCTTTCCTGTTGGCCTTCCAGGCTGCCTTGGGCTGAAAATCTCTTTCGCTCTGTCATTTTGTGGCTTCTTCTGTTCTAGAATTTGTTTGGAGACATTTTTATGGGTATTTTATGGGCTATGGGGGAGAGTTTTATAGGTCCGTTCTTCTACTCCACCATCCTGGCTCCACCATCATACATTCTTCTAAAGCCATTTTCACCTTAGTCATGTTACTTGGAATAATTACAGTAGGGAGAACCCACGAATAAAACACAACAGATGAGAAAATAGTCTGCTTCATTCTGCAATCCAATTCCATAGTTCTTCTGTGAATGTGGATGGGATTTTGACTCAAGAATTCAATGGGAATTTTTTTAGGCTCTTGCATTGCTGTGAAGAGCTAAGTCTACCAGAAAAATTCCTTGCACTCTGTGGTTGTTGCTATGTACAATGTTCTCCTGCATCTGCTCCTTTCATTCAACATCACTTCATATAAGTCCTTCCAGGCCTCTCTGGTCTTCTTGTTCATCATGTCTATAGCACAATAGGATTTTATTACATTTATATACTACAACTTGTTCAGTCATTCACTAATTAATGGGCATCCCCTTGATTTCCAGTTCTTGGCCACCTAATAGGATCTCTTGAGGATGAAATAATGTATGCAAGATATTTTGTAACTATAATATACAAATTCATGTTAACTACTAGAGTTCGTTATTAACTCTGATGGGAATAATTGATGTGGCAAAGACAAACATCAATTTCCCTGGCCATACTATTGAATTTCCTACTTTATCCAATTTTGCTCATCTGACCTAAGTCCAAAAGGAGTTACAGGAATGAGAAAGAACTTTGAAGTCATTTGTTCACTCTTGCTTCCACCTAGTTTCTAGGAAAAACTTTTCAACTGAAACACTTACTTCCTCCAAAGGAAGGGTTGAAAGATGGTGGCTTGTGAATAAGTAGGGAGAAAGAACAGATCTGCCAATGCTGATTCTTTCATGGTTTTAAGAAACGAAATATATCTGCAACTGGAGAAAGTCAACCCTTGGAATAGAACAATGAAACCATATATTTCTTGTTTACTGTTCAAGTCTTCACAGAATATCTCTAAGACTTTTTTACTATATATATATATATATATATATATATATATATATATATATATATATATCAGTAAATTCCACAGAAACCAATATTTATGTAATATAACTATAAAACATGCCATATATGTGTGTATATACATATATGTATATATATACATACATATATATGATTGTTGTGGTATGTTATCTTCCCAATCAGATCATAAATATCTTGATGGAAAGGACCTTACTTTGTTCATTTTTAAAATTATTCCTTGCCACCTAATACCTGCACTATCAACTAGCATAGTATTTTTCATAGAGATGAGGATTGTCCCATTGATTTAATTGATCTGTGTGGTGCCACTGTGAGGAAACTCTACTAATATAGATTGACACTTTCTCTGTAACATGTAGTCTTAGAGAGTTTCCTAGAATAATGAGAGACAAAATAAATTGTCCAGGGTCACTTGACATCTTTTCTTTTCTCCAAAGCCGGTTGTCCACTAGACTATGAGGTTTCTGTCAGCTTAATAAATATTTGTTTAATTTAATTGAACTGAGATGAATTACAATGCTGCCTAGACTAAAGATTCAAATATAACTGCGTAATAATATAATGTCATAAGTTCCAAGCAATTGGACCCTGGAGACTCAGTTAATGAAATATCAGAAAGTTTTCACTTCGTATATATTCACATCAAAACTTTAAATTACTTCAGGGACAAAATAATCCCTAAGAACAGAAGATTTTAATTGACTTCTAGAGCCTGTGGGTTACTCTTTAGAAATTTGGGGGGTTTCGACTATGGGATCAGGTCATTGGTTCCCCTTGACCAAGTGAAATTGATTAAACTCTTGAAAAATTTTTCAAACAGTTTAATCTGCTTTTCTTCCTGTGTTTCAAACCCTTGAGCAATGTTGGCTTCCTGTTGTTCATAAACACTTGGAGTATGTTCATCCCTGTAGGTATGTGGACTTTGGAAATTGCATCTAGCAATTCTAACTGGAATGTAAACAAGACCATAAAATTCTGAAGTGACATGTCTCCCTATTAGGAATGACTTTTGGAAAGCCATCATCACACTGAGGATCTTCCTAAAGTTTGAGGCAATCAGTTGCTTTAGAAAGAAAATCAAGGCAAAGCAATCTTCATTGTGCTGAAGCTTAAGAGGAAAGACAACCTCCCAACTAGAGGTAAATGACTGTAAATGATAATCACTCAATTTTAAGTATGACTTTAGTTCATGAGGATAGATAAGGCTAAATCATCAACTTTGGGCATAAAATTTATCTCAATGGGGAGGGATTCTTAGGATTCAAATATAGATTCTAAGCTAGATCACCTGAGGCAGAAAGGCAGGGGGCGTGAAAGAAATTTAAAAAGAAGTAAAAATTCTATTAAAAAAATGTGCAAAACGAACAGAGATGGAGATCTAGGTAAATAATTTATATCAGCAGATATTAAATGCTCAGTTGAGAGCTGGGAATTTTGCTTTCGCAGAGTATGGAGAGCACAGTGAATTTTATGGGAACATTCATTAGACTGTACAATGTTTGTATTTCTCCCATACCAAGTATTATTTATGATAATAAGCAATCTAGTGTCTCTGCTAGAAGACATGATAGAGAGGCTAGAAGAAACCTTCTCCACTACTCAAGTTATCAGGGAGATGATAAATGAATAAATTAATAAATGCATGCATGAATGAAAAACATCTATTAAGTACTTATGTGAAGAACACTATGCTAAGCCAAAACTGAAAATACAAATCAAAAAGTTATAACAGTCCCTTTTCTCAAGGCACTCACTTTCTAATAATGAGAAACAAGGTATATAAGAAGTTGTAGCTACAAGTCAAATGGAAAGGCCACATGGTCCTTAGAGTACAGAAGCAAATCAAATGCAATTTCTTAGATGTTATTGCTCCTAATAAAACTATATCTTTTTCTAATATTGATGACTTTCATGGACAGAAATTTATTTTCTTGGTCTTTAGCAATTATTCCTAAAGAGGAGTTAGGGGTTATAGCACCTGCAGAGGCAGTTGTCAAATCTTTTCCCACTAGGTTTGATTCCCTGGAGGATGATTTCAGTGACTAGGCTGGAAGTAGGGTCAGTGGTTTTCATCTTGAAGAGATACCCCCCCACCCTGAGCAACTAAACAGCAAGTTTATAAGCGCATGGTGTCTATGTTTCCAGTATCTAGGTATTAATTATGAACTATAAGTGATTATAGATATCTGAATGACATAGCTTTGAGACCTCAGCAGAAGAGGGCAGGGTATGATGGGCTATAAACACATGTGGAACTTAAAAGCAATTGTGATCAATGTAAAGGTAAGACTGTAATGTCCGTCATAATTTGGACTAAGTGATGTATGTCTTCCAACTCAAGACTCCACAATTTTAAAATGAATTTTATTCACAAGAATTCCTCCTACTGAATATCTAAGTTCTGCCCTACTGTACTCATTTGGAAGGAGTAGAAAACAATAGATTCAGGAGCCCTGGTTCTGGGGACAAATAGTCCAAAAGTCCAGGTGGAAGATATGAAATAATGTTAATATCACTGTCTCTGGCCTAAGTATTGTCAGGATTCTTCTTCAAGCTTTTCACTTTTTTACTCCTAGAAATTACACATATGAGCACCAGACGTATCATATTCAACAGGAAATATCAATTGATACAGTGGACAAACCGTTCTGCCTTAGGGCCTTTACTTACTAGTGCTGCTCTCATTATGCTTATGACTGAGGGCTTCCTTCACGTTGTCTTTTTGTATAGACCTAAATTTTGACTATTTTTCCAAAGGAACACTACCACAATGTAGCATGTTATTGCCTAGGCTTCTTTATGAGTTCCAATCTGGTCTCAGACACTTACTAGCTGTGTGACCCAGGGCAAGTCTTCTAATGCTTTAGTTCCTCATTTGTAAAATGAACTGGAGAAGGAAATGGCAAACCAATCCAGTATCTTTGCCAAGAGAACCCCATACAGGGTCATGAAGAGTCAGACATAACAAAAAAAGCTCAAACAAAATTTCCTTCGATATGTAGATCACAAAACTAGGAATTGGGATAGATACACAGATCAAGGTCCCTTATCTCAAGAAGTTCTGGTTTAGTAAAGGCTAGTAAAGTTAAACATACTTAACCGAATCTAACACAAAAATGATACCTGACAAAATCCAATGATTCATGCAAAACCAGAGTAAAAATGAATGGAGATCATTTACAAAGAGTCGTGTGATGCCATCTCAAGCAAAAAACCAGAAAGGTCAAGAAGACTGCCATATCAATCAGGAGACCAATGGTGAATTCTGATGCTAGAAATGAGACTGGTCTTTAAATTATCTTTTACAATTTGTGATGTAGTGGGACATAAAATGTTCACACAGTCTTGTTTTGTTTCTCTGTCAAAAAAAAGAGGAGAGCAAACATGACCAGTTTACTCTTTTGATAGCCAACTGACTTGAGTATAAAAATGGATAACAACCTTCTTGCCTATTCCAATTTTCATAAGATGAAAAACATTAGCATGAAAAACAAAATGGGTAATTTAAGATGTAAACATCAGGTTTAACTCAAGAAGGGTTGACTGAGATTATAACAATTGGAGATTACACAGGTTTTTGTGTTCATCCTTTGTTTTTGAAGAGGTCCATGACATCAGAGAAATGATGACATGACTTGCACTTGACTTTGTTTTGGTGAGAGAAGGCTGTGCAAGGTCACCAGCCTCACCTTCTCCTCCTGAGTCATCTGGATTCAGTGACCAGATTTTCATGAGAATGACCGGACAGGGTGCAGGATACAATGGAAGACCTTGGCCTTTTAGGCTAAGGCATTTTCATGTGACACATTTTAAGTGAGGTAATGCTCACTCAGTGAATAGGCCTCTTTAAAAAGTAGTCAGGGAGATGGCCCCTTTAATAGAAGAAATAAATAAATAGATGAATCATGCTGGGAGGGGAAGGAGCCTCAGGGTTTTTGTTTGCAAGAGAAACTGCTACTACTGATATCCACACTAAGCCAGAAAGGTTCCAAAATAGCCATTGAGTGGAGGTTGGACAGGGACCCATTGTTCAATCCATGGGCTTCAGAGTGCACTGGGTCTAAGGTTTTAGGGGAGATAAGAAAGAAAGAGAGGAGGAAGGGAAGGAAAGGAAAGGAAAGAGAAGAGGAGAAGAGAATAGGAGAGGAGGGGAGGGGAGGGGAGGGGAGGGGAGGGGAGGGGAGGGGAGGGGAGGGGAGGAGAGGAGAGGAGAGGAGAGGAGAGGAGAGGAGAGGAGAGGAGAGAGGAGAGGAGAGGAGAGGAGAGGAGAGGAGAGGAGAGGAGAGGAGGGAAAAGAGGGGAGGGGAAAGGAAAGAAGAAACATAGGGAAGGACCTAAGAACAAATAAATTTTTCTGGTCTTCCCTCTTCTCTTTTCCCTATTTCCTTCTTTAAAGAAATCAGTTCATCTTTTCTGGTGGACAAAAAATAATTTTTTCTCTGCCCCACAAGAAGACTGGGGTACCATATGCCAAAGCATACCCCAGAAGGTCTAGGACCCTTTTAAACCCAGTAGAGCAGCCCATATTTACTTGTAAAAATTCCCTTCTATCTGCAGAAATGTTTGTATAACATTTTATGGATATTATTAAAAAACTAGTCCTGATTGGATTATGTTATTTCCATAGTGTGTTTATGCTATACTTGATATTTGCAAATTTTTATATGCTTATAAAATATACACTAAATATCTCCTAGTCTCACTCTCTTTTTTGAGACAATTCATGTGTTCAGTGAATGGGTGCTGAATCTACTACGGTATGAGGGCAACCATTGCTTGCAAAGTCTCAACACTACCTAGGTCGAAAAAGTCAATGATGGTTTGAAATCTATTCACAGAGTTGTGTGTGTGTGTGTGTGTGTGTGTGTGTGTGTGTGCTTGTATCACACTGATAGGTTGAAAGTAGGAATGCTTTGGATACAGTAGTCTGGAGAAATGGCCATTGTAGAAAATTTGGCTTGAACACTGGAAATTATACATTTACAGCAACGTGTTAAATATAGAAAACTCAAAAATGTCATACTTAAATTAACTGTAGTACTGTAAAGTTGGTGCCTTAACTTCTTGTCTGAAATCTTGTAGGTGGAAGATAGAGAACAAATGGAAAAACACAATAAGACCTCTATAACTGTGTTTTTTCTTCATGGCCTTGCTGGATACCCCATCTTTTATTTTCTTTTCTTTATGTTATGCCTTATCATGTACATTATAATCCTGTTAGGCAACAGTTTTCTCATTACTATCAGCATCCTGGACTCTCACCTCCATACACCCATGTATTTCTTCCTTGGTAATCTCTCTTTTCTGGACATCTGCTACACATCTGCTTCAGTTCCTATGTTACTTGTGAACTTCCTTTCAGAGAAAAAATCTATTTCCTTTGCTGGATGTGGACTACAAATGTTCTTTTCCTTTGCTATGGCGTGCACAGAATGTGTGCTTCTTGCTATAATGGCATATGACCGATATGTCGCCATTTGCAAGTCTCTGAGATATTCTACCATCATGAACAAAGGGTTTTCTGTGAAGTTGGTGACCAGTTGCTGGATGGCAGGTGGGTTGAATTCAGTAATACAAACCACTCTAACTATGCGGTTGTCATTTTGTGGGAACATCATTGATTATCTCACATGTGAGATACTGGCTGTGTTGAAATTGGCCTGTGAAGACATTTCCCTCAATGTGTTCTTAATGATGATATCAAATATCTTTATAGTAGTGATTCCAGTGATATTCATATTCATCTCCTACTTTTTCATCCTCTTTACCATTCTGAGAATCAATTCAGCTGAGGGAAGGAGAAAAGCTTTTTCTACTTGCTCTTTCCATCTCACTGTAGTGATCATGCTTTATGGGACCATCCTCTTCATGTACATGAAGCCCGAGTCCAAAGACTCCCATGCAACAGATGAGCTGATTGCCCTCTTCTATGCTGTGGTCATTCCCATGCTGAATCCCATCATCTACAGCCTGAGGAACAAGGATGTCAAGGCAGCTGTGACAAAGCTCAGCAAAAATATATTCTCACAGAGAATGTGAGAGATGTTAGCCCACCAATCATGTAAAGTGTGAAATAATTAACCACCCATAATCAGAATCAACTTTTACAAGAATGATTGTTTCTGTTCCCCACTGACACTCATCACTGCAACTCCCTATGATAAGGAACAGTCATGGAGGGGACTAAAATGAAAGATACGCACGATGAAACATTTTTTCTGTTTGAAAAGATAAAGGATCTAAGATTCGAAGAAGTGGAACCATGATAATGGAACCAAGAACAAAAAAGGCAGAAGTTGAAAACAATGTTAGATGAAATATCCTACCAATCACAGCTGCACCCAAATGGAATAAGTTGCCTTGAGAACTAATGGGCTGCCCCTCATTAAATACCTCCAAGCAGAATTGAGTAACCACTTGTTGAATGCGTTAAAGATGTTAGAGTGGAAGTTCCTCTGGGGTGTGGGTTGGACCAAATGACTTCTGAGATAATAATGATGATAATGTTTCTATATATTTAAAAAGTTTGATAGATGCTTTACCTACTCACATATTTGACCCTCACATCAGCACTGGCAATAAGGTGTGAAGTGTTATTTTCATGACATGCTTAGGGTCACACACTGAGTAAATGGCTAAGGCAAGATTCAAGCTTGGTGTTCCTGATTCCAGATTTGACATTCCATCCACTGTAGGACATAGCTCCATAGATTTATTGCCATTTTCACATTCTGTGAGGTTGTGAATCTCTTTAACTAGAGGGATCCCTCTATAACTTGACCACACTTTATTTATTCAACTCTCTCTAACATAACCACAAAAAGGGTGCCTATATTTGTGAGTTTTGTCTTATCATTACTCTCCCTTGCTCTGTCTCCCTCTCTCCTCTCACCCTCCTTCTCTGTCTTTCTGATTTCCAGTTCTGGAAATTTGTTCCTAAGGTTTCTTTTTTTCTTATTCAGAAATGCAACTTCTAGTCAGTGTTGAAGGACTATCCCATGTCTCATTTTTTTTCTACTAATATTGTCTCAACACTGCAGTTCACAGCGATGGTACTTAGTCATACACTACCCTGTAAAATCTTTATTATATATGTTCATTTTGTTTCTCTGGTTAGATTTTAGATTCCTGGGGATCAGGACTTGTTTCATATCCTATATTTATCTTATGTTCACTTCAGTGTTTAAGAATATAAATTGCACACAATAAATATTTGTTGATTAAAAATAAGCATTTAAAATTAGTTTTCCTGAATGACTTTATCCACTGGGAAGACTACCTTGTATGTTGACTAGGTAAATTTCACATTGAAAATTACCATTATCATTATACCAATCATTAATAATAATAATAATCTTTATAATGAGAATCTATATTTACATACAGTATAACATTGGGTAAAATACTTTCAAATCACTATGACATGAGTTCACACTCCAGCTCAGTTTTTTACTACTATGAGCCTTGCCCAAGGCTCATAATCTTCTTGAATACCACTCTTTTCTCTTTAAAATAAGGAGGGCAGATTAGAGGATTTCAGAAATCTCTTCTGGGTCTACACCTATAATCCTATGAATCTAGGAATTCACTTGATCCTTCTTGTCTTTCTGTGAAGTAAATGGGTCAACAATTATCATAGTCATTTTGTAGAAGAGGAAATTGATCTCAGACATATAACTTGCTCCCAAATCACATTTTGTTATTGTTATTCAGTTATTTCAGTCATGTCCAACTCTTTGTGACCCCATTTGAGATTTTCTTGGTGAAAATACTGGAGGGTTTGCCATTTCTCTCTCCAGATCATTTTTCGGATGACCAACTGAGGTGAACAGGGTTAGGTAACTTGCTCAGAGTCACACAGCTAGGTAGCGTCTGAGGCCAAATTTGAACTTATAAATACAAGATTTTCTGACCCCAGTACTCTATACACTGTACCACTTAGCAACCCGTATTGTACGTACATATTGTGCATATAACATGTATAGTCAATATATTTATGTATATATATATGTGTATATATTTGTGGCTATATCTTTTGGAAAAGCACACTAGTAGAAACAGAAGGGGGAAAACTGGGTGTCTATTAATTGGAGAATGACTAAACAAATTGTAATATATTGATGGAGAGAAGCATCACTGCATCGTTAGAAATAATTACTCTAAAGTAGCTTAAGAAATGTTGGAGAACTTCTATGAACTGATGCACAGTGAACAAAAAAGAACCAAAAGAATGAAATACTTGATGGTAATTTGTTAAAGAAAATAGTAATGGTCACGTTCCCATGATCCCCAAAGTGTGGAAAATAAGGGTTACTAAAAAACAAGAATGATGACGACTATACTCCTCTATAGTAATAAATATTCACAGTTTCTTTGGGAAGGGAGAGTAATGAAATCTCTAGACACATAAACAGCCATTTTTTCAAGAGGCATGTTCATTTATTGTATGCATTCTTAGATTTTAATGCTTGTACTTATAAGTTGAAAATAAAGTGCATTAAAATAAATTAAACAATTTTACACATTATCTTTTTAAGTTATTGTGATTTGGAATGTTTCTGTAGGTGGTTGTTAAGTTTTCAATATGAAATAAGAAAAAAATTAGTAGAATCAAAGAATGTTAAAACTGGAAATGTCCATTAGAGATCATCTAGTATAACTTCATTTTGAAGATGAAGAAACAAAATTTCAAAGATAGGAAGTAGTTTGCCCAAGATAAAACAGCTGTTACTTAGTTGTTTCAGTTGTGTCAGACTCTTCATTTCCCCATTTGGGGTTTTTTTGGCAAAGATACTGGAGTAGTTTGTCATTTCTTTCTCTAGCAAAGGTACTAAAGATTTTTTCTTATTTTAAAGTAGATTTATCTCCTTATAATGAAGAGAAATCCTAAAGTCTCAAGTCTCTACTTTAGTAGTAGAAGGTTTGTTTGTTTGTTTTAAAAATCATATATAATCTAAGAGTCATTCTGGAGGTCTCTATAATTGCCAATAAGATCATTGAGAAAAACGTTCAAAGCAAAATAAGAAACCATTAAAGGGTTGTGATCATTACCAAACACAGAACTTCTCCCATATAACTCCTCATTTTTAATTGTTCTTATTCATTTCCCCCTATTACTCCTTGTTGGGAATCTGCAGTTTTAAAAAGCTATAAAATAATTATAGTTCATGTATAATGTTAAAAAGCAGGAATAGAAGACTTCATCATAATCTACTTTGAAATCAAGAGCTAATATTATTTGCTTTGTGAAACTTGGTAAATCCCATCCCCTTTAGGTTCTCCTTTTCTTGCAATGTAATTAGAGATATTTATTATTTTCCTCCTTGCCAAATATAATTTAGAATTTTATGGAAAGCATTTTATTTAAACATTCATTTGAGCATATGATGTTTTTTACTAATAAATAAATTCTTCCCTTAAGGTTCTCCCCTGATGCCTCAGGATAGAATGCAATTAACACTAGGACTTTAAAGGCAATGTTGAGAGTATAGACTCTTGACAGGTTCTCCCTTGCTGAAAAGGCTGGGAGCACACTTGGAGACAGCCTTGTTTGAGGGGCAGCACAGGTACTGTAAGTCAAAAGACTCATCACCAGCACGTTGACTATGTTTTTATTGATAGAAACTCATGAAATCCCCTATTAAATCATGGTGAACCTAATCCATGTGGTAACAGAGGAATTACGTACACCAATGATATTAACTGAAGTCTACATCCTAGGAATCCAAATCTTTCCTAGCACTTTCTGTGGGACGTTGTCTGCTTTCCTGTTAATAATACATCCAATATTAAGTCTTTCAGTCTCTGGGAAAAGACACCCTTGGTAACTTCTTCACAGCCCCTTTTACTTCTTTATTTCTGAAGCTACAAATAATGGGGTTTAGCATGGGATTTACCCCCCTATAAAGCAAAGTAATTCATATAGTACTTTAAGGTTTGCAAAGTACTTTTTACCTATTACATTTGATCTTTATGACAACTCTGGGAAGTAGATATCATTATTATATCCATTTTAAAGAGAGGAGATTGACATTTAGAGAAGTGAAGGGATTTGCTCAGGCACCTTGCTAGTAAGTATCTGAGGCAGGATTTTCACTCAGGGCTTGACTTCAGGATCAGCACTCAATCCACTGTATCACCTAGCTGCCTATCATACTTCATCTACCCTCTCTTTCACAGGCAAATTTATAAGGGAAAAATTGTCTTTATTGATTGCTTCCCCTATCTCACTCCCTTGCTATTTAACTTCTGACCTCCTCATCCATTACTCTCCAAAGTTTCCCATAATGTCTTCTACATATATGTATGTATATATTTTAAATATATATGTAAAATATATAAAAATATATATATATATATATATATTTTAAATCTCCTTAGACTTGTTCATTTTTTTCCCTCTAAACAGAGTGCAAGATCTCTGAGGTCAGGGAATACTTTATTTTTTTCTTCACATCCATTTGGAACAATGCTTGACACATAATAGATCTTTAATAAATGCCTGATTGATTAATAGATTTGTGGATAGCTGGATTATCCCAGTGCTTTCAACTCTATCCAAGCTAATTAATGAACTAGCTTTTGTTTGGAGCTAAACTTCATGAAAGTTCCATTTGTGTGAGTCAGTTATTACCAGGACCTAATGAATACAGTAGCTAACAAGAGTCTTCATTTTATGCTAATTGACCTCAGAAAGAGTTAAAATGCTAGACAAAACTATAAAAACTGCAGCACTCAGAACCACCCTGATACATGAGTCCCTGGAAATCTACACTAGTTTTGAAGCGCCTTGAAAGTCAAAGTCTCTTCAACATTATAATATAAGGGAGACCACGAAGGAACCATTGGAATAAGGCTTTACGGAGGAGATGACATTTGAATTGGGCCTTAAAACAGGTTTGAAAGAACAAATCACTTGTGATGAGGACAATGGCCAGCTGTGCCATTTAAAAACTTTGAGAGACATAGTTTCTGGGTGATTTGATCATTTTATTGATAAGGTCAGCATGTTTATCAATAACAGGATAGTCATTTGGTCATTCCTCCTAGAACAAAAGAATTTTGACAGTGGTAGGCTCTCAGTTTATACGCTCTGAAAAGTGTAGATGTTCCTGAGGGTGGCAATCATCTCTGATGGGTTAAAAATCAATGAGAAAAAGAATATTACAAAGAGATGCTGGGCTGTATAACAATGAGGGTCTTCAGGTACATGACTTAGATCACCAAAATCTTGGTCAAAGGCACTTATCAATTTCCATATCACCTGTCTGATATAAGGGAGAATCAGCATTTCCCCAGACCTGTCTGAGGGAAATGTGCCCAGTAGCCTAAACTTACATTCTTTTATGATCTGTGATGAGATCTTGACCAGGGTAAATTTTCAGTGAGATTTCGCCCATTGCTTGATTTCTGGATGAGGAAGTAGACAAGGGGAAAAACTTTGGTTCTTTTTCAATAATCATTTCCCATACAGCCATGATTCTAGGGAAGTGATGAGGAAGAATGACACATACCTTCTCATAGAGTAGTGATGGACTAAATAGTAGAATGAGACACATTTATGACCACTCTTGCTTTACTATATAATTTTGTTAAAAGAATTTTTTGCAACAGGGCAGGAGGTGGAGGGAGAGAGAATAAATATATGTAAAATGAAAATAAAATCAATCTAAAAATTGTTCCTAGCATAAAAATTTCTACTTATTTCACTGTCAAGGATAAAAGTGTATACGCATATGAGTTAACAAACTTACATGTAAATTATTTGTATTTTTAAATTTTGTGTCTATACAGGTCAGTTAAACAAAATGTAACATTGAAATAGTGTCAACAGTATCTTCAAATATAAAACATTCTGGTTTAGTGATAAGGCTATAAATTCTTTGATTTTCCTTAGTTTCTGACTTCTAGTTCGTTCCATCAAAGTTAAAAGCAACTTAGAGGAAGATACTGCAATGCAGTATTTCTAGAAGTCTATCCAAAGATAAGTCTAGGACTACTCTTTCTAGTTATAGGGAACTGGAGAGAACCCCTTCTAACCTCATCTTCAAGTTTTCTTTCCCAGAGAAACCCAGAAGGACTTTCTGACGTTAAGATTCAAAGAGATGGAAAAGTTTTTATAGTTGTACTATAGTAGGTACAGTCCATTTAATGTTACGGAACAGATAAATTACTGTACAAATGAGTACTAGAAAGCCTCCTGAGAAAAGAAAGTATAGAAGTTGTGTGAAGGGAATAGACACTTGCTAAATGCTAAAAGGAATAGGGCTCAGGCAGTGACCAGAAATGCAGAGTTGCAAAAGCCCTCAAATTTTCTTAGGTTCGTTCCTAGTTGTTCGATTTATAGTTCATTTATAACAAATTACCAGGTAGCATATGTAGGACCATGGAAGGAACATTATTACCAAAGCACCAGAATTGTTTAGCTTTAGTGCTTTTCTGCTTCAAATTGCATTGGAGACTGATCAGGTCTCTAAAAGTGCAAATATGTTACATGCATTGCCTCCTGGATTCAAGGGCTGGGTGGACACACTATTGTTGATCCCTCATACGTTCAAAATTAAAATTTTAGTCCAGATGTATTGAATTGCATAATTGTTGGCAATAATCTTTGTATTTATTCCTTTAGCATAGCAATTCAATGTATGTTGAGGAGTGGTTATGACTTATATCAAGTGTATGAGGCATTAATATTTCTGCATTAAAATATCTGCCTTTAATATCCAAGTCAGCAAAGAAATAATATATCCAGAATATCACATATTGCCTTAATATGATTAGGAGCTTGTGTAAGCATTCTTAATAATTTTTGTAACATTGTCCCCTTTGGTGGTCTAATGAACCCTTTCTCAGAAAGATGTTTTAAAATAACTGAAAGCAATGTCAAATTTCATTTAGAGGTAATGTATGTGGTCATTCTTTCTGGGCTACAGCATTCTCATTGCAATCAGCATCCAGCACACCTACCTCCACAGTCCCTTGTACTTTTTCTTTAGTAATCTCTCTTTTTTGGACATCTGCTACACATTCACCTCTATACCTTAAGCTCTGATCAGCATCTTATTTCAAGGGAAAAAAGCCACTTCCTTTTCTAGATATGCAGTGCAGAAATATCTTGGCTTAGCTGTGCACACCATAGAATGTGTGCTTCCTGGCATCATGGATGGCTACTACGTGGTCATCTTCAATTTTCAAGAACTCTCATCATTGTCACCAGGATTGTATATGTGCCAGTGGCAGCTGGGTTCTGGTTAGCAGATGTCCATTTACTGATGTAAACTGTTTTTGTGCCCAGTTATCTTTCTGCAAAAATTATACCATCCATCATTTCACATGTGGAAGACTTACTGTCATGAAACTTGCCTATGCTGACATCTTTGGCAACAAATATACCAGTTGGTGGTCAGTACATTATTCATATTGATTCCACTGCTGTAAACTTTTATCTCGTATACATTTATGATATCCGGTGTCCTAAAGATTAACTCACCTGAAGAGAGAAATAAAACATTTTTCCATCTGTTCAACCTATCTGATGATGGTGATATTATTCTATAGTACTATTTTCTTCATGTAAATGAAGTCCAAACCCAAAAAATCACTTGATTCATATAGGTTGTAAGCTACAAATGATATCTTTTCCATGTTTGATGTGGTCTTGACACATGATAAATCTTTTGATTTATAGTCTCAAGTGCAAGGATATAAAACAGTCAGTGAACTTTCTGTTAAGAAAGACATTCTTTAGTAAAACTGTCTCATTTTTTGATCCATTTTTTAATAGAAACTTACAGAAAAGCAGTAGACAATAAATAATGTCCCACCCTCCAATATTGAGGTCACAACCCATCCATGCTACTCCTTTCATGTGTTACTGACTATTTTCCATAGGGAATCCTGACCCAGTTCTGAGGGTCTTCCTAAAGATATTTTGGCTTTACCTGGAAACCGTTGGTGAGATGTCCATCAGTAATCTGTCAGGCTCACTTAATGATTAGTCCATCTCCTTTTCCAAATATATATCACTCTAATGACATGTTTCTTCCATTTTTCTGATTTGGTTCCTCATTGTTGAAGTAGCATAGGCTGCTCACAATCACTATTCACCTCCCTATTTCCCTTTCACTGTCTCTAAATTTTTATTCTTCAGAGTTTAGTATTGAGAAACAATCAAGAACATATAATTGGTGGAGGGTATTTCTGATTCTGATGGCACTGAGGGCAAAAAGAAAAAAAAAAGAAAAAGAGAAGGCAAATAAATGGAAAGAAAGGAAAGGAATAGGGAAGAAAAAACAGAGCAAAGAAAAGAATAAGAGAAAAGTTCCCTACTCTAGATAGAGTGTGTGTGTTCATCATTTGTAACCGAGAAGACTGTGCCATCAGAGAAATAATGACATCACTTGCACTTGACTTTATTATGAGTGACGGAGGGCTGTGCAGGTCACCAACCTCACTTCTCCTCCAGAGTCATCTGAATCCAGTGACCAGATATTCATCAGCATGACTGGAGATGATGCAGGATGAGGCAATTGGGGTTAAGCGACCTGTCCAAGGTCACACAGCCAGTGAGTGACTATGGAAAGAATTAAACCAAGGTCTAATACTCTGTTCACTATGTGACCTGGCTACCTGCTTTTCTTTGTACCATAATTGCAGGAATTTAAATTTATCCCCATTGATTTTTTTTTTAGATACCATCCAAAGCTTTAGTCTTTCCAGATCTGGATCTTGACTGTCATTTACTACGTTTACTATCCATTCCAACTTTTTGTCGTCTGCAGATTTCATCAGGATACCATAGCAGACCAATTATCTGTCATAGACTAAAATGTTAAAGAGTATAGGACCAAGGAATTCTGTAAAGGAGAAACACAAACTCAATAACCATGTGAAAAGTGCTCTAGGCTTCTCGTAATTAGAAAGATGCAAATTGCATTAGCTCCTTGAATTTACCTGATCTCTATCAAATTAGGAAAAACAATAAAAGATAACAGAGTTTGAAGGGGGAGGAACCAAGATGGTGAAGTAGAAAGATTCACATATACCAGCTCCTAAACCACAGCCCATAAAATACCTGTAAAGAAGAACTCCCAACAAATTCTGGAGCAGCAGAAGCCACACAGCAACAGAGTGGAGGAGATTTCTGTTCATCAAGAAAGCAAGTGGAAAAGAGTCCTGAAACACCAACACCAAAGGTCCGTTGCACACCTGACCCAGAGCAAAGCCCAGCCCTGCCTTGCCCATGGTACTGAGAAGGCTTCAGGAATGGGATCTCCAGAGGCCCGCACAAGTCCCACAGATGCCAAAGGTTAGTGAGAGAATCTTTATGGCTGGACAAGAGAAGAGTGGGATGTCTCCATAACTTAGGCCCCCTCAGGAGGCGGCAGAGGAGGCTGCAGGAGACAGGGGCTCCCAAAGCAGGAAGGAGGTCAGATCCTTTATTGAAGGTCTCCCCAAAAAACCCCTGAGGGAACTGAGCCCTGTGTGGCAGCCCTGCGCACACCTGAGAACCTGAACTTAATCTCACATTGAATAGCAGCCCCGACCCCCACTGAAAGCCCTGAGGCTGAGAAGCAGCATTTGAATCTCAGCCCCCAAGCACTAGCTGGGCAGAACTGGAGGTGAGGTGGGTGTGTTGAGGACACTCAGAAGTCAAGTAACTGGCTAGGAAAATGCCCAGAAAAGGGAAAAAAATAAGACCATAGAAAGTTACTTTCTTGGTGAACAGATATCTCCTCCCTTCCTTTCTGAGGAGGAAGAACAATACTTACCATCAGGGAAAGACATAACAGTCAAGGCTTCTGTGTCCCGAACATCCAAAATAAATATTCAGTGGGCTCAGGCCAAGGAAGAGCTCAAAAAGGATTTTGAAAATCAAGTTAGACAGGTGGAGGAAAAACTGGGAAGAGAAATGAGAGAGATGCAAGAAAAGCATGAAAAATAGGTCAACATCTTACTAAAGGAGACCCAAAAAATGCTGAAGAAAATAACACCTTAAAAAGTAGGCTCACTCAATTGGCAAAAGAGGTTCAAAAAGCCAATGAAGAAAAGGATGCTTTAAAACGCAGAATTAGCCAAATGGAAAAGGAGGTTCAAAAGCTCACTGAAGAAAATAGTTCTTTCAAAATTAGAATGGAACAGATGGAGGCTAATGACTTTATGAGAAACCAAGAAATCACAAAACAAAATCACAAGAATGACAAAATGGAACATAATGTGGAATATTTCATTGGAAAAACAACTGACCTGGAAAATAGATCCAGGAGAGACAATTTAAAAATTATGGGACTACCTGAAAGCCATGATCAAAAAAAGAGCCTACATATAATCTTTCACGAAATTATCAAGGAAAGCTGCCCTGATATTCTAGAAGCAGAGGGCAAAATAAGTATTGAAAGAATACACCAAACACCACCTGAAAGAGATCCAAAAACAGAAACTCCTAGGAACATTGTAGCCAAATTCCAGAGTTCTCAGGTCAAGGAGAAAATATTATAAGCAGCTAGAAAGAAACAATTCCAGTATTGTGGAAATACAATCAGGATACCTCAAGATCTAGTAGCTTCAACATTAAGGGATCGAAGGGCATGGAATAGGACATTCCAGATGTCAAAGGAACTAGGACTAAAACCAAGAATCACCAACCCACAAAACTGAGTAGAATACTTCAAGGGTATAAGTGGTCATTCAGTGAAATAGAGGACTTTCAAGCATTCTTAATGAAAAGACCAGAGCTGAAAAGAAAATTTGACTTTCAAACACAAGAATGAAAAGAAGCACAAAAAGGTAAACAGCAAGGAGAAGTCATAAGGGACTTACTAAAGTTGAACGGTTTACATTCCTACATGGAAAGACAATATTTGTAACTCTTAAAACTTTTCAGTATCTGGGTAGTTGGTGGGATTACACACACACACACACACACACACACACACACATGCATGCTTACACTCATACACACACACACGCTTGCACGTACATGAACTCACAGAGACAAGGAGCACAGAGTGAATTGAATAAGATGGGTTCATATTTTTAAAAAATGAAGTAAGCAGTGAGAGAGAAATATATTGGGAGAAGAGAGGGAGAAATTAAATGGAGCAAATTATCTCTCATAGAAGAGGCAGGCAGGAGACTTTTTAATGGAGGGAAAAAGAGGGGAGCTGAGAGAAAAATATGAAGTTTGCTCTCATCATATTTGACTAAAGGAAGGAATAAAATGCACACTCATTTTGGTATGAAAACCTATCTTACAGTACAGGAAAGTGAGGGAGAAAGGGATAAGCAGGTTTGGGATGATGATGGTAGGGAGAGCAATCTGAAATCAACACTCTTGGGGAGGGACAGGATCAAAAGAGAGAATAGAAGCAATGGGGGGCAGGATAGGATGGAAGGAAATATAGTTAACCTTACACAACATGACTATTATGGAAGTCATTTGCAAAACTACACAGATAGGGCCTATATTGAATTGCTTGCCTTCCCAAAGGGAATGGGTGGGGAGGGAGGGATGGGGAGAAGTTGGAACTCAAAGTTTTAGGAACAACTGTTTAGTGTTGTTCTTGCTACTAGGAAATAGGAAATACAGGTAATGGGGAATAGAGAGTCATCTGGCCCTAGAGGACAAAAGAGAAGATGGGGAGAAGGGAAGGGAGGGATGATAGAAGAGGGGGCAGAATGGTAATAGGGAAAATCAGAATGCTCTGTGTATTGGGGTTGGGGGAGGGGACAAATGGGGAGAAAATTTGGAACCCAAAATTTTGTGAAAATGCATGTAAAAAGCTAAATAAATAAATTTAACTAAAAAAAGATAACAGAGTTCAATAGTGGGTATATTTTGGGGCGGCTTTGATAATACAAGTTTGCTTACTACATTACTTTTGCATTTGAGAATTGGTCCTCTCATTTTCATATAGTAAGAATTTTATGAATGTGAATTAATGCTCACCCACTGTCCCTAGTACTGAAACTATATCCTACAATCATTATTGAAGAGAAAAATATTTTAAAATATATATGCAAATATATATTATTTGTATACAAGTTCATACATATATATGCATTGTTGTATATGTTAAATATGTATATGATGCACACATTTATATAATATATATGGTGTATATATGATGTTACATTATACCTAAGTTGTATGCATAATATATATGTGTAATTCTAGCTATACTTTTGTAAGAACAAAACGCTAGAGTGAGATTGAGGAGAAAGTTGTTGTCTATTAATTGGAAAATGACTTATAAATCATGATATACTGATTTAATGAAAGATTATTGCAGTTTATATTGCATATAAAGAAAATGAAGAAATATTGGAGGACTTCTATGAAGTAATGCAGAATGAATAAAGAAGAACGAAAGAGCAGAATGCTTGACATTTTTTTTGTTAAATGCAATGCTATCAAAAGTTCATATTACACACAAAGTAGATAAAAGTTAAAAGGGTCAGGAAAATAAGAATGATGTCTGTTATACTCCTGCATTGTAATAAAATAAATATATGCAGTTCCTTTGGGAGGGGAGAGTAATGACCATGGAGCAATGGAAGTTTGAGACCCATGAATTATTATTTATCTCAGGTTATATTCTCTTTCACTATACAGTTGCTCATATATTTGAATATTTATACTTATTTTTTGAATTCAAAATAAAATGAATTGAAATAAGAAAATAATTAAAATATTTCACATTTTTTTAAGTTATTGGTGATTTTGGATGATTCTATTGATGGCTGTTAAGTTTTTAACAATGTGTAAGGGAGAAAATTTAGTAAAATTAAGGAATATTAAAAGTATAAGTGTCCATTAGAGATCATTTTGTACAACTCCATTTTACAAATAAAAAAATGAACCACAAAGAGAGTAAATGAATTGCCCAAGGTAATGTTACCATTTTATGTTTTCAAAGTACAACACATATATCTCTTCATGATGAAGAATTCCTCAATTTCTACTTTTAATTAAAAAAAACTCATGGATGAACTAAGCCACTCTAGTTCTATAAAATTATAGATTACTTATGGAAGATTATAAGATCAATGAGAAACTAAATTTCAAAAATGAAGGATGAGAAGGTGTTGAAGTGTTGTGATCATCATTAGAACAGTTTCTTCTTCTACATGCCTTCTAATTCCAAATTGCTCTTGTCTATTTCCTCCATTAGTCCTTCACGGTGAATCCACAGTTTAACAAAGCTACAAAATGACTGCTAATTCATGCATCATTTAAAAAAGTAGAAATAGAGGATATCATCATTATCTACTTTGAAATCAAATGCCAACATTATTTGGAAAATCCCACCTCTATTCAGTAGTTATTTTTCTCCTGCTGGTGGAATTATACTCACTCCCCTTTCAAAATGTTGTTTAGAATTTTATGAAAAACATTTTATTCAACCATTCACATGAGCATTTGATTTTTTATTTGTTTTTGTTAATGTGATACATTATTCCCCTAAGGTCCTCTCCTGGTACCTCAAGATGGAATGCAATCAGCACTACACTAAAAGAAAATGTTGACAGTTCAGACTCTGGCAGGTTCTCCCTGGCTGAAAAGACTTGGAGCACACTTGGTGACATACTTATTTGAGGGCAAACACAGGTTCCGTAAATTCAGAGGTTTATCGCCAGCAAGTTGACCATTGTTTTTCTTGACAGAAACTCATGACATCCTCTACTAAATCATGGTAGACTTATGTTACACTGTAATAGAGGAAATGCCCGTACCAATGATATGAATAGAAACCTACATCCTAAGACCTGAAATCTTCCTTACCCCTTTCTTGGGGAATCCAACTGTTTTCTAGCCAATGATAAATTCAATACCCAGTCTTCAGAGTCTCTGTGAAAAGACATTTCTGCTCAGTAGCTTTTTTACAGCACCTTTCACTTCTTTATTTCTTAAGCTATAGATGATGGGGTTTAGCATGGGAGTAACCACCCCATAAAACAAAGTTATGAACTTATCAGTTTCTTGCGAATCCACCGAAGATGGCTTCAGATACATAGAAAGGGCAGTCCCATAGTACAAGATCACCACTGTAACGTGAGCAGAGCAGGTGGAGAAAGCTTTGCTCCTTCCATCTGCTGAGTTAATTCTTAAAATAGTGAAGAGAATGAAACTATATGAGATGCAAATTAAGAGCATTGGGATTGGAAGGAGAAACACACTGACCACCAGCATGATCATATCCATGGTCAATGAGCTCGTGCAGGCTAACTTAAGCAGGGCTAAGATTTCACATGTAAAGTGATTGATGGAGCTCCCACAGAGAGGCAGCTGCAGGGAAGAAGTTGTTTCAAGCAAGGCAGTAAGGCAACCTGTTATCCATGATCCAGCTGCCATCAGCAGATAGACTCTTTTATTCATGATGATAGGGTATCTTAGGGGATGACAGATGGCCACATACCGGTCATATGCCATCATGGCAAGGAGCAAACACTCTGTGGACCCCATGGCAAGGGAGAGATACATTTGAAGGGCACATGCTGTGAAAGTAACAGTATTTCTTTTTGCTGTGAATTTCACCATCATAGGAGTGACAGAGGAAGTTGTGTAACAGATGTCCATGAAAGAGAGATTGCTGAGGAAAAAGTACATGGGAGTGTGAAGGTGCAGATCCAGTACACTGATTGTAATGAGAATACTGTTCCCCAATAGGGTTACCAAGTACATCAAGAGGCACAAGATAAAGAGGATGATTTCAAGTTTGGGGTACTGGGAAAACCCCTCCAAAGTGAATTCTGTCACAGTACTCCAGTTCATTTCAGTCTCTTACCCTCTGTCTTCCATTTGAAAGAATATAGAGAAAATATTATATAGGCAGCATCATTATTACACAAAAATATACTACTTCACTTTCTCTTTTATAACATTTTCCTTTGATAAGGTTTTCTTAATATGTGCACTCTTCAATAGAAGGAAGGAGTAAGGAGCCACTTTGGAAACTATGTTAATGGTACCCAGCAACTACAAAATTATTATTTTAATGAATAAAATTATAACCATGTATCAAAAGCAATAACCTAATCAGAGGATGATGAGCAATGCCAAAGAAAGGAAGGGACAATTTCAAAAATACTGAATTCATATTTAGGGAAGACTTGGACTTGATAACGTCTTTAGGAAAATCTCTGAGATTGTTCGATTCCTCATGGGGAGACAGGGCACATGGACGAAATGAAGAGCATCAACACAAGCTAACCTATCCTAAATGCCAATTAGGATGGACTTGAGAAAGGATACATGGGTGATAGGGAAAGTGCTTAAAGCAACAATTTAAAGCAATCATCTTAGCATTCACGGAGTAGCGAGTAATGAGAATTGAGAAATGAGAGAGATAAGTTTCCAATCAAATTGGATTTAAACTTATATGGGTTTTGGCAAGTGGTTCCCTATATCTGGAATATCATTGTCACTTTTGAACATCCCTTAATTTCTACAAAAGCCCTCAAAAGATGCCCCTACTCCTACATTTCTAAGCTCGTCAAGTTGTAGAGTGTTTCTTCCCTCTCAAAATTATTTTTTCTCATTTCTTATGTCCTTTGCATTTACCTATTCCTGCAGAGTTGTATTCCCTTAGCAAATACACAAATTTCATGGTGTCAATGACAAGGGTGTCTTTTGTTTCCCCAGAGCCTGTAATGGTACCCTACACCAAATATTTCATTGACTTTAAAATGGCATGGTAAAAAAGGGCATTATTGTCCTTCCAGTTTCACCTGATAGCCCATGAAATTTTGGATATTACATTACTGGAATTAAAAATGTGAGAACTAATTTTGATTATTTAATAATAAAATAAAATTTTTTCCTGGCATGTGTGTTATTATAAATATAATATTAGTAAGATGACATTTCCCTATTACATGAGTGCTAACTTTAAAAAAGTTCAGATTATGAACTTATAAAGAACTTAATATAAATGGGGACCTTCATTTAAGGGACAATATGAATGCCTGAGCACTGTGTCATGAGCAAAAAGAAAAAAATTGACAAGCACCATGATATGCAAATAATAAATATTGGAGGAAGTGAAATAATGGAAATGAGTGCTGAATGGGGAGGATGAGGACCTGGGTTGAAATTCCAGCACCTAGACTTACTACTTAGGGGTATTATCTAAGGATCTAACCTCAACCAAATTACTTAACCTCTATGAGCCTCAGTTTCTTTATCTGTGAAACCACAGTGTTGGACTCAAGTATCTATTGCAGTTCTAAATCTGGGATCCTATAACATACTGACATGTTGACCTTTGACGTAAATATTAAAATCTTAACAGTTTTGAATTTAGAGGGAGACAAAACATAGCCAATAACCTAAACATTGTGGGATAGCTTAGGCTAAATTCTAATTAGTCTGTGGTGTCGAGGGGAGATATTGGAAGCAAGAAAAACATTCAAGGAACTGTGGCCATGGGCAATAAGTGAGGAAATGGGTAACGGTCATGACCAAGAAGGCACAGATTTCCAAGGTTCTTGTCTGGAAACAGATAATAGGAAAGACTTAGTTACATCCATGTTGCAGGGAGAGAAAGAAAAGAACTGAACTTGATTCTGATATTTTGAGCTTTGGTAACTGAAACAAGTCTTGAAGAAATTGCTCCTGAATTAGTCATAGTCAGGCATTGAAGGTCACTGTCCTATTTGTTCACTGTGTTGAGGGCTACTTGGCTCTAATGAGTCATGCACTGAAGTAGATGAGACCCTCATAGGGTGACCATAGGATTAGAGATTTAGAACTAGAAGAAACCTTAGGATCCATCAAATCCAGTCACCTCATTTTATAATTGAGGAAAGTGACAGAATAGAGGACAAACGACTTTCCTAGAATCACATATCTAGTAAGTTTCTGAGGCAGAATTTGAATTCAGATCTTCCTGACCCCAAGCCCAGTGCTCTCTCCTGAGAGTCTTTTCCCTGGTAAGGAAAACGAAGAAAAGCAACTCACCTTGTCCTTCGATGTCCCAATTCTGAGTACTTTATAATCTCAATAACTTTCTTTTCTTTTCATCCTTTTAATTTGAGATTTTCTTTTCTTCACATTTTCCCCTTACAGCTCTAAAAATAAACTTTATTTGCTAAAGAACAAGGTCTACCTTGACCAGTGAGAAATCAGTCTGTGTTTGTTGTCACTTAGTATTTCATCAATCTCTTGTTGTTTTAGGGACTTTTAAGGTTCCCTGAGCAATTTAAATCTATGACTCAAACGTGAGGAGAGTTAGGCACTTCATAATGTTTTGGGAATAAAGTCCCCAAGACCCAATTACAATCATCTTCTTAGAATGTTTTTGGAATGTTATTCATTTTTCCTTTAGTATGAAGTATGCCTAACAACCAGAGGCAGGCAAGTCAGAGGTAAAAGGTTAAGCCGCTTGACCGAGGTCACACAGATAGCAGATGTCAGGAGGGATTTGAAAACAGCTCCTCTGGTTCTCTCAGGACTCTTTTCACCACATCAAGTTGCCTCCCTTAGTTTCCTCATTATGTGACATGAGAGTTTATGACCTCTATATCTATATTCTTTTTTCAGTGGAGTAAAAATGATAGAACAAAAAAGGTTTTTAATATCTTTTTTTTCCAGAATCTGTTTTGCCTCTTTTTTTTCCTCAGACTATAAATGAGGAGGTTGAGTATGAGACTGAGATTGAGTAATAAAGTAAAGACATAAATATGTCTATTTCCTGTGAACTGACTAAGGCTTTAAGTAGTCATTGAATGGAGCTCTGCATCTGGAGTCAGGAAGAACTAAGTTTAAACTGGACCTCAGATAATTACTAGCTGTGTGATCCTGGGCAAGTAACTTAATCTCTCTTTTCCTCAGTTTCCTCAACTGTCATAAGGGAATAATAATGGCATGTACTTCCCAGGTTTTTGTTTAAAATGAAATTTTTATAAATAACTTAGTACTATGTCTGACACATAATAGGTAGGATAGAGTCACCACTATCAAAGAGACTCCATAAAAGGAAAAAAAAGTTTTGCTTCTTTTTTCAGCTGTGTTAAATGTAAAGGATACAAAAGAGGAGCATTGGGATAGGAAAGAAGAATGTTGATTACATCATCAGGAAAAACACCATCGTTCTGATGCCACTTGAAGTTCGTCAAGATTTTACAAGAGAAATGATGAATGATGTGATGGTAACAAAAAGTCAAGTAAGAGAAGAAATGGGTAGCATTTATATTACTCTTAAGAGTTTACAAAGTTCTTTACCAATATTTTCTCACTTTATTTTACTCTGGGAAGTAAGCATTACGGCAATAATGCCTACTTAAAGAATGAGTCAGAGAGGGTGTTACACAATCAGGAAATATAAGAGGCAGCATTTGAACTTAGATCTTCCTGACTCCAGATGCTGCACTTTAACCACTGTATCATCTCACTGTCTGTAGAATAGCATAGAAGTTGATTCTACCACAGTAAATAGGCACCCTCTAATTCTGGGTGCGGCTGTCATCTGTACACAGGCCCTGTTTCAGGGATATGTTTACAAATGATGAACAACCGGAACTTCGCCCACCTCCAAACTGCATGCAAGACATACTTTTAAATTTAATCTGCGTTATCAGCATTTTCTTCATCAGTTCCTGCAAAACAATAAAAGCCCTGATTTGTAGCTTGCCAGTTCCCAAAGAGTTACTCTTCTCATGGAAAATTTCTTTCCAAGTTTTTCTGAAGTGCATTTCTTCATTATTTTATATAGCACAAGAGTATTCCATTGGATTCATATACCACAACTTGTTCAGTCATTCCCCAATTGGTGGGTATTCCCTCAATTTCCAGTTTTTGGCCACTACAAAAAAAGCTGCCATAAATATTTTTGTACATTACATGGAAAATTTAAGAATTGATTTTTGCAAACTAGTCTGAACTATTTTCTGTACACTACTTCCATATTTTTCATGGTTTGACTTACCTGAGAGGTTCATAAATTATGAGGTATCAATCATATGCCATCAATCTTAGGAAGATATATTGTGGATCGTGGTAAGGAAAAAGGGACAAAGGATATATGGCACATTCAGAGAAGAAAATGGCTCTACCTCTCTAATGAGAAGCAATGTGGAATAACACATAGATAGCTGACCTTAGACTCATGAAACCCTGGATTCCAGTCTGTCCTGTGACACACACTGGTCATGAGACCCTATGAAAATTCCTTAACTTCTCAGTACCCTCAAGCAATTCTCTAAAATGATAAACTGCAGATCAGTTGTTGCTGTACATTGGTAACAGGGGTTTCTTCCATATTGTAACTAATGAAATCATATGTCCAGACCAAAAAATAAGTAAGAAAAAAGAAGTTGGATAGCATTAAGACAGTAGAGATGGTTGGATAGCACATGTTCAAGAAGGAGACTTTACTGAAGATGAAGCATGTGGAACTGTGAAGTTAGGATTTAAGGTAGAAACTGTAATAAGAACAATATTGCCCAGTAATAGTACCAGGTACAAGGATTGCCTAACTTTGTGTTGAGTGGAAAATCTCAGGAACAGAAAATCTGTCACAACTGTCCAATTAACTGCATCCATTTTATTTTTCATCTATAAAAATTCAGAGATGGGTAGATTACTAAATGAAGAGTGTATAAGGACCACCCATTGTCAGGAGCTATATTTTAAGGTTTCCCTGTCAGATTAGGTCATTATACGAATTTACATTATATGAATAACTTTTAGTGGCTCCTTATTGTATCTAGGATAAAATACAAATTTCTCTGCTTGGCATTTATAACCACAGAGAACATGACATACAGAAGACAACCGGCTGTACAGTTCCTTAGATCTGCTTTTCTAAAAGGAAAGCAACTTTTGAGGGGCCAAAAATCCCTTTAATCAAGCACATATATCATTCATTTAGTTCAGGGGAAAAAGTTAGCACCTTGAACTTCAGAGAAAATATAAACAGAGAAACAAAATCAACAGACAGGTCTTCCAACTGTCTGACTGTAAGCAATACATAAATCATGGATCAACAGACAGATCCAATTGTCTGACCATACATGCATATTTACCAGAGGGAGAAGCAACAATCTGGGTTTTCAAAGCCAGGGTGGGGAGGGGGGACCTTTAGTGGCTTCTCGGAGTCTCATCTGGCCAAACAAACACTTCCAGTGAGTAAGCCCCAAAGTAAAACCTCACCTTGGAGTATTTATACACTTCTCAGAGCCAAAGGGCATCACAATCCTTAAGAATCAGTGCCTCCTTAAAAATTAACAAAATGTCTGGGTCTTCCAACAAAAAAAAAACATCTTCCCTAATCAAGTTTCCCTTAATAGGCAGGCTCATTAATGGGTGAGGAAGATCTTTAACTCTCATTAGCATTATAGCATTTAGTTACCACTGTAATTTGATTTGACCCTATGTTTATAGGTGAGCTATACATTCCTGGATCCCCTCCACCCAACTCCAAACAAAATGACTTTCTGACTCTTCTTCCTATATATCATTTCATCTGAATGCAGAAAAAAGGATCAGGTAAGCACCTATCATGTGTCAATAATTATTTTTCAGTTGTTTTAGTCATGTCCAACTTTTCATGACCCCATCTGGGGTTTTCTTGGCAAAGATACTTGAATGGTTTGCCGTGTTCTTTTCCAGATCGTTTTACAGATGAGGAAACACAGGCAGACAGGGTTAAGTGATTTGCCCAGGGCCACACTATAAGTGTCTGAAGCCTGATTCAGACTGAGTTCTTCCTGACACTGCCCAGTGCTCTTTTCATTGTGTCACCTAGCTGCCAAGTATTATGCTAAGTGGGAAGGATACAAAGGCAAAAGTAAAACAGTTCCTATGCACCTCTGTATCTTCCCATAGACTTTGACAGGTGACTAGAATGCTCTCCTTATCTCCATTTGGAAATTCCAGCTTCCTTCAAACACCAGCTCCTTTAGGAGATCTTTTCCATTTTCCCCACTTATTAGACAGTCCTACCCAGCATTACCTTCTGCTTATTCTAGATATGTGCATATGTATGTATGTTTATTATGGATATATGTATACTTTTACACGTATGCATATTTATTTACTTCCCTATGTACATATCATTTCCTCCTCTGAGGAATGTAAAAGGGTAACACTTTTGATTTTTTTTCCCTTTATATCCTTTGAGGAATGTAAAAGGGTAACACTTTTGATTTTTTTTTCTTTATATCCTCTGAGGAATGTAAAAGGGTAACACTTTTGATTTTTTTTTCCCTTTATATCCTCTGAGGAATGTAAAAGGGTAATACTTTTGATTTTTTTTCCTTTATATCCTCTGTATCTAGTATAGGGCCTAGCCCATAGTAGGTACTTAATAAATGCTTGTTGAATGAATTGTGTATTCTGTACACATGAGCAATAACTTTTAAATTCCTTATTTATTTATTTTTAGTTTTCAACATTCATTTCCATAAGATTTTAAGTTACAAATTTTCACCCCACCTCCCCCTTTCCCCACATCCTAAGATGGCATGTAATTTGATATAGTTTCTACATATACATTCATAGTGAGCTTATTTTCACATTAGTCATGTTGTAAAGAAAAATTGGAAAAATTAGAAGTAATAGTAGGAACCAGGAGAAAGAAGAAAGAAAGAGAGAAAGAGGGGGGAGGAAAGAGGGGGAAGCCAATTATCTGCTCCAATCTACATTCAGATTCCATAGTTCTTTTTCCGGATGTGGACAGCATTTTCTATCAGGAGTCATTTGGGGCTGTCTTGGATCATTGCATTGCTAAGAAGAGATAAGTCTATCAAAGTTAATTATCACACATTGTGACTGTTACTGTGTACAATGTTCTCCTGATTCCGCTTAATTCATGCTGCATCATGATGTTCGTTCAAGTCTTTCAGGTTTTACTGAAATCTGTCTGCTCATCATTTTTTATAGCACAGTAGTATTCCATTATGTTCATATACCACAACTTGCTCAGCCATTCCCCAAGCGATGAGCATCCCCTCAATTTCCAATTATTTGCCAATGGGTAGCACTTTCAAGAAACAAAAAGAATGAACATAATTTTCTCACTTAAGGACTTAAGTTCTGTAGAAGCTTAGGGTGTGGAATAAATGAAAGCTCCCTAGACTTGAAAGTATAGGGCCTTACTTAAAATTCTAGCTTTATTCCTAGCTAGCTATGATTCTAGGCAATATACTGTTTTATAAAAAATGGGAGTTCCACTAGATGAATTCAAGAGTCTTTATGTAAATTAACTATGGCATTGTAGGAACATAAAAATCTAGTGGCTTTCTCTTTTTTTGTGTGCTAATGTAATTTGAGGGCAAGCCCATATAAACCTGTCCTGAGTGACACAGTAAAAACAAAAGGTACTAAGAACATATGTGATGCCTTTTCATTTCTCAAGAAAACCAGTAGGGCTGCCAACAACTATTTTTTCAAAAAGCTTTATTCCCCTGAAACAACTTTTAAACACATATCATATATAGTTGTCAGTTAGTATAAATCTAGACTCAAAAGAAACTATACATCCTGGGAGGGGCCAAGATGGTGGAGTAGAAAGATACACATATGCTAGCTCCTAACCCACAGCCCATAAAATACCAGTAAAGAAGAACTCCCAATAAATTCTGGTGCAGCAGAAGCCACAGAACAATGGAGTGGAGGAGATATCTGTCCCAGAGACCTGAAAAACTGACATAAAAAGTCCATCATGCACTGGACCCAGAGCAGATCCCAGCCCTACCTTGGCCACAGCACCAAGGGGAGCAGATCTAAGCAGGTTTCAGGGAGTGAATATCCAGTGGTCACGCAGATCCCTCCACCTACAGGCATCAAAGGTCAGTGAGAGGGTCTTTTTAGCTTGCTGAGAGGGGAGCGGGGTGTTTCCATAACTTAGCCCCCCCCCTTGGGAGGCAGCAGTAGACAGGGGCTCCCAAAGCAAGAAGGAACTCAGATCCATTGTTGAGGCTCTCCCCATAAATGCCCTGAGGAAGCTGAGCCCCTTGTGGCAGCCCTACCCCCACCTGAGCACCTGAACTTAATCTCACACTGACTAGCAGCCCTGACCCCCACTGAAAGCCCTGAAGATGGGGAGAAGCGTTTGAATCTCAGCCCCAAAGCACTAGCTGGGCAGAACTGGAGGTGAGATGGGTGTGTTGAGGACACTCAGAAGTCAAGTAAGTGGCTGGGAAAATGCCCAGAAATAAGGCCATAGAAGGTTACTTTCTTGGTTAATAGATATCTCCTCCCTTCCTTCCTGAGGAGGAAGAATAATGCTTACCATCAGGGAAAGACATGAAAGTCAAGGCTTTTGTATCCCAAACATCCAAGATAAATATTCAATGGGCTCAGGCCATGGAAGAGCTCAAAAAAGATTTTGAAAATAAAGAGAGCGGTGGAGGAAAAACTGGGAAGAGAAATGAGAGAGATGCAAAAAGCATGAAAAACGGGTCAATACCTTGCTAAAGGAGACCCCAAAAAATGCTGAAGAAAATAACACCTTGAAAAATAGGCTAACTCAATTGGCAAAAGAGGTTCAAGAAGCCAATGAAGAGAAGAATGCTTTAAAAAGGAGAATTAGCCAAATGGAAAAGGAGGTTCAAAAGCTCACTGAAGAAAATAGTTCTTTCAAAATCAGAATGGAACAGATGGAGGCTAACGACTTTATGAGAAACCAAGAAATCACAAAACAAAACCAAAAGTATGAAAAAATGGAACATAATGTGAAATATCTCATTGAAAAAACAACTGACCTGGAAAATAGATCCAGGAGAGACAATTTAAAAATTGTGGGACTACCTGAAAGCCATGATCAAAAAGAGAGCCTAAACATCATCTTTCATGAAATTATCAAGGAAAACTGCCCTGATATTCTAGAACCAGAGGGCAAAATAAGTATTCAAGGAACCACCTGAAAGAGATCCAAAAAGAGAAACTCCTAGGAGCACTATGGCCAAATTTCAGAGTTCCCTGATCAAGGAGAAAATATTTCAAGGAGCTAGAAAGAAACAATTCAAGTATTGTAGAAATACAATCCAGATAACAAGATCTAGCAGCTTTCTACATTAAGGGATATAAGTTCATGGAATAGGATATTACAGAAGTCAGAGAAACTAGGACTAAAACCAAGAATCACCTACCAGCAAAACTGAGTATAATACCTCAGGGGAAAAATGGTCTTTCAATGAAATAGAGGACTTTCAAGCATTCTTGATTAAAAGACCAGAGCTGAAAAGAAAATCTGACTTTCAAACACAAGAATGAAGAGAAGCATGAAAAGGTAAACAGCAAAGTCATAAGGGACTTACTAAAGTTGAACTGTTTACATTTCTACATGGAAAGACAATATTTGTAACTCTTGAAACTTTTCAGTATCTGGGTAGTTGGTGAGATTTCACACACATGCACATACACATGTGCACACACACAGAGAGAGAGTACAGAGTGAATTGAATAGGATGGAATCATATCTTAAAAAATGAAGTTAAGTGGTGAGAGAGAAATGTATTGGGAGGAGAGAGGAAGAAATCAAATGGAGCAAATTATCCCTCATAGAAGAGGCAGGCAGGAGACTTTTTAGTGGAGGGAAAAAGAGGGGAGCTGAAAAATATGAAGTTTGCTCTCATCACATTCGACTAAAGGAAGGAATAAAATGCACACTCATTTTGGTATGAAAACCTATCTTACAATACAGGAAAGAGGAGGAGAAGGGTATAAGCAGGATGGGGAGGATGATGGAAGGGAGGGCAATGGTAGGAGAGAGCAATTTGAAATCAACACCTTTCTGGAGGGACAGGATCAAAAGAGAGAAATAGAAGCAATGAGGGGGCAGGATAGGATGGAGGGAAATATAGTGAGTCTTACACAACACGACTATTATGGAAGTCATTTGCAAAACTACACAGATATGGCCTTTATTGAATTGCCTGCCTTTCCAAAGGAAATGGGTGGGGAGGGAGGGATGAGGAGAAGTTGGAACTCAAAGTTTTAGGAACAACTGTTGAGTATTGTTCTTACTACTCGGAAATAAAAATACAGGTAATGGGGTATAGAAAGTTATCCGGCTCTACAGGACAAAAGAGAAGATGGGGATAAGGGAAGGGAGGGATGTTAGAAGAGAGGGCAGTTTGGCGATAGTGGCAATTAGAATGCTCTATGTTTTGGGGTGTGGGAGGGGACAAATGGGGAGAAAATTTGGAACCAAAAATTTTGTGAAAATGAATGTTAAAAGTTAAATAAATAAATTTAATTTAAAAAAAGAAAGAAAAATAAGAAACTCCACATCCCATTTTAAAAAAAATACAATTTCCAATTAACAATGTGGATATCCTCTAAACTGACAATTCCAGCATCCAGAATTTAATGGTACACATTACCTACACTTCATGTGCTGAATTACAATGCTTCTAATAGACACCATCATTCTTAACATATGAAAGAAAATACATTGACAAATATAGGCCCTTAATCTTGCTTCTTTTTATGCATGATGCAACCTTATTTATTCTTTGGAATTTGATTTGTTTTCAGATAGACTATTGGTCTTTTGTGGGTTTTTCATGCTCTGTTCACTCTCTTGCACAGTAATGAAAGCCATTTGATTGATAAGAAATGTGCAAGCATCTCAGTACAGATGAAACATTGACTAGAAAATCTAGTTGGTCCAATAGTTCCATTCACACGATGTTACAGACCCTTGTGTATGGTAGAAATTGTATTTGCCATATTTTAAAAAAAGATTTCATTTCTCAAAATGTATGTATGCTTGTGTGAATATAGAAATAAATAGTCAATATACGTATAGTAATACACAAACCAAACTTATGAAGAATTGGACATGCACTCAGTTTTAGAACTTGTGGTCATTCTTTTATACTCAATGAATAACCTATATGATGAACAATACTTTATCACTGACCTTTAAAATGAAACCCTATCCATTAATCTCATCAAGAAATAATCAGTTTAGTTTCTACTACACTATTTTTAATAATAATATTTTCATGTTACTGTTGGCTAGGTTCATAGCAGTGCCTGATCTGAGTGCCAGAGGAGGATGGCATGGCTAGCAATGCACTACCATAAAAGGAAAATACTGCTTGCAGAGACTTCACATAGCACCAACTTTCCTTCATCAGTATTTTGGCTGACATCTCCCTGAATTTGGACCACTTTCACAGATTGTTTCCCAACTCTTAAGTAACCTTCTAGATTTGGTTACAACAATAAACTCTTTATCTTGACCATGATACCCTTTTTGTAACTCTTTACCAATGTATTCTAATCAGCAGCAGCATCTTTGTAGAGTTTAGGAATCTGATAAAAGTACTCTTCTTCCTACACCAAGATAACATGGTTCTAGATTCTATGGGGATATAAAATAATTTTTTCATGTTATATTTAATCTGAAGAATCGTATTGCCCAGTTGGAAGAAAGAAGACAAATATAGAAAAAACAGATCAGAACTTTTAATTTTAACTTACAATAATATAGTAGAAACATATTGTTCAGTGGTGAGATTCGTGGATAGGCTTTCGTTTTAAACTGCATGGCACTAATCATAAATTTGTCAGGAGTTGAGAATAGAGAAAAAAATGGAGAAACTAGACATGAATTGATCCCTTAAAAATTGAGTAGATTTTTAACATGAAGAGAGATGAGGAAGAAAATCTAGACAGGAAGATGAAGTCTTAGTGAGGACCAGCAACCTGTATTTTATCAATGAGCCTGAGAATCTAAATGATTGACCCAAAGTCACAAAGGTAGGAAGTTTCAGAACCAGTGCTGGAATGTAAGTCTGATGAAGGTCTTTTATTTTAAAAAAAATTTATTTATAGTGACTTTTGTCTTCCTTTCACAGTTATTTCTAGAACATCTCTCTCTCTCCCAGCTCAAGTGAGTTATTTCTTTGTGACAGAAAAACAATTAACCAAGAACCACTGATAGTGACTATTTTGAAAATATTTGCAAAATTATGACCCAGCAATCCTACAGTCTTTCTGTGATGAGTATGTATGTGTGTGGGCATATATATATATATATACACACATGCATGTATACATATACATACAACCATACATACATGTGCATGTACATAAAATGATCTGGAACCATCACTGATTTTTCCATTACCCAGAGTTCAAATTTTTCAGTCATCTTTTCATTTACACAGTTGTACTCATTCTGCATATCTTTTTGTTTCTGCTTATTTTACTCATTATTAAATCCTAAACACTCTCCTGTTTTTCTCTGAATTCCTCACCTCATCATTTGTTATTGCCCGAAATATTCCATTACATTCATACATCATAGTTTCCTCTTCTCCATTCCCCAAATGTTGTGCTCTCACTTTGTTTTCAGGTCTTTGTTAAGACAAAGAATGCTTCTCCGAATACTTTGGAAGATATAAATCTTCCATTTCTGTCTTGAACTAATCTAGAGTTCTTTTTTCATGGAAATTATATTGTCTTAAGTGAGCACTATGAGCAAAGACTCTAGTAGATGAAACTAGCCTGGTTTGTCTGACTGAAACTGGGAAATCATAGAAGAGAGTAGATGGGTCATATAACATGAGGATCATAGAGCTAGAGATGAAAGGGAACTTAGAGGTCATTTTAGATAACTTCCTTAATACAAAAGAAGAAACTGAGCTCTAAAGAGGTTAAGTGACTTGCTAAAGTGTCAGAAGCAGCCAAGAGGTGCACTAGATAGAGCACATGGGTTCAAGTCCATCCTTAGACACTTACTAATTGTGTCATCCTGGGGAAGGCATTTAGTCCTGTTTGCCTCAGTTTCCTCATCTGTAGAGTGAGCTAGAAAAGGAAATGGCAAGCTACTCTAGTATCTTTTCCAAGAAAACCCCAAAATGGTGTCATGAGGAGTCAAACGTAACTGAAATGATTCAATATCAACAGCAAGATGGAAGAAATTTGAAGAATGAAAAGTAAACAAATAATTGGTTCCAGTTGTAATCATTCTGTATATTTTTGGTTCTAGTGATGAATTTTATGTCATACATAGTCAGTCAGACATAAGCCTGGTCAGGTGTCCTTCCTTACCTGTATAGGGACCCTGAATTACTGACAGAGGAATTTAGAATTGAAGGTTATTTAACAGGGAGTGACATGATGATGACATTGTTTTCAAAAGACATCTACAGTATCTTTCAAATTCCTTCTGCTTCTTGTAGCCTTGGCTATTTTAATAGCTTCTCAATTGACTTAGAATCTTACCTCAGACACTAGCTATGTAATCTGGGGAGGTGACTCCACCCTGTTTCCTCATCTGTAAAATGAGCTGGAGAGGGAAATGGCAAAGCGCTCCAATATCTTTGCCATGACAAGCCCAAAAGGAGTCACAAAGGGTCAGACGTAACTGGAAAACAACCGAAAATTGGACTCATTGCTTTCAGTCCCTCTCAGTCAATTTCAGTTCAGTCATGTCCACCTGTTCATAACCCCAATGGGGGTTTTATTGGCAAAGATATCAGAGTAGTTTGCTATTTCCTTCTCCAGCGTATTTTATAAAAGGTGAGAAATGGAGAGCTAAACAGAGTTAAGTGACTTGCACAGGGTCACATAACCAATAAATGTCAGAAGGCAAGATTTGAGTTCACAAAGAGAAGTCTTTCTGACTTCAGGTTCAGTAATCTCTCTACTGTACCACCTAGCAGTACAATCAATGTGTATTCCACACATTATACCCAATAACTAATTAGTAAATACGTGCTAGAGATTTGCTTGGTTCACACAGGTATTAAGTGATTTGTCCAAGGCCACACTACTGGTAAGTGTCAAAAGTAGGAATTGATCCCATGTCTTTCTGACTTCCAATCAGCATCCAATCACTGCACCATGTGACCTCTCTCACACTGTAGATGAAAACAGGACCATACAGACTTTCCCAGCAAGTACTTCAAACAGCAGGGAATTCTGGGTGGTCCTCCCAGTCAGTTTCCAGACAATCCATGCTTCTTCTCCGAGTTAAACTCAACTTTCCTTTCCATATTTATAAGTATATATGCATGTTTGGAAAGTAAGACCCCTTTTACAATAGACATTTTATTTTTTACAAGGAACAGGAAAACAACATTTGTGTCAGGAAAACTGATAAAATCAGTGTGAGGAAAAAAAAGATGGCCTCCAAGATAAAATGTTGAGACAAAAATTGCTCTGCAAACTAGAAAATTTGATGTAGTGGATGGAGTACTGACCATCAGACAATTGTACTTAGAAGATCTGTTAGAAAGCAGAGCACTGATTGAGGTAATAACCATCCCAAGGCATTGTAGTATATCAGTTCATTTGCATGTAGCTTTTTTCAGAGTTTTCAAATATATAATCACTACATTAAGAGGTGGCAGCTAGATGGTGCAGTTGATAAAGCACCAGAGCAGGAGTCAGGAGGACCTGAGTTTAAATCTCACCTCAGACACTTGACATTCACTAGCTGTGTGACATTGTGCAAGTCACTTAATCCCAATTGCCTCATCTTGAATCATCTCCAGTCATTCTGATATCTGGTCACTGGATTCAGATGGCTCTGGAGGAGAAGTGAGGCTGGTGACCTGCACAGCCCTCTTTCACTCAACAAAACACAGTCAAGGCCAGTCATGTCATCATTTCTCTGATGGCATGGTCTTCTTTGGCAACTAAGGGTGGACACTCACACACAATAAATTATGAATCAAATAACTGTTGGAGGGACTATGGGTAGATCATATAAAGATTTTGGGGATCATATCTAACAGAAAGGTAGAGTTTTTGAGTTTCACAATATATTAGAAGTGATAGTTGCTTGTGAAGAAGTCTGAATTGTAGCATTAGAAGCCAAGAAAAAGAATAGAGGAAGTAAAAGGCAGGAGACAGGTGAAGACAGCAGCAGGAGAGCAAGTTGACCACTGAGAGAGTCAGGGACAGAAGAGACCAGAATCAATATTGTGGAAGATAGAAGCTGAAAAGAGCAAAGTTAAAAGTTAGACTTTACAGTTGTTTTGCCAGGAGACTGGCTGATTGGAAGAAGGGCATTTGCTGAGAGCTGATTGATTAAAGAAAGGCAAAATTGTGCTTTAGTACTGTCTATACTCTGAGAGAGAGTGGATTGCTTATGTTGCCTTTCTGGTTTGAGAAAGAGAAACAGAGTAGGGGAAAGTTAGACTTTGCTAAGAGAAAAAGAGTGTGTGTGTGTGTGTGTGAGTGTGTGTGTGTGTGTGTGTGTGTGTGTGTGTGTGTTACATCCCCCAGAAATGCTCCATGGAAACTTTGCAGGACAGAAGTACTAAGATGCAGCCATTAGTCAACAGTCCCTACATTTCCAGGACTGTTAGACCTCAGAAAGAATTTACTTTTAAGGAGGCATCAAGTGGTGAAGACAAACCATGCAGAAAGAATGAGGAAAATATAGACTGAAGATAGAGGATAAACCATATTGTTCTCCCTTGCTTGCCCTGACGAACAAGAAATCAAGGTGCTGTTTTTGTGTCAGAAAGCAAGGACAGCAAGGAGAAGTGAGACCTTACGGCATAGCAGAGTGTGCATAAGGTATAAAGAGATGGGGAAGGCCAGAGAGAGGGAACTAGATTAGATATTTAATCTAAAACCAGTAGTTGTGGTGGTTGGTGAGATTCCTTGAAATTCATATTCCTTTGCTTTTCCACTTCTTCCCTAGAATACAGTGTGGGGGAAAAAGTCCCACTCTCCTTTACCTATCTTCAATTTCCCACTTCAACTCACTTAGGATTGAAGGTTTGGTTTCCTGAAATGCACTTCTTTGTCAATTTCCTACAAGGTTCAGTAGGATTGCAGAGGAGAAAGAGATTCAACTTCCCCATGTCAGTCTTCACAGTCTGCAGATGGAAACCTCTTTCTTTAGAATCTAATTTGTGTATTCGTTACTTGAAGCTGTTATTAAAGTAGCTTAAATAATCTATATCGGTGGATTAAAAGCGTTTCAGTTCATGTCAAAGGATATGCAGTATGACACTGAGAAAAGGAAAGTGACATGGGGTTGAGTGGATTTGAGAAATGATTTCTGCAATTTTAGTAATTTTTAAAAGTTTATTCATACCTCAAAATGCTTAGAACTCAGGGGGAGATTTAGGAAAGAAAAGATGCACTAGCAATGAGCTGTGAGAGGTGAATGTTAGAGTGTTTGTTCAGGCAATCATATATCCTGAATACCACTCCCAGCCAAAGTTCTATTTACAGATAAACATATACGTAAAGACATATGTAAATAAGCATATATATGTATATATTATATATGTTACATTTTTATCAGACATGTTTTTATTACCACACAGAGGTATGAGTGATGAGCTTTCTCTATAAACGAACATAGGTGTCTACCCTACACTTTTGAGGCTTACAGAGTTCTATGGAACAATGAAGAAGTTACAGAGCTTGTCCAGAATCATACTATTAGTATATGTCAAAGGCAGGACTTGAGGCCTGCCTGGTCCTCCTGCCACTGAGGTGAATTCTCAATTCTCTATTCACTATAGTGTATATTTAGGCATGATGTCTCAATTCTCTATTCACTATACTGTATATTTAGGCGTGATGTATACACTGTATATGCACTGTGTATATACATCTAAGCATTTTCAATGCTTTGCTTTCTGTTAAGCTATATTAAAGGCTGATCATTTATATTTATATATCTGTGCATATTTTTACAAGAATTTATTTATCAAAAACAATGTGGTTTGCTACATAGAGAGACCAACACAGAGTCAGGAACTACCTAATGGTGTGACCCCAAGAAAGTCACTTAACCTTTCAGTGCTGCAGAGAACACAAAGAGACCCTAAGTTGTAGATACACAGAAGAGTTGCAGGTCTGTATTAGAAGAATGAGGTTCCTCACCAAGAGTTCCTTGTTCCAAATCTAGGTCAATACTCCTTACTCCATAAAACAAGTATACTTTTACATATATATTTGTGCAAATTCACACATGTGCTAATATGTTTATATGTGTGTTTGAAATGGCCTATTTGGAGGGTATGACAAGATAACCCTAGATAGGGCAAAGATTTCATAAAGCTGCAAAGGAAGGTCTCAATTTATGGGCATGCAGAGAAGAAGTCATGGTACTGGTGTCATGATATGGATTTTCTAGGCATACATACACACATATATGCATATATACATACACATGTATATGTATTTATATGTGTGTATATGTGTGTGTTTGTGTGTATACCTGAGTGAGCCCACCAGCAGTTCCCTCCTGTCTTAGTTTATACAAGTAACAGACCTAGGTGCTGAAATCATTTATTATACTCAAAATATAGCATCTACTTTCAGGGTTTAGTAGGATATAGTGAGAAAGAATAGATATATACATATGTGTATATGCATGCATACATGTGACATACACAGATGCACATAGACTAAACACATGCATATGTGTGTACCGATATATATGACATAGCTTTCTTACTATATTCTATCCAAACCAAACAACACATACATGTTACTTGCATACACATACAGTTTATTAACTCACCAATACATAAGTATATTAAGCATATAGCTTAAATAAGTAATAATGTGTAATATGTAATAATTATATATGTAATATATGTCATCATATAAATTAAAAAATCATGCAACTTTGTTTTACAAGTGTCACTCATTTAGAACTTTTAGTAATATTTTATCAGGAGAAGGATGAAGGAAGACATCTACTTTCTTTACCCAATGAAGACTTTTTGGAAGAATCAGTATACTGTTATTTGGGATGACATTGAATTCTTATAACTAAAATACTTCTAGGGTTCAGGTTAATAACAAATATATAGAAACCAAAGAAAATATATCAACAGAATAATGAATGGGTCCCATTTAGTCACCTTAGCCTTTCAGCCATACTTTGTCTTTTGGATTGCAAAGAACAGAAAAGTTTCTGAAGACAGAAGTGTTACTCTACTGTAAAGCTGTATTGTGTACTTCGATAAAGACTCTATTATATGATTTTTGAAAAATCATTTCCTCCTCAGTTGCCTCATTTATACAATTGTGTCATTAGGACAGATGACTTCTAGTTTTCCTTCCACTTTTAAAGTTTTATTTTTCTAGGAGTTCATATCCACGACATCATTCCAACCTTTCCTACAATATGAGAAGATGCTTCTTTGACAATGGGTGGAGATAGAAGGAATTTGTTCTTAAACTTTATAACTTTGTCAGACACTGAGCATATTTTTAGAACTATGTCATCTGATGTGATTGATGAAGACACATTAGATTTTCTATGTGATGGTCAAAACTGTACCTGAGAACCTCTTTCTTTCATGACCTGCAAAGAAAAGGACAAAACAACATTGAAAACCCCCTCGAGGTTTTGTTCACTTAAACAACTCTGTAGCTTAGAAACAGTTCACAACAAAGTTGGCCAAAGTTTATTTTCAACACATGGGATTAAATCCCAGTGTAACTCATTTACACAAAGGAGAAGCAGAGTTTTAATGATGTCCTCTGCAAATTGCTGTATTCCTGCAGTTACTGTCAAAGTAGTAGTTTTTAATTCCTGAGAGAGAAGAGTTACTAGGAATACCTACCTTCTTGAGTAAGGAAGAAAAAGTAAACAAAAAACTTTATCAACAGCATATAAATTCTTGGCAAGAACCTAACTAGTTTTTAGCATTTTATTCTTGGTTCAATTCAATGAAATTCAGAAATCATATACTCAGTGCTTTTCAGCAATGGTGTCAAACTCAAATAGAAATGGGGCTACTAAATCATACATAAGGATTTCTATCATAGCATATTGACTTAGAAAACTGCTTATTAACATTATGCATGTTCTGTTGTAATTCTGTTTATTTTGTTACATATTTTCCAATTAAATTTTAATCTGATTCCAGTTGCACTCAGGAGTGTTATGGCCTTTTTACCATGAAAAAGGTGGGGTCTGAAGCAAAATATTCAGGGACCCCAAACCCAAAACAGGAGGAAACTTGTTCTGCATGGCCCCAAGAACAAAGAAAGGAGTCTGCTCTCTCAGAGTACTCTGTACCGAAAACTTAGGGACAAGAGAGTACTCATTTGGATGACCTCAGGCCACTTAACAGATAAGTAGCATCCAGGGAAATAGAACAGCTGTAGCCACTCAGGCACCCAACCTGTACACTTACAAAGAATGCAGAGAGAAAATTCCCACTAGGGTCCCTGAAGGCCAGAATCCTGCCACAGACTAATGGGACATAAGTTGTCCTTGTATACAGAAACCCTTCTTTAGGGTAGTGATTTCCCTCACACCCCGCATGTGTTCTAAGGCTTAGATGTACTAAATGAACTTACTTTGTCTGAGGATGCAAGGCCATGGTCTGTCACAATTCTCCTCATAGACTTCATGTCCTACCTAGGCAAAATTTTGAGAGAAAAGATCACCTCTGAGGACTAAATTCAAAGGGAACTATTCCTTTCACATCTGATCATCATACCAGTCATGGGTAGGCCCAGTGGTTGTTGAGATCACCATAATCCTTCCTTAAGGGAGGTGAGAGCTTCTAAGAACCATGATGGTTTCCCCTTAAGGAAGGCCATAGCTCATAGAAACAACAAGTGAAACAGCACTGGCAATATTTTCTTAGTTCAACGCAACTGTATGACCAAAAACTAATATTTTTTCCAAGTTACCTTGTTTTTCTACCTGTACCTTTGTACTTCCCAAAAATCCTGTGTGTCCTGAACCTGATATGCAAAGTTGATAGTTCCAGGAATCCACCAAAATTAGAGTATAAGCATCCCACCCCCAGAAGGGCCCTTTGTAGCATGACTTCACAGCTGAATGAATTCATATCTCTGTGTTCCCCAATGTTTTACCTTTTTTATGTGAATTTTTACTGTATGTGACCATGTTGTATATTAGATTCCTTTTTCCTTCTAGTTTTTCCTTTCCCTTCTCCCACTCATTACCTATCAAACTTAGCATTGAATTGATTCCCATTATTTCACATACTATTCTTTTTTTTTGTTATTTTAGATTTTATTTAAAAGGAATCAACAATGTCATCTTGTCATCCTCTTATTCTGTCCCCTACCCCTGTGTGAATGTCAACATAAAGGGAAAAAGTTTTATCAAGGAACTATAAGATAAAATATTCATAATTTTCTCCCCTTTTGTTTTTAAAGTGTTAATAGATGTGTCCCCCCTCAGATTTGGAAATAAAAACAAATGCAACATCTTTATCAACTCCTTGTACAGCTTAATTCCACATTTTGCCCCACTCCCTTTCTTAAAGTCTACTTAGAAAAAAAAAGAATGTTTTTTATTTGGAACTTTACATATCTGAAATATTATCATGCCTGATACATCTTTCCACCTCAACTTCTTCCCTTCCAAGTCCTCTCCCACTAAGAGCAATCCCATTTTTCATACTGCTGTCAAACTTAACTTCCTTATGTCCAGATCTGGTCACAGGACTCCTCTGCTCAAGACCTTTCAATAGCTTCCAATTATTCCCCAAATAAAGTTCAAATTCTGTACCCTGGCAATCAAAGCCCTTCATGATCTGGTGCTACCTTCTACCATCCCAGATTTCTCTTACATCTTTCCCATGAAACATTTACACACTATTCTTGGCATTTGAACTTACTGTCTTCTCTGACATCTCTGGCTGGTCCACAGGCCTCATGGACAAAAATTCAGTCTGTTTGTAGCAACCTATACTAAAGGAATATGACACTGTGAACCCAGTCTTAGAAAACAAGTATCAATAGAGAACCCAAATCCTCCTAAGAGGGACTCTCTTATGCCAGAGAATTCACAAAACAGGAAGTAACATCCCAGGTCTAAATTTTGCTCCATTTTCACAAGATAACAGTCACCCAGAAAACTGCAAAATCCATCAAAGTGATTTTTGTAAAAAACTGGCCAAATTTGAGGAGAGGGAGAGAGAGAGACAGAGGGAGACAGATAGACAGAGGACAAGAGAGAGAGAATTAAGCTTTGAGATCCACCTTTCATAGAACTAGTTAGAGCTAGAAGTATAGTGATCACTCAATCTAGTCCCATTGTTTAAAGATGGGGAGACTACAATTGAGGGCATCAAGAGTATCAAAGACTTAAAGTTGAAGGGACCTTAAAGACCAGATGAAATGACTCACCAAAGGTCATGCAGCTAATACTGAAGAGTCATGTAGGCACTTAGAGTCCAAATGTTATTGTTTCAAATTCAGTGTTATTGCGGGTGGAGCCAAGATGGCTGAGTGAGAGCAACTACTCACCTAAGCTCTTAGACAAACTCCTTCACATACCTCTAAAAAGAGAATCTGATCAAATATTGGAGGTACAGAATCCAATAGGAGACAGGCTGGGGCAGATTCACAGACCAGGACAGACTGGAAGGTAGACATAAAGGATCTGTTCCACTGGGGTGAGCCCACAGCACACAGCATTGCATGTTGCACCAGGGTGCAGTCAAGCAAGAAGCCCCTGGGTTAGCCTGAGGCAGCAACAGCAAGGTGAAAAGGCAGAGTAGCTGCTCATGGTGGGAGACCAGCACGAGCCGAGTGAGTGACAGATGCTGAGCCCCAGATATCCACTGCAACAGCCTCTGAGACTTTCAGCCAGATGATTAAACTTCTGTAAGTCATCTACGTGAACTTCTGGGAGCCAAAATGGTGGAGTGATCAGTAAATTCTCTCTCTCCCTCCCCTTATTGACCTTGAAAGAACCATAAAATATTTCCCCTGAAAAATCCTTAATCAGTGGAATCAACAGAAGGGGCAAACAGTCTCAGAGCACATGAGGCTAGGAAAACTGCTAAAGAATATTCCTCTTACTGTGGCAGAGGCAAACCATAAGGAGAGGAAACCTGGGCGGGGGGGAGGGTGGAAACTCAGACTAGGACCCAGGTGTGCCTCAGCACTCCAGGGGAAACAGGAACACAATAGAGCAACGGGAATCACCAAGAGCTGAGCTTGCCTTTGCTCTAGCTTAGCTGAGGAGATCTCCAGTGACCAGACCACTCCTTTCCCACACTTGACAAGCTAGCTAGCCCCAGGGCTAATCCTGGGAAACACAAAACAAAAAGAACAAAAGGCACCTTTCTTTAGCTTTCTCACACCAGCAGCTCAACACCAGGTTCTCCAGCTTCTAAGTGAAAGAACCAGAGGCCACAACACAAAAAACCTCACCATCATGAGCAAGAAGCAAAGGAGGAAGGAAAAGACCATAGAATTTTTCTGTGGGAACAAGGACAAAAACACGAATATCAAAGAGGTCAGTATTGAGACTGCACTCCCATCTGAAACTTCAGAAGGGACAACGAACTGTTCCCATGCACAAACAGCTCTCTTGGAACAGCTGAAGAAGGAAATAGGATAAAAACGGACCAATGATTTTTAAAGTGTGAAAAAAGGATTCTATGAAGAGAATGACTTTTTAAAAAAGAAAATTGAACAAATGGGAAAAGAAGCATAAAACTTAACTGGGAAAATTGGACAAATGGAAAAGAAAGTAGAAAAACTTTCTGGGAGAAAATAATTTCTTAAAAGGAGTAATTGGACAAATGGAAAAGGAGACACAAAAGTTAACTGAAGAAAACAATTTAATAAATGTTACATTTGGGCAAGTAGAAACTAATGACTCTATGAGACATCAAGAATCAGTCAAACAAAATCTAAAGAATGAAAAGATAGAAGAAAATGTAAAATATCTAATTGGAAAAACAACTGACCTGGAGAAGAGATCCAGGAGAGAAAATTTAAGAATTATTGTCTTACCAGAAAGCCGTGACAAGAAAAAGTCTGGAAAATATCTTCCAAGAAATCATCAAGAAACATACCCAGAAGTGCTAGATCCAGAGAGCAAAATAGTCATTGAAAAAATCTACCTCCCACATGGGATCCTTAACTAAAAACACCCAGAAATATTGTTCCCAAATTCCCAAGTGTAAGAGAAAATACTACAGGCAGCCAGAAAGAAATCATTCAAATATCGAGGAGCAACAGTCAGGATAACACAGGACCTTGTACCTTCTACATTAAATATCGAAGGAATTGGAATAAGATATTTAGTAAGGCAAAGGGGCTGGGACTACAACCAAGGATCAATTGCCCAGCAAAGTTCAGCATAACATTTCAGGCAAGGAGATGGACATTCAATGGAATAAGGGATTTCCAGATCTTCTTGACAAAAAGAACAGAATTCAATAGAAAATTCGATCTTCAAATGCAGGTCTCAAGAGAGGCATAAAAACATAAACAGAGGAAAAGAAAAACTTGTTATTCAATTTGGGCAAACTACCTCCCTATAAGAGAAGATGATAAGTGTTCATCTTGAGAATTGTACATCTATTATGAAGTATAAAAGGGATGTGTGTGTGTGTGTATGTAGTTAGGGGGAATAGGTATAAAGTAAATGATCTGAAGATAAAAATGTGATTCAAGCATGCAAAGGCATTGTCATACGAAAGGTGAAAAGGAGGAAGCAGAAAATGATAAATTACATCACAGGAGGAAGTACAAAATTATATTGTAGTAGATGGAAAGAGGGGAGGGACATGAGCATTGTTTGAGAGGTACTTTCATCTAATTGGTTCAAGCAGGAAATAATAAATTTAATTAAGTATATAAATCTAACTAGCTATATAGGCAGTAGTAGGGAAAAGGAGAAGAAAGGGGAGGGGAAGGTAAAAGGGAGGGAAGAAGTTGTAAAGGTAAAGGGGAATAAAAGGGAGGGGAGCTGAAAGAAGAGAGGAAAGACTCCAGGAGGTTGTGGCCAAAAGTGAAAACTCTTTTGAGGAGGGGAAGGGAGAGGGGAGAACTAAAAGCACAAATGGTGGGAAAGAGAATGTAGGGAAAGACATAGATTGTAATCATAACTGTGAATGTGAATGTCATGAACTCTTGCATAAAAAGGAGATGGATAGCAAAATGGATTAAAAACCATAATTCAGCAATAGGTTGTTTACAAGAAATACATTTTGAATGGGGGAATACGCACAGGGTAAAGCTGAAAGGTTGGAGCAGAATACATTGTGCTTCAAGTAATGTAATAAAAGCAGGGGTAGCAATCCTGATCTCCAACAAAGCAAAAGCAGAAACAGATGTAATCAAAAGAGATAAGGAAGGAAACTATATTCTGCTAAAAGGCACCATAGACAACGAAGTAATATCATTACTAAACATGTATGCTACAAGTGGTATAGCATCCAAATTCTTAGAGGAGAGGTTGCAGCAAAAGGTAGACAGTAAAACTATAATAGCGGGGGACCTAAATCTCCCCCTCTCTGAACTTGATAAATCTAACTTTAAGATAAACAAGAAAGACGTAAAGGAGGTGAGTAACACTCTGGATAAGATAGATATGATAGATGTCTGAAGAAAACTGAATGGGGATAGAAAGGAATATACCTTTTTCTCGCAGTACATGGCACATTGACCATGTTCTAGGGCATAAATACCTCACAATCCAGTGCAGAAAAGCAAAGATAGTCAATGTATCCTTCTTAGATCATAATGCAATAAAACTTATATTTAATAAAAGGCCACGGAAATATAAACTGAAAATCAATTGGAAACTAAGTAATCTAACCCTAAAGAACGAATGGGTTAAACAACAAATCATAGAAACAATCAACAACTTCTTTCAAGAGAATGACAATAATGAGACAACCTACCAAATCTTATGGGATACTGCAAAAGCAGTTCTTAGGGGAAGTTTTATGTCTTTGAATGCCTACATGAATAAAATAGAGAAAGAGGAGATCAATGACTTTGGCATGCAGCTGAAAAAGCTAGAAAAAGAACAAATTTAAAATCCCCAAGTAAATACCAAATTAGAAATATTAAAAACCAAAGGAGAGATCTATAAAACTGAAATTAAGAAAACCATTGAATTAATAAATAAAACTAATCGTTGGTTTTATGAAGAAAACTAATAAAATTGTTAAACCTTTGGTCAATTTGATTTTTAAAAAAAGAAAGAAAAAAACAAATTACCAATATCAAAAATAAAAGGGGTGAACTCACCTCCAATGAGGAGGAAATTAAAAGAATAATTAGACATTACTTTGCCCAACTTTATGCTCATAAATTCAAAAATCCAAATGAGATAGATGAATATTTTAAAAATTATAAATTGCCCAGATTAACAGAAGAGGAATTTGAATACTTAAACCACACCATCTCAGAAAAAGAAACTGAACAAGCCATCAATGAACTCCCTAGGGAAAAAATCTCTAGGACCAGATGGATTTACAAGTGAATTCTATCAAACATTTAAAGAACAGTTAATTCCAATATTATGTAGACTATTTGGGAAAACTGGGGAGAAGAGGAACTCCCAAATTCTTTTAATGATACAAATATGGTTTTGTTACCTAAACCAGGAAGAGACAAAACAGAGAAAGAAAATTATAGACCAATTTCTCTAATGATTATAGATGCAAAAATTTTAAATAAGGTTTTAGCAAAAAGAATACAATAACTTATTATGAAAATAATATATTATGATCAGGTAGGATTCATACCAGGAATGCAGGATTGGTTCAATATTAGGAAAACTATTAGCATTATCAATCATATCAAGAACAAAACCAACAGAAAACACATGATTATCTCAATAGATGTAGAAAAAGCTTTTGGCAAAATAAGACACTCACTCCTACCGAAAACACTGGAGAGCATAGGAATAAAGGGAACTTTCCATAAAATAATAAGCAATATCTACCTAAAACCTTCAACAAATATTATATGCAATGGAGATAAGCTAGATGCATTTCCGATAGTATCAAGGGTGAAAGAAGGATGTCCATTATCACCACCGTTATTCAATATGGTGCTAGAAATGTTAGCTGTAGCAACTAGAGAAGATAAAGAAATTGAAGGAATTAGAATAGGCAAAGAAGAAATTAAGTTATTACTCTTTACAGATGATGCGATGATATAATTAGAGAATCCCAGAGATTTAAGCAAAAATCTACATGAAATAATAAACAACTTTGGCAAAGTTGCAGGTTACAAAATAAACCCGCACAAATCTTATGCATTTCTATATATTAGTAACAAAACCCAAAAGCAAGAGAAAGAAAGAGAAATCTCATTTAAAGTTAGGGTAGACTCTATAAAATATTTGAAGGTTTACCTGCCAAAACAAACCCAGGGACTATATGAACACAATTACAAGACACTTTTTGCACAAACAAAGTCAGATCTAAGTTGTCGGAAAACATCGGTTGCTCATGGATAGACTGAGTCAATATAATAAAAGTGACAATTCTACCTAAATTAATTTACTTATTTAGTGCCATACCAGTCAAACTATCAGATAATTATTTTCTAGAGCTGAAAAAATAATATCAAATGCATCAAGAAGAATAAGAGGTCAAGAATATCAAGGGGACTAATGAGAATAAATGCTAAGGGAGGTGGTCTAGCCCTATCAGATCTCAAATTGTATTATAAAGCAGCAATTATCAAAATCACTTGGTGTTGGCTAAGAAAGAGAAGGGTAAAAAAGTTGAACATGCTAGGTACTCAAGACACAGTAGACAATGAATATAGAAATCTACTGTTTGATATACCCAAGGACCCCAGCTTCTGGGATAAGAACTCACTGTTTGACAAAAATTGCTGGGAAAACTGGTTAACAGTGTGGCGGAAACTAGGCATAGAACAATGCCTGACATGATCCACAAGAATAAAGTCCAAATGGGTACACGATCTACGTATAAAGAGTGATACCATGGACAAATTGAAAGAGCAAGGAATGATGAATTTATCAGATTTATGGAGAAGGGAAGAATTTTTGACTAAAGAAGGGGAGGGACAGGATCCAAAAGAGAACAAAAGCAATGGGGGCCAGGATAGGATGGAGGGAAATACAGTTAGTCTTACACAACACGACTATTATGGAAGTCATTTGCAAAATTACACAGATATGACCTATATTGAATTGCGTGCTTCCCAAAGGGAATGGGTGGGGAGGGAGGGATGAAGAGAAGTTGGAAGTCAAAGTTGTGGGAACAACTGTTGAGTATTGTTCTTGCTACTAGGAAATAAGAAATACAGGTAATGGGGTATAGAAAGTTATCTAGCCCTACAGGACAAAAGAGAAGATGGGGACAAGGGAAGGGAGGGATGTTAGAAGAGAGGGCAGATTGGTGATAGGGGCAATTAGAATGCTCGACGTTTTGGGGTGGGATGAGGGGAGAAATGGGGAGAAAATTTGGAACCCAAAATTTTGTGAAAATGAATATTAAAAGTTAAATAAGTAAATTTTAAAAAGAAGAGAGAGAAATCATTATAAAGTGCAAGATGGATAATTTTGATTACATTAAACTGAAAAGTTTTTGCATAACCAAACCCAGTGTAATCAAGATTCATAGGGATGCAGAAAGCTGGGAAAGAATTTTTGCAGCTAGTGTCCATGATAAAGGCCTCATTTCTAGAATATATAAAGAACTGAGTCAAAAATACAAAAATGTACAAAAATACAAGTCATTCTCCAACTGATAAATAGTCAAAGGATATAACAGGCAGTTTTCAGAGGAAGAAATTAAATATATCTATTGTCATATGAAACAATTCTCTAAATCACTATTGATTAGAGAGATGTAAATCAAAACAACTCTGAGGTATCACATTACACCTATCAGATTGGCACATATGACAGCATAGGAAGATTATAAATGTTGGAGAGGATGTGGGAGAGTTGGAACATTAATTCATTGTTAGTGGAGCTGTGAGTTGATCCAGCCATTCTGAAGTACAATGTGGTGCTATGCCTAAAGGGCTACAAAAATGTGCATACCCTTTGACCCAGCAATATCACTTCTAGGACTGTATCTCCAAGAGATCATAAAAATGGGAAAGGGTCCCACATGTACAAAAATATTTATAGCAGCTCTCTTTGTGGTGGCCAAAAACTGGAGATCAAAGGGATACCCATCAATTGAGGAATGGTTGAGCGAGTTGTGGTATATGAATGTAATGCAATACTATTGTACTATAAGAAATGATGAACAGGAAGACTTCAGAGAGGCCTGGAAAGAATTATATGATCTGATGCTGAGTGAAAGGAAAAGAACCAGGAGAACTTTGTGCACAGCAACAACCACCATGTGTGAGAGTTTTTTTCTGGTAGACTTGGAACTTCATTGCAGGACTTAAAAAAATTCCCTGTGATCTTTTAAGGCAAAATACTTTTCACATCCAGAGAAAGAACTATGGAATTCAACAGCAGAATGTAGCAGATCATTTTCTTTTTTTATTACATTTTGGTTTGTTATATGATTTCTCTCATTCATTTTAATTCCTCTGTACAGAACAACTAGGCTGAAAAATGTGTTTAATTGGAATGTATGTGTAGAACCTATATAAAATTGCTTGCTGTTTTGGGGAGGGAAGGGGAAGATAGAAGGTAGAGAGGGGGAAAAATATGCATATGTGGTAGTGATGGTAGAACACTGAAAATAAATAAAATTAAGAAAATAAAACAAATTCAATGTTATTTCTACTATACTATGTGACCTTCTGGTCAACACACAGCAAGAAGGTGATATTTCTCTTAAAGTTTCTGTGAGTCTGTTAATGCAATTATATCCATTAAATGCTTATCATGTGCCAAGTGCTAGGGATATATATTTAGTGTTTTCAGTCCTGTCCAGCTGTTTGTAACCCAATTTGGGATTTTCTTGGCAAAGATACTGGAATGTTTTGCCATTTTCTTGTCCAGCTCATTTTACAGATAAGGAAATTGAGGCAAACAAGGTTAGATGACTTATCTAGGTTCATATAGCTAGGATTTAAACTCACAAAGATAAGTCTTCTTAACTTCAGCTCTGGCATTCTATACACCATGCTACCTAGTTGCCCTTTCTGGGGTTACAAAACTGAATCCTTTCCCTCAAGGATATTATAATTACTATATGACAGAAGGGGAAAAATAAATATAATGTTAGTCAGAATATGATAAAAGCAAAGGGGAGATTGAAGCAGAGTGCTCCATTATAATTTATGGAGAATTCCCTTTTAGTTATATGGATCACAAGATCATAGAAAGGATCTTTGAGGGACAGAGTCAAGACAGCAGAGTAAAAACAAGGACTTGCTAGAGCTCTCTCCCAAAACCCCTTCAAATATCTATAAAAATGACTCTAAACTAATTCTAGAGTTGAAGAACCCACAAAATGTGAGAGTAAAACAAGTCTCCAGCCCAAATTGGCCTGGAAGGTTGACAGGGATGCTTCTATTGCACCAGGCTGGTAGTAGAGAGAACCACAGTCTAGTGCCAGCACAGACAGGGTTGGAGCAGGCCTTAGGGGAATCACTGGCAGCTGTGGCAGTTTCCAAACGTCTCAACCCCCAGATGCCAAAGACAGCATAGAAGGTTAATGTGGAAACTCTGTGGGACCTGGTCTCTCGGGGGTCCAGGAGACAAAGATGGTTCCAGTGTCAACCACAGCAGCAGCTGCTTCAGGAGCTCCAGACCCACAGATAGTGGGAGAAATGAAAAGATGATCCAACACCCCAGAAGTCTGTGACAATTACACCTACCCCCACCACCCCTGCTGGAAGCAGAATCCTACCTTGACAAAGAGTTAGAAAGTCGAGTCTTTGACTGGGAACATGAAGAAACAGCATAAAAAACACAGACTATAGAATCTTACTTTAGTGACAAAGAAAATCAAAACATGCAACCTGAAGGAAACAACAAAAAGAAAAACAAGAAAAAAATAACCAAAAAAACAACAAAAAAGAAAACATTCAAAACCTTTAAGAAAAATACGAATTTGTCTCATGATATGGAAAAACTTACAAATAATTTTGAAAATCAAGTAAGGGAGATAGAGGAAAAATTGGGGAGAGAAATAAGAGTGATGCAAGAAAATCATAAAAAATGAGTCAAAAAATTCCTAAACAAAACCCCACAAAATACTGAAGAAAATAATACTTTAAAAAATAGACTAACCCAAATGGCAAATGAGGTTCAAAAAGTTAATGAGGAGAAGAATGCCATAAAAAGCAGGATTGGCCAAATGGAAAAGGAGGTCCAAAAGCTAAATGAAGATAATAATTCCTTCAAAATTAGAATGGAACAAATGGAAGATAATGACATTTTGAGAAATCAAGAAATTATAAAGCAGAGCCAAGACAATGTGAAGTATCTCACTGGAAAAACAGCTGACCTGGAAAATAAACTCAGGAAAGATAATTTTACAATTATTGGTCTACCTGAAAACCACAACCATAAAAGGGGCCTAGACATCATCCTTTAAGAAATTATCAAGGAAAACTGCCCTGATATTCTAGAACCAGAGGGTGAATCCACTGACCACTTGTTGGAAGAGATCCCAAAAGGAAAACTCCTAGGAATATTGTTGCAAATTCCAGAGTTCCCAGGTCAAGGAGAAAATATTATAAGCAACCAGCAAGAAACAATTTGTGTATTGTGGAAATGCAATCAGGATAACACAAGATCTAGTAGCTTCTACATTAAGGGATTGAAGGGCTTGGAAATGAATTGTTACTGCATATAACTGGGAAATAAGAAATCCTGGTAATGGGGTATAGAAATCTATCTTTCCCTACAAGAAAAGAAAGAAGATGGGGATAAGGGAAGGGTGGGGTGTGATAGAAGAGAGGGTACATTGAGGGAAGGGTAATCAGAATGCAAGGTGTTATGGGGTGGGGGAGGGGAGAGATGGGGAGAAAAATTGAAACTCAAAATTTTGTGGAAATGAATATAAAAATCTAAAAATGAACAAATGAAACAAAAAAAAATTTTAAACCTAGGTGTTCTTATTACTTCCACATGCTAGATTTCATTATTTACCTAGATAGAAAGAAAAAGGGAGGAGAGAGAGAGGCAAAAGAAATAAGAAAAGGAAGGAAGGGGAAAAGAAAGAAAAAAGAAGGAAGGAAGATAGAAACTAATGTAATGGTACAGTTCAGGAAAACACATACACACACATACACACACACACTTGCTATGCATATATTTACTTGGCAAATTGCCTACAGAAAATTTCCACCTACAATTCTATTTCCACCTCATATTCAACATGCTCACAGAGAATCCTTTTCCCTAAACCTGCCCTTGCTCTGAATTTCCCAATTCTGTCACCTACACCACCATTTATCCAGTTATTCACATTCAAAACTTTGATATTATCTTGACTTTCCTTTTTTGTCCACTTTTAGTACTGGGTCAGGTGCAAGTCCTGTAAATTTGACCTCTAAAATATCTCTGTCATTCATCCTCCCTTTCTTTTAATAAATTCCCTTTTTTATTGTGAACTTAACAATCATTAACAATCACATTTTCATGTAAAAAGAATTAAAAAATTTAAGAAACCATGAATACCTGGGATGTACAGTGTATTTAAGAAGGTAGAGTTCAAAAAATTTAATAAGATAGTAGTAGAGGTTTCCGCGCTTTTGGGGGACTGAATTTTAAAATTTTGAAACTCATGTTTTTAGCCATCAATCCCCTTGAGGTTCTGTAATTCATGTGCAGGATAGGAATTAAGTGAGACATTTGTCCACCAAATCAAATATAATAAAATAAATTTATTTAACATAGGATATTCATCAAAAAGATAGTATCGATTCAGTAGAACACAGCTACCCTCATTTTCACATCTGCCACTGTGGTACACTTGGTCACATGTTGTGCCAAGCCTGAGGAATACATGACTTTTCATGTGTGGACTTTCAGATTTTGACGACCATGAAGCTATGACAGTTGGGACCTTAGTGTCCTGGACTAAGTAAGTCTGTTTTAAAAAATTTATTTGTTTTCTACAATAACTTTCATAAGTCTTAAATATTCTCTCCCTTCCTCCTCCCTGCCTCCCTGAAATAGCATGCAATCTTCTATGGGTTCTACACATACATTTTATTAAATACATTTTCACATCAGTCATGTTGCATGGAAGAATTAAAATGAATGAGAGAAACGATGGAAAAAATCCAAACAAAACAACATATAACAAAAGAGGACATACTCTGCTTCATTCTGCTTTCTATGTCTCTGGTTCTTTCTCTGCATGTGGATGGCATTTTGCATCAAGAGTCCTTTGGGAATGCTTTAGGTCCTTACGTTGCTGTGAAGGGCTAAGTCTACCAGAAAAATTCCTCACACGCTGTGATCGTTGCTGTGTACAAAGTTCTCCTGATTCTGCTCCTTTCACTCAGCATCAGTTCACGTAAGTCTTTCCAAAATTCTCTGAAGTCTTCCTGTTCATCATTTCTCATAGCATAATGGTATTCCATTGCATTTATATACCACAACTTGTTCAGCCATTCCCCAATTAATGGACATCCCTTTGATTTCCAGTTCTTGGTCACCACAAAGAGAGCTGCTATAAATATTCTTGTACATGTGGGACCCTTTCCCATTTCTATGATTTCTTTGGGGCAGAGTCCCAGAACCAATATTCCCGGGTCAAAGGGTATGGACAGTTTTGTAGCCCTTTGGGCATAGTTCCAAATTGCTCTCCATAATGGTTGGATCAGCTCACAGCTCCACCAACAATGAATTAGTGTTCCAACTCTACAAAGATTGATGGGCAAAAAAATTAACTGTATATAATAATATCTCTGCATCATATCCATTTCTAATTCCTCTTTCTTGCTATGCAAGTTGCCCACATCATTTCCTAGGCAAGTCTTTAATGAATCTTTTCCACTTTTCTACCACTTCTTGCCTGCCGATCATTGATAATATTCTACAGTCTTGTGTCTTTCTATTACTCCATGAACCACTTAAAGTTGAAATTGAGAGTGTAGATATTGAGAGTCGTGTCTCATTATTCATACTAATATTCTATTTCTAGGAAAATAATGGTGTTAAAATAGACTTTCATGATTAACAGTTTGGTATTGTTAAAGTAAATGTACATTTTCCTGAATACAATCCAGACAAATATCCTTCTCTTATCAATTATGTGTAGCTCATTGTCCAATTGACATTTGCACAAATCTAAAAGACAAAAAAAGATTAAAATATGGTTGAGTACCTCATATTGATGTCTTCATATCACATGTAGTAGTTGCTTAATGTTTCATGAATGAATCAATAATCAATCAATACCATTTATTTATAAATAATGTCTATTATTTGCCAAGTACTCTACTCCGGCAAGATAGTGCCAGATACAGATATGAAAATCCTCACCAAAAAAGGAGAAAGAATCCCTAATGTTAAAGAACTTAAAATGATAGAAGATAATATGTAATAGATATATCAGGTAATTAGGGAGACAGATCCTAACAGTTGGGGGGACTAAGAGAAGCTTCATGTAGCAGGTAATAATTGACCTGAATCTTGAAATAACTGAGTGAGGAGTAAGTACTTTCCAAGCAAAGGCACAGAGACAAAAGTGTCATATGTGTGAACAAAACAAGGAGATCATCGTTACCATCTGAGCACCTTTCATTTCCAGTTCCATTTCCACAACTCGGGCCTCTTTGCTCAGAGACCAGTTTATCTATAATAACTCAAATTCAGGAATAAATGAATAATATGGTCTGGAAGTCTGTCTTTTCTAGACATCAGTGTGTACTCAATGTCTAGTTCCTTTTAGAAACCCAGAAGAAGGAAATAGGAAAGCTGTACAGCTGACCAGACTATAAGAAAAGTAAGACTTCCATGTCTTCATTCCCCCACATCCTTATTTCTTTTCTAACCCACAAAATGCTAATAGAAAGAGGCTTCTACTCCCACTCCTCCACTTCTGCCCATGCACATAGATTGGCTTCTCAAAGTTTTCTTGGGAAAAGAGATTGCATGTGTGAAGATGATGGAATATTCATCCCTTTTCTCTCCTTTCCAATTTATTGACCTTAATTTGGATCACATTCTCTGTGTAGCATGGCATAGTGGATAGGGAGGTGGCCCTGGATTTAAGCCCTGCCTCTGGCACCTACTGGCAGTATGCTCCCCAGCCAGCCCCTTAATCTCCCAATGCTCTGGGCAATGCTCAAAGACTAAAATTTCAGAAAAGGTACCAACCTACATTGAAAGAGAAAACTTCCTCTTTCATCTCCCAGAATTTCCCTATTCCTGTCTTCCATGCCTCATCCTTTTTCTTCTCCTCCCTCCCTATCTTCTTCATCTCCTGTTTGCTCTGGGTACCTTTCTAGGTGATCTGTTTCTTTCTGCACCATACATTTTCAAAGACATACAGGCTTCTGGGCAAAAATAAGTCAGTCAGCAACTGTCAAAACATCAAAGTTTACTTAACTCTCAGGAAGGAGAACATCTGTGTTTGGGTTACTCCTAGTGGAAAGTTGCTATGGAAAGGAAGGGCTGAGCTGTGGACTACTGAACTGTTATGGATGGCTTCCAGGTTCAATGTGGGAGGGACTTTTTTAAGATGGGAGAGAGGGTGGTGGCCTAACAGTGAAAAACCACTGAGTGACTCAATTAAAGTTATACCCACAAACTGCCACACCAGACCAAGTTTTCCAACTTTAGGGCAGCAGTCAACGGGAATTCCACAAGAATATAGGGGAAACAGATCCTGTTGCAGATTGCTTTCTGTCCTGCATTGTCAGCCCTCCCTGGAGAAGCCTTTGGTTGCTTCCGGTAAGACTCCCACTTCCTTAGTTCCCACAGCAGCCTTTGTCCTGGACGTAAAAGCTTACCTCCTCTCTCCTCCCACCCCAACCCTAGCAGGGAGAACAGATTTAAGAGTCCCAAAAGTTCCTTTAGTTCAGCTTATGAAACTCTCTAAGGGAAGATGAGGGGGATTCAGGAGCAAAGGATGGAGAGTGAGTCAGGGGCTCGAAATCAGGAAGACAAGTTCAAGTTTGTCCTCAGAGTTCAGAACTTGTGTGTGTTTCTGCACATTTTGGCTTGTTAATTTCTAGAATTCATAGATGAACCGAATGTTTTAGCCAGGAAAGGATCTAAGACATCCTTGCATGCAATCGTGGCTTTGAAAAAAATGAGGAAATTGAAAAAAATATTTTCTTCCTCTGCCACTAAGATGATATCATCAGATCTCCTCGAGGTCAGTAAATGTCTTTCTTTTTTGTCTCTACATACCTGCTGTCTAGCTCAGTGCCTGATCCATGGTAGACACTTAATGTCTGTTTGTTAAATAGTATTCAATTGAATTTTGAGGAAATTTTAATAAAATAGTTTAATACAATTTAATAAAATAAAAATATTTAATAAAGTAATTAAATAAAATTTAATTTATTAAATTAATAAAATGAAAGTCAAACATGAGAAGAAAAGTTTTTGATTCCTATAGCTGGCCTGCAACCTGCATAAAATAAAACAAAACAACCTACTTATCTCTATATTTGTCATCAAATGAGACTCCAGTTAATGGCATGTTTAAGAAAATTGAAGCTAGAATTTTGAAAGAATTTAGCATCACACAATCATAGATATAGATCTGTAGATGAAGTCTATTCTGATATTTTCATCTTATAGATAAGGAAGGAAGAAAAGAAAAAAAAACACATTTTTGAATATCTATGTTCCAGGTCTTGTGCAAAGCACTTTATAAATATCATCTCAATTGATCCTGATAACAATCCAATTTTGCAGTTGTGGAGACTGAAGCAGACAGAGAACTTGTCCACAGACACACAATTAGCGTCTGAGGTCAAATTTGAACTGAGGTTTTCCTGACTCCATACCAGTGCTCTATCGACTGTGCCAACTGGTTGCCTGGGGGACTAGTTCAACTCATTTCCACCTTCTGAAAGAACCCTTTTCTATCTCCCTCCCCGTGGTTGGTGTTTCCACCTTCCTCCTACTGTATCCCCCATCTCTACTGGACTATAAACTCCTTGAGGGCAGTCTTTTTCTTATCGTTAATACTCATCATAGTGCCTTTCACAGACTAAGCACTTAGTAAATTCATTTTGAATTGACTCTCACTAGATGACCTCTAAAGTCCCTTCTCTCTCTAAATTCTAGAGTCCTAATCTGAAAGAGTCAGCATATTATAGAAGAAAGAGCACCAGAGTTAGAGACTGAAGATTTGGGTTTAGGTTTCAGCTTTCATAGTTATTGGTTGTTTAACCCTGAGAAAATCACTTAATCACTCTGTATATTTATACCCTGTCCAGTATTCAAATTCTGACTCCCTTAAGTTATCAGTTTACCTCCACAGGTCTTTTCCTTTATTTGAAAAACAAAGGGTTTGGGCTAGATGTTCTTATAGCCTCTTCCAGCTGAACAGTGAATGGAAATATGATTTAGGTGACTTGAGTTAATTTAAAATAATGGACACTCTTGCTATATTATCAGTTAAGTGGCACTTTCCTGTTAATCATTCTTGTTTTTGCCTCTTTAGACTTCAGATCTTTCTCCTTCTTAGAGAGAACAAAATTGTACATCATTAGAGTTGAAAATCACATCAAATGTCATCCTGCAAATCCATATTTAAATCTTGACTCTTATCTAGAGTAACCTTGATAAAGACTACTCTGAAAAATTAAATAACATATTGATTACGTAGGACAAAGTATGAAACATAGATAGACCTCCCATCCACTCACATCTCCAACAAAGGAAGGGAAATCCAACTTCTCTTCCATTCTTTGGGACCAAACTTGTTCCTTTCCATTTATATTATTATAGTCATTATCATCATCATCATCATCATCATCATCACCATCATCATCATCATCTCTCCCTCTCTATATATTCATATAAACACACATGCATATATAGATATACTATGTACACACATATATACATGTATGTGTGCATATGTGTGTATATGTAGTTATTTTTATTTTCTTTGGGGGGGCTAGTTCATGTAAGTTTTCCCATACTTTTCTACATTCTTTGTACTCATTTTTTTCAGTGTATGAGAGACAAGCTCTCAACATGTGCCACACTGTGAGAAACGTGCTCACCTTAAACAAAAAACAGTACTTGTTGTGAAATCAGGAAAGCTTTTATTAATTTTTACGTTCATCCCCCCTGAATGAACGAGTCACTCCCAAGTAAGGCTACAGGAAGACTATGATTTGTTCAGACCAATGCAAGTCCTTTTATATCGTTTCAAATTTGAACTACTTGCCATACCATCTATTGGTCACATGACTTCATGCTCTCCTCTCTAATAGACTTTCCTTCAAATAGTTCATTAATCCTGCTCACAAGTTTCTGACCTTTTATCTGACCATGCTAGGTCACAATTCTGATTAACTGCTAGCGCTGAAAGTTGGGAAGAGTTTTAACCCTGTGGAAACAGAGCTCCTTCCTTTGTTTCCCACAAATGCAATAATATAGATTCCTATATTAAAATATTTAGACATTTCCCAATTGAAGGACATCTACTAGATTCCACATTTTTACTACTACTAAATGAGTGTTAGAAACATTCAGTTGAACATAGGTCCTTTCTGTCTTTGACCTCTTTTGGATATATTGGGGATAGTAGAATGTCTAGATCAAAGAATATGAATATTGTAATCTGTTTTTTAAAAACATAATTCTCAATTGATTTCCCTAACTGTCGGACCAATTCATAGTTCCACAAAGACTGTGTTAGTACATTTCCGATGCTGACTATTTTCATATTTTTTTCATATTTGCTATGTGCAAGGTAAAGTCTTATAATTATTTTCATTGGAATTTATCATATTAACTTCTACCATAGACATTTGATGCATAGGTTTTTCTCCCCGCCTTGGCAACTTTCCTTATTATTCTCACTACATTGGTTTTGTTCACAGTTTTTCATTTTCATTTTTACCAAAATTGTCAATGCCACCTTTTGGGATCTCTTCTGTCCCTTTTTGCTAAAGAATTCTCCCTGTTCACAAAGTTGTAAAAAAAAAAAGGTGAAATTGTGTGATAGTGTGATCTTTTATGCAATCAGGCCATTTAGCCATTTTGAACTTATCAAGGTAAATGATCTAAGTAGTTGGTATGGACTTTATTTCTGCCAAAGTGCTCTCTAATGATCCCACAGCAACTCTTCTCAAATAGTTTCCCCCCTTCCCCCAAGAAACTGATGTACTCAGATTTATCAAAAGTTGGGTTATTGACTCTAGTTATTTCTACTTCTTCTTTATTGTAGCTAGTTCTACTGATCTACTTTTCCATTTTAAACCAGTACTGAATGATTATAATTTTATAATATAATTTGATGTTTGGAAGCATTTCTTTCCCTTCATTCCTACTTTTATTTCCTTTAAAGATCCTAGATATTTTATTCCTTCAAGTGGATTTTGTTCTCACTTTATCCAGTTTTATAAAGAACCTTCTTCGTTGTTTGATTAGTACAGTAATGTACCTGAAAATTAGGTATCCATGTCATTTTTAATCATATTGGTGGGGTCTAATCATGATCAATGAGTATTACTGCAATTATTTGAGACATTTTTTATCTCCCTGAAGATATTTTGCATATATATCTTTTTTATATATAAATATTGATAAATCTTTCTTGGTAGATTGAGTCTCATATATCTCATATATTTTATAGATTTTAGGAATGAAATTTCCTTTTCTATTATTTCCACCTGTGTTCTGCTTTGTTTTATACAATTCCTGATAATTTTCTGTGGACTTATTTTGTCTCCTGATGCTATGTTGAAAGTGTTACTTGTTTCAGTTTCTTTGCTGGTTCCCTGGAGTATTCAAAATAATCCATTGTGCTTTCCAGTTTGAGTTTCTTTTTTCCTTTTGTTTATTTTTGTATTTATTGAGAAAATTTCTAGTGTTTCTCCATCTGAAATAATACTACCTGCTGGTATCAGACATATGCTTTTCTTTTATCGTATTGCAAAATTGACCTTTTTGTGGCTATGTTTTTTAGAATTTTTAACAAGAATTATTATTGTTCTCTGACAAAAGTTTCTTTTCTGTCTCTATTAATATATTTTTTGTTTTTTAATATTATAATTTCAAATGAGGACATTTCTCTTGTACAACCTCTAAGTTAACTATCTATGGATTTTTGCTGTTCAATTAGATTTTCCTTTGTGAATGTAGATGCTACGGGATATGGTATATAAATATAAATACTTAACCCTGACTTTGTTTCATTGTATGTAATTCCTTAAAAACATTAACTTCCCCTATTTTATCTCTCTTGTCATTGTGTTTTTTTATTTTTATTTTTTCTGTTAGCAGAAATGCAACTCCAACTTTTAGGAATTCACCTGATTCGTTGAAAAATTTTTTCCGACTCTTATTTTCATCATGTATATCTTTATTTTTAGATTTTTTTCTTACATACAAAAAATTATTGAATTTTATTTAGAATCCACTTTATCACTCTTTTTATTCATTTGTATAATTTTACCTGTTTATATTGAAGGCTCTTCCTGTTGAACTTATATTTTCCTTCATGTATTTCTTTTAAATTGGCTTTATTGCCATCCCTTGCCCATTTTGATGCTTGTACTTAGTTTTGCTTACACAAGTTTTAGTATAGTCTTTTCCCACAGGCTCTCCTGTTGACATTCACCTGTTGTGCCCTTAGTTCCCTGAATTTGCTTAAATTATGTATCTATCTATACTTCATGTACATATTTATTTCCCCTCCTTTTTGACCTTTTCCTTGCCCTCCACAATAAAGCTTTTGTTTCAAAATGTTCCTTCCCAAGTTTCCCCACCAACCTCCTCCTTTCAGAAACATTCTTTTCATCAAACACTTTCCCAAGGTTTCCTTCATTTTGTCCTCCTTTCCTTTTGCTACTGCTCTATTTTGAATTCTATTCTCCATTTCATAGTTGATGTGTCTTTTTTTTCCTTTTTCATTTTTTCTGTGTCCATCATGATATTAGAGCTTCTGAAGAAAGAAAGTTGAAGTTCTTCATCTACTTAATATTGCATTTTTAGTTATTACCCCTTTCTTTTCATTTGGTAATGTACCTCACTCACAAAAATATCAGTTCACAAAGAAAGCAATATCAAATGGAAACAGTGTCATGGAAGGGGATTGCTTTGTCTCCTACATCATGACACTCAGTCTGACCCTGTGCCTAGTAATGACTTGTCTCTATTCCTAAGCCCATTCTATTTTTGTTTCTATGTCCTCTTTACCACTCGAGGTGCCAGCTTCCTTTGGAGACTCATACAACTCCTCTCCTGAGATGGGATATTGTACCTGAGGTACCATTTCTCATAAAAAGCAGCTAGATGGACTTTATGGATGAAGTGTTGGACCTGGAATCAGAAAGATTTGAGTTCAGAAACTGCCTGAGATACTTATAAGATGTGTGACCCTGGGAAAGTCATTTAACCTATGCCTCAGTTTTCTTAACTATAAAATGAAGATAATAAAAGCACTTAACTCCCAGAGTTGTTGTGATGATCAAATGAGATAATATTTGTGTAGCACCCAAAACAGTGCCTGACAAATACTAGACTCTTAATAAATACTTCCTGGCAGTCTGCCTTCGTAAAAGGTTAATCCTGATGTGCATAATTTCCACAGATAAAATCTATTATAAAGCCCTGTCTCTTACTACAGGCATATACTTTCTCTTCTATGGGAACATTTTATAGTAGAACCTTTTCCTTTCCCTTCCAGTGTGAGCTTCTTCCCAAACAATCATCCATTCCAATCTTTTAACTAAGTTGCATTTATCCTTTACTCCCTAACACAATCTTTTGTCTTAAGTATTTTTCTCTATTGAATATCTCCCTTAAATCTTCAATTCAGTCTCTAAAAAAAGATATTTTTTTATTTATAAATTTTTTTTATTTTTAGTTTTCAACATTCATTTCCACAAAATTTTGAGTTTCAATTTTTCTCCCCTCCTCCAACCCATAATGCCTTGCATTCTGATTACCCCTTTCCTCAATAAGCCCTCCCTTCTATCACACCCCTCTCTTCCCTTATTCCCATCTTCTCTCTTTCCTTGTAGGGCAAGATAGATTTCTATATTTCATTACCTGTATTTCTTATTTCCCAGTTGTATGCAAAAACGTTTCTCAACATTCATTCCTAATACTTTGAATTCCAACTTCTCTCCCATCTTCCCTCCCCACCGATTCCCACTGAGAAGGCAAGCAATTCAATATAAGTCATGCGTGTGTAGTTTTGCAAAAGACTTCCATAATAGTCATGCTGGGTAAGACTATATTTCCCTCCATCATATCCTGCCCCCTATTTATTCTATTCTCTCTTTTGACCTAGTCCCTCCCCCTAAATGTTTACTTCTAATTATTCCCTTCTCCCACTTGCCCTCCCTTCTATCATCCCCCCACCCTGCTTATTCCTTTCTCCCCTAGTTTCCTGTAGTGTAAGATAGGTTTTCATACCAAATTGAGTGAGCATGTTATTCCCTCCTTCAATCAAATGTGAAGAGAGTAAACTTCACTTTTTCCCTCTCACCTCCTCCCTTTTCTCCTCCATTAAATAACCTTATTCTTACCTCCTTTTATGAGTGGTAATTTGCCCCATTCCATTTCTCCCTTTCTCCTCCTGATATATTCCTCTCTCACCTCTTAATTTTATCTTTTTTATATATCATTCCTTCTTATTCAGTTCACCCTGCTATAGATAGATATAGATATAAATATAGATGTAGATACATGTATGTATAATCCCTTCACTACCCAAATACTGAGAAAATTCTCAAGAGTTACAAATATTTTCTTTCCATGTAGGAATGAAAACAGTTCTACTTTAGAAAGTCCCTTAAGATTTCTTTTTCCTGTTTACCATTTCATGCTTCTCTTGATTCTTGTGTTTGAAAGACAAATTTTCTTTTCAGGTTGAATCTTTTCATCAAGAATGCTTAAGAGTCCTTTATAACATTGAATGACCATTTTTCCCCCTGAAGTATTATACTCAGTTTTGCTGTGTAGGTGATCCTTGGTTTTAATCTTATTTCCAGTTCAATCTCTTTTTAAAGAACAATAGAATATAAACATGGTAGAATTGATTTCAATTTTGAGCTTTTTTTGGGAGGAGAGACATAAGGCACTTGTTTATCTTTATTTTGTTAAAGATCTAGCTTTTTTCACGGATAATTATGCTCCATTTTCTAATGCTTATGAATAATTAATTTCTGAAATCATTAAATGAATATAGATATATCTAATTCTTTGAGTGCACCCTAGAAAAGACCACAATAGCAGAGGGAAACAGGGCAACCATTACATTGTTATTTACTTGCTTTTCAGTCACATCTGACTCTTCATAACCCCATTTGGGGTTTTCTTGGCAAAGATACTGGAGCAGTTTGCCATTTCCTTCTCCAGTTCACTTTACAGATGAGTAAACTGAGGCAAACATGGTTAATTGACTTGCCCAGGGTCACAGAACCAGTAAGTGTCAGAAGCCAGATCTGAACTCGAGAAAGTGAGTCTTCCTGACTCCAAGAACTGCAATGTATTCACTATGTCACCTTTGAAATGCTTTCAAATTTCAAGGGAGTACATTAGGACTTTGTAATATTTGTTAAAGTAATATTTGAAGGGTTTTTTAGGGGGGTGGAGTGGGGTAGTAGTGGTAATCTGTGGATTTTCTCATCAGTACTTTGTTGTTTGCATTCAAGATGTTCTGATTTTCTTGTCATCATATTCTTCTGTGAAATCTATGACCCTCAAGTTTATCTAACCCAAGATGAATTTCTAATAATCTTTCCTCCTTTAGCTGGCTTTTGTTCTCCCTTTCTGTTGCTTTTCCTTTCTTTCTTGTGGTTGGTCTGAATCAATGTCTGACATCTCTTGTGTAATAGGGATCAGGAGAAGCAGTATATTTACAGTTAGTCATTGCAGATAGAGTACTGGGCAGATACCAATAGCATTGAGACTCTCAAGTTCAAATCAATGAAACTTTATAGTTATTCTCTATTTGATATGATTCTTTAAAAAAAAAAGATTTGGGTCATAGTTGTAGAAAAAACTACTCTGCCATATTACTGGTCATTAAATCCTGAATCCTTGAAATGAACATTGTTACCCAATTATTTTTAAACCATTTATAAAATTTGATTAAGCTTCTGGAAGTGCAAATATTCAATTTAGCATATAAATAGATTAATAAACATCATACTTGATGGGCCAATACCTAAATAGAATAATAATAAGAATTATGGATGAAAGCTATTTCTCACACAATGTGGATAACTCTTGAGGACAATTTGTAGATACTCAACTGCTCTCCAATTATTTTTAAAAAATACAGACTAATCTTTAGTGGACTCATAAGTGCATCCACCCTATGATTTTTATGATTCTGTCTTCCAGATGTTCCTGGCAAAAGATGTTTCTTGAGTAACAGGAAACATCAGAATTCTGAAAAGAGAGAGAGAGAGTGTTGTTGTGAACTGAGGACCTAAAAACCAATGTCAAAGCGAGCAGGAAAAGAATCCAGCAGAAGAAAGGAACAATTTAGCATCTTGTGAAACATGAAACTTTGCACCTCAAATGGGAAAAAAAGGACAAGATGATCCTTTCCTTACTAACTGTATTTCTTTGGTCATGAACAGCCTTTGACCCTTAACAAAATGGAAATATATATACTCATAGTGGCCTTTATTTTTCTGTCAATTGTATTTTTCTTTGTTTGTCTATTATGTTTTCTGACACACAGCAGAGCCTTTGGAAGTCAGCTGCAAGACCCCTTGTTCCAAAGTGTTTCTGTGGTCACATTCAATCACTCACCCTCACCTCTCCTCTTTTCCACGTCAAATGCTTACCTCTATCACTTAGCTGATCATACCAACCACCACAAGGATTTCTCTCCATATTGGACTTGCCATAACCAGATGGATTCCTCTGCAGCATATTGTGAAAGTAACACTTACGAAGAAGGTGACACACATGGAGGGGATAATACATGTGGAGGATGTGATGTGGCTGGAGATAATGGCTGTTGTGACTGAATTACTTGAACAAAATTCCAATCCCTTTTCTCTAATGATTCACTTCCATTACAAGATGAACAAAGGCCCCTTTACTCAGCTTCTGAATCTAATAGTGAATGAAAAAGCCAATTCTAGAAAGAAAAAAAAAATCTTCTTTGCTTAATGAAAAGATACTTTGCTTAGGTGAAAAAGAAAAGAGAATATTCCAAACCCTGAAATGTTAAGGTCCAGTGAGAACAAATAATAAGATAAGCCAAAAGGAAAGTGAAAAGGATGCTAAGTGGAACTCAGAAGCCAATAATGAATAATTCTTTGGACAAAGCAAAGACATAACACCAGCAGAGAATCCAGGACTGCAACTGACCTTCAGAGCACAAAAGGTTTATCTGCAGATGACAAGAGACAAGAGACACAATAAATTTTGACCCAGTTTTTACTGTGGAGATATGTGAGAGTTTTTATTTCCCAAAATGTTTTCTGATGTAGATGGACCAGAAATCTTCAATCTAGTCAATATCCACAATTTCTTAGATCCACTAGACAAAGTAGATGAAGAAAGACCTTTAGGTTTTCATAGGGTCTAGCAAAGGTTTTGGAACAAACCTGAGAATCAACTTTTTTTTTTCCACTGGTAGCCATGCATTCTGTATTGAATCCATAAAGAAAAATGGTCCCTGAGAGAATCTCAAGATCTATAAACAAGATCTACAAACTTGATAGCAATATTGGAAAAGGAAGATTTTTAAAAACTTTTCCAGCTTCAAGACACAGTTGAGGTGCTTCCTCAAAGTCTTTCTTGATGCTTTCAGCTGAAAGTGCTTCCTCTGGATCTCTACTCTATTATATTACTTTCTGCCATGTCTTATGTTTATTTGTGTACGTTTAGTAAGTTCCCGAGAGAGAGAAATATGTTATTTTTTTTCCATTTTGTCCCTCTCCTTTGCACATTCTAAGAGTTAAATAAATGTATAAAAAGTGTTAATACATCACTGAGTAATGATATAAGAAAAAATAGACCCATCTGGTAGCAAAAAACTGGAAACAAATCCAATGCCCATCAACTAGGGAGGGCTCGATAAGTTGTGTGATGGGAATGTAATAGGATATTATCATCTAGTAAGAAAAGATAAATGTGATGAAAATAGGGATATATAGGAAACCATATATTAATGTTATCTGAATTAGTATTCATAGAAACAAGCAGAAGAAGGAAATGGATATACATAATGAACAAAGTATGGTAAAACATCACACACACACACACACACACATACACATCACAAGAAATCATAACTCAGGACTGAGTTCAAATGATAGGACCCAATCTGGACTTCAGAGGACTGAGGATGAAACATACCCTTCTTATTAATAGAGAAGTGGTGACCTGCAGGTGCAGATGGAAGCATATTCTTACATGTCATTTTGTTTTTCTTGAATGTATGTCTTTATAACAAGAAAGAGTGCTGCAGGGAAAAGATGGATTGGGAAATAGGAGCAATGCAAAAATATTAATACAATGTCAAACTCTGCCTACCTAATTGGGAGAAGACAAGTTTGAGGGCTTCACACCACTACCCCCTGTTCTACCAGCAGCACTTCAGTTTTGTCCCTCACCCCTTGAGAATGTATGCCTACACCAAGTTCATCTCTACCCCTGCCCTTGTGAGGAGCAACTCTCAACTGCTGAGTAGCCCAGAAATTCAAACAAAGGTAAACCTCAGCATTTTGGCAGCATCAGGTCCCTTGACCTCACTTGCCCCAAGATGTAGATTCCAAACTAGAATCATCTCAAGGGACATTGACACAGCAGTCAAGTTCATTGAAGCTGGGGCTGCCACTGTGGGGATGGCTGACTTTGGAGCTAGTATTGGAACTGTGTTTGGAAGTTCATCATTGGTTACATAAGGAACCCCTCTTTGAAGCAGTGGATCTTGTCCTTTTACCTAAAGGCCATGGGACTTTTTTGCCTGATGGTGGTTTTCCTCATCCCCTTCATCATGTGATGGAGCCATTTCTATTCCCCAACATTTCTAAATGCTCCTCCTTATCCTGTTGATCTTTCCTCGTCTCTTCCAGACTGTGTATACCTCCCCCTCCATCTTATCAGGTAACCCTGGGGAAAGCCACAGGCTCAGGGTTTGACAGAGGGGAGACAAATAAATACTGTATTAATAAGCAAAAACATAACAAAACAAAAACAAGTGAACTTTACCAAACATTAATTCTTCTTAATCAAGAAGATATTAATTGAATATTTTTAATTAACAATACTATTAGTATAATTAATAATATTAATTAAGTATAATTAATATCTAAATATTTTGAAAAATACATAAAGAAGGAGCACTACTAAATTCCTTTAAAGAAACATAAACATGGTAGTGATACCTAAACCATGGAGAACAAAAAAAAGAATGGAAACCAATTTCCCCAAGAAATATTGATGCAAAAATTTTAAATAAAACACTAGCAAGGAAATTACAGTCATATATCACAAAGATCAAATGCTATGACTAGGTAGGGTTTATACCTGGAATACAAGGCTGGTTCGAGATGAGAAAAACTATAAGCATAATTGACCATATCAATAACATTGACAATATTATCTGGTACTGGCTAAGAAATAGAAAGGAAGATCAGTGGAACAGAGCAGACATATAATTTGCAGAAGCAAATGAATATAGTAACCTTATGTTTGACAAGCATAAAGACTGAAGTTTTCAGGACAAAAATTCATTATTTGGTAGAAAATTGTTGGGAAAGTTGAAAAGCAGTCTGTCAGAAATTGGGCGTAGACCAATATCTTACACCATCAAAATGGATACATGTTCTAGATGTATTACACAGCAATATCACCACTAGTTCTGTATCCAAAAGAGATCCAAGGAAAAGGAAATGTACATAGAAAAAAGTTTTATATGTACAAAAAGAATTATATTAGCTCTTTTTATAGTAGCAAAATATTGGAAATTGAGGGGATGCCCCTCCATTGAAGAATGGCTGAACAAGTTGTAATATGTGATTGTTATGGGATTCTGGTGTGGTATAAGAGATGATGAGCAGGATCCTTTTAGAAAATCCTGGAAAAATTTACATGAATAGATGCTGAATGAAGTGAACAGAACCAGCACATGGTAACAGCAATATTGTAATGATGACAAACTGTGAAAGACTTAGTTACTCTGATCAAGAAAATGTTCCAAGATAGTTTCAAAGGATTCATGATGAAGAATGCTGTCCCTACCAAGAGAAAATTGATGAACTCTGGTGTGGACTTAGGTATATACTCTTTTCATTTACTTTATTTTCTCTGCTCTTTTTTTATAATTTCAATACATAGAAGTATGTTTTATATGATATCACATGTATAATTGATATAATATTGCATGCCTCCTCAATAGTGAGTAAGGTATTAGATAAAGGGAAAGAAATTGGAACTAAAATTCTTTTAAAACATGTTAAAATGAATAAAGAAACTTCTTGAAAGTCTAAAGTCTGATTACTGCTCCTTTATTCATAAAATTACTTCTTAGTGTCTGGCAAACAACTTTAAAGAAAAAATGACATAATTATAAATTACACTTTAGGTTGTTTCTGAGTGTGAGAGCAAGAATTATCTGCACTGTATGGATGGCAACAATATCAGGGCAGTTTCATTTGTGACAAAAGTCTTCCATTGGATAATAGAATCAAGGACATATTTTTTAAGCTCGTTTAGCCTATTTCTCCCATTTTACCAGTCAAGAAATTAAAACCCAAGAAAAGTAATTTGGCAATATCACATACTTTGTCAATGGACAAACTAGATCTCCCTGTCTATTGTTCTTTGATTTATCCCCTTTGCCTTTGGCTGTTTAAAAAAATAATATTTTCTTTTTTGATAATTACATTAAAGACAATTTTCTTTAAAATACTGAATTCCAAATTCTCTCCTTCCTTTTTCTCCTGCCCCGTTCCTGAGACAGCAAACAATTTGATAGAGGTTATATATGTGCAATCATGCAAAATATATTTTCATATTAAACATGTTATGAAAGAAAATAGACAAAAAGGAAAAAAATGAAAAATGGCTTGCTTTATTCTACATTCAGACTCCAATGATTCTTTTTCTGGAGGTGGATAGCATTTTTAATTATAAATCCTTCAGAATTGTCTTGGATCATTGTATTGCTTAGAATAGTTAGGTCATTCATAGTTGATCATTATTACAATATTTTTGTTAGTATGTACAATGTTCTCCTGATTCTACTCACTTCATTCGGCATCAGTTCATGTAAGTCCTTCCAGGTTTTTCCTCAGAGCATCACACTTACCATTTCTTATAGCACTATAATATTCCATTACAATCATATGCTGCAACTCATTCAGCCATTCCCCAATTGATAGGCATCGCCTCAATTTCCAATTCTTTGCCACCACAAAAAGAGCTGCTATAAATATTTTTGTATAATAGGTGATCTTCCTTTTTTTAAAAAAAATCATTTTAGGATATTGTCTTTTGCTTTCTAAATGGAAGTCCCAGTGCTGTAGTCTCTTTTTAAATGGAAACTCCTAAGAATCATTGACCAGTAGGCTCATGTCAAGGTCATAGTCTATCTAAAGATTAAGAATGCATGCTCTTTAAATTAAAAAAAGAACTCATAGGAAGAGTTTAGCTGAGATTTTTAAAAACACATTTTTTTAATTCTTAAAAAATATTAGATTTCAATTTTATTACATGGTATACCTAAAGACATTTAATACATAATAGAATCATTGCTGTTTAATCCAATCATGTGTTATACTCACATTTGGTGAGAAAGCTCATATCTAGACTCAACTTGGAATCTCATCTTAGGATCAGATCCCTTAAAAATCTATTACAAGGCACTGAGTCACAAGTGTGAATATGGAATAACTCTAACCTTTATCTGAGCTGACAGATATACCCATCTCCTCTTGTAATTCCACTTTTTTTCTGTGACCAAATGGCAGTGTTTCAGGATTCTCATTATTTCTCTTTTCATTTCTTCCTTTTCCAACCAGAATGAGAAAGATACCACGTACCTGATAGATACAAGGTACTGGTTGTAGAACCATAATATGCTTCTTGCGATCAAGGATATTATATTCTATTGTAATTAGGGCTAGACAAAGAAATTTCTTTTATGGTATTTACTCCAGAGGCAAGTGTCCTGGTTGTAGGACTGGCCACCTTCTGGCCAAGACCCAGGGAATTGCTGGTGGATGGGTTAACCTCCATTAAACCAGTGAGTATGATGATCAGAATCACAACAAAAAATAAATTGTCATGTAAGTTTTCCTGACAATTTTTGCCAGAATATGGAGTTGTGAAAGACATACAAGTATATTCTTCCTTTATGAAGCCACATCTGGATATTTATTTTCCATATTAACCTCCTTGTTAAGCTGATTACACAGACATATCAGTAAAATATTGTCAAACCTGACTGCAAATATATTTGTACTTGACTTTTATTTCATTATATTTAAGTACTAGAGGATGTCCCAAAAGTCCTAGTGTAGCTTTAAGTTTTAATAGCTTTAAGCTGTATATGTACAACCTTATACATGCATATGTACTACTAATATATGATATACATTATAACTGTACACAAAAATACAAACTTAAAAGAATGAGATAAAGATGAAATGAAAAGTATTTAAAATTATTTGACTATTATATTTATTAATGATACTAAATATTTTTACTCTCAACAAAATATTAATAGTAGTAAGATCAATATGATTAAATGTTTCATTATTTTTTAAAAATCATTGCTTAACATTTTGTGATGCAAAGATTCAAATAAGCATAATAAGGTAAAATTGTATATAATAAAAGTGTGCATAAAATAAGGAGAAAAAAGTCTCTATAAATTGTTCTAATGCAATCTGAGCAGGAACAGATCTCATGCAGTTGGAGAATCAGAAAGATTTCATGGAGGAGGTAACACTTGGTCTGGGTCTTGCAGGAAGAAAAGTCTCTTAATAGAGTCATCTCTGGGATGAGTTCCACTAGTTGACCTGACATGAAGTCTGTAGTTACTATGATTCCTTTAGAAACTTATTTTTTTCTTTAAGGATCTAGCATGTTTGCCAATTACCATAATAAGTTATAAATCTTAGATTATAGAAGGAAAAAATATTGTCAAAGTCCTTCAAGAATCTTGGGTAGATATCTATCTTGTGATGAGAGTGGCGGGGGGGGACTCTCTTTACACCTAGCTTGCAACTAGGTCTAAAATATCACGTATTTATCACAATCTGATAGAAGGCCTTTGACCCCTCTCTGTTTCAGAAAATGTTTTGGAAAGGAGCATCCCCTAGTATCCCCTAAGTAAAAACTGAAGCAAATAATTCATTGTGTCCTCCACCGAGTGAACATTTTCTGTGTGTTCCACAAAGGCAAGGCTTTCTATATGTGCTTTGCTTAAAAAATTATCATTTATTGACATCCTTTTTCAAGTTCTCCTCTACTTTTTTTGACCAATCTATTTACTTGTTTATTTGTAATCTACCATACCTTAGGAGCTTCTCATTTCTTTTAATTTAAACAAAGTATCCCATCATTTTATAAAAATGAATTTCTCCTGCTTGAATGAATTCTTTTGACTCACTACTGGATACTCACTCCCAAAGAATACAGGAACCTAAGATCATCCGGTAATAGACGTATGCCCCCCCGCCCCCGTGGACAGGAGCTAACCTTTTCTTCAAATCAGTCAGTCACAATGATCATCATCTTCTCCCAGATCACTTTTCCCTACTAATCTCCTATTCCATAGGAATCACATCCTCCTCAGGAATCATCTCCTCCACAAGCATCACCTTCTCCCAAGAAATCACCTCCTCCAGATATATCATTTCCTTTCCAGAAATAAACAAGTCTTGATGAATTGCTCTTTCCACGAGTGTTATCTGGAGTTGGGCAAAGAAAAAAACAACATAATAGAAGACAAAAAAGAAAAATAGGAGGAATAACAAAGATAGTTATAACAATAATGGAATCCATATTCTTCAAGATGTAAGTCTTTACAACACCAAAGAAACATCAATCAGGACGACAATTAGTGCCAAACTTTTTCTTTCTGCTGCTGCTCTTTCTCAAAACGTATATAGTCACTTGTCCTTGGACCTCTTTATTCATAGCCAATATATTTCCATTTCTTTTAGATGTCACATTATTCAGAGATTCTTGCCTCTCCTAGAAGCATCTGAAAAAGAAATTCTTAGAAATCACAGGTAAATAGATTTAGGTGGGAAAAGCTTTATCAAAGACACATAGGTTGTCTGAACATCTACATTCACAAATTTCTTCAAAAATTATTTTTTCAATCAAGTAAGCAAGCAATATTTACTTTTCACTTCTGTGTCCAACACTATGCTAAGTGTTGACTCTACAAAGTAGAAGGAAATTCAGTTCCTATCTTTCAGAAGAAAACATGCACAAATATAAGTGGAGACAAAATACATAAATTAGATTCAAAGTTATCTTAGGGAAAGGCAATATGTACTGAGTATCTGTGGTGGGTAGTGTTCTGTTTGAAGAGGAAGAGAAACCAGAAAAGTCTTCAAGCAGAAGGTAACATTTGATCTAAGACTGAAAGGCAAACCAGGGACTCCAAGACAAGGAAGTGAGGAAGGCATCCATTCCTGAAGTTAGGCACAACTAGTGCAAAGGGTACAGAAATGGGATATGGAATGTCAAGTGTGAAGAACAGCAAAAAGGACAGTATTGCTGGATTGAAAACTATACACGGGACATTAATGAGTAATAAGCCCGGTAAAATAGGATGGGGTATAGGTTATGAAGAACTTTAAATACCAAAGGATGAGGTAGTTTCAAGATGGAAGAGGAATTTTGCCCTAGCTCCTCCACATTCCCCTACACAATCACCTATCAAGTGCATGCGCCAAGCTAAATACATAAATGAGAAGTGCAAAGAAGAGTTTATACCATGAAGGGGAGAATGGGGGAAAACTAGAAAATATTTTAACCTCAATCTCATCTAAGACACTTCTGGAGGAGGGACATACATTCACACACAGTTGGGTACAGAAATTCATCACACCCAACAGGGAAGTTGGAGGAGAAATTGTTAACAGAAAGAGGAGATGATAAAATGGCAGACATTTTGAGGAAGGCAGTGGTCATAAACAAAGCGGATTTTTGAAGACGGGTAAAAAAGAGATAGATGGGTATAAGAGAATAGAGGGAAATTCAGTTATCAATCATAACAATGACTGTGAGTGGGAGAAAACCACCTGTAAAACAGCAGAGGATAGTAGAATGGAAGGGAAATAGAAGTCCAACAGTATATTGCTTCCAAGAAACAGATTTAAATGGAAAGGTACAGAGTTAAAATGGGAGATTAGAGCAGGATTCATTATGCTTCAGCTGAAGTAAGCAAAAAGGTAGTAATCATGATCTCAGACAAAGAAAAGCAAAAAAATAGACCTAATTAAAAGAGAAACTCAGAGAGACTACACTTTACTAAAAGGTATCATAAACAGTGAATTAATATTAAAACTGAACATATATACACCAAATTAAGGAGGACAATTTAAATGAGCAATAAGTGGAGAAAGACTATAACCACACCTCGATTTACCTCTCTTAGACCTAGATAAATAAAACAAAGAAAAAATAAAATGAGGAATAAAATTTTAGAAAATTTAGAGATGATGGATTTCTACAGAATATAACACAGGTATAGAAAGTAGCTGTGTGTGACACCTTAACAAAAATTGGCCATGTATCAGGGCATAATAACCTCACAAACAAATGTACAAAAGTAGAAATACTAAATGAATCTTTTCCTGACAATAGTTCAATAAAATTGCATTCCATAAAAACCTTTGAAATGTATATTTAAAAGAACTGGAAACTAGATAATCTAATTCTAAAGAGTAAGTTAAAGAACAAATCATGAAAATAATTAATAATTTCATTAAAGAGAATGACAATAATGAGATAACCTACAAGATTTTGTGGGTTGCAGCCAAAGCCAAACTAAGGAAAATTTATATCATAAAATGCTTCCTTTAAAAAGTGAGAGAAAGAATGAGGGGAAGAGACAGAGAGAGACAGAGACAGAGATCAATGAGTTGGGTGTGTAACTAAAATTATTAAATTAATAAGTAAGAAAATTAAATATTGAAATCCTGAAAGTCAAAGGAGATGTTAATAATATTGCAAGTTGAAGACAGAAACCTCATTGATAAACTTGTAATTGTTTTTATTTTTTAAAAATAAACAATTGGCTAATATTATTTTTTTAAAAAGAAGAAAACCCAATTATTAATTTTGAAAATGGAAAGGATGAACACACAACCGATGAAGATAAAATAAAAACAATTTAGGAGCTATTTTTCACAACTATATACCAATAAAGCTGATAATCTAAATAAAATAGTTGAATTTATACAAAAAGGTAAATTGCCTAGATGAACTGAGTAGGAAATAGAATATTTAAGAGATTGAATTAGTCACTAAGGAGCTCCTTTAGGGAGTAAAATACTCCAGAACCAGACAGTTTGAAAGTGAATCCTACTAAATGTTTTTTAAAAAATTCATTCCAATACAGCATACATAAAATTTTAAAAACAGATCAAGGAGTCTGACCAAATTTCTTTAATGATAAAAATATTGCTTAGGTGCCTAAAACAGAGAGAGCTGAAACAGATCGAGAAAACTATAGACCAATTACCCAATGAATGTTGATGTAAAAATTTTAACTAAATTTTTATCAAGGTGATTACAATTATATATTACAAAGATCATGCATTACGACCAGGCTGTATTATTACCAGAAATTCATGGATGGTTCAATATTAGGAAAACTATAATCATAATTGATCATATCAATAGGAAGACCAACAATAATCATATGATTATATCAATAGATGCAGAAAAAGCTTTTGACAAAATTCAACCCTTTTTAAAAAACATTAGAAAGCATAGGAACAAATGGAACTTTACTTAAAATGGAAATTAGTATCTATTTAAAACCAAGAGCAATGGGGACAAGTTAGAAGCCTATCCAATCAAGAGTGAAATATGGATGTCCTTTTTACTATTATTATTCAATATTGTACCAGATGAGTTATCTAAAGAAATAAGAAAACAATCAATGGGAAAAAATAGGCAAAGAAAACACAAACCTAGCAATTTTTACCAACAATACAATGACTTTCTTAGAGAACGCTAGAGGGTCAATTGAAAAACTAGCTGAAACAATTATAACTTCAGCAGAGTTGTAGGTTATAAAACAAACCCATGAGCATCATGCACATTTCTACATAATACCAACAAAGTCTAGAAGAAAGACAGAAATTCCATTTGAAATAATTACAGATAGAAGAAAATACTTAAGAGTTTCCTTCTCAAGATATACAGAGAAGCTGTATAAATAGTGTATATTTTACACCCCTCCAAATATATGTGTGTGTACATATATGTAGACACATACAGATACATACATAGATATATATTATATATATATATATATATCTGAGGTGAAATATGTGAGAAAATGATTTAATAGCAAGGTCAGCAAGTTACCATTAAATCAGGTGAAATAATCTCTCAGTGATTAATGACAGTTTGACAGGTTTACCAAGCTTATTTTTATGCTAGAAGAAAGGAACTATATTCATGAGACTGACTCCTAAATTTTACAAAAAAGTAGGTGGGTTTACAATATTCAGCTGCTGAGCGTGTCAAAGGTATAAATATTGAGTTTCTAGAGGAGGACAGCTGCTAGATTTAATATTTCATTTGTTTAGAAATTATTTTTATGCTTCTGTGAATTTTTTGAGAAGTCTCCTTCAGTGGTCCTTTAAGTGTTTCTGCCATGTTTATGCTAGTTAATTAGCAAGTATTTATGCTAGTTAGCCCTTCTTAAGAAAGGGAAACTTATTCTTTTAATCAAATAAAATAAATCAAAGTAATCAATATTAACTGATTTAGAGATCATCTTTTGCAACACCATTATAAAACATTCTTCAAACACACACAAAAGACAGATCTAAATGATTGGGAAAATATTAAGTGTTCATGAATAGTCAACATAATAAAAATTATAATACTGCCTAAGTCATTTTCTTTATTCAGTGCCATAACGATCAAACTACGAAACATGATATGGAACAAGAAAAATAATACCAAACTTCATATGGAGGAGCAAAAACTCAAGAATATCAAGGGAATCAACGCCCCCCCCCAAATGGGAAGGAAGGGGGGCTAGCAGTACCAGATTTCTATCTATATTAAAATAATGCAACCATCAACAAAATTTTGTACAGGCTAACAAACAGAGAGATTGATGAAGGGAACAGAATAGGCACACAATATATAAAAGCAAATCTGCACCCTAACTGTGTATTTGATAAACCCAAAGAATCCACCTACTGAGGCAAGAACTCACAATTTGAGAAAAATGTCAGGAAAGCTAGAAAGTATTCTGGCAGAAACTGACAGGTAGGTGACCAATCTCTCACTCATATACTAATATAAACTCAGAATTGATACATTATTTAGAAATTAAGAAGAATATCATTAGAAAATTACTGGAGCATGGAAGAAATTACCTGTCAGATTCATGGATAAAGAAAGAATTCATGACCCAACAGTAGGAAGAGGGGTTCGTGAGAACGAAAATGCATAATTTTGATTGCATAAAATTGAAAAGTTTTTGCACAAACAAAACCAATGCAGCTAAAATTTGAGGAAAGGAAGGAAACTGGGGCGGGAGGAATCTTGGTAGCAAATTTCTCTGATAAATGTTTCATTTCTCAAATATGAGAGAACTGAGGCAAATTTATAAGAGCCACCCCCAAAGTGATAAATGATCAAGGTATGTGAAGAGGCAGTTTTCAGAAAAAGAAATTAAAATGATTAAGATTCATATGGAAATGCTCTACATCACTAATAATTAGAGAAATGTAAATTAAAAACTGTTCTGTCATATCACCTCACACCAGTCAGATCACTATGAGTCAGGTACTGAGCTCAATAAAAAAAAAAAAAGAACAATGTCCTGGAGGTCAATAGATAATGGAAACTAGGTTCTGTATTGAGTGATAAATGTGCATGTGTTTATTCTCAAAGACTGAGAGGTTGCTGAGTGCTAGTGGAAGAGAAGATGGAAATGGAATTTGAAACCAATTACTATTTCAAATTCCCTATCATTGTATTGAGTTCCAGGTACTCTTTGATCCAGTGACACTCTCCTTCTTATCGTTCCTTGATGCTAAGGTGCTCTGTCTCCTAAATCTGGGCATTTTCACCCACCTGTCACCCATTCCTGAAATCCTCTCTTTTCTCATCTCTGCTTCCTAAGTCTTCTAAGACTTCTTTTGACTCCAGCTAAAAACCATTCCTTCTATAAAAAAGACCTTCCCTAGTTACATAATGCTAGTGCCTTCCCTATTATCTCCAATTTATTTTTAGAAATATTATTTCTAGATAATTGTTTTCAGGTTGCATCTCTTGTTAATCTATGACAGAGGTAAGGAACCTGTGGCCTTGAGGCCACATGTGGCTCTGTAGGTCCTCAAGTGCAACCCTTTGACTGAATCCTAACTTCACAAAACAAATCCCCTTAATAAAAGGGTTTGTTCTGTAAAACTTGGATTCAGTCAAAAGGCATCACCCAAGGACCTAAAAGTCTTCACGTGGCCTCGAGGTCGCAGGTTCTCCACCCCTGCTCTATGAGTTCCTTGAGAGTAGGTACAATTATTTTTACCTTTTTGTGTGTGTCTCCAGTGATTGTGCTTTGAATATAGAAGCTACTTAACAAATGCATATCAACTCAGTCAATGTTCCCACCATTATCAATTCATCTGAGAAAATGAGTGAAAGGAAAATCAGTACTGAAAAGGACCAGCAATGATACGTTATCACATAGGAATGAGTTCTCAATGAGTTTCAGAAGGTGAAATAAGTGAGAGAGGAACATTTTAAATATAAAAACAAGTGTGTTAATTGTAGAGAAGGAATCCAGCAGATTATAGTGGAAGGGATATAAATATATGGAATGGAAGACTAGGGGGTAGAATTGAAAGTGAAAGGCATGACTCAGTGAGCATTCAGGGATGGGAAACAGTGTTTATACGTCAGAAACCAGTGGTTTCGAGTCACTGCGGCAGGTAAAGTAAGAACAAGTGGAAATATTCTAACAAGCAATGTGTTGGTTATGTTTAACAACCGTCTCTGGAGGGGATATATAAACATACTTTTAGATTTAATCTGCATTATTTATGCTTTCCCCATCACTATCTTAAGTCTAGATAATTAACAGAACAATAAATTTAGATCTGATTCTTAGCATTCCAAATTGCTAAATGCACACACTGAAAATTTAATAATTGGCTCTCAAGAGCCATTTAGAGCTGAGGCAAGCAAACCCTTGATTTTAACTATTATAGAATGAGTCCAGAGAGAGTATCACTTCTTTACCAGGTCCCTAGGACCAAATTATGTTTGAGTCCCTGTCTCTAATCCTTTGATCTCCATCATCCTTGACCCTACGTATCTCTCTCAGAGGCCAATCCAATTCTTCCCATACCTTCCTGTGCCCTCTGGAATAATGAACAGACTTCATCATTTAGCTGCTTTCACTGAGAAATGACTTCTCAAAACAAGACTACATTGTTAGCTGCCCTCTCCAGCATCTTCATTCACATTCCTAACACATTGGCCCTGGAGGATGAGTTGGAATGCTCTTTGCTCTCTGCTTCCATTTCTACATTCTCCTTTTGGCACAATCAGCAATCTTTCCCTCTTGAAGTTTATTGGATTAAAATTTTCTTCCCTATTCATACCGTAGTGATTATTGCATGCCATGCTGAGAGATCCTGTGCCAGTGTCTCCCATGTTGCACAGTCAAATCCAAAGTCCTTGAGAGTGTCCTTATATCAGTTCTTTTGGCCACCATGTGATCGCCTGCCCCATGCTAGTTCTCCATAAAATAGTCTTTTTAGCAAGTGTACATTTGGCATTCAAACAACGTGGCCAGTCCATTGGAGTTGGGCTCTCTAAAGCATAATTTGAATACTTGGCAGTTCAACTCGAACAAGGACTTCAGTGTCTTACCCTGCCAGGTGATCCTCAGAATCTTCCTAAGACAGTTCAAATGGAAGTGAATCAGTTTCCTGGTATGGTGCTAGTAGATTGTCCATGTTTCACAGGAATACAACAATGAGGTCAGCACAAAAGCTCTGTAAACCTTCGGTTTGGTAGTCAGTCCAATACCTCCTCTCTCCCAAACTTTTCTTCAGAGCCTTCCAAACATTGAGCTAGCTCTGGCAAAGTGTGCATCAATCTCGTTGTCAATGTGTACATCCCTGGAAAGTACACTACCAAGGTAAGTGAACTTATCTAGAGCATTCAAAACTTCTCCATTTGTTGTAAGTGATGGTTCCACATATGGATGGTGTGGTGGTGGCTGATGGAGCACCTGTGTTTTTTTGGTGTTAGTTATTAGGCCAAAATCAGCACAGGCAGCAGAGAATTGATCCATACTTTGTTGCATCTCAGCTTCAGAGGCTGCATTGAGTACACAATCATCTGCAAACAGAAAATCATGCACCAGCACTCCCTCCACTTTGGTCTTAGCTTGTAGCCTTTTCAAATTGAAAAAGTTACCATCAATACAGTAGCTGACCTTGATGCCATGTTTAGCCTCATTGAAAGCATTTGTCAACATGGCTGAAAACATCATGCTAAAAACCATAAGAGCAAGCACACAACCCTGTTTCACTCCATTGGTAACCGAGAAGGCAGGAGATCTTTGTCCATTATCCAGAACCCAGACAAACATGCCATCATGAAACTGATGTACAATACTGAGGAACTTCTCTAAGCAACTAGATTTTGACATCATTTTCCATAAGCCCTCAGAATTAACAGTGTCAAAGGCCTTGGTGAGATCTACAAATGTTGTGTACAGGCTTCTGTTCTGCTCCTGACATTTCTCCAGGAGTTGTCAGGCAGCAAACACCATATCAACTCTTCCTTGGCCATTTCTGAAGCCACACTGGCTCTCAGGTATATGACCATCCTTCAGGTGATGAATCAGCTTATTAAAGAGGACTCTAGCAAGAATTTTGCCAGAAATGATTAAGAGAGAGATCCACCTGTGATTGTCTCAGGACAACCTATTCCCTTTACCCTTATAGAGATGGACAGTGGAGGCATCCTTAAACTCCTGGGGGATAGCCTCCTCTTGCCATATAACCAGGAAAATTTCAGTCAGCTTTTGTTTGAGTAATGGTCCCCCTACCTTGTAAATCTCAGCTAGAATAGAATCAGAACCAGGTGCTTTGCCACATGAAAGGAGCCTAACAACCCTCAAAAACACTTCTTCAGTTGGAAGTTCAGCTAAGGAAGGATTGACTTCAACCTGAGGTAAACTGTCAATGGCCTCAGCATTGATTGATGATGTTCTATTGAGAACACTATGGCGGCAGCTCATCTCTCTAGGATTATGTCTTTATCACTAATCAAAGTGACTCCATTGGCACTAAATAGTTATGGTGCACCATAGGTTTTTGGTCCAAAAATAGTTTTCAGGGAATCATAAAAGTGCCTTGGATTGTTACTATCAGTATAAAACTGAATTTCATCTTCCTTCTTACTGAGCCAGGAATTATGCTCTCTCTAAACTTTGCTTGTACTTTGCTTTTGATGGGATTAAATGCTGCTTTCTTAGAGGTGGATGAACTATCCTGCTGGTAAATCCTGTGGAGTTCTCATTTTTCATTTAGCAGCTTCTAGATTTCCCCATCATTTTCATCAAACCCGTCTTGGTGTTCGTGACTGTTCTGATCTAGATGAGCAAATGCAGTGCTGTACACCAAATCTCTGAAAGCTGCCCACTTCTTTTCTGCTCCACTTTTGTCAACCGTGTGTTGGCTCAGCTTTCCCTCCATGTCCCTCCAAGTCAGCTGCAAACTGTTCTCACTCAGAGAAGAGCTCTAATTTGTTGACATTCATTCTTCTGGTAGTCATTTTGCCTTGGGGTTGGCACTTTTGATGAATGCTAATATTTAACTTGGAAAGGATAAATATGTGATCAATCCAGCACTCTGCACCACACATTACCTTTGTCACTCTCACATCTTGTCTATCTTTTCTCCTTACAATCACATGATATATTAGATACCAGCATTTGTTGCAAGGGTGCATCCATGAAGTTTTATTCTGCTTAGGAAAGTGGAAGTCTTATGATGAGAAGGTCTTGTGATGCACAAGTGTTCAGCAGTAAATGACTATTGCTGTTTTCAACTCCATTTCTCCCTAGGACTCCCTGCCAAGTCTGGTAGTCTGAGTCTGCTCTAGCATGAATATCACCCAGAATTATAAGCTTGTACTCTTTTGGCACATTGACAATAAGGGCCTCGAGGTCTTCATAAAATTTTTCTTTGACTTCATCAGGGTTTATCATGGTGGGAGCATAGGCACTGATGATGGTGACATAGTGTTCTCCTACAAGTGGCAATTGCATTGTCATGAGCCTGTTATTTACTCCTTTTGTCAGTCATGCCAGCTTGCTGATTAGAATAGTTTTGATTGCAAAATCCATGCCATCTTCACAGAACTCCCCTTCACTGCACCCACTCCAGAAAAAATGTATCCAGCTCCAACCTCAGAAAGTTGGCCTTCGTTTGCCAACCTTGTTTCACTCAGGGCTACTATTTGGATGTGATACATGTTGGGCTCTCTTGCAACAAGAGCAGTTCTTCTTTCAGGTCTGCTGGATTTTGTGTTGTCTATGTGTGCACATGTTCCATGTGCTGATGGTGAATGAAATCATCTTTGCAGAAGTTTTAGTACTTTTTTTGTATTTTGACCACATAGTGGGATTCCCTGCCTACCACAGTAATCAGGCTAGGATTGGGTAAGCAGGCAATGTTTAGGGCATCTTTTCTAGCCCCCTTCCTCACACCAGGAGGTGAGCAGTGTGACCCTTAAAAGTCTGCTCAGACACCCAGGGGGCTGCCAAATCCCTTTGCTGCTTCCAGTGAGAAATGACCCTATGGCCTGGGCTGCTTGTGTGCAGGGTTTTGACTACAGCTCCCAGTGTATCTGCACCTGCTGCTTCATCACTTGCCTATTGTCACATGACTTTGAGGCATAATAGTGAAATGGTATGGATGCTGTCTTTTGATTCATGTGTAAATTGGATTTAAATGAGGCAGAGCTTCACGAAGTCGTCAGCCTCACTCTCTCCTCCAGAGTCACCATAGTCCAGTGTCAGGACAGAGTCAAGACACCTGGCGATGGCACAGGATGCAGTGGATGACCTTGGCGTCTTCGGTATCTAACTAAGCTCTAAGTGCTCCACATCGCCTGCTTCATCTGCCTTCGTGGCTGTTGGAACAAACTGTTCTCATCAGTCCATTCCACCAGATGAAGTCTTCATATGCTTGGGGTAGACACCTCCTAAATCATCAATGGGTTTGAGAACCCTTGGTTAGCCTCAATCTGGTTTGGACTATCTGCTGAAACAGTTTACCTGGGTGTGGCTGCTGCACATGCTTCAGCTTCTTGGAGCCACGGGTGAGAGTTAGGTGGAACAGGTGGACCCCAAAGCTGGAAAGAGCCCTGAAAAAGGCTCGGCAGCCATCACACCAAATGTACTGGTACTGGTACTGATACTGGTCCTCCCTGAACACACCCTACTCTTTATATATGCTTGTTAATTATTTGATTCACCCTTGTAAATAATTGCCTTTTTTGTCTTAAAAATGACAGTTAAAGAATGAGAATCATTTTGAAGTAAAAACAAAAAAGTTGCAAAATAAATCATAATTACTACAGGAGTGGAAGCTAAAAATACTCAACATAATGTTAGGCTGCACACATAGAAGTTTAGAGTAAAGAGTGAGTAATGGGATATGAAGAAACTATAGTTTCCCCTGATCAGATCATACTTTGAGTAGACTCTTCAATTCTGGGCACAATATTGTAGAAGGGACATAGATAAGGTAAAAGAAGAAAATAAGAACAAGACTTGAAATAAACACTCTTTTTTTAAATCCAATATTATCTCATTTGATTTTCACAACAGTCCTAAAATGTAGGTTCTATTACTATCCCAATTTCACTGAAGGGAAAACTGAAATAAACAGAAGTTAACTGAATTACTGAGGGTCACACAATAAGTGTCTGTAGTCCTTCTGACTTCAGACCTAAAGCTCCCACTGAGCCACCAACTGCCTTGAGTTGGATTGGGTTCTGAGAATAGTAACCAGGATGTTATGGAAACTCAAGAACATGCCATATGGATATTTCTTGGAGGAACTAGGGGTATTTAATGTGAAGATGAGAAGAGATGGGGGTAATTATGCTGCCTTCAAATGTACAAGGATGCCATAGAAGAGGGAGTATACTTATTTTACTCAGCTCTAGAAAAAAAAACTAGAATTGATAAGCAGCAGCTAAAGAAGGTAGACTTCAGATCTAAATGATGAATATTGGACTTAGAGTTTGAAGTAATCTCAGAAGTCAAGCCTCAGTTCACTCATATCCCATATGAGGAAACTGAGTCCCAAAGTGCAAAAGTGATCTGCCAAAGATCATACAGCTAATAAGTAACTGAGCTGTAATTCAAAACCAGATTCTCTCACTTCGAAGCCAGAGATCTTTGCATTGAAATAGTTGGTTTCTTTTTGAAGAAATAAATGAATTTCTGTGACTAAGTAGATCTGGGAATTCTTAGTTACCATAAATTTACTTAAAAGAGGTGACTTGTTCCCCAACCAAAAAAATGAAGTAAGTGGTGTATTTTGTTATCCTCACTGGCACCCGGAGAACTGAGATTAAGCAAAGAGGAAATGTCTTCATATAGTTACTTTTAAAAAAACTGAACACAGTTCATAGTTACTTTATTTGGGCCACACACAATGCCCATCAGGCAATAAACTGGATGTGGGAGTTTGGTTCTTGTAATTCAGCCTCCATCATTTTCCCCTCTAATTTGGTTTTCATATTATATAGATAGTAAATATCCTCCCACAGATGTAGCAAAACCCGTCCAGCTAACTGAAAGAAGAAAAAAAACTAACAGTCTCCTGTCCAGGCCCTATTTCCTTATTTGTAAGACTTCGGAATTGGATGAATTCTAAGGTGTCTTTCCAATTCCCAATTCTAAATTGTGACTCCTTGCATCTCACAAATGGAAATAGAATCATCTCCAGCAATGACATACCTTACCTCCACCAGTCATTCTTGTTGGGTTCTCTTGACTCACTTTGGTTGACCATGAGCTGAGGACACTCGTATTCCACAAGTCTCCAGTTAGTTTTTTGCTTGTCAGTGTCCTTCCAGATACTAACAGCAATGCCCCCAGTCAGAGAGGGGTCTGGATCAAGATGAATGGTAGTGGGAGGAAGGACACTGTTTCACCTGTAGCAGGTGACACTGGCCTCTCAGAGTCTGGTAGACAACAAAATATGGCTTCAGAAAAGCAAGGTGTAACAGGAGCTAGGTTTCATACTGGTTCCTGCATGTCTTTGGCTTCTACATAGTAGCTAAAAAACTTTAGCTACATATAACAGAGAATTTGGATAGTTTGAATAGAGACCCTGAGTGAGACTCTGTCCCATCCCTTCTGAGGAAGTTGCCTCCCATTTAGAGCTCAAACTTCTACTCATCCTTTTTTTTTTCTGATCATACAACCCACAGTGAGATGCAATGAAGGGCATTATGGAATAGAAGATGGAGAGTTGGCATTGTTACCTGAAAGGGTGGATTTAAGTCTTTCCTCTAACGTATACTGGCTTTTAACCCTCACACAAGTTACTTCTCAATGCTCTAGGAAACTCTTTAAGATTCTAAATTTCAGACAAGCACTGATACACACTGTACCAATGAAATCACAGTTTTGTGCCAATTCTAATGAAACCAAAAGTAACCCATAGAATCTCTCCTTCCCAGATTTCAATGAAACTGGATGTTTCTGGCAGAGTTATCATTATCTGTGGTTGGTTTTGTTTGTCCTTCATTTTCAAAGAGGATCAATGTCATAACAGCATGATGTCTTTCTCATTTGTGATTTGGATTTAAGTGAGGCAGATTTGCTTCATGGTCTATTTCCTCCCAGAATAAATGTACTATCTTTTAATATTTATTGCACTGAAGAAAGAAGAACCCATTGAAGGTATTTTTATGGAATAGGGTGTTGGGGTGCATAGACTTTCTCCTGGAAACAACACAAATATGTGGTAAGAATAACAAAGGATCAGTAAACAAGTGACAATGGATTCATTTATACTATATTATTGGAGACAATGTGGGTTTTCTTAAGTCACAGAAAACTTGTGATAAGGTTAGTGGAGATTTTTTTCATGTCCTCTAAAAGTCAATGACAAAAATCACATTTTAGCTACTAACAAAAGGTCGATAACCTCAAAGGAATAAAAATTTTAAAGTGTGAAGGAAGGCAGCCTGCAACTTCCAAATTTCAATCTATATTAAAAAATAATAATCATTAAAATAATCTGGTATTCGGTAAAAAAAATAAAGTGAAGGATCAAGTGGATCAAGTAGAATAGATTAGGTACATAATATAAAATACTAAATGACAATGGTAATCTAGTGTTTAATCAAATCAACTATTCAAAATTTTAAGGGAAAATCTCACAATTGGATAGAAATTTCCAGGAAAACTGGAAATTTAGTTTGGAAGATATAAAGCATACACCAATATCTCATGCAATATACCAAGATAAGGTCAAAACGAATACATGATGTAGACATAAAGGATGATATTATAAACAAATTAACAAAGCATGAAAGATTTTACCTAATAAGGGGATAGAGCCAAGATGGCAGAGTAGAAACAGGGACCTGCTTCATCTCTCTCCATAAACACTCAAAATACGTGTAAATAATGACTAAACAAATTCTAGAGCAGCAGAAGCCACAAAATGACAAACTGAAACAGATTTCCAGCCCAAGAAAATCTGGAAGGCCAATAGGATGGGTCTGTGCATCAGGCTCAGAGCCTAGCACAGCCCATGCTGAGCTGGCACAGACAAGATAGGAGCAGGCCTCAGGGCACTGAATTTTATGTAGATGCTGCAGTTTCCAGACTTCTTGACCCACAAACACCAACAATAGCTTCAAAAATCAGTGGGAACACTCTTTCTTCTGAGTGATAAGGGAGTGTGGTCATGGTCCAAACCCAGCACTAGTCCCAGTCCCAGGGTGGCAGTACCCACTGCAGCAGAGGTGGCTGCCTCTGTAGCTCATGGCCTACAGGTGGTGGGGGAATTGAGCAGTTGATCTGGATGGCAGTCCTGAGTGGAGGTCCTAGGGTGAGGAGGATTGCTGATGTGGTGGAGCTGGTAGTAGCTATGGAGAGGGAATCTTACTCACAGTTCCAGGGCAGAAAAAACTGTTTCTGGTTGCTCTCAGAGAAGAGTGTGGTCAGAAAAGAAGTAAACACCTCTCCCTTGATTATACCACTTGACATACCACTTTGGAGGAACTGAGAACTTACAGGTCCCTAGAGATGTCTCTGAAAATAGCTGCACAAAACCCCTGAAACTTGGGGCAATATACTTAACAAGGGGCTCAAAAGACAAGTAATTAACTGGGAAATGTCCAAAAACAGGGGAAAATAAGACTACGGAAGGTTACTTTCTTGGTGAAAAGATATTTTCTTCCATCCTTTTAGATGAGGAAGATCAAAACATACAACTGGAGAAAGTTCAAAGCATACAACCAGAGAAAGATAGCAAGGTCAAGGTTCATACATCCAAAGCCTCCAAAAAAAAATGAAATGGTCTCAGGTCATAGAAGAGCTCACAAAGGATTTTGAAAATCAAGTAAGTGAAGTAGAGGCAAAATTGGGAAGAAAAATGACAATGATGCAAGAAAACCATGAAAAATGAGTTAATGGTTTGCTAAAGGAGATCCCCAAAAATGCTGAAGAAAATAACACTTTTAAAAATAGACTAACCCAAATGGCAAAAGAGGTCCAATAGGCGAATGAGGACAAAAATACCTTAAAAAGTAGAATTGGCCAACTGGAAAAGGAGGTTCAAAAGCTCATTGAAGAAAATAATTCTTTAAAAATTTGAATGGAGCAGATGGAAGCTAATGACTTTATGAGAAACGAAGAAATTATAAAAACAAAACCAAAAGAATGAAAGAATAGAAGACAATGTGAAGAATCTCATTGGAAAAACCACTGACCTGGAAAATAGATTCATGATTAAAAAGAGCCCAGATTTCATCTTACAAGAAATTATCATTTTAATTTTAGTTTCAATTATAATTCACAATTTTTTTAAATTTCTAATTTATGAAATAAAAAGCATTTCCATAACATAGTAGAAAAATAAAAAAACATAATTGCACATGAAACTACAAATATACTATGTACAACATGTTATTCCTTTTAAATATTCAACCAAGTATTACGTACATTTCTCTTTCTTTTCTTTTCATCTCTCTTTTTCCTCTCCCTAGACATAGCTACCATTAGACACAAATATGTATATGTATATCTACCATTGAGTGTGCATGCTATTCCCTCCTTAAGTCAAATGTAATGAGAGTAAGCTTCCCTTTTCCCCTCCTTTGAAAAAACTTTTTCTTGCCTCTTTTATGAGAAATAATTTGCCCCATTCCATTTCTCCCTTTCTCCTCCCAATATATTCCTCTCTCACACCTTGATTTTATTTTTTTAGATATCATCTCATCCTATTCAACTCAGTCTGTTTTGTGCGTGTGTGTGTGTGTGTGTGTGAGTGTGTGTAATCCCTCCAACTACCCAAATACTGAGAAAAGTTTCAAGAGTTACAAATATTATCTTTCCATGTAGGAATGTAAACAGTTCAACTTTAGAAAGTCCCTTATGATTTTTCTTTCCTGTTTACCTTTTCATGCTTCTCTTGATTCTTGTGTTTGAAAGTCAAATTTTCTATTCAGTTCTGGTCTTTTCATCATGAATCTTGAAAGTTCTCTATTTCATTGAATGAACATGTTTTCCCATGAAGCATTATCAGTTTTGCTGGGCAGGTGATTCTTGATTTTAATCCTAGTTCCTTTGACTTCTGAAATATCATATTTCAAGTCCTTCGATTCCTTAATGTAGAAGCTGCTAGATTTTGTGTTATCCCGATTCCCAATTGTATTTCCATAATATGCAAATTGTTTCTTTCTAGCTGCTTGAAGTATTTCCTTCTTGACCTAGGAACTCTGGAATTTGGCTACAATATTCCTAGGAGTTTCATTTTTCTGATCTCTATTTTGCCCTTTGGTTGTAAAATAATAGGGCAGTTTTCCTTAATAATTTCATGAAAGATGTTGTCTAAGCTCTTTCTTTTAATCATGGCTTTCAAGTAGTCACATAATTCTTAAATTGTCTCTCCTGGATCCATTTTCTAGGTCAGCTGTTTTTTCAATGAGATATTTTACATTGTCTTCTATTTTTTCATTCTTTTGGTTTTGTTTTGTAATTTCTTGGTTTCCCATAAAGTCATTAGCTTCCATCAGGGGCAGGTCGGTTGTAGTGGATAGAGCACCAGTGGAGGAGTCAAGAGGACCTGAGTTCATATCTTATCTCAGACACTTGACACTCACTAGCTGTGTGACCTTGGGAAAATCACAACTCTAATTGCCTCATCCTGGGTCATCTCCAGTCATCCTGATGAATATATGGTCACTGGATTCAGACGGCTCTGGAGGAGAAGTGAAGCTGGTGACCTGCACAGCCCTCCCTCACTCAAAACAAAGTCAAATGCAAATCATGTCATTATTTCTCTGATGGTATGGTCTTCTTCAGCAACAAAGGACAAACACACACAGCTTCCATCTGATCAGTTCTAATTTTTAAAGAACTGTTTTCTTCAGTGAGTTTTTGAACCTCCTTTTCCATTTAGCTAATTCTGCTTTTTAAAGTATTCTTCTCCTCATTGGCTTTTTGGACCTCTTTTGCCAATTGAGTTAGCCTATTTTTAAAGGTGGTATTTTCTTCAGCATTTTGGGGGTTTTCTTTAGCAAGCTGTTGACTCACTTTTCATGATTTTCTTGCATTGCTTTCATTTCTCTTCTCCATTTTTCCTCCACCTCTCTTACTTGATTTTCAAAATCCTTTGTGAGCTCTTCTATGACCCAAGACCATTGCATATTTGTTTTGGAGATTTAGGAAGCAGAAGCCTTGACTTCCTCTGACAGTATTCATTATTCTTCCTCATCTGAAAGGATGGGAGAAAATACCTATTCACCAAGAAAGTAACCTTCTATAGTCTTATTTTTTTCCATTTTTTGGGCATTTTCCCACTCAGTTACTTGACTTTTGAGTCCTTTGTCAAGGGTACATTCCAGAGACCTATAAGTTCTCAGTTCCTCTAAGGTGGCACAATCAAGGGAGTGGAGTTATTCCTCTCCTGGTCTGCACAGTGGTCTGGGAGCAAACAAAAACTTTTCTGCCTAGAATCTATGAATAGAATCTTCTCTCCACAACCACCTCCAGCTCCACCATGCCACCACACCTCCTCACTCCAGGGCCACACTCAGGCCTGAGATTGAGATCAGGGGCTCAATATCCCTAGGGCTTTAGGCAAAGGGCTCTCAGGGTCGCCACTCAGGGCTGAGATTCAGATCAGCTGCTGAATTCCCCCAAGGGCTTTAGGTGGAGGACTCCAAAAATGGATGCTGTTGCTGTAGTGGCTGTTGCTGGTGATCCAGGCCACTTCCCCTCTCCAGAGCTTTCTCACTGACCTTTGAAGCTGTCTTTGGCATTTATGGGTTGAGCAATCTGGGAACTGCTGCTGCCAATGACTCTCCAAAGCTTGCTCCATGTCCTGTCCCTGCTGCAGCACTCAACCTATGCTGGGCTCTGCACCCAGTGCGATAGACCTTTCCTGTCAGCCTTCCAGGTTGTCTTGGGCTGGAAATCTCTTTCACTCTGTCGTTTGGCGGCTTCTGCTGCTCTAGAATTTGTTTAGAATCATTTGTACAGGTATTTTATGGGCTATATAGGGGAGCTTCTACAGATCCATCTTTCTACTCTATCATCTTGGTTCCATCCCCCCATTACAAGAATTTATCAAGGAAAAGTGCCTTAATATTCTAGAATCTGAGTGTAAAATAGAAATTGAAATAATTCACCAGTAACTTTCTGAAAGAAGTCTCCAGAAGAAAACTCCTAAGAATATTGTAGCCAAAGTCCAGAGCTCCCAGGTCAAGGAGAAAATATTACCTAGAGCTAGAAAAAACAGTTCAAGTATTGTGGAAATACAATCAGGATAGCACAGGATTTAGCAGCTTCTACACTAAGGGATCAAAGGCTTGCAATATTATATTTCAAAGGTTAAAGGAGACAGGATTAAAACCAAGAATCACCTATCCAACAAAACTAAGTTTAATCCTTTGGGGGAAAATTGAAATTTCAATGAAATAGAAGACTCCCAAGCATTCTTGTTGAAAAGACCAGAGCTGAATAGAAAATTTGACTTTCAAATACAAGAATCAAGAGAAATCTGGAAAGGTAAACAGAAAATGGAAGTGATAAGGACTCATCAAAGTTGGTCTGTTTACATTTCTACATGGAAAGATGATATCTGTAACTCTTGAGACCTTTCTCTGAAGAAGTAGTGTAGTTGGAGAGAATTACATATGTGTGTGTGCATTATACATGTGTGCATATGTATGTGTTCATATGTATCTGTATATAGATAGATAGACAGACAGATGATAAATAGATATAGACAGAGTGCACAGGGTGAGCTCAATATGAAGGGAGAATACCTGAAAAATAAAATTAAATTTTGAGAGGTATGTACTGGGAGATAGAGAAAGAGGGGGGTAAAGTGTAGCAAATCATCTCACAGAAAAGAGGCAAGAAAGAGCTTTTACAATTGAGAGGAAGAGGGAATGTGAAAGGGAATAAGTGAGCCTCATTTCATGGGATTTGGCTTAAGGAGGGAATAACACACTCAGTTGAGTATGGAAATCTATCTTAACATGCAGTAAAGTGGAGGGAAGGGGATTGGAGAGGGAGACTAATAGAAGGGATAGCAGATTGGAGGAAAGGGTAATCAGAAGTAAATACTATTGTGGGATGACAGGTCAAAGAAGAGAATGGAATAAATGGAGGGCAGGACATTAAAGAGAGAAATGTGGTTGGTTTGTCGCAATATGACTGTTATGGCAGGAGTTTTCATGGCTACACATGTATGAGCTAAATTAAATTGCTTGCTTTCTAAATGAGGTTGGATGGGGAAGAAGGATGGGAGAAAATGTGGAACTTGCAGCTTTAAAAATGAATGTTAAATATTGTTTTTGCATGCAACTGTAAAATATGATGTACAGGCAATGTATAGATGTATAGAAATATATCTTGCCCTACAGGAAAAAGAGGGGAGGAGGACAGGAGAAAGGGGATGATAGAAGGGAAGAAAAATTGGGGGAAGGGGTGGATGAGGTGCAGGCTGTCCTGGGATGGGTGGTCTGGAGAGATTAAGAGGAAGTTTGGAATTCTTGTGGAAGTGAATGTTGTAAACTGAAAAAAAAATAAATTATATATTTAAAAAAAAGGATTTTACCTGATAGACCAATGGATAATGAAAAAGTTTGTGTCCCAAGAAGAGACAGAAAGGATCAGAAGAAGTAAAATGAATAGTTTCAATTGCACAAAATACAAAAGGTTTTGCACAAGCAGAACCAAGGCAGCTAAAATTAGAAGCAAAGCAAGCATCCATGAAAATACTTAACAGGGTTCGTTTTTTTTTTTTTTTTCTGATAAGGTCCTCATTTGTTAAATATAAAGTAAGCTGTATCAAATTTATAAAAGTAAGAGCCATTCCCCAATCGATAAATGGTCAAAGGATATGAACAGTATCTTCAGAGCAAATGAAAATTATCAATAATTTTACAAAAAATGATCTAAGTCACTGTTGCCGAGAGAAATGCAATTTAAAACAACTCTCAAATATCACCTGGCACCTATAAAATTGTGTAACATCACAGAAAAGAAAAAAGACAAATGCTGGAGAAATGTGGAAAAACTGGGACACAGATGCACTGTTGGAAGAATTATGATCTGTTTCAAGCATTCTGGAAAGCAATTTGGAACTATGCCCAAATTGTGCTTGCACTTTAACCAAGCAGATTTCAAAGGAAAAGTACCCGTATCCACAAAAATTATTTATAGCCGCTCTTTTTGTGGTGGCAAAGAATTGTAAAGTGAAGGGATGCCCAGCAATTGAGGAATGGCTGAACACAATGTGGTTTATAAGTGTGATAAAATACTATTGTGCTACAAGAAATGATGAGTAGCATGATTACAGAAAAACCTGGGAAGACTTGCATAAACTGATGCAAAGTATAATAAGCAGAGTCAAGAGAACATTGTACATAGTAATAATACCATTGCAATGATGATCAAGTGTAAAAGACTTAGCTCCTCTGATCAAGACAATGATTCAAGATAGTTCTAAATGATTCATGATGAAAAATGTTATCCACTACCAGAGAACTCACTGATGAACTCTGAGTGTAGATTGAACTATAATCTTTTCATTTATTTTATTTTCCTTGATTTAAAAAAAACAACTTTACTAATATGGAAATTTGCATTGTATGATATCATATTATTTATTGTTTCAATGGGTGAGGAAGGGCATGGATGGAGAAAAGCAATTTCATGCTCAAAATTTTAAAAAGAATTTTAAAATGAAGGAATGATGGAAAGTAGAGATACATGAATAAAGTATTGAAAAAAGAAAATCTTTCAGGACACAGGCTTGTGGGTTGTTCCATTATTCATATTCATTATTTCTTGGTGCCAGGTAAATAGCTTAAAATAAAATAATGGTGCTGATATAAACACTATGGGCCAATCTATAAGTCTGAATCTGGAAGCAAGAGTTCTCTGCACAGTGTAAATGACCACAAATATTATTAAGATAACTTCATCCATGACAGAAAGCCTATATTACATAACCTAATCAGATACAGTAAAACCCTTAAAGATCACCTAGTCTTTCTCCCATTTTATAAGTAAGAAAATAAGACCCAAGGGGATTAATTTATTTACCAAAGTCACATTGCTTGTCTGTGGAAGAACTGGATCTGCCCAAACAGTGTTTATGCTTTATTTCCTTTGTCTTTGGCTTTCTAAATGGAGTCACAATACTGTAGTCTCTTTTTATACAGAACCCCCTAAAAATCCTTCTTGAGCAGAAAAGATTAAGAGTACATGCTTTTAAGTAATATGTGTGTGAGTGTGTATACACATATAAAATCTCATGGAAATAACTTTCTGAGATTAAGAAAACATTTTTATCTTTAAAAATAAATTTTAAAATTTAAATTTTGTTATATATTATATTTAAAGATATAACAGAATTGTTGCTTTTTAATCCAATCATATGCATTATTCTCACACATAGTGAGAAAATCTTTTTCTCAACTCCACCAGAAATCTCAGGATCAAATCCTTTATGAAGCAATCAGTTATGAGGAACTGAGGCACAAGTGTGAATATGGAATCATTCTAGCTTTCTTTGAACTCCTGGTATACCCATTTCCTCTCATAATCTCATATTTTTCATGGTCAAATAATAATATCTCCGGATTCTCATTATTTTTCTTTCTAGCCATTCCTTTTCCAATCAGATAGAGAAAGAAATCACTTGTCAGGAGGAAGAGAGAAAAAAAAGAGATAATATATTCTCTTCTAGTCTGTCTTCTCCAAATGCAAGTCCTTCAACTGGCATGACAGGCAGAAAAAAAAGAAATTCCTATGATTGTTCCTGCCCTCCTGCCAATGACTTCATTGATGAGCTTTCCCAAATAGACCTGAGCAATGGCTTGACCAAATTTAGTTCTTAGCAGTGATTGATTAAATGTGACAATTAAAATTAAGTATCTGTTAGATAGAAGGTAGTCTCAAAAATAGGCCATGACAGTTTTCTTGTCCTCAAAGAACTTACAATCTCTATGAGGTGTGGAGCATGATGCATATATAAGTATGATACAAGGTGTGGCAAGGGCAAGGACTGTGATAAGGGCAAAAGAGAGAGCTGGACAAAGAAATTTCTTTTATGGTCTTCACTCCAGAGGCAAGGATGTAAAGCTGGCTTTCTGTTGGCCTTAGACCCAAGGAATTGCTGGTGGTTGCTTTAACCACCTTTAATCAAGTGAATATAATGAGTGATAACAAAAGGTTTGCTGACAACTTTTGGCTGAATATGGAATTGTGAAAGATATATTAAAAACTTTCTCTTCCTTTTTGAATATGCATCTGGACATTTATTTTCCTTGTTAACCTTCTTATATAAGCTACTGGTATCTGAACTTTGCTGATTTCACAGTTCAATCAGTAAAAAAAAAAATTGTCAAAACTGCTTGCCCTTTGTACTTATATTTAGTTATCATTCCACTATATATAAGTTGTAGTTTTAAAAAATAAAGACCTATTTCAGCTTTAGGTTTTAATAGCTTTAAGCCTATGTGTGTTATATTAAACATGTACACATACCACCAACACATTATAAACATACACACAAATACAAATTTTAAGGAATCAGAAAAAGATTGAATGAAAAAATTAAATTATTTGTCTTTATTATATTTTTAATGATACTAAATATTTTTGCTCTCTCTGAAATATTAACAGTAGTAAGATCATTGTGATTAAAAGTCTTTCATTATTTTTAAAAAAATCATTGTTTAACATTTTGTAATACAGAGAAATAAGGTGAACATAAGGTCAAAATGTACATAACAAAAGTGTATATAAAATAAGGGCAAAAGAGAGTGTCTACAAAGTGTGCTAATAAAATCTGAGCAAGGGTAGATCTCCTTAGTGGAGATCCTCACAGAGACTTCATGGAGGAGGTAACCTTTGGGCTGCATCTTAAAGGAAAGAAAGCTTCTCCATAAGCTCCCCTGGGAACAGTCCTACTTACTGACCTGAAATAAAGTTTGTAGTTGCTAGGATACATGCAGAAATTATTTTTTTTCCCTTATGGATCTAGCATGATTATCATTTGTCATAACCAGTTACACATCTTGGATAACAAAGGGAAAAATATCATAAAAGTCCTTGAAAAATCATGGACAAATATCTTGTATTTCTGGGGCTCTCTTTACACTTAGTTTGCCAACTAGGTCTAGAATATCAAGTGTTTATCACAATCTGACAATGACCCTTTGACCTCTGTTTCAGAAAATATTTTGAGAAAGAGCATCTCTCCAATATCTCCTCTGGAAAACTGAGGCAAGTCATTCACTGTGTCCTGCTTGAGTGGACACAAAGGTAAAACTTCCTCTCAGTACTTTGCTTAAAGAATATATTAATTATAGGCATCCTTCTTACTTTTAAAGTTCTCCTCTATTTCTTTTTGGCCATTCTAATTATTTGTTTACATGGAATCTGCCATACCTTAGCAATGTCTCATTTCTTTTGACTTAGACAATGTATCCTATCATTTTGTAAAAAATTAATTTCTCCTGCTCAAATGGGTTCTTTTGACTCAGTATTAGATACTTCAGAAGAATACCTAAGCCCATCTGATAAGAGATGTGTGCACTGGTGGAGAGGATCTGAGATATTGTTCAAGTCAGACAACCACAACAATCTTCTCCTCTTCCTGGAGCACTTTCCATTAATCACCTCCGCAATCACCTCCTCCACAATCACCTCCTCCCCCGCAATCACCTCCTCCCCCGCAATCACCTCCTCCCCAATTACTTCCTCCCCCACAATCACCTCCTCCCCAATTATCTCCTCCCCCACAATCACCTGCTCCCCCGCAATCACCTCCTCCCCAATTACTTCCTCCCCCACAATCACCTCCGCCCCCAAAATCACCTCCTCCCCAATTACTTCCTCCCCCACAATCACCTCCTCCCCAATTATCTCCTCCCCCACAATCACCTCCTCCCCCAAAATCACCTCCTCCCCAATTACTTCCTCCCCCACAATCACCTCCTCCCCAATTACCTCCTCCCCCCATGCAACTCTCTCCCAAGGGATCACCAACTCCACAATAATTGCTCCCTAAGTAAATATCCCCTTGGGTACCAGGGCAATGTAGAATATGTCCATCAGTGAAAGTATCCGGTGAAAGGCAATTTCCATGGTTTACGGGAAAATTAGGATAGCTGTGAGCTGACACTGTATAGGGTAAATGATGAACATTACTTCTGTTCAAAGAATTCCCCTGACTGCGTCTTTGGGAAGCAGCACAGCATATCGAACACAATATAAAAAAAACAATCGAAAGGAAAAACAAAACAGGAATCACTGTTGCTAAAATAACATCCATGTTCTTCAGTAGTAAGTTCATTCAGCATCCAGATGGCATCAATAAGGACAGCGTAGTCTTGTCCACTTCTTCAATTAGGTGCCAAACTTTTTCTTCCTTCCAGCAGCTGCTGTTTCTTAAAGCTCACATAGAGTCACTTGTCCCTGGAAGTCTGTTCGTAGTAATATTTTCCATTTCTTCTGAATTCATGCATATCACATTATATACAAACGCTCTCCTTTAGTAGAAGCATCTGGAAAAACAAAACTTAAGAAATCATAGGAAAATTAGATTTGGAGACGAAAAGCTTTAGGCTGAATATCTACATTCATAAATCTCTTCCTAAGTTATTTTTTCAAGCAAGGAAGCAAGCAACATTTTCTTTCTACTTCTACGTCTAACACTGTGCTAAGTGCTCAATCTGCAAAGAAAAAGGAAATTCAGTCCCTGTCTTTCAGCAGAAAGCAAGAACAAATATTTAAGTAGAGACAAAATGCAAACAAATTAGAAACAAAGTTGTCGTAGGAGAAGGCAGAAGAAGCTGAGGGTCTGGTGTGGAGAAAGGGAAACCAGAAAAGTTTTCAAGCAGAAGGTGGCATTTGTTCTAAGACTTCAAAGGCAAAGCAGGGATTCCAAGACAAGAAGATGAGGAATTGGGCTCATCTAGTGCAAGGGCACAGAAATGGGAGATTTACTTAACTAGAAAGATAATATCATCTACTTCCCAGAGTTGTTGTAAGGTTCAAGTGCAATATTTTCTCAAGCAATGAGCACAGTGCCCCATACATAGTAGGCAATTAATAAAAGTTTATTTCCTTCTCTTCCTCAATATAATTTTGTGGTTTGTACCTATTTACTGCTATGTTTCTGTACTTCCAGCTTGATTCCTTATTTTCTTCAGTCACTTCTCCATCTTGTTAATCATCTCGCTCTCCTTACCTAGTGGTTCCTTATCTTCAAACATGCTAAACCTCACAACCTTTAAAAATCCCTTCATTAGACTCTACTATCATCTTAAGCTGTCAGCCCATATCTCTTCCTCCTTTCACAGCAAAACTCCTGGAAACAGCCATGTCCGCTCAATTTCCTCTGCTTTTCAACTCCCTCTTCCTCTTCAAAATACAGTCGTGTTCTTAACTTAGAACTTAACTCTTAACAACTGAAAATTTTCTATCCAAAATTACCGGTGATTTTAAAATTGCCAAATCAAATAGTGTTTTGTTCCTCCCCATCCTTTTTGACCTCTCAGCTGTTTTTGACACTTTTTGATTCCTTCTTCTTCTAGATACTAATATTTCTCTGGATTTTTGTCATACCATGCTCTCCCGGTGTTCCTCCTAATTGTCTGAATGCTCCTGAGTCATTTTTGTTGATTCATCATTCTTTTCATTACCTCTAATTCTAAGTGTTTCCAAAAGATCTGTCCTGGGATCTCTCTTTTTTTTTTTTCCTCATACTATCTCTTTCAGTAACTTCCTCAGCTCCCACGAGATTGAGTCATCCTCTTAATGTGATGGGAGACATTAAGGCCAACATCACCTTTCTTTTATATTATTGCAATATCCTCCTAACTCGTCTCCTTGCCTCAAGTCTCTCCCTACTCCAGTCTATCCTTCACACACAGAGTAAAGTGATTTTTCTAAGCACAGATCTGACATGTCACTTCCCTACTTGATAAACTCAGTGGTTTCCTATTGCCTTTAGAATAAAATGTGAATTCCTATTTAATTTTTAGAACCCTTTTTCATCTGGCCCAATCTGTCTTTCTAGACTTGCAACATGCTACGTCTACTTCTATACTCTGTGAGCTATATAATTTTCATTTTTTTATTACTCACATATGACTCTCCATTTCCCAACTCTATTCTTTGAATTGGCCATCCCCAATTTGTGTAGTACATTTCCTCCTCACTTCTACCTCACAGAATCCTTCTCTTCCTTTAAAGAGTTCTAATACCACTTTCTACATGAAGCTTTTCCTGATTTCCCTGACTGCTGGTACTCTTGTTCTCTAATTACTTTGTATTTACCTTGTCTTTATTTTGTGTATACTTATAAAAATACTAGTTTTCTTCCTTCTTAGAATGAAACTCTTTTGGATGGGATACTTTCACTCTTTTCCTTTGTATCCCTAGCACCTGCCAAGGTACTGATACATATTATAGCACTTGATATATGTTTGTTGGTTGCTTGCTTGACTTAGGTAAATAATCTCCAGTATGTTTTAAAAATGCCAACTAAAAATGCGAAATGTTCAGAAAATAGATCATGATAAAAATGAAAACAGAAAAGCAGTAAAATAAATATTTCCTACAGGAGTGGGAATCAGCTATGTGATATCAGCATGACTTTCGGCTCCATTCACAGATATTTAGAATGAAGATTGAGTAAGGGATATAGAGAAATTATTGTTTCCTCTTATAAAATTACATTTTGACTGCTGTCTCCAGTTTTCAGCACCATATTATAGAAAAGACACAGACAAAGGTAGGCAAGACACTAAGTATTTATATACTACTTACAATGTGCCAGGCCTGAACTAAGCACTTTATTTTTTAACCAATATTATCTCATTTGGTCTTCATAGCAAGCCCAAGATATAGCTACTATTACTATCCACATTTTACAGAGAAAGAAACAGAAAGAAGCAGAAGCTATCTGAATATCCCAGAGACACGTAGTAAGCTTCCAAAGCCATATTTGAAGTTAGGTTCTCCTGACTTCAGGTCCAAAGTTCCTACTGTGCCTTTAGTTGAATTGGGTTCTGAGAATGATAACCAGATGGTTTAGAAATTCAAGACCTTGCCAAATGGACACTTCTTATAAGAACTAGGGGTATTCAATGTGAAGAAGAGAAGAGATGGGCGTAAGAACTAGGGGTATTCAATGTGAAGAAGAGAAGAGATGGGGTAACTGATGCTGCCTTCAAGTGTGCATAGATGCCCTGGAAGAGGGAGTGCATTTATTTCATTCAACTCGAGAATGCGGAAGTAGAATTGCTAAGCAGTGGCTAAAGGAAGGTTGATTTTAGCTCAATACAAGGAATAGTTGGACTTGCAGTTGCAAAGAACCTCAGAGGTCATCTAGTCACAATTAAATCATACTACAGATGAGGAAATTGACTGCAAACAAGCAAAAATGACCTGCTGAATATCATACAGCTAATAAGCAGCTGAACCTTAACTCAAAGCCAGATGCTCTGACTTCAAAGACAGGGATCTTTGCACTAAACCAGTTTTTTTTTTCTTTTTGAATAAATCAATAAATTTCTGTGACTAAGTAAAGCTTGGAATTATTAGTTACCTAGAATTTCACTTAAAATTGATCATTTATTTCCCACCAAAATTATGTATATATGTATATGTATACATGTATGTATATATATAATATATATGATATTGATATACATGGTAATGAAACTTGCACCACTAGCTAACTTAGCTAGTGGTGCAAGTTTCATTATCTTCATGGGCATCTGGAGAGCTGAGATTAACCAGTGAGGAAATGTCTTCATATTTTTAATTTTAAAAAATAAAACACCTTTTTTTTTCTCCCCACCTCATTTTACAGATTAGAACCAGGGACAAACAGGCTTAACTGATTTGCCCAGGTTTACACAGCTAGTGAGTATCTGAGGCTGGATACGAACTCATGAAGATGAGTCTTCTTGATTCCAAGCCCCGGGCTCTATCTACTGTACCACCTAAGTACCCCCAGGCTCTTTTAGTTAACTGAGAAGGAAGGAAAAGAACAGGAAAACAGGAAAGAAATGAAATGAAAGGAAGAGGAAAAAAACATATTGCCCGCCCTGAGCTCCAGTTTCCTTATTTGTAATACTCAGGAACTGGATCATATGATCTCTAAGGTCCCTTTCAAATTCTGAATCTATGTCTTTACTTCTCATAAATGGTAACAGAAACATCCCAAGGTGAGGACATACTTTGTCTCTACCATCCATCCCTGCTGAGCTCTCTTGGCTCACTTTGGTGGGCCCAGAACTGAGGAGACTCCTGCACCACTATTCTCCACTCAGGGTCCTGGAAGTTTTTTGCTGTTTTTGTCTCAAAGAAGATCATGCTGTCAGAGAAATGATAACATGACTTGCATTTGACTTTGTTTTGAGTGAGGGAGGGCTATGCAGCTAACCAGCCTCACTTCTCCTCCAGAGTCATCTGAATTCAGTGACCAGATATTCATCAGGATGACTGGAGATGACCCAGGATGAGGCAACTGGGGTTAAGTGACTTGCTCAAGGTCACACAGCTAGTGAGTGTCAAGTGTCTCAGGTGATATTTGAACTCAGATCCTCCTGACTCCTGCACTGCTGCTTTATCCACTGCACCACCTAGCTGCCCCTACACATTCTTTGATATGTTTTTCTAAAAGGAAAGATCACTTTTGAGAGGTCAACAATCAACTTAATCAAGCACATGTATCATTCACTTAGTTCAAGGGGAAAAGTCAGCACTCTGAACTTCAGAGAAACTACAGAGAAATCAAAATCAACAGACAGTTGACCATAATCAATACCTACATCATAGATCAACAGACAGATAACTATCTGACCATACATACATAGTTACCAGAGAAAGAAGCACCAACATCTGGGTTTTCAAAGTGGGCAGGAGGGATGGGAGAGGGGGGTTAAAAGGATAGGGGTGGGGGTTCTTAGCAGCTTCCCAGATTCTCCTCTGGCCAAATAAACACTTCCATTTGGTAAGCCCCAAAGTAAAACCTCACCTCAGCCTATTTATATTTTTTTTTAGAGCCAGAGGGCATCACAACCCTTGAGAACCAGTCCCTCATTAACAAAAGGTGTAGACTGTCCTACAAATCTCCCGTAATCAAACTGCCCTTAATGGGCCAGTGCATTAAGGGTTGGGGAAGAGCTTTAATCTCATTAGCATTGCAGGGAGCCATCTGGGTGCAATGGCCAGATATTATTCTGGAGGACTGGAGGTGACCCAGGATGCAATGGGAGAATCTGACCTTTTTAAGCTAAGATCTTTTCAGTTTTCACTCTGAGTGAGGTAGTGCCCATTCAATGAATAGGCCTCTTTAAGAAGTGAGTCAAGGGAGGACCCCTTAATAAAAAAAGAAAAAAATCAAACTGGGAGAGGAAGACCCTCAGGGTTGCTGGCCAAAAGAGAAACAGTTATTATCTAATTCACTCTGAGCCAGGAGAGCCCAAAAAACCAACATTAAATGGTGCTTGAGCAGAGGTATTGTTGTCTAATCTACAAGCTCCAAAGTGAAATGGGTTTAAGGCTTGGATTTTGAGAAAGAAATCTAGCCAGTAAACCCCAAGTTAACTAGGGAGCCACTGGAAGCAGCACATCCAATGAGAGAGAGAGAGAGAGAGAGAGAGAGAGAGAGAGAGAGAGAGAGAGAGAGAGCTGGATAATGATGAAAGGCAGTGGGAGGGAGGGCTCTGTTTTACCTGCAGCAGCAAACGTTGGCCTCTCAGAGTCTGGTTAAAAAGCAAAGGATGGCTTCAGAAAAGCAAGGTGTCTGAGCAGCTAGGGTGCACCCCTAGTTCTTGACTATCTTCCTTTGACTGCTGCTATATAGTCTTAAAAAATAACTTCAGCCACATATAGAAGGTTTTCTGGACAGTTCTATTAAAGGACCTGAGTCAGCCTTTGTCCCACCCTTTCTGGGTAGGGTGCCTCCCATTTTGAGCACAAACTTCCACCCTTCTTTTTTTCCTGATCAGTACAACCCACAGCGAGATACAATTCTCTCTAGTAGATGATAGAGAGCTGATCTTGGAGCCTGAAATGGCAAGTTTAAGTCTTGCCCCTAACATACACTGCTTTTTATCTGTACACAAGTCACTTCTCAGTAATCCAGGAAACTCTACTGATACACATTGGTGGAGGGAGCTTCCTCCTTCAAATTGAGAGTCCCCAGCATTTACTGGGGATGGAGTGCTTTTAATCTGTCACTATATGCAGTAACAAACATTTCTGACTGACCTCTCCTCTTGTTGGTGTCATGAGACTCTAAGTTCCATAAGGGCAATGACCATCTTATTATCTTCTTGTCACAGCTCTGGATATCTATCACACTGCTTTGTACAGAGAAGATACTTAATAAATATTTGTTGAATGTTTAACACCTCTTGGAAACAAAAGTTATCCTGTCTTGCAGAAGCCCCCTGATTTTCTGGACAATCAGAGAAAGTTTACTTTAAAAATATAGAGCCATAATTGGGCATTCTAGCACCCAGGTCAAAGTCCAGGCTTCCCCACCTTAGTTAGGTATCTACTTAAGTGAATTCAAGAATTTATCAGTGTGGAAGGTGACAACTACAAGCAATCCACCTCTCATTTTTGTATAATTCTTGTCCTTGTGTTTTCATAAATCCATAATAGAGAATCTAGGCAAAGTGAAAGAGTCCTTCCTCCTGTTAACTCTATTAGTCAGCCAGAGTACTCGATCAGTTCAAAGCAAGGCCACTTGGTGAAATAGTGCATAGTAAGAGCGATGTAAGGTATATTCAGGGAAAGCTAGCAATTCTGGGATGAGGGCTGCTTTCCACCTTTGCTGTTCACCTGATTCACCCAACTCTCACCTGTGGTTCCAAGAAGCTGTAGCGTGAACAGTGGCCATACACTGGTAAACCATTTTGGCAGATGAGCTAAACCAGGTTGAGGGTAACCAAGGGGTCTCAACCCTTCAATGAGTTGGGAAGTGTGTCTACCTCAAGCATGTGAAGACTTTGGAATGGCTGGATAAAAATAATTTGTTTCAACAGTCATAATGGAGGTGGAAGCAGCTGCTATGGAGCACTTAGAACTTGGTTAGCCATCGAAGGCACCAAGGTCATCCACTGTATCCCAACCCATCGCCAGTCATCTCCACTTTGTTCTACCACTGGAGAGAGAGACTGACAACTTCATGCAACTCTGCCTCACTTAAAGATAACACCTATACTGTTTTACCATTTTTTACCGATCTGAAAGTCCTGTGGCAATAGGCAAGTGATGAAGCAGCAGCTGTGGATGCACTGGGAGCTATAATCACAACCCTGCACACAGGTGGCCCAGGCCATAGGGTTGTTTTCCCAATCAAAGTAGCAGGATGATTCAGCAGTACCCTAGGTGTCTGAGTAGCCTTTTGAGGATCTCACTGCTCACTTACTGGTGTAAAGAAGGGACTAGAAAAGATACCCTAAAAATTGTCTGCTTCACCCAACCCTAGCCTACTTACAATGGCAGGCAGGGATTCTACCCTACGATCAAAATAAAAATAAATGTACAAAAACTTTTGCAAAGGTTATTCCACTCACTATCAATACATAAAATGTGCACAAATTCATAGACAGCATGAAATCCAGTAATTCTGAAAGATGAACAGCTCTTCTTGCAAGAGAACTCAGCAGGTATTATATCCAAATAGGAGCCCTGAGTGAAACAAGGCTGACAAATGAAGGCCAACTTACTGAAGTTGAAGCTGGATACATGTTTTGCTGGAGTGGGCACAATGTAGCTGAGCACCATGAAGCTGGCACAGTTTTTGCAATCAAAACTAATCAATAAGTTTATATGCCTACCAAAAGGAATGAATGACAGAATCATGAAAATGCTATTGCCACTTGCAGGAAAATGTCATGTCACCCTCATCGTTTGTGTATCTCAAGACCTTCTCATCATAAACACTGTCTTCTGTTTACCTAAAGCCAACAAAACATCATAAATGCACCCTTGCAGCAAAAATTAGCATTTAATATAAGGAAAAGGGGAAAGACAGGATGTGAGTGACAAAAGTGATGTGTGGCACAGTGTGCTGGACTGATCATAGACTCATCATCTCTAACCTAAATATGTACATTCAACAAAAGCAGTATTTCCAAGGCAAGACAGCTAGGAATTAATATCAACAGATTAGAGAGCTTCTGTGAGGGGAATAATTTGCTGCTAACTTGGAGGGAAAGCAGAGCCAACACATGTTTGACAACAGTACGTAGCTTTCAGAGATTTGGTGTACAGTACTGAATTTACTCAGCTGGGCCAGATCCTTCATTAACATGAAGATTGGTTTGACAAAAATGAGGGGGATATTTAGAAGTTGCTAAATGGTAAAACAAGAGCTCCACAGGGCTTACCAGCAGGATAGTCATCTACCTCTAAGAAGGCAAAAATAAAGTACAAGTGAAGCTTAGAGAGACGCAGGATTCTTAGCTCAATAAGGAAGCAGATGGAATTCACTTTTATGCCAATAGTAACAATGTAAAGGGTTTTTCTGAGTTCTGATGGCTATTTATGGGTCAAAGACTTTTGATGTATCTCAATTACTCAGTGCTGATGAAGCCACATACTTTACTGATAAGGATATGATCCTGAAAAGGTTGACTAAACACTTCCATAACGTTCTCAACAGACCATAACCAAGCAATACTGAAGTCATTGACTGTATACCACAGGTTGAAGTCAATACTTGACTAGCTCATCATTTACTGATAAGGATATGATCCTGAAAAGGTTGACTAAACACTTCCATAACGTTCTCAACAGACCATAACCAAGCAATACTGAAGTCATTGACTGTATACCACAGGTTGAAGTCAATACTTGACTAGCTGAAGTTTCAGCTGAACAAGAGCTTTTGAATGCTATTTGGTTCCTCTCCTGTGGAAAAGCAAAAATCTGGTGCTGATTCTATTCAAGTTGAGATATACAAGGCAGTGCTGCTCACACAAAAGCTAACTGAAATTTTCTATGTTGTATATATGGCAAGAAGAGGTCATCATGGTGAATTGTCAAGATTTGGTGACTTCTGGAGGAACCAAGATAGCAGAGTAGAAAGACACACATACACTAGCTCCGAACCCACAGCCTATAAAATATCTGTAAAGAAGAACTCCTAACAAATTCTGGAGCAGTGGAAGCCACAGAACAATGGAGTGGAGGAGATTTCTGTTCCAGAGAGACCTGAAAAACGACACCAAAGGTCCATCATGCACAAGACCTGGAGCAGAGCCCAGCCCTGCCTTGGCTGCGCAGCACTGAGAGGAGCAGACCCATGCAGGCTTCAGGGATGGAATCTCCAGTGACCATGCAGGTCCATACACCCACAGGTGCACAGGTCAGTGAGAGAGATTGTTTGGTGAGCCAAGAGGGGAGTGGGGTGTCTCCATAACTCAGGCCCCCCTGGGAGGCAGCAGCAGAGGCAGCAGAGGACAGGGGCTCCCAAAGCAGTCAGGAGCTCAGATCCATTATTGAGGGTCTCAGCATTAACCCCCTGAGGGAACTGAGCCCTGTGAGGTGGCCCTGCCCCCACCTGAGCACCTGAACTTAATCTCACATTGAATAGCAACCCTGCCCCCGCTGAAAGCCTTGAGGCTAGGGTGCAACATTTTATTCTCAGACCCCAAACACTACCTGGGCAGATCTGGAGGCCAGGCAGGTGTAGAAAGGAATCTCAGAAGTAAAGTAACTGTCTGGGAAAATGCCCAGAAAAGGGAAAAATATAAGACTATAGAAGGTTACTTTCTTGGTGAACAAATATTTCCTTCTTTCCTTTCTGATGAGAAAGAACAATGCTTACCATCAGGGAAAGACATAGAAGTCAAGGTCTCTGCATCTCAAACATCGAAAATAGATATTCAATGGGGTCAGGCCATGGAAGAGCTCAAAAAGGATTTTGAAAATCAAGCTAGACAGGTGGAGGAAGAACTGGGAAGAAAAATGAGAGAGATGCAAAAAAAGCATGAAAAACGGCTGAATACCTTGCTAAAGGAGACCCAAAAAAATGCTGAAGAAAATAACACCTTGAAAAATAGGCTCACTCAATTGGCAAAAGAGGTTCAAAAAGACAATGAGGAGAAGAATGCTTTCAAAAGCAGAGTTAGCCAAATGGAAAAGTAGGTTCAAAAGCTCACTGAAGAAAATAGTTCTCTCAAAATTAGAATGGAACAGATAGAGTCTAATGACTTTCTGAGAAACTAAGAAATCACCAAACAAAACCAAAAGAATGAAAAAATGGAAGAGGATGTGAAATATCTCGTTGGAAAAATAGCTGACCTGGAAAATAGATCCAGGAGAGACAATTTAAAAATTATGGGACTACCAGAAAGGCATGATCAAAAACACAGCCTAGACATCATCTTCATGAAATTATCAAGGAAAACTGCCCTTAGATTCCAGAACCAGAGGGCAAAATAAGTATTGAAGGAATCCATCAATCACCGCCTGAAAGAGTTCCAAAAAGAGAAACTCTTAGGAACATTGTGGCCAAATTCCAGAACTCCCAGGTCAAGGAGAAAATCTTGCAAGCAGCTAGAAAGAAACAATTCCAGTATTGTGGAAATACAGTCAGGATAACACAAGATCTAGCAGCTTCTACATTAAGGGATCGAAGAGTGTGGAATAGGATATTCCAGAACTCAAAGGAACTAGGACTAAAACTAAAAATCACCTACCCAGCAAAACTGAGTATAATACTTCAGGGGAAAATATGGTCTTTCAATGAAACAGAGGACTTTCAAGCATTCTTGATGAAAAGACCAGAGCTGAAAAGAAAATTTGACCTTCAAACACAAGAATGAGAAGAAGTATGAAAAAGTAAACAGCAAAGAGAAGTCATAAGGGACTTACCAAAGGTGAACTGTTTACATGCCTACATGGAAAGACAATATTTGTAACTCTTAAAACTTTTCAGTATCTGGGTAGTTGGTGGGACCACACACACACATACACACACGCACATGCACACACACACGTACACACATGCAGGTGCACACACATACACACATGCATGCACATACAGGCACAGAGAGCACAGAGTGAATTGAATAGGATGGGACCATATCTTAAAAGAAATTAAGGTAAATGGTGAGAGAGAAATGTAGTGGGAGGAAAGAGGGTGAAATGGAATGGGGTAAATTATATCTCATTCAGGAGGCAAGCAGGAGACTTTTTAGTGGAGGAAAAAAGAGGAGAGCTGAGAAAAAATCATGAAGTTTACCCTTATCACATTTGACTAAAGGAAGGAATAAAATGCACACTCATTTTGGTATGAAAACCTATCTTACAATACAGGAAAGTGGGGGAGAAGGAGATAAGCAGGGTGGGGGGGGATGATGGAAGGGATGGCAATGGGAGGAGGGAGCAATTTGAAGTCAACAGTCTTGGGGAGGGACAGGATCAAAAGACAGAATAGAAACAATGGGGGGCAGGATAGGATGGAGGGAAATACAGTTAGTCTTATACAACACGATTATTATCGAAGTCATTTGCAAAACTACACAGATATAGCCTATATTGAATTGCCTGCCTTCCCAAAGGGAATGAGTGGGGAGGGAGGGATGGGGAGAAGTTGGAACTCAAAGTTTTATGAACAGCTGTTTAGTATTCTTCTTGCTACTAGGAAATAAGAAATATAGTTAATGGGGAATAGAAAGTCATCTGGCCCTGCAGGACAAAGGAGAAGAAGGGGACAAGGGAAGGGAGGGATGATAGAAGAGAGGGCAGATTGGTGATAGGGGAAATTAGAATGCTCGGTGTATTGGGTGGGGAGAGGGGACAAATGAGGAGAAAATTTGGAACCCAAAATTTTGTGAAAATGAATGTAAAAGTTAAATAAATAAATTTATTAAAAAAAAGAAGAAGAAGATGTGATCACTCAGGAGTTCAAAGATACTTCCATCATTCATCTCTATAAAGGTAAAGGAAATAGACTGTCCAGTGACAATGATGAGTGGGAGTGTGTGTCTCTTTCTGAGTCCTTGCTGGCAAGATTCTTGCTAACGTCCTCCGTCCTTCACCCGGACCATGGTTATCTATCTGAGAGTCAGTGTGACTTCAGAAGAGGCTAAGAGCTGTTTGGTACAGTGTTTGCTGAAGACCCTCAGGGTTACAGGCTGAAAGCATTTACTATTTACAAAATTACTCTTTACATTCACTCTGAGCTGGACAGGGTAACTGTGAAGGTATGGATCCTCAAATCTCTAATGAAAGCATATGTCCTGAATTCCTTTTGGAATCAGTGCTGAAAATCCTTGGATATGAGAACATGTACATAGGAAATTCCAAAAGATACATTCCATATTCCAGTGCTTAGTATAGTGCTTGGCACAAAAATGCTGTAGATATTGAGATTCTCAAGAATTAATTGACTCAAGAGACTACAGGCTCAGGACTTTGATATTGCTTCCTGATCACCAGATTACAAACAGCAAAGGAGATCTCCAGATACCCTCTAAGGTTTGACTGAGAGAAATCAATGGGCTACTTAGGCGGAAATCTTTGCTCAGATGCATCTACTTTAGGTGTCCTTTCCCTCCTATAGCTATGTACATCTGATTTCATTACCTGTCTAATGATCTACCAAAGTCTCATTTTATTAAAACATTGGCCCTAAACTATAATTGCCGTCAGTCAGGTCAATCCCAGAATAATGCACTTGCAGTATTACGATAGCCTCCCTAAAACTATTCCCTCAAAACTAAATGCTACAAAATTATGACCACCAAACTTGGTTCCAAAGAAGAGGCATCAAAGCATCTACCTCCATTTCCTCAAAAGTGTGTGTGTGCCTGTGTGTGTGTGTGTATGTGTGTAACACTGCATATAACATCAGACTTTTCAGTATGTCAGTTTTGCTGAACTGTTTTTTTTTTCCTTTTTGTTTTTTATTATAGAAAATTGTTCTCTGAGTGAGTACTTAAAAACCTACAGGAGCCTCCTATGGTCTACCAAATACAGAATCCTTTGCTTGGCACTGAACATCTTTCCCAATCTCATGCTACTCTCCTCTGTTCACTCTGTGCTCCTATCACATTAGAATATTTAGTTCCAAGAAAGTTTACCATACTCTAATACATCTGTGCCTGTACTAAGACTAGGGAATAACTTAACAGTTGCTGCTTAATAAATATTGTAATGGCATGCCTTTTACGTCTTATAATAGAGTGATTATCAGTAGTAACTGTTGCTGTTTCCCACCCAGCATGATGTCTTTTTTTTTTCTTGACTTCATTAAAGGGGCCATGTCCTGACTATTTCTTAAACAGGTCTATTCAATGAATAGATATTGCCTCACCATAAGTGAGTGTCTGCAAAGATCTTGGCCTAAAAGGCTCAAGGTCTCCCAGTGCATCCTGGATCATCTCCAGTCATCCTGAGGAATATCAGGTCTCTGGATTCAGATGGCTCTGGAGGAGAAGTGAGGCTGGTGACCTGCACAGCCCTCCCTCACTCTAAACAAAGTTAAGAGCAAGTCATGTCATCATTTCTCTGATGGCATATTCTTCTTTGACAGTGAAGGACAAACACAAACCTATATATTTTTCAATTTCCCAGTTCTTTCCAATTGTTGGCAAGTTGTATTAGAATACAGAAGGGTGATTTCTGACCTAACCTTTCCCTGGACTTTGAATTTGAGAGATTTACTTTCTGGTCTATCAAGAATGGAAATTTATGAAGTTGATAGTCACTTTTTGGTGCCCACAGGCAGACTAATAATATTTCCTAGCCCATTGTGTATGCATGCAGGCTCTCTTCCAGTCCTTGGAGCAGGATATCCTTAAAAGTTATTTTGGTATTTTACCTTGAAGCAAAAGCAATTCCAATCTTTTTCTGAACAAGGTTTGTTCAATCATCTGGGAAAAGGTATTGCTCTAGGAGGTAATAAACTGTTTTTGTTTCTGATTATCACAATTTCGTTAGCATGAATTGTTTATAAGTCCATACATATTGTTGGTTTCAAGCGTTTCTCTTCTACTTCTTGTCAACATTGGTTTTGTCAGAATTGGCATATGTGTGATCAGGGATAACAGAGTCTTCTAAGAGTAAGGGCCTGGGAATGTTGAGCATTACAATGGCTTTTCAATATTTATTCTTGGCATTTTGATTACCTTAAAAATAAGAAGGAAAGAAAAGGAAACAAAGGAATGTACTGAAATAGGGACACGGAAGGTAAAGGAAGATAGTGAAAATTATCTTACATAATTTGGGTCTACATGTGGAAGATGCTACAAAAAAGGAGAAAGGCATGGAGGAGAGCAGATAACACTTAAAACTCACTTTCACTTAAGCTTGTCAAAGGAGAGAGTACACATACACACACATTTTCTGGGGCACAGAAATTAATTTCACTCAACAGGAAAACTGGAAGGAAAGGGGAGAAGGTAAAGAGGGTAATGAGAAAGAAGGTAGATTAAGAAGGGATTAGTCCTAAGCAAAACAAATTGTAACCACAGAGGATGTAACTGAAAGAGGAGTTTTAAAGGAAAAAAATGAAAAAGATAAGATGTGAAGTTTGTATTCTGGTCAAGAGAAAGAGAAGGAAAGAGGAGTAGGAGCAGATTACATCAAACTGATTCTGAGCACACTCCCTTTCTCTCACCACCTTCTTTATAAAAAAGGAAGAGTAAACTGATTAACAAAATGACTTAGAATGATTCCAGAGCTACTCACCTCCTGAGAGATAGTGATGGACCAAGAGTGAAAATTAAGACATATTATTTTGGACATGAACAATGTAGGAATTTGTTTTGTTTGACTGTGCAAACAGTCTTGTTTTTCTTAATTCTTTATTGGTGGGAAAAGGAGTTGGAAAAATGATAAAGTAGATTTTAGTTAAATGAAAAAATAACATTAAGTTTAAAAAGGGCTATTTCAATAATCTATTGAAGAGATGGTAATATACTGAAATGAGGTGGTAGCTATATGAGTAGGAAGAAGGGTTCAAATGTGAGAGCTGTTGTGAAAGCAGAAACAGCTGTGGCAAACAAAAGGTAAAACATTTCTTGGGGTAAAGAGGACATCAAATAAGTATTTCTTTTTATTCATTTTTTTCCAGATCTATCTAAAATATGTGGTAAGAATAATAAAAGATCTGTAAATTAGTGACAATGAATATTTTTATGCTATATTATTGCAAACAATATTTTAACCACATGAAATTCACAATAAGATTATAGATTATTTTCATGAACTCTAAAATCAGTGACAAGAACAACATTTTAGATGGTTAACAAAAGGTAACAGATACTAAGGGAATCAAAATTTTAAAATGTGAAGGAAGGCAGCCTAGAACTACCAGATTTGAATCTATATTAAAGAGTAGTAGTCACTAAAACGATCAGGATTGGCTAAGAAATAAAGTGGTGGATCAGTAGAATGTATTAGGTACGCAATAAAAAATACTAAATGACCATAGTAGCCTAATGTTTTTTGAAATCAACTACTCAAGATTTTAAGAGAAACCTCACTATTGGACAGAAGTTTCTAGGAAAACTGGAAAGAAGTTTGGCAGAAACAGGGCATACACCAACATCTCATGCAATATGCCAAGATAAGGTAAAAACGAATACATGATTTAGACATAAAGAATGATATAAACAAATTAACAAAGCATGAAAGATTTTACCTGACAGATCAATGGATAATGAAAAAGTGTGTGTCCCAAGAAGAGATCTTAAGTGCAGACTGAAATATGCTCCTTTCATTTACTTGATTTTCTTTTGTTTTTTTTTTTATTTTTTCAACTGAACTAATGTGAAAATGTATTTTGTATGCTATCACATATATAATTGAGATCATATTCCTTACCTTCTCAATGGGGGATGGAGGGGTTAGATCAAGAAGAGAATTAGGAAATCAAAATGTTTAAAAATAATTTCAAAATAAAGTAATGATTGATTAGATACATGAATAAAATATTTTAAAAAGAAACTTCTTGCAGGACACAAACTTGTCTGTGTACAGCTCTATTATTAATACAAATTATTTCTTGGTGTCAGGCAAATCACTTTAGAGAAAACAATGGCATTATTATAAATGACACTTTAGATTGCTTCTGAATTGAATCTGAATCTGAGACCAAGAGTTCTCTGTACAATATGAATGTCAACAACATTATTGGGGCAGCTTCATCTGTGACAGAATTCTAATATTAGTAACTGGATCAGAGACAGCAGAACCTTTAAAGATCACCTAACCTCCTTTCCATTTTTACAGGTCAAGAAATTAAGACCCAAGAAGATTAATTTATTTGCCAATGTCACATAACTTGTCTATGGAAGAACTGGGTCTCCTTGCACAGTGTCCTTTGCCTTATCCCTTTTGTCTTTGTCTTTCTAAATGGAAGTCACAATAGTGTAGTCTCTTTTTATATGGAAGCCCCTAAGAATCCTTACCCAGCACACTCATGTCAATGTCATAATCTGCCTAAAGATTAAAAGCCCATGGTCTTTAAATATATGTGTGTACACGCATACACACACATATATATATAGATATATGTGTGTATATGTGTAAATATACACACATATATGGTATATATATGTATATATGTATATATAATCTCATAGGAATGGGTTTTTCTGAAATTAAGAAAACATTTTTTATTTTAAAAATAAATTTAAATTTTATTACTTATTATACTTAAAGATATTTAATATATCACAGAATCATTGCTATTTAATCCAATCGTGTGTTATTCCCACACAAGCTGAGAAAGTTCTTTTCTCAACTCCACTTGAAATCTCATCTTAGAATCAGATCCCTTATAAAGCTGTCACAAGGCACTGAGGCATAAGCATGGATATGGAATAAATCAAATTTTTCCTCTGAGCTGATGGATAAATCAATCTCCTCTCAACATCTTATATTTTTTCATGAGCAAATAGTAGTGTCTCAGGATTCTCATTATTTCTGTTTCAAGTCCTTCATTTTCCAATCTGAATGGGAAAAATATCACTTGGCAGGAGGAAGAAAGAGAAAGAGAGACAGTATGTCCTCTTCTAGTGTCTCCAAGTACAGGTCCTTCTACTGGTCTTCTTCGGCAGCAAAGGATGAACACAACCCTTCTACTGGTGTGACAGGTAAAAAAAAAGAAATTCCTATGATTGTTCCTCTCCTTCCACAGCAAATGTCAGGCCAACAGATGTGCTTTCCCAGACGAACCTGAGCAATGTCTTGACCTAATTCACGCCTTTTGACTTAAATACTAAGTGATTAAATTTAACAATTAAAATAAAATTAAGCATTTGTTAGACGTAAGATACTGGTGTTTTCAAAGATGGGATGTGACAGTCTTGTTATCCTCAAAGAACGTACAGTCTTCTATGAGTTGTGGAGCATGGAGTATATATAAGTGTAATACAAGGTATGATGAGGGTAAGGACCAGGATAAGAAATTTCTTTCATGGTCTTCAATCCGGAGGCAAGTGTTATGATTATAAAGCTGACTTTCTGCTGGCTGAGACTCAGGGAATTGTTGGTGGATGCTTTAACCTCCATTAAACAAGTGAGTGTGATCAGAGTCACAGCAAAATTAAGTTGTTATGTAAGGTTTGTCAACAATTTTTGCCTGAATTTGGAGGTGCGAAAGATAATCTAGAAAACTTCTCTTCCTTTATGAATCCACATCTGGACATTTATTTTCCTTGTTAGCACTCTTGTCTAAGCTAGTGGTCTCTGAACCTTGCTGATTGCACGGTCTTATCAGTAAAACATATATGTATGTGTGTATGTATATAAAATTGTGAGACCTGCTTGCCCAGTGTATTTATATTTAGCCATTATTTAACTATATTTAAGTTATAGAGGTTGTCTCAAAAGTTCAAGTGTAATTTTAGGCATTAATAGCTTTAAGATGTGTCTATATATTACATATGTACATGTACTACTAATACATAATGAACATTATAAACATATACAGAAATAATTTTTAAAGAATCAGATAAACATGGAATGAAAAAATATGGAAAAATATTTACTTTATTGTATTTGTTAAGGGTACTAAACATTTTTGCTCTCACTAAAATATGAATATTTGTAAGATCAATTTAAGTAAATGTGCTTCATTGTTCTAAAAAATTCATTGTTTAACACTTTGTGATACAGATTCAAATAAGCATTACCACAAAATTGAATTGAATATAATACAAGTTTGCTTAAAATGAGGGGAAAAGAAAATGTCTACAAATTGTTCCAATGCAATTAGAGCAGAAACAGATCTCATTCAGTTGGAAAAATCAAAAAAGCTTCATGAAGGAGGTGACACTTAACTGTGTTTTGAAAGAAGTAAGGGATCTCCATAAGCTTTCCCTGAAATCAGTCCTGCTAATTGACCCTACATGAAGTTTGTAGTCACTAGGTTTCCCCTAGAAATTATTTTTTTCTTCATGGAACTGCCATGATTATCATTTGCTATTACATTTCCCAGAGGGGAAAACAATCTCCAAAGTCCTTCAAAAATCTTGGGCAGATAGTTTGTGATTCTGGGGTTCTCTTTACAACTAGTTTGCCAACTAGGTTTAGAATATTATGTGTTTATCACAGTCTGACAGAGGTCCTCTGACATCTCTCTTTCAGAAAATATTTTGGAAAAAGAGATTTATAGATCCAGCATTTAGTGCAGCATTGGACAGAGAAGGAGAAAGTAAATGTAAAAGCAAATTCACTATCTCCCCAATCTTGTCTCAGAAAAACTGAGGCAAATAATTCATTGTGTCCAACTTTTTATTTTGCTGTTGTTCTGCAAAGGTAAAGCTTTCTACCTGTGCTTTGATTAAAGAATATATTAGTTATTGGCATCTTGGTTTCATCCAAAGTTTCCTGCAGATCTTCGTGGCCCATTATTTGTTCACATGTAACCTGTCATACTTTAGGAGGGTCTCTTTTCTTTTGGCTTAGGCAAAATGTCCCATCTTTTTTGTAAAAATGAATTTCTCCTGCTCAAATGGACTCTTTTGACTTAGTACTGGATACTTGCTCCAGAGGAAAACAAGGACCTAAGCTCATCAGGTAATAGATGAGTGCCACTAGTGGACAGAGGTTAACATGTTGTTCAAGTCAGTCAACCACCATAAACGTCTCCTTCTTCTTGGATTGCTTTTGCCCACTAAGCATTGCCTCCACAGGAATCACCTCCTCCACAAGCATCATGTCTTCCACAGAAATCATCTTTTCCACAGAAATCATCTCTTCCACAGAAATCATCTCCTCCACAAGTACCATTTCCTCCATAAGCATCAACTCCTCCATAGGAATGACCTCTTCCACAGGCATCAGTTATTGCAAAAGCATCACCTCCTCCCCAGGAATTACCTCCTCTGTAAGCATCACACCCTTTCCAGGAATCATCTCCACCAGTATCATGTCCTCTCCAGAAATTACCTCCAAAAGCATTACCTCCTCCCCAAGAATGATGTCCACCATAAATATCATCTTCTCCCCAAGAATCACCTCCTCTGCAGAAAATACAAATTCCTGATGAATTGTGCTGCTGATGAGTGTTCCTTTGAGTCTTAGGGCATAACAAGCAACGCAATATCAGACAAAAAACAAATATGGAAGCTATAGCAATAAATATTATAACAAAAAGAGAAAACATGTTCTTCAGAATATAAGTGCTTTCAACTTCAAAGCAGCATCAATAAGCACAGCATAGTCTTGCCCACTTATCCATTGAGGTGCCAAATGTTTTCTTCTTTTCTGCTGCTGCTGTTTCTCAAGCCCCACATAGCCATTTGTCCCTGGATCTCGTTGTTCATAACCAATATATATCCATTTCTTATAAATTCCCCTATTTCATATTATTCAGAGATTCTTACATTTGATAGAAGCATCTGAAAAACAAAATCTCATAAATCATAGGGAAATTAGATTTGGAAAAGAACAGCTTTATCAAGGACACATGGGTTTTCTGAGCTTCTACATTCATAAATTTCTTCAAAAGTTATTTCTTCAAGCAAAGAAGCAACATTTACTTTCTACTTCTCAGTCCAACACTGCACTAAGTGCTCACTCTACAAAGAAAAAAGGAAGTTAGGTCCCTGTCTTTCAGAAGAAAACAGACACACATATCAGTGGAGATAAAATACAAATAAATTAGATAGAGCATTTCATGGGTGAAGGCAGCAGCAGATAAGGGTCTGGTGGTGGGCAGTGCTGTGTTTGGGGTGGAAGGGAAACCAGAAAAGTCTTCAAGCAGAAGGTAGCATTTGATCTAAGACTTAAAGGCAAACCAGAGATTCTAAGATAAGGAAGTGAGGAGGGAATCCATTCCAGTTATAAGGCACAACTAGTTTAAGGGCACAGAAATGGGAGATGGAATGTTAAAAGTGAAGAATAACAGGAAGTCCAGTAATGCTGGGTTGTAGAGTGCATAGGGATATTCTTGTGTAATAAGCCTGAAAATGTAGAATGCGGTTAGGTTGTAAAGACCAAGGATGAGGTGGCATCAAGACAGGAGAGTAATACATAGGCAACTTTGCCTTCATCATTCACATTCGCCTACACAAGGACTTATGAAGTGCATGCATCAGGCTAAATAGACATAAATGGGCGAGTGCAATGAAGAGTTTATACCATGGAGGGGAGAATGGGGTCAAGTAGAAAAAAAAAAACTTGAAACTCATTCTCACCTAAATTAGTTTACGGAAGGAAGAACTTACATTCTTGGACAGTTAGTTACAGAAATTCATCTTATCCAATAAGGAAGTAGGAGGGGAAAAAGTTAACAGAAAAGAGGAGAGGATAAAAGGGCAGCCATTTTGAGGAAGGCTAGGATCAGAAGCAAAGGAGATTCTTGAGGAAAGGTAAAAAAAGAGACAGATGAGTATGAGAATAGTATGGAGGGAAATTCACAATTAGTGATAATAACTATGACTATTAATGAGATGAACTAGCCCACAAAATGAAAGAGAAAAGTAGAATGGAAGAGAAATCTGAATCCAACAATATGTTGTTTCCAAGAAACAGATTTGAAGCAGAAAGATACAGAGTTAAAATAAGAGGCTAGAGCAGAATCAATTATGCTTCAGCTACAGTAAAAAAAAAAAAAAGCAGCAATCATGATCTCAGGCAAAGCAAAGGCAAAAAAAAAATAAACCTAATTAAAAGAGAAAATCAGGAAACTATATTTTATTAAAATGTACCATAGACTAAGAATTAAGACCAATATTGAATATATATACACCAAATGTCATAGCATCCAAATTAGGATGAAAAAGTTAAATGAGTAATAGGTGGTAATAGACAGTTAGACTGTACTAGAGGAGGACCTCAATTATCCTTCTCAGATATAGATAAATCTAACCATAATAAGAAGAAAAAAACAATAAAATGAGGAGTACAATCATGTATATGTGTATACACACACACATATATACATATATATATAATGAATAGAAAGGAGTGTATCTATTATTCATTATACAGGGCATCTTGACAAAAACTGATCATGTAGTAGGTCCCCCAAAAAATGTAGGAAAGTAAAAAAAGGAAGTGCATCTTTTCCTGAAAGTAATTCAAATAAAAAATATATTTATAAAAGCTTTTAAGCAAAATTGGAAACTAAATAATCTAATTCTAAAGAGTGAGTGGGTGAAAGAACAAATCATAGAAACAATCAATACTTTCACAAAACATAATGACAACAATGAGAAATTTGTGGGTTGCCGTCAAAGCAGGATTTGGGGAAAAATTATATTGCTAAATGCTTCATTGACAGAGAGAGAGAGAGAGAGAGAGAGAGAGAGAGAGAGGAGAGAGAGAGAGAGAGAGAGAGAGAGAGAGAGAGAGAGAGAGAATCATATCAATGAATTGGGCATGCAACTAAAAATTTTAGAAAAACAACAAATTAAAAATCTGCAGAGAAACAGCAAAATAGAAATCCTGAAAATCAAAGGAGATGTTAATAATGTTGCTAGTTAAAGAAAAAAGCTCATTGATAAAACTGGAACTGTTTTGTTAAATAAATAAATGGATAATTTTTTTAAATAAGAAAAACAAATTATTGGCATCAAAAATGAAAAGAGTGATTTCACAATCATGGAAGATGAGATGATAAGAATTATTAGGAGCCATTTTTCACAACTATATACTGTTATAACTGATAATCTAAATGAAATGGATGAATACTTACAAAAATATAAATTACATAGATTAAGCTGAACAGGGAAAAGAATATTTAGTAAACTACTTTAGGAAAAAAAGATAGAATAAGTCACTAATGAGCTCATGTAGGAAGAAAAATATTCCAGGATCAGATAGATTCATAAGTGAATTCTACCAAACATTTAAAGAACTTATTCTAATACTACATAAATGATATTTTTTAATGGTAAAGGAGGCTTACCAAATTTCTTCCATGACAAAAATATTGTTTTGATACCTAAACCAGAGAGAGGAAAAACAGATCAAGGAAACCATAGACCAATTTCCTAATGAATGTTGATACAAAAATTTTAAATACAATATTATAAAGGCAATCATAATTATGTGTTACAAATACCATATACTATAACCAGCCTGAATTTTTACCAGGAATTCAGGGATGGTTCAATATCAGGAAAACTATAAACATAATTGACTATATCAATAAATAAGCAACAAAATCATATCATTATAACAAGAGATTCAGAAAACGTTTTTGACAAAATACAACACCCATTTCTTTTTTAAAACAATAGAAAGCACAGGAACAAATGGAGCTCTGCTTAAGATGAAAATTGGTATCTATCTAAAGCCAAGAGCAATGGGGATAAACTAGATACCTTTCCAATAAGATTAAGACTGAAGCATGGATTTCTTTTATCATCGTTATTCAATATTTTATAAGAAAAGTTACATATAGCAATAAGACAAGAAAAAGAAATCACAGGAATAAGCATAGGCAAAGAAGAAACAAAACTGTCACTTTTTGCTGATGATATGAGATTTACTTAGAGAACTTTAGGATTTCTAAGGAATAAAACTAGCTGAGACAAAAAATTTCAGCAAAATTGCAGAATAGATAATAAACCCACACAAATTATCAGCTTTTTTATGTACTGTCAAGTAGCAGGAGGCGATAAATACCATTTCAAATCATTACAAGCAGTAGAAAATACTTGAATGTCTACCTGCCAAGATACATGGAGAAACTACATGAATACCATTACAAAGCACTCTTCAGGCAAATAAAGAGAAATCTAGGCGACTGGAGAAATATTAAGTGCTCATTAAGAGGTTGAGCCAATGTATTAAAAATGACAATACTATCTAAATTATTTTCCTTATTCAGTTCCAGAACAAACTACAAAAGAATTACTTTATGGAAGAAGAAAAAATAGTAACAAATTTCATCCAGAGGAACAAAAAAAATCAAGAATGTCAAGAAAATTAATGCAAAACAAAATAGGAAGGAAGAGGGCATAGCGGTACCAGATTTCAAACTATAGTAAAATACTATAATCATCAATGAAATTTGTATAAGATAGAGATTGATCGATGGAACATATTGGGCACACAATACATAGTAGCAAATGAGCATCATAACCTTGTATTTGATATACTCGAAGATTCCAGCTAATAGGGAAAAAGCTTTGCTAGGAAAATTGGAAAGTATTCTGGCAGAAACTGGCCATAGACTAACTTCACACTCTATATAGGAAGATAAACTCATTGCTTAGACATAATGGGGATATCATTAGCAAATTACTGGAACATGGAAGAAATTATCTGTCATATCCATGGATAGAGAAAAAAATTCATGGCCCAAAAGTAGAAAGAGAAGTTCGCGAGAACTAAAATGGAGAGTTTTGATTACATAAAATTAAAAAGGTTTTGCACAAAACAAAACCAATGCAGCTAAAGTTTGAAGGTGAGAAATGGGGGCGGAAATTTTGGCAGCAAATTTCTCTGATAAATGTCTCGTTTCTCAAATATAAAGGGAACTGAAGCAAATTTATAACAGCCATCTCCTAGTTGATAAATGGTCAAGGGATATGAAGAGGGAGTTTTCAGAGATTGAAATCAAAACTTCCAAGAGTCATATGAAAAAATTCTTTATATCACTAATAATTAGAGAATGTAAATTAAAATAATTCTGCTGTATCATGTCATAACAATCAGATCACTATAAGCCAAGCACTGAACTCATTAACGAAAAAGCTAATATCCTGGGGATCAATAGAGAGTGGGCACCAGGTTCTAGACTGAGTGATACATGTGGATGTTTTGATTCTCAAAGACTGAGTGATTGCTGAGTCCTAGTGGAAGAGAAGGTTGACATGACATTTGAGACCGAATGGTACTTCAACTTCCCTATTACTGTATTCAGTTCCAGGTATTCTTTGATCCAGTGACACTTTCTTTCTTGTTCCTTGAACTAGACATTCCATCTCCTGAATCTAGGCAATTTCAAATAGCCATTACGCATACCTGCAATTGTCTTTTTTTTTATCTCTGCCTCTTAAGCTTTCTAAAACTTCTTTCGAGTTCAGCTAAAAACCACCCTAATTATGAGAAGGTTTTCTTAACCTTACATAACACTAGTACCCTCCCTATTATCTGTATTTTATTCTGTATAAATATTGTGTCTAGATAATTGTTTTCATATTGTCTCTCTCAGTAACACATGAGCTCCTTGAGAGCAGGTATTATTTTTATGTTCTATTTTTTGTGTTTCCAGTGCTTAGTACTAGCCTAGAACATTGAAGGTACTTAACAAATGCTTATGTACTGACTGAATGTTCCCACCATTACCAGTTAGTCTGAGGGCATGAGTGAAAGAAAAATAAGTACTGAAAAAGATAGGCAAGCATATATTGTCATCAAAAGGAAACCAGGTCTCAATGAGTGTCAGAAGACGGAAGAAGTAAGAAAGAAAAAGTTTAAAGACAAAAGCAAGTTTCTTAATTATGGAGCAGGAATTCCATAGAGCTTAGTGGAAGGGAAAATGAAGATGTAGAATGGAACACTGGGGTGTAGGATTGAAGGGGATGGCAGTGACAAAGTGGGCATTTAGACATAGGGAATCATGTTTGTACATCAGCAACTGGTGCTTTATAATCACTGGGACAGGTGAAGTATAAATAGGTAGGAGTATTCTAACAAGCAATGTGCTGATAAGGTTTCACAACAATTTTTATTGAAGGTGTGGGAATGTATGAACACACTTTGAAGTTTCATCTGCATTACTTATGTTTCCCACATCACTTTCTTAAGTCTAGATGATCAAAAAAGCAATGAATTTAGCCCTGATTTGTAGCATTTGCCGATATCTACGTTATAAATGCTCACACTGAAAATTTAACAATCTGCTCTCAAGAGCAGTTAGAGTTGGCTCCAGCAAATTTGATTCTAACTATTGCAGAATGAGTCAAGGCAAAGTGTCAATGGGGATAAAACTGATTTTAAAATATCTCAACAGGATGAAATAATGGGCTACAATTAATTGGACGATACCTAACAAGGAAAGCAATTATAGAGACAGATTTCTCTACCAACTGTGGGGAGGGATATGTTTGTGTGTGTGTGTGTGTGTGTGTGTGTGTGTGAAACTAGGGTATAACAACATCCACTCAGGAACCACTTAGACAGCTGAAGGAAATAGGGTGCTTAAGGTTCTATGCCATGACCTTTGCCAGGTAACAATACCCTTTCATGATGGTGAACTTTCTTATTAATCCACTCACTACTACTACCCCTAAGGCTAGCAAACTCCCACTATTTATTTCTTTTAAAAAATAATTCTTTTATTTTTAATTTTGAACTTAAATAAAACAAACATTTCGATAACAGTAGAATAGAAAAAAGATAATTTCACATGAAACTGCAAATTTATTAGGTACAATCTGCTATTCTTTTTGAATATATAATTAGGTATCATTATTTTTCCTCCCTCCACCCTCAGTCTATCATTAAACATAAATGTTTGTATGTATATACATATACATAGTCACACACATTTATGTGTATGTATAAAACCATCTTTCTGTCTATCAAGTTTTCTCTAGATGCAGATATCATATTCCTTCATATGTCCTTTGTAGTTAAATTGGATACTTATAATAGTAAAAATGACTTAGTCGCTGAAAGTTGTTCTTAAAACATTATTATTACTTTATACAATCTTGGTTTTACATTTCATTCTCCATTATTTTGTTCTTCATTATTTCATGCAAGTCTTTCCACATTTTTCTAAAGTCATTGAGCTCAATATTTCTTACAGCACAGTAGTATTCCATAGCTATTATATACTACAACTTGTTCAGTCATTTCCCAATTGACAGAAATCCCCACAATTTCCAGTTCTTTGTCACTACAAAGAGAACTGCTATAAATATTTTGGAACAGAAAGGTTCTTTTCTTTTCCCCCAATCATTTTGGGAAAGATCTAGTAGTGCTGTTGCTTAGTCAAAGGTATAAGTAGTTTAATAATTCTTTGGGTATAATTCCAGATTTCTTCTCAAAATGAGTAGGTTAGTTCACAGTTCCATCAACAGTAAATTAGTGTCCCAATTTTTCCACATTCCCTCCAACATTTCTCACTTTTCTATCATTTAGCCAATCTGATCAGTGTAAAGAGATATCTCAAGGCTGTTTTAATTTTCATTTCTCTAATCAATAAGATTTAGAGCATTTTTTCACATGACTATATTTTTTTTTATTTCTTCATGAAAAAACTATCTGTTGACATCCTTTGACCTTTTATCAATTGGAGAATGACTTGTATTCTTAATATAGTTCACAAAGTTCTTTATATATTTAAGATTTGAGACCTTTGTCCAAAAAAATGGCTTCAAATTTTACCCAATTTTTGGCTTTCCTTCTGATCTTTCCTACATTGGTTTTATTTGTGCAAAACCACTTTAATTTAATGTAACAAAAATTATCCATTTTACATCTGTGAATGAACTCTGTCAATTCTTCATAAATTCTTCACCTCTGTCAGTCTGATTATTAACATGTTCCACATTCTTCAAATTTTCTCATACTATCCCCTTTTATATCTAGGTGATGTATCCATTTTGACCTTATCTTGGTAAATGGTGGAAGATATTGTTCTATGCCCAATTTCTGCCATCCTGATTTCTGGCTTCCTCAATAATATTTTTTACCAAATAATTAATTCTTATGCCCAAAATTTAAGTCTTTATACTTATCAAACAAAAGATATTTGCTCCTGTAAATTATATGTCTATTATGTTCCATTGATCCACCTTTCTCTTTCATAGCCAGCACCAGACAGTATCAATAACTATTGCCTTATAATTTGGCTTAAGATCTGGCATTGCTAAATCTCCTTCCTTCACTTTTTTTCTCCATTGGTTCCTTTGATAATCTTTACCTTTAGTTCTTCAAAATGAATCTTATAATTACTTTTTCTAACTCGATATAATCTTTTGGGTAATTTTATTGGAATGGCATTAACTATATTGATTGACTCAAGCAATTTTGTCACTTTTATTATATTTCATGTTATTTTATTTTATTATGTTTATTACATATTCAATATTATTATGTTATATTAATTACATTTGTATTATATTGAATAATACTGGTGACACCTGATCTTACTGGGAAGGCTTCTAGCTTATGCCTACTAAAAATGCTGTTTTTTGATGGTTTTAGGTAAAAGCTTCTTATCAATTTAAGACAAAGTCCATTTTGGCCTATGCTTTCAAGTGTTTTTAATAGAAATGAGTATTGTACTTTGTCAAATGCTTTTTCTGCATCTATTAATATTATCACATGACTTTTGTTACTTTTATTAATATAATCACAAATTTTTTAATTTTTATTTTCATTATTTTATTTACATTTATTTTATTATTTTAAACCATTCCTGTATTTCTGATATGAATCATGCTTGGTCATAACATATAATCTTCATAATATATTGTAATATTTTACCTAATATTTTATTTAGAATTTTTGCATCCATGTTCATTAATGAAATTTGTCTCTAATTTGCTTTTTCTGTTTTTATTTTTCCTGGTTTGTATATTAGTATCATATTTATTTCCTAAAAGAAGTTTGGTGGGACCCCTTCTTTGTCTATTAGTCTGCATAATTTATTTAAAATTGGAATTAATTGGTCTTTAAATGTTTGATAGAATTCACTTGTAAATCTGTCTGGTCCTGGTGATTTTTTTTTTTAAGAAGCTCATTTATGGCCTGTTCAATTTCTTTTTCCTAAAATAGGTCTATTTAGATAGTCTATTTCTTCTGTTAATCTGGACAATTTTATTTTTTAAATATTCTTCCATTTCACTTAAGGTATTAAATTTATTGGCATATAATTGGGCAAAATAACTCCTTATAATTGCTTGGATTTCATCTTCTTTAGTGGTATATTCACCCCTTTTATTTTTTATACTAATAATTTGGTTTTCTTCTCTCTTCTTAAAAATCATGCCTATAGTATCACATTCTCTGTGTGTGAGCTCATTCCTTCTCATCCACAGCCATAGCCCAGAACCATATCTGGTCAGCAGTGCTAGACCTGGCATCTGGAGACAGCAGAGTGGTCCTTACATTTTCCTCTACTCAGTCTCCAAAAGACAGCCTGGAGGTGTTTATGCTTCACTTTTGGCCAAACCTTAGTCCCTGGAGGTCTTGTCTTTCCTGAGGTCCTCTCAGATTGTTTTAGGAGGAAAACTACTTTACTTCAACTTTTGTTTATTTTTGCCACACTACTTCTATCACGAGGCAATGTTCTCTCTATTGTGGAGGAAATTTGGAGAGCCTGGAATTTTCTGACCTACACCACCATCTTCCAAGAATCCACTTACCTATTACTTTTACTATCCCTAATTTACTCATTTGTCAGGTACCTAGGAACAAATTATCCCCAGTTTTGAGTCACTGTCTCTACTTCTTTTATCCCAATCATCCTTAATCCTACCAATCCCAGTCACAGCCCAATCCATTTCTTCATGTGCCCTCAGAATTTTTGTTCTATAAAGAAAAAACTTCATCATTTACCTGCTTTCTCTGAGACTCGGCTTATCAAGACAAGATAGTATTGTTGACCATCCTCTCCAGCATCTTCATTCACATCCCTGACACATTGGGTCTGGAGTGAGAGTGGAAATTCTTTTTACTCTCTACTTCAATTTCCAATTTCTCCTTTTAGCAGCATCAGCAATCTCTGCCTCTTGAAGTTTATTGGATTAAATTTTCTTCCCTTTTCAAATAATGGTGGCTATTGTAAACCAGTGTGGAGTCACACATGGCTCACTGTCTTTTTCTCTTTTCCCCTCTTATCCTTATACTAGAGGACTTTAATATGCATGCTAATGTTCCTTCAAACTCTAACCCTCTAATTTCTCAGTCTCCTTGAGACGGAAGAGGATTATTCCTTTACTCCCCCATAACCACATTAAAGGATGGCCAAACTCAAGATCTCACTTTTATCAACTGGTATTACATTTCCTTAATCTAACATTCTGACACTCCTTTCTAACCATAACCTCTGACCATCTCTCCTATACATTTTCTTTGCTTTTGTCTAGATTTTCAATATTTTCTTAGGCTATTAGCCCTGCTCTCACTTCACTTTCTTCTCTCCTCTATTTAAACCCTATAATGAACCAATTCAATTCCATACTATCAGCAACTCTCAGATTCCTTCCCCTTTGACCTAAAATTGCTTATCCCTTGCTCAAATCTAGTCCTGAATTACTCCCATCATTTACCTCCTCTGCTTCTTCTCATGTACTACTGAAAAGAGCTGAAGCAAGTCACCATAAGGCAACCTTTTTACTTTCCCTTAATTGAAGTCCTATCAGAGACCTCAAAGAAACCAGGTCAAACTTCTCCTTCTCTCTTCCTAACCCACATTTCTTCTTCCATTCACTCTCTGAGCAGAGGACCTCACCTCTTAATTTAATGACAAATGTGAGGTAAGTTCCATCTTCTTCCCTTCTCTTCACTTGGAAAACCTTCCTTCTTTTCCCCAGTCTCTGATAATGAGGTGCCCTTTTTATTGCAAAGACAAGTCCCTCTACATAATTAGTCCTTGATCTCAATTCCTTCTGTCTTCTTTAGCAAACTGCCCCTTATTTGAAGAAACCAAGTGGTGCAGTGGATTGAATTCTGGGCCTGGAGTTAGGAACACCTGAGTTCAAATCTCACCCAGGACACTTAGCACCTCTCTCACCTTGAGCCTTTGTTCACCTAACTTGCCTCAACCATAGGACTGGGGAGATAATAATAGCACCTACATCCCAGAAATGCTGTAAGGATTGAGTGGAAAGATTATTTTTAAAGAACAGAGCACCGTGTACAAAGTAGGCATTTAATAAATGCGTACACCCTTCCATTCCTCAAAACAACTTTGTGACTTGCAACCGTTTTATTGCCGTTTTTGTACTTAAAATTGGATTCCTTACTTCATTCAATCACCCTTGTTATTATCTTCTTAATATTTATTCTCTCCTTATTGAATGGTTCCTTAACTATTGCCTTTAACCGTACTCATTTCCCTCAATCTTTAAACAAAAAAACCCATCAGTAGACTCTAACATCAACCCAAACCTCTCTTCCCTTTCACAATCTTTAAACAAAAAAACCCATCAATAGACTCTAACATCAACCCAAACCTCTCTTCCCTTTCACAAAACTGCTAAAAAGAGCCATATCCACCCTTTGCTCTTACCTCCACTCCTCTTCCTCCTCAACTCACAGTCTTACTTCTAACTTTACTCAACCCAAGCTTTCCTCTCCAAAATTACCAGTGATTTTCAAACTGCGTGGAGTTTTCTTCATCCTCATCCTTTTTGATATCTCTGCTTTTTTTGACAATATTGATTGCCATCTCCTTCTAGATAGTTTCATCTCTCTGGGTTTTGGGGATATCATGCTCTCCTTGTTCTATTCCCAAATGTCTGGCCACTATTTCTCAATCATTTCCATTGACATCATCCTTTTCATTACCTCCAATTCTAAGTGTTCCCAAAAATCTCTCTTGAAATTCTTCTTTTATTTTTTTTTCTTTCTTTAAACTCCCTCTCTCAATAACCTCATCAGCTCCCATGAGATTGAGTCATCATCTTCATGGAATGGGGGACATTCAGGTCACTGTCATCTTCCTTTTATATTATTGCAATATCCTCCTAACTGGTCTCCTTGCCTCAAGTCTCTCCCTACTCCAGTCTATCCTTCACAGACAGTAAAGTGATTTCCTTAAGCGCAGATATGACTTCCCTATTCAATAAATCCAGTGGTTTCTTCTTGCCTTAGAATAAAATATGAGCTCCTCTGTTTAGTTTGTAACATCCTTTTCCACCTGACCGAATCTATCCTTCCAATCATGTTGCACATTTCCATTCCTACACTCTAGCCCATTCATTCAATTTTCTTTCTTTCTATTACTCTCACATGACTCCCCATTTGCTATCTTTGGCTATCCCCAATGCCTGTAATTCATTCCCTCATCACTTCTACCTTATAGAATCCTTCTCCTCCTTGAAGGTAGAGTTCTAATACCACCTGCTACCTGATGCCCTTCCTGATCTCTCTGACTGCTGGCACTCTTACTTCCTAAGAATTTCATATCATACCTTGTATTTATTCTCTTTATAAAGATATTGTATATAGTTACATACATAGTTGTTTTCTTTCTTCTCAGAATGAAACTTTTTTGGAGTAGGGATTATTTCTCTCTTTTCCTTTGTATCCCTAGTACCTACCAATGTTCCTGACAAATAGTAGGCATTTGATATTTTCTTATTAAGTACTTGATTAACTATTGTAAATAATTGCCTTTAAAAATATCAACTAAAGCATGAGAAACATTTCAAAAACAGATCATAATTAAAAGTAAAAAAAGAAGTAATCATTAGTAATTGAGGGGGTCAAAGCTAAAAATATTCAAAATTCCTTTAGACTGCATTCATAGTTCAGAGTATAGAGTGAGTAACGGGATATGGAGAAACCATAGTTTCCCCTAATTAGACCACATTTTGAGTACTATCTCCAGTTCTGGGAACCATATTGTAGAAAGGATATAGACAAGGGGTAGAGAAGAGGATAAGTATTGGCTATTAATTAAATACTTTTTCTTTTTTACTAATAGTTTCTCATTTGATCTTCATAATAAGCCTGATAAGTAGGTGTCATTACTATTCTCATTTTACAGAAGGGGAAACTGAAGCAAATAAAAATAAAGTAAATTGCCCAAGGTCACACCCTTATTAAGTGTCTGAGGTCATATTTGAACTTGGGTCCTCCTGACTTCAAGCCCACTGTCCCACCAACTGCCTTTTCTTGAATTAGGTTCTGACACTGGTAACCAAGATGAAATAGAAACTCAAGACCATGCCATATAGAGATTCGTTGTGGGAATTGGGGCACTTTAATGTGAAGAAAAGAAGAGATCAGGTAATTGATACTGCCTTTAAATGTGGCTTATTTTACTCAGCTCCAGAATATGGAACTAAAGTTGCTGAATAGTAGCTCAAGGAAGGTTGATTTTTGCTCCATATAAAAACATTGGATTTGGAGTGACAAAGAACCTCAGAGACCATCAGGTCCCAATTCACTCATATTGCAGGTGAGGAAACTGAATCCTAGAGAACAGAAATGACCTTCCCAAGATCCTACAACTAATAAGTGGCTGAGCATTAATTCAAAGTCAGATTCTCTGACTTTGAAGTTAAAGATCTTTGCAGTAAAGCAGTTCAATTCTTTTTGAATAAATCGACAAATTTCTGTGACTAAGTTGAGCTGGCAATTATTAGTTATCTGGAATGTTACTTAAAATTGTCCATTTGTTCCACAGATGAAAATAATGTCATGTAGTACAAGTTTCATTATCCTCATGAACATCTAGATAGCTAAGATTACCAGGGAAAAAATAACTTCATATTTTTAGTTTTAAAAAATGCATAATATATCTCATACATACTTTCACTAGGACCACACTTGATGCTACCCAGTCTTGAGCATTTTTTCCTCTAATTTGTTTTCATTTTAGACAGAAAATATTCTCACACAGACACAGTAGAACCCTTTTAGCTAACTGAAGAAGAAAAAAGAAACGACAAAAGAAAGCATTCTCCTACCAAGGCCCTAGTTTCCTTATCTGTAAGACTCAGGAATTGGATTATATGATCTCTAAGATCCCTTTCAACTCACATTCTGAATCTATGAAAGTATGCATCCCATAAATGGGAACAGAATCATTTGAAGGCAAAGACATACTTTGTTCCCAGCAGCCATCCCTGCTGGCCTCTGTTCACTCACTTTGGTTGACTGAGCTGAGGAAGGTCCTGTTCCACACGTCTCCCCCCTGCTTTTTGTTCTTTGGTTTTCTGGCAGCCACAGACAGCAGCTCCTCCCCAGTCAGAGAGAGGGCCTGGATCACTACGAAAGGCGGTGAGTGGAAGGGCACTGTTTTACCTGCAGCAGCTGACACTGGCTTCTCAGAGTCTCCTCGACAGCAAAAGATGGCTTTGAAAAAACGAGGTGTATGGGGAGCTAGGGTGCACCCCTTGTTCCTGTGTGTCTTCCTTTGGTTGGTAGATAGCAGTTTTAAAACTTCAACCACACAGGAAAGATTTTTTTGGGTAGTTTTAGTAGAGGCCCTGAGGCAGCCTTTGTCCCACCCCTTCTGAGAAGGCACCTCCCATTTTGAGCTGGAAATTCCACCCTTCCTTTTTTCTCATCATGCAACCCACAGAGATCAGCCTGCCTGGCAGCCTGAAAGGGCAGATGTCTCTAATGAACACTGACTTTTTATCCCCACATAAATCATTTATCACAAATCATAAATCAGTCTAAGAGAAATCTGACTCATAAATTTCAGACAAGGTATTGATGCACATGGGTGGAACGAGTTTCCTCATTTGAGAATTCCCTATAGCTGTGAAATCACGGATTATTGCCAATTCTAATGAGATCAACAGTAACCCACAGACTCCCTCTTTCCCAGATTTCAATAAAACGTGATGTTTCTGCCCAAATTACCTGATGATTTACTTCCTTCCAGGAGGAGTGCACCGTTTTCTAACTTCTATTGAATTGGAGGAAGCAGAATCCCCTGAAGGTGCTTTGACGGAGTAGGGTGTTGGGGAGCAAAGACCTTCCTAAAAGAGTGACTCATGTTTGGTGCAAAGGGAGAGACAATATTCATTTTCTGGTTTAAAATCATGAAGACCCCTTCCAACACCAGTGAGCTTTCCACAGTCCTATTTTATCCAGCATTACTCCTATTACTGTTTTGACAATTTTGTAGGTTGTACAAAGAAAAGGCTGGGGGGAAGGGAATGGGCATCAAAATAATATATTTTTATTTTCTTCCCTATGAATGTATAAGATGAAACAATTGAAAATTAACAATAAAATTCCAGAAGAGGGGAGGCCTTTCCTGTTGGAATAGGAAGGGGGGGGGTCGGTGAGTAATGAGAAATGTGCTAATATCTAAGCAGGGGTAGGGCACCTGTGGCCTCAAGGCCACCTGTGCCACTCTAGGTACTCAAGTTCCACCCTCTGACTGATTGATTTGGATTCAGTCAAAGGGTCACACTTAAGGACCTAGAGGGCTACATATGGCCTTGAAGCTGCAGATTCCCTACCCCTGAAAGACAGTCCTAAGTCCATATCATTCATCCATCCATTCCTTTCACAAACTTTTACTGCACATGGACTATTTCTAAGGCAATGCACTTGCCATTGAGGAGATAAAAAGATTTATAAGACAAGGCCCCTGTACTCCAGAAATTTAAAGTGTGACTTAAAGTAGTGCTTTAAGATTTGCTAAGTGCTTCACAAACATTATCTAATTTTAACCCTGGCACATAGGTGCTATTATACCCATTTTACAGATGAGGAAACTGAGGCAGTAGGCACTTAAATAACATGTATCTTCCAGTTAACAAGTGTCTGGAACTCAAGTCTTCCTGGTTCTAGGCCTGACGCTTTATGCCCTGTGATTCATGAGAAGTTACTTAGCCTGTATCTCCCTTGCCCCTGTAATTTTTCCTGCTCCTCTCTCACTCCTGCAGCCACTCAGCCCTGCCTCCAAAGAGGCTGCACCAGGCATCTCTGCTGGCCTTTGGCATGAGGGCAATGTTGATCTCAGGGTAGGCCAGGCAGCAGGGTCATGGGACATGGAAACATCATCTTCCTCTCTGAGGGCCTCCATTGCCCAGGTAAGCTAGGTTCTGGTAATAGTAAATGGAAGGAAGAATAGCTTGCAGCCACTCCTTTCTCTTGTTCTTATTATTCCTCCTCTTCTAGTTCTTTGGGGTGTTTTGTTTCTCTGTTTGTTTCTTGTGGCAATTGGGGTTAAGTGACTTGCCCAGAGGACAAGTAAGTGTCGAAGGTCAGATTTGAACTTGGGCACTCCTGACTCCAGGGCCAGTGTTCTATCCACTCACTGCTCCGTCTAGTTGCTTCCTACTTCATGCTTTGCCTCTGGTCTTCTAAAGTTTCTTTCTCTTTATATTAACATTTATATGCTAATGGGTTAATAGTCCTGAGTGATTCAACAATGACAATTAACAGTTAGCATTTATAGATTATTTTAAGGTTTGCAAAATACATTAAATTTATGTAACAAACCTGTGGGTTTGAAAGAATTGGATAATACTCACAAAAATACAAAATATTCAGATCTACTGAACATGAAACAATATGATCAAAGAAAGTAGGAAGAAATGAGACACAAAAATATGAAAGACAAAAAGAAAACAATTTGGGGCCACAAGTATTTATAGGTGAAACTTAGTAAATGTGTAAAGAGAAAATAGTCTCTCTACTACATATATTATTCTCAAAAATTAAGAAGGAAAACACAATACCAAGCCCCTTTTAGGAGACCGCTAGAGATTAATATTTTGGCCAGAAAAATATAAAACAAAAAAAAAAGTAAAGATCATTACCACTAATGAATTTTGATGAAAAAGCATTTAAATACTATCTGAATAAAAATACAGAAATATTTTTGAAAGACTATCCATCATTCAAAGTTCAATTTATTACGATAATGTTTCAACATAAGGAAAATAAATTCATGATCACATTTAAAGCAAAAACATTCCCAGCTACATGGAAATGAAGCTATAAAAATGTTTTTAAAGACAAGCTTATGGTCATCAGGTTCAGAACCTCTCCTCCATCATACAGCTGCCAAATGTTAAACATGAATCTAAACGTGTCATGTCCCAGATTCAAAATTCTTCAGTGACTCTCTATCGACTCTGGGAAAAAATGAAAAATTCTCAACTCTGTGTTTTAAATCCCTCCTCCATCTGCCTTCCACCTACCTTCCCAGTCATATTATTCCCAGTGACACAGTCTCCATTCCCCTCAAACTGGCCTGCTAGCCGTATACAACCATTCAGCTCCCGCCTCCAAAGCATTTCCTCTGTCATAACCCCTTTCAAAGGATAGGGAGTGGCATTAAGCTCCTGTTAGCCTGGTGACTCAGCCATGTCACAAAGTTGAGGTGGTCCAACTTGCTTGGTTTTCAGCAAACACTCACTAGGAACTGCTTTGATTTTAGAAAGTCAAAATCTCTTGTCTTCTTGCTATAAAGAAGGAAATGTACAATCACTTGAGTTTTTCACAGGTGAATAAACATTTTTAATAAATGTAGAATTGGTCTGAGTTTATTCATTTCTTTCTGGAAAGCAGGTAAGTTTTCTTATTTGACTTCCATTATCACTTAATCTTAAATAATAGAGAACAAGTGTGAGTGTATGAAACATCAACAACCTGTAGGACATTGTTATGGTTCATGGAGAGATCTAGTCATGCAGTGTCCATCTGTCAATTCCATAGCATCCTCCAAAGAAGGGACTATGTTTTCAGTTCCAAAGTCTCCTTTATGACAATTGGCTGCTCCATAGACATCAGAAGACATATAGGTGAGTTCTGAATAATCCCAGATAAGACTTCACATAAAGGAAAATAAATTCCTTTGATTGGGGGATGAATGGGAATTAGAATGCTGATCAGAAGGTTGTACAATAAAAGAAGCTTTCCTGTGGAAAGTGACCAAAGTAAAGTTTGGGATTCTGTCTTGGTGCTGATTCCAGGGGAACTTGTTGTAGCTTGACCAGCACAGGATACAAAATATCACCAGAATAATAGTAAATAAGGTGAGGATCACCCCAATCACCATGATTTCCATGGGCTCTGAAGTCCAGGATTACTTGGGATTCATGTGATCTCAATAGCCCTCTTGCCTCACTCTCCAGTCCAGCATGTCAATTAATGGAAAAACTCTTTTCTCCTTCTTCACTGTGTGTGTTCTCTTATTGACCAGTGGTTCGTCTACTTCTAAGACCCCACAGTTCAATGCTGCTCTATCTCTGTTGTTTATGTCCCAAAGATCCAGAAGAGCTTCATGAAAATTGAGGCCAGGCTCATTCATCAGGATAAAAGAATCACCTGAAAGAAATCAGAGTAATTAATCTCAGATTATTCAAAGTGAGTATATTAACAGCATGGCAATGTTTGGCCTCACGGTTTTGGTTAAAGCAAATTTCTGGACTCTGGATTTCTAGAAATCCAGTACTGAGGAAAGTGATATAATCATGTGCTTTATTGTTATGCAACACACTATGCAAGCAAAACAAAACCATACAAATATGTAATAGCAATACAAATCAATAGAGCCCCATCCCCACAAGAAACTTTCCCCAGCCTGAGGGTGAAGGAGAAATGCCGGAGAGGAAAAAGTACAACTTGTGGTTCAGGTAGCAAGATTATACACCCTTAAAAGTAGACTTGATGGAGAACAGGTGACTGGTGCCTGATGAAAGAGGAGGAGTCTCAAATGTAGCAGAAAAGTTTTTCAAATCCCTTATTGATATCAAGTTTGAGCAAAGCTCAGGTAGGAGAAGTTTTCTTTATTGGGACCATAAATTGGTAGAAAGACCAAATGTTAACTAAGGCAACAGAAGGGGATTGACTCAAGGACCCTGGAGCAAGTCAAGAGTTCATCCAATCAAAAGTCTGCAAGTCTTATCCACCTGACACAGAGTTAACAGTGGAAAGGTACAAACTGTCTGTTTTGCCCATGTTTCTGTGGAGATTGGGACCATTTAAGACTAAGTGATTCCTTCATATTCGAGAACTATCATTTCTATAATATCAAACAATGACATTAAAAATATAAAGTTTACGATTATCACACAATGCCACAAATTCCATCCTTTTGCTACCAAGGGAGTATGGTTTGCTTTTCTCAAAGTTGGGTACACCATTTTTAACCCCTTTTGGAAAAGAGCATTGGGTTGGAAATTAGATCTTCATTGTAGCTTTAGATTTCTTGTTAATATGAATTGGGTAAGTCACTTTGTACGTTCCTCCCTCCCCCACTGGCTACCCTGCCAGATCCTAGTACTTCACCACAAAATTACTTTGTGTTTACTTCTATACACATATACATTTATATGTTGTAAGGATTTTGTTTATATGTTATGAGGATTTTGTTATTCTTTCTTAGAGTTTAGTTCTCAGGATCCATGGCCATAATAATCTCTAGTTCCCAGGTGTTAGATAATATTTCCTAGGCTCATGACTTATAAACATCTCTACCATTGTTGTACAGTGAGATATAGGGATGACATAAATGTGGCATTTACTATGCTTGTGCTAGAGGTCGAGATTGCTAAAGTTAACCTGTGAGGTTATACTGGCAATATGCCTTCTTTGTCTGTTGCCCTATAAATTAGGTGGGCACAGGTCAGTAAATGGGAATTTGGGATTTGTGTAATGCATAGAGGAATGTATATGCTTGCCTCATCCAGCCGCCACTGAGGCTTGGGGTGATTTAGGGGAGTGCACAAGCTCAAATGCTGTGCCTGTCTAACCCCATTGAGATGTAGGAGTAGTTGCCCCAACCTGTTGCCAGCCTCTGTAAGAAAGGTGCTTAGGGAATCCTGTAGGAGTTGGTGCTCCCATGATCAAGAACTCCCTTTGAGAAGACTAGACTAGCATAAAGTAAGTTAGCTTATTTAAACCCTTATTGTGTCTCTGTTCCTATCTTCCTGTCTGCCTAGATCGAGTGAACCTGTACTAGAACACCTGCCAGCAGCCCTCCCATGTGCTTACCTAGCAACTGGCATACTTGGTATTACCTGTGAAACATATGTGTACATGTTTATTCATCTATATATGTTTATGTTTATATGTGTGTATATTACTTCAACAATAGATTGTTACTTTTACTTGGTGATTTCATCCGCTCTCATGGATTTAAATACCACCTTTTTGCTGGTGTTTCTCACATCTGCCTTTCCTGCCTCAATCTCACTGCAGATCTCAAATCTCACATCTCTAACTGCCTATCAGACATCTCAAATTGGATGTCCAGTAGACAACTTAAACTCAATAAACTCAAAGCAAAATTCATTATCTTTCTCCTTAAACCTTCCATAGAAGACAACACCATCTTCTCAGTCCCTCAGGATCGCAATTGAGAAGTCATTCTGGATTCCTCACTGTTCTGTATCCAAGCAGGGCCCACAGCAATATCTCTCAAATATGACCCTTTCTCTCTTCTGACACTGCCACCCTTCTGGTGCAGACTTTCGTTGCCTCATGCCTTGATTATTGCAAAAGACTACTGGTGCATCCACCTGCCTCCAGTCTCTCCTCACTGTACTCCGTCCTCCATTAAGCCACCAAAGTGATTTTCCTAAAGAACAGATTCTGCCATGCCAAAACTCTACTCAAGAAACTCCAGTGGCTCTCGAACACCTCCAGGATCAAATACCAAATGCTGTATTTGGCATTCAGACTCCTTCATGATCTTGTCCCTTTCTATCTTTCCAGTCTTTTTCAACTTTACTCCCTCCATGCACTCCTTGATCCGGTGACACCAGCCTCCTGGCTGTCTCATGAGCAATATGCTCCAACTCTCAACATGGAGCATTTTCTCTGGTTGTCCTCCATGCCTGGAATGCTCTCCTTTCTCAACTCCACCTACTAGCATCCTTGACTTCCTATAAGTAGGACTAAAATTCCACCTTTTACAGGAAGCCTTCCCCAACCCCTTTTAATTCCAGTGTTATCTCTTTTAATTATTTCCTATTTGTCACCTATGGGTTTTTTTTGTATATATTTATTTTCATGTTCTCTCATCCATTAGAGTAAGTTCCTTGATGGCAAGGACTGTCTTTTGCTTCTGTTTGTATTTCCATCACTTTTGTGTCCCCAAAGTTTAGGACAGTATCTGGCACATGGTAGGCACTTAAATGTCTATTGAATTGAATTGAAATTGAATCCTTCAGGGCAAGTACTGTTTCATTTTTGTTATACCTCAAACACTTCCCATAGTACCTGATACATAATGAGCACTTAAGCAATGATTATTGATTAATTTGGTCATTAATTAAGATCAAGCCTTAAATCCAATTCACTTTGGAGCTCATAGATTGGACAACAGGTCCCCACCCTCCTAGCAGAGAGTGAATGTAAATACTGAATCGTAATTGTTTCTTTTTAACCAGGGAGCCCTGAGGGTCTCCCCATCCAATTCAATTTTTTTTTTTACTAAAAGGGCCATCCCTTGAGTAACTACTTAAAGAGGCCTGTTCATTGAATGAGTGTATCTCACTCAAAGAGAGAATCTGATAAGACTTTAGCCTAAAATGGCCAGGGTCCCCCATTTAATCCTGGACCATCTTTAATCACCCTGATGAACATTTGGCCACTGGACCTAGATGACTCTGGAGGAAAAAGTGAGGTTGGTGACCTTGCACAGCCCTCCTTCACTCAAAGCAAAGTCAACTGTAAGTCATATCATCATCCTGATGTCATGATCCTCTTCAAGAAAGAAGGACAAACACAACAATTGATTAATTTATTGTTTGCCTTGGCCCTATCAAAGTAGAGGAGTGGAAATAAATGATCTCAAAGGTCCATGGTGTGATATCATGGAAGCACACTGTGGGTGCAGGACAATATTGGCTGAACATAGCTGACTTCCAGGTAATTGGTCTTACCCAAATGTTGTGATTGGGAAGGGATGAAATAGTTTCCAGACTTGTCACTATATAAAATAATGGGGAAAATGATAAAGAATGATAGAGAGAAGAACTTATTAAGAGAATCCAGATAGGTCTCAAGGCTATGTAAGTTAAAGTTGGAACAGGCCACAAGAGAGAGAAAGACAGAAGAAAAACAACCAAGGTAATTAGCCCTAAATCTTAAAGTTGGAATGGGTTAGAGGGAAGTGTTGTCAGAACTTTTTGACAGTCATGAGTAATTAGATTTACAGTCAAACATGAGGAAGTAAGACCTGAAATGACCAAAGTCCAGCCACTTGAAAGTTAAATGTAGAGGAAGAGTTCATATGCTTATGGAGTTACACCAACTGCTCTTTTGCCAGGTACTACAAAATGAATGATTGTGAAACTTAACATAAAAGAGGAACATTGGGAGAGATAAATATGTGTGACTCAATTCTCATCAGAGAAGTACCCTGAGGTGAACCACATAAAAAAATATACTTCCGTCTCCATGTTGTTTTCTCTATGTGGTATCAATCACAAGAGATGTATAGACATACAAATTTTTCCATTAGCCAAAACAGTAAGATAACTTGAATTTTCTTTTTTTAAAAATTTATTTGTTTATTTTAAGTTTTCAACATTCATTTCCACAAAATTTTGAGTTCCAAATTTTCTCCCCATCTTTCCCCTTCCCCCTCCAAAAATACTGTGCATTCTGATTGCCCCTTCCACCAACGTGCCCTCCCTTCTGACAACCTTCCCTTCCCTTATCCTCATCTTCTCTCTTGTCCTGTAGGGCAAGATAAATTTCTATACACCATTACCCGTATTTCTTTTTTCCCAATTGTATGCAAAAACAATTCTCAACATTTGTTCCTAAAACTTTGAGTTCCAACTTCTCTTCCTTCTTCTCTCCTCACCTCCCCCCACTGAGAAGGCAAGAAATTCAATATAGGCTATATATGTGTAGTTTTGCAAATGACTTCCATAATAGTCATATTGTATAAGACTGACTATATTTCCCTTCATTCTGTACTGCCCTTCATTTCTTCTATTCTCTTTGGATCTTGTCCCTCTCCAAGAGTGTTTATTTCTAATTGCTCCCTCCTCCCATTTGCCCTCCCTTCTATCATCCCCCCACCATGCTTATCCCCTTCTCCCCTACTTTCCTGTAGCATAAGATAGATTTTCATATCAAATTGTGTGTACATGTTATTCCTTCCTTGAGCCAAATGTGATGAGAGTAAGTTTCACTTTCCCCTCTCACCTCCCTGCTTTTGCTGTCCATTGGAAAAACTTTTTCTTCCTTCTTCTATGAGAGAAAATTTGCCCCATTCTATTTCTCCCTTTCTCCTCCCAGTATATTCCTCTCTCACCCCTTAATTTTATTTTTTTAGATATGATCCCTTTCTATTCAACTCACCCTGTGCTGTCTGTCTGTCTGTCTCTCTGTCTCTGTCTCTGTCTCTCTCTCTCTCTCTCTCTCTCTCTCTCTCTCTATATATATATATATATATATATATATATATATATATATATATAGGTGTGTGTGGATGTGTGTGTGGGTGGGTGGGTGAGTGAGTAGGTTTATAATCCCTCCAACTAACCAGATACTGAGAAAAGTTTCAAAACTTACAAATATTGTCTTTCCATGTAGGAATGTAAACAGTCCAACTTTGGTAAGTCCCTTATGATTTTTCTTTCCTATTTACCATTTCATGCTTCTCTTGATTCTTGTGTTTGAAAGTCAAATTGTCATTTCAGCTCTGGTTTTTTCATTTGGAATGCTTGAAAGTCCTCTATTTTGTTGAATGACCATTTTTCCCCTGAAGTATTATACTCACCTTTGCTGGGTAGGTGATTCTTGGTTTTAATCCTAGTTCCTTTGACATATGGAATATCATATTCCAAGCCCTTCAATCCCTTAATGTAGAAACTGCTAGCTCTTGTGTTATCCTGATTGTATTTCCACAATACTTGAATTGTTTCTTTCTAGCTGCTTGCAATATTTTGTCCTTGATTTGGGAACTCTGGAATTTGGGTACAATATTCCTGGGAATTTCAGGAGGTGATCAGTGGATTCTTTCAATACTTATTTTGCCTTCTGGTTCTAGAATGCCAGGACAGTTTTCCTTGATAATTTCATGAAAGATGATGTCTAGCCTCTCTTTTATGATCATGACTTTCAAGTAGTCCCATAATTTTTAAATTGTCTCTCCTGGAACTATTTTCCAGGTCAGTTGTTTTTCCAATAATATATTTCACATTATCTTCCATTTTTTCATTCTTTTGGTTTTGTTTTGTAATTTCTTGGTTTCTCATAAAGTAATTCTGTTTTTTCAAACATTCTTCTCCTTGTTGGCTTTTTGAACCTCTTTTGCCAATTGAGTTAGTCTATTTTTAAAGGTGTAATTTTCTTCAGCATTTTTGGGGGTCTCCTTTAGTAAGCTGTTGACTCACTTTTCTTAATTTTCTTGCATTACTCTCATTTCTTTTCCCAATTTTTCCTCCACCTTTCTTACTTGATTTTCAAAGTCCTTTTAGAGCTCTTCCATGGCCTGGGACCAATGCACATTTATTTTGGAGGTTTTGGATACAGAAACCTTGACTTTTATATCTTTCCCTGATGGTAAATATTGTTCTTCCCCATCTGAAAGCATGGAAGAGAATACCTGTTCACTAAGGAAGTAACTTTCTATAGTCTTATTTTTTCCCCTTTTTGGGGCATTTTCCCAACCAGTTGTTTGACTTTTGGGCCCTTTGTCAAGAGTAGGGTATACTTTGGGGACCTGTAAGATCTCAGTTCCTTCAAGGTAGCACAATCAAGGGAGAGGAGTTTACTCCCTGGCTGGGCTGGCAGCTGAGATTCAGATCAACTGTTCAATTCCCCCAGGGGCTTTAAGCAGTGGCAGCATCACTCAGGGCTGAAGTTCAGATCAGTTGCCCAATTCCTGCAGGGGCTTTAGGCTGAGCACTCTAGCAATGGAACAATAGACACTGGCTGCCTCCTGTGGTAGCCACTGTCAAGCAGGGCTACCATCGCTCTGCTGCCTGGAGCCAGGCCTAGGGGAAGACCCTGCTCCCTTCTCAGGGAGGTGAAATAGCCCGCTCACCAACCTTTGAAGTTGCCTTTGGTGTGTGTGGGTTGAAGGATCTGGGAACAGCTGCTGGTGCTGCTGGAGATTCTGCCCTCGAGGCCTGCTTTGGCCCTGCTCCTCCTGGCACTATGCAACCAAGGCTGGGTTGTGCTCCACTTCATGTCCAGTGTGACAGACCTTTCCTGTTGGCCTTACAGGTCACCCTGGGATGGAAATCTCCTCCACTCCATCATTCTGTGGCTTCTATTGTTCTAGAATATGTTGAGAGTCTTTCTTTACAGGTATTTTATGGGCTGTGGGGGAAAAGCTAGAGTATGTACATCTTTCTACTCAACCATCTTAGCTCCACCCTTCTGATAACTTGAATTTTCAACAGTTATGGCTTTATACTTTGATTTAAGGGCCCACCACACTCAAGCCTGGAACAATCCATGTGTTTCTGGTTAGTCATCATCTCCTGGGGAATCCATAGGTAGAGGGAGCACCCAGGCTCTGAATATTAAGAGACCTGAATCCTTGAGGCAACTATGGTTAGTCAGCATTTCTAAAGGAATTTCTAACACTGGAAGGGTGAGACTGTAATTTCTCTGAGTTAATTTTAGAAATTTTAGTGACAGAGAGAAACAGTTCAATTTGAATCAGTATTTGGCCTGGAAGTTAAAAGAGATGATAGGAGGTTAATCTGAATTAATGGAGATATCATTTCCAACAGAAGGTGATGGCACCATTGGTCCCTGCAGGATGGATCATGTCTGGAATATTATGTTCAGTGTGGGCATTACATTTTAGGAAAGATACAATGTGTGGCACATAGTAAGTGCTTATGTTTCTTGACCTGCCTTGCTATTGACAAGCTAGAAGATGCCCAGAGAGTGGAGTCAGCAGGGTAAGAACTTGAGACCCTTCATTATCCTTACTTCCTCCTCTAAATATGTGGAGTTCTTTAATGCTTTCTCAAATATCACATATGTCACTTTCATCCTTTAACTAGGTAAGCTAGGCATCCAGGGGGTGGTTAGGTTGCACAATGGCTAGAGTCTTGGACCTAGAGTCAGAAAGACCTGGGTTCACATCTGACCTCAAGTCTCTTGCATGATTCTGTTCAGATGACTTCACTTCTTTAATTTCCTCATCTGTAAAATGGGGTAACAAGAGCACTCATTTTTCAGGGTTGTAATGAGACTAGAATGAGCTAATATTAGCAAGGTATAATATTTCATAAGGTTTTTGCAAACTTTAAAGTGCTATATAATTATTAGTTATTATTAATTTTGTTATTATCATAAGTATTACTGTTTGCTTTCCAACTTGAGAATCTGCAGAATGTAATAACAGCACAATGGTGGAGGGTATCTTAATCTGTTGCTATATTGAGTAACAAATACATCTAACTTTCCCTTCCTTTTGCTGGGGTGATCATCATAAATTCTGTAATGGAAATGACCATCTATCTTTTCATCGCAGCTCTCATCATCTATCACAGTGCTCTGTATAGATAAAATACTTAATAAATATCGAATGTTTAACATCTCTTGGAAACAAAAATTATCTTTCCTTCCAGAGGCCCCCCTCACCCCTGATTTTCTATATCATCAGATAAGGTTTACTTTAATACTTTAGTAAAGAGCCACAATTACGCATTCTAGTACTCAAGTCAAAATCCAAGTCGCTCTCCCTAGTTATGGGTGAGTGAGTTTATTGATGTGGAAGGTGCCAGTTACAAACAATTCACATCTCATTTTGTGTAATTCTTGTCTGTGTTTTCCCATAACTCCTAAATAGAGAATCTAGGGAAAACAAAAGTTCCCTCCCTTCTGTTTAACTCTGTTAGTCAGTCAGAAGACCCAACTAACTAGTTCAAAGCAAAGTCATTCAATGAAATAATACATAGTAATAAGAGTAAAAATAAACCATTTCTCTCCTTCAACCTGAACCACACTCTCCCATAATTCTTCGTTAGTGGGAAGAGTGGACCTAGAGAGAGATTACACATTGATCATACATAGAAAGTATCTAACCATCCAACTCAAGTTCTGTAATTGTCCTACATCCTTTTCTAAGTGTATAATGATTACATTTTAAAATTTCCATGTCTTATGTACAAACTAACCTTGATAATAAGTTCCATTCTCCATGTAGCTCTCTGTTGCTATTTGCTTACTTGAAATTTTGATTTCTTGGAAACTTTGATGTTCCTTAATTTATAGCTAGCATCACCAAGACAAAATGGATATCGAAAACATGGAATTTTGTTTCAGGAGCAGCTTGGGATATTTGAAAAATTTCACAATTTTCAACTTAAAATCTGGCATAATGTCTCTCTTCCATTCATAAAATCAAAAGCATTGTTGTTTTAGACCAGATGGGAAATTAGAGGTTTAATCAAATCTCTTTATTATAGATGAGGAAATTGAGTCCCAGAGAGGCCAGGATCACACAAGTAACCATTAGGAGAGACAGAGCACTCCAAACTACATCCTTTAACCCCAAATCCAAGATTTCTTATTTCAATTATGCCAGACTAAGATGATAGTGAACACTTAGTACCTACTTTTTGAAGTTCTGGCATGTAAATTCAATTCATTTCAAATCAATACCACTGAGCACCTACCATGTTAAAAGACTAGTGCTAGGTCCCAAAGATTCAAAGACAAAAATAGCAATATTGGACCATGATCATTGTCTATCTCTATTGCTGTCCAAGACATTAGTACCAAAGATCTAACTCAATGGACTGTCCACCCAACTGCATGACATAATTTAGGCAAGAAGTAATCTTCATCAATTCAGCCTTTCCTGTGTAGACTGCTATATCAATCCCCTTTTTGTCACTATGAATGTCATTAGTTAGGTGTGTAGTATTCTGGTACTTGAAGCAATTGGCACTATCACCTCTGAATAGGAATACTCAGAAAAAGCTCTTTTCTATTTCTTTTCTGCATAAGACATACTCCATGAATGGACAAACATGTTTGGAAAGCATATCTGTCAACTTAATGCACTTCTATTCCCCTTTGTAACATGGTGTAAAAGTAAGAAAAAAACGATCGCTCCTCTCTTAGCTATTCTCAGGACTTTTTCTACCATGCGCCCAAACTGGTGTAATGGCAAGCAAAGTAGGATCTTTTGCTGTTTTTGTTTTAGTATAAAGTGCTTCTGATTGAATAATGTGATTTAAGAAGATATTTTGCACCCATTAATGAGCCTGGGAAGATTTATAGGGAGGCTTTTGTTAATGAGGCACTCATTCTCAAGAGTTGTGATGCCCTCTAGCTCTAAAAAATGTATAAATTCTCTAAGGTGAGGTTTTACTCTGGGGCTAGTTTTTGAAAGAATGTTTGTGTGCCAGATGAGACTCTGAGAAGTCGTTAAGCTGAAAACTCAGATGATGCTGCTTTCCTCTCTGGTAACTATGGTCAGGAACTTGTATCTCTTTGCTGATTTGTGATGCATGTATTGCTCACTGTCAGATGGTTTGGAAGCCATGTCTGTTGATTTAGATTTCTCTGTATTTTTTCTGAAGGGTGCTGACTTTTTCTTCTGAACTAAGTGAATGATACATGTGCTTGATTAGAGTTGACCCCTCAAAAGTTGCCTTTCCTTTTATAAATGTGATCTAAGAACCTGTGATAGCAGGTCTTCCTGTGAATGTTGGGGTCCTTACTGTTATAATTGGGTAACTCCTCCTATTTCAACTTCACTTTTTATATTATCTTCATTCCATTAGAATGTAAGCTCCTTGAGGCCAGAAGCTGTCTTTCTGGTCCTATTGGTTTTCTCACCACTTAACACAGTGTCTGACACGCAGTAAGTACTCAATAAATGTTTGTTGACTTACTAATCGAATAACTGGGCAAGTGTTTCTTCCTTAGGATTACAAGAAGATAGATGTGGAGTGGAAAATCAGCTTAGAGGCTACTGTCCAACATTCATTTTACAGATGAAGAAACTGAGGTTAAATGATTTGCCCAAAGTCATACAACTAAATGTCTGAAGCTCTTCCTGATTCTGAGTCCAGGGCTCTATGTCATCTAATCAGACTTAGAATCATGGATTATTATGGCTGGAAGGGATCTCTGAGATCATGTAGTTCCCAGTACAAGTAATTTTGTCCAAGGTCACAGAAGGAGGCCTTGGCAGGACCGTTCAACAACTCAGGTCTATTGATAAGTAGTGCAGTCCTCTTTCCATTATACCATATTGCCACTCTCCAAGTTTCCTTATTAGCATAGACTGATGTTCTAAAGATGACTCATTGAATGAATTGAATCAACCCTTCCCCAGAGCTTCTTAGTTACTTATAAAACAGACCAGTAACAGAAAAGGCTTAAAATCAATTGATTTTCCCATAATTACAAGCTAGCCATTTCTGCTATTATTCCTGCTAATAGAACAAGTTTGTTTCTATTTTATTTTCCCATCTTACCAAGATTTGTTGGACTAGATGGAGGCTTTGTCGGGGGAGGGATCTTCAAATATCTTAACAAAAACATGGGTCTTGAATTCCCTTTGGAATTAGTATTGAAAATCCTAAGATAGGAGAACATGTCCATAAAAAATTCCAATAAATACATTCCACGTTCCAGTGCTTAGTATAGTGCCTGGCACATAGTTGGCACTCGATAAATGCTGTTGACGTAAAATATATTGAGCTCCTCAACTACTAAGTGACTCAAGAGACTATAGGGTCAGGCCTTTGGTATTACTTTCTGGTCACCAGAATGCAAACAGCAAAGGGTTCCAGATTCCCTCTTGGGTTCGACTGACAGAACACAATGGGCAACTCAGGTAGAAATCTTTGCTCAGAGACATCAACTTCCAGATATATCAACTCCCATACATCAACTTACAACTATCCTTTCCCTCCTATGGCTATGTAAATCTGATTTTATGAGCTGTTTAATGATCTACCAGTGTGCCATTTTGTTGTATTATTGGCCTTAAACTACAGTGTACTCAGGTCAATCCCAGAACAACATTCTTGTGGTATTATAATGGCCTCCCTAAAACCATTCCCTCAAAATTTAATGCTGCAAAATTACAGTCACCAAACTTGGCCCCAAAGGAGAAGCATGAAAAGCCTCTCCCTCCATTTCCTCAAAGAAGTATGTGTATACATGGATATAATGTCATATAACATCAGACATCTCAATATGTTAGTTGGTGGAATTGTTTTTTCCTCCTTTCGCTCTTTGCAAAAGGAAATTATTCTCTGAGTGCAAGGACACATTGGGAAATGCAGATGGTGTAAAAACCTGATGTCATTAGAATGTTGTGTGTTTGTATCTCTGGAGCACACATGAAAACTAATAATAGTTTTATCCTTGGCCCATTAGATGTGCATGCTGGCTCCCTTCCAGCCCTAGGAGCAGAATATCCTTAAAAATTATCTTTGTATATTAATCTCCTGACCTGGAGCAAAAGCAATTTCAAACTTTTTTTCTGGAGAAGTTCTATTGAGTTATCTAGGAGAAGGTGTTGATCTAGGATGCTATGAGTTGTTCTTTGTTTCTGATTATCTTAATTTCCTTTGTATCAATTGTTTGTAAAACCATACACATTGCTAGTTTCAAGAATTTTCCCTTATATTTGTTCTTGTCAGAGTAGGTTTTCCCAGAATTGGTGTATGTATCATAGAGAGATTTTATAAGAAAAAGAGCCTGGGAATATTATATTGTATGTTTTTTCTTTGTCTTTAGTGATTTGATTATCTTAAAAATAAGAAAGAATGGATGAAAGAAAGGAAGGAAGAAAAGAAAGGGAGATAAAGAATACACTGCGGTGGGAATGTGAAAGGGAAAGGAAGATGGTGGAGATAATTTCACATAATTTGGATATGCAAGTAAAAGACTATAAAAAAAGAAAACTATGGAGGAGAGCAGACAATACTTGAACCTCACTTTCATCTGAACTTGTCAAAGGAGAGAATGCACACACACACACACACACACACACACACACACACACACAGAAAGACACCATGGGCTACAGAAATACATTTCACTCAGTACAGAAACAGGAAGGAAAGGGTAGAAGGAAGGGAGGGTAGATAAAAGAAAGGATTAGTTCCAAGCAAAACAAACTCTAACCACAGAGGTTGTATCTAAGAGAATTGTGAAAGGGAAAAAAAAAAAAAGATAAGACCCTGAGATTTCACTCTGTCCAAGGGAAAGAGAAGAGACAATGGAGGAATAGTAGCTGACTGCATGAAACGTAGGACACTGACGCTGAGCACTCTCCTCTCTCGCTACCTTCTTCTTTATAAAGAGGGGCCAAAAAAACTGATTAACACAATGACATACAATGATTCCAGAAGCCTTTGGATGAAGCATGCTATCCACCTCCTGGCAGATAGTGATGGATTCAGGGGCAAGATTGAGACATATTATTTTGGATATGGATAATATGGAAATTTGCTTTGCTTGGCTCTGCAAAGTGTATTTTTTTCTCTAAGTTCTTCAGTGGTTGGGAGGGAAGGAGTTAGAAAACACATAAAAGTGGATTTTTGTTTTAAAAAAAGACTTTCAATAATCTAGGGGAGAGATGGTCAGGGCCTTAAATGAGGTGGTAGGAACATTCAAATCTGTTTCTGATGATCTTAATTTCCTTTGTATCAGTTGTTTGTAAAACCATGCATGCTAGTTTCAAGAATTTTCCCTTATATTTGTTCTCAATATTTCAAATGTGAGAGCTGTTGTAAAGGCAAAAACATCAAGATCGGACAAAGAAAATGCATAACACAAATAAATATTTCCTTGTACTAATTTTCTTTCCCCACATCTATGTACAGTATGAGTTAAGAATATTAAAGGCTCTGTAAGCATGTGAAACTGGATTCTTTTATATTTCGTTATTATAGACAATATGGGCAAGGGTTTGTTTTTTGGTTTTTTGTTTAAGTTAGAGGAAACTGGCAATAAAGCCTAGTCTCATATCCTCTAAAAGTCTATAACAAAAACTACATTTTAGACTGTTCACAGGCTTTTAGTTTGAAAAGTCCTTTGGACAAGGACTTACTTCTGAAAACTATTTTCTTCAACTAAAAATGCCTGTGATTCTTTTCATATTGTAGCATCAACACTATAAAAGTAAAGCACTTTTTGGCTTTATCTACAGCAGAGTGGATACCTCTTAAATGATTCATTTCAGCATCCTCCACATTTATAGAGCGAGACATATAAGAAATAATACCCTGATTGAATATTGACACATTTTAGGTTTTATAACTTTACAGGTAAATGCATTCTCTCTGTAGTTTGGAATTCACACAGGCAGCTTCCAGAGACTGAGGGACTAGAGACTTTGGCGGGGAAAGGAGTGGTCAGTCAAAGCGGGGGACAAAGAGAGCACATAGCCATGAATGAGCAACTGCCACAGAGCTGGTAACAAAGGATTTTCTCAGCAGAAATGTCCTACACAAGAGTGTATGTGTGTGTATGCATGTGTGTGTGTGTGTGTGTGTGTGTGTGTGTGTGTGTGCGCATGCAGGCAAGAGATTGCATGGTGGGATCCATGCCTACCGATCACTGATTTCCGTATGACTAACCTTATAGATATTATTTATGGTTGCAAACCCAGAAGGCTATTTTCTGTCATATTTTTCTAAATCTAAAAGCTTGTATTCTGATGACCTGATATCATGGCTCTATTTCTTGGCTTGTGATTTCTTTTTCCAGGGCTTTAGAAAAGTCCTTGTGCAGGCAGTATAAAATGTTCACAAACTAATCCTGCATTCCTTACAAAGAACTTTATTAATGTTTCTGCCAGAACTTCTCTACAAGATATACAGGAGGCAGGATTTATATGCTGGCTATAAAGTCAGTTTGTGGCATATGGAGGATGAGGACTTCATATTTTAAGTTACAAGCACTATGATTTTCTGTTCCCAAACTTAAATCTACGCTATTTCCCTATACCATTTTCTTGCACTGTGTTTGTGTTCCCATGGCCCCACTACCCCTCCAGAACCCCACTGGACTTACTTTTGGCATCAAAGATTGCAGCCTATTCCAATTCACTATCCTGGCTGTGCCACAGGGACTGCTGGATGGAATGCTTTGTTTTGTGTTTGTCTGTTCCCAGTCCCCAGGCACTGACTCAGCTTCCAGGATTTCCAGCTAGTGTATCTTCTGTAGCTTGACCCCACCCTTATTTGAACAGCAGACTGCAAGAAGCCTGACCAGTTGCTAGTACATTCCTTGAAGCCTTTCCCCTGATTGTAAAAGGAGCAGGCTTCTTTCTAGACAGTGAGTAATTCTGATTCTGGTTTTTCCTCATCTAATTGCTTTGCCCTGACATCATGTACTTATCATCATTGCCACCATGGTGCAACACAGAGGTCACTGGACTTGGAATCTGAAGATCCAAGTTAGAATCCTAACTCTGTTTGCCAGCCATCTGGTATGTTGTGAAACATCGCTGATTCTCAGTGTCCTCATCTGTGAAATGGGTATAACAACCTTCCAGAGTTATTCTTATAATCATCTCCTAGTGCATAACACTTTCACAAACCTCTATTTCTTATCAGTGATTCGGGGATGTGTGGTTTCATCACTGTGGGTATTTGCTTGAGGTTCACAAAGCTCAGTTTCTTAACTGATACATTCAGAAGTTGCTGTGACCAAAAATAAAGTATAAGCTCAGTATCATTTCATATTTTTAGAAAGGTTGGAAAAAGTCACTGTTGAAGCATCATGGGAAGACAAAATTCTAAGTTACAATTAATAAACTGAAAATTGATCTAACTAGTCTGGAAAATAAATTGTAATTATGCAAGAAAAGTTAGTGAACTGTTCATACTCTTTGACATAACAATTTCGCTACAGAAATACTAAAATAATCATAGCTGCACAATTTGTAATTGTAATGTTAAAAAAATCATGTCTCAAATGATTGGCAAATGGCTGAAAAGACTGTGATAATGGAGTATTGTTGTACTATAAGGAGATATGAGTATGATGAATTCAAAGACACAAGGAAAGACTTGTATGAACTGATACAGAACAAAGAACACAAAATAATATACACAATGATCATAACAATATACTCCAGAGGATCTGTGATCTCATCAATATGGATATTCCCACTAATGAAATATAATCAATTAATCCAACAACAAGCATTTATTAAGTACTTCCTGTGTCCCAGGCACTGCGCTAAGGGGCAGGATATATAACAACCCATCCTTGCACTGTGCCCGTTCTGCGCAATTCTTACTCAGGTATTCCCATAAGTTCACTACATGTGGAATTGTTTGCAACAGTTCAGCTGAGGCTCCCCCAGAAGAATGGAGGGTTGTGATTAGTTCTACATCCTCCAGCTCAGAGGGGAGCAACTGGAACCACCCAACTGAGTCCTACATCTTGCTTGAAATGTTGAGGTAATACTAAATCCCTGTTTGTGTTCCTCCATTCTACACATCTTCTCCTTGAAGATCCTGAGTTAGCCTCACCTTTTCCTGAACATTATTTGCTGCTTCATAGTCTAGCTCACAGGTGTCAGTCACCTGATCCACACACAGGTTATGCATGATCCATGACATTACTGAGTACAGTGTAGTTAGAAGGAGATTAAAGTGTAATAGGGAAATGTTTAACAAAATAAATAGAATGCAATAAATAATGATCTTCACTTCTGTCTCCAATCTCTCATACTGCCAACAGAATGACTGTTCACCAAAATGACTGTGTTCAGGTCAAATGCTACCTCCTCCCATTCCCTCCTCTAGGCCCCCAGGACCACTACCTATGAGGCTCATTTTAGCTAGGATCAAGGGATCCTAGTTGATCTATCAACCTCTCATTAACAATCCATTTGCATGAATTAGTTTACTAAATTCTAGTGTTTGCCTTGAAGGGTAAAGATAAAGGCCTTGAACAGATAGAATATAGGATCTGCTAGTTGTCATAGGATTATATAGACTTAAGTTAGAAAGGATATTAGAGGCCCATTCATTTTACAGATGGAGAAACTGAGACCCACAAAGCTTAAATGACTTGTTCACATTCTCAAAACAGTAAGTAGGAAATTGGAGATTCAGAATCAGTTCCCCAATACTAAATCCATTGCTTGTTTTTTTGCTGAACTACACGGTCTTTGCCTGAAGGTGGTGGTGGATCTTAAAAGTTCTGAAGTATGGGGACCTGAGCAGTCTAGGGGTATCCTATGAAGAAGGCAGTAATCCATTGGCGCACTGAAGACAAACTCCACCTGGTGCATGATTTTGCCCAGGCCCAGACATCTCTATAATATTCAAGTTTATAACAGTGTCTATGATGGGTTACTTGTGAAAATTCACATAGGTAGCATGGTATGGTTGATAGAGAGGTGGCTTTGGATTCAAGAAGACCTAGGTTCGAGTCCCATCTCTAACACATATGGCTATGTGACTCTGGATAAGTCACTTCATCTCTGCCCTTAGGTAGTGCTAATCTCTAAGACTATTAAATCATAGAGAAGGCACCAACTGGTAGAGGGGGTTCCTCACACACAACCCTATAATAATTTAATAATTATTACACATTGTTCCTCTTCATTTCCTTTGTAGTTCATTCAAACTAAGCTTTTGGAATTCCCAAGAGATACTTCCATCTTCACGCTTTTGCACAGAATGTTCCTCTTGCCTGGAATGTACTCCCTCCTTACCTTGGATTCTTAGAATGACTGTTCACCAAAATGACTGTGTTCAAGTCAACTGCCACCTCCTACATGAAGCTTTTCCTGGTCCTCTCCCACCCTCAGTGACCCCAACTCTAATCATCTTATATTTACTTTGTATGTACATATGCATATGTACATGTTGTTTCTCCTGATAGAATATAAGCTCCTTGAGGGTAGGGACTTTTTTCATTTATATCATTGTATTCCAATACCTAGGCATTGGTGATCTGTGCTAGAAATATACAGTGGAAGCTACATTGGACCAACTAGGGCCAGAATTCAGTTACTTAAAGAGCAGTAGGCAAGAGAGAGAGGTACAATTTAGTGGGTGAGCCAGGACTTTAAGCTACTTTGTACTGGTGCCTGAGTACTCATCCTTGAAAAAAGCTGGAGCAAATACTCTTCCAATATAGAAACAGCTAGAGAAATGGATAAAGCACAAGATAATACAAAGAAAGAAAGAAAGGAAGGAAGGAAGGAAGGAAGGAAGGAAGGAAGGAAGGAAGGAAGGAAGGAAGGAAGGAAGGAAGGAAGGAAGGAAGGAAGGAAGGAAGGAAGGAAGGAAAGCAACAAGACATTCTATTCCTGTGAGTCATTGCAGCATGAAAGTTTTTCATTTCTCATACTGGCTTTCTACTAACCTCTCTTTGTTCCGCTTAGATTGTGTTGTCCTATAAACCAACACTTCTGGAATAGCAGTAAGTGATTCAGCTGACAATCTAAGACAGATTGAGAATTTCTTTCCTTTGAATCAGACATGTGAAAATGAACAATGACTTTACTCTAATGGGAAGAAAACAAACCACCCAACAGTCTTCTTTTAGAGAACATTATAAAGACTTTGTACTATAGGTACCACAGCTGCAACTGACTTCAAAAGATCATTTGTTCCAGCCTACTGCCTTCAGGCCAACAAGATTTTGTAATCCCCCTTTTTTGGTTGTAGCCAGGAAGGCAGAGAGAGGCTTATCTAAGTAAATGGTAAATGAAGAGTTAAAATGGAGGGTTCCTGCCTCCTAGTGCCTTGCTCTTTCCCTTACATTCCAGACTGCATGAGTACAATGGACTCCCTTCAAAGAAAGACTGGGGAAAAGTTGATTGGAGACATAAGGCTTATATTTGGTATCAGTGATGAAATTAAGTTCTCAGTGCCAAGGGGAGGAAGTTCTGGAAACTTTCCATTGAATCTAAGACTGATGAAAGAAATAGAATAAGAAAAATCATCCTGGGGAAAGAAAGCCTTGGTGGAAAGACTAGGGGGTGGGGAGGGGCATGGGATCTTGAGCTAAGTCATTGAATTACCTCCTTTTCTACAAACCATGAACACCATAATAAGGAATCAAAGATTCATAAATTTAGAGGTGGTTTTACTGGCCATGTCTAGAAAGAAGTCAACAAAAACAGGTTCATTATCCCCTTGGTAACCAAGAGACATAACCTGTTGAACCTTCAGTGTTTATAAAGTCTTTTGAAAGAGGAGTGGACCCAAGGGTGATAATCAACTTTAATTGGTCAATAAGTAATAAGAGAGAATGAATATTACAATGGGCTATGTTAAAATGAAGGTCTTTGGGGTAAGTGACTTGAATCACCCACATCTTGGTCAAAGAAACATCAATTTCCATATCACCTGTCTGACCAAAGGGAGAATCCACATTTTTCTAGACCTGTCTGAGCAAGCAAAATGAGCAGGAAGGAATCCACCTATTAGCTCACACTTAGAACTTCTTTTCCTGTTTTTGATTTAGATCTTTAGTCTGCGTTAAGTCCTTAAGACAAATTTACCACACTGATTGATTTCTGGATAATGAAATGGAAAAGGGTAAAATCCTGAGTCCTGATTCAATAATTAGTTATTAATACAAGAGAGAAACATTTTTTTCACTAAGATAACTTTTTCCCATAAGCAGAGGCAGTCCAGGGCTCTGGCCCTACAAGGAACGAGGACCAGAATGTTAAGCAGGGGAATTCATCCCTATACTACATTTAGCCCACAAAGGTATAGCACAGCTGGATGGCAGCCTAGGATCAAGTAGTAGCATGGGAAGTGGTCCCTAGGCCATAACCCAACTCCCTCAATTTCATTTGCCCCAGTTGGTAAAACTCCTAATTATAGCTCTGATAGTAATATTTAGAGCTGAAAGAAACTTTAGAGACCCTCTAGATAAAGGGTTCTTAATATGGAGTGTGTAAACTTCTTTGTTTTTATAATATAAATGCATAACCATATTTCAATATAGTTTCCTTCGTAATCCATTTAAAACTATTATTCAGTGAAGGAGTCTATTTTAGGTTTCACCAGACTCCCAAAGGGGTGTGTCACACCAAAAAGATTTCAAATGTTATGGAGACTGAGTTAAAGTAAGGGCAACATAGAATTTTAGCACTGGAAAGTACCTTAGAGTCCAAGCACCTCATTTTGGGGATGAATAAACACTGACCCAGAAAGATGAAGTTACTTGTCCAAGGTTCAGAAAGGATTAATCGTAGAACTGTAACTGTCAGCTTTTCCCTTTTCTCTCCCAACAAATACAAATGCAATCCAGATAATTCCTGTATTTCCCCAGAAACAGAAATAGGAGCATCCTGACATAATCTTTATACTTTGTCTCAATACATTTTACTCACCCTTTTCACATATGTAGAACACTCACCCCTGGACAACAACCCCCCAACTCTTGAGTACCAACCCCCTTCTACAACTTCCAATAAATGTCTCCTAGAATAACTGCATCTCAGTCAAGCTGCCTTCAGTGGCAGACAATTTTCCCCCACCCTAACTACAAGTACCTTTTCACAAAATGACAAATGAAAATTTCTAGATGACAGGAAAGGGGGGCAGCTATATGGTACAGTGGATAGAATGCTCAGCCTGGAGTTAGGAAAATTTCTCTTCATGAGTTTAAATCTGGCCTTAGAAACTTACTAGCGAAGTGATCCTGGGCAAGTCACTTAACCCTGATTGCCCCAGTTTCCTCATTTGTAAAATGAACTAGAGAAGGAAATGGCAAACCACTCCATTATCTTTGCCAAGAAAATCCCATGTGGGGTCGCAAAGAGTTAGACATGACTGAAACAACTGAAAGATAACAAGGTGAAAAGGACCTTTTTGAAGGATTGTTCCTTTTTACTCTCAGTAAATGCCATGACACCTACCAGACCACTGATAGCTTATCAAGTTGAATATTAAAAATTTCCCAATACCAAGTTGGTTCACCAAAGATTTCACTTTTGACATACATAGTCATTATTTTCTTACAATATTATGAAAATCTTTCCCAACCACTTCTCCATTTCATAACCACTTGTTAAATTTCTTCACCAAAAGCCTTCCTATTTCCACATAAAAAAGTGCAGAGCAAAGTTAAGTCATCTCAGAGTTTAAAGGCAACAAAGTGTTCTTGGCTGTCTTTATAAAAATCCCCAAATTGAATGGAAAGACAGATCTTCACCACCCTAGAAGGCACTGTCTTTTAGAAAACTAAAATTTTTCTCCAACTAAAGATTTATGATCCTTTTCCCTGCCCAGATACAAGCAATACCATATTAACATTATCATTTCTGAATTTTACTACATCAATTGTTCAGAAAGCAAAGAGAAAAATAGATTATGGGGAAGGTGTATTTGCATGTATGTGTGTACATATGTTAAGAGAGATTTTAAAATAAAAAAAGTTAGAGTTGGAAAAAATCACAGAAGAGAAAATATTAGGGCTGGAAGTGACCACAGAACACAGAAGCATAAGATTTGAGCTGGAAAGGATCTTACTATATGTCCTGACAGAAAGATAGAATAAAATAGGATAGATGGATTGATAGATAGATAGATAGATAGATAGATAGATAGATAGATAGATAGATAGATAGATAGATGAACAGGAAGATGGAGATGAAGAGGAGAGAAGAAAAGTAAAGAGAATGGAAAAGAGAACAGAAGAATAAAAGAAAGAAGAAACAGACACATACATGATCAAAGATAGGGACCAGAGAGATACAACACTATAGCTATACAGCCTATGCAATATACTATTAACAGATAACCCTATTATATCAAACACTTCAAAATGTCCTTTTCTTATGAGTCACAATCCATGGGTCCTGAGGATCATGCAGAAAATCAAACTGTCCTTTAGAAATGTCTCATTTTCAGAGGAAGTCAGGATTCCTCCAACTGGGAAGTGAATAGAGAGAAATGTTTTCCTTGATCAAAGTTATCAGCGGTGAGCCCGGTGAGCGTGGTGATGACGATTAAGATGGTGATGCTGGTGAAGATGTTGTTGATAGTGGCCTGGTTGGAGGTTTCGGTGGTTATGATGGAGGCGTCCAAGGGGACCACCAGCACGTAATGGCCAAGGATGGACCCACCTGACACGATTTCTACCCACTGCCCTGTAGTTCCTCTCTATGTCAGGCTCATGTACACCAGCTCCGTTGTGGTGAATGCACATGGCTACCAGCAGCAGAAAAAGAAACACCAAGGCAACTCCAGTGACTGAGATCAGTGGGTTGATGCCACCCAGGAGACTGAGCATCTTTGAAATGGGAGACACTGCAAGAATCCTAATTTGCAATAATAGCTACCACTGATAGCTCTGCCAATGCAGAGGAGCTGATCATCTGCTTCTCACAGCAACACACCAGCCAGTGGTATCCATCTCCTTCTTCAGTCTTTACAGTCTGCTAGCTCAATCTCTCTGCCTGCTATGGCTTTTCACAGCACAAAGTGCTGCAAATTTTGTTCTCTCAACTCCTACAATCTGGAGATTCTCCAGAGAATCTGAGAACAGCCTCTTTTGGCTTGGTGTCCAGGAAAATAGAAATAAACAGTGAACTGTTTTAACTGTGAGATAATTACCAGAAGTCTGACTCAAGGCCAGAATCATAGAATTTTGGAGTTGGAAGGGAATTCGGTGTTCACCTAGCCTGACCCGTACTTGGAAAAGAATCCACTCTACAACATACCTGTCAAATGGTCTACGAAATTCTGCATTATGACGTCCCAGTGGGGAAAAGGGATCTACCTCCTGAGGCAGCCCATTCTTCTTTTGAATAATAATTTAAGAAACCACAGCAAGAGCTGCAAGTGAACCAAGGGCTCCCAGCCCCATCAAATACATGAGGGCCTTTGAGAGGTTTATAGGGTATTTGCTGGCCCAGGTATAACTATATTTAAAACTAGAGCAACAGGGCTTATCTTAAATCAAACCTAAATATTTTTTGAGACAGAGAAGGAAAGAGAGAAGAGAGAACAGAGGGAGAAGATGATAGAGGAAGAGGGAGAAGGAGAATTTATTATTCTGTATCAAACGCTGTGCTGAGCACTGGGGATACAAATACAAGCCAACAAGGAAGTCTCAACCTTCAAGGAGCTTGAATCCTAATGAGGAAAGAAAACACATAAAGGGAAGCTTAAAAAAAAGGAAATTCAGGAAATGGATATCTCCTGTCAAGGCTGCTATGTTAAAGGGGTAGAGAGGAAGTCTGGAAAAGGAGTCAACAATGAAGTGAGAATGGTTGGGGCTCTTCATATAATAGCGGCCTGGACTAGGCACATATCAATGAGGAGAATGGGTGTGAGGGTGAAGGATATCTCCAGCATGAGAAGGCTCCAAAGGAGGAGGTAGAAAGAAGTTCAAAATGGTACTTGGTTTGGCCACTTTGATTCAGACAGAAATCAGGAAGAACAGATCTCAACTCAGGACCCCTTCCTATCCAAAGGATAGTTTGCCAGTATACCTGAAGATAAGGAAGCCATTATGTTTTTATTTATTTATTTTATTTTTAATTTATGAAATGGAATTATTCCTAAATTATTCATTAAACTGCCTATATGCTTTTACCCAGCAATACCACTACTAGTTATATTTCCAAAGATGATAAGGGGGAAAGGAAAAGAACCTATGTGTTCTAAAATGTTTATGGCAACTTTCTTTGTAGTGGTAGGGAAGCCATTAGTTTTACATTGAAGTGGCATCTTTGTACCCTTCCTATATAATCTAGTCAAAACTGATGCAGGTATTCAGGGACAAACCTTGAAGGAATACCTCTCTGCCCACTGCCCTACCTCTAACCCTTCCATTTGAGTGAGATACATAGTTTAAAAGGAGACTGAGTTCTCCTGATAGAAACTGGGATTTTATAAGTCAGCTAAGTGTCTTGGTAGCTCAGTGGATAGATAAACGGACTTGGAGTCAGAAAGACTTGAGTTCAAATAGTGCCTCAAACATTTACAAGTTGTATGACCCTGGTCTAGTCATCTTATCTTCTCAGTGCCTCAAAATACTCATCTGCAAAATTAAGATAATAATAACTCCTACTGAAGGTGATCTAGCTCTACCAGATCTCAAATTGTGTTATAAAACAGCAATCATCAAAACCAGTTGCTACTGACTAAGAAATAGAGGGGTAGATTAGTGGAATAGGTTATGTACTCAAGACAAAGTAGTCAGTGATATAGCAATCTACTGTTTGATAAACCCAAGGACCCCAGTTTTTGGGATAAGACAAAAACTGCTGGGAAAACTGGATAATGGTGTGGTGAAAACTGGGCATAGACCAATGCCTGACACCATTCACAAGAGTAAAGTCCAAATGGATACATGATATAGGTATAAAGGCTGATATTACAAACAAATTAGGAGAGCAAGGGATAGTGTATTTGTCAGATTTATGGAGAATGGAGAAATTTATGACCAAAGAAGAGGCAGAGAACATTTTGAAGTACAAAATGGATAATTTTGATTATATCACATTGAAAAGTTTTTGCACAAGCAAACACAATGCAACCAAGATTAGGAGGGAAACAGAAAACTGGGAAAGAATCATTGCAACTAGTGTTTGTGATAAAGACCTCATTTCTAAAATACAGAGAGAAGTGAGACAAATTTACAAAAATACATGTCATTCCCCAACTGACAAATGGTCAAAAGATATGAACAGGCAGTTTTCAGAGGAAGAAATTAAAGCTATCTATATCATATGAAAAAAAGGTTCTAAATTACTATTGTCTAGAGAGATGCAAATTAAAATTGTTGGTGGAGCTGTGAGCTGATCCAACCATTCTGGAGAGCAATTTGAAACTATGCCCAAAGGGCTACAAAAATGTGCATTCCCTTTGATCTAGCAATATCTCTTCTAGGGCTATATCCCAAAGAGATTATACAAATGAGAAAAAGACTCACATGTGCAAAAATATTTATAGCAGCTATCTTTGTGGTGACCAAGAACTGGAAATCAAGGGAATGCCCCATCAGTTGGGGAATGGCTGAACAAGTTGTGAATGTAATGGAATCCTATTGTGCTATAAGAAATGATGAACAGGAAGACTTTAGAGAGGCCTGGAAAGACTTACATGAATGGATGCTGAGTAAAATGAGCAGAACTGGGAGAACACTGTACACGGTAACAACCACAGTATGTGAGGACTGTTTCTGATAGTCTTAGCCCTTCACAGCAATGCAAGAATCTAAAACATTCCCAAAGGACTCTTGAGGCAAAATGCGATCCACATCCAGAGAAAGAACTATGGAATCAAATTCAGAATGAAGTAGACTATTTTCTCTTGTGTTATGTTTTGGTTTTGTTTGCTTTTTCTCAAGGTTTCTCCCATTAGTTTTAATTCTTCTATGTAACATGACTAGTGTGAAAATATTTTTAATAAGAATGTATGTGTAGAACCTATATAAGATTGCAAGCCATCTCAGGAAGGAAGGGGTAGGTGAGGAGGGGGAGAAAATTTAAGACTTATGGAAGTGATTGTTGAAAACTGAAAACAAATGAATAAATTTAAAAAGATAATAGCCCCTACTTCCCAGAGTTCTTGTAAGGATCACCTGAGACATTATGTGTACATTGCTTTGCAAACCTTAAAGCAAGCCTGCACAACATACAACCCATGCAACACTTGCAACACCAAAGTAGCTCACAGGTGGTATATTGTGCAGGCCTGTATTTACATCCTCTACCTTTTTCACCAGGAATCAGAAATCCTTTAGCAGTCTACAAGCAGTGCACAGGCCGTAAGCAGTGTATGGGCCATATGTTGTGCAGGCCTGCCTTAAAGCATTATATAAGTGATAATTATTGTGGTTTTTGGTGTTGTTGTCAAAAAGCTAATGAGCATAGGACTTCTTGGCAAAAGATACAAATTCATAAGAAAAGAGAAGCTGCCAGACATGCTGTCACTTCCATGCTTCCTCTCTGTTACTGACTCCCATGGAGGCCTATTCATGACCACAGGACTGAGACTTCCTGAATAACAAGTCTTTCAGAGTCAGAGATTCTTTGGGAAATTTCACAGACCTTGACCTCGTTCACTGAGAGGGGTCCCAATTTTCATTGAGTTCAGCCCATTGAGAGGAGAGACAACAGAGGTAGCTCCTGAGGTTAAATCCGAAGACACATGAGAGACCTTTCCACTGTCCCCCATTCCCCAAAACTCGTGGGGCTAAAGTCACGCAAACAAATAATGACTGAATTTTGAGTTTCCTCTTATTTCCAGTGGTACCTGGGGTATAAAATAGTGAATAAGGTCTGCAGAAATCGTGTGTTTCCTGAAGGCTATAAAAAGTTTGTGTTTGGAGCCAGGTACCATCACAAACATCTCTACTGCCTCATTCCAGAAAGCTAATGTGATAGCTGCCTATCAGCTCTGCAGGATTTACCCTTGAACGGCTAAGTGCTACACTTTTTTGTAAAATGAAGGGTTGCAATGTATCTATCAGTTTACCTTTATATTATAATAACAGATATTTCTGTAAAGTTTGAAAAGTACTTTACACATAATTTCATTTGATCCTCACAACTCTGTAAGAAGCTATTATGTCTCCATTTTACAGATAAAAAAACTGAGACCAAAAGTGGTGACTTTTTCAGAATCTCACAGCTAGCAAGTGAGTAATGTCTGATTCCAAATTAAGCCTTCTATCTAATAATTCACCTATCTCTGTCCTTTCAAAGATCTGGCAAGTCTCAATCTTCCACCAAACCTCCCAGTCTTCTCCCACAAACTTTTGCCAGTAGGGTTTAAATACCTGGTCTTGGAGAAAGATTCCTGGGCCAGAGAGGTAATATCAGAGACTTGGAACTGTCATCTTGAGACAAAGAAACAACCTGTAATAACGAATTGAAGTAAAGAAGATCTTGGTTTACATGCCATCTTGGAGACCTACTAGAGGCATAGCATAGGGTAAAGGACTTACATCTCAATTTCTTCATCTATTAAAGGAGGGATTTGGAATCAATGATTCCTGATTCTTCTCATCTCTAAACCTGTGGTCCTCTGAGTGTCACATCCTGTCATTATAAAGTTTGACCACTGGAACTCAGTTATCATCTTGAAGATTAAGCAAGCCATAGGTCCCCTGCTCTATTTTGCTTGGTTGGATTCTCCCTCATAAGAGTAGAAGTAATCAAAGGGTAACTTTTTCACTTGGACCCCATCACTCAGGACAACTCTTTGCTGTAGACTGGGGCAAATGACCATTGGGAAAAGCTAAACTTATGCCTTAGCACTTCTTCCCAAATTTGGTTGCCATTATCGATGAGCCTTTGTTACCCAAATATCATCTGAAGTGTCAGATGAATACTACCTTCAGAAGTGCCCAAGTAATAACTAACATTTATATAACCTAAGGTTTACAATGTATATATGTATATATATGCATATATATACATATATACATATATATATCTTAAGTATTGTATTATATTAGATATAATTATTATACTATAATCATGTGTAATGTAATTATAATGTACGTATATTATATGTTATAATATATAATAGCCATAATATATGTATATTATATAATATAGTATGTATGTAAACCTTCAGCTATATAAGTGTTAATTATAATTAACATGCATTATCATTAACATGTATGTGTATGTATTATTTGTGTATGTATGCATGCTATACATATGCATACTCTATGTAGATATACTTATGCAATATATATCTTCATACATACATACACATATGTACATAAGATCTCATTTGATCCTGATAGCAACCCTAAGAAGTAGCTACTATTTATTATTGCCACCATTTTAAAGATGAGAAAGCTGAGACTGAGAGAGATTGTGTGACTTGCCTAGGTTCACACAGGGGGGGCGGAGCCAAGATGGCGGAGTAGAAGGACGCACGTTTATGAGCTCCGAAACCAAAGCCCATAGAATTAATGTAAAAAGAGTCCCCCATAGCTTCTGGGTGAATACAAGGTGTGCAGAAGCAGAGTGGAAGAGATTTCCGTTCCAGGGAGCCCTGAAGACCCGTCCCCAGGGTCCGGCGCGCCCCAGAAAGCAGACAACACCCCCAGCGCTGCCCTGGCCGGGGCCGCAGAGAAGCTGATCCGAGCAGGCTTCAGAGACGGACGCTCCAGCAGCCGGGAAAGTCCCTCTGCCCACAGAAGCAGGTCAGTGAGAAAGAAAGCCGGGCTGAAGGAGAGGGGAAGCAGGGCGTCTCCGTGACTCGGGCCCCCTCGGGAGGAAGCGGCGGCGGCGGGGACGGGGGCAGGAAGTGGCGGAGGCAGAGGTGTGGGCGGCGGCTGAGGCGGCAGCGGCCCAAGACTCAGGAATCCCCCAACAGCAGGCAGGATCTTCATTACGGAAGATTCCCGCATAAAACCTGACGGAGCTGAGCCTGGGAGACGGCCCTGCCCCCACCCCGCTCTGTTACTGAAGGCTTCTGCTTAAAGCCCCCAAGAGAGCGGGATTTGGAAGGCGGGGCCCCCACCCCGCCCCCACCCGCTCCATTCCTGAAAGTCTCTGCATAAAACCCCCGAGGGATCAGAGTCTCGGAGGCAGCCCTGGCCCCACCCCAGCACCTGAACTAAAGCTCACTGATTGACAGCCAACAGGAGGAAAGCCCATTTAAATCTCAGAGGCCAAGCACTAGCTGGGCGGATCCAGGCAGGGGTGGAAAGGAATCTCAGAAGTCAAGTAACTGGCTGGGAAAATGCCTAGAAAAGGGAGGAAAAATAAGACTTTAGAGAGCCTAGGTTCACACAGCTAATTAGAAAATTCCCAAGGCAGAAATAAGCTTAGAACCTCCCGACTACTAATTCAATGCTTTATCTACTATGACACCTAGCTGCCCACATAGTGGTCAATCATCATGCTCCATCAACAGTTGAACATGCATTTCCCATAACTACCATAATTTTGCATTCAGTGTTCAGTGACTGATCCCAGTATTGAGACTAGGACTATGCCATTAATATGGTTCCATGCCATACAATCTCAATAACATATCTACACTCTCCATTTGGTGTAGAGACCCAAAGTCTTGAAGAATCTCTGGCCAATAATCTCAAAGGGAAGTTCATCCAAGCATCCATTTTCTCAGCAGAGGCAACAGAAGTTTTCATGAAAAGAGTAATAGTTTCCATAACTACTAAGCCATTAATGAAATTATCATCCTATAGTCCAGTATTCTCTGATCTTACCTCCATTATTTCCTAAACCAAGGGCACTTTGCCTCCATTTTTACCACGTTGGACTTGATTTGATATGCAACGTATTTACTATGTGTGTGGTTGTGGGTAAGTCCCTTGACCAATCTGGGTCCGCTTCCTCATCTGTAAGATACATGGATTGGACTAAGTGATCATTGAATGTCTTTTCAGTTTACCACCTGTGATCTTGGGATCCTGTTACATATTTGTCCTAGTTGTTGTTTAGTCATATCAGTCATATCCAACTCTTACAGATGAGAAAACTGAGACAAATGAAGTAAATGACTTACCTAGGGACACACAGATAGTATCTCACTTTGGATTTGAACTCGGGTCTTCCTGACTCTGGGCCCTGTGCTTTATCCATTGCACCACCTAGCTACCGTTTGTCCTACTCATGAATGTGAAACTCTATTTCAAGCATGACTCTGATGTTCTGTGTGATGTCGTTTGGGCTCTGAACCACATTTGCAACCCTTCACATCTGTGAACATGATTTTTCAAGATGTTCTTCTACATTTGGGAGGATTGTATAACTTCATAGTTGGCCATTTCAAGGAGTGTTAAAGGTTTGCAAAACATTATACATATATATATATACACACATATACATATATATAACATATATATACATACATAGTGCGTGTATATATGTATGTATATATATTGTATATATATAATCTTATTTATGCTCATTAAATCCATATAAGGTAAGAATTCTAATTATCCCCATTTTGTGAATGATAAAGTTAAATGATCTGCCCAAATTACACTGTTAATAAGTGTCCAGAGTAGGATTCAAATCTAGATCTTTCTGACTACTAGCTCAGAACTCTAGGGACTATACTTCCCAATACCTTGAAGACATCCCCATCCCCTCCAAGGGTCATAGGCAACACATCCAGTTGATACACAGTCCTGTCATGACTTTACATACAAATTATAGGTGCTCAGTTGGAAAAATTTCCTTAGCTAGGAAATGTTATAGACAAAATAATAACACAATCCATTTGAAGGAACAAAAGGTCAGGAATTTCATGGGAAATTGTGAAAACAAATAAAAAATAAAGGAAACCTGACTGTACTAGATTGCCACCTAAATAGTACAAACCAGTGATCATCAAGACTGCTTCAAATCCCACCCCAGAGCCATGTGACTCCTGGTAAATCACTTCCCTCAGTGTCAGTTTCCTTACCCATAAAATGAGGATAATAATGGCACCTACTTCATAAGGTGGTTGGTGAAGATCTTAGCGCATCTTAAAGTGCTACTTAAATGCTAATTGCCATTATTTATTGGTATTATTATTATTATTGATTAAACTATAGAAAGATAGATGAGGAAAAGAGACTAGTAAGCAAGGCCTAGAAACAAGTAAACAAAGTACTTCTGTGTTCCCAAATTCCCAAAACAAAACCTGTAGGGGAAGAACTTATTTGATAAAAAATTCTAGGAAAACTAGAATGCAATTTCATAGAAATAAGTTTCAGCCAGCATCTTATAAACTAATTAATTAGCTAATGCCATTTGTTAGACACGATGTAAAATACTTAATATACCAAATGAGTTCCAAATGGATACATGACCTCAATATGAGAGGATGTTTATGTGTGTGAGAGAGACAGAGACAGCAGATAGACAGAAAGACAGAGACAGAGAGAGAGAGAAAAGGGGAAGAGAGAGAGAGAGAGAGACTGAATGAATGAAACAAGATATCTATAGTGAGGACAAACATACATTAAAAGATAAAGTGGATCATAACAAAAAAATAAACTGTTACACAAAATTTATATATTTTGTACAATCTAAAAGTATACAACTGGAATATGAAGAGGTGCTACTAACTGGTAGAAAAAGCTACTCCTCCAATGTCTCTGATTCAAGTCTGACATCCAAGATGTTCAGAGAATTGATAAACTTATAAAACTAAGAGCTGTTTCATACTAGTATCAAAGTACACAGATGGTTTCTAAGTGAAGAGATTAAGTCTATAAAAAAACATAAAAACATGGTCTAAATCATGAACAATAACACAAACGTTAAAGTTACAACTAGAAATTTTTCCAAACAGGAAATTCAGTTAAATTGGATGAAGATGTGGGATGTCCAGGAAGGATATAAGGCCACTTCTGGGGTGAGGCAGTTATTTGCTACTGAGGTAGGACATCCCAGAAGACCTCCTCTGCATCCAGCCACAACAGGAGAAGAAATACACTTCTGGTGGCTGGTTAATTTAATCCTGCTAAGTAGGTGTCAAATTTAGGTGTTTCTATGCAGCAGTAGAATATAAGTGCTACCAATGACCTCTAAATTTCAACACCCTGTAGCAAAACTCCATTCTTCCTTCTCTAATTGTGGAGTAGTTGTAGCAAGACATTCAGGCTAATAAAATTTTGGTGGAATTGTAAATTAAGACAAAACTGTTCTGGAGATCAGTTTGGAATTGTTTAAGACAAGGTACTAAGTATATCATACATTTTGACCCAGTAATTCCACTTCAAAGAATATACAAACAAAAAAACCAATCATAGAAAGAAACAAAGGTGATATAAACAAAAAGAAAAATAATAGATATAGATAGATAGAAAGATATTGATATCAGTATGTATATGTAGATAGATTTTAATATATTCAAATATTCATAGTAATACTTTTTGTAGTAACAAAAAAACTGGGAACAAAGAAGATATCCAGCTATAGGGAAATGGCTAAACAAATTGTGATATTTGAACGTAATAGAAGTATTATACCCCAAAGATCAAATCATATCAGGAATTTAAAGGAAAATGGAAATACTTACATGATCTGATGCAAAGTAGGTTATGTAGGACCAAGAAAACATTGCATACAATGTCTATAAAAGTGCCATGTAATATAACATTAAAAGATAACAAGGGTATCAAAGATAAGTGAAAGGCTATTATTAATATTGGCTCCAGATTGGAGAGAGGTGGGTTATAGGTGTGGAATATTATATTTTGTTGGAAACCATTGCTATTTTCAATGATTTTGTTTATTTGTTCCTGTTGCTATCACTATAGATTAGGGTACTGTGTTTTGGATAGGAAGCAATTGTAGTCTAAAAACTCCATCTGCATTAATAAAATATTAAAAATGAAATTTTACCAACTTCCTTAATATCTTAGCAATTTTTTTTAAAAACAGGCATTTGGACTAGATAATCTCTCAGTTTCCTTCCAGTTCTATTATTTTGTATTTGATAAGCTCCTTTTCAGAAATTACATTCTGTGAATATGAGAATCTCCAAGGTGTAGAGGAGTACAGACAAAAATCTCTGTAAACTAAAAAGGCACTGCCATCCCCCAGGCTTTAAAGTTGTCAAAGGAATTTTGTCATTTTCCAATAGGAAAGTGAAAAATATCCTAGTATTTTGGACATTGGGCTACCGCAAAATTGTTATGGGAGTTGTCAAGGTATGATAAGAATTATTTCCTATTCAAGAAATCAAGTTTGCGATAAGGAAAGGAGTGCACTGGCTCTGCCAAAGGGGAGGAAATCCCATATCACCAAAGATGCTTCTTGAGTTCTGAGTACTGACTCTTGCAGTTGAACTAGGTAAAAGAGCGCTTATACCTCTGATAGGAAGAGTGTAGAACACTAACTTCCCAACTGAAGAAAACAACAAAACAATGTCTTATCATCTGATAAATAATGTTAGTTATAACTGTAGCAACAGCATTTCCTAGCTCACTATCACTTATCTCCTCCATGGAAATGCCATGAAAATGCCATTTTGTAATTTATTGCTTAGAAGTAGTTAATCAACACCCTTTAAAACTAGATGTCTAACAATTAGATCTAAAAGTGGAATGGCCTGCCTTAAGAGGTAATGAATCCCTCCTTGCTAGAGGTAATGAAACAAAGTTTGTATGACCACTTTTCAGCTATGTTTAGCATTTTTAGCCTCTATTATGTACTAGGCTTTGTATTAAGTGCTAGGAATACAATGAAAGACCAAAAAAAAAAGTCTCTTATCTCAAGGACCTCGCAATCTAATCGAGAGAGACAACATCCAAACGACTATGTACAAATAAGACAGGAAAAATTGAAGATCATCTTGGGAAAAAGGCATTAGCACTAGATTGTACCTCCCACCCCCAGAGTTTTCTTGGGGGCAATTTTACTCAAGTCTCTTTAGGGACTTTTGGCTGTCGTGCAAGGAACTGAGCTAATGAGACGTTGGATTTAAGACAGGCTCATTTTCTCCAATAAGTTCTCATCCAAGCCATTTGAAAGTCAGGAAAACTCTCCTCCATTTTATAGAGACCATCAAGCAACTTTCTCCTCTAAGAGTGTCCCATCTTCCCTCTGGACCAACACATTCCACAAAATTCATGATCCTAGATTTGGAATAGGTTCAAGTTGCTCTTCTGTAAATATAGATCTTTGCTGGACCAGTCCTTCTCCCTATTTGGCATAATGTCAAGAGTGGAGCCTATAAACTTCCCTCTAGATATGAGCAAGGTTAGGCATTTCCACGTCATCTCCCATCATCTCTCACTGAGACTTCTAATTCTCTTTCTTTCTCTCACTTCTCTGTTTAACATCAGCCCTAAGATACCTATAGAGGCAATGTGAATGAACAGGCTTCTCTTCAGGCCTACAAGCAACTGAGCATCTGGGCCTGTTTATGACTCTTTTTTTCAGTTCTTACCCTCCTGATAACCCTTCTGCAACTTCGCATTTCATCTCCCTTAGCTGGACTTTTCAACCTCTTTTCTTTGATGATTCATCTCTTTGTTTTTCATGTCTCTTTATCTAGCACCTGTCTCTAGGGGGGATCATCCTTTCCTTTTATTTTTTAGGCTAAACATATGAAATTTTTATTAAAATGAAAAGGACCCAAAGTAACTAAAACACTACCTCTTAACATTACATATTTTGTCTTTTGGGGTCTTTCTAACAAACCGTTCTATGTCCACATTTTTCAACCAAATACTAACTTCCCATTTCATGCCTGGGGATCTTTGATATTCTAAATGCAACCAAGCAGAGGAACAGTGAATATCATTTATTTACACTTTTTGTTGAAATACAAAACTAGAAAAATAAACTTTTAAAATTATTGAAAATGTGTAAAAATAAATAATTTCCTTTTAAGAATCAAATCAAAGGGCCAACCCAAGCGTGAGAATTCTATCATAGATGTAGTATCAACTCGGTGATCCTCACTTTTGTTGCACCTAAGAAATGGAATTTGATTCAATGACAGAACCAGTCTCAGCAATAGTGAAATGCTCTGCATTTGTGGAATGATCTATAAAGAAAATTCATAGTTTTTCCATGAAATTTATTTCTATGGCTACCTCCTTCAGATGAGGATAACAAAATATTTAGATCTGAGCACTGCTATCTATTAGCATAAATAATTCAGAGCTAAATTTGGACCGTGACTAACATGGAACATGAAGACTCAGTCCAGAAAGTCTCCAACTTGCAAACAGTTCCTGTTACAAAAGTTCATTTGTAAGCCAGTTTGGGGAATCTTAGAAGACACATTCCCATAGAAAAATCATAAATGGTAATTAGCTTCCCCAACCATCCCTCAAAGAGCCACAAGGGATTTCTTACATTTACTTTCTGTATGACTCTTGGCAAGACATATCATCTCTGTGAGCCTCAGTTTCCTCATGAATAAAATGGAAGTAATAATATTTCTACTATTGTCCTCATAAGAGAGTATGTGGAAAGCACTGTATAAATATGAGCTTCTTTTCCTTCTCCTTTTTCTTCTCCTTTTCCTTCTTTTCTTCTCTTTCTTCTACTCCTTGTTCTTTCCCCTTCCTCCTATAAAGGTACATGAATGATACGTGGCCATCTTAAAGAGTTATGTGGCACAGTAGACTCAATGTTGAACTCAGAGTCAGGAAAACTTGAGTTCAAATTCAGTCTCAAACACTCACTAGCTGTGAGACCTTGGTTAAAGTTATTTAACCTTAGTTTCCTCAACTGTAAAACTAGTGTAATAGCACCTACCTCCCAGGTTTGTTGTAAGGATACAATCAGATAATATTTGTAATAGTGCTTTGCAAGGCTTAATGTGTTATATAAGTGTTAGCTGCTATCACCTCTAGTTCTGCTGTCTTCTTCAGTCATGAGCAATTCAGCCCATTTATTAAATCAAGTATCTTCTGTCATGCAACCACCCTTCCGTGGCCACGAAGTTAAAAATCATTTCACATGTGATGTGCAGGCTGTCTTAAAGCTAATTTGTGTAAATAGCTCCATACTACAGCTAAGTATTCAGTGACTGATTGCTCCCTTGCTCTATTCTAAATTTCCAGCACAAGTATTCACTCTAAGAATTAATTCCATTCATTTATAAAGGGCCAACTCCATGGTAGCACTATTGCTATTGGGGTTCTGAGGGAAATACAGAGTTTGTGTATTTGACAGTCTCTGCCTTCATATACCAATAAAAACAATATGAAGTACTAAGCCATATTTACTTTTATAGAAAATAAAGTGTTGTGTAAAGCCCTGGGGTGGGGGTGGGGAGGGTCAACTTCAAAGGAAGAGGTTGTATTTGAGTTAGGCTTTTAAAAAAGAGAATTTCTTTACCATTTTTGTATTGTTGGCACCTCTAGAAGTCTGATGAAACCTGTGGATCTGTCATAGTCATGTTTTTAAGTTCATAAAATAAAATTATAGATATATAAATAGATAGATGGATATATTATATATAGATATGTCTCTCCCTGTCCCACCCTCTCTCCCCTGCAACTCACATGCTCAGGCCCACTGCTTACAGCTTGAGGGAAAAAGAACTAAAATAAACACAAAAAACTGCTCCACCAAACCTCTTTTCCCATGGAAAGTAATCATTTCCTGCAGAGACTGGATGTTCAGACATAGTTGGAAATAGCAATAAAAGAAAGAATTTAAAGAGAAAGGCCTTGGCTGTGCTAAAGAATTGTGAATTTGAGGAATGCTGCCATGTAAGGTAGGAGATCCTAATTCTCAGGGGAATGTTTTAGGAATCTTTTTTATTTCAACAATTTTCAATGCTACTTGATATTAGGGTGGGCATGGGATCTACAGGGCTTTGTATAGGCAGTGTGGTATAATAGGAAGGACACTAGCCTGAAAACCAGAATATCTGGCTGCTAGATCCAACTCTGCCATGAATGGGCTTTGAGTCACTCAACTACTTTGAACTAGATGTGGGCTCAAATCTGTGTCACCCATATGATTTTGGATAAGACACTTAACCTCTCTGGGCCTCCATTTTCTCAAATGTAAAATAAAAGGATTGGACTAAATGACCTCAAAGATTCCTTCCAGCTTTAAATCTCTGTATGAGCCTATGACCTGTTTTCTCATCCATATAATGTATGGGTTGGGCTAAATAATCTCTAAAGTCTCCACCAAGTCTATATTTCTTGGATGTCAATAGTTGAGAATCACAGGAAGACTCCAATAGAAAGTTCTTTTTGAAGTCTGTGACTAAGAAATTTCAGGCCACAGCCTCTAGGCACTAAGGACAGTTCAAGAATGCTTCTAAAGAGACTCTCAAATCCCAAGTCTCAGGACACCAAAGACAGCACGGGGACCTTTACTTACTGTTTGTTGTAGTTTTTTGTCCTTGAAGGTGACACCATTACTTGCAAGTAAATTGAATTTAAGTTAAGGAGGTCTTTGCAAAGTCACCAGCCTTACTCTCTCCTCCAGAGCCATCTGAGTCCAAGGGCAAGATATAAATCAAGATCACTGGATGTAGTGGGAGACTTTGGCCTTTTTAAGTTAAAGACTTTCCCAGATCTCAGTTTAACTGAGGCAATACTCATTTAAGGATTAAGGCTAAGTAATGAGGCAAAGAATGACCTCTTTTACGTAATTTAAAAAAAAAAATCAGTCTGGCAGGAGAAGACCCTCAGGGTTTCCAGCCAAAAAAAACCAATTGCTATTTAGGCTCAAACATCTAGGCCCAAACAATGATCAAGTGAGGCCTGGGCTGGGACCTATTGTTGGCCAACCAATGAAAACCAAAGTGATTTCAACTTAAAGATTGGAAGCTGAGTACTCATGAAGGATAACTCCTATCTGTTCCTCTTGAGTTATCTTGCACTCCAGCATGAGTGGCTAATTTTACTCTTCCTCAGCCATCATATCTCATAATTATAAAGCATCCTGGTCTTCTAGGAGTTAAAAGCAATGATTCCATGCTTAGTAATTATAGAAACCAAGGAGTGTGGAAACCCTCTATAAGTGCTCATTTCCTCATCCTGTGGCAGGGAACAAATGTAGCTCCTGCTTCATTTATCCCTATATCTTTTAACAATGAAAATAGGTAAAGTCTTTTGCCATGAAAATGCTCTACCCTTCCTTTTCCTCCATGTTTTCTCCTCCTTGACTACCTCAACTCTACCCTTATGCAATCCATATCACCTTCCTCTCTCCCAGTCCATTATACTCTCTGCAGTTCTTTCTCTTTGCTAATGATAATATTTAATATAAATTTTAGACTTTGATAAGGGCCAAAAGTTTGAATTAAGAAGGGCCTGGACCTAATAATCTCCTTTGTTTAGAGGATGCCTTTTGTCAAACAAATGGGACTTCCTTATCAGACCCTTCTTCTAGAATCCTAGTGATAAGAGAAAAACACAGACACCTTGGGTTGTGAATAAACAACTTCAACTGCCTGTTTGGGACAGGATGGCTTGGTGATGGGACTTAGTTTAAATCACAAAGGCATGCTATGGAAGGAAGATGCCCATAGTATGCAATCATTAAACCCAATTGATGCCATTTTGTTTACAATGTGTTTATCTAAGAGAACTCCTTTCTCACTGCAAAATGTATATAAGTGAGAAATTTCTGTACTGGGTAGCCAGAACATTTTCCTGGCTCCATAATGCATGATGTTACCGTTTTCTTTAATAGGAAATTGTTTAATTAATTAAATCATAAAATGTATGCATTTAGCCTGTTGCCTTTTCTCTAACCAAGTTTTCAGGTTAACTCTAACAAACTTTTCCTTTTATCTTAGATCTTTTCTGAGAAATCTGGTTCTTTCCAGAAGCTACTATATCACTGAAAATTTCTCTGTTGTTGCATGATCTTTCTCTAATGCTTCCACTAGGCTAAGAGAAAAAATATGTATATGACTCTCTCTCACTTCCAAATTTTCCATTGGTCACCATTACTCTCAATATTTCTTCTTTTGAGGTTCATTCCTTCCATGTTTATCAACTAGTTCAATTATTTGTTGTAGTCATTTATTTATCCATCATTTGCCTTCCTTTCTCAAGAAGCTCAATACCTAACTCTAGTCTTTCCCTTTATCCCAATCCATTCCCTTCCACATGGGAGCTACAGCAAGCATGGTGACATTCATTTGAATCTCACAGTTTATTATCTTCCTCAATTCTCATGATCTCCAACTTCAGCAGATCTTAGCTACAAACAGGACTGGTCATACTTTAATATGACTATACACCATAACTATTCAGCCTCCATTTTCCAGATCTCTGAAATTGCTTTAACCATTACCTTCTAACCTTCTGTCTCTGTAGGTGCATTATGTCTCCTAAGACTATACTTCATTTTACTTCTTTCTTCCCATCCCTACCTTCCCTCTCAGCCCCCATAGTCCACCATCCCTACTCTGGCTTCCCTTCACTCCAATCACAGTCTTGACCCTAAGGGTGACAAATTCAACCATACTCCATCAGTTTGCCTTGAATCTCTTGCTCCTGGTATCCCAATCATGCCTTCGTAACTCCAGCTTTATGTGTTAACATCCAACTGCTTAATACTGGTTGAGTTCACTTGTCATTTGTAATCTAATCTCTACTGGCACTTTCTTATTGAATGGCAATCCTCTGAGTCTTTTCTGAGTAATTATCATACTCTTCATAGTTGTTATTCCAAATTTTTCTCTTCTCTCCTAGGACTTCCTAAACCATTTCTTTCTCTCTTTCAGCAGAGAATCCGGCTTCCTACTTTATTGAAGAAAGAGGGGCCATGTGTAAAGTGAGCAGGACCAAAAGAACAATATGCAGTATACACAATATGCAATAACAACAAAATTGTAAAGACAAACAACTTTGAAAGACTTGGGAACTCATCAATGCAATGGCCAATCAGGATTCCAAAGGATATAGGATGATGATTGCTATCCATGTCCTGAAAGTGAGATGACATTCAGGTAGCAGAATCAAATGCACATTCTTGGACATGACCAACATAAGGATTTGTTTTCTTAACTATACATACATATTCGTGTGTGTGTTTGTGTGTGCGCACACATTTATGGGTAGGGGTGAGAAGGAAATAAAAATTAATTAAAAATCAAGTCAAAGTGCTTTGCAAATCCTAAAACACTATGGAAATGTTAATTATTATTTTTGGAGACCTTCAGAAGATGATCCTTTGATGTTCTGTGCACCTTAAAATAGATACACTTATTATTTGAATGTTTATAGTGCTGAATAGCTTTGGGGGGAGGGGAGAGATCACAGAAGCCATCTACATAAATTCTTCACGGCCTTCCAAGAGGAGCTTTACAAAAGAAGTAGAGAGACTACTAGAGGAAGCAGTGATCATAAAGGTGATGAGAACTTAGGAAGACTACAGATGACAAGGCACTGTTGTGGCTCTTGTGACTTCCTGATTAATGGAATCAGTCTAATATCCCCTGCATCTGATTGAGGTTATCAGGGAGGAAGAGTTAAGGTATATGGATAAAAAATGGAATGACACCATGAAAATTCCTGACAAATCCACTTAGGCATTTGTCAATATCTAAGCAACACAAAACACAAATTCCAATCTCCCTCTTTGATTGGTGACCTCATCAGGTCCCATGAGTTCAGTTATCATCTCTATACAGAAGATTTTCAGATCTACTTATCCAGCTCTAACTTTTCTCCAGACCTCCAGTTTCTTGTCGCCAACTACTTATTGGACATCTTGGACATCATTTCCCACAGATTTCCCAAATTCAATGTATGCAAGGTCATCTCAAAAGAATTTGCTCAGGCAGTCTCCAAATCAAGTAAATGTGTTTATTGTGAGTGACGCAACACAACACACCATGAAGGTTCCTCTGCTTTTTAAAGGAGATGCAACTTAAGGGAGACCCTAGCTCAAGGGAGAAGAGGCAGTCCCCCCAAGTGTCAGGGAGACTCCTCCCACTAAAGGGAGATACCAACCATGGGGGACAACCCCCACTTAAGGGAGATGCTCCCAGATAAGGGAGGTATCCATCAAGGGAGACCCCAACTTAAAGGAGATGGGTCCTTAAGAGAAATGCCCCCTAAAGGGGGCATAATTCTAATTATGGAAGATGCCCCAGTAAGAGGATTAAGGCAAACAGAGGTTAAGTAAATGACTTACCCAGGATCAAAAAGTTAGTAAGTGTCTGAGGCCTGATTTGAATTCAGGTCTTCTTTACTCCAGCCCCAGTGCTCTATCTACTGAGCCATCTAGCTGCCTGAACCACATATTAGCTTTGTGGATTTGGGTAAAATATTTAATGTCCCCATGTCTCAGTTTTCTCATCTATAGAATAATGGATCTCATTGGTCTCTGATATCCCTGTCAGTGCCAGATCTGTAATCCTATAATCCAATAAAAAGCATTTAAGCTATGTTCATTGGTTTGTGCTTTAAGGTTTTAAAAGATGGAGGACCTCTAGGGACTCATGACTAGCACATGACTTAGAAATGAACTAATAGGAACCTACCACATAGCTATGTTCTCAGCTCAAAAGGTAAAAGGAAAAATATTAAAAATTAAATTAAAAATTTTTTAAAGAATAGATGGCAGAATAATCTTCTAGTCTGCTATTAGTAACACCAGAGCCTTTCAGTGGAATTTCAGTGCCCATTGAAAATAAAAGATAAGAGATTGATCAATTGCCAATCCATACCAAGTAGCGAAGATGTTAAGCAATTGATCAGTCTATAGCTTGGCTCCAATGAAGGCTGAGACCTAACAATGTAAAACATTACTACTTCTTGTCTGTTGTACAATTAATTGGAATCTCTGATGAGACAAAAGATAGATATGGGAGAATTGAGGGATCAGGCCCCATAGACTCTTTTCCAACCAAATGTAGCTGAATAACAGGTACTAGGAAGATGACCCATCCAAAGATGAGCTAGATCAAAACTCAGACTAAAAGAAAACTGAGTTTGACTGCCACTTGGGAGAATTTCGTTTTTTTCAGGACATTCTCACTTGCAAGAAAGGCTAAATCCAGAGGTAGTTGCCTGATACTTCAATGCTGGAAGGTCCAAGGGAGTTTATGGATCCTAGCTTTTGAGTGGTAGAAGATCTTCCATTTGCCACCAATCAGCCTTGGGCCCAGAAATGAGATTATTGACTATTTTCTCTGAGGACAGTATTTCCCCAAAGAGGATTTGGAGAAATAGAGAGGACTCATCAGTGGCATCAAGTCATACAAAAAGTTTGACACTTTTCTCTTTTTTCATTTTTCCTTTTTAAAAAATTATTTACAATGGTTGTCTGGTAAGGGAATGGGAGAGATACCTGGGTAAATCCAGGCATTATATGAACAAAGCTGTCCATAATGTTTGCTTTTTAAAATGTTTCTTAAGAACAAAAGTAATGGAGATTCAGCCTTTTTTTAAAAAATAAAATAAAATAATCCTCTTGCGCTAGACAATTCAGAGTAGGTATGTGAGCTAATCACCTGGAAGGAAGCATCAATGTTATCTGCTGGAAGAGATCAGAACTGCAGAACTGAGTAGATGGATGGTAGGCACTCTGCTGGAAAAGAGTGAACCTGGAAAAGAGAACAGCTTTAATGGAGTTAAGTGGCAGTAACCATAAACTATAGAAGATAGAGATGACAAGAGCACCACCACCTGGCAGGAGGAAAGAAAAGTTACAGAGAGTGAATCAACATTGACATGGACAGAATTGAGGAGGGGAGTTCGGAGGCAGGAGAACCAAGTCCAACTGCCTCTAAAAAAGAACTCTATCTAGGTCAATGCTATAACTCTCAAAGATTGTATATGTCTCTGTACAGTGTGGTTGGGAAAAGTTACTCAGAGATATTTTCTATGGGGATAAGTCCTTTCTGTTACTATCAACTTATAAATGCAACTGTTCATTTTTCAAGTTTCACAAAACCTTTACGGAGAGATAACTGATCTTAGAAAATGCCGGGTACTGATCCTCACAAATCATCTTGGTGGGAGCAATGAGCCAAAGAGAAAGATATTCTCTCAAATGAATCTGGATCTTTTTTTTAAAACTGGGAAGTAAACTCAGACTCTTCTGTAATATGGGAAAATCTGTGTATACTTGGATATTTTTCAAGCAATTCTACAAAGAATCAAAATGTCATATACACTTCTCTAAAAGACTTAAGAGTTGTGGTTTTGATTGTTCCGTAGTCCTTCCTTTCTTGACACAAGGTATACTCGTAGGCTAGTTGTTGTACTGACAAGACAATGCTAAATTAGAAATTTAGATTTCAGAACTTTAGATTTGTAGCTTTTTTACCCTAATTTGTGATACCTACTAAAGGGGTGGGAGATAATCTTGCAGTGAAATTCTCAAATGGTATGGACATCATGGGTTTCTTCTAGGGGTAAGAGGCAGATAAGACCTACTACATCAGAGAGAACTTAATATCTTTGTCAGTAGAGCGAATAAATGAAATTATAGATTATAAGAATTTTGGAGCTAGTCTGTTACACTGAAAGAAGTATTGAATTTTGAGTCAGATAGGAGACATACAATGAAAATAAAGAACATGGAACCATAATGCTGATGAATAGGAAAATGGATTGCAACATAGCCTAAAAAGCAAATGGATTATGGATGAGTACGAAGCAAATTAACACTACTTGGGAAAATGTGGCACAATAGAATATACTTAAGTTCAGAGAGAGAAGAATAAGGAGGATTTTGAGGAGAGGGAATGAAAGAAGAGTAAAAACAAATGAGGAGAGGAGAAGGAAGAAGAGAGGAAAAGAAAGGGGAAGAAATGAGGACTGAAGAAATTAGGGTAGAACATGACAGAAAAATTGTGGGAGATAAGTATCAGATTAGTGCAAGCAAAACAAATGACAAGAATCTGGAGTTGGAAGGAACACAAGAAGCCATCCAGTCCATCCTCTTTATTTTTCCAAGGAGAAAAATGTGTGAAGTGTTTAGCACAAGGTCGTATAATTATAGTAAGAAACAGAACATGCTCTCTGACTCCAGAGTCATAGTTCTTTCCATTGTACCATGAAGTCAAATTGTACCTGAAAAGAGGAGGAAAAAATAGGATGACAGAAATTAGTACAGAATATGAAATAGCAATGAAAAAGTACATATGTGAATTGTTTAATCCCCACAATAATACAAAAGAGATTTGCAGAAAGGATAAGAAAACAAAGCCCAACCATTTTCTGCATACAAAAGACAGCTAAAATATAAAGACATGTATAAAGTGAAAATGAGTGACTGGAATGAAATTTATTATGTTTCAGATATTTCAAAAAAACCAGTGCTTCAATAAAGATTTCATATAAAGCAACAATGAAAATTCACAGTGTCTATAGAGAAAAGGGAAATTAAATTATATTTAAAGACAGACAATGAACAATATCTTTGTAAAGTAGATAAGAAATGGCATGGTATTTAACTTCTCAAAACACAAGCTGGCCATTTTTTTTTAATATGAAAGATATAGACACCACTATAATTGTAGGGCACTTCAATGTTACCCCTTTGAGAGATGGATAGCTAAAGGAAAGATAAATGGAAAGGAAAAATAGAGCTAAGCAGATTGCTAGAATAATTAGATCTGACATGTGCTAATTCCAAATTAGAATATTAAATATATTTATATATTTTCACCATGAAGAGTATCATAAGACTAATCTCATGATAAATAACAGAAAAATCATAAAATAAAATGTAAAACTACAGAAAAATAAAACACATCCCATTCATGCCATAAAACAATGAAAACTAGTTTTAAATATAAGAAACATCAGGAAAAGATAATGACATTCTAAGTAAAAGTGAGTTAAATATCAAATCATAGATACAATTACTATACTAAAGAGAATGATAAAAATGAAACAAGATAACAAAATTCATGAGATACAACTAAAGTTGTCCTATTAGTAAAGTCTATCTTCCTAAAATCATGTTTTCAAAATTTTAAAAGAGAGGAGTAATGAGCTAAGTTTAATTATAATTTGAAAAATAAAATAAGCAATGTAGCACCCTCAGAACAAATACAAAAGAAAAAACCATAAAAATTAGGATTGTAATACAAAAAGGTATTTGTTAAATATGTGTTTATTGTTTATTAGATGTTCATTATTTGTTAGTAATTATTTAAAATAATTATTAAATATTTATTATTGTTTATTAAGTATTTATTGAATGAATGAACACCTAAAAATTCTTAATAATTATAATTAAGATAATGGATATCTAAGGAGAGAAAAAACAGAAAAAAGAAAATTATAGATCAATTTCCCTAATGAATATTGATACAAATATTTTAAATAAAATGCTAACAAAGAGATTACAATGATTTATTACAAAGATTATATACTGTGATCAGGCTAAATTTATACCATAAATGCAAAACTGGTTCAGTATTAGGAAAACTATAAGCATAATTGACCATATCAATAACAGAAATATACAAATCTTATGATTATTTCTTATTTTTTTAAAAAATTTACTTATTTATTTTTAGTTTTCAATATTCACTTCCACAAGATTTTGAGTTCCAAATTTTCTCCCCATGTCTCTCCTCCACCCACCCCAAGACATCTTGCATTCTGATTACCCCTTCCACCAATCTGCCTTCCCTTCTACCACATCCCTCCCTTCTCCCTATTTTCCTGTAGAGTTAGATTTTCATACCAAATTGAATGTGCATGTTATTCCCACCTTAAGGTCAATCCAACAGTAATAAGGTTCACTCTTTCCTTTTCACCTCCCCCTCTTCCCTTCCACTGAAGAAGTTTTATCTTGCCTCTTTTATGTGACAGATAATTTATCTCATTCTCTATTTCTCCCTTTCTCTTCCCAATATATTCCTTTTTTACCCTTTAATTTAATTTTTTTTAGATATCAGCCCTTCATATGCAACTCACCCTGTGTCCTGTGTGTGTGTGTGTGTGTGTGTGTGTGTGTATAATCCCTCCAACTACCCCAATACTGAGAAAAATCTCAAGAGTTACAAATATTATCTTTCTAGGAATGTAAACAGCTTAATTTTAGTAAGTTCCTTATGATTTCTCTTTCCCGTTTACCTTTTCATGCTTCTCTTGATTCTTGTGTTTGAAACTCAGATTTTCTATTCAGCTCTTGCATTTTCATCAAGAATGCTTGAAAAGTCCTCTATTTCATTGAAGTTCCATTTTTCCCCTGCAGTGTTATATTCAGTTTTATTGGGTAGGTGATTCTTGGTTTTAATCCTAGCTACTTTGACCTCTGGAATATCATATTCCAAGCCTTTCAAGTCCTTAATGTAGAAGCTGCTAAATCCTGTGTTATCCTGTTTGTGTCTCCACAACACTCAAATTTTTTCTTCCTGGCTGCTTGCAATATTTTCTCCTTGACCTAGGAGCTCTGGAATTTGACCGCAATATTCCTATGAGTTTTCCTTTTGCAATCCCTTTCAGGAAGTGATTGGTGGATTTTTTTCAATATCCATTTTATCCTCTGGTTTTAGAATATCAGGGCAGTTTTCCTTGATAATTTCTTGAAAGGTGATGTCTGATGGCTTTCAGGTAGTCCCATAATTTTTTAATTGTCTCTCCTGTATCTACTTTCCAGGTCAGTTGCTTTCCCAATGAGATATTTCATATTGTCTTCTATTTTTTCATTCCTTTGGTTTTGTTTTATAATTTCTTGATTTTTCATAAAGTCATAAGTTTTCATCTGTTCCATTCTAATCTTTAAGTAATTATTTTCTTCAGTGAGTTTTTGGGTCTCCTTTTCCATTTGACCAATTATGCTTTTTAGGGCATTCTTCTCTCATTGGCTTTTAGGATCTCTTTAGCCATTTGGGTTAGTCTATTTTTAAAGTGTTATTTTCTTCAGCATTTTGAGGGTCACCTTTAGCAAGCAGCTGATGTGTTTTTCATTATTTTCTTGCATCACTCTCATTTCTTTTCCCAATTTTTACTTTACTTCTCTTATTTGATTTTCAAAATTCTTTTTGAGTTTTTTCATGGCCTGAGACCAATTCATAATTTTTTTGGTGGCTTCGGATGTAGGAACTTTGACTCTGTTGTCTTCTTCTGTTTCTATATTTTGGTCTTCCTTGTCACCAAAGTAAGATTCTATAATCTGATACTTTTTCTGGTTTTTACTTATTTTCCCAGCCATTTACTTGACTTTTGAGGTCTTTGCCAAACTAGTTCTCTGCTTCCAGTGGGGGTGCAGGATATGCTGTCAGCTACTTGATCCCCCCACAATTTGTGAGCCTAGAGCTCCAAAAACAGCCACTGCTGCTGACTCTGCTTCTGCTATAGCTGCCATGGGCTCCTCCACTCCCTCTTCTGCCCTGGGGCTAGGGTTGGACCACTCTACTCTCTCACACAGGTCTGACAGGCTTTTTCACTGACCTTCCAATTTGTCCTTGGCATTTTGGAGCTATAAAGTCTGGAAACCACCACAGGTGCTAGAGATTCAGTCCTCCCAAGGCCTGCTCAAGTGCTATCTATGCTGTCACTGGACATGCTGGACTGCACCCTGCTCCTAGTATGCTTCCCATCTACCTTCCAGGCTGTCTAGGGTTGGAGATTTGCTTCATATCATCATTCTGTGGATTCTGCAGCTGCAAAATTTGTTTAGAGTCATTTTTTACAGGTATTTGGCTGGGCTTCAGGGGAGAGCTCTAGCAAGTCTCTGCTTCTTCTCTGCCAACTTGGTTCCACCCCCTCTATGATTATTTCAATCAATTCAGAAAAAAAAAAACTTTTGACACAATACAATGGCTATTCTTGCTTTTAAAAAAACTCACTAGAAAGGATAGGAAAAATAGAGATTTCTTTAAAATTATAAGAAACGTCTATCTAAAAGCAAGAGTATGCATATCCATAATAGGGATAAATACAAAAATAAGACCAGGGTGAAGGAAAGATTATTATCAGCAATACCATTCAGTTTTGTACGAGAAATGCTTGCTATAGCAATGAGACACGATAAAGACATTGAAATAACAAGCATAGACAATGAGGAAACTAAACTATCCCTTTATGCATTATAATATGATGGTATACTTAGAGAACTCCAGAGAGTCAACTAAAAAACTTGTCAAACAATTAATAAATTCTGTAAATTTGCAGAATACAAAATAAACCCACACAAATCATTAGCATTTCTATATATTACCAACAAAAACCAGCAGCAAGAAATAGAAAGAGAAATTTCATTTAAAGTAACTACAGATGGTAGAAAATTCTTGGGAGTCTACCTGCCAAGACACACAAATAAGAACTATCTGAACACAATTACAGCACCCGCTTTACACAAATATAGATCTAAACAATCGGAAGAATGTTATTGGTGGTATCATAAGCAAATTAGTGAAGCATGGAAGAAATTCTGTTCAGATTTGTGAGTAGTGGAAATATTTGTGATCAAATAAGAGATAGGGAAGATCACAGAATGTTAAGTGAATAATTTTGATCATGTAATTTTAAAAGATTTGGACAAACAAAAATCAATGCAGTCAAAATTAGAAGAAATGCAAGAAACTGTGGGGAAGTGAGAGGGAAGTGTTCACAGTGATTTTCTCTGACAAAAGTCCTCATTTCTCAAATATATAGAAAATTAAGCCAAATTTGTAAGAAACCGACAAATAAACAAAAGACTTGAACAAGCAATTTTTAGCAGAAGAAAATACCAAGAGTCATATGAAAAAGGCTCTAAATCACTAATAATTAGAGAAAAGCAAATTAAAACACCTCTGGAGTACTACTTCACACCTGTCAGATTGTCTAAGATGACAGCAACAGAAAATGACAGTTGCTAGAGGGGTTATGGGACATTAATAATGTGCTGTTAGTGGGGTTGCGAATAAGTCCAAATATTCTGGAAAACAATTTAGAACAATAACCAAAGGGCTATAAAGCTCTACATACTCTTTGTTCTAGCAATATCAACTAGGTCTCTTCCCCAGTGAGGGCAAAAAGAAAAGGACCCATATACTCAAAATATAGCAGCCCTTTTTGTAGGAGCAAAGAATTGGAAACTGAGGAAATATCCATCAATTAGAGAAGGGCTGAAGAAAGCATGGTATATAAATGTGATACTGTTGTGCTGCAAGAAATTATGAAAAGAATGGTTTCAAAAAAACTTAGGCAGACATGTGAACTGAGGCAAAGTAAAGGGAGCAGAGCAAGAACGATTTATAGAGCAATAGCAATACTGTAAAGGTGATCAGCTGTGAAAGTTTTAGTAACTCTGATCAATAAAATAATCCGCCACAACTGCAGAGAATTTATAATGAAAAATGCAGTCTGCCTCCAGATAGAGAACTGATGAACTCAGAGTGCCGATTGAAGCACAAGTTTCTCTTTCTTTCTTTTTTCTTTCTCTCTTTTTTTTTAGAACACGGCTAATTCAGAAATATGTTTTGTATGACTTCATTATTATAATAACTGTTGTATTTCTTTCCTTCTCATTCAGTAGGAAAGGGGGTAAAGGAAGGGAGGGAATTTGGACCTAAAAAAATTAAGTAAAAAGAAAGAAAAAAGAGAATAAAACTTAAATCTTCAGAGAAATATTTGTTCTTCATGTTATGTCATACCGCTCCATGTTGACTTAAATTCCAAATTGCCATACTAGACAATATACCAAGTGATTACTTTACAGAACTGGGCAGGAAAGAAAGCAGCAGGGACTGAAAGAGGAGGGGGGGGTGGGCTGGAGAAATGGAGTGGGTGCAGAGCATGTAAAGAAACCATGCAGTGGGCCCCAGAATAAGGCAGGAGACAAGTGGAATCGTGAGGAAGGGAAGGAAGACCAGCAAAGAAACCAAGAGGAGAGGAAATGGTCCTCTTCTCCAGGCAGCCCAAGCCTCTGCAGACAAGAAACCAGCTTTAGTAACTCAGCCCAGCCAGATGGATGACCTGCCTTCCTCCATGCTGCTGAAAAAGTATCAAAATGTCCCGGGAATTGATGGGTGTCAATGATGTTGTGAAAAGACTCTTGTCTCTGGAAATGGCCGACTAGAAGGAGAAAATGAAGATAAAGACAGAGCAGTTGCTAAACCAGATCACCTTAAACCCAGAAAATACCGCATCTCTGGAAGCTCGAGTTATAAAATTGACAGTCAGGATCCAAAACTTTGAAGAACACATGTAGAAGCATCTCAAGGACAAGGCTTACAAGAGACTCCTGCTCATGTCCACTGACCAAAGAAAGAAACTACTCAAAAAAGTTCAGCAGACCAACTTTGAGGTGTTTGAGAAGATATGTAAAGTGCTGGGTATCGAGTACACATTTCACTCTCTGTATTAACGGCCCCCCTGCCCACAGTGCATGGCTAAGAAGGCATTTTGTATGAAGCTTTTCCAGGAGCCACAGAAGCTGAAGAAGCTAAACAAGCTAAAGAAGCAAAAAGAAGTACTGAAACATGAAGGAACAAAAAGGCTGGAGAGTCAGGACTCCTCAGTCTCATAGTCTGGACTCCGCCAGTTCTGCGGCACTTTTATCCAGTTCAAAAAATAAATGAAGTTAACATCCCCCCCACCAAAAAAAAAAGAACTAGGCAAAAATAATTATAAAGTTCACTTGGAGAAGAAAAATGTTGATAGAACAAGAACTAATATTCGGGGCCCAGTTCTAACAAAGAAGAACTAATTGATGAATTAGAAATGACAGAAACTTGGGAAAAAAGGCAATCATTCTATCATCCTCACCAGGAAGGCGAAGGAAAGTAAATCTAGTGACAATGTAATGAATACCTAAATTCAAGGAAAACATATTTCAAAGGGGTCAGAGAAAAGTATAATTCAGTGTAGGTGAAAACATAAATTATTCCAATGAGTGTGAAAAAGAGAGAAATGTGAGTGCAGAGGGAACGACTGCATCAGTCAACTTACGTTTTAAAAAGACTTATGAAAGTTATAGTGTACATTAACCAAGTATAATTTTTAAAAATAATTTGATCTTGTGAAAAATATGTCATGAGTGCTAAATTCTAGTAAGAGTTGAAATTGATTACAAATGCAATGATCAAAAAGAAGTTTGCTGGGATACGTTGTTTTGTTTCTTTGTACTCACTTTGTCTATGTTAGAAGAGATAAGTTTTATCAGCCAGAACTGATATAAGCATGTATAAGCAGAAGAGGACTTGAAGGTGATGTTAATTTGGAAACATTAAAGAACCGATTTGCAAATAAGATACTGAAAGATTAAAAAACATTATGGACATTTTTTCCGCTGTTAAAAAAAAGGTAATTAAAGCATATCAGTAGCTATGGACTCATATGCCTTCTTTCGCATCTCTATAAAATCTTTATAAGAATAATGTACAAATACATTGAGGTCTTTCTCCATGAAAATACGAGAAGGGAACACACTCAGTTTCCCAAATGGTATTCTTTAGCAGAGCATATATAATAGTCTTACAATTGGCCAAAGGGTGCAAACAATACCATATGCGTCTGCCTTTATTGTTTCTTGACTATAAAAAAGTATGGGAGAGAGAAATGGAGGCATAAAGTCTCTCCTCCAACAAAATGTCATCCATGGATGGGTTAAGCTCATTCAAGCTTCTTTGGTAGCTACAACAAGGATAACTCTGATCTGACAATTTTTTGACTGTCACAATAAGCACCATTTTGTTTATTGTCCTTCATTTTCAAAAAGGACCAATGATATCTATGTCTTGACTCACATGAAAATTGGATTTAAGTGAGGTAGAGTGTCCGCGCTCTGTCCCTGCCGGACCTCAGGGGGTACGTCGTGACCTCTGCTTCCACCTAACTAACGGCGGCTTCGGACGTCTCCGGTCCCGACCCCAGGGGCTGAGGACGGGCAAAACCAGACACTGGCCAGAGTGGTAGAGCAAAGCAGGTGTTTATTCAGTAGTTCACATCAGTCCAGTCCCACTTTCCCTCTTAGGGCATTGGCTTATATTCCTTATCCTTTCCGGGTTCTGCTGTCCGACTCCTGATTGGGGAGTTCAGCCTGCTGTCGCCCCAGCCCCCTCCCCTTAGCTGGTTGTGTCCTGTGGCAATAGGGCAGGAGTCTCTCTGGACCTTCCCTCCCCACTCGGACCATCTGCTTGGTCCTATCACAGGTGGCCAGGTGTGTTTTACTCTCACTGGGGCTTCCTCAGCACCTCCCAGAGGGCGGTATCGTGCCTTGTACACGAGCCTTTCCTGCACCCTTAGCCCGGAAGTCACGGGTGAGGCGCGTGATTGCCGGGGAGGGGCAGGTATAGACTCCTGCTGTTACCTCTCTGCCCAGGAGGTTCAGGGACGGCCCCTGACAGTAGAGTTGCACAAAGTCATCAGCCTTTCTCTCTTTCAGAATCCTTGAAGTTTGGTGGCAAGATAAAAGTTAGGATGACTGGTGATGGCCTGGGACGCAGTGGATGACCTTGGTGTCTCTGATGTCTAACCAAGCTCTAAGCACTACACAGCATCTGCTTCAGCTGCTTTCATGGCTGTTGGAAGAAATTGTTCTCATCTGCTCATTCCACGGGAGTAAGTCTTCACATGTTTGAGGTAAACACCTCTTGCCTGTCTACCAAGATGGTTTACCAGGATGTGGTCACTGTGCATACTACAGCTTCTTGGAACTACAAGTGAGAAGTGAGTGTCACATAGACACCATAGGTGAATGAGTGTCCCTGAAAAGGGCTCAGAAAACCCTCACCCCAGAAGTGCTCATACACCCCATAAACCCCTTTGAGTACTGTATAAAATAGGCAGATACATGCTAGCTCAAAAGATATCCAGTGCCTTTCTCCTCCAGTGTATCCCATCTCCAATCCATCCTTCGTACAGTTACTAACATAATCTTTCTAATGTAATTTTTCTGTGCACAACCAGTATCCCATTCCAAATATTCTATCAATTAATTTGCAAGCATTTATCACTTCCTTATGTGCTAGACACTAGAGATACAAAGGCAAAGTATGAAAAAAATGCCCATTCTTAAGGAACTTACAGGTGAGACACTATATCATGTTTAAACATATGTAGACTAAAAAGAATATGAATACAAGGTAGTTAGGTATTGGAATTCAGAAACACTTTGTATATAATGTGATAATTGAACAGGGTTTTGAAGGAAGTGAGGAATTCACTCTAGGCATGGGAAAATTGCCTCTCTGAAGGCAAGGGAAGGGGAGATGGCATACAATGTTTGTAAATATTCAAGTTTCATTTTCAGTGCTTTGGTGATTATCATGGGGCTTTTTCCATTTTTTTAATTTTGTTTCATTTTCTCTCAAAGCATAAAATAATACTGGGAGAATGATTATTTGAGCCTTTGTTACATTGACTTTGACATAGCAGGTGTTTAACAAATGGTTGAACTTGGGAAAATAGTTCTTGGAACCCCAGTTTCCCTATATATAAAATAAGAATAATAATATTTTAATTGTTTGCCTCAGCAAATTGTGAGAAAAATATTTTAACTATTTATGAACAAGAGAAATGGAAGCAATTATCATTATTTTACTATTATTGCTAGCAATTATATTGCTAGAAATAATATTATTATTCATTTGACAAATTGAAAAATTGGGATCCAAGGAATTGAATGACTGTCTCAATTCATTAAATAAAATTCATTAATAGCAAAACCAAGACAAGAACACAAGTATCCTTACTCCTAACCAAGGGTTATTTATATGACATAACTCTCTTATTTGTGCAGAAGAGGAAATTGAGTCCAGAGAAGTTTTCAGAATTTTCCTCATCTGATCTCACATCACTCTATACATTTATGCTCTTAGGTTACTATTTTATTATATTCATTTATATGTTTGACTCATTTCCTCCTGTTTTATTATAGGCTACATAAAGACAAGAACTGTGTCTTATTTACCTGTGAAACCCCCAGTGTCTACTGTTGATTTATATATAGCAGAGAAAATATCAAAGTACCAAGACAGAAATAATAACTAACCTCCCTCCCGTTTTCTCACAGTTACTAAAACCTGAAATATCTTGTGTTGACTGAGGGAAGTTAATACAAAAGTATTTTTACACTAATTTTCCTCCAAGTGAAGCATGACTTTCTAAAGATGCCAGGAATAGTGACTCAGAGCCCTCAAGAGACCTGTGTGAGCAACAGAACTGCCCTGCTCTGGGATGGGATGGAAATAGTGAAGCGCTGCCTCAGCTCCATATTCTCCAATCATATTTCTCTCCTTTTGGGCATCAATTAAATTTTCAAAGTTGAATTTCTGTAATTGGGTCTTCGAGACATTATCCCTGAAGCACCCCCAAAGTTCTATGCTCTGTACATTTCAGTTTCCAATTTTAAATTGCCTCTGGGACTAGAGAAGTCCCCTTGGAATGACATGTCTAAGACCAGTCCAGAAACTCTGGAGACCTTTGAGGAGCCTAAAAGGGAACCACTAGTTAACTTCTCAGGGACTGAAATGTTTTTGCTACTCACATCGAATATTCTCCCTTTGGCAATAACCTTCCTGCTTTATTATGTAGCTCAAAAGGCTTGCTTGCGTCAACTCTTGGGCTGCCATCCTTAGTATTTTAAAATATAAAGAAGAGCTGAAAATAAGCCCCTTGCTCCTGCTGCCATAACTGGAGAGTTGTCTTCAGGTTGGTATACTAGTGGTGGGATTCTATCACCTATACCTTCTTCCTGCGTAGCTTAGCCAGATGTAGCTGGCAGCTCTCTTTATCCAATGAAAGAAATCTTTATGAATAAGAATCCTTAAACTTTTGTGTGTCAGGGACTTCTTTCGGAATCTGGTGAAACCTGTGGACCCCCTTCTCAAAACCATGTTTTTAAATAATTGAAGGAAATGCCAAATTTCAGTTTGAGTACAGGTGTTTTTAATCTTTTTTTGTGTCATGGATCCTTGGCAGTCTGGTGAAGTCTAGGAATCCCTTCTCAGAATTACGTTTTTAGATGTAGGAATTACAAAAAAAAAACAAAGGTTAGTGGAAATAGTGTTGGTGAAGTACTACTTGCATATACGTTGAAAACTTGAATATAAGTCCACAAACCCTCTGAGATCTATCCATCAACTCCTTGGGAAGTCTATGTGGCCCAAGTTAAAGAAATTTTCTTTTAAGAGTATGTGTACTAGGAGGTCTGGCAGTACCAGATCTTAAACTGTACTATAAGGTGGTAATTATCACAATTCTCTGATAGAGGATAAGAAATAAAAGGATGAATTGATGGGATAGAATATCTATACACTATGGTAACCCTGTATTTGATGAATGTACAAATCTAAGCTTTTGGGCTAAAAACTCACTATTTGATAATAATTGCTGGGAAACCTGGAAAGCAGTCTGGTAGGAACTAAGTAGGTATAGACCAATATCTTATACTGTTTACCAAGATAAGTTCAAGAGGGAGATATCATAAGTAAATTGGAGGAGCATGGAACATATAATTTATCAGATTTATGGATAAGGGAAGAATGTGAATAAATAAGAGTATGTATAGAACTGCCTAATGTTTAAATCATCAGGAAAGCTTTGGCAAAATTCTTGACCTAAATAAGGAAAACAAAGAGAAGGGAAGGAGTGTGATATTTATGGAGAAGGTAACTGGTAGCACAGGAGATAAGCACTGGGTCTAGAGTTAGGAAGACGTGATTTTAAATATGCCTTCAGGTACTTACTAGCTGTGTGATCCTTGACAAGTCGCTTACTTCCGTTGTTCTCAGTTTCCTCAAGTACAAAATGGGGATTATAATCAGAACTACTTCATATGGTTGTTGTAAGGATCAAATGAGATATTTATAAAAAGTTCTGTGTGTGTATGTGTGTGTGTGTATTTATTGTCTGCTCTCTTTCCGCATTACCTAAGAGTAAATCAAACACTAGACTATAGAGGCAGCACTGTACAGCAGAGATATGGGTGTTGGAAGCCATGGTATCTAAATTCTTGTAGCAGCTCTATTATTAAGGTGTTGTAGAATTCAGGGCAAGTTGAAAAGTGCTCTGGGTCTCAGTTTATTTATTTGAGAAATGAAGTCAGCATAGATGACCTCAAAGGGCCCTCCAAATTCTAACATTCTAGCATATAGCTAGCTGTTCTTGCTATGAAAGTTCAAATTTTATATAAGAAAAGTGTATTTTTTGCTTCATAGCTCACATTTTTGTGATACCTTATAGTTTATAAAGCATTTTGCTCACAAGATACAAGCACTATTATCCCATTTCCTATGTAAGGAAATCAAGACTTAAAAATTAGCAGTCTGGTCAGAGGCAAATTATCTATTTCAAGGATTTACAAGGTTATTATGAGGATCAAATGAGATAATTGATTTTAAAGAGCTTTACCATCAAGCACAATAAAAATGTCAATTTAGTCTTGTTCTTTATAACAATAGCATGTTTAAAATTAACTAAATTATCTCTGCTGTAAACTGAAAGCTAATATTTTTAAGTATTGGGAACTGAGGATCTTTGAGATGACTACACAGAGACTTTTAAAATATTAATTGGCACCTCAAAGCAGAGAAATATTCCTAGAGAATATGGAGCTGGGACAAAACTCTACCATCACCTTGGGTACATAAATATATGCAATTTTGCATATGTAAACTACAATACGGGGTCTCCTGACCCTCACAAAAATAGACTTCAATATTTTTTCAAACCCCATTGTGTCATCGATATGAGTACCATCTCTACTTGTGTACAATATAGTCTACCCGAACCTGACCATGTTGTGTCACTTTTGTCCATATTCTCCTGTAAATCTTCAGAGAGCGGGGGGGCGGTGTGGGGTGGGAAGGGGGGCTAATCCACTCGAAACTCTTATTCTGTGTCTTTAGGACTTTAAATATTTGTTGTCTTTTACTTTCCCTATTTTTGTGGACCATCTAATTTCCCAGTCCTACATCTGTTTCATACTTGAATTACCATTTTTTGTGTGTGAAGACATCAGCAGCGATGTACTATAGCCTAAGTATTCCCACCATACACTCTCCATTGTCATGCGAAGGAGCTGCAGTTTTGATGCTTTGTTAAAGTTTTGTGTATTTGTTTCATTGAATAGCTTAGAACCTTTGATAGTGCTGCCTAACATTAGAAATGTTATCCAATTAACTTTCTTCTTTCTCCTCAGTTTTGGGTCCAAGTAAATGTCAATGAGTAAAGTCTTTCCAAACCTCATACAATGATATGGAGAAGTCTCATCAGAGATGAGCTGAATCCAGGTGTAACAGAGTCAATTGTTAAATATTTAACATGAAACATAAGTAACTGTTTCCTTCATCTTCTTTGACACACAAGGAGTTACTAAAATGGTAATAAAACACTAAAATAAATGATTAAAATATTTTGAAATTTACTATTTAAACTTTTTTTAGTAAGTTGGCAATTTCTTTTTAGAAAAAATAAATTGTAAATATGAGTTAAGTAACTTGCTCAGGGTCAAACAACTTTAAAGTGTCTCTAGGAAAATTTGAAACCAATTCTTTCTGTATCCAACTGTCAGACTCCACTCATTATGCCGTGCTGTCTGTTCATTTGAAATCAGTGTCAGAAAAGAGTTCTCTAAAATTCTTAGCAAATTTTTCCCACTAAGCCCTATTGCCCATGCTCAGTCTTTTCCCTTTCTGTATGTTCCTGTTTGTTTCCAAATTCCATATGCTGTGTGCCATCTGGACCCTGATCCCTGAGGTAGATAGCAGCTGTTAGTATAGAAAAGTACATGGAAAAGTTATTTCCTCAAGAATCTTTAATAAATATTTAGTTAATCGTTGGTGACAGTATAACAAAAGCAACTCAATTATAATAAACAAAAACCAAGTTTCTGTTATCAGCAGTTACTGTTATCAAAGGATATTGAATTAATTTCAGGAGGAGGAGAAATAATGATGATAATGTATATAGTGCAGTATTTTTCTCCACACAATCTTCTGATATTGATTGCATAAATATTATTATTTCCATTTTATTGATGAAGAAACTCTAGCTCATGAGTTATATCACTATCTCATGGTCACTTAATTAGGAAGTCTTAGTCAGGGCTATAATCTAGATCTCCTAAATCTATTTTTCCCACTCTACTCCTGTACCATACCACTAAAACATATTCATTGGTGAAATATCTCACCTATTTATTTTTCTTCCTTCTTGCCAATATTAATGAAAGACTTTCTTTTTACTGATGCTTACTCTCTGTACTTTTCTTCAAGGATCAGGAAGATTTACTAGAGTTCTATTATATATGTATATATATATATGTATGTGTGTGTGTATGTATGTATGTATGTATGTATGTTCCTTCTTTGGGCAATTAGCCTTGAATTTTCCAAGGCCTGGTTGTACATAGGCAACCACTACTCCAGGTAATGCAGAGACTGTGTGTTGGCAGTGCCACTGATAATACCAATCTCATTGATCAGGAAAGTGTACCTTCTAGATTACCTCAAAGGTATGCCCTCTCAAGTCCAAAACAAGGAGGAAAACTAGAAAGTTATTTTTTCTTCAGTACTTTAAGGAAATAAACATTTTTCAACTTTTGCTCCTTTCTCAGAACCAGGTATAAAAAGCTGTGATTACTTAGATGCAGAACCATAACTAGGAATTGTGGGACCTAGGGAAAATTCAGATAAGTGGAACAGAATGGAGATCTGGTGGTAGAAACAAGAATAAGAAAACCTACTGTCCTATGACTAGTTAATTATTTTCTCCTCTTCTACAACTCCCTAAGATTCCTGCTGCTTTCATTGTGTCCTTAGCAAAAAAAAAAAATTGTTTTGCCTTAAACCTCTTCTTCTAATGTTCATTTTTATCCTACAGTCTTTCTGCACTAAGGGAAGTGTGACTTCCGGTAGAAGAAAGGCCCTCCTTTCATACCTCTTAAAACCCTATTTCAGGAGAAAATTGTGTCTGTTATTCCTCACTGGCACTTCCAGCCCTTCCTCTTGGTGAATATATCACCCTATTCAAATACTAATAATGTTTGGCATCTGTTATGAAAAGTTCTTTTGTATATGTATTATCTCACAATATCTCTGTAAGTATAATATTATCCCCATTTTACAGATGAGGGAACTGAGTCTGAGAGAGGTTAACTCCCTTGCTCTTGGCGTTATTGTTCATTCTTTTCTGAGATGAAATTGGAGCCAAGGTCTTCTTATCCCCAAGTTCCTCTCTTTTTAAACAGTTCAGTACTTGGATCCGTCTTTCTTTCCATCCTACTCTTTTCCTTATACCTGGAGATATCAATAGACCGGTTGATGTCTTCCTAAATATGTGGCCTTCCACCAAAGTAGTTCTTTTCTACTCATGGGGCTTCTCTCAATTCACACCTTCTAATCTGTCCTCATCATGTTTTGGTTAATGTCAGAGATTCTTTAGCTGGACACAGTGAATTTGATAGACAGATAGACAGACAGACAGACAGACAGACAGACAGACAGACAGACAGATAGATAGATAGATAGATAGATAGATAGATAGATAGATAGATAGATAGATAGATAATAAGTAGCTACATAGAGAGAAATGTATGTATGTAAACATGAATATATGGATATATACAGACAGTTCTTGCTTTACAAAAATTCAAATTATACAAATTCCACTCTATGTATTGAATTCTGAAAGAAATCTGCATTCCAAATAGACATCTACAGTAACTTTATAGTTCTGTGCTCTCTCTCCCCACTGCTATCCTTTGACTTGGCACTCCTTGGCCTCCTATGCCACTCCACCATAAAACCTCCAAATAGAAGCAGAAAAAAGGACAGACACAGCACAACTGGATTAAAGGTGTGGCTTGAGACTTCTGGGAGAGGAAAATTAGACTTGCTTAGCCCAACCCTCAGGGTGTATACCCCTGTGTCTGTCTTCCCTCCCCTGAGTTAGGGTACCACATGTATTATCTTTGCTTGTCTGCTCTCCCTCCTCCTTCTTCTTCTAAGTTCTGGCCAGGCCCCTATATGTCTAGCTCCACACCAGAAAATATGCTTCCTCCCGATCTTGCTTCTCTGTCCCTGGCACCCATGTGTCCTTGAATCCCTCTCTCTATAGGTAGAGGGTCCTTTCTTGCCTCTCTGCCCTACTCCCTTTCCTACATTCAGGAATGGGGGGAAATTCTCATCAAACATTTCTGAGACAGAATCCACAAGATTCACTAGATGCCAAAGAGGTTCAGGATACACAAGCAAAGGTAAAGAAAACCAGACTAAGCAGAAAGTTTGAGAACTAGAGTGAAAAGAGTAGTAGATCTGAATTCAGAAAATCAAGGTTCAAACGCTTACAATGATACTTGCTACCTGTTTGTCTCCAGGTGAATCATTTACCTTCTCTTGGACTCAATTGCTCGTCTGTAAAATAAGCTAGATGTCCTCCAAGGTCCTTTCCAACACTAAATCTCTGATATTAAGACAGGCAATTTCCCCATATAGGAAAGGCAAAAGAATTCATAAGAAAGCATGACCTAAGATTACCTTTCCATGATCCCCACTTACTCAGATTCATTCTCCTCTTTAAGGTAGAATGTGCTTTAAGGCTCCTATTTGTTACCTTATAAAGGCGGGAGGGGGAATCTGTCTTCAGATGACCACTGCTGGGTGGTACTGATCAAGACAAGCCAACCTTTATTCTCTAGTCAACACATCCTAAGAGTTCACCTCATCCGCATCCTCTCTCCCTCCTCTGTTCATAATTAACCCCTGCTCTCTTGCCCTAAGGGCTACTTCCCTTCAGTCTCCGACAAAGACCCAGAATAATGGAAGAATATTGGACCAATGGGCAGCGCTTCCTTTCCCCCACCTACAGTTCCCTCTCTAACTTTTTCTTGTGAGGATCCCAGATTTGCAAAATTAAGGGTTTGTGAAAATGTATACATCAGGCTTGAGAAAGCAGGCAACTATCTGAGACCAGAGATTCTGGGGAAATCTTAATAGTTCCACTGGTATTTCCTGCCTAAAAAACATAATAAATTGTGTCTTTCTCCAAATTTCTTCAGGTAAAGAGATTACAATGAAATGGAAACAGCCAATGACACCATTATCATCGAATTCTTTCTGAAAGGATTTTCCAGTTACCCTAGATTGGAAAACCTCCTGTTTGTGCTGTGCCTGGTAATGTACCTGGTCACCCTAGTGGGTAATGGAATTATCATTGCCATCAGCATACTGGATTCTCACCTCCATACCCCCATGTACTTCTTCCTCAGTAACCTATCCTTCTTGGACATCTGTTATACATCAACCTTTATCCCTTTAATGCTGGTGAACTTCCTGTCTAAAAGAAAGACAATTTCTTTCATTGGCTGTGCTGTGCAAATGTGCTTGTCCCTTGCCACAGGATCAACAGAATGTATTCTCCTGGCCATGATGGCTTATGACCGCTATGTCGCAATATGCCACCCTTTGAGGTATCCCATCATCATGAACAAAAGAGTATGCCTAGGGATGGCTGCTTTCTCCTGGATCTTATCTTTTCTGAAATCCATTATGGAGACAGTAATTGCAATGCAGATGCCTTTCTGTGGACACAAGGAGGTCAGCCATTTCACATGTGAAATCTTGGCCATCTTGAAGCTCATATGTGTTGATACCTCCCTCAATGAAATTGTCATGCTAGTGGGCAGTATAATTCTCCTGCCTATTCCAGTGATGTTGATTTTTATATCTTATATTTTTATCCTCTCCACCATTCTGAGAATGAATTCAACAGAAGGCAGACATAAAGCCATTTCCACTTGCTCAGCCCACCTAACTGTGGTGATAATATTCTATGGAACCATTATTTTCATGTACATGAAACCCAAGAGCAAAGAAGCTCAGATTTCAGATGAATTATTCACTGTTTTATATGCTGTAGTGACCCCTATGTTGAATCCCATCATCTACAGTTTGAGGAACAGAGAGGTGAAAGAGGCTGTCAAGAAAGTACTGAGGAAAAATTACTTCTCAATGTGAATTTCCTTTTGGACATTTTGCCGACTCAATGACTGGTCAAGTAAAAGTGAAGGTCCTTGCATATATAGGACCTAAAAATATGAACTTGACCTGCTATTTCACTGATATAGGAAATTTCCAGATATGAAAACTCCCTCTCTCTTTGCAAGTCAGTGTCTTCTCTGAAACTTACAGTCTTAGAGAGTTGCCTTGAAAAACCAAAAGGTTAAATGACTTACCCAAAGTCACACAGCCAGTAAGTGTCAGGTCTAACTCTCTCTGAAGCCAGTGCTCTATCCACTATTCCATATTCCATATGGAAATAACCACCTTTAATCATTTGTATAAGCTAGAGATTCTTCCATAAAACATATCAGGTTAACATTTTAATTTATGTGATGGTCTTGTGAGAATCTTCATCATTTCAAGTGGAAAGTCTAGCTAATGCTCAATCTCTTGTGTGTTGCTACCTAGGATCATAGTGTTTAAAGCTGGAGAGTTTGAAGGTCAGATAATTCAACACCCTTATTTCAGAGTTGTCCAAAGAGAGTTAAGTGAACTGGCTAACATCAATTGTGGGGTAAGGAGCAAAACTAGGCATTGAATACAGGTCCTGTGGCCACAAAATCATATTCGTTGAGGTTTCCCCACAGTGAATAGGAAGCTACAGCACTCCTGGTATAGTCTTAAACCTTGACTAGCTGAAAGAAAATCATTCCATCAGCTAAGATTTGAGACCTGCTTTCTTGACTGAGTAATCTTTACAGATGGAAAGTTCTCCAGTATGCTACAAGTCAATTCCCAGATTTTTTCCAATAATTTCACTGCCCAAGTTTGCAACCCTGCATGATTTCTTCACATTCTCTCCATAAGATTTTTATGCTGATAAGCAATGCTGTTCTTGATCAAGTTATAGAACTGGTGGGACAGTATAGATCAATTGGTTCAAACATCTCATCTTACAGATGATGAAGCTGAGACTCAGAGAGGTGGGTGGCATAGCTGCTAATTTAGCAATACTATCAATTATTTACAAATATTAAATAATTATCTAAGTGGGTTTTTGGTCTAGGCATTTTGTGGTGTGAATTAACAGATTTGGATATAATTCTATGGAAAATTATAACCTAAACCAGACAACAGAAACCCCAAACAGAATAGAGAACACGTGAATTGAATAAAGCAATAATGTTTTAATATTCCATGCAAACACAGAGATATATGAATATTATGGAGAAGATGCAAAAATTTTGATAAAAAAATTTTAAATCAAGAGAAAGAACTACATACATGAATAACAAGAAAATATCATGCTAACCACAAGAAATTGGAAATATAAGTGATGTTTACCTTCTCTCCCTCCCTCTCTATCTTCTAATCACCAGTTCTCATATAACACATATAACAAGGTTGGTGGTATTTGGAGAAAACCACACCTCTTGAAGGTTTCACCAGGGGGCAACTGATAAAACACAGGAATAGAAAGCAATACACAAGCACTCAAGAGGAAAGAGGAAGTTATTGTATTAAATGTTGTATACTACCTAATTGAGAGAAGATATAAATAACTAAAAGACATATAGGTCTCTCTTCTCACCTAATAGATGAGAGACCAAGGTCCAGAAAGGTCATGACTTGCCTGAGATCTCAAAGGCATTATATGACAGTGCTAAGCACAGTTCCTCTTACTCCAAAACTAGATTTGTCTTTGAATAATTTGGTATTTTTCCTTTGCCTCCATCCTTTAAAGAACAGCATGAAACAAGCCATGGTGAAATGTTCATTTTTATCTTCACCTCTTAAAATAATTGATCAACTTGAGCTGGAGTATCTAGTTATTAGTATTTGTGTTCTATCAAAAGATTATCTCCCCTCATGCCAAGGTTTTACCCTATGGTGTCACATCAAGACTACCTCATGTGCTTCCCACCCAGCAGTTATCTCTGGACTCCCATTTAACACACCCATTCCATGCCAATTTACTCTATTTTTCCTCTAGTTTTTGATGATAAAGGCCTCATTTCTCAAACATATGCTAAATATAGAACTAAGTCAAATTTATAAAAATAAGAACCACTCTCCAATTGATAAATGAGAAAAGAGAGAGATAACTGATGAACACTGAGTGCAAACTGAAGTGTAATTTTCTCACTTCAGTTTTCTTGCTTTTTAAAAAAAATATGTCTAATGTGGAAATGTTTTACATGATTTAACATGTACATCTGATACCATATTGCTTTTCTCTTCATTGAACATAGGAGGGAGGAGTAGAATTTGGAACTCAAAATTTAAAAAGAAAAGAATGCTAAAAATAAATAATAATATTTTATAAATAAAATAAATAATAAAATTTTAAAAATAAAAACTGAAGTGGGAACCTAAATAAATATAGGAAACAAGCAAAATATACTGACCTAAACGCATTGAAAATAATACTATTTTTAAAAGATAAATGGATCAAATAACAAATCATAAAAATAATACTATGCTAAAAAGAATGACTACAATAAACAAACAAAATAAAATTCATGGTATATAACTAAACAGTCCTGTGAGGAAAGTTTATCTACCTGTAAAAATATTTTAAAAATTTAAAAAGAGAAAAAAATGAGCTAAATGTAATTATAAGACTAGAAAATAATAAAACTGGAAAATAAACATAACACCCTTAAAAACCACAAAACTTTAAAATCTTGAAAATTAGAGGAGTAATAAAAAAATTGAAGCAAAAGTCTATAAAACAGACAAATTTGAGACTAATAAAATAGATAAATCATAGGCAAGTATAAACTCCATGTCATATATGCTGGTGAATCCAATCTACACATTGCCTACCTATGAAATAACCCATAAGCTGATATATTTTTAAAAGAAAGAAAAATCAAATTACCAAACTCAAATAAGATTAAGGTGAAATTCACAGTAAATTGAAAGTTAATGAAGATGGTTATCAGAAACAATAATAAACCATATAAACTGGAAATTTAAAGGAAATAATTTTCTACAAAATAAATAAAACCACAAAAAAGGAGTAGAGATTGAAGAGAACATAAAAAACCCAAACAGAAAAACAGAAATTAAACAAGCCCTAAATGAACTTCCAAATTTTTTAAAATAATGTGTGCAGACAGATTTACATGTGATTTTTCTTAAATATTTAAAGTTTAATTAATATTCAAAACTGGGAAAGAAGACGTATCAAATTCCTTTTATAAAATATATAAATAGGTCCTATCCCCTATCCCCCCATAATTTGATACAGTATGTGCCTTTTCACTAATTCAATTCCTCACTGGTAAAATACAGTGAAATTTATCTTTCTACTATTACCTTCTGTTTATTTATTCTTAATAATATGTCGAAATGGTGACAATTTTGTGAATTTCTTTCTCATCCCGTTGCTTACTTAATTCTATTAATTGTCTCATTTAGTTTCTTAGCTGATTCCTTATAGTTTTTTTAAATATTTTATTTATTTTATTCTGGATTTAAGAAATAAGAAAAGTATTTCCATAATATAGTATGATAGAAAAAAGATGATTGTTCATGAAAGTGCAAATCCATTATGTTGAACTTGCTATTCTTTTAAAATATATAATAAAATTATCATGTAACTTTTTTTCTTTTTTTCTTCCCTTTCCATCCCAACCCCTGTGCCCTCGAGATGACTATAATTAAACATAAATATGTATATATAGAAAAACATTATTGATTAGAGAAATGAAAATTAAAATAACTTTGATATATCATTTTATACATATCAGATTGGCTAAAATGATTGAAAGGGGAAGCAAAAATATTGGAAGAGATATGGAAAAATTGGGACACTAATTCGTGGTTGGTGAAACTGTGAAATGACCCATCCATTTTGGAAAGAAATCTAGAATTATGCCCAAAGAGTTAAAAAACAACCTGTAGCCTTTGACCCAGAAATACTACTACCAGGTCTGTTTCCCAAGATGATTAGAGAAAAAGGAAAAGAACCTGTATGTTCTAAAATATTTATGACAGCTCTCTTCAGGGTGGCAAAGAACTGGAAATTGCAAGAATGTCCATCAATTAGGGAATGACTATACAAGTTATGGTATATAATTGTGGTGAAATGCTATTGTGCTATAAGAAATGATGAGCCCAATGATCTCGGGAAAATATGGATAGACTTGCTTGAAATAATGAAGAATTAAATGAGCAGAACCAAGGGAACATTGCATACAGTAACAATAGTATTGTTTTAAGAACAGCTGTGAGTGACAAAGTCATTTTGACTATTATAATTATCCAAATTAAGTACAAAGGACATAGGGAAATGATATATACATGCAGAGAAAGAGTTGATAAGTAGAAGTATACATAGAATGGGTTTACAGAGTAGAAGCAAGCCTCAGGGCACTGAATCTCTGGTAGCTACTGTGTGTTTCAGACTTCTCAACCCACAAACACTAAAGACAGTTTTAAAGGTCAGTGGGGAGGGTCTCTCACCTGGATGAGAGGGGAGCCCCAGCCCTGGCCCCTGCTCCGGTCCCAAGGCAACTACAGCCACTGCTGAAGCAGAGGCTGCTTCTGGAGCTCTCCACTTAACAAAGTTCAAAAGCCAAATAATTGGCTGGGGAAATGAGCAAATGGGGGGAAAAGAAACAGACTATAGATTCTTAATTTCTCAGTGAAGATGTATTTTCTTAATGTCATTGGTAATGAGGAAAGTCAAAACATACAGCTAGAAGATAACAAAGTCAAAGCTCCTGTATCCAAATCCTCTAAGAAAAATATGAATTTGTCTTAGGTCATGGAGGGGCTAACAAAGGGATTTGGAAAATCAAGTAAGAGAAGTAGAGGAAAAATTGGAAGAGAAATGAGTGATGCAAGAAAATAATTTTTAAAAAATGAGTCAATAGTTTGCTAAAGGAAAGCCCCTAAAATTATGAAGAAAATAACACCTTTAAAATTAGACTAACCCAAATGACAAAAGAAGTCCAAAAACTCAATGAGGAGAAGAATGCCTTAAAAAACAGAATGAGCCAAATGGAAAAAGAGGTCCAAAAGCTCACTGAAGAAAATAATTCTTTAAAAATTAGAATGGAGCAAATGGAAACTAATGATTTTATGAGAAATTAAGAACTTAAGTTTTTACACTTGCCAAATAAAAGGTTACTGAATTTATTTACTGCTAAAAATTTTGTGTCTATTCTGTTCCATTGATCTACCTTTCTGTTTCTTAGCCAGTACCAGATAGTTTTGATAATTATAACCTTACAATGTAGTTTGAGAACTGGTACTGTCAAACCTCCTTCCTTTAAATTTTTTTAATTATTTCCTTTGATATTCTTGATGTTTTATTCTTTCAAATGAATCTTATTATTATTTCTAGATCATTATATTTTTTGGTAATTTAATTGAGATAGCATTGAATATATAGGTGAACTTGACTAAAATTGTCATTTTTATAGTATTGGTCAAATAAAATGACCAATTAATATTTCTCCAATTCCTAAAATCAGATTTTATTTGTTTTAAAAGTTGTTGAGATTTTTTTACAATATTGTTTATGTAGTTCATGGGTTTGTTTTGACATATATACTCCCAGATACTTTAAACTGCCTAGAGTTATTTTAAATGGATTATCTCTTACTATCTCATTTTGCTAGTGATATATGGGAATGCTAATGATTTGTGTAGATTTACTTTATATCCTGCTACTTTGCTAAAATTATTGCTTCAATTGACTTTTTAAATTGAGTCTTTAGGATTTTCCAAGTATATCCTCTTATGATTTACAAATATAAATAATTTTATTACTCTATTCCCTATTCTGATTCCTTCTATTTCTTTTTCTTCTCTTATTTCTATTGCTAGGATTTCCAAAACAATATTCAATAATACTGGTGGCAGTGTATATCTTTGTTTCACACCTGAAACTGGGAAGGCTTCTAGTTTATCCCCATTACAAATAATGCTTACTGATGGTTTTGGGTAAATTTTTTATCAGTTTAAGAAAAAATCCGTTTATGCCTATGCTTTTAAGGGTTTTTAATAAAAATGAATGTTATACTTTAGCAAAAGCTATTTCTGTATTTTATAGTCATACGTTGTTAGGGGTTTTTTTTTTGCTTTTATTAGTGATATAATCTACTATGTTTATAGTTTTACTTATGTTAAACCATCCCTGCATTCCTGATATAAATCCCTCTTGATCATAATATGTAATCTTTGTAATATATTGTTGTGATCTTTTAACTAGTATTTTATGATTTTTGCATCAATATTCATTAATGAAATTAATCTGTAATTTGCTTTCTCTTATTTTTTACTCTTCCTATTTAAAGTATCAGTATCATATTGATTTCATAAAAGGAATTTGGTAGGATATCTTTTTGGCCTAGCACTCCAAATAATTTATTTAATACTAGAATTAGTTGGTTTTTAAATGTTTGATAAAATTCACTTTTAAGTCCAACTGATCCTGAATCTTTTTTCTTAGGTGCTCATTTATGACCTGTTTAATTCCTTTCTTTCAAAATAAGTCTATTTAAATATTCTGTTTCCTCTTCTGCTAATCTAGTCCCTTCATATTTTTTGTATATATTCTCCCATTTCACTTACATTGTTAAATTTGTCAGCATAAAATTGAGCAAAATAACTCTTTATAATTTCATCTTCATTCGTGGTATACTTACCCTTTTCATCTTTAATACTAGCTATTATGTGTTCTTTTAAAAATCAAATTAGCTAACGGTTTATTTATTTTATTTTTCATAGAGGCAGTTTTATTTATTAATTCAATGGTTTTTCATGTGCAATTTTATTAATCTCACCTTTCATTTTTAGGATTTCAAATTTAGCATTTAATTGGGGATTTTTTTTGTTTATTTTTTGTTTATTTTTCTACTTTTTCAAATTGTGTACCCAATTCATTGACCTGCTCCTTTTCTATTTTTTCTATTTTCTATTTTGTTAATATTAGTATTTAAAGACATAAATTTTCCCTGATTACTGCTTTTGTTGTACACCATAAGTTTTGATATGCTGTCTCATTATTGTTGTTTTTAATGAAATTATTGTTTTGATGATTTCTATGATTTGTTCTTTAACCTACTCATTCTTTAAGATTTGGTTGTTTAATCTCCTATTAGTTTTTATTCTGTTTTAGTGGTCCCTTAGAAAATATAATTTTATTGCATGGTGATATGAAAATGTTGCTTTACTATTTAATTAATTAATATTATTTATTAATGTTATTCATTCTTAAATTATTTATTTTTAATTATTAATAGTTACTTTATATAATAATTATTTTTGCTTTTCAGCTTTTAACTATAAAATTTTATGCCCTAATATATGATTAATTTTTGTAAAGGTACCATAAATCACTGAGAAAAAGATATATTACTTTCTATTCCCATTAAATTCTCTCCAGATATCACTCACATCTAGCTTGTCTAAAATTCTATTGATATCTTTGATTCATTTCTTATTTTTTTGTTAGATGCATCTACTTCTGAAAAGGATTATTAAAGTCCCCCATGATTTTAGTACTATTATATATCTCCATTTATAATTCATTTAACTCTTCTTTTAAAAAGTTAGATCCTGGGGGCAGAGTCAAGATGGAGGAGTAGAAATACATACCTACTCTAGTTCTCCCCCCATAGCCCATAAAATACCTGTAAAAATGGCTCTAAACAAATTCTATAGCAGCAGAAGCCATATAACGACAGAATGAAAGAGATTTCCAACCCAAGGCAGCCTGAAAGGCCCATAGGAAAGGTCTGTCACACCAGGCTTGGAGAGGAGCACAGCCCATGGAGCCCAGTCCAGGCTTGGTCACACAGTGCAGCAAAGATAGTACTGGAACAGGCTTCAGAACAGCAGAATCACAGGTAGCAATTGTGGTTTCCAGATTACTCAACTCACAAACACCAAAGGCAGCTTCAATGGTCAGTGAGAAAGCTCTTTCACCTGAGGTTCTAAAGCTCACTGAAGAAAAGAGTTCTTTAAAAATTAGAATGGAGCAGATAGAAGCTAATGACTTTGTGATAAACCAAGAAATTACAAAAAAGAAAAAAGAATGAAATAATAGAAGACAATGTTAAATATCTCATTCCAGATACAACTGACCTGGAAAATAGATCCAGGAGACACAATTTAAAAATTATGAGGCTACCTGAAAGCCGTGGTCAAAAAAAGAGCCTAGAAATCATCTTTCATGAAATTACCAAGGAAAACTGCCCTGATATTCTAGAACCAGAGGGTAAAATAAATATTGAAAGAATTCACCAATCACCTCCCGAAAGAGATGCAAAAAGAAAAACTCCTAGGAGTTTTGTAGCCAAATTCCAGAGTTCCCAGTTTAAGGAGAAAATATGGCAAGGAGCCACAAAGAAACAATTTGAGTATTGTGGGAATAAAATCAGGAAAACACAAGATCTAGCAGCTTCCACATTAAAGGATTGAAGGGCTTGGAATATAATATTCCAGAAGTCAAAAGAACTAGGATTAAAGCCAAGAATCACCTACCCATCAAAACTGAGTATAATGCTTCAAGGGGAAAAAATGTCATTTAATTAAGTAGAGGACTTTGAAGCATTTTTTGATGAAAAGGTCAGAGTTGAATAGAAAATTTGACTTTCAAACACAAGAATCAAAAGAAGCATGAAAAGGTAAACAGGAAAGAGAAATCATAGGGGATTTACTGAGGTTGAACTGTTTACATTCCTACATGGAAAGATAATATTTGTAACTCTTAAGACTTTTCTCAATATTTGGGTAATTGGAGGGATTATATACATATAGACAGAGAGCACAGAGTGAGTTGAATAGGAAGGGACGATGTCTAAAAAAATAAAATTAAGGGGTGAGAGAGGAATATATTGGGAGGAGAAAGGGAGAAGTGGAATGGGGCAAATTATCTCTCATAAAAGAGGCAAGAGAAAGCTTTTTCAGTGGAGGGGGAAAAAGGAGGTTAGAGGGGAAAAGTGAAGTTTACTCTCATCACATTTGGCTAAAGGAGGGAACAACATGCACACTCAATTTGGTATGAAACTCTATCTTACACTACAGGAAAGTAGGAGAGGAGGTGGATAAGTGGGGTGTGGGGAGCATGATACAAAGGATGCCGTATGGGAGTAGGAAATAATTAGAAGTAACAGTTTTGGGGAGAGACAAGGTCAAAAGAGAGAATAGAATAAAAGGAGGCAGGATAGGATGAAGGGAAATATAGTTAGTCTATCACATCATGAATATTATGAAAGTCTTTTGCATAACTGTACATGTATAACCTATATTGAATGGCTTACCTTCTCAATGGGGATGGGTGGGGAGGGAAGAAGGGAGAGAACTAGGAACTTCAAGTTTTAGGAATGAATGTTTAGAATTGTTTTTGCATGCAACTGGGAAATAAGAAACACAGGTAATGGGGTATAGAAATCTATCTTGCCCTACAAGAAAAGAGAGAAGATGGGGATAAGGGAAGAGAGGGATGTGATAGAAGGGAGGACAGATTGGGTGAAGGGGTAATCAAAATGCATGGTGTCTTGGGGTGGGGGAAGGGGAGAGATGGGGAGAAAATCTGGAACTCAAAATCTTCTGGAAATGAATGCTGAAAATTAAAGATAGATAGATAGATAGATAGATAGATAGATAGATAGATAGATAGATAGATAGATAGATAGATAGATAGATAGATAGATAGATAGAGATAGATAGATAGATGGATGGATGGATGGATGAATAAATAGATATTAGATTCTATATTATTTGGTGCATATAGGTTCACTATTCATACTGCTTCATTGTCTTTGGTACCTTTTATCAAAATGTAGTTACCTCTTTATCTTTTTAATTAAATACATTTTAGCCTGAATTTAGTCTGAAATTATGGTTAGTTCTCCTTCCTTTTTGGCATAAGATGAAGCATAATAAATTCTATTCCAACCCTCCATTTTAACTCTGTATGTAGCTCTCCTTCTTAAATGTGCTTCTCCTAAACAGCATATTGTTGAGCTCTGATTTTTAATCCACTCTTCTATTTCCAATTTGTGGAATTCATCATATTCACATTCGAAATTATAATTACTATTTGTGAATTTCCCTCCATCTTATTTTTACTTACTGTTATCCTTCTCAGTCTTGATTTTTTCCCTATCCCTATTACCTTACTCTCTCCCTTTACCCTCCTAGACCTTACTCTACATATCCCTCTAAGGTTCCCTCTCTTATCCGCTCCCCTCATTCTCCTAAATTTACACACTCTACTTAAAGGCCCTCCCTTATCTAGTTTCTTAAATCATGGCATTGATGAAAGGAAGGATTTAAATCCACAATCTTTGGACCAAAAATAATGCTTTTTCAGCCTCTTAGCTTATGGTGGTGTCTATTTCCTCTCATTTTACCTTTTTAGTTAACATTTATAGTACTATATCAAAAAACAACAATAGGGATATCATCCTTGCTTTGCCCCTGTTCTAAATGGGGAATCTTCTAGGGCTCCTTCATTTAAATACTACCAGCTTTGGTTTTAATAATGATGATGGTGGACATCCTTGTTTCACTCCTAATCTTACTGTGAAGGTTACTAGCTTATCCCTATTACAAATAATCTTTGCTGATACTTTCAAGTGTTTTTAAATAGAAATAGGCGTTATACTTTATCAAAAGTTGTTTGCTGTATCTACTGATATAATCATTTTTTAATTTTTATTAGAGAAATGATCAATTTTGTTAATAATTTTCCTTACTTTTAACAATCCTGTATATCTGATATGAATTCCAGTTGGTCATATTGTATAATTTTGTAATATATTGTTGTAATCTTTTAGCTAGTATTTTTTTATGATTTTTGGATCCATATTCTTTAATAAAGAATACAAACCAATTGGTTTGTAATTTTCTTTCTTTGTTTTCACTTTTTCTTGTTTATGTATCAGTTTCATATTTGTTTCATAAAAGGAATTTGGTAAGCCCCTTCTTTGCCTATTATTCCAAATAATTTATTTAATATTGGAATTAGTTGGTCTTTAAATGATAGAATTCATTGTAAGTTCAACTGGTTTGGTGTTTTTTTCTTAGGAAGCTCATTTATGGACTGTTCAGTTTCTTTTTCTAAAATAAGTCTATTTAGATATTCTATTTCATCTTCTACAAATATAGGAAGTTTGTATTTTTGTAAACATCTTTCCACTTCACTTAAGTTGTTAAATTTATTGACACATAATTGGGCAAAATAAATCCTTATAATTGCTTTGATTTCATCTGCTTTAGTAGTATATTCCCTTTTTATTTTGACACTAGTAATTTAACCTCCTCTCTGTTGTAAAATCATATTAACCAATGGCTGATCTATTTATTAGGGGTTTTTTTGTAATACCAACTTCTAATTTTATTTATTAATTCAATGGTTTTCTTACATTCAATTTTAAGCATTTCACCTTTAATTTTTTCAAATTTCCAATTTAGTGTTTAATTGGGTTTTTTTTTTTAAATTGCATATCCAATCTATTGGTCTCCTCTTTCTCTTTTTTATTGATATAAGCACTTAGAAATGATTACTGCTTTTTCTGTATCCAATAGGTTTTGGTATGCTGTTTCTTTATTGACATTTTCTTTAATGAAATTACTCGTTGTTTCTGTTATTTTTTCTTTAGTCCATACATTCTTTAAGAGTAGGTTGTTTAGTCTGTAGATAGTTTTTTTTCCTATGTTTTCATACTCTCTTATTAAATATACTTGTAAGGCACTGTGGTCTATAAAGGAAGCACTTTAATACTTCTGCTTTTAGCTCCAAAAATTTTTTGTCCACTAATATGTGATCAGTACTGATGAGAAAAAGGTGTCTTCCTTTCTATTCCCATTCGGTGCTTTCCAGATATTTAGCATACTTATCTAAAATTCTATTCATATCCTAAACTTCTTTCTTATTTATTTTTTGATTAGATTTATCTAGTTATGAGAGGGGAAGATTAAAGTTCCCCACTCTTACAGTACTATTATCTATTTCCACCTATACCTCATAACTTTTCTCTTTAAAAATGTAGATTATATACATTTATATATATAAGTTTGGTATTGATATTGCTTCATTATCTTTGGTAACTTTTATCATAATGTAATTTCCTTGTTTATCTCTTTGAATTAAATCTATTTTAGCTTTGACTTTGTCTGAAATCATGATTACCTAACCCTGCTTTTCTTGCTTTGACTGAGGCATAATACATTCTACTCCAGTCCTTTATTTTAACTCTGTGTGTATCTCTCAGTCTTAAATGTGGTTCTTGTAAACAACATATTGTCAGATTCTTATTTATACTCCATTCTGCTGTTCCTGTTTTCTGGGTGAATTATTCCCCTTCACATTCAAAGTTATAATTAATATTTGAATATTTCCCTCCATTCTATTTTTCCTCACTATTGTCCTTCTCAGTCTCTATTTTTACCCTCTTGCTCTTCTAGTTTACTTCTACACTCTACCTTCTTAATCCACACCCTTTTAAAGAACCTCTCTCTTATATTTTCCTCTAACCCTCCTGGTCCTTATTATACCCATCCTTCTAAAGTTCCTTCCCTTATCCTCTCCCCACACCCTCCTAAATCTTAATCTATATGCCTTTCATTATCCTATTCCCTTGACTTCTTATTTCTTTGTAAATATACAAGAATTTCATAGCCTCCTAGATATATATGTTGTCCCATCTTCAACCCAGATCTGATGAGAGTAGGGTTTTAGCACTACCAGCCTTCCACCCCTATGTGTTTCCTCTGTATCAGTTCTTCCTCTTGCTCCTAATTTGTATTAGATAATTGCTCCTTTTTACCTTTTCCTACACAGTTTTGCTTTTTAGAATCACCAAGTAGTAGTGACAATCTTAAGAATACTGGTATTTCTGTAGGTAAACAGTTTGATCTTATGGAATCTATTGTAATTGGTCTTTGATGTTTATCTTATATTTCTCCTGGATTTTATGTCAAATTTTCCATTAAATCCTGACCTTTTTACTACAAAATCCTGAAAGTCTTTCAAATCACTGAATATCCATTTTTTCTTGCAGGATTACACTTAACTTTGCTGGGTGAGTTATTTTTGGCCACAGCCTCAGTTCTTTTGCTCATCAATGTATAGTGTTCCAAAACCTGTAGTCTTTTAGTGTAGCAGTTGCTAGATCTTATGTAATTCTGATTGTGTCTCCTCAGGTTTTTTTTCTTGTTGCTTGTAATATTTTCTCTTCACACTCAAGGTTTTAAAATTTGGGTATGATATTCCTGTAGGTTTTTGTCCTGTGATCTCTTTCAGCTGGTGATTGTTGAATTTTTTTTATTTCTATTTTCCTCTCTTGTTCTAAAACTATAGGACAATTTTCTTTAATCATTTCTTATATCTTTTCAAGATTTTTTTTTATTCTAGCTTTTAGGTAGTTCAGTAATTCCTGTATTTTCTTTTCTTGATTTGTTCATCAAGTCCATTGTTTTTCTTATGTTTCACATTCTCTTCTATTTTTTTTAATTCTTTTGATTTTGTTTATTATTTCTTGATACCTTATAACATCATTCATTTCCCCTAGTCCAATTCCAGTTTTCAAGGAATTGTTTTCTTCCTTATATTGACAGATCTCTTTTTCCAGTTGGTTTACTTTCTTTTCAAAATTTTCTTGATTCTCTTGGATTATTCTTTTTTTCTAATTTTTCTTCAGTTCCCCTTATTTGACTTTGAAATATCTTTTTAAGTTCCCCCAAGAACTCTTTTTTGGCATGTGACCATTTGGTATTGCTCTTTGGAATAGGAGAAGCTCTTTTTGCTTCAGTATCCTCCTCTGAATATGAACCTAGGTCTCCTCTATCCTCAGAGTAGCTATCTATACTAGGATTCTTTCTCCTTTGCTTACTCATTTTTATTTTGTTTGGTGCTTTTTTTTTTTTTTTTAGCAACTTATTATCACATCTAGGCCCAGGTTGTGCTTTTGACCTCAAGTCCTTCTTAGTATAATTTTCTGAGCTTTGTCTAGGGCCCAACCCTGGCACGCCTCTCCCCCTCCAAAACACAGGCTATGGGCCCCAGCCACATTATGCTAGAAATGCTCTAGTTCCCTGAGAAAAGTTCAGTGGTTGTAACCTCCAGTTCTTCCATCTGCCCTGGGACTGAAACCAGAAACTCAGCTCTCCTGTAAATGCCCCTTGCCAGCAGTGTCCTCACTTTACTGCTTCTGTCCTCACTGGGTGTTTATGCTAGTTCCTTTGGATGCATGTGATAGTTCCTTCTTGCCTTTAGTCAGAGGAAGTACAGCTGGGCCTGGCATTTCTCAGCAACAGTAGGTTCTTCAATCTTCCCCTGCTTAGATGTCTCACCTCCCACACTGTCTGTGAGGTAAAAATTCACATGACTGAGGCTGAGACAACCTCCCAACCCAACTGCCCAGGACTGGTTGTTTATTGTTTCAGCAGAGATAGCCTGGAGTTGTTTGCATGTCACTCAGTCAGAAGCTCCATTCCTGTGGTCTTTCCGTGGGTCTTGTCCAGTTGTCCCCAAAGGACCATCACTCTGCCCCCCTCTTGTTTATTTTTGCCACTCTACATTCACCTTGAGCTGCTATTTTGTCTTGTTTGTGGAGGAAACCTGGAAATCCAGGAAATCTGGAATTTTCTGACCCATTCAACCATCTTTGCAGAATCCCTCCCTTCATTCCACTTTTGATTTTAAATAAAATGTTTTTAATCATATTTAAACTGGGTCTCTGATGCTTACATGTTTTTAGGATTTTACAAAAAATATACCTTACTTCATTTTGATAGACTTTTTCTTTTCCTGTAGATATGATTATGTGATTATTTAACATAATGGGGGTAGGAGATGCATGGCAGTAAACAAAGGAACAGTGAATTTGGAGGTAACTAGAGATGGTGAATACTCATCCTTTAAGACAATACAATAATTATATGAAGAACAAGGCTGGAAGTGGAAGATGGAGTACAGCATCATTTCAAGGAGGCCAGACATTAGCCAAATACAAAAAGAAAACATACTTTTTGAAAATAAATTAGAAAAGAAGGCTTAAATCATTAAAGGAACACTCATTCTTCAAGTTTTATCATGCTGCTCCTAAAAACAATGTCTTGAATTATAGATTGCCATACTAAATAAGTGATTGCTTTGTAGAACTAATCAAAATAATGACAAAATTCATTTTTCCAAAAATGGACAAAGCACCAAAACTTGCATAGAAATATCCTTAATAAAAGCTCAGAAAACTTGCAGATAAGAGGATTTCTGAAACAAAAAGGTAAGATAAGAGTAAATCCTCAAAAAAGAATACAAAACTTCTTTTATAAGACAAAGGAAAGTGAACAAAATGCCTGATGAAGTATGAAACTCAGTAGACATCTAAGAGATAATGAAACAAAAACAACAAACTTCATAATGGTTCAAAGGAGAAATTAAATTCATTTTTGAAACTGTTTTAAACAGATGAGATGCTTAATTTTAAGTTATATTAGCAGATCAGGGAAAAATTAATACATGATAATACATGATACTCCTTTAAAGTTAAATATTTACAAAGTTGGAATGTAAAAATATTGAAGTAGAGTAAAATATGACAGAAGAAAAGTACAAAGTAGAAATATTAAAATAGCATATTAATTCTATGTGTTGAAAAGACTGATCTTGAAGACAGGTTATACAGAGACAGTATAAGGACAATAAGACAGTCTCTAAGTAGATCATGAAAAATTGAAAACACTGACTGCTATCTTGCAGAAAATGACACAAGAAAGCTTCCTAGAACTTGTGACTACCACCAACAAAGCATCAATTGAGAGAATCTGTAAATCACCTCCAGGGGGACAAGAGTTGCTTTGAACTTTGAGCTGTATGATAGTTAAACTGAACAATTTCAATGATATATAACAAATCTGGAAAGTTTCAAAGGAAAAATTTCAATTTTGGAAAATTCAAGGTTTTTAAAATAAAATGGAAAATATATGATATATTCACAAGGGAATAGAAAGGGACTACAGATTACAAATGTTTCATAATATTGTCAGTTGCTTTTAATTAACTGTTTGCTTTTGTAATAGAGTATTACAGTGAGATTTGGTGGAAAAAGGGAGTTATAGTGGGAACTGTTTTTAAAAAAGGCATCAATAAAAGAAAAGGAGATAACTTTTTCCTGAGCGCCCTTGAGTTAATATGGCAAACTACCTTACACACTGCCAACCTACTAAGAGCAGTAATTTCTTATTCAAATCTTTTCTTTAATGAACATAAGTACTAAGAAAAAAAGATGCAAATAAAAATCTTCAGTATAATTGGGTACCTGAGACATTGTCCCTGAGGCTTCAAAAAACTGCTTTCTGCCACCTTAGAACTCTAAATTGTTCAGGGATTTAAAAAGTCTCTGAATGCATGAAAAGTTATAAATAATAAACTATTTATAGAGGGTAGATGATAGTGATTTATTTGAAAATGAGGAAGATAGGTGAAGTATAATCAAATTTGTCTTCTAAAATTTATTTCATATTAGTGTTTAAATTAGATTTTCATGGAAAGCATCTATTCACAGAGACTTTCTGAATATTTAAATAATTTCTCTAGATTTATCTGAGCAGGTTGGAAAAATTAGTATCCCATAGATATCATTGTCCTAATAATGATGTATCAGAAGGAAGTATTTTAATGCCGGGTTGTATTTTCAGCTTTTACTAAGTTTCACTTCTCTGGAGCTTGGTTATTTCTAGCCTCAGTCTTCTTTCTTGAAGACTTGCGACCTGTGAGTTCATGAGCTTTGTGCTAATTGGCATAACTATGCTATCTGACAGGATCATCCTCAGTAAAGATTTTCTCCTATTCTAACTCATCAAGCAAAGCAGCTGTGATCATGAATAGAAGACACGGGTTTTTAATGAAAATGTAGGCTCCTGATCTCTGATGACTTGGGAATCTCTCAAGGTAAGAAAATTGAGATCAGAGTAACTTACAGAGCATCTCAATCATCATGAGCCCATTTGTTCTTTTCTGCCTTAAAGTAGGTGACTGAATAGGAGGACAGGGAACAAGTACGATAAGCATTTTTCTTGAGTTTTTTTTATCTGTGTTTTCTTTTACAGCATGACTATTATGGATATGTTTTGCATGACTACACATATATAACCTGTATGGAATTGCCTGCCTTCTTAACGAGGGGAGATGAGGAGGGAAGAAGAGTCACATGTAACTGGGGGAAAATTAAATATTAAATAAATACAAAAAATACATACAATAACCTCATAGGAGAAAGTTATCAGTACTATGGATTGCCAGCTTAGAAATCCTATTAGAATTTTCATTCATCCTTTGGCTTAAATAATAGTGACATTTCTCAGATGAAACTTCCTCTTATTTTATGTCTTCTTATTTGGATGCTATAATTTCACATCTGGAAGCTACCTTAGAAATTATTTTATCTAAGCCCTTCATATTACAAATGGGGAAACCGAGTCCCAGAAAGGTGAAGTAACTTGCTCATACAGTCACCTGGTTGGTGTTTCTACTCTCCAAGACTCTTGAAACTTCGCTGACTCTTGATCCTGTGCTTTTTCCACTACACCACATTGCCACATGATTTTTATTAGACTATGAGCTCCATGAAGGCAAGGGTCATGGTTAATTCATCTTTGAATTTCACACACTTCTTAATATTTATGTCTTGCATTCTGGTAAGCCCTAAATAAAAGTTTGTTGAATGAATAAGCTAATGAATGAATGACAACAAAGGAATCTTTTTAAAGTACAGAGTCTTTAGATTCTCATTAAGGACCTTCCTCTGGCATTTATTACACATCCATAGATAGGTCATTAGCCTTCCCTAATTCATAAGAGTAAGTTCTTTATAAACTATGAAGCACTGAATAAATATGAACTATAGAAATGACTTATGAATGGCACTCAGTCCACTAAAATATGATATATAGTGAGATCAACATTTCGGGTTTGAGTTCCACGAGGCTCAGCCAACTCAGCAGAGAGGAAAAAATGTTTCTCTTCCGTTGTCATAAATTGTACCCTGAACTCTAGCCTACCATCTTAGAAATATGCATCATTGATCCTAAGGGAAATAAGATTTAAAGGAAGTATGCTTTTCACTAATTAGAAAATAGTCAATAAACATTTATTAAGTGCCCACTACATGCCAGGAACTGTGCTAAACACAAGGGATATAAAGAAGGCAAAAGACAGTCTCTGCTCTCAAGTTGTTCATAGTCTAATGGAATAGATAACATACAAACAGTAATGTACAAACAAGATACATATGAGCTGTACTGGAAATGATCAACAGAGGAAAGGCACTAGAATTAAGGGAGCATCATGAAAAGCTTTCTGTAGAAGGTAAGATTTTAACTGAGGCTTGAAGGAAGCCAAGAAAATTAAAAGGTAGAGATGAAGAAGGAGGACATTCTAGCCCTGAGACACAGGCAGTGAAAATGTTCATGTTTGGGAGTCAGAATGTCTTAATCAAGGATCAGCCACAAGATCAGTGTCACTGGATTGAAGAGTAAGGGAGAGAGGAGATTAGGAGGAAAGAAAACAGAAAGGTTTATATTGGGGGGGAGAGGGAGAGAGAGGCAGTGATATATTATCAAGGGTTTTGTAAGCCCAACACAGGATTTTATATTTGATCTTGTAGATAGCCCAAAGACAAACACCTTGCTTCCTTGCATTAATGGGCTATGTGCTGTGTTGCAAAGTGTACTGTTCTTGGACCTCAAAAGACTTCACTTCTAATTCTGACTCATATTGGGGAAAATCACTTAAACTCTTGGTGCCTGAATTTACTCAGCTATAAAGCAGGGATTATATTTGTACAAGGTTTTAAGGAAAGTATTTTAGAAATCACTTAATTTCTCCAGACCTCAATTTCCTCATCTATAAAAAGACAATACTACTTAACTGCTTACTTCACAGAAATCTTGTAAGGAATATACCTGGTAAAGTGCTCTATAAATGAATTGCTTTAGAAAGATTAGTGTGACTAAATTTGTTACTAGAAGCATTAGAATATAATCCAAAGACATCCCTTCTCAGCAAATGAGAAGAAATGCACAGGTTATGTGCTTTGCAGACACAAATATCCCCACAAAATCAGGGGCAAAAAAGAACCTCAATATTCAAACCAAAAAGTGGAAATGCCAGCCTCAGAACTCTCAACTGATTGGACACTAGTTGCTTCTTCTCCATATGTAATATGTGGGGGATGAAAATAAACATGTTCAAGTATTTTCCAATTCTCTCTACTATTTCAAAAGATTTTCACTAGTGTCGCTAGAGTATAGTTTTCTTTTTTTCTGCTTAAGATTTTACACAGGGTGTAATGGTTAAGTTAAACATAAACAAAGTTCTTTCCAAATACTTGCTAAAACTAAGAAAGTCAAGTCCGCATTTCATAAACTCATTCATTGCAAAGCTGGAAGGGACCTTAGAGACAGAGACTCTACACCCCAGTGAATCAGTATGATTTCTGGGGACCATTGATAAAGAATGCTACCCACCTACATACAGAGAGATGATGGACGAATCAGGCAGAGACAGATTTGGGGGCACAAGCAGTATGGGAATTAGTTTGTTCATCTGAGTTACAAAGGTTTTGTTTTTCATATTCTTTACTCTTTTTTCAGTGTATGGGAATAGGAGGGAGAAAAGTAATTAATTGAAAAAATGAAATTGATATTTCATAAAACCCCTAAATCTTTTCTGACCCAAACTCTCTTTATACAGAATGAAACTGAAACCCAGAGAGTGAAGTGACTTTATCAAAACCACATAGCTAGGGAGTAGTAGGGCTGAGAGTTTATGGTAGGTGATATTTGTGTTTGTTACTGAAAAGTTTCACTGATGACTACAATTATGATAACAAATCACATCCGCATAGTGCTATAAGGTTTACAAAGCTCTTTCCTCAGGGAATATGAGGCAACTAGTCAAAAAGCATAATTCTCATTTTATAGATGAAGAAACAGGCTCAGGGAATAGAAGTGATTTGTTCCAATCATATAACTAGTGACTTGGTGGAGAAAATGCCTTGAACCTAGGTCTTCTTACTGTAAGACCTTGCCTTTTTCCACAGCATCATACCGCTTCTCACTCATTCACCCAGAGGTCATTGACCAAGACACTATGCCAGGCACCATTAAGGATAGAAGGATGAATGAGATATTGAGACGCTTATATTCTAGTACACGAAAATAAAAATGAATACATATAATAATAGAGGCAAATAGAATACATTTTATAAAGGAAAAATAAAAATTAAATTCTACAGGAATTCAGAGGAAAGAGATTCCTTGAGGCTAAGTAAATCAAGAAAGACTTCACAAAGTAAGGAGCATCCGAATTGAGGCTTTATCACTTGGTAGATTGATATTGAAATTATTTAAAAGGTAAAGACAGTGCTTAGATGGTTGATGTCAAAGAGAAGCAGAGGAATAACTGGAAGAGAAAGAGAGGAAAGGGTGCAGAAAAGCATAAAGCCAAGAGGGTATAGGGCATGTTCCTTGAAACCCAGGATGATGATATTTTGATTGGACTAAAGCTTCAGGCATATGAGAGTAAGTAGTGGAGGATGAAATAGGCTTAGGTCCATGTTGCTGACAATCATGAGTATCTGACGTAAGGAAGCAATGGTATGCCACTAAAGGAAAAGAAACATGGTTTAATGAATAGTGTTGGATTTGTAATCACAAAGACCTGAGTCCAAGTTCTGTTTTCCACAATTAGTAGCTGTATGTCCGTAAGTAAGCCATTTAACTTTTCTGAGTCTCAGTTTTATTATAGGGTTTTTTTATGGTAATATTATCTATATTGCCTATTCTGCAGTATTGCTGCAAGGTTCAAATGAACATTGTCAAGTTGCCTGAAAAATTTAGAGTTCCATATAAATATTAGAATATGGGTAGAGAGCTGGATACTTGCAAAAAGAAATAAATACGATTTAAAAATGGAAAATTACCTATAAAATTGTTGAGTCCAACACAAAGTGTGAGCCCCGACAAGAAGAAGGTATGTGCAGAAGGGCATTCATGTAAGATAGAAAGACTGACGTTTTCGAATCAAAAGTTTTTGTGGTCAGGGCTTTGCTATAGTTTCCTTAAATTTAGAGAATACTATCAGAGCTCATCCTACTTCAGTAGGTAGGCACAACTGAACTTTACACCTGCTGAACTAGCGAACTACAAAATTCCTTAAAATAGAAAACTACTATATACTGCTCTCTTTGCTCCTTCCTTCTCCTCATCTCTCTGAGAGGAGACCAAGGTGAGTTCTTCCCCAAATCTGTCCTGTTTCATCACTTGGTGATGCCCTTTCAAGTCGTTGCTAACCATTGTCCTGTGGTCTCCATCTCCCCAAACAGAAATGGTGTTCCAAGACTTAAGGTCTTATTTATTCCCAAATGATTTTGTCCTTAATAAGTTAATTTAATGGCATCTTTCTTGATATTTATTTTGGTTGTATCTTCTGGTGGTTACCTTAGACAAATATAGTTCTTTTCAAAATAATAGTGTTGAAGATCATGAATATACTGAGGACCAAACCACTAACTCAGTCATTGCTCCTCTTTTCTTATTACAGCAATGATGATCATTTTCAAAGAGAGCTAGAGTTGTGTCAATAATTCTCAACACTCACATGACTAGAAATGTCAAATCCATGAAGAGATGGAGAAATTGAAGGATTCTGCTCCTGGATTATCTTGTGGATGTAAAGGCATCTGCAGCAGAAAGCGATATAAACTTTCATGAGAGCCTGGAATAAGTCAGGAATTTCTAAAATCTGATTATAAGGGCCTTTTTCTCCCCTTCACTCACTTCATGTACAGGGCAATACATAGTAGCTCCCCCACCCCATGCCTAAGCAAGTAAACCATGAGATAGAGTGAAGATACTCATTTTAGTTAATCTTATTGCATTCCCTATTTGGGTTTTGTGCTTCTTAATTTTCCCAGATCCATAGAAATGGTAGTATATATGACTCTGGAGGTATTAGGTCTAGCACAGGAATGGCTTTGCAGTCATGAGTCATACACTAGAACTTTTACTTCAAATATAGACACCCATCCAGGTAGTTCAAGATAAGTATGCAAAATGCAATCACATCTAACCCTATTGGGGTCACATCATACATACCATAAAAAATAATGTGTATATAAATATCCTGGATCTTCTCTGAGTTCTTAATGCTAAAAGAAAAATATAGATAAGAGAATGAATGGGGCAAATCAGACTGTGGTGCTGGAATTCATTCTGCTGGGGCTTTCTAACCATCACAATGTTGAGATTGTTCTCTTTGTGTTATGCCTGGGGATATATTTAATCATTTTGCTGGGTAACTCCTCTCTCATTGTATTGAGTATTCTGGATTCCAATCTTCACACCCCCATGTATTTCTTCCTTAGCAACCTCTCCTTCATGGACATCTTTGGTACATCCTCCTTTGTTCCTTTAATGTTGGTCAATTTCCTATCAGTCAGGAAAACCATCTCTTTCCCAGGATGTGCATTACAAATGTACCTTACTCATGCTTTGGGAACAACAGAATGTGTGCTGCTTGCCATGATGGCCTATGACCGGTATGTGGCCATCTGCAATCCCTTAAGATATACAATCATAATGAATATGAGAGTCTGTGTGCAGTTGGCAGCCATAAGCTGGATAGTTGGGAGTATAAATTCATTACTGCAAACAATCCTTGCATTGAGGCTTTCCTTCTGTGGAAATAACACCATTGATCATTTTTTTTGTGAAATCCTGGCTGTCCTGAAACTGGCCTGTGTGGACATTTCCGTCAATGCTTTTGTCATGATGGGAGCAGTCACACTGGTGACCTTGACTCCAGTGCTGCTCATTTTCATCTCATATATGTTTATCCTTGCCACCATTCTGAGAGTCAACTCAGCTGAAGGAAGGAAGAAAGCCTTCTCCACCTGTTCAGCACATCTGGCTGTGGTCATCATATTCTATGGCACCATTCTCTTCATGTACTCAAAACCCAAGGCAAAGGACCCAGATTCAGACAAACTGATTGCTTTATTCTATGGTGCAGTGACCTCCATGCTGAATCCCATTATCTACAGTCTGAGAAACAAGGAAGTGAAGGCAGCAGTGAAAAAGGTAATGTTCTCTAATAAAACATGAAATATATACCATTGTTCTCTGTTTTGTACTCCAATGTAAGAATAAAGAATATACACTCAGAAGTCACTAATATTATAATCAGTATTGATATCCTTCCATCCATATCCATTCCAACCCCATCATACCATCTCCCTTGTCATGTTATTCATTAAATAGAAGTCTTAGGGAGCCAAGATGGTGGAGTAGAAAGACTTACATATGCTAGCTCCGAATCCACAGCCCATAAATTTCCTGTAAAAAGAACTCCCCACAAATTCTGGAGCAGTGGAAGCTGCACAGCAATGCAGTGGAGGAAATTTCCATTGCAGAGAGCCCTGAAAAACCAACCCCAAAGGTCCATCGCACATCAGACATGGAGTGTAGCCCCTGCCCTGGCCACGCAGCCCCAAAAGGAGCAGATCCAAGCAGGCTTCAGGGATGGAATGTCCAGCGGCCATGAAGGTGCCTCCACCCACAGGCACTACAGGTCAGTGAGAGAGACTTCTGGGCTGGCCGAGAGAGGAGTGGGGTGTCTCCATAACTCGGGCCCCCTTGGGAGGCAGCAGCAGAGGCAGAGGCAGCAGAGGACAGGGGGTTGAGAGCAGACAGGGGCTCAGGACCATTACTGAAGGTCTCCACATAAACCCCCTGAGGCAACTGAGCCTGGGAGGCAGCCCTGTCCCCACCTGAGAACCTGAATTTAATCTTACCCTGAACAGCAGCCCCACCTGCTGCTGAAAGCCCTGAGGCTGGAGAGCAGCATTTGAATCTCAAACCCCAAACACTAGCTGGGTGCATCTAGGCAGGAGTGGAGAGGAATCTCAGAAGTCAAGAAACTGGCTGGGAAAATGCCCAGAAAAGGGAAAAAAAATAAGACCATAGAAGGCTACTTTCTTGGGGAACCAATGTTTCCTCCTTTCATTTGTGTTGAGGAAGAACAATGCTTACCATCAGGGAAAGACACAGAAGGCAAGGCCTCTGTATCCCAAACATCTGAAGTAGATATCCAATGGGATCAGGCCATGGAAGAGCTCAACAAGGATTTTGAAAATCAAGTTAGACAGATGGAGGAAAAACTGGGAAGAGAAATGAGAAAGATGCAAGAAAAGCATGAAAAACGGGTCAATACCTTGCTAAAGGAGACCCAAAAAAATGCTGAAGAAAATAACACCTTGAAAAATAGGCTCACTCAATTGGCAAAAGAGGTTCAAAAAGCCAAGAATGCTTTCAAAAGCAGAATTAGCCAAATGGAAAATGAGGTTCAAAAGCTCACTGAAGATAATAGTTCTCTCAAAATTAGAATGGAACGGATGGAGGCTAGTGACATTCTGAGAAACCAAGAAATCACAAAACAAAACCAAAAGAATGAAAAAAAGGAAGAGAATGTGAAATATCTCATTGGAAAAACAACTGACCTGGAAAATAGATCCAGGAGAGACAATTTAAAAATTATGGGACTACTTGAAAGCCATGATCAAAAACACAGCCTAGACATCATCTTTCATGGAATTATCAAGGAAAACTGCCCTGATATTCTAGAACCAGAGGGCAAAATAATTATTCAAGGAATCCATCGATCACCGCCTGAAAGAGATCCCAAAAAGAGAAACTCCTAGGAACATTGTGGCTAATTCCAGAATTCCCAGGTCAAGGAGAAAATATTGCCAGCAGCTAGAAAGAAACAATTCCAGTACTGTGGAAATACAATCAGGATAACACAAGATCTAGCAGCTTCTACAATAAGGGATCAAAGGGCATGGAATAGGATATTACAGAAATCAAAGGAACTAGGTCTAAAACCAAGACTCACCTACCCAGCAAAACTGAGTATAATACTTCAAGGGAAAATATAGTCTTTCAATGAAATAGAGGACTTTCAAGTATTCTTGATGAAAAGACCAGAGCTGAAAAGAAAATTTGACCTTCAAAGATAAGAATGAGAAGAAGCATGAAAAAGCAAACAGCAAAGAGAAGTCATAAGGGACTTACCAGAAGTGAACTGTTTACATTCATACATGGAAAGACAATATTTGTAACTCTTAAAACTTTTCAGTATCTGGGTAGTTGATGGGACAACACACACACACACACACACACACGTACACGCATGCGTGCACACACACATACACACAAGCAGGCACACACAGAGACAGAGAGCACAGAGTGAATTGAATAGGATGGGACCATATCGTAAAAGAAATTAAGGTAAATGGTGAGAGAGAAATGTAGTGGGAGGAGAGAGGGTGAAATGGAATGGAGTAAATTAACTCTCATTCAAGAGGCAAGCAGGAGACTTTTTAGTGGAGGGAAAAAGAGGAGAGCTTAGAAAAAAACATGAAGTTTATTCTCATCACATTCGACTAAAGGAAGGAATAAAATGCATACTCATTTTGGTATGAAAACCTATCTTACAATACAGGAAAGTGGGGGAGAAGGAGATAAGCAGGGTGGGGGGGATGATGGAAGGGAGGGCAATGGGAGGAGGGAGAAATTGGAAGTCAACACTCTTGGGGAGGGACAGGATCAAAAGACAGAATAGAAACAATGGGGGGCAGAATAGGGTGGAGGGAAATACAGTTAGTCTTACACAACATGACTGTTATCAAAGTCATTTGCAAAACTACACAGATAGGGCCTATATTGAATTGCCTGCCTTCCCAAAGGGAATGGGTGGGGAGGGTGGGATAGTGAGAAGTTGAAACTCAAAGTTTTATTAACAACTGTTTAGTACTGTTCTTGCTACTAGGAAATAAGAAATACAGTTAATGGGGAATAGAAAGTCACCTGGCCCCACAGGACAAAAGAGAAGATGGGGACAAGAGAAAGGAGGGATGATAGGAGAGAGGGCAGATTGGTGATAGGGGAAATTAGAATGCTCGATATATTGGGGTGGGGGGAGGGGACAAATGGCGAGAAAATTTGGAACCCAAAATTTTTTGAAAATGAATTTAAAAAGTTAAATAAATAAATTTATATTAATAAAATAAATAAATAAAAAGTAAAAAAATAAATAGAAGTCATAGAATCTTTAGAAAGATTCTTTTCAATAGAGAGCTAACTCACTGTGAGAGTGGATCTTTAATAATTCTACTCCCAGAATCCATGTGTAAAAACTGGTACACAGAAGGTGCTTAATCAATGCTCACTGATTCTTTCCCACATTTTCCCCAAAGTACAGTATAGAACATTTACACAATGGATTGAAATCTTTTCTCATATTTTTAATATCTTGAGAGTATGTGCCCCTAAGACTCTCCAACTGTTGCCTTTTAACCTCAAAATACTTGTTTCTTGTACTTCTGCTCATGAAGGAGTTTTTCATAAGGATAAGGATCCCCATTCCAGAAAAAAAGAGTAACTGAAAGTGATGCTTCTCACTCCCCTGCTTTCTACCATGCACACTTGTCTTTTCTTACTTATTGATCATTATGTGCTTGTCCAGAAAGGCTCTCACTACTCACTGACCATCAATAAACTTGAAACATTTTCTGCCCTACTCTATATATCCTCAATCTGATGAAATAAAAAGGTCATGTTGGAGAAGAAATATCTGCCCACAAAAAAAAAAAAAAAATGTCACTAGCCTGCAAGTTCTCAGATCTGCCTTTGATTTTCCACAAACCTTAACAAACTAAACATTTGAAGGTATGCAAGATTATTTTTCTACTATGCAAAGTTCAACAGAAAACATTTTAAAAGAGAAGAGTCACTAAGCATTCTTCCATAAAACCACAATTCTCATGTCTTTCTACTCCATTATCTGCTGCAGAATATCCTTATTCCAGAAAAATATCTGATCTTTCTATTTTCAATACACAGAACTCAGTTGACTGTATGACTGTCTGGATGACCCTTCTTGCTAGTAGCCCTTTCAAGGAAAGATCCTTTTCCCTATATTTGACAAAAATATGCATGATTTAAAAGCACCACTTAACAGTACCATGAAAATGGTTACTTATGCAAATACTTAAGTACAGTAAAATGTATACAGAGAAAATGAACTTATCCACAATAATAAAATCTCAAGTCAATATGAATTAATTAAAATTGACTATAAATGTGTTTTCAAAGAACTCAACAGTTCAATTCAACAAATACTTAAGCGCCTATTAGTGCTAGACAATGTGCTAGCCTCTAGAAATACAAAGATAGAAATAACAGGCTCTGCTCTCAAGGAACTTGATGCAGTATATAGAATCCTGACGTTGGAGTCAGTCATTGTTCAAGTCAATTATAGGAAGTAAACTAGGTCAAATCATTACACAATCTGAATGAATTAGATAGCTTTGTAATGTGGTGACTAGAGTGCTAGACCTGGATTGAGGAAGATCTGAATTCAAATTCCATAACAGATATTTCCTAACTTTGTGACTGAAGAAATTAAATTCTTAGTTTCAATTTCTTCATCTGTAAAATGTCTATACTAATAGCACCTATCTCCCAAGATTGTTGTGAGGATAAAATGAGATAATAAGTGCAAAATGTTGTACTACATAAATAGTCCTATACAGTCCTATATAAATGCTAGTTATTGTTATTGATATAATCCAAATTCACAAGGCATAACATCCACGCAAGGGTAATGGTTTGTTTAAATATTCTCAATTTCATTTCAGATTATTATTTATTGTACTGAGGCCTGTTAGGACACAGAAAGTGGCAGTCTATGTGAATTCAATGTTTTATTGATTCAACAGGACTACAATATTGAGACAAACTTTGACTCCCTAAGAAAGAATGAACGATATAGGGACGGATTGATATTGAGGGATTTGACAATTCTCTGCAATGGGAAGCTTCAAGCCATCAAGCTAAATGACCAAGACAACAAAATCTTATGAAGCTTTTCACATTAGCACAGACCAAATTCTTAACTCTAGAAAGAAAATCAGAAACAAAAACAGAGATTTTTTCATTCCATACAATAAGAAATACTTTCCAACCAAATGTGAGTGACTGCAGAGGTGGGGTGAAATTTACACAGTGATGATGGCCCTTGTCTCAAGAGTCTAGACTGCTACTCCATAAATATTGTATAAAAAAAGTTCTGAGATTACTGATAGTAGAATTTCCAGGGGGGAGTCTGCTGCTCAAAAGTTTCTCATTCTTCCTTCTTATGTTTCTTGGCATTCCATCTCTTGCCACTATTTCTCTAAATAGGTTATTCTTCTTATCTTTCTTCTCATCACTGCTTCTCAGAATCCTGTGCATGTGTACATATATACATAAATGCATGTATGTATATGTTACATATATGTGTGTACATATATATACATAGATTACATGTATATATATATATTCCCATAGTTATAAGTATCCCCCTTCTTCAAATTTTGTTTCATTTTCTTATTTATTTACTTGCTTATATTTCCCAGGAGGAAATAATCTCCTTGAGGATAAAAGACTTTTTCATTTCTCTCTTTGGATCTCAAGTACCTAAGTCTGTAACTTGTATAAATACTACAGAAAGCTAAGATTTAAAAAAAAAGAGCCTAGACATCACATTTCAAGAAATCATAAAGGAGAACTCCCTGGTATCTTAGATCCAGAAAGTAAATCTCCTGAAAAAGATTTACTCCTGGTCATCTCCTGAAAAAGATTCCAAAATGAAAACTTACATGAATATTATAGCCCAGTCTCAGAAACCCCAGGTCAAAAAGAAAATATTGCAAGCAGCCAAAAAGAAATAATTCAAATACTGCAGAGCCACAGTCAGGATCACACAAGATTTAGTGACTTCCACCTTAAGTGAGTGTAGGGCTTGATATTCAAGAAAGCAATAAAGCTAGATTACAACCAAGTATAACCTAACCAGCAAAACTGAGTATACTTCTTCAGGAAAATAAATGGGCAATTAATGAATGAGAAAAGACTTTCAAGCATTCCTGATCCAAAGACCAGAGCTAAATAGAAAATCTGACACTCAAACACAAGAGTCAAGAGAAGCCTGAAAATGTAAACCTGAAAGAAAAATCTTAAGGGACTCAATAAGGTTAAACTGTTTAAATTCCTATGTGGTAAAATAAATCATGTAACTCTTAAGAACTCTATCATTATTAGGGCAGATAAAGAGTTTGGCATTGACAAGCATGTAGGCATGAGTCAATTATGTTAAAATAGTCTCCAAAATAGGAAAGGGAGAATAAGGAATGCACTGGGAGAAGAAGGAAGGGAGAAATGGAAAGGGAATATTATTCTCAAGTGAAAAGTGAGGGATGAGCTTATACAGTAGAAGAGAACATCACTTTCATTGAATCAAAGAAGGGACATATTATATATTACATATATAATTTGTGTGTGCATATATATGCATATATATGCACATGTGTATTATACATATACTCACTTATATATAGAAATCTGTCTTACCCAATAGGGAAATAGAAGAGGAAGGTGATGAAAGAAGGGGGGTGTGAAATGATAAAGGAGAAGGCAGATTAAGGGAAGTAATGGTTAGTTGCAAAACAGACTTTAGAGGAGGGACAGGAGAAAGAGATAGAGAGGAGAAGGAGCAGAAGAAACTGAAGAAAATAGGAAGGAGGGAAATACACAGTAGTCATAACTCTGAATATAAATGAGATGAGATCACCAATAAAATGGAAGTAGATAGCAGAATGGATTAAAAACCAAAATGCAACAATGTGGCATTAATAAGAGACAACCACTTAAACAGAAAGACACACAGAGATATAATAAACGGCTGGAGCAGAATCTAATATGCTTCAATTGGAGTTTAAAAAAAAGGAAGGAGTAGCAAACATCATCAAAGACAAAGAGATAGCAAAAATAGTCCTAATTAAAAGAGACAATCAGGGAAAATCCATTTTAGTAAAAGATATCATAAACAATGAAATAATATAAAAAGTTTTACAGCAAGTTTTTCTTGTAAAAACCTCATTTCTCAAATATATAGAGAACTGAGTCATATTAATATAAATAAAAGCCATTCCCCAACTGATCAATGGTCAAAGGATATAAACAGGCAAGTTCAGAAAAAAAAATCCAAACTATCCAGAGGCATGTCAAAAAAATGCTCTAAATAACTACTGATTAGAGAAATGCAGATTAAAACAACTCTGAGGTACCACCTCACACCTATCAGAAATCACAAATCCTGGAGAAGATGGGGGAAAATAGGTACTATAATGAGCTGTTGGTAGAGAAATAAATTGGTCCAACCATTTTGGAGAACAATTTGAAACTATGGCTGAAAGAATATAAAACTATGCATGTCTTTTAATGCAGTAATGCCACTACCACTTTCTGTATTCCAAAGAGATCAAAGAAAAAGAAAAAGGACCTATATGTAAAAAATACTAATATCAGCTCTTTTGTGGTAGCAAGAAATTAGAAGGCAAGAGTATGTCCATCAACAGGTAAATGGTAAAGCAAGTTGTGGTCATGATTGTAATGGAGTATCATTGTGCTATAAGAAATGAAAAGAGGGGTGGTTTCAGAAAAACCTGGCAAGAGCTATATGAATTGATAAAAAGTGAAGTGAGAAGTACCAGTAAAACACTGTGCACAGTAATGACAATGTTCTAATAATGATCAACTGTGAAACACTTAACTATGTTGATCAAGGCAGTGATCCAAGACAATTGCAAAGAACTCATGATAAAAAGAAAAATACTATCTACCTCCAAAGAGAAAACTGATGAAATCTGAATGCAAATTGAAGCGTAGTTTTGTCAATTTTTGTCAATTGTTTTTGCAATAAGGCTAAAATGGAAATATGCTTTGTATTGATTTCACAAGTACAATTGATATAATATTACATTTTATCACGAGGGGAAGGAGTTGGAGGGAAAGAGGAAGAGAGAGTATTTGAATTTAAAATTTTAAAAGAAGGTTAAAATAAATAATGAATTTAGATGGAAAAAGAAGAGTACTTACTACTCTCTTACTCTTTTCCCTACAATGGGCGTTACCAGTCAAATCAAGCCATACCTTTTCTCCTCCCACTAGACTTTCTATTGTCTTGTCATACTCCTCAACTTCACCCCATCAGAGAGCTTCTTCTATACATGCTAGCTTGCAGAGGTGAAGGAGTTAATGTGAATCAGTGAACTGGCAACACAGCTTTGCCCCAAAAAGCAAAATGATGAACTTCTGACTCATTGTAATCTAGGGCAAATAAAAAACCCTGATCTAATTTAATTTTATCTCATGAGAAGTTTATTTTAAAAGAGATAATGATATTAATAAATCAAAATCATAACATTTTTCTCTCAAATTACTGAGTCTCCAATCACTAGAAAGTCTAAGATTTTGAACAAGGGCTTAAACCTGTCTGTGTCTCTCCCTCTGTATTAATTCCTTCCTGTATCTCTATAGTCCATTAGCATATACTTTCTACCTGCTGCAGCCCCACTTTGTTTAAAGAAATAAAATGTTTAAACGAAATTTAATATATTTATATCAAATGAGACCCAATTCAAACAGCCAGTAAAGAAAAGAAAACTATGAGTTAAAACATCTGTGGAAAAGGAAGAAAATAAGGTGGGAAAATACTTCGATTGTTGCCTGAATTCTCAGTCAACTATATCCCAAGAATATCAAAGAAAAATAAAGAAGACCATGTTAATGGCAATTTTTCATAGTGGGGAAGAACTGAAAATTTAAGAGTTGCTCTTAAGTTGGGGAATGAGTGAACAAAGAACAGTATATGGAGGCAAGAAAATATTATTGTGCCATCAGAGTTGATGAACAAGATGGTTTCAGAGAAACCTGGGAAAACTTTTATGAACAGATTCACAGTGAAGTGAGCTAATATAGGAGGATCCAAAAAAGAACAGCACTACACAAAAATAACAACACTTTGAAAGCAAACACACTTAAAAACTTTACAACTATGACAAATGCAATCACCAGTCACAATTCTACAGAACTACCCACCTTTAGATGAAGAGGTAATGGACTCTGATTACAGAACAAGACATTTTTGGACATGAGCAATGTGGCAACTAGATTTGCTTAACTATGAATATTTGTCACAATGATTTGTTTGTTTTTCATGGGAAGGTGGGAAGTGAAAAGTAGATAAAATAAACTGTTTAATGTAAAAAAAAATTCAGTCAGGGGAAAGGTTTACTATTAATCAGACATTCCCTGAGCTCTGATTACAGCTGGCCAATCTCTAGATGAAGTCTCTATCTTGCTCTCACTATCTTTTTCTTGGATTTCAACTCTCCTTTCATAGGAATCAGCAAAGCTCTGGCTCTATGTTCCATAGGGCCCACTCTGTCTCCAAGCACCACTGCTAAGGAAATTTCCAGGCTTTTCCAAGTTGGGAACAGGAACTGTTATCCTGAAACTACATCTCTCACAAACAGACATATCCAGGTCTCTACCTGCAAGGCTTCAAACATTTCTCTCTACTTACAGTGTTTTCATCTCAAAGCCATTTATCAAAATTTTGAATACTAGTGGTTGCTAACATTTCCAAAGCTCATAAAAATTGACAGCAACCTTGTGAGGTCAGTACTAGTTAGTTCATGGATTTAAAGCTGAATGGAACTTTAGAGGCATTTATGTGCTGGTAAATGTTTAACAACCAGCTTTCTTAGGGGAAATGTATGCATATAGACTTTAAAACTTAATCTACATTATTATCACTTGCTCCATTACTTCCTTACACTTAGACAATCAGCAAACAGTTAAGTAGAGCCCTGATTTGAAGGATTTGCAGGTTTCGAAGGTGTAAATAAATATTCATGCTGAAAATTTTAAAAGTAGCTCCCTGTTGGAGATGGCTCCAGCATACCTCTATTAGGAGATAGGGTGATCCAATCTTTTCATTGGTCCGAGACCCAAAGAGCTTTTGTGACTTTTCTGAGGTCAATCAGAGTTGAAATTCTCCTAATTCAATACTTTCCACCACACCACACAGATTCCTGGCTTTATAAATGCTCTACAAACAAAGGAATCAAGTGAGTTGTTCAAAGTTTAAGGTTAATCTGTGGTCTTTCTATATGATAACAAAATTTCATACTTTTAATGTGGTTGCTTTGGAAGAGCAATGTACCACACACTTTCCCCTTTAAAGTCCTATCAGAGTTTGTTGCTGCCCTGTGGCTGTAAACCTTCAATCACTTTCTCCTTTTATACTTTCTTTTTTGACAGCTGACTCATTTTCTCAGTTCTTAGAACTCAGGGGATGAACAATAGGGAATACCAGTGGCAATTTAATAAAATTTGATGCCACCAAATGTATGATGTGACCAGTATGGCATCCTAAACTTCTACTTTTCTCTAGATATGTACCTCTTTCCCATTCACTGTGTGTTGATCAGAAACAAGCTTCTTTCCATTCTGACTTTAAATCTCTATGCCTGACAAAGTATCTCTCTCTTTAAGAAAAAAATGAAGGGTTCCTAAAGCACAGGAAAACACTAGATACAGATGTGGAACTGGGTGATCTGGATTTGAATGGGTGGTAGGATAGTTGATGCTAGTCATCTGGCCATGGAAAGTCAAACAATTTCAGTTTTCTCATCTTCTAAATGGAGATAACAGTACTTTTACTGCCTGTTTCTATGAAGGACTTAAAGGAAAAATTTTTATAAAGACTTACATAAAACTTGATTTGATATTATTGAGATGTCTTTCTTTCTTGATTTTTTCAATGAGTAAGAGAAAATAGAAGTGTGATTTTAAAAGCACACCTGAATTTCCGGATTTTGGAGGGATTCAGAACTTCCAGAATTCCAGAAATTCCAATTACTTTATCACTGAGAGTGGAGGGGAAGGAACAGACAAATGTGAACGAACTCAGAGTTTCCAGAATTTAAGAATTCTCATTGTGCAAAAATTTTGCCAATAAAATACAAAACATTGTTTAACATAAAGCACCCAGAAAAATATGAATCAAGACAAGTCAACAAGCTTAGATGTGCTATGAATTGTGCTAAGTGCTGGGGATACAAAAACAAAAAATAGAGGAAGGGGAAGCAGAGGAAGCAGTCCCTACTTTCAAGGGGCTGACAACAGGGCAGACACCAAACAATTATATACAAACAAACCACAGACAAGATAAATTGGAATTAATCTTAGAAGAAAGGAGCTAACTTAAAGGAAAACAAGAAATGACACTACTACAAAAACCACTAATTTCACCCATTACTGGCTTGAAACCAATTGAAGTGTATTTTAAATTAAAGACTCTAAAATAGGGGATTTTGTTCTGGAGTCTCTGAACTCATTTTTAAAAAAAAATATATATCTTGATTACCATTTCAATATCACTTATTTCCTTTGTAAACCTATGTATTTTATTTTATGCCTTTAAAAGCATTATTCAATGAAAGTGTCCCCAAGATTCCCCAGACTGTCAAAGGAGTCCACGACAAAAAAGAAGTCTTTAGAACAACCTTGGGGAGGTGGAGCCAAGATGGCAGAATAGAAAGACCACCTCCTCTGCCACTCCACTCATCACTCATAAAATACCTGGAAAAAAAAGAATCTAAACAAATTCTGAAGCAGCAGAAGACACAAAACTACAGAGTGAAAGAAAGTTCCAGCCCAAGACAGCCTGGAAGGCCAACAGGAAAGGCATATTACATTGGGCCCAGAGCAGAGTGCAGTCCAGCTTTGACAGGAGGATCAGTGGGCACTTGAGCAGATTTCAGGGCATGGAATCACAGGCAGTAGCTGAGGTTCCTAGATTTCTCAACCCACAAACACCAAAGACAGCTTCAAAGGTCAGTGAGAAAACCCTTTCACCTGGCTGAGAGGGGAACAAGGTCTGGCCACAGTCCTAGGGTGGCAGCAGTCACTGTGGCACAGCGTGCACTTTTGGAACTCTAAGCCTTAAGACCCTGAGAGAATCAAGAGGCATATCTGGGTCTCAATCCTGAGTGGAGATCCTGGGGTTAGGAGGGGTGCTGGCATGGAAGAGTTGGTGGAGGTTCTGGAGAAGGAATCATACTCAAAGATCCTGGGCAGAAAAGAGTGCTTGTGGTTGCTCCCGAATCAGAGTGCAAGACAGGAGAAGGGTAAACTTCTCTACCTTGATTGTGTCACGCTGAAGGAACTAAGAATGTATAAGTCCCTAGAGTATCACTTCCCCTTAACAAAGGGCTCAAAAGTCAATTAACTGACTGGGAAAATGTGAAAAAAGGGGGGAAAATAACACTATAGATGGTAACTTTCTGGGTAAAAAATATATTTTCTTCCATCCTCTCAGATGAGGAAGAACAAAGAAGACAACAAGAGGAAGACATAAAAATCAAGGCTTCTATATCCAAAACCTCCAAAAAAAATATGCAAAGCTCCCAGGTAAGGGAAGAGTGCAAAAAGCATTTTGAAAATCCAGTAAGAGGGGTGGAGGAAAAATTGGGAATAAAAATGAAAGCAATGCAAGAAAATCACAAAAAGTGAGTAAACAGCTTACTAAAGGAGACCCCAAAATGTTGAAGAAAATAACACCTTTAAAAATAGACTAACCCAAATGACAAAGGAGGTCAAAAAAGCCAATGGGGAAAAGAATGCTTTACAAAGCAAAATTAGTCAAATGGAAAAAGAAGTTCAAAAGCTCACTGAAGAAAATGATTCTTTAAAAATTAGAATGGAGCAGGTGGAAGCTAATGACTTTGTGAGAAACCAACAAATTAAAAAACAAAACCAAAAGAATGAAAAAATAGAAGGCAATATACAATGTCTCACCAGACAAACAACTGACCTGGAAAATAGATTCAGGAGAGATAATTTAAAAATTATTTATCTACCTGAAAATCATAATCAAAAAAGAGCCTAGACATCATCTTTCATGAAATTATCAAGGAAACTGTCCTGATATTGTAGAACTAGAGGATAAAATAGAAATGGAAAGAATTTATTGATCATCTCATGAAAGAGTTCCCTAAAGGAACACTCTTAGGAATATTGTAGCCAAATGCCAGAGTTCCCAGGTCAAGGAGAAATACTACAAACAGAAAGAAACAATTCAAGTATTGTGGGAACACAATCAGGATAACACAGGACTTAGCAGGTTCTACACTAAAGGAATGAAGGACTTGGAATGTGATATTCCAGAGGTCAAAGGAGATAGGATTAAAACCAAGAATCATCTGCCCAGCACAACTAAGTATAATACTAAAAGGAAAAAATGAAATTTCAATGAAATAGACAACTTCCAAGCATCCTTGTTGAAAAGACTGGAGCTGAATGGAAAATTTGACGTTCAAATACCACAATCAAGAGAAACATGAAAAGATAAACAGGAAAGAGAAGCCTGAAGGAACTCATTAAGGTTGAACTCTTTACATTCCCATATGGAAAGATATTATTTGTAATTCATGAGACTTTTTTTCAGTATTAGAGTAGTTAGAGAGAATATACATATATATATAGGTGTGCATAGGTATGTATGTTTGTATGTGTATTATATGTGTGTAGGGATGTATATGTATATATGTGGATGCATATATGAGTATGTATATATATATATGTATATATACATAGGCAGAGGCCACAAAGTGAGCTGAATATGAAGAGACAATATCTAAAAAATATAAAATTTTCTGTTGAATAGAATGTAAGAATAAAAGAAAGAGAGAGGTAAAATATAGCAAATCATCTCACATACAAGAAGATAGAAAGAGTTTCTAAAATGGAGAGGAAGAGGGGGGACATGAAAGGAAATTGAGCCTTACTTACCTGGTATTTAGCTTAAGGAGAGAATAAAACACACTGAATTGTAAGTGGAAATTTACATTACCCTGCAGGGAGGCAAGGGGGAAGGAGATAGGAGAGGAAAAAATAATAGAAGGGACAGCAAATTAGGGAAAGGGATAATCAGAAGCAAACACTATTGTGGGAGGACAGGTCAAGGGAGAGAATAGAATAGATGAAGTGCAGGATAGGACAGAGGTAAATGTGGTTAGTATTTTATAACATAACTATTATGGTATTGCTTTGCACTATTACACATGTATGACCTATATTAAATTGCTTGTTTTCTTAAGGACATTGGGTGGGGAGAGAGGGAAAGAATGTGGAATTCAAAGCCTTAAGAATGAATGCTAAAAATTGTTTTAGCATGCAACTAGCAATTAAGTTATGCAGAAAATGAAGTATAGAAATCTCTTTTGCCCTACAGGAAAAGAGGGGAAAGGGGGATGGAAGAAGGGTGTGTAATAGAAGGGAAGACAAACTGGAAAAAGGTGTGGATGGGGTGTATGATGTTCTAGGGTGGGGGTTAGGGAGAGACAAGAAGAAAATTTTGAATTCAAATTCTTGTGGAAGTGAAGGTTAATAACTGAAAGATAAATAAAATGTATATTTAAAAAAAGAACACTAGCCCAGTTTTAAAAGATATGCCATAAAAGAGTATACAATTGACAATAAATACATTTATAATCCCTGAATAATTTAATCATGGGACAACCAAGAGAGAAGAATAAAAAAAGCACTTTCCTTAAGACCTTAGAAAATCTTTTCCTAACAAAACATTTAATTAGTCCCTGCCTACCTTCTCTGAGAAGTAACTTAGCATGAAGGAATAACTAGAGTACTGGAGAAAAATAGCCCAATAACCAGGTGAAATTAATTGGATCTCTGAGACACTATTCCTAAAATGTCAAAATATTACTATCTATATCGTTAGAACTCCAACTTTAAATTGTTCAGGGACTAAAGAAGTCCCCAAGAGCATGAGAAGTTATAAATAAAGTACTTTTAACGGTGAGTCCAAAGGAGTTTATTTTAAGGTAAGCAAGGTATGGTAAATATAATCATGGAATTATCAGGCATATTAATCTCAGAATGATGCATAGTTATAATGTTTTGGACAGAATACATTCATACAGACTTTTTATAAACTTAATGACATTTTCATTTTATCTTTGCAGCCAGAAAACTGGATACCAATCTATCTCATGGCTACTATTAATTCTGGTAATGCTGCATGTGATAGAAGCCGCTATGGGACATATTCACAATGGTTTCTAACTCTCCCTCTCTGATACCTTTGTTCCATCATGAATTATCCTGGTTTCTTGTGGAACCTGAGCCTGTGAGTCTATAAACCATGTTAAACAGAATGGTTGCATTTTTAATCCAACATTTAATACCATCAGCAAACATATTCTCCTATTTTATCTATCTAAGCAAAAACAATGTGAACAGAAGGTTCCTGATAACTGAACATGCTCTTGCTCTACCTTGAAGATTGCAGTAACTGTCTCTAGTCCTAAGCAGCTTAGGAATTGAGGTAAGAAATGTCGATTCCTGGCTTTTTTTTTTAATAAAAAACAAAATCGTATCCCTTAAACAACATTTTTGAATGAATGTTCAGCTACCCTCTACTTTAAATTTCTGATGATGGGGAATGCATTACCCATAGAGGCAGTTCATTCCATTTCGAGTAACTCTAATAACAAAAATTTATGTTATTGATAACAACACCTAAGTACCATATATGATCACACAATTTGCACAATACCACTGTAATGAAGATTTCATGATCCCCAGAACATTTTCTCTTCAAACTGTCTCTTTTTAAAAATTTATTATATTTTCAAATCAAAGAACTAAAACGGAATTCCAAAACAAAATAAAATAAAAAAGATGATTGCACATGAAACTGCAAATCTGCCACGTACAATTTGCTATTCCCTCAAAATACACAACAAAATTATCATGTACATATTTTTCCTGTTTCCTTTTCTCCTGCCCCTGAGATGGCTACCTCATACACACACATAGACACACACACACACAGACAACACAAACACACACATATATACATACATATACATACACATATATATCAGTCAATACATAATTTTATTCATCAGTTCTTTCTTGGTGCAGACAACATCTCTCTTCATATAACCCTTGTTTTTAATTTGTTTTTATAAAAGTCAAAATGACAGTCACTCAAAGTTGTTCTTAAAATAATGGGACTGTTACTGTATACAATGTTCTTTCAATTCTGCTCATTTCACTCTTCGTTATCTTATGCAAAGGCTTTCCATGCTTTTCTAAGATCAATGAGCTCACCATGTCTTATAGCATACTACTACTCCATCACAACTATAGATCACAACTTACTCACCCATTCCCCAAGAGTTTCTCCATCTATAAAATAAAGAGTTTCAACTAGGCCACCCCCAAGGTTCCTTTCTTTCTCACTTTCTCTCCTACATTTCTCTCTTCCTTCCTTCTCTCTTTCCTTCTTCTCCTTCCCTCTTCTTTTCATTGTTTCTTTCCTGCCTTTCTTCTTCCCTTCTTCCCTCCCTTCCTTTATTCCTCTCATTCTCTTTCTCCCATCTCATCTCTCCTTCCCTGCTTCCATTTTGCCCTCCCTTCCTTTCTTTCTTAGTCATAAAAGAACTCTCAAAAAAAAACAAACTAGGAACTACACGGACTCACAAGTTAATTCTATCAGATACTCAAACAATTCATCTCAAACTTACATGAACTTTTTACAAAAGTAACAAGAAGATGGATCCTACCAAAGTCCTTATGGCACACCAATAATGTGGAGGTAAAATGACAAGTTCTGGAACTGACTGAATGTGGAAAAAATGAAGAGTCCAGTCTGACTCTGAGATTACAAAGCTGAATGACACAAAAGATAGGGAAACTCTCAACAGAAAAGTTGGGGAAATGGGGGAGTTTGGGAGGAAAAGTAGTGAGTCCTGTAATATAACAAAACACTCTACCTTGTGGGAGAGAAAAGACAAGTGATGGAAGAATGTAAAAATCAGTAGATGAAGGAGCATTTATTAAGTAGTTACCATGTGACAGAACCTATGTTAAGTTATGGAAACACAAAAACAAATCAGACTGACCTCTAGAAGATTATACTCTAATACAAGAAGATAATATAAAAAAGGGTGCCTAGAAGGTGCAGAGGTGGATGCACATATAAAATAGGTGGAAAAAGGTGACTTGTGGGTCTGATTCTGGGAAAGAAAAGACAAAAGCTTACCAACCAGGGCTAAGGGGCCTAATAGGGGCTCATGTTCTGATGGAAGGAGGTCAGCAGGATTAGCCTGAGTGGAAAAGCGAGAAATAGTTTGGAAAATGGTTAAGACATGATCCCTGGCAGTGAGGTAGTTATAAATAACCTAATTAGAGAAATAAAATATTGATACCAAAACAAAAAAAATACCTCCATTATGCAAAACAGAATGGAGTAAGTCTCATAGCAGAAAATAGGAAGTTATCGTTATCAGAGGTACAGATAAAGAATAGTTTTTCAGAACCATGACACATTACTGTTCCTTGGAGGGGAGTGGGAGGGAAACCAGAGAAATCTTCATTGAAAAATCAGCATTTGAACTAAGGCTTAAAGGACAAATAGAAATTTAGAAAGGCAACAATGAAGACAGAAGACAGGAGAGTTCAGGGATTGGGGAGAGAACATTCCAAAAGGAGGGAACAGCATGAGTAAAGATTCAGATGGGAGAAGATAGAGATGCAAAAAATACAGAAAAAGTAGTCTAGTGTTTTCTTTTTCCTGGAGATTACAACATATAAAAGTAGGTGGTCAAATGTATGCTCCTGAAGAGCAAGAACCACTTTTTTTCTTTTTTATTTCAACCATCTGGCATAAGGCCTTGCATACAGTATTTAAAAGTGGACTATTGAATTGAATCCAAATGAACTGAATCAGGCAGTAGGAGACAACTATAAAAAGAAAGGTTTTGGGCAGGGTGGGATTTAGAATTGAAAATTTTGTAAAAACAAATCTCAAAAATTGTCTTTATATATAATTGGGAAGATACTACTTTAATTACTTGATTAATTAAAGGAACGGTTTGGCTTTGGGTTATAGAAGGCCTTCAATGCATGATTCAGAAGGAAAAGGGATACCACTGAGAGTTTATGAAGTGGCTGACGGGTAGAGTAGAAGCAGTAAATATAATTGTCAATTGCAATTATGCCCACGGTAAGGGAGGTAAAATAGAGACTGATGGGATTGTGAATAATGTAAGCAGAATTTATAGATAATCATAAACTGAGTCACAGAGAAAGAAGGAATAAATTGAGCATACACAAAATGAATGCTAAGAATTCCATGAGGCTTTTAAGCCATTAACATCACTGGTCATACAGGTGGACCAAGTTGAAGTAAAATACAATAACTTCTGGTCCAATTAAAAACTAAATCATAATTTCCTTTCTCTTTACAGAGACAATGTTCATTTTCCTAAAGAGGTGATGTGGAATTCTGTCAAAGGTTCTTAACACTCTCTTGACTGCCATCCTTTAATGGCAATAATGAGAAGATCCAAGATCTGAAGAATGGTGAATCTGTATTACCCAATGGAAGCAAATACATGTGCAACCACAAGGCCTTATACATACAAAAGACCCATATGTGACCAGTCATCTTCTGAAACCAAAATTATACATTCTGTCCTCGCAAATCACCTCTTCTTCCTTTCCTCTCTAATCACAAGCACCTAGTAATATAGAGTAGTGGTCATCTACCAGTAATAAGAAAATAAAGTGGGAGAAAGTCTGAAAGCACCTAAAGTTTGACAAGGGGATGGAGGGGGGTGGAAATCAGTATTTGTTTTACAATTTTACTGCATTCATGGAAGGGTTAGTATTTGGAACCAAGGCAGCATCAGATAAAACACAGGAATCATCATGCAGGGTTAAACAGTAGCCCAGAATTACCTCAAATTCCAGATAAAAGTTATTTGTGAAACTTTAAATGAAGATATGAAATGCAACCAGAAGGTTCATCCCTGTTTTTTACAGCTACTTAATAGAGCAAGGAACTTTGAGTATTTGAATTTACCTTGCGCCTCTCAAAGCAACTAACACTAAAAATAAGAGAGATGAGAATGAATGGGGCAAATCAGACTGCTGTTCTGGAATTCATTCTGCTGGGCCTTTCTAAGCATCACAATGTTGAGATTGTTCTCTTTGTGTTATGCCTGGGGATATATCTGATCATTTTACTAGGGAACTCTTCTCTCATTATATTGAGCATTCTGGAGTCCAACCTTCACACCCCCATGTATTTCTTCCTTAGCAACCTCTCCTTCATGGACATCTTTGGCACATCCTCTTTTGTTCCCTTAATGTTGGTTAATTTCCTATCAGTCAAGAAAACCATCTCTTTCCCAGGATGTGGGTTACAAATGTACCTAACTCTTTCCCTAGGAATAACAGAGTGTGTTCTGCTGGCCATGATGGCCTATGACCGCTACGTGGCCATATGTAATCCCCTGAGATATACCATCATCATGAACATGAGAGTGTGTGTGCTGTTGGCAGCCATGAGCTGGATAGTTGGGAGTGTAACCTCATTATTGCAAACAATCCTTGCATTGAGACTTTCCTTCTGTGGAAATAACATCATTGACCATTTTTTTTGTGAAATCCTGGCTGTCCTAAAACTGGCCTGTGTGGACATTTCCCTCAATGCTTTTATCATGGTGGTAGCACTTGTGTTGTTCACAATGACTCCAGTGCTGCTCATTTTCATCTCATATATGTTTATCCTTGCCACCATTCTGAGAGTCAACTCAGCTGAAGGAAGGAAGAAAGCCTTCTCCACCTGTTCAGCACATCTGGCTGTGGTCATCATATTCTATGGCACCATTCTCTTCATGTACTCAAAACCCAAGGCAAAGGACCCAGATTCAGACAAACTGATTGCTTTATTCTATGGTGCAGTGACCTCCATGCTAAATCCCATCATCTACAGCCTGAGAAACAAGGAAGTGAAGGCAGCAGTGCAAAAGGTTCTGTTCTCCAATAGAACATGAAGCATATACCACAATTAAACACAAGAAAATTACACAGAACATATTTGGGAATCAGTGTCATTATTATCTGATAGCTTTCATGTTGCTAGTCTGTGAACTAAAAATTTAGTTTTTAAAATATTGTTACTTTGAACTCTGTGATCCTCAGTTCACTGATGTACATTGCAAATTCTCACATAAATAGGTTTTCACAACAAACTAGAAATATCTTTCTTGGTATGTGTGTGTGTGTGTATGTGTGTGTGTATGTATGTGTGTGTGTACACAGATATGCATATGTGTGGATATATATATGTATATAGATATATATGCATGAGTGTATTGCTCAGTTTTATCAGACTGGTTTTTACCTCATTTGGGTTTTCTTGGCAAATCTACTGGAGTTGTTTGCCATTTTCTTCTCAACAAAAGTACAAATTTTCCCCTGATTTGTAATATTTTGCATATTTCCCAGGTGTAAATCCTCACACTGAAAATGTTATCATTAATTCTTGAAAGCTGGAACAAACTAACTGTGACATAACCTTGCTTATACCTTATATGCCCTGCCTCCTCTCCTGGTCAGACAATACCTCAGTGCTATCCTTTACGCTACATTTTGCATTCAGTCATCACAGGAAATATACTTCAACTGCTCATGAATATCATGCACAAATTCCATTGACCTTTGAGCCATTTAAAACTTGATTCTTCCAACAATGTGGTGCTCCAGCAATTGCATACGGTCAATATCAATAATTCGCACACTTGCATTTGAGCATCAAATACTTAAAGGTAAATATATGACCTGTCTGCAAAAATATTTAAAAGAAAGGAAGGAGACTACATGCCCCTTTTGTTTTTCTTGTGAAAACTGTTCGAAACTTTACCTGCCAACAAGTTTTATATTCATATCCCAGTACTTCTGTCCACAGTTTGGGTGCTTCTATAATTTAAGTCAATCTCCTCCAGAAAAACAGAGAATCACAGATTAATAGAAATTGAGGGTTGCGAAAGGTCTCAGTAGCAACATAATCCAAATTTTATCTGAAAGAAATTCCCATAAAAACACACTGTATCTGAGAAGCAGGTACTCCATCTAGGAACAGCTAGGGGGCATAGTTGATAGAGTGTTGGGCCTGAAGTCAGGAAGATACATCTTCCTGAGTTCAAATGGCCTCAGATACTTACTACCTGTATGATTCTGGGAAAGTCACTTAACTCTCTCTCTCTCAGTTTCCTCATCTGTAAAATGAGTTGGAGAGGAAACCACTCCAGGTCTTTGCCAAGAAAACCTCAAATGGCGTCATGAAGAGTCAGACATGACTTAACAACAATAGCCATCTAACCTTTACTCAAATACCTACAACATGAGGGAAAACTATACCTCTTGAGTCAGTCGATTCTACTTTTGTACAGATCTAATTAATTCTTGAATGGGATATACCTCACTACCACAACCACTCTGCCTCTCTTCATAGCCTGGTCCCAGTCTATTCTTCCAACCTCACTGAACATAACCCCTCCTGCACTCTGCAGTTCAGTTAAACTGATCTTCTCTCTTTTCCTCACATAAAATGTTCCATCTTCAGCTCGTTCCTCTGGCAGCTATACACAACTGAAATGAATTTCTTTATTATTTCCACCTCAGAGTTCCTTTCTTCTCTTATGAAACAACCCAAGTGCCAATTTCTAGATGAATCCTTTCCTGATTCCTGCCAATTACGAGCGTCTTCCTTCCCAAACTATCTTGTTTTTAACTGCTTTGTATATACTTGTATTTCAAAACTTTATATTTATTTTACATATTTATGTATGCATTTGTTTTCTCTTCCATTTGGATACTTGCTTGCCAATAGATACTCTTCTGTTGACAAAGGTATTTAAGAGATGCTTTTTGATAGATCAGTCTTCTTGATGATTTGTTAATGTGAGTCCAAAGGGTGTGATGGCAATCAAAATAGGATCTCTTGCTATTTTTTGTTTTAGTATAATCAAATGCCTCTGATTGAATATTGTCTTTATCAATCAAAAGACTTTACAGGGAGTAGAGTGCAGAAACAAGAGTTTCTTTCACTAGAAACAGTGTATGCATTTGTGTTGTTAATTATGTTAATGTGATTAAACATCTTTCCATCCATTCATGGGTCTGCCCATCACAGAAAGCTTGATTAGGGGAGTTGTTTTGTAGGAGGGTCCCAAGTGCCATTTGTTTTTTCTATTGAGGCACTGAGTAAGAGGGTTGTGAACCCTCTGGTTCTAAAGAACATGTAAATTCTTTGAGTTGAGGTTTTACTTTGGGACTCAGTTTTTGCTAAGAAGATTTGAGTGCCAAATGAGGACTCTGGGAAACCACTAAGGAGCCCCTCAGCTTAGAGAACCCAGATGTCCTGCTTCCCTCTCTGGTAACTATGGTCAGACAGGTGGGGTCCAATTGTCTGTTGAATTCTGCCAGAAGAAGACACGTCGCTGTATTTTCTTTGAAATTCAGAGTGCTGACGCCCTGAACTAATTGAATGATATATGTACTTGGTTAAAGGAATGATATATGTGCTTGATTAAAGTGATTGTTAACCCCTTGAAAGTTGTTTTCTTTTTATGGATGCAGATCTAAGAACCTGTGATACCAGGCCCCATTGTACATGTTGGAGTGCTCACTGCTGCACAGGGTTCTACGGTTATTGAATACTAATGGCCTTGAAGCATTTGAGACATTATTATTTGGTAATAAAAGAGTTGTCTTTGGAAACAGCACATGTTAAAGGAGGTCTTCTCTATTTCCAATTTCTCCACTTATAAGTTTGATTCCCAACAAGCCACACAAAATGAATAGTTTAATATTATTCAAGAAAGGAAAATATTCTCCACAGGGTCACAGAAAATATTTTAAAGAATGAGTGTATTGAGGATTCTCCTATAAATCTACACCTCAGAAGATCTCCCTATACTACTGACATCAACGAGGAAAACATCAACTCAAAAATTCTTGGTCAGTCCTTCTCATTTAAAGATCACTTTACCATCCCATTTGGTAATAGCATTGAACGTAGAATTTCAGCACCTGAGTTCAAAATTCAGATCTATTTACTACCTATGTGACCTTGGAGAAGTCACTCAACCCTTCTGGACCTCAGGTTTTTTCTGTTATTTCTTTTTTCAATTTTTTTTTTTGTTTTCAGCATTCTACAATCCTTTCCATATATCTTAGAATTTTCCTCTCCATCCCTCACTTTTCCCCTACCTCCCCACTCCCTCCCTGAGATGGCATGCAGTTTTATATAGGTTCTACACATACATTCCTATTAAATACATTTTCACCTTAGTCATGTTGAACAGAAGAATTAAGATGAAAGGCAGAAATCATAAAACAAACCAAAACATAATACAAAAGAAAATGATCTGCTTCATTCCATGATCAAATTCCATAGTTTTTTCCATGGTTGTGGAAGGCATTTCACTTAAGAAAACATTGGGAACTATTTAAGTCCTTGCATTGCAATAAAGTACTAAGTCTACCAGAAAAAATTCCTCATACATTGTGGTTGTTGCCGGATACAAAGTTCTAGTTCTGTTCCTTTCACTTAGGATCAGTTCATATAAGTCTTTCCAGACCTCTCTGAAGTCTTCTTGTTGATCATTTCATATAGAACAATAGTATTCCACTACATTCATATAACACAATTTATTCAGCCATTCCCCAACTGATGGGCATCCCTTTGATTTCCAGTTTTTGGCCATCACAAAGAGAGCTGCTGTAAATATCTTTCTATATGTGGGACCCTTTCCCATTTTTATGATCTCTTGGGGATACAGTCCTAGAAGCGATATTGATGGGTGTGCACATTGTTGTAACCCTTTGGGTACAGTTCCAAATTACTCTCCAGATTGGTTGGATATGCTCACAGCTCCACCAAAAATGAATTAGTGTTCCAACTCTCCCACATCTTCTCCAACATTTATCATCTTCCTGTATTGTCATGTTAGCCAATCTGATAGGTGTGATATGGTATCTCAGAGATGTTTTGATTTGCATCTCTCTAATCAATACTTATTTAGAAAATTTTTTCATGTCTATAGATAACTTTAATTTGTTCCTCTGAAAACTGTCTGTTCATATTGATTGACCATTTATCAATTGGGGAATGACTTGTATTCTTATACATTTGACAAAGTTCTCTGTATTTTAGAAATGAAGCCTTTATCACAGACAGACAATTGAAAAAATCCTTTCCCAGTTTTCTGCTTCCTTCCAAATATTGGTTGCATTGGGTTTGGCTGTGAAAAAACTTTTCAGTTTACTGTAACCAACATTATGCATTTTGTACTTGATAATGCTTTCTGTCTCTTGTTTAGTAAAAAATTCTTCTCTGTAAATCTGATAAATACACTATTCCTTGCTGCATTAATTTATTTATAATGTCAGTATTTATACCTAGATCACATACCCATTTGGACTTTATTCTTGTGGATCGTGTCAGGAATTGGTCTATGCCTTGTTTCTGTCACACTGTTATCCAGTTTTCCCAGCAATTTTTGCTGAACAGTGAGTTCTTATACCAGAAGCTGAAGTCCTTGGATTTATCAAGCAGCATATTTCTATATTCATTGACTACTGTGTCTTGAGTACCTAACCTATTCCACTGCTCTACCCTTTTGCCAAATGGTTTTGATAAATGTTGCTTTGTACCACATTTTGAGATCTGGTGAAGCCAGGCCACCTTCCCTAGCATTTCTTTTTTTAATTCCCTTGATATTCTGGACCTTTTGTTCTTCCAGATGAATGCTGATACTATTTTTTCTAGCTCTAGAAAATAAGTATCTGATAGTTTGATTGGTATGGCACTGAATAAGTAAATTAATTTAGGTAGAATTGTCAGTTTTATCATATTGACTCGGGCTACCACAAGCAACTGAATATTTTTCACTTACTTAGATCTGACTTTATTTATGTGAAAAGTGTTTTATAATTGTGTTCATATAGTCCCTGGATTTGTTTTGATAGGTTGACTCCCAAATATTTTATAGTGTCTACTCTACCTTTAAATGGGAGTTCTCTTTCTATGTCTTGCTGTTGGGCTTTGTTAGTAATATATAGAAATGCAAAAGATTTGTGTGGGTTTATCTTGTAGCATTCAACGTTGCCAAAGTTGCTTATTATTTCATGTAGTGTTTTACATAAACCTCTGGGACTCTCTAAGTATACCATCATATCATCTGCAAAGAGTGATAATTTAGTTTTTTCTTTGTCTATTCTAATTCCTTCAACTTCTTTTTCTTCTCTTATTGCTACAGCTAACATTTCTAGTACTGCATTGAATAATAGGGGTGATAATGGACATCCTTGTTTCACCCCTGATCATATTGGAAAGGCATCTAGCTTATCACCATTGCAAGCAATGCTTGCTAAAGGTTTTACGTAGATATTGCTTATTATTTAATAGAAAGTTCCATTTATCACTATGCTCTACAGTGTTTTCAAAAGGAATGGGTGTTGTATTTTGTCAAAAGTTTTTTCTGCATCTATTGAGATAATCATGTAGTTTCTGTTTTGTTGTTGATATGAACAATAATTCTAATAGTTTTCCTAATACTGAAACAGCCCTGCATTCCTGGTATATATTTTACCTGATTGTAATGTATTACTCTCATGATAACTTGCTGTATTCATTTGGCAAAAATCTTATTTAAAATTTTTACATCTATATTTAGAGAAATTGGTCTATAATTTTCTTTCCTTTTTTTGGCTCTTCCTTGTTTAGGTATCAAATCATATTTGCATCATAAAAATAATTTGGGAGGACCACTTCTCCAATTTTCCCAAATAGTATATATTGTTTTGGAATTAACTGTTCTTTAAGTGTTTCATAGAATTCACTTGTTAATCCATCTGGCCCTGAAGACTTTTTCCTAGGGAAATCATTGATGCTTTGTTCAATTTCTTTTCTGAAGGTATAGTTATTTAAGTATTCAACTTTCTCTTCAGTTAATCTGGGCAATTTATCTTTTTTAAAATAACCATCCATCTCATTTAGATTGTTGAATTTATGGGCTTACAGTGAGGTAAAGTAATTTCCCATTATTGTTTTAATTTCCTCCTCATTGCAAGTGAGTTCACCCTTTTCATTTTTGATATTGGTAATTTGGTTTTCTTCTTCCTTTTTTTAATCAAATTGACCAAAGTTTTATCAATTTTATTGGTTTTTTCATGAAAACAACTCTTAGTTTTATTTATTAGTTCAATGGTTTTCTTAATTTCAATTTTATTAATCTCTCCTTTGGTTTTCAGTGTTTCTAATACAGTGTTTTTGTATTTATTTGGGGATTTTCAATTTGTTCTTTTTCCATCTTTTTTAGCTGCATGCCCAATTCATTGATTGCTGTTTTCTCTATTTTATTCATGTAGGCATTCAAAGACATAAGACTTCCCCCTAAGAATTGCTTTTGCAGTATCCCATAATATTTGGTAGGTTTTCTCATTATTGTCATTCTCTTGAATGAAATTGACACACTCATTCTTGAAGATTAAGTTATTTGCTTCCAATTAATTTTTCGTCTATCTTTTCATGGCCTTTTATTATATATAATTTTATTGCATTATGATCTGAGAAGGATGCATTGACAATCTCTGCTTTTCTGTACTTGATTGGGAGGTTTTTATACCCTAGTACATGGTCAACTTTTCTATATGTACCATGTACAACTAAGAAAAAGGTACATTCCTTTCTATGTCCATTCAATTTTCTCCAGACCTCTAACATATCTACCTTATCTAGAGTTTTATTCATCACCTTAACTTCTTTCTTTCTTATTTTGTAGATTTATCAAGTTCAGAGAGGGGGAGGTTGAAGTCCCCCACTAGTATAGTTTGGCTGTCTATTTCTTCCTATAATGCCCTTAAATTCTCTTCTAACAATTTCAATGCTATACCACTTGGAGCATATACATTTAGTAATGAAGTTACTTCATTGTCTATGGTTCCTTTTAGCAGGATATAGTTTCCTTTCTTATCTCTTTTGATTAAATCTATCTCTCCCTTTGCTTTTTCTGAGATTGGGATTGTACCCCTGCTTTTTTTATATCAATTGAAGCACAATATCTTCTGCTCCAACCTTTTACCTTTACCTTGAGGCTATCCCACCATTTTAAATGTGTTTCTTGTAAACAAAATATTGTTGGATTATGGTTTTTAATACATTCTGCTCTTTGCTTCCATTTTATGGGAGAGGTCATCCCATTCACATTCATTGGGCCCAGAGCAGAACACAGCCCAGCTTTGGCATATGGCTTGGCTGGGATTTGAGCAGATGTCAAGGCATGGAATCACAGGCAGCAGCTGAGGCTCTCTGATTTCTCAACCCACAAACACCAAAGACAGCTTGAAAAGGCAGGGAGAAAGCTCTTTCACCTGGGAGAGAGGTGTGTGAGGTCAGGCACTGGTCCCAGGACAGCAGAAGCTACTGTGGGACAGCATCTGCTTTTGGAGCCCTCAGTCTAAAGACTCTGAGAGAATCAAGAAGCATATCTGGATCTCAGTCCTGAGTGGAGGTCCTGGGGTTAGGAGGAGTACTGGCATGGCAGAATTCGTGGAGGTTCTGGAGAAAGAATTGTACTCACAGATCCTGGACAAAAAAGAGTGCTTGTGGTTGCTCACAGACCAGAGTGCAGGCCAGGAAAGGAGGAAAATCCTCTACCTTGATTGTTTCACCTTTAAGGAACTGAGAACTTAAAGATCCCTACAGTATACCCTCCACTCAATAAACGACTCAAAAGTCAAGTTAACTGGCTGGGGAAATACCCAAAAAAAGGGGAAAAATAAGACTAGAGAAGGTCGCTTTCTGGGTAAAATGGTATTTTCTTCCATCCATTAGGATGAGGAAGAAGAATGCATACCATGAGAGAAACACATGAAAGCCAAAGTTTCTACCACCAAAATCTCCAAAAATAAAATATGTAACAGTCTCAGGCCATGAAAGAGCTCAAAAAGGATTTTGAAAATCAAGTAAGAGAGGTGGAGGAAAAATTGGAAAGAGAAATGACAAAGATGCGAGAAAATCATGAAAAGTGAGTAAACAGCTTGCTAAAGCAGACCCAAAAAAAATGTGGAAGAAAATAAAACCTTTGAAAATTGAGTAATTCAAATGACAAAAGAGGTCCCAAAAAGCCAATGAGGAGAAGAATGCTTTAAAAAACAGATTTACTCAAATGGAAGAGGAGGTTCAAAAGCTCATTGAAGAAAATAGTTCTTTAAAAATTAGAATGGAGCAGATGGAAGTTAATGACATTATGAGAAACCACAAAATTATAAAACAATACCAAAGAATGAAGAAATAGAAGACATTGTGAAATATCTCACTGGACAAACAACTGACCTGGCAAATAGATCCAGGGGAGATAATTTTCAAATTATTGCTCTACCTGAAAGCTATGATCAAAAAAAGACCCTAGATATCATCTCCCAAGAAATTATCAAGGAAAAAGGCCCTGATATTCTAGAACCAGAAGGTAAAATAGAAGTGGAAAGAATTCCCTGATCACCTCCCAAAAGAGATGTCAAAAGGAAAACTCCTAGGAATATTGTAGCCAAATTCCAGAGTTCCCAGGTCAAGAAGATTATATTACAAGCAGCCAGAAAGAAACAATTCAAGTACTGTGGAAACACAATCAGAATAAGATAGGATTTAGCAGGTTCTACACTAAGGGACTGAAGGACTTGGAATACAATATTCCAGAAGTCAAAGGAGTCAGATTAAAACCAAGACTCCCCTACCCAGCAAAAGTGAGTATAATACTTCAGGGGCAAAAATGGTCTTTCAATGAAACAGAGGACTTCAAAATATTATTTTTGAAAAGAACAGAGCTGAATAAAAAATTTGACTTTCAAATACTAGAATCAAGAGAAACATGAAAAGGTAAACAAAAAGGAGCAGTCTTAAGGAGCTCATTAAATTTGAACAGTTTACATTCCACCATGGAAAAATATTATTTGTAACTCAGATCTTTTTCAGTCTTAGGGTAACTAGAGTGTGTGTGTGTGTGTGTGTGTGTGCATGTGTGTGTGTGCATGTGTGTGTATTATATATATGTAGATGTGTATGGGTATGTATGTATGTGTGTAAGGTATGCGTACGTGTGTGTATATATATGTATATGTACATAGACAGAGGAAACAAGGTGAACTGAATATGAAGAGAGAATACCTAAAAAAACAAAATTTACTGTTGAATGGAATGTACTAGGAGTAAGAGAAAGGGAGAGGTAGAATGTAGCAAATCATCTCACATACAGGAGGGAAGAAAGAGTTTCCACAATAGAGAGGAAGGGGGGGGCACAAAAAGAAGTTGAGCCTTACTTACATGGGACTTGGCTTAAGGAGGGAATATCACACACTCATTTGGATATGGAAATCTATTTTACCCTGCAGGAAGGCAAGGGGGAAAGAGATAGGAGAGGGAAGATAATAGGAGGGATGACATATTAGAGAAAAGGATAATCAGAAGCAAACACAATTGTGGAAGGACAGGTCAAGGGATAGAATGGAATAAATGAAGGGCAGGATAGAAAAGAGGGAAATGTGGTTAGTCTTTTACAACATAACTATTGTGGTAGTGTTTTGCATTGTAACACATGTATGACCTATATTGAATTGCTTGTTTTTTCAATGACATTGGGTAGGGAGGGAGGGAGAGAAGATGAAACTCAAAGCACTACAAATGAATGTTAAATATTGTTATAGCATGCAACTAGAAATCAAGTTATACAGGCAATGGGTATAGAAATCTATTTTGCCTTACAGGAAAAGAGAGGGGAAGGGGGAAGAAAGAAGGGTGGGTAATAGAAGGTAGGATACAATGGAGGAAGATGTGGGTGCATGCTGTCCTGGGGTATGAGGTAGGGGGAGATGAGGAGAAAATTTTGAATTCAAATTCTTGTGGAAGTGAATGTCAAGAACTGAAAAATAAATACATTGTATATTAAAAACAGAACACCCCCCCTTAGTTGCAAAAGATATGTCATAGAAGAGTATACAATTGACAACTTTATATTGTGTTTAAATACATTTTTAGTCATTCAATAATTTAACCATAGGACAACTAAGAGAGAAGAACTAAAAAAAAAACTTCCCTTAGATCTTAGAAAATCTTTTCCTGACAAAACATTTAGTTAGTACATTTACATGTTAACATTTAGTTAGCATGACTAAAATACTGGAGACAAATAACCCAATAACCAAGTGAAATTAATTGGATCTGTGAGACACTATTCCTAAAGCGCCAAAATGTGACTTTCCATAACCTCAGAACTCCAACTTTAAATTGTTCAGGGACTAAAGAAATCCCTAAGAGCATAAAAAGTTATAAATGAAGTAATTTTACTGGTGAGTCCAAAGGAGTTTCTTTTAAGGTAGGCAAGGTATGGTGAATATAATCATGGAATTATCAGGCATCTTTATTTCAGGGATGCATAATTTCAATTTTTTGGACAGAACACTTTCATACAGACTTTTTATACACTGCATGATATTTTCATTTCATTTGAGCACCCTGAAAATTGGATATCAATCTATCTCATGGCGACTCTTAATTCTAGTAATGTTGCATGTGACAGAAGTATTGTGCAGCCATGAGACATATTCACAGTCGTTTCTAATTCTCCCTTTCCTATAGCTTTCTTCTAATATGAATTATCCTGGTTTCTTGTGGAATCTGGACCTAGGAGTCCATAAGCCATGTTAATCAGCATAGTTGCATTTTTAATTCAACATTTAATACCATCAGCAAACATATTATCCTAATTTGTCTATTTAGGCAAAAGTAATGTGAACAGAAGCTTCCTGATAACTGAACATGCTCTTGCTCTACCTTGAAGATTGCAGTAACTTTCTCTGGTCCTAAGTAGCTTAGGAATTGAGGTAAGAAATATTGATTCAAGGCTTTTTTTTTTTTTTTAAGAAAAATGTTGAGTTAAAACAAAATTGAATCCCTTATACAACATTTTAAAAAGAATGGTCAATTACCCTCTGGGTTAAACTTTTAATGATGGGAAATGCATTACCCATAGAGACAGTTTATCCCATTTCCAGTAACTCTAAGAACAAAAATTATTATTATTAATAACAACACCTAATAGTACTATATATGATCACACAATTTGCACAATACCACTGTAATGAAGATTTCATGATTCCCAGAGGACCTTCTCTCCAAACTGTCTTTTTTTAAAAAATTTATATTATTTTCAATTCAAGGAATCAAAAAAAGCATTTCAAAAATAAAATACAATAAAAAAGATGATTGCACATGAAACTGAAAATATGCCACGTACAATTTGTTATTCCCACCGAATATAAAACAAAATTATCATGTACATATTTTTCCTTTGTTTCCTTTTCTCCTGCCCCAAAGATGGCTATCTCAAACATACACACACACACACACACACACACACATACACACAAACCCACACATATATACATTCATATATGTATGCATACACATATATATCATTCAATATATATTTTATTCATCAATTCTTGCTCAGAGTGCAGATAGCATCTCTTTTCAAATGTCCCTTGTTTTTATAAAAGTCAAAATGACTTAGTCACTCAAAGTGGTTCTTAAAATAATGTGACCGTTATGGTATACAGTGTTCCTTCAATTCTGCTCACTTCACTCTTCATTATCTCATGCAAGGCTTTCCATGCCTTTCTAAGATAAATGAGCTCACCATGTCTTATTGCATACTACTACTCCATCACAACTATAGATCACAACTTACTCACCCATTCCCCAAGAGTTTCTCCATCTATAAAATAAGGAGTTTCAACTAGACCACCCCCAAGTTTCCTTTCTTTCTCACTTTCTCTCCTACATTTCTCTCTTCCTCTTTTCCTTCCTTCCCTCTTTCTTTCTTCTCATCCCCTCTTCCTTTCATTGTTTCTTTCCTTCCTCCTTTCTTCTTCCCTTCTTCCCTCCCTTCCTTTGTTCCTCTCATTCTCTTTCTGCCTTCCCATCTTACCTTCCCTGCTTCCATTTTGCCCTCCCTTCCTTTCTTAGACATAAAAAAACTCTCAAAAGAAAAACTGGGGACTACATGGACTCACAAGTTAATTCTATCAGATAGTCAAACAATTCATCCCAAACTTACACAAACTGTTTGCAAAAATAGCAAAAGAATGGATCCTACCAAAGTACTTATGGGACACCAATAATGAGGAGGTGAAATGACAAGTTCTGGAACTGATTAGATGTGGAAAAAATGAAGAGTCCAGTCTGTCTTTGAAATTACAAAGTTGTATGACACAAAAGATGGGGAAACTCAACAGAAAAGTTGGGGAAAGTGGTGAGTTTGGGAAAAAAGGTAGTGAGACCTGTTATTTAACAAAACACTCTACCATCATTATGATGATGGGGGAGGAAAGACAAGCAATGGAAGGATATAAAAATGAGTAGAAGGAGCATGTATTTAGTAGTTACCATGTGACAGGACCTATGTTAAGTTATAGAAACTCAAAAACAACTTAGACTAATCTCTAGAAGCAGAAGTTGCAGAGAGGGGTGAACAGAGAAAATGGGTGGAAACAGGTGACTTGTGGGTCTGATTCTGGGAAAGAAAAGACCAAAGTTAACAATGAGAGCCAAGGGGCCTAACAATAGAGTTCATGTGCTGATGGGAGGAGGTCAGCAGGATCAGCCTGAATGGAAGAACAAGAAATAGTTGGGAAAATGATCCCTGGCAACGAGGTACTTATAAATAACCTAATTAGAGAAATAACATACTGATATCAAAAAAACCAAAGAACTCCATTATCCACAACAGAATGGAGTAAGTCTCACAGCAGAAAACAGGAAGTTATCGTTATCAGAGGTACAGATAAAGAATAGTCTTTCAGAACCATGACACATTACTGGTCATTGGAGGGCAGTGGGTGGGAAACCAGAGAAGTCTTCATTGAAAAACCAGCATTTGAACTAAGCCTTAAAGGACAAACAGGAATTAGAAAGGCAACAATGAAGAGCAAAGACAGGAGAGTTCAGGAATTGGGGAGAGAATGTTGCAAAAGGAGGGAACAGCATGAGTATTCAGACGGGAGAAGGTAGAGGTCCCCAAATCCAGAAACAGCAGTCCAGTCTTTTCTTTTTCCTGGAGATTAGACATATAAAGGTAGATAGTCAAATGTACGCTCCTGAAGGGCAAGAATTACTTTTTTTCTTTCTTATTTCAAGCATCTAGCATAGGGCCTTGCATACAGTATTTAAAAGGGGCCTATTGAATTGAATCTAAAGGAACCGAATCAGGCTGTAGGAAATGATAAAAAGAAAGGTTTTGGGCAGGATGGGATTTAGATATCAAAATTTTGTAAAAACAAATGCTAAAAATTGTCTTTATATATAATTGTGAAAATGTGATTTAATTAATCAATTAATTAAAAGAAAGGTTTGGTTCTAGGTTGCAGAAGGCCTTCAATGTCTAACTTTATTCAGAAGGTAAAGGGATACCACTGACAGTTTATGAAGTGGGTAACGGGTAGTTTAGAAGCAGTAAACATAATTCTCAATTGCAATTATGCCTATGGTAAGGTAGGTAAAATAGTGACAGATACGATTGTGAATAATGTAAGCAGAATTTATAGATAATCATAAACTGAGTCACAGAGAAAGAAGGAATAGATTGAGCATACACAAAATGAATGCCAAAAATGCCTTGGGTGTTTAAAGCCATTAACATGACTGGTCATACAGGTGGACAAGGTTGAGGTAAAGTACATTAACTTCTGGTCCTATTAACAAACTAAATCTTGACTTCTCCTTTCTCTTTACAGAAACAACTTCCCTAAAGAGATGATGGGGAATTCTTTCCAAGTGTTCTTAACACTCTCTTGACCGCCATCCCTTAATGGCAATGATGAAAAGATCCAAGACCTGAAGAATGGTGAAGCTGTATTACCCACTGGAAGCAAATACATATGCAACCACAAGGCTCTTACACATACAAAGGACCCATATGTGACCAGTCATCTCCTAAAACCAAAATTATACATTCTTCCCTCCTAAAACACCTCTTCTCCCCTTCCTCTCTAATCACAAGCATCTAGTTATATAGAGTAGTGGCCATCTACCAGTAATAAGCAAGTCAAGTTGGAAAACGTTTGAAAGCACGTAAATGTTTGGCAAGGAGATGGGAGGGTAATCAATATTTATTGTATACTTTTACTGCATTCATAGAAGAGTTCGTATTTGGAACCAAGGCAGCATCAGACAAAACACAAGAACCATCTTACAGCATTAAATTGTAGCCTAAAATTATCCTCAAATTTCAGATAAAAATCATTTGTATAACTTTAAATGAAGATATGGAATGCAATCAGAAGGGTCCTCCCTGTTTTGTACAGCTACTTAATAGAGCAAGGAGCTTTGAGTATTTGAATTTACCCTGTGTTTATCAAAGTAGCTAATGGTAAAAATAAGAGATAAGAGAATGAATAGGGCAAATCAGACTGTTGTTCTGGAATTCATTCTGCTGGGCCTTTCTAAGCATCACAATGTTGAGATTGTTCTCTTTGTGTTATGCCTGGGGATATATCTGATCATTTTACTAGGGAACTCTTCTCTCATTGTACTGAGTATTTTGGACTCCAACCTTCACACCCCCATGTATTTCTTCCTTAGTAACCTCTCCTTCATGGACATTTTTGGCACATCCTCCTTTGTTCCCCTAATGTTGATCAATTTCCTATCAGTCAGAAAAACCATCTCTTTCCCAGGATGTGCATTACAAATGTACCTAACTCTTGCCTTGGGAACCACAGAGTCTGTTCTTTTGGTCATGATGGCCTATGACCGGTATGTGGCCATCTGTAATCCCCTAAGATATACCATCATCATGAACATGAGGGTCTGTGTACAGCTGGCAGCAGTGAGTTGGATAGTTGGGAGTGTAAATTCATTATTACAAACAACCCTCACATTGAGGCTTTCCTTCTGTGGAAATAACATCATTGATCATTTTTTTTGTGAAATCCTGGCTGTCTTGAAACTGGCCTGTGTGGACATTTCCCTCAATGCTTTTGTCATGATGGGAGCACTTGTGTTGGTCACATTGACTCCAGTGTTGCTCATTTTCATCTCATACATGTTTATCCTTGCCTCCATTCTGAGAGTCAACTCAGCTGAAGGAAGGAGGAAAGCCTTCTCCACCTGTTCAGCACATCTGGCTGTGGTCATCATATTCTTTGGAACCATACTATTCATGTACTCGAAACCCAAGGCAAAAGACCCCGATTCAGATAAACTGATTGCCTTATTCTATGGTGCAGTGACCTCCATGCTAAATCCCATTATCTACAGTCTGAGGAACAAGGAGGTGAAGGCCGCAGTGCAAAAGTTTGTATTCTCCAATAGAACATGAAATATATACCACAATTAAATGCAAGAGAATTACACAGAATCAATGACATTATTATCTGATAGCTTTCATGTTGTTAGTCTGTGAACTCCAAAATTTAGTTTTTAAAATATTGTTACTTTGAACTCTGTAATCCTCAGTTCACTGATGTAGGTTGTATATTTTCACAAAAATATATTTTCACAATGAACTAGAAATCTCCTTCCTGGAATATGTGTGTGTGTATATGTGTAGACAGATATGCATATGTGTGGACATATACATATACATATAGATATATGTGAATGTATGTATTGTTCAGTTTTATCAGACTCATCATTACCTCATTTGGGTTTTCTTGGCAAATCTGCTGGAGTTGTTTGCCATTTTCTTCTCTAGCTCATTTTACAAATGAGGAAACTGAGACAAACAGGTTTAAGTGATTTGTCCAAGATCACACAGTTAGAAAGTATCTGAGGCCAGATTTGAACTCACAAAAAGGAGTCACTCCAGGTCCAGTGCCTCACCTAGTTGCCCCACAAATATAGGTGGAGATACAGGTATAGATGTGTGTGTATAAATACATACACACACGCATATATATATATATATATATATATATATATATATATATATATTTATATATATGCGTGTGTGTTTGTGTGTATGAGGCATCTAACTATACCATTATGTTGCCTTTATTCTCAAGGCATCAAATATTTGAAGAGTTGTGATAGAAAAGAGGAATGAGAATAGCTCTGCTTGACTCCAACAGGCAGAACCAAGAAAGAAGAGGTAGCCAAGGCATAGACTGTCACTTAATGTAGAGAAAATTTCCCTCATTACTGCAGCTATCCAAAAATCAATAGGCTGAACAAGGAGGTTATGAGTTTTTCTTCTCTACATGGCTTGAAACAAAATCTAGAAGAAGGCTTTTGGAGGAAGTTGTAGAGATTCTTGGTGAGGCAAAGGCAAGTCAGATGATATTTAGAATAATTTCCACTTTGGAGATTTCGTGGTTTTCTTATGCAAAGGGATGTACTAATAAATGTTTATCAACTAGCTCCAAAAAAAGCCAGTAAACAAAAGAAACATTTAGGTTTAAATTATGTCAGAATCTCTTTGACCATCAGTTTCTTAAGCCTAGACCACCAACAAAACTATAAATTAACCCCTGATTTGTAGTATTTTGCTGAATTCCCAGGTATAAATTCTCACACTGAAAATCTTATTATTAACTCTTGTAAGCTGGTACAAACTAACTCCAGCATACCCTTGCTTTTACCTTACATGCCCCGCTCCTCTTCGGATCAGACAATACATCAGTGCTATCCTTTACACCACATTTTGCATTAAGTCATCACAGGAAATATACTTCAACTGCTTATGAACATCATGCACAAATTCCATTGTTTTCGGCCATTTATAACTTGATTCTTCCAAGAGTGTGGTGCTCCAGGAATTGCGTAGGGTCAATAGGTTTATATTTGAGCATCAAATACTTAAAGATAAATATATGACCTGTCTCCAAAGATATTTAAAAGAAAGGAAGGAGATTACAGTCCCCTTTTCTTTTTCATGTGAAAATTGTTTAAAACTCTATCTACCAATAAGTTTTATATTCATATTCTAGCACTTCTGCCCACAGTTTGGGTGCTTCTATAATTTAAGGAAATATCCTCCAAATAAATGGAGAATCACAGTTTAATAGAAATTGAGGGTTGAGAAAGTTCTCAGTAGTAACATAATCCAAAATTTATCTGAAAGAAATTCCCACAAAAACATACTGTCTGGGAAGTAAGTACTTCATCTAGGAATAGCTAAGGGGCACAGCTGATAGAGTGTTGGACCTGAAGTCAGGAAGACACATCTTTCTGAGTTCAAATCTGGCCTCAGATACTTATTACTTGTATCATTCTGGGAAAGTTACTTAACTCTCTCTCAGTTTCCTCATCTGTAAAATGAGTTGGAGAAGGAAACCACTCCAGTTCTTTGCCAAGAAAATTTCAAATAGGGTCATGGAGACTCAGACATGACTTAACTCAACAATAGTCATCTAACCTTTACTCAAAGACTGACAAAGAGAAAGAAAACTATACCTCTTGAGTCAGTCAATTCCACTTTTCTACAGATCTAATTGATTCTTGAAAGGGATGCACCTTACCACCACAACCACTCTGGCCCCAGTCTATCCTTTCAGCCTCACTGAACATAACCCCTCCTGCACTCTGCAGTTCAGTTACCTTACATAAAATGCTCCATCTTCAACTCTTTCCTCTGGCAGTTGTACACAACTGAAAAGAATTCCTTCATTATTTACACCTCAGAGTCCCTTTTTTCCCTTAAGATTCAACCCAAGTACCAACTTCTACATGAATCCTTTCCTGATTCCTGCCAATTACTAGTGTCTTCCTTCCCAAACTATCTTGTTTTTAACTGCTGTATATATACTTGTATTTCAACACTTTATATTTATCCTTTACATATTTATGTATGCATTTGTTTTCTCCTCCATTTGTATGCTTGCCTTGTTAAAAGATACTCTTCTATTGACAAAGGTATTAAACAATTACTTTTTGATAGATCAGTCTTCTTGATGATTTGTTAATATGAGTCCGAAAGGGTGTGGTGGCAATCAAAATAGGATCTCTTACTGGTTTTTGTTTTAGTATAATCAAATGCCTCTGATTGAATATTGCCTTTTTCAATCAAAAGACTTTACAAGGAGTAGAGTGCAGAAGCAAGAGTTTCTTTCACTAGAAACAGTGTATGCATTTGTATTGTTAATTATGTTAATGTGATTAAACATCTTTCCACCCATTGATGGGTCTCCCTATCATGGGAAGCTTGATTAGGGGAGCTGTTTTGTAGGAGGCTCCCAAGTGCCATTTGTTTTTTCTATTGAGGCACTGGGTCATAGGGTTATGATGACCTCTGGCTCTAAAAAAGGTATAAATACTCCGAGTTGAGGATTTACTTCGGGACTTAGTTTTTCTAAGAAAGTTTGAGTGCCAGATGAGGACTCTGGGAAACCACTAAGGAGCCCTTCAGCTTTGAGAACCCAGATGTCCTACTTCCCTCCCTGGTAACTCACCTGTCCCTCTCTGGTAACTATATTCAGAGGCACTTGATTATAGGAAAACAAAAAACAGCAAGAGATCCTGTTCTCATTGCTATCACATCCTTTGGGACTCACAATAACAAATCATGCAGAAGACTGATCAGTCAAAAAGTGTTTGTTAAATGCCTTTGTCAGTAGAAGAGTACCTATTAGAAAGGCAAGCATCCAAATGGAGGAGAAAACAAATGCACACATAAATATGCAAAGAACAAATATAAAGTGTTGAAATACAATTCCCACTATGGTAACAATTGGGAAACAATTGTCTGTTGAATTTTGGCAGAAGACATGTCTGCATTTTCTTTGAAATTCAGGATGCTGGCTCCCTGAACTAACTGAATGATATATGTACTTGGTTAAAGGAACGATATATGTGCTTGGTTAAAGTGATTGTTAACCCCTTGAAAGTTGTTTTCCTTTTATGAATGCAGATCTAAGAACCTGTGATAGCAGGCCCGCTTGTGCATGTCGGGGTGTTCACAGATGCACAGGGCTCACCACACATTGAATATTAATGACCTTGAAGCATTTGGGACATTACAATTTGTTAATAAAAGAGGAGTCTTTGGAAAGAACACATATTAAAGGAGGTTTTCTCTATTTCCAATTTCTCCAGTATTATTTCTACCATCACCACCACCCCAGTGTTTGATTTCCAACAAGCCAGGCAAAATAAAGAGTCTGACATTATTCAAGAAAGGAAAATATTCTCCATAGGGTTACAGAAAAACATTTTAAAGAATGAATGTATTGAGGATTCTCCTATAAATCTACACCCCAGAAAATCTCCCTATACTACTGCCAGAAACTAGGAAAACATAAACTCAAAAATTCTCAGTCAGCCTTTCAGTCTCCCATCTAAAGATCACTTTATCACCCCATGTGATAATAACAGTGAACTTAGCAACTCAGCACCTTAGATCAAAATTGATATCTATTTACTACATATGTGACATTGGAGAAGTCACTCAACGCTTCTGGACCTCAATTTTTTTTTTGCTGTATCTTTTTTTTTGTTTGTTTTGTTTTCACTGTTCTACAATCACTTCTATATATGTTAGATTTTAACCCTCCCTACCCCACTTTCTTCCTACCTTCTCACCCCCTCCCTGAAAAGGCATACAATTTTATATAGGTTCTACATATACATTCATATTAAAAACATTTTCAGCTTAGTCATGTTGCACAGAAGAATTAAAATGAAAGGCAGAAATCATAAAACAAAACAAACCACATACAAAAGAAAATTATCTGCTTCATTCCATGACCAAATTCTATACTTCTTTTCCTGGATATGGAAGAATTTCACTTAAGAAACCATTGGGAATTATTTAAGTCCTTGGATTGCAATGAAGTACTAAGTCTATCAGAAAAATTCCTCACACATTGCACTTGTTGCTGTGTACAAAGTTCTCCTGGTTCTGTTTCTTTCACTCAAGATCAGTTCATATAAGTCTTTCCAGTCCTCTCTGAAATCTCCCCATTCACCATTTTTTATGGAACAATAGTATTCCATTACATTTATATAGCGCAATTTATTTACCCATTCCCCAATTGATGGGCATCCCTTTGATTTCCAGTTTTTGGCCACCACAAAGAGAGCTGCTATAAATATCTTTGTATATGTGGGACCCTTTCCTATTTTTATGATCTCTTGGAGATACAGTCCTAGAAGCGATATTGATGGGTCAAAGGGTATGCACATTGTTGTAGCCCTTTGGATACAATTCCAAATTGCTCTCCAGAGTGGTTGGATCTGCTCACAGCTCTACCAACAATGAATTAGTGTTCCAACTCTTCCACATCTTCTCCAACATTTACCATCTCCTGTATTATCATGTTAGTCAATCTGATAGGTGTGTTGTGAAATCTCAGAGATGTTTTGATTTGCATCTCTCTAATCAATACTGATCTAGAGAGTTTTTTCATGATTATAGATAGCTTTAATTTCTTCCTCTGAAAACTGTCTGTTCATATTCTTTAGCTTTAATTTCTTCCTCTGAAAACTGTCTGTTCATATTCTTTGACCATTTATCAATTGGGGAATGACTTGTATTCTTGTACATTTAACGCAGTTCTCTATATATTTTAGAAATGAAGCCTTTATCACAGACACTAATTGCAAAAATTCTTTCCAGGTTTTCTGCTTCCCGCCTAATGTTGGTTGCATTGGGTTTGGCTATGCAAAAACTTTTCAGTTTAATGTAATCAACAGTATGCACTTCATAATGCTTTCTGTCTCTTGTTTAGTAAAAAAAATTTCTTCCCTTCTCCATAAATCTGATGAATACACTATTCCTTGCCCTACCAATTTGCTTACAGTGTCAATCTTTATACCTAGATCATGTATTCATTTGGACTTTATTCTTGTGGATCATGTCAGGCATTGGTCTATGTCTAGTTCTGTCACACTGTTATCCAGTTTTCCCAGCAATTTTTGTTGAACAGTGAGTTCTTATCCCAGAAGCTGGCGTCCTTGGATTTATCAAGCAGCAGATTTCATGGACTGCTGTGTCTTGAGTACCTAATATATTGCACTGCTCTACCCTTCTGTTTCTTAGCCTTTACCAAGTGGGTTTACTAAATGTTGCTTTATAATACAATTTGAGATCTGGTAGAGCTAGGTCACTTTCCCTAGCATTTCTTTTTATTAGGTCCCTTGATATTCTGGAACTTTTGTTCTTCCAGATGAATTCTGATATTTTTTTTAGTTCTAGAAAATAATTGTCTGATAGTTTGATTGGTATAGCACTGAATAAGTAAATTAATTTAGGTAGAATTGTCATTTTTATTATATTGGTTTGGTCTACCCACAAGCAACTGATAGTTTTTCACTTAATTAGAACTGACATTATTTATGCGAAAAGTGTTTTATAATTGTGTTCATATAGTCCCTGGATATGTTTGGACAGGTAGACTCCCAAATATTTTATAGAGTCTACCCTAGCTTTAAATGAGATTTCTCTTTCTATGACCTGCTACTGGGCTTTCTTAGTAATATATAGAAATGAGGAAGGTTTGTGTGGGTCTATTTTGCAACCTGCAACTTTGCCAAAGTTGCATATTATTTCAAGTAGTTTTTTGCTTAAATCTCTGGGATTCTCTAAGTATATCATCATATCATCTCCAAGGAGGGATAACTTAGTTTCTTCTTTGTGTATTCTAATTCCTTCCATTTTTTTCTTTTCTTATTGCTAAAGCTAACATTTCTAGTACCACACTGAATAACAGTGGTGATAATGCATATTCTTGTTACAGCCCTAATAGTTTTGCTAATACTGAACCAGCCCTGCATTCCTGGTATAAATTCTACCTGATTGTAATGTATTATTCTCATGATAATGTGCTATATTCATTTGGCAAAAATCTTATTTAAAATTTTTACATCTATATTCATTAGAGAAATTGGCCTATAATGATCTTTCTCCATTTTGACTCTTCTTTGTTTAGGTATCAAAATCATATTTGTATCAAAAAAAGAATTTGGGAGGATTTCTTCTTCTCCAATTTTCCCAAATAGTCTATATTGTTTTGGAATTAACTGTTCTTTAAATGTTTCATAGAATTCATTTGTAAATTCATCTGGCCCTGGAGATTTTTTCCTAGGAAGATCATTGATGGCTTATTCATTTTTTTTTTCTGAGATAGGGTTATTTAACTATTCAACTTCCTTTTCTGTTAATTTGGACAATTTATATCTTTAAAAATAATGACCCATCTCATTTAGATTGTTAAATTTATGGGTTTACAGTGAGGCAAAGCAATTTCCTATTATTACTTCAAATTCCTCCTCTTTGCAGGTGCGTTCACCCTTTTCATTTTTGATATTGGTAATTTGGTTTTCTTCTTTCTTTTTTTCAATCAAATTGACCAAAGGTTTATCAATTTTATTGGTTTTTTTCATAAAACCAACTCAGTTTTATTTATTAGTTCAATAATTTTCTTAATTTCAATTTTATTAATCTCTTCTTTGGTTTTCAGTATTTCTAATTTGATATTTATTTGGGGGTTTTCAATTTGTTCTTTTTCCAACTTTTTCAGCTGCATGCCCAATTCATTGCTTTCTCTATTTTATTCATGTAGGCATTCAAAGACATGAAACTTCCCCTAAGAACTGCTTTTGCAGTATCCCATAAGATTTGGTAGGTTTTGTCATTATTGTCATTCTCTTGAATGAAGTTGTTGATTGTTTCTATGATTTGTTGCCTAATCCACTCATCCTTTAGGATTAGATTATTTAGTTTCCAATTAATTTTTGGTCCATCTTTTCATGGCCCTTTATTACATATAATTTTTATTGCATTATAGTCTGAGAAGGATGCATTGACTATCTCTGCCTTTCTGCACTCCATTGGGAGTTTTTTATGCCATAGTACAAGGAGGGAGGAGTTTGAAGTCCCCCACTACTATAGTTTTACTGCCTGTTTCTTCCAAAATGCCCTTAATTTCTCCTCTAAGTATTTGGGTGCTATACCATTTGGACCATATACATTTAGTAATGAAATTGCTTTGCTGTCTAAGGTAACTTTTAGCAGGATAGAGTTTCCTTTCTTATGTTTTTGATTAAATATATCTCTGCTTTTGCTTTATCTGAGATTAGGATTGCTACCCCTGCTTTTTTACATCAACTGAAGCACAATATATTCATCTACAACCTTTTACCTTTACCATGGGGGTTATCCCCCTGTTTCAAATATGTTTCTTGTAAACACAATATTGTTGTATCATGGTTTTTAATACATTCTGCTGTCTGCTTCCATTTTATGGGAGAGTTCATCCCATTCACATTCATTAGACCTGGAGGAGAGCACAGCCCAGCTTTGGCGCATGGCTTAGCTGGGACTTGTGCATATTTCAAGGCATGGAATCACAGGCAGCAGCTGAGGTTTTCTGATTTCTCAACTCACAAACACCAAAGACAGCTTGAAAAGGCAGGGAAAAAGCTCTTTCACCTGGTAGAGAGGGGTGTGATGTCAGAAACTGGCCCCGGGGTGGCAGAAGCCACTGTGGCACAGCATCTGATTTTGGAGCCCTCAGGCTTGAGACCCTGAGAGATTCAAGCAGCATATCTGGGTCTCAATCCTGAGTGAAGGTCTGGGGGTTAGTAGGTGTGCTGGCATGGCAGAGTTGGTGGAGGTTCTGGAGAAGGAATTGTACTTACAGATCCTGGACAGAAAAGAGTGCTTGGGGTTGCTCCCAGACCAGAGTGCAGGCCAGGGAAGGAGTAACTTCTCTACCTTAATTGTTTCACCTTTAAGGAACTGAGAACTTACAGGTCCCTAGAGTATACCCTGCATTTGACAAAGGACTCATAAGTCAAGTTAATTGGCTGGGGAAATGCCCAAAAAAAGGGGGAAAAAATAAGACTATAGAAGGTCACTTTCTGGGTAAAAAGGTATTTTCTTCCATCCATTCAGATGAGGAAGAAGAAAGCATACCATGAGAGGAAGACATGAAAGTCAAAGCTTCTACAACAAAAACCTCCCAAAAAAGTATGAAATGGTCTCAGGCCATGAAAGAGCTCAAAAAGGATTTTGAAAGTCAAGTAAGAGAGGTAGAGGAAATGAGAACAATGCAAGAAAATCATGAAAAGTGAGTAACAGCTTGCTAAAGGAGACCCAAAAAAAAGTGTTGAAGAAAATAACACCTTTAAAAATAGACTAACCCAAATGACAAAAGAGATCCAAAGAGCCAATGAAGAGAAGAATGCTTTAAAAAGGAGAATTACCCAATTGGAAAAGGAGGTTCAAAAGCTCATTGAAGGAAACAATTCTTTAAAAATTAGAATACAGCAGATGGAAGTTAATGACTTTATGAGAAACCAAGAAATTATAAAACAAAACCAAAAGAATGAAAAAAAAATGGTAGACATTGTGAAATATCTCACTGGACAAACAACTGGACTGGAAAACAGATCCAGGAGAGATAATTTAAAAATTATTGGTCTTTAATTTGAACACATCAAAAAAAGAGTCTAGACAGCATCTTCCAAGAAATTATCAAGGAAAAGGACCCTGATATCCTAGAATTAGAGAGTAGAATGGAAATGGAAAGAATGCTCTGATCACCTCCCAAAAGAGATGCCAAAGGGAAAACTCCTAGAATATTGCAGGCAAATTCCAGAGTTCCCAGGTCAAGGAGAAAATATTACAAGCAGGCAGAAAGAAATGATTCAAGCATTGTGGAAATACAATCAGAATAATACAAGGTTTAGCAGCTTCTATACTAAGGAATCAAAGGGTATGTAATATGATATTCCAGAGGTCATAGGAGCTAGTATCAAAACCAAGAATCACCTACACAGTAAAACTGAGTACAATTCTTCAGGGATAAAAATATAATTTCAATGAAATAAATTACTTCCAAACATTCATGTTGAAAAGAACAGAGCTGAATAGAAAATTTGACTTTTAAATACCACAATCAGGAGAAACAAGAAAAGGTAAACCAAAAAGAGAAGGCTTAAGGAACTCATTTAGGCTGAACAGTTTACATTCCTACATGGAAAAATGTTATTTCTAATTCAAGAGATCTTGTTCAGTATTAAGGTAATTAGAGGAGATATATATATATATATATATATAGTAGGTGTGTATGGGTGTGTATGAATGTGAACATTATATATGTGTAGGGCATATGTACATGTGTGTATGTGTGTATATATAGATGTACATATACATATATCTGTACATATTGCATAGACAGAGGGCACAGGGTGAGCTGAATATGAAGAGAAAATACTTAAAAAAAATAAAATTTGCTGTTGAATGGAAAGTACTAGGAGGAAGAGAAAGGGAGAGGTAGAATGTAGCAAATCATCTCACATACAGGAGGGAAGAAAGAGTTTCCACAATAGAGAGGAAGCGGGGGGGCACGAAAAGAAATTGAGCCCTACTCACATGGGACTTGGCTTAAGGAGGGAATATCACACACTCAATTGGATATGGAAATCTTTTTTACCCTGCAGGAAGGCAAGGGGAAAAGAGATAGGAGAGGAAAAATAATAGAAGGGACAACATATTAAAGAAAGGGATAATCAGAAGAAAACACTGTTGTGGGAGGACAGGTCAGGGAATAGAATGATATAAATGAAGGGTAGGATAGCAAAGAGGGAGATGTGGTTAGTCTTTTACAACATAACTATTATGGTACTGCTTTGCATGGTTACACATGTATGACCTATACTGAATTGTTTGTTTTGTCAGTGAGGTTGGGTGGGGAGGGAGGGAGAGAATATGAAACTCAAAGCTCTACAAATGAATGTTAAAAATTGTTTTAGTATGCAACTAGAAATTAAGTTATACAGGCAATGGAGTATAGAAATCTATTTTTCCTTGCAGGAAAAGAGAGGGGAAGGGAAAAGAAGAAGGGTGGGTAATAGAAGGGAGGACACAATGGAGGAAGGGGTGGGTGGGGTGCATGTCGTCCTGGGGTGGGAAGTGGAGGGAGATGGGGAGAAATTTTGAATTCAAATTCTTGTGGAAGTGAACGTTAAGAATTGAAAAAAAATTATATATGAAAAAAAGAACACACCCCACCTCCAATTTTAAAAGATAAGTCATAGAACAGTATATAATTAACAATTGTATATTGTGTTTAAATATATTTTTAGTTCTTGAATAATTTAATCATGGGACAGCCAAGAAAGAAGAATTTAAAAACACTTTCCTTAAGACCTTAGAAAATCTTTTCCTGAATGAGTAAATATAACAAAACATTTAATTAGTAGCAACCTACCTTCTCTGAGCAGTAACTTACTATGAAGGAATAACTGAAGGACTGGAGACAAGTAACCCAATAACCAAGTGAAATTAATTGGATCTCTGAGACACTATTCCTAAAATGCCAAAATGTTACTTTCTATATCCTCAGAACTCCAACTTTAAATTGCTCAGGGACTAAAGAAATCCCCAAGAGCATGAGAAGTTATAAATAAAGTAATTTTAATAGTGAGTCCAAAGGAGTTTATTTTAAGGTAGGCAAGGTATAGTGAATATAATCATGGAATTATCAGGCATATTTGTTTCAGAATGATGCATAATTTTCATTTTTTGGACAGGACACATTGATACAGACTGTTTATACACTTAATGACATTTTCAATTTGTCTGAGCAGTCTGAAAATTGGATACCAATCTATCTCATGGCTACTATTAATTCTAGTAATGTTGCATATGATAAAATTATTGTGCAGCCATGGGACATATTCACAGTGGTTTCTAACTCTCCCTTTCCAATAGCTGTGCTCCATCATGAATTATCCTAGTTTCTTGTGGAACCTGGGCCTGTGAGTCCATAAGCAAGGTTAATTAGCATGGTTGCATTTTTAATCCAACATTTAATACCATCAGCAAACATATTCTTCTATTTTATCTCTTTAAGCAAAAACAATGTGAACAGAAGCTTCCTGACAACTAAACATGCTCTTCTACTTTGAAGATTGCAGTAGCTGTCTCTGGTCCCAAGTAGCTTAGGAATTGAGGTAAGAAATATTGATTTTTTTTTTTTTAAGAAAATGTTGAGTTAAAACAAAATCAAATCCCTTATACAACATTCTTGAATGAGTGGTCAATTACCCTCTACTTTAAACTTTTGATGATGGGGAATGCATTATTCATAGAGGCAGTTCATCCCATTTCCAGTAACTCTAATAATAAGAACTATTATTATTTTTAATAACAATACCTAATAGTACTATATATGATAATACAATTTGCACAGTATTACTGTGATGAAGATTTCATCATTCCCAGGGGATCTTCTCTCCAAACTGTCTTTTTTTAAAAAAAATTTATTTTATTTTCAGTTCAAGGAACCCAAAAAGCATTTCCAAAACATAATACAATAAAAAATCAAAGATGATTGCACATGAAACTGCAAATCTGTCACGTACAATTTGCTATTCCCTCCAAATATACAACAAAATTATCATGTCCATATTTTTCCTTTGTTTCCTTTTCTCCTGCTCCAGAGATAGCTACTTCACACACACACAAACACACACATATATACACACATATACACATACACATAAATATGTCATTCAAAACATACTTTTATTTATCAGTTCTTGTTCTGGGTGCAGATAGTATCTCTCTTCATATGTCCCGTCAAAATGACTTAGTCACTCAAGTTGTTCTTAAAACAACATGACTTTTACTGTATACAATGTTCTTTCAATTCTGCTCACTTCACTCTTCATTATCTCATGCAAGTCTTTCCATCCCTTTATGGCATAGTACTATTCCATCACAACTATACAACACAACTTATTCAGCCATTCACCAATAGTTTCTTCATCTATAAAATAAAGGATTTAGCTAGACCACAACCAGGGTCCCTTCCAGGTGTCGATGTATAATCATATGCATAGTCAGTTTGAGTGGAACATAGGGAATATATAGAGGGAGTACCATGAAATGAGATAGCACATGTAGAGAGGTAAGAAAACCAGGTGACAGAATGGAGTAAGGACTTTTAGAAAGATGTGTGGATTGAAATGGGGTAGTGGGAGAATATGGGGGAACACTTTAAGGGGTGGGTGAAGTGGGGTGGGAGAGTAGGAGGAAAAGATAAGGTAAAAATAATATGGTAAAAAGAAGGGTTGAGAAAGAAAATAGTGAATACAAAGAAGATAGAGGGAAATTCATAAATAATGATTATAACTTTGAATGTGAATGGGATGTTTATAGCAGCTCTCTTTGTGGTAGCACAGACCCGGAAATTTCAGGGCTACTTATCTGAGTTCCCCAACCAAATTCGGTGATCAGTTATTTCAGTTGTGTCTGACTCTTTGTGAGACCATTTGGGGTTTTCTCGCCAAAGACACTGAAGAAGGTTCCTTCTCGAGATCATTTTACAAATGAGAAAGCTGAGGCAAACAGCATTAAGTGACTTGCCATGAGTTACATAGCTAGTCTGAAGTCGTAGTTCCTAAAGCCAGATTTAAACTCAGTCCTCTGCCTCAGCACTATCGAGGGAGGTAATAAGTAAAAAAGATAGAATTTGAACCCAGCTCTTCTAACTCTATAAACAATTTTTGCTCCTTGCTACTCAGCATCCCCTGAAGTGTATAGTAGATATCTTTAGTGGAGAGCCATGATCCGAATCCAGGTTTTTTTGAATCCTTGTTAAGCATTCTTTCCAGAATAGCAAATTGTCCCTGTTTTAGGAAATTTCTCCTTATTTTACACTCTAGGGAAATGAGCACTGGACATGGTGCTAATAAACCTGGGTTTGAATCTGGACTGTAACACTAATCAAACTAACATAAATTTTTCAAAAACACAAATAGTTGCATCTATTTGATTTCCAGAAAAATTTATATTGGCATCCTTTTCAACATTTCTTCAAGATAAAAAAGAGTTTTTGTATAAACTCAAAGGAGTACCATTAAGAAACAGGGCAAATTTTAGGAATATGATATTACAGTCAAGGTAATTATTACTAATCATGTAACCTTGAGCAATTCAATTAATTTCTTGATTTCTCAATATTTTCATAGGTAGAATAGGAATAATAACACTTCTGAAGCCCATATCATGAGAATGTTTATGAAGTAAACACTCTAAAATGGTACAAGTTTTGGGATTGTTGTGGTTTGGTTTGGTTTGGTTTGGTTTTTTTGAGAAAAATGATCAGCTTGATTTTTTTCTGTCACCTAGAGTGAATCCAAGGTACACTATCACAGAGTTATTTTGAATAGATTCATAGGATAATGGTTTTAAACTCCCAAAGAGCTCCATGGGTTCAGTGGTTCAAACTGATGACCCCAGAAAGTGCAGGCAAAGTCAAGGAAATTCTCCCTTGATTGGACTCCCAGTATCTTCCTTTTCTTATCTTCTGAATGACTAGGGGCAAAAATGGACTTTTTTCAGGTATTTTCTCTCCTGTTTTAAAGGCATTTGCAAGCCCCTTCTTTGTTTTTCTACTTAGGACTTTACCCAGGGTAAAAAAAGGATCACATGTAAAAATTCGATCATCCTTGACAGACTGATGGGAGTCAGGTTTAAGATTGTTTGTATTTCACAATTGAATGATAAAAGAGAACCAGAAAGGATATTAGATTCCATGAAGTACAAGTCAATGATTTTGCAGAGGGAGATACCTAGGGAAGGCAATGACTGAATCAAAGTCATGAGGTACTCAGTAGGAGATTTAAAGTCCCCCTTAAACCAATTTGTGTCCGTATGTTGCTGGAAAATTTCATTATTGACCATAGTTAGGATTGCATTAACTCAGATTCCTTCAGCACTAAATTTTATTTCTGTTTACCAAGCACATTCATAAGTTTATGTGAAGTATAGCATCAAAGTAGCACCCTACTCTTCAGATGAGGTGACTGAGACTGAAAAGAGATACAGTTACTATGAGAGGTAGCAGAGGGCAGTAGAGAGCACGATGGATTAGTAATCAAGAAGATCTGGGTTCAGATCTCTTCCCAGACTCAACCATTGTGTGATCTTGGTGAGGAACATAACAACTTTCTAAGCTTCTTTATCTATAAATGGAGATAACATCAACCTCACAGAATTGTTTGAAAGATCAAATTAGGTAAAATATTTTGTAAACCTTAAAGTGTGATATAAATATTACATAGTCATGGTAATATCAGTAACAGTGACAAGAGTAAAGTAAGAGTCTCTAAGGCTTTTTTCCTTCTTTATTTCATCCCTTCTTTTTTCTTTCTTTCTTAATTTACTTCTCACTTTCTCTCCTAGATTTCTCTCTTCCTTTTTTTCTTCCTTCACTCTTTCCATCTTCTACTTCCTGCTTCCTTGAATTCTTTCTGTCCTTCTTTCTCTTTTCCTTCTTTCCTCCCTTCCTTCTTCTTTTCCCTTCTTCCTCCTTTTCTCCCATTCTCTTTCTCCCTCTCCATCTCTCTTCCTCTCCTTCCCTTTTTCCCTCTATTCCTTCCTTTCTTTCTTAGACATAAAAGAACTCTCAAAGGAAAAAAACTGGGGACTAGATGAACTCACAAGTTACTTCTATCAGCTATTCAAACAATTCATCCCAACCTTACACAAATTGTTTGCAAAAATAGCAAAAGGATGGATCCTACCAAATTTTTTATGTGACACAAATAATGTGGAGGGAGAAATGATAGGAACTGTATGGATATTGTTGTTGTGTTCATCCTTTGTTTTCAAAGAAGACCATGACATCAGAGAAATGATGATATGACTTGCATTTGACTTTGTTTTGAGTGAGAGAGGACTGTGCCAGGTCACTAGCCTCACTTTCTCTTCCTGAGTCATCTGGATCCACTGACCAGATATTCATCAAGATGACTGGAGAAGTTCAGGATGCAATGGGAGACCTTGGCCTTTATAGGCTACGGCCTTTCAGGTACTCGCTTAAGAGGGAGATGATGCCCATTCAGTGAACAGGGCTCTTTAAGAAGGAGTCAGGGAATGACCCCTTTAATAAGCAAAAGAAAGAAATAACTACGTATAGCTGGAAGGGAAAGGGAAACACTTACTATTGATAACCACTCTAACCCAGGAGGGTGCAGAAAACTGTCGTTAAGTGAAGCTTGGGTAGAACCTATTGTTGTCCAATCTATGGTCTTCAGAGTGCACTGAGTTTAAGGTTTTGGGAAAGACAAGAAAGACAGAAAGAAAGACAACCACAGGACAACCCCAGAGTCCTCTCTTTCCCAGCTCGAGTCTTCCCCACGCATCATTGTTCATCACAGATGGTAGATATATAGCCCATGGTGGGAGTAGGTGGATAGGGATGGGAATCATTATTTTCTGTGGGCTAGGTCCTGTTTTCATTGACTTCTAAATAAAAAAAACACTCATCTTTTAAACTTTGCGAAGCTATGAACTTATTAGTAGAACAGATAGCTAGTCTTGAAAAATGAATGGAAAGTTCAGTTCTCATAGGAAAGGCGATGCCTCTATAATAGACCTATATCATATTATTTCTCTTCTTAGGGAGTCCATGCCCTCATATGGTCTCTGTCAGAAGTTCTTAATCTAAAAGTGTGTGTGTGTGTGTGTGTGTGAACAACTCTTTTGACAGCTTGGTAAAGACTATGAACTTCTCAGAATGATGTGTTTAAATTCATAAAATAAAATAAAATACATAGGAAATCAATTATATTGAAATGTAGTTATAAAAAAATTAAGATATAAACAAACATTCTGAGCCCTCACATTAAAAACCTCTGGTGTTCATTGCATGTAAGAGAATATGAGCAGATATTGGCTATTTGCCTGTCTGACACCCCCAAAATCTTGTCTCCCTTCCCTAGCAGAGTTCAAACAACAAGGTGATATAAGTTCATAAACTGAAGGATTGTGTAGGATCCTTTGTAAGAAGAGAGCCAACAAAGAGGGAAAATGGCAGTGATTGATTTGGACCTGTCATGAATCCTTTCTGTGTGTTGAACATTTCTTTATCTGCTTCTAGAAGTCCTCTAATTGGGAGAAGGACATAAAGAAAGGAAAAAGGATGTTTGAACGGAAAAGGGGATTTTTGAGGGAAGAGCCAGTGTAGAACACTAAGGAGGTGAGGGCAAGGAGAAGAATGATTTAGACCTGGAAGGGATATCAACTAGCCAAAATTTCTAATTTACCAATGGTCACACAACTGATTGGATGTAAAGGAAATGAAGAGACAAGGCTGACTCTGAGATTACAAACTGTGTGACTAGAGAGATGAGGAAGCTCTCAACAGAAAAAGGGGGAGAAGGGTGAGTTAGGGAGGACAAATAGTGAGTCCTGTTATTTAACAAAGAACTCTACATTCACTGTGATGATGGAGGAGGAAGGACAAGAAATGGAAGGATATAAAAATTAACAAATGAATAAGCATTTATGAAGTAGTTACCCATGTGACAGGACCTATTCTAAGTTATGGAAACAAATACAAATTAGACTGACCTCTAGAACCTTATACTCTAATACAAGAGGATATATAAAATGGTGACTACAAGTTGTAGAGGGCAATGAACACAGAAGTGTGGTTTGGAAACAGTTGACTTGGGGGTCTGATTCTGGAAAAGAAAAGACAAAAATTTACCAGTTAGAGCCCAGGGGCCTAATAGCAGAGCCCGTGTTCTGATGGGAGGACATTAGTGAGATGAGCCTGAGTGGAAGAGGGAGAAACAGTTTGGAAAATAGTTAATATATGAGCCCTGTCAATGATACGCTAATAAAAAATCTAATTAGAGAAATAACTTTTGATACCAAAACAAAAATAAATAGCCCCATTATACAAAACAGAATGGAGTAAGTCTCATAGCAGAAAATAGGAAGTTATCATTATCAGAGGTACAGATAAAAAATAGTCTTTCAGAACCACAACACATTACTGTACGTTGGAGGGCAGTGGGTGGGAAACCAGAGAAATCTTCATTGAAAAACCAGTATGTGAACTAAGCTGGAAAGGACAAATAGGATTTAGAAAGGAAAGAATGAAGACAGAAGACAGGAGAGTGCAGGGATTGGGGAGAGAATGTTCCAAAAGGAGGGAACAGCATGAGCAAAGATTCAGATGGGAGAAGGTAGAGGTCCCCAAATCCAGAAACAGCAATCCAGTCATTTCTTTTTCCTGGAGATTAGGACATATAAAGGTAGATAGTCAAATGTATGCTCCTGAAGAGCAAGAATTACTTCATTTCTTTCTTATTTCAAGCAGCTAGCATAGGGCCTTGCATACAGTATTTTAAAAAGCCCTATTGAAGTGAATCTAAAGGAACTGAGTCAGGCTGTAGGAGATGATGATAAAAAGAAAGGTTTTGGGAGAGGGGGATTTAGAACTCAAAAGCTTGTAAAAACAAATCCTAAAATATATCTTTATATGTAACTGGAAAAAATGCTATTTAATTAATTGATTAATTAAAAGAAAGGTTTGGCTTTAGGTTAAAGAAGGTCTTCAATGCCTGACTTTATTCAGAAAGCAAAAGAATACCATTGAGAGTTTATGAAGTGGGATGGGATTAGGGTAGAAGCAATAAATATGATTCTCAATTGCAATTATGCCTACGGTAAGTTGGGTAGAATAAAGACAGATGTGATTGTGAAAAATGGAAGCAGAATTCACAGATAATCATAAACTGAGTCACAGAGAAGGAAGTAATAAATTGAGCATACACAAAATGAATGCCAAAAATGCCTTGGGTGTTTAAAGCCATTAACATGACTGGTCATACAGGTGGACAAGGTTGAGGTAAAGTACATTAACTTCTGGTCCTATTAACAAACTAAATCTTGACTTCTCCTTTCTCTTTACAGAAACAACTTCCCTAAAGAGATGATGGGGAATTCTTTCCAAGTGTTCTTAACACTCTCTTGACTGCCATCCCTTAATGGCAATGATGAAAAGATCCAAGACCTGAAGAATGGTGAAGCTGTATTACCCACTGGAAGCAAATACATATGCAACCGCAAGGCTCTTATACATACAAAGGACCCATATGTGACCAGTCATCTTCTAAAACCAAAATTATACATTCTTCCCTCCTAAATCACCTCTTCTCCCCTTCCTCTCTAATCACAAGCATCTAGTAATATATAGTAGTGGCCATCTACCAGTAATAAGCAAGTAAAATTGGAGAAAATTTGAAAGCACCTAAACATTTGGCAAGATGATGGGGGGGAGTCAGTATTTGTTTTACAATTTTACTACATTTATAGGAGGGTTAGTACTTTGAACTAAGGTAGCGTCAGGTAAAACACAGCAATCATCTTACAGAGTTAAATTGTAGCCTAGAATTATCCTCAAATTTCAGATAAAAATCATTTGCATAACTTTAAATGAAGATATGGAATGCGACCAGAAGGGTCCTTCCTGTTTTCTACAGCTACTTAATAGAGCCTTGGAGCTTTGAGTTTACCTTGTACTTACCTTTGAATTTATCCTGTGCTTCTCAAAGTAGCTAATGCTAAAAATAAGAGAGACGAGAGAATGAATAGGGCAAATCAGACTGTTGTTCTGGAATTCATTCTGCTGGGCCTTTCTAAGCATCACAATGTTGAGATTGTTCTCTTTGTGTTATGCCTGGGGATATATCTGATCATTTTACTAGGGAACTCTTCTCTCATTGTACTGAGTATTCTGGATTCCAACCTTCACACCCCCATGTATTTCTTCCTTAGCAACCTCTCCTTCATGGACATCTTTGGTACATCCTCCTTTGTTCCCCTAATGTTGATCAATTTCCTATCAGTCAGAAAAACCATCTCTTTCCCAGGATGTGCATTACAAATGTACCTAACTCTTGCCTTGGGAACCACAGAGTCTGTTCTTTTGGCCATGATGGCCTATGACCGGTATGTGGCCATCTGTAATCCCCTGAGATATACCATCATCATGAACATGAGAGTCTGTGTACAGCTGGCAGCAGTGAGTTGGATAGTTGGGAGTGTAAATTCATTAATGCAAACGATCCTTGCCTTGAGGCTTTCCTTCTGTGGAAATAATATCATTGATCATTTTTTTTGTGAAATCCTGGCTGTCCTGAAACTGGCCTGTGTGGACATTTCCTTCAATGCTTTTGTCATGATGGGAGCAGTCACACTGGTGTCACTAACTCCAGCGCTGCTCATTTTCATCTCTTATGTGTTTATCCTTGCCACCATTCTGAGAGTCAACTCAGCTGAAGGAAGGAAGAAAGCCTTTTCTACCTGTTCAGCACATCTGGCTGTGGTCATCATATTCTTTGGAACTATACTATTCATGTACTTTAAACCCAACGTAAAAGACCCAGATTCAGACAAACTGATTGCCTTATTCTATGGCGCAGTTACCTCCATGCTAAATCCCATCATCTACAGTCTGAGGAATAAGGAAGTGAAGGCAGCAGTGCAAAAGATTGTATTCTCCAATAGAACATGAAGCATGTACCATTATTTTCATTTTTGACATTAAATACACAAAATTATACAAAATATATTCAGGAATCAATGACATTATGACTTAATAGCCTTCCTTTTGTTAGTCTATGAACTCAAAAATTTAGTTTTTAAAATACTACTTTGAACTCTGTGATCCTCAGTTCACTGATATAGATTGTATATATTCACAGAAATAGATTTTCACAATGAAATAGAAATCTCCTTCTTGGAAGGCATGTGTGTGTGTATACACAGATATGCATATGTGTGGATATACATATACGTACATACGTATATGTATATGTGTATATGTATGAATGCGTGTATTGTTCAGTTCTGACTCATCAAGACCCCATTTGGGTTTTCTTGACAAATTTAATGAAGTTGTTTGCCATTTTATTTTCCACCCCATTTTACAGATGAGGAAACTGAGGCAAACCGGTTTAAGTGCTTTGCCCAAGGTCACACAACTAGAAAGTATCTGAAATCAGATTTGAGCTAGCAAAAATGAGTCTTCCTGTCTCCAGGTCCACTACCCCACCTAGCTGCCCCACATACATAGGTGGAGATATAGAAAATATACGTCAGGGATCAGCCTATACCAATATGTTTCCTTTATTCTTAAGGCATCAAACATTTGAAGAGTTGTGATAGAAAAGAAAAATGAGAATAATTTTACTTGACCCCCGGGAGCAGAACCAAGAAGATAGAGGTAGCCAAGACATAGACTGTCACTCAATATAAGGAAAACTTCCCCCATTACTGGAGCTATCCAAAAATCAAATAGTCTGAACAGAGAGGTAATGAGTTCTTCTCTACATGCCATTAAGCCAAATCTAGATCAACCCTTTTGGGAGAAGTTGCAGAGATTCTGAGTGAGGCGAAAACAAATTAGATGACATTTAGAATAATTTTCAATGTGGGGATTTTGTGGTTTTCTTATACAAAGGGATGTGCTAGTAAATGTTTATCAACTGGCTCCAAAAAAAAAGCCAGCAAACAAAATAAGCATTCAGGTTTAAGCTACATTAGTAAAGCTTTGACCATCACTTTCTTAAGCCTAGATAGCCAACAAAACTACAAATTATAGTATTTTATAGTATTTTGCTGATTTCCCAGGTGTAAATCCTCACACTGAAAATCTTATCATTAACTCTTGTAAGCTGGTACAAACTAACTCCAGCATACCCTTGCTTATACCTTACATGCCCATCTCCTCTTCAGGTCAGACATTGCCTCAGTGGTATCCTTTACACCACATTTTGCAGTAAACACAGAAAATGTACTTCAACTCCTTATGAACATCATGTTCAAGTTCCATTGACCTTTTGACCATTTATAACTTGATTCTTCCAAGAGTGTGACGCTTCAGGAATTCCATAGATTGATAGGTTTGTTTTTGAGTGTCAAATACTTAAAATAAATATCAGACCTGTCTGCAAAGATATTTAAAAGAAAGGAAGGAGATTATGGGCCAAATACCTTTTTCATGTGAAAATTGGTTAAAAATGTGTCCACGAACAAGTTGTATATTCATATCCTATCACATCTGCTTCTATAATTTAAGGCAATCTCCTCCAGACAAATGGAGAATCACAGATTCATAGAAATTGAGGGTTGGGAAATGTCTCAATAGTTACACAGTCCAAAATTGATGTGAAAGTAATTCCCACAAAAACACATCTGAGAGTAGATTCTTCATCTAGAAGTAACTAGGGTTCACGGCAGATAGAGTTTTGGGCCTGAAGTCAGGAAGATATATCTTCCTGAGTTCACATCTGATTTCAGATATTTAACACCAGTGTGATTCTGATAAAGTCACTTAATTGTGCCTCAGTTTCCTCATCTGTAAAATGAGTTGGAGAAGAAAATGACAAAACACTTCATTTCTTTGCCAAGAAAACCTTAAATGGGGTCATGAAGAGTCAGAAATGATTTAACTCAACAGCAATAGTCAACTAATCTTTACTCAAAGACTAACAAAGAGAAGGAAAAGAGTACCTCTTGAGCCAGTCAATGTCCCTTTTGTACAGATCTAATTAATTCTTGAAAGGGATGCATCCCACTACCACAACCACTCAGTCTATCCTTCCAGCCTCACTGAATATAACCCCACTTGCACTCTGCAGTTCAGTTAAGCTTATCTTCTCTCTTTTCCTTGTATACAATGCTTCAACTCCAACTTTTGGTCTACCAGTTGTACACAACTTAAATAAATTCCTTCATTATTTCCACCTCACAGTCCCTTTCTTCCCTTAAGATGCAACCCAAGTACCAACTTCTACCTGAATTATTTCCTGATTCCTCCCAATTACTAGTGTCTTCCTACTCAAACTATCTTGTTTTTAACTTTTGTATATACTTGTATTTGCACACTTTATGTATGTCCTTTACATATATAGAGAGAGGTATTTGTTTTCTCCCCCATTTGGATGCCTGCATTGCAAATAGATACTCATCTATTGATAAAGACATTTAACAAAAGCTTTTTGATTGATCCAGTATCCCTGATGATCAGTTAAAGTGAGTCCCACAGACCTCACTTGACATTGAATACTAATGGCCATGAAGCATTTGGGACATTACCATTTGGTAATAAAAGAGGTGACTTTGGAAAAAAACATGTTAAAGTAGTCCTCCTTTATTTCCACCTTCTCCAGTATTATTTCCACCACTACCGCCACCCCAAGGTTTGATTTCCAACAACCCAAACAAAATAAATAGTTTAACATTATGCAAGAAGAAGCAGTAAATTCTCCACAGGGTCACAGGAAACATATTAAAGAATCAAGGTATTGAGCACTCTCCTATAAATCCACACCTCAGAAGATGTTCCTGTACCATTTATCCCTAAGATAACTTCAAATAAAAAATTCTTCATCTTCAGTCTCCCATTTAAAGATCACTTTATCATCCTATGGGATAAGAGCACTGAACTCAGAATCTCAGAACCTGAGTGCAAAATTCAGATCTACTTAATACCTATGTGACTTTGGAGAAGTCACTCAACCCTTCTGGGCTTCAATGTTTTGATCTGCATAAGGAATGTGTGGGACTAGATGGTCTTTAAAGAACCTTACAGGGGCAGAGCCAAGATGGAGGAGTAGAAAGACACGTATACTCTGGTGGTGGTGCTTTCTCAATAGCCCATAAAATATGTGTAAAAAATGACTCTCAACATATTCTAGAGAAGCAGAAGCCACAGAACAACAGATTGAACGAGGTTTCTAGCCAAAGGTGACCTGGAAGGCTGATAGGAAAGGTCTATACCACTACATAGACCATTGAATTAGTCATTCAATGATATAGAGGACTTTCAAGCAGTCTTGGTGAAAAGACTAGAACTGAAGAGAAAATATGATGTTCAAACACAAGAAGCAAGTGAAGCATGAAAAGGAAAACAGGAAAGAGAAACCATAAAGCACATTCTAAAGCTGAACTGTTTACATGACTACGGGGACTCTTGAGACTTTTCCCAGTATTTGGGTAGATGGAGGGATTACACACACAGAGAGAGAGAGAGAGAGAGAGAGAGAGAGAGTACAGGTTGAGCTGAATCAGAAGAGATGATATCCATAAAAAAATAAAAATAAAATAAAATAATCAATGAGTTAGAGAGGAAAATATTGGGAGGAGAAAAGGAGAAATGGAATGGGGCAGGCTATTACTCATAAAGAGATAAGAAAAATCTTGTTCAATGGAGGAGAAAAGGGAGGAGGTGAGGGGAAAAATGAAGCTTACTCTCTTCACATATGGCTTAAGGAGGGAATAACATGCTCACTAAATTTAGTATGAAAATCTGTCTTACACTACAAGAAAGTGGGGGAGAAGGGGACAAGCAGAATTAGGGGGATGATAGAAGAGAGGGCAAATGGGAGAAGGGAGTAAGTAGAAGCAAATACTTTTGGGAAGGGGCAAGGTCAAATGAGAGAATAGGAAAAAAAGGGGAGGACAGGGGAGGACAGAGGGCAATATAGTTAGTCTTACACAACATGACTATTATGAAAGTCTTTCGCAAAATGACACATATATAGCTTGAATGGAATTGCTTGTCTTCCCAGTGGGGACCGGTGGGGAGGGAAGAAGGGAAATAAGTTGGAATTCAAAGTAGTAGAAAAGAATGTTGAGAATTGTTATTACATGTAACTGGGAAATAAGAAATACAGGTAATGAGGTATAGAAATTTATCTTGCCCTACAAGAAAAGAGAGAAGATGTGGATAAGGGAAGGCTGGGGAGTGATAGAAGGTAGGATTCAATGAGGAAGTAGTAAACTGAATTCAAGGTTTTATGGGGTGGGGGAGGGGAAAGATGAGGATAAAAATTGGAACTCGAAATTTTGTGGAAATGAGTGTTGAAATCTAAAAATAAATAAATTAATTAAAAAGTAAAAAGAAAAAAAATGAAGTATCTTACAGTTTTATATTCGTGATTCTATGTATTTCATATATATATGTGTGTGTGTGTGTGTGTGTGTGTGTGTGTGTGTGTGTGTGTGTGTGTGTGTGATCTGGGTCTTTCTGATATGGATGGATCAGGAAAAGAAAGTGAGATTGGTGACCTTGCACAGCCCTCCTTACTGAAATCAAAGTCAACTGCAAGTCATGTAGTCACCTTGATATCATGATCCTCTTCGAGAACAAAGGATGAACACAACTTATGAGTGCGTAAAATCTCCTCTCCTCCCCTATCCTCTCCTGTCCGCTCCTTGCCTCTTCTCTTCTCCAGTGTTCTACACAGGAAAAGGTAAACACCATGGCCAACTGCTGCCTTTTTTCCTTTGGGTTTACTGGCTACATTTCCTGCTCAAAGATCAGACCTTAAACCCAATTCACTCTGGAGCTCATACCCTGGATAAGTCCCCATCCACCTAGCACAGAATGAAAGTAATTACTAAATAGTAATTGTTTGCTTCCTTTTACCCAGGAACTTTCAGGGTCTTCCCCAATCAGTTTGATTTAGTTTTTATTAAAGGGGCCATCCTTTGAATAAATACTACTTAAAGAAGCTTATTCATTAAATGGGTGGATCTCACACTAAGTGAGAATGTGATAAGACTTTAGTCTGAAAGGGCCAGGTTCTCACACTGCATAGTGGGCCATCTCTGGATGACTCAGGAGAAGAAAGTGAAACTAGTGACCTTGAACAGCCCTCCTTCACTCAAATTAAAGTCAAGGGCAAGTCATGTCATCATCCTGATGTCATGGTCCTCTTCGAGAACAAAGGACAAACACAACAAGAGCGACAACAACCTTTCTAATACTCGATTTCTTATGAATATATTCATATACTATAAGGCACTTACAAAACCCAGCAACAATTTATTACCCTCTCATCTTACTCATACAGATGAATAGAGTATATACCATTATGAATTAGTAAAAACTAAGAATTAAGTTCTTAGTATTGCAAGGCAAATGTTCACCATTGATGGATAGGAAAAATTGGAATGGTAAGCCAACTTGAGAGCATGTCATACAAGGTCTGGTGGAGGAAAGTGAAAATCTTTAACTTGGAGAAGGAAATAAGGACATGATAGCTATTAACTCTTGGAAGAGCAGTCATGGTAAAGTGACATTAGGCTCATTGTGATTGTACCATGGGCTCAATGTAAGGGAAAACTTCCCAATAATTAATGATATTCAAAGAAAAATAAAGAATTCTTTTTGGAGGCAATGAGTTTTCCCTCCCTAGAGTTATTCAAGTAAAAACTGGGTGACCACTTGTCAGTACTACTAGAGAGAAAATTTCTCTTCAAGTATGATTTGGACTAGAGGGCCTCTGAGCTACTTGGAATTCTGAGATTTGGGGATGCCATGAAAAACAAAAAGCAAAAAGTCTCCACCTTCATGTTTACAACATAACAACAAGTAGAGCATTTTTGTCCAGAGATGTCCACATAGATGACAGGGTAGATCCATGTATTGTCAGAACTAGTAAAGCATTTGGGAGGCTCCAAAGAAAGTGAGAGAGAAGAGGTATTAGGCTGCCTATCAAACTGAAGTTCTACACAGACATTATGTTGACTTTATTGCTGTGAAACCTAGACAATCTACCAATGCCATGCCAGAAAATTGGAACACTTCCATTTGAATTATCTTGGGAAGATCACCTAGAAAGATTAAATACCAGTCACTGAGGTCCTCTCTAGAGCTGAACTGCCAAACATTACAACTTTACTACAGGTAGCACAATTCTGATTGGCTAGCCATGTAGCCCTAATGCCAAATGAACATTTATCTAAATGATTGTTTTATGGAGAGTTCACACAAGGCAAGAACTCACACAGAGGTCAGAAGAAGCAGTACAAGAACACACTTAAGACCTCTCTGAAAAACTTTAGTATCAATTGTTAGACATGGAAGACACTAGCACAGGACCACCCAACATGGCATTCCTGCATCAAGGAAGGTGCTGTGCTCTACAAGCAAAGCAGAATCACAGCAGCACAAAGGAGATATGAGATGCACAAATCTACAGATATCTACATCCAAAATGTTCAAATGGACTGTTTGTACACAACCTGTGGGAGAGCTTTCTGTGCTCTTATTGGACTGATCAGCCACAACTGAACACACTGTACCTTGGCCCCAACATTATGATGTCTCTGGTCTTCTTTGATTTTGTCCTTTAAAAGTTAATTTAATGGCATCATTCTTGATATCTATCCCAGGTGTATGTTATGGTGATTACCTTAGACAAATACAGTTCTTTTCAATATAATAATGTCGGAGATGATGAATATAGTTAAGACCAAGCAACTAGCTCAGTCACTGCTCCTATTTTCTCATTACAGCTATAATGATCATTTTCAAAGAGAGTTAGAGCTGTGTCAATGATCCTTAACACTAACATCGCTGGAATTATTAAATGGCATTCACAAAGAGACTGAGAAATTTGAAGGATCCTGCTCGTGGATTATCTCATGGATGCAAGGGCATCTGCAGCAGAAAGGGATGTAAACTTTCATGGGTGCCTGGTATAAGTCAGGAATTTCTAAAGTCTTATTATAAGGGCCTTTTTCTCCCCTTCCCTCACTTAGTGTACAGGGTAATATATAGCATCTCCCTCACTCTATACCTAAACAAGTAAACTATGAGATAGTGTGAAGATACTTATTTTAATTGATTTTATTGTATTTCCTATTTGGGTATTTGTGTTTCTTAACTTTCGCAGAACTATAGAAAGTGTAGCATTTGTGACTATGGAGGATTAGGTATAGCACAGGAATGACACTGCAGTCATGGATTACGCTAGAGTCTTTACTTCAAGTATAGGCACCCACCTGTGTAGTTCAAGATAAGTATGCAAAATGCAGTCAGATCTAACCCAGTTTGGGTCATTTCACCCATACCATAAAGGATGTGTGTGTATGTGTTCATCCTTCATTGCCAAAGAAGACCATACCATCAGAGAAATAATGACGACTTGTATTTGACATTTTTTTTTGCATGAGGGAGGGCTATGCAGGTCACCAGCCTCAATTCTCCAGAGCCATCTGTATCCAGTCACCAAATATTCATCAGGATAACTGGAGATGATCCAGGATGAGGCAGTTGGGGTTAAGTGACTTGCCCAAGGTCACACAGCTAGTGAGTGTCAAATGTCTGAGGTGAGATTTGAACTCAGGTCCTCCTGACTCCTGCACTAGTGCTCTATCTGCTGCACAGATAGCCAGCTGCCCCACCATAAAGAATAATGTGTATATGAATGTCCTGACTCTTTCTCTTAGGTCTTAATGCTAAAGCTAAAAGAAGGCTAAGAGAATGCATGAAGCAAATCTGACGGTTGTGTTGGAATTAGTTCTGTTGAGCCTTTCTAAGTATCACAATGTTGAGAATATTTACATAATGGATTGAAAACCTTCCTCATATTCTTTAATATCTTGGGAATATGTGGCCATGTGCTCCTCAAATTCTTCAACTGTTGCCTTTTAACCTCTAAATATATCTGTTTCCTGTACTTCTACCCATTAAGGAGTTTTTCATTAGGATAAGCCTCCCTACTTCAGGAAAAAAGGAGTACCTGAAAGTGATGCTTCCCACTCCTCTGCTTCCTTTCATGAACACTGGATTTTTCATAATTATCTATCACTTTGTCCTTGTCCAGAAGGGCGCCCACTACTCACTGACAATCAATAAACTTGAAATAATTTTTGGCTCTACTCTATATATCCTCAGTGTGATAGAATAAAAAAGTTATATTCCAGAAGAAATACTTGCTCACTACAAAGTATCATTAATCTACAGGTTCTCACATCTGTCTTTGATCTTCCACAAACCTTAACAACTTAAACATTTGAAAGTATGCAACATTGTTTTTCTACTATATAAAATTCCACAGAAAAAATTTTAAATGGGTAAAGTCACTAGCATTTTTCCATAAGACCACAATTCTCGTGTCTTTCTACACTATTGGCTACTGAAGAGTATCCTTACGCCAGGAAAATATCTGATCTTCCTATTTTCAATACACAGAGCTCTGTTGACAGCATTACTAACTGGATGACCCTTCATGTTAGTAGCCCCTTTAAGAAAAGATCTTTTTCCCTATATTTGACATGAGTAAGCATGATTTAAAGGCACCACTTAACAATACCAAGAAAATGGTTAGTTATGCACAGAAAAATGGACTTATACACAATAATAAAATCTCAAACCAATATGAATTAGTGAAAACTGACTTTAAATGTGTTTTCAAAGAATTCAACAGATTGAATTCAACAAACACTTAAGAGCCTTTTCGTGCTAGAAAATGTACTAGCGTCTAGAAATAAAAGGCTAGAAATAACAGAGGCTCTATTGTCAAAGAACTTGATGTAGCACATAAAATCCTGGCCTTGGGATCAATCATAGTTCAAGACAGTTCTCTGAGACAAACTAGATCAAATCATTACACAATCTGAACTAATTAGATAGCTTTAGTGCTGGAACTGGACTAAGGAAGATCTGAGTTCAAATTCTATAACTGATTATTTCCTACCTTTGTGGCTGACCAAATTAATTTCTCAGTTTCAGTTTTATCATCTGTAAAATGAGGATAATAACAGCACTCACTTCCCAGGATTATTGTGAGGAAAGATTGAGAAAACATTTGTAAAGTGTTGGACAAACCCTAAAGTCCTATAGAAATGCTAGTTGTTCTAATTAATGGAATCCAAATTCACCAGCTTTCACTTTTTATAGGCAATCACCATGCAAAGGTGATTGTTTACTTAAATATTCTCAATTTCCTGTCAAATTATTATTTATTTTACCTGAGACCTGTTAGGGCACAGAATGGGGCTGTCTGTTTGAATTCATTCTTTTATTTGTTCAACAGGACTACAATGTTGAGACAAGCTTTGGCTCACTGAGAAAGAGATTGATGGTTATTCAAGGATTTGAAAATTCTCCGCAAGGGGAAGGTTCAAAGTCCATCAAGTTAAATGACCAAGACAACAAAATCTTATGAAATTACTCTAATTAGCAGAAACCAAATTCTTTACTCTGGCAAGGAAATGAGAAACAAAAACATAGATTTCTTCATTGTCTACAATAAGAAAGACTCTCCAACCAAACGTGGATGATTGCAGAAGTGGGATGTAGCATCTATATATTGAAGATGACCCTTATGTCCAGAGTCTAGACAACTACCCCATTACTATCACACAACAAAAGTTCTGAGATTCTTAATGGTAGAATCTCCTGGTGAGAATCTGCTGCTCAAGAGCATCTCATTCTTTAACCTTACGCTTCTTGGTATTCCATCTCTTGCCACTGTGTCTCTAAGTGGGTCATCGTTCTTATTTTCCATCTCATCTCTGCTAGTTAGAATCCTATGTGTGTGCATACATATATACATATGCATATATATTACCCCTAGTTATAAGTATCCCCCCATTCAAATTTTATTTCATTTTCTTATTTATTTACTTGCTTATATCACCCAAGAGGAAGCAATCTCCTTGAGGATAAGGACTGTTTTTCATTTCTCTCTTTGAATATCAAGTACTGGCACTGTAACTTGTATAAAGACTAACAGAAAACTGTGATAAAAAAGAGATTCTAGACTTCGCATTTCAAGAAATGATAAAAGAAAACTGCCCTGATATCTTAGATCCAGAGGATAAAATACATATTAAAAGAATCAATTGATCAACTCCTGAAAGAGACCCCAAAATGAAAACTTCCATGAATATTATAGCCAAGTGTCAGAAATCCCAGGTCAAACACAAAATATTGCAAGCAGTTAGGAAGAAATAATTCAAACTGTAGAGACACTGTCAGGATCACACAAGATTTACTGGTTTCCTCCTCAAGTGACAATAGAGCTTAGAATATGATATTCAAGAAGGCAAAAAAGCTAGATTGCAACCAAGAATAATCTGCCCAGACAAAGTGAGTATTTTTCTTCAGGAAAATAAATGGACAATTAATGAATGATAGAACTTTCAAGCATTCCTGATAAGAAGACCAGAGGTCAGTAGAAAATCTGACACTCAAGCACAAGACTCAAGTGAAGCATAAAAATTTAAACATGAAAGAAAAATCTTAAAGGCATCAATAAGGTTAAACTGTGTACATTTCTATGTGGTGAAATGAATCATCTGACTCTTAAGAACGCTATCATTATTAGGGCAGTTAAAATGTTTTACATTGACAAAGGTGTGGGTGTGAGTTGACTGCATTAAAATAGTACCCAAAAAAGTGAAAGTGAAAAAGAGGAATGCACTGGGAGAAGAAGGAAAGAAGAGATAGAAAGGAAAATTTTTTCTCAAGTGAAAGTGACACACAAGGATGAACTTTTACAGTAGAGTAGAAAAGGGAGAGTGACAGGCAATACTTGAACCTCACTTTCATTGACTTAAAGAAGGAAGAAAAAATACATTTGCACATGTGTGTATATATACACATAGTCGGTTATATATAGAAATCTATCTTACCCAATATGGAAATAGAAGGGGAAGGGGATAAAAGAAAGTGGAGAATGATAAAAGGGAAGGCAGATTAAGAGAAGTAATGGTTACATGCAAAATAGACTTTAGAGGAAGGACAGGAAAGAGAGAGGAGGAGGAGGAAGAGAAAGAGGAGAAAGAAGAAGAGGATGAGGAGGAGGAGCAGAAGAAGAAGGAGAAGAAGAAGAAGAAGAAACAGAAGAAAATAGAAAGGAGGGAAATATATAGTAGTCATAACTGTGAGTATGAATGAGATGTGATCACCAATAAAATGGAAGTAGCAGAACGGATTAAACACTAGAATGGAACAATATGTCATTTGAAAGAGACAATCACTTGAAACAGAAAGACACACAGTTTTAAAAAAAAGAACTGAAGCAGAATCTAATATACTTCAATTGTAGTGAAAAAAAAAGCAGCAGTAGCAATCATCATCTCTGACAAAGCGAAAAATAGACCTCATTAGAAGAGATAATCAGGGAAACTACATTTTACCAAAAGATACCATGTATAATTAAATAATATAAAAAGTTTTACAAAACATTTTTCTTGAAAAAGTCTCATTTCACAAATATGTAGAGAATTGAATCACATTAATATAAAATAGAAGCTATTCCCCAATTGATAAATGGTCAAAGGATAAAAACAGGGAATTTCAGAAAAAAATCCAAACTCTTCAGTCATGTAAAAAAATGCTCTAAATAACTATTGATTAGAGAAATGGAGATTAAAACAACTCTGAGGTAACACTTTATACCTATTAGAAATTATAAATCCTGGAGGGGATGAGGGAAAATAGACATCCTACAAGCTTTTGATAGACAAATGAATTGATCCAACCATTTTGGAGAACAATTTGGAACGGTGGCTAACGGAGTGTGTGTGTACATATATGTGTGTGTGTGTATGTATATACATATATATATATACATATATACACACACACACCCGTTAATGTGGTAATAACACTACCAGATGTGTACCCCAAAGAGATTAAAGAAAAAGGAAAGGGTTCTATGTGTTAAAAATACATATATCAGCTCTTTTGTAGTAGCAAAGAATTGCAAATCAAGGGTATGCTCATCAATTGATAAAACAAGTCATGGTCATGATTGTGATGGAATATTATTTTGCCAGTAGAAATCACAAGGGGATTGGTTTCAGAAAAACATGACAATATCTATATGAACTGTTAAAAAGTGAAATGACAAGTACCAGGAAAACACTGTGCGTGTTAATGGCAATGTTGTTATGATGATCAACTGTGAAAGGCTTAATTACTTGGATCAAGACAATGATCCAAGACAATTCCAGAGGATTCAGGATGAAAAAATGCTATCTACCTCCAAAGAGAAAACTGGTAAACTTTGAGTGCAAACTGAAGTATAGTTTTCTAGTTTTCTTTATTTTTTTGCAATAAGACTAATATGGAAATGTTTTGCATGATTTCACAGATACAATTGATATCATATTGTTTTCTCAGAAAGGGAAGGAGTGGGAGGGAGACAAGGAGGATAAGAGGTAGAGAGAGCATTTAGAATTTAAAAAGTGTTAAAATTAGTAATAGATTTAGAAGGAAAAAAAATACTCTTCCTGTTTTCCCTACTGTTTGCATTACCAGCCGAATCCAGCCATACCTTTTCTCCTTCCACTAGGCAGTTTCTGTTACTTTGTCATGGTCCTCAATTTCACCCCATCAGAGAACTTTCTCTATACATGCTAACTAGCAAGAGAGAAGGAGTTACTGAGGAATCAGTGAATTGACAACACAGTCTTGTCCCAAAAAGCAAAATGGCATTCTGACTCATTTTAGTCCAGGGCAAAGGAAAAACCTTGATCTAATTTAATTTTGTCTCATGAGAAGTTTCATTTCAAAAGAGTTAATGGTATTAATAAATCAAAATCATAACATTCTCTCTCAAATCGCTGAGTCTCCAGCCACTAGAAAGCCTAGGGCTTTTGAATAAGGGCTTAAACCTGGCTGGGTCTCTACCTCTGTAATAATTTCTTCCTGTATCTCTATAGTCTATTACTAAACTTTCTCCCTATTGCAAACTCTCCATTTTCAAGGAAATACACAGTTGAAAAGAAATTTAGTATCTTTATATCAGATGAGCCCTAATTCAAATAACCAGTAAAGAACTTTAAAGAAAACTATAGGTCAAAATATCTGTGGAAAAGGAAGAAAATAATTGCTGCTGAATTCTCAGCCAACTATATCTCAAAAAAGATCAAAGAAAAAGAAAAAAGACTAAACTGTACGAAAATATTAATAGCAATTTTTTATAATGGAAAAGAACTGAAAATTTAAAAGGTGCCCTTAAGTTGGAGAATGGGTGAACAAAGTATTGTATATGGAAGCAACAAAATGTTATTGTGCCACCAGAGCTGATGAAAGGGATGGTTTCAGAGAAACCTGGGAAAACTTTTATGAACAGATGCACAGTGAAGTGAGATAACATAGGAGAATACAGAAAAGAACAACACTATATGCAAAGAACAACACTTTAAAAGCAAACATATTTAAAAGACTTTAAAACTATGACAAATACAATCACCAGTCACAATTCTAGAGAAATACCACAAAGAGGTGATGGACTCTGAGTAATGAATGAGACATTTTTGGACATGACCAATGTGATAACTTGTTTTGATTAACTATGAATGTTTGTCACAAGAGTTTGCTTGTTTTCCATGGAAAGGTGGGAAGTGAAAGGGAGAGGGAAAAAACTGTTTAATGCAAAAAAAAGTCAGTCAGGGGAAAGTTTTATATTGGTCAGACATTCCCTGAGCTCTGATTACAACTGGCCAATCTCCCCTTGTAGATGAAGTCTCTATCTTCATCTCACTATCTTTTTCCTGGGTTCCAACTCTCCTCTCAAGAGGATCAGCAAAGTGTTGGCTCTAAGCTCAAAAGGACCCACCCTGTCTCCAACCACCACCACTAAGGAAATGTCCAGGCTCTTCTAAGTTGGGAACAGGAACTGTTATCCTGAAACTACATCTCTCAGAAACCCATATCCTGCTTTCTACTTGCAAGGCTTCAAACATTTCTCTCTACTTACAGGGTTTCATCTCAAAGCCATTTATAAAAAATCCCATACTGGTAATTGCTTACATTTCCAAAACACTTAAAAATTGACAGCTTTCTTTCCTCACAGCAACCTTGTGAGTTCAGTACTACTTAGTTCATGGATTTAAAGCTGAATGAAACTTTAGAGGCATGGACGTGCTAGTAAATGTTTAACAACTGACTTTCTCGGGGGAAATGAATGCATATACACTAAAAACATAGCCTTCATGATTAACATTTTCTCCATTCCTTTCTTACATTTAGGCAATCAGCAAAACAATAAGTAGAGCCCTGATGTGAAGGATTTTCAGGTTTCCAAGGTGCAAATAAATATTTGTGCTGAAAATTTAACAAGAAGCTCTCTGTTGGAGATGGCTCCTGCAAATTCCTACTTGGAGGTAATCTTGATCCAATTTTTCATTTGATAGAGACCCAGAGAGCTTTAGTGACTTGTCTGAGGTCACTTACAGTTGAAATTCTCCTATTTTGACATTTTCCACTACAGTACACTGACTCCCTGTTTTATAAATGGGAAACAAAGGGATCAAGTGATTTGTTCGTAGTTGCAACAGTTTAAGGTTTATCTATAGTCTTCTATATAATAAAATTCCATGTTTGTAATGTGGTTACTCTGGAAGAGCAAAGTGACACATACTTTCCCTTTTGAAGTCCCAGCAGAGCTTGTTGTAAAACTTCAGTCACTTTGATACTTTCTTTTTTCCACAGCTGACTCATTTTCTCAGCCCTTAGAACTCAAAGGATTGAACAATAGGGAATGCCGGTGGCAATTTAATAAAATTTGATGTCACAGAATCTATGATATGAGCAGTAGGGGATCCTAAACTATTTTTCTCTAGATATGTACCTCTTTTCCACTTATTCTGTGTGGATCAGAAATAAGCTTCTTCCCATTCTGAGTTTAAATCCTATGCCTGACAAATTCTCTCTCTCTTTAAGAAAAAAACTAAGGGTTCCTAAAGCATAGGAAAGCATGGGATGTGGATTTGATATTGGATGATCTGAATTTGAATGGATGGTACAGTACTCGATACTAGTCATCAGGCCATGGAAAGTCACACAGTCTCAGTTTTCTCATCTTCTAATTGGAGATAACAATACTTTTACTACCTGTTTCTTGGAAGCACTTCAAGAAAAATTCTTTTTTAAAGTTATATAAGCCTGATTTGATATTATTGAGATGAATTTCTTTCTTAATTATTTCATTGAATGGGAGAAAGTTCAAGCGTGATTTTAAAAGCACACATGAATTTCCAGATTTCAGAGGGGTTCAGAAGTTCCAGAATTCCAGAAATTCCAAATACCTTATGACTGGGGTGGGGGGGTGGCGGTAGGAAGAAACAGACAAATGTGAACCAGCTCAAAGTTTTCAGAGTTTCAGAATTCCTCTTTGGCTGAAATTTTACCAGTAAAAAACAAAACTTTCTTTAACATAAAGTACCCAGTAACTGTGAATCAAGACAAGTCAAGAAGCTTTGATGTGCCAGAACTGTGCTAAGTGCTGGGGATATAAAAACAAAAGAGGAGGGAGGGGAAGCAGGCCCTACTTTCAAGGGACTGACAGTCTCAGGGCAGAAAACAAGCAATTATATACAAACAAATTGAAATAAATTGAAGTTTGATCTTGGAAGGAGCTAGCATTAAGGGAAAACAGGAAATGACACTACTATTAAGATGAACTAGTCTCATCCATTACTAACTTGAAATCAACTGAACTGTATTTTAAACTAAAGACTAAAATAGGGGAGTTTTATTCTGGAGTACCTGAACTTGATATTTTAAAAATGTATTTTGATAACTATTTCAATATGAATTATTTCCTTTGTAAACCTATATATTTTGTTCATTTAAAGCATTATTCTATGAAAGGGTCCACAAGAATCACCAGACCATCAAAGGGGTCCATGACAAACAAAAGGCTTTAGAACAACCCCCACACCACTTTTCAAAGATATGGTATAGAATAATATGCAATTGACAATTGTATATTGCATTTAAAATACATTTTTAGTCCCTGAATAATTTAATCACGGGACACCCAAGACAGAAGACTTAAAAAAACACTTTCCTTAAGACCTTAGAAAATCTTTTCCTGAATGAGTATATAACAAAACATTTAATTAGTACCAACCTACCCCCTATGAGTAGCAACTTTGTATGAAGGATTAACTAATGTACAGAAGAAAAATAGCCCAATAACCAAGTAAGATTAACTGGGTATCTGAGACACTATTCCTAAAGTGCCAAAATGTTACTTTCTGTATCAGAACTTCAACTTTAAATTGTTCAGGGACTAAAGAAGTCCCCAAGAGCATGAGAAGTTACAAATGAAGTAATTTTAACGGTGAGTCCAAAGGAGCCTATTTTAAGGTAGGCAAGGTATGGTAAATATAACATGGAACTATCAGGCATCTTTATTTCAGAATGATGCAAATTTTAATTTGTTGCACAGGACACATTCATACAGATTTTTATAGACTTAATGAATTTTTCTTTTATCTGAGAGCCTGAAAATTGGACACCAATCTATCTCATGGCTACTATTTATTCTAACGATGTTGCATGTGATAGAAGTCATGGGTCACATTCACAGTGGTTTCTAACTCTCCCTTTTCTATAGCTTTATTCCATCATGAATTATCCTAGTTTCTTATGGACCCTGGGCCTGGGCTAATCAGCATGCTTTCATTTTTAATCCAACATTTAATACCATCAGCAAACACATTTTCCTATTTTATCTCTTTAGACAAAAACAACATGAACAGAAGCCTCTTAAAGACTAAACATGTTCTTGCTCTACCTTGAAGATTGAAGTCGCTGTCTTTCATCCTAAGTAGCTTAGGAATTGAGGCAAGAAATAAGGACTCAAGGCTTTATTTTTTTAAGAACAATGTTGAACTAAAAAAAATCAAATCTCTTATACAACATTCTTGAATGAATGGCCAATTACCCTCTAAACCTACGATGATGGGGAATGTATTACCCACAGAATCAGTTCATCCCATTTCTGGTAGCTCTAAAAATAAAAATTATTATCATTATCAACAATACTAATGATAACAACAGTGCCTAATAGCACTATGTATGATCACACAATTTTCCCAATAACTAGTATCTGATTAAGTTTTCATGATCCCCAGGGGATCTTCTCTCCAAATTGTCTTTTTTTAATTTATTTTATTTTCAATATAAGCACTAACAAAGCATTTCCAAAACACATATAAAATAAAAAAAAAGAAAACTGCACATGAAATTGCAAATCTAACATGTACAATTTGTGATTCCCTGCAAATATACAACAAAATTATCATGTAAATATTTTTCCTTTTTTCCTTCCCTCTTGGTCCAGAGATGCCTACCTCATACACACACACACACACATATGAAGGTACATGAATATATACATATATGTTATTCTATACATACTTTTATCTATTCTTGCTTTGGGTGCAGATAGCATGTCTCTTCCTAAGTCTCTTGATTTAATTTGTGTATTTATAATAGAAAAAATAACTTAGTCACTCAAAGTTGTTCTTAAAACAATATGACTAGTATACAATGTGCTTTCAATTCTGTTCACTTCACTCATCATCATTTCATGCAAGTCTTTCAATGCCTTTCTAAGATCAATGAGATTATCATGTCTTATAGTACAGTAGTATTTCCATCACAACTACACAGCACAATTTATTCAGACATTCCCCAATTGATGAGTAGCCCTGAAATTTCTACTTCTGTGCTATCACAAAAAGAACTGCCATAAACATCCCATTCACATTCAAAGTTATAATTATTATTTGTGAATTTCCCTCCATCTTATTTTTACTCACCATTTTCTTTCTCAGTCTTTCATTTAACTCTGTCCTTTTTACATTATCTTTTTCTCCTACCCTCCAATTCCACATCACCCACTGTTTCAAATGTCCCCCCATCCTCTGCCCCTACCCCATCACATACCCTTCTCAAAATCCCTCCTCCACTTTGTCCCCCCTCTACATGTTCTGTCTCATTTCATAGTACTCCCTTTACATAGGCTCAATGTTCCACTCAAACTGACTATTCATAGGATTATAGGTCTGCAGCTGGAAGGGACCTTGGGGCTGGTCTAATTGAACCCCTTTATTTTATAAATGAAGAAACTGAGGGTCAGATAAATTAATAATAACTGACCAAATTTGTTGTTGGTCACTTATTTCAGTTCTGTCTGACTCTTTGTGACCCCATTGGGGTTTTCTTGGAAAATACACTGAAGAGGTTTCCTTCTCCAGTCCATTTTACAAATGAGGAAACTGAGGCAAACAAGGTTGAATGATTTGCCTGGGGTTACATAGCTAGTGTCTGAGGCCAGATTTAAACTCACCTTGTGCTCTATCCACTGCACTACCCAGAAAGGTAATAAGTAAAAAAGATAGAATTTGAGCCCAAGTCCTCTGACTCTATAGAAAATTTTTTTCTCTTGCTACTCAGCATCCACTAAAGTGTATTGTAGATGGTGGAGCGGCAGGATTTGAATCCAACTCTTTCTAACTCCTAGTTGAAGCATTCTTTTCAGTGTGTCAAATTGTCTCTGTTTTAGGAAGTTTCCCCTCATTTTACACTCTAGGGGAATGAGCACTGGACATGGTGTTAAAAAATCTGGGTTTGAATCTGGGCTCTGACACTAATCAAACTAGCCTAAGTTGTTCAAAAACACAAATAGTTAAATCCATTTGATTTCCAGCAATATTTATATTAGCATCCTTTTCAATTTTTTTCAAGATACAGCACAGTTTTTGTATAAACTGAAAGCTGTGCCATTAAGAAAACAGGAACATTTTAGGAAGATGATATTACAGTCAATGGGAGTGATCATTATTAATCATGTAACCTTGAGCAATTCAGTTAATTTCTTCAAATCTCAGTGTTTTCATGTGTAGAAAAGGAATAATGACACTTGTACATGTGTAGAAAAGTAATAATGACACTTGCACTGTCCATATCATGAGAATCTTTATGAAATAAACTCTGCAAAATGCTATAAGTTTTGGGGTTGTTGGATTTGTTTTGTTTTGTTTTAGAAAAGTGAGCAGGTTGAGTTTTATGTCACCTAGAGTGAATCCAAAGTCCTTTCTCAGGTAATGGTTTTAGATGCCCAAAGAGCTCTGTAGACTCAGTGGTACACAATGATGACAGCACAAAGTGCAGGCAAAGTCATGGAAATTCTCAATTGGTTGCAGTCCCAGTTTCTTCCTTTTCTTGTTCTCTGAATGAATAAAGGAAAATGGGCTTTTTCAGGTATTTTCTCATTTTCTCTCCTGTTTTAAAGGCATTTGCAAGCCTCTTTTCCCTCATGTGTTTATTTTTCTGCTTATGAATTTACCAAAGGTATAAAAAAAGATCACATGCCAGTATTCAATCATCCTTGACAGACTGGTGGTGGCCAGGTCTAAGATTGTTTGTATTTAGCAAATGAATGGTACAAGAGAACTGGAAAAGTATCTTAGAATCCATGAAGTACAAGTCTGTGATCTTGCAGAGGGGGATATTGAGGCCCAGAGAAGGAAATAACTGAATCAATGTCACGAACAAATGAGTAGCTGATTTGGAGTCCTCCTAAACTAATTTGTGTCTCTGGGTTATTGGAAAATTTCATTATTTTCCATAGTTAGGACTGCATTAACTTATATTCCTTAAGGACTAAATTTTATTTCAGTTTTACCAAGCACATTCATAAGTTTATATGAAGTACAGCATCAAAGTAGCATCCTACTTTTCAGATGAGGTGACTGAGACTGAAGAAAGATACCGTTAATATGAGAGGACGCAGGGGACAGTAGAGAGCCTGGTGGAATTAGAATTGAGAAGCCCTGGGTTCAGATCTCTTCCCAGAGTCACCAACTGTGCGATCTTGGGGAGGGACATAGCCTCTCTAAATTTTCTTATCTGAAAACAGAGATAAAACCAACCTCACAGGATTGTTTGAAAAAACAAATAAGGTAAAATACTTTGCAAACCTCAAAATGTGATATAAATATTAGCTAGTCATGGTAGAATCAATAGCAGTAATAGTGATAAGAGCAAAGCAAGAGTCTCTAAGACTTTTTTCCTTCTTTCTTTCTTCCATTCTTTTTTCTTTCTTATTCCTTTCTTTCTCACTTGCTCTCCTAGATTTCTCTCTTCCTTTTTTCCTTCCTTCCCTCTTTCTTTCTCCTTCCTTCTTTCTTTCATTCTTTCTGTCCTTCCTCCTTTCTCCTTCCCTTCTTCCCTCCTTTCTTCATTCCTCCCTTCCTTCCTCTTTTCCTTTCTCCCTCCTTTCCTCCCTTTCTCTTTCTCTCTCCCCATTTCTCCTTCTCTTCTTCTCTTTTTCGGTCCCTTCCTTTCCTTCTTAGACATAAAAGAACTCTCAAAGACAAAAAACTGGTGACTAGATGGACTCACTGTTAGATATTCTGTTAGATATTCAAACAATTCATCCCAACCTTACACAAACTGCTTGCAAAAATAGCAAAAGGGTGGGTTCTATCAAATTCCCTATGTGATACAAATAATGTGGAGGTGAAATGACAAGATCTGGAGCTGATTGGATATGGAGAAAATGAAGAGTCCAGGCTGACTCTGAGATTGCAAAACTGTATGACGAGAAAGATGGGGAAGCTCTCAATAGGAAAGTTGAGGAGAGTGGTGAGTTTGGAAAGAAAAGTAGTGAGTCCTATAATTTAACAAAGCACTCTACCATCACTGTGGTGATGGAGGAGGAAGGACAAGAGATGGACGGATATAAAAATGAACAAATAAATAAGCATTTATTAAGTAATTACGATGTGACAGGCTCTATGTTAAGTTATGGAAACACAAAAACAAATCAGACTGACCTCTAGAAGCTTATACTCTAATACAAAAAGATAATAAATAAAAGGGTGGCTAGAAGTTGCAAAAGAGGATGCATGCAGAAATATGGTTTGAAAACAGGTGATTTGAGGGTCTCATTCTGGGAAAGAAAGACAAAAGCTTACCAACCAGAGCCCAGGGGCCTAATAGCAGAGTCCATGTTCTGATGAGATGAAGTTAGGGAGGTCAGCCTGAGTGTAGGAGGGAGAAATGGTTTGAAAAATGAATGACATGGTCCTTGGCAATGAGGTACTTATATATAAGTTAATAATATTGAATAAGATATTCATACCAAAATAAAAACAATAGCTCCTTTATACAAAACAGAACGGAATAAGTCTCATAGCAGAAAATAGTAAGTTATCATTTTCAGAGGAATAGTCTTTCAGAACCATGACACGTTGCTGTTCATTGAAGGGGAATGAGTGGGAAACCAGAGAAACCTTCATTGAATAATTAAGGCATACATATGAGATATATATATATATATATATATATATATATATATATATATATATATATATATATATATATATATGCCTTACTATATAATAAGGCATTTGAATTGAGCCTTAGAGGACAAATAATATTTAGAAGGGCAACAATGAAGACAGGAGAGGAGAGAGTTCGGGAATTGGGCAGAGAACGTTCCAAAAGGAGGAAACAGCATGAGCAAAGACTCAGATGGGAGAAGGTAGAGGTCCTGATATCCAGAAAAAGTAGTCGTCTTTTTTTCCCATGCAGATTAGGACATACAAAGGTGAGTCATCAAGTGTATGCTCCTTAAGAGAAAGAACTACTTTTTTTTATTTTTTATTTCAAGCATCTAACAATCGTGCTTTGCATACAGTAATTACTAGAGGTCTATTGAATTGAATCTAATTTAGTAGGAGACAATAATAAAAAAGAAAGGTTTAGGAGGGAGGGAGAAAACTTTGGAATTCAAAATTTTGTAAAAATGAAGGTTCAAAATTACCTCTATATATAATTGGAAAAATGCTATTTTAATTAACTAGGCTTGGTTCTGGGTTGGAGAAGCCTTCAATGCCTGGTTTTATGCAGAAGGCAAAGAGATATCACTGAGAGCTTGTGAAGTGCGTTGGGAATAGGGTAGAAGCAGTAAATATAATTCACAATTACACCTATGGCAAGGGAGGCAGAATGGAGAGAGATGTGATCATGAGAAATGCAAGCAGAATTTATAGATAATCATAAACTAAGCCAAAGAGCATACATAAAGTGAATGCTAAGAATTCCGAGGGTGTTTCAAACCATTAACATCACTGGTCATATGGGAGGAGAAGGTTGATGTAAAGTACGTTAATTGCTGGTGCTATTAACAAACTAAATCATGACTTCTCTTTTCTCTTTACAGAGACAATGCTCATTTTCCGAAAGATAATATGGAATTCCTTCAATGGTTTTTAACACTGTTTTGCCTATCATTCCTTAATGGCGAGGATGAGGAGATCCAAGATCTGAAAAATGGTGAATCATATGTGACTAGTCATTTTATAAAACCAAAATGAATCATTCTTGCCCCCCAAAATTTTCTATTTCCCCCTTCCCTTTTAACCTCAAGCATCTAGTAATATATAGCAGTTACCATTCACCAGTAATAAGCAAGTTAAGCTGGAAAAAGTTTGAAAGGACCTAAACATTTGATAATATGATTGGAGAAAATCAGTGTTTGTCTTACAATTCTACTGTATTCATGCAAGTGTTAGTATCTGGAAATAAGACAGCATCCGGCAAGACACAGGAATCATCTTGCAGGGTGAAATTGTAGCCTAGAACATATCTTCAAATTTCTGATAAAAATTATTCAACCAGAACAGTCACCTCTGTTTTATGCAGCTACTTAATAGAAGAAGGAACTTTGAGTATTTGAATTTACCCTATGTTTCTCAAAGTAATTAATGCTAAAAAAATAAAAATAAAAGAGAGATGAGAGAATGAATGGGGCAAATCAGATTGTTGTGCTGGAATTCATTCTGCTGCCTTTCTAAGTGTCACAATGTTGAGATTGTTCTCTTTGTGCTATGCCTGGGGATATATTTGGTCATTTTGCTGGGGAACTGCTCTCTCATTGTAATGAGTATTCTGGATTCCAACCTTCACACCCTCATGTATTTCTTCCTTAGTAACCTCTCCTTCAAGGACATCTTCGGCACATCCTCTTTTTTTCCCCTAATGTTGGTCAATTTCCTATCAGTCAAGAAAATCATCTCTTGAGGAGCCAAGATGGCAGAGAAGAAAGACACGTATGCTAGCTCCAAACCCACAGCCCGTAAATTTCCTGTGAAAAGAACTCCCCACAAATTTCTGGAGCAGGGGAAGCCATGCAGCAATGTAGTGGAGAAGATTTCTGTTCCAGAGAGCCCTGAAAAACCTACTCCAAAGGTCTGTCACGCACCAGACAACGGAGCCCAGCCCTGGTCATGTGGCCCCGAGAGGAACAGATCCAAGCAGGCTTCAAGGACAGAACGTCTGGCGGCCGCGAAGGTCCCTCCACCCACAGGCACTACAGGTCAGTGAGAGAGACTTCTGGGCTGGCTGAGAGGGGAGTGGGGTGTCTCCATAACTCAGGCCCCCTCAGGAGGAAGCAGCAGAGGCAGCAACCTGGAGCAGACAAGACCTCAGATCCATTACTGAAGGTTTCCACATAAACCCCCTGAGGGAACTGAGCCTGGGAGAAAGCCCTGCCCCCACCTGAGAACCTGAATTTAATCTTACCCTGAACAGCAGCCCCACCTGCTGCTGAAAGCCCTGAGGCTGGGGTGCAGCATTTGAATCTCAGACCCCAAGCACTAGCTGGGTGGATCTAGGCAGGGGTGGAGAGGAATCTCAGAAGTCAACTAACTGGCTGGGAAAATGCCCAGAAAAGGGAAGAAAAATAAGGCCATAGAAGTCTACTTTCTTGGTGAACAAATGCTTCCTCCTTTCCTTTCTGATGAGGAGGAACAATGCTTACCATTAGGGAAAGACATAGAAGTCAAGGCCCCTGTATCCCAAACATCCGAAATAGATATCCAATGGGCTCAGGCCATGGAAGAGCTCAACAAGGATTTTGAAAATCAAGTTAGACAGGTGGAGGAAAAACTGGGAAGAGAAATGAGAGAGATGCAAGAAAAGCATGAAAAATGGGTCAATACCTTGCTAAAGGAGACCCAAAAAAATGCTGAAGAAAATAACACCTTGAAAAATAGGCTCACTCAATTGGCAAAAGAGGTTCAAAAAGCCAATGATGAGAAGAATACTTTAAAAAGAAGAATGAGCCAAATGGAAAAAGAGGTTCAAAAGCTCACTGAAGAAAATAGTTCTCTCAAAATTAGAATGGAACAGATGGAGGCTAATGACTTTCTGAGAAACCAAGAAATCACAAAACAAAACCAAAAGAATGAAAAAATGGAAGAGAATGTGAAATGCCTTATTGGAAAAACAACTGACCTGGAAAATAGCTCTAGGAGGGACAACTTAAAAATTATGGGACTACCTGAAAGCCATGATCAAAAAAAAAGAGCCTAGATATCATCTTCCATGAAATTGCCAAGGAAAACTGCCCTGAGATTCTACAACCAGAGGGCAAAATAAGTATTCTATATGTATCGATCACCGCCTGAAAGAGATCCAAAAAGAGAAACTCCTAGGAACATTGTGGCCAAATTCCAGAGTTCCCAGGTCAAGGAGAAAATATTGCAAGCAGCTAGAAAGAAACAATTCCAGTATTGTGGAAATACAATCAGGATAACACAAGATCTAGCAGCTTCTACATTAAGGGATTGAAGGACATGGAATAGGATATTCCAGAAGTCAAAGGAACTAGGACTCAAACCAAGAATCACCTACCCAGCAAAACTGAGTATAATAATTCAGGAGAAAATATGGTCTTTCAATGAAACGGAGGACTTTCAAGCATTCTTGATGAAAAGACCAGAGCTGAAAAGAAAATTTGACCTTCAAAGATAAGAATGAGAAGAAGCATGAAAAAGCAAACAGCAAAGAGAAGTCATAAGGGACTTACCAAAGGTGAACTGTTTACATTCCTACATGGAAAGACAATATTTGTAACTCTTAAAACTTTTCAGTATCTGGGTAGTTGGTGGGACCACACACACACATGCACACACACACACACACTTGTACATACGTGCATGCACACACATACACACATGCACGCACACACAGAGAGCACAGAGTGAATTGAATAGGATGGGATCATATCTTAAAAGAAATTAAGGTAAATGGTGAGAGAGAAATGTAGTGGGAGGAAAGATGGTGAAATGGAATGGGGTAAATTATCTCTCATTCAAGAGGCAAGCAGGAGACTTTTTAGTGGAGGGAAAAAGAGGGGAGCTGAGAAAAAAAACATGAATTTTACTCTTATCACATTCTACTAAAGGAAGGAGTAAAATGCACACTAATTTTGGTATGAAGACCTATCTTACAATACAGGAAAGTGGGGGAGAAAGAGGTAAGCAGGGTGGGGGGGATGATGGAAGGGAGGGCAGTGGGAGGAGGGAGCAATTTGAAGTCAACACTCGGGTAGGGACAGGATCAAAAGACAGAATAGAAACAATGGGGGGCAGGATAGGATGGAGGGAAATAGTTAGTCTTAAACAATATGACTATTATAGAAGTCATTTGCAAAACTACACAGATAGGGCCTATGTTGAATTGCCTGCCTTCCGAAAGGGAAAGGGTGGGGAGGGAGGGATGGGGAGAAGTTGGAACTCAAAGTTTTAGGAACAACTGTTGAGTATTGTTCTTGCTACTAGGAAATAAGAAATACAGTTAATGGGGAATAGAAAGTCATCTGGCCCTACAGGATAAAAGAGAGGATGGGGACAAGGGAAGGGAGAGATGATAGAAGAGAGGGCAGATTGGTGATAGGGAAAATTAGAATGCTCGGTGTATTGTAGTAGGGGGAGGGGATAAATGGGGAGAAAAATTGGAACCCAAAATTTTGTGAAAATGAATGTAAAAAGTTAAATAAATAAATTTATATTAAAGAGTCCATAAAAAAAGAAAAAGAAAATCATCTCTTTCCCAGGATGTGTATTATAAATGAATCTAACTCTTGCCCTAGGAATAACAAAGTGTGTTCTGCTGGCCATGATGGCCTATGACAGGTATGTAGTCATATGTAATCCCCTGAGATATACAATCATCATGAATATAAGAGTCTGTGTACTGTTGGCAGCCATGAGCTGCATAGCTGGGAGTATAACTTCATTTTTGCAAACAATCCTCACATTGAGGCTTTCCTTCTGTGGAAATAACATCATTGATCTTTTTTTTTGTGTGTGAAATCCTGGCTGTCCTAAAACTGACCTGTATGGACATTTCCATCAATGCTTTTGTCCTGATGGTAGTACTTGTGTTTTCATCTCATATATGTTTATCTTTGCCACCATTCTGAGAGTCAACTCAGGTGAAGGAAAGAAGAAAACCTTCTCCACCTGTTCAGCACATCTGGCTGTGGTCACCATCTATGGCACCATTCTCTTATGTACTCAAAACCCAAGGCAAAGGACCCAGATTCAGACAAATTGATTGCCTTATTCTATGGTGCTAAACCCCATCATCTACAGTCTGAGAAACAAGGAGGTGAAGGCAGCAGTGAAAAAGATGGTGTTCTCCAATAGAACATCAAGCATGTACCATTGTTTTCATTATAGTCACTAAATATAAGGAAATTGCGAAATATGTATTTGGGAATCAATGACATTATTACCTAGTAGCCTTCATTTTGTCTATCTGTGAACTCACAAACTTGGTTTTTAAAATATTTTTACTTTGAACTCTGTGATCCTCAGTTCACAGGTGTAGATTGTATATTTCCACATAAATGGAGTTGCACAATGAACTAGAAATCTGCTTCTTAGTGTGTGTTTGTGTGTGTGTACACAGATATGCATATGTATGGATATACACATATGTATGTGTGTGTATATATGTGTGTATTGTTCAGTCATATCTGACTCTTCATGACCCCATTTGGGTTTTCCTGGCAAAGATACAGGAGTAGTTTTGTGGGAATTAGATAAGTTTTGGATTGTATGATTACTGAGTTCATTTCTCATCCTTAATTTCTATGACTCTGTGACTCCGTTTGTCTGGAGGAGATGGTCTTAAATTATAGAAGTACACAAGCTGTGGGCAGAAGTTCTGGGATATGAATATAAAACTTGATGACAGATAGTGGATACAAGTTTAACCAATTTTCAGGTAGAAAAGATAAGGGACCCATAATCTCCTGCCTTTCTTTGCAGACAGGTCTGACATTTATCTTGAAGTACTTGATGCTCAAATGCGAAATTAGTGACATTGACCCTGTGCAATTCCTGGAGCACCACACTCTTGGAAGAATCAAATTATAAATGGCCCAAGGGTCAATGAAAATTAAGCATGAGGTTCATAAGCAGTTGAAGTATATGATGATTTACATGGAAAATTTGATGTAAAGGATACCACTGAGGTCATATCTGACCAGAAAAGGAAGTGCGCATGTGAAGTATAAGCAAGGGTGTGCTTACACGACTTGATAGCAACATTTTTAGTGTGAGCGTTTACACCTGGGAAATCGGCAAAATACTACAAATCAGGGGTTAGTTTGTAGTTTTGCTAATTGTCTAGGCTTAAGAAAGTGATGGTTGAAAGGTTACTAATATAGATTAAACCTGAATGTTTGTTGTATTTATTATTTTTTTTGAGTTTGTTGATGAACATTTAGCAGCACACCCTTGTGTATAAGAAAACCACAAAATCTACAAATTAGAAATTATTTTAACTGTCATCTAATTTGTCTTTGCCTCACCAAAAATCTCTACAACCTCCCCTAAAAGTGTTCATCTGGATTTTGCTTAAAGGCATGTAGAGAAGAAGAACTCACTACCTGCAAATTCAGCCTATTGATTTTTGGATAGCTCCAGTAATGAGGGAATTTTTACTTATATTGAGTGACAGTCTATGTCTTGGCTAGCTCTACCTTCTTGTTTCTGCCCTTGGGGCTGAGCAAAACTATTCTTGATTCTTTTTTCTATCACAACTCTTCAAATATTTGTGAGAATAAAGACAACATATTGGTATAGTGGGACCCCTGATAAGTATGTAAATATGTATGTATATTTTGTGTATCTATACATGCATATTTATATCTATATCAGTACCTGTACCTACATATATAGGGCAGTTAGGTGGGGCAGTAGACAGAGCCCTGGACCTGGAGTCATGAAGACTCATTTTTGTGAGTTCAAATCTGGCCCTCAGATACTTTCTAGCTGTGTTCCTTTGGGCAAGTCATTCAAGCCTGTTTGCCTCAGTTTCCTCATCTGTAAAATGAACTAGAGAATGAAATGGCAAACTACTCCAGTATCTTTGCCAAGAAAACCCTAAATGGAGTCACAAAGAACCATGCATGACTGAACTGAAAAACAGCAACTCCAAGGTTGCAAACCTGAGTGAGTAGAAATATGAGGGTATCTTTAACAAAAATAGGGTTTTACTCAAAAAGATCTTCCATCTCATGGATGCGATTGCTCCCTCCCATGACCATGATTACAACCCATTCAACCTTGTCTAGCTTGCATGACTCTTGCCCTTGTCCTTCCATAAATTTATCACAGAAGGAGTCCATCCAAAGTGCTAGAAGCCTTCCATCTTTTCAGTGTATACTCAACTGATATCGCCAATACAATGAAAAGTTGGAAGACTTGGCCTTGGAATTTCAAGAATACCTATGGAGTATACAAACAGACCACTGGCTGTCCCTTCCCATCACACAATGTGACTAGTCCATCCTCTTTTTTTGCATATGAGAATAGTAATACTAATCATTGAAATTTATGTAGTGCTTTTGTTTGCTTTAGACTCACTCCCTTATTAGAATCTCATAACAAGTCTTTGAAATAGGTACTACTGGCATTTCTTTATTAAGTTAAGTACTTGTTCACAGCTGCATAACTAGTAAGTGACAAAGATGGGGCTTGAATTCACATCTTCTCAAAATAAACCCCATTCTCTGCACTGTACCATATAGTCTCTCTTGGAATTCTCCTCTCAAGATTCAGCTTAGATTGTGTCCTGAATTTCTGACACCTTCAACAATTAAACAAGCTAAACATTTCCATTTCTTTCTTAAGATTTCATCACCCCAAACATCAGTTTTCCCATGGGATTAACTAAAGACCTTCCCTATATTCCAGAGGTAAACACAATGTTCTTTTTTCTAAACATCCATTATCTCATATTTTGAACACATTCTATATCTATTAGTTTCTTCCCGGGTAGACTAGGAGAAAACCCTCAGAGGAGTTTAGTAGAGAATACTCCTGCACTGACAAGAAATGTCTCTCTATATATTCTCTGAGGGAAGAGGTTTGTGTGCGTGTGTGTGTGTGTGGTTATTTTTTTTTTTGGTCCATGGAATTCTATATTAATTAAAGTTTATTACTAAGTTCCATATAATTGGATATTGGGGATATGATCCCTTAAGCATTCTTGTGTATTTCTTCACTTCTGAACATTCACACTTCACAACTTTAAATTGCTGCTAGGATTTTAAAAAAGTCTACGAAAGAGACAACAGATTTAAATTATCTGCTGGTCCTAGCGCCTGATCTTTTAGAAATTCTCTTTGCACGTAAATTACAATTGGAGGTTGTAGACCAACTAAAATTCACATCATGTGGTGTGCATATGAGACGATTTGATACCTAAGAACTTAGTTTTGGAAATTCACAAAATCTCAGAACATCAGAGCTGGAAGAGGATCAAACATCTAATCCAAGCCTCTTGTTGGAAAATAATCTCAAGCAGGGCAAATGAGTGCATTAAGGTGGCATGAGTAATCAGTGGTGGAGCCAGGAGCCAGGTCTCCTGACTCTCAGCTGCTTCTTATGTTGAACCTTTTAATTCATTGAAAGGCACTAGATTTTATTTCATCATTGCTAGGTAAGTACCAGAAATTTCTTTTCCAATATCTCTTTATTAAGGGAATTTGTTCTGTGAAGTTTGGATTCAGTCAAAGGGCCACTTTTGGCCCTGAGGCTGTAGGTTCCCCACCTCTGCAAAAGAATAACCAGGAAAGAAACCATTTAATTCTGATCTAAAAGAAATATGTAGAAATAAATTAAAATAATGATTCAATGTTTTGTAAATTAAAGTTCAGTGTTGATGATTTCATTCTAGCATTATTAGCATTTTATGAATTTTATGTGTTACGTATTTGTTTCAACTGGAGCTACTCTCTAGTGACATCTCAGTGCCCTCCTTGCTTCTTAATGGTTGCTGATGTTGCTCACCAAAGTTGCTGAGACTAGAACATGATATTGGAGGTTAATTATAAAATCTCAGATTGAAAGGCATTTATTTCATCAGTTTACCTAGTCCAATCTTTATTGAAAGCATGCATCTTCTACACAACATCCTCAAGAAATTACTATCTAGCCTTTGAATGAATATTTCCAAAGACAGGAAGCTCACTACTTCACCACACAACCATTGGCAGTCAGTGTTTCCATCCAAGGAACATCCTGATTAAATCTAGAAAGCGTCACGGCACAGAGCAATAAATTATTTGGCCACAGAAATTATTGTGAGGCATCAGGTGCTATAGTGGGTTATTCATCTATGCTGGTGGAAAGTGTTCACACTAATGAAATCAAAGATATTTGAGCTATGTAAGAACTGGATGGATCAGGTTTAATATTTGAGTTAGGGAAGGAGAAATCTCTAACCACATTGAGCACACAAAATCTGCAGCTGATTCTCAGTGTAATATCTTAAGATATTAAGAAATGAGATTCTGTCAATATATACCACCTGGTTTGACTATTGAACTTAACTCAATTGCTCAGTTCATGCATCCTGGGTCATCTCCAGTCATCCTGATGAATATCAGGTCACTGGATTCAGATGCCTCTGAAGGAGAAGTGAGGATAGTGACCTGCACAGCCCTCCCTCACTCAAAACAAAGTCAAGGCAAGTCATGTCATTATATCTCTGATGGCATGGTCTTCTTCAGCAACAAAGGACAAAGACAACAATTTTAAATGTAAATATAAACAGCAACAGTATTACAGTGAAATTTCATGATTTTATGAATATTTGGTTATTATTTGTTCATGAAAGGTGATATGGTACAGCATAAAAATGGCCAGCTTTGGAAAGATATGGGTTCAAGTTCTATCTCTTACGTATTTTAGCAGTGTAACTGTAGGCAAGTCACATCATCATCAACATCATCATCGTTTCCATTAGTATTATTGCTACTTAGAAAAAATACCTTTTGTTTTTGAGAAAACTGTTTCTGCTTGACTTCTAGAGGGTAGATATGGGACCAAAGGGCAAAGTTTACAAAAACAAGGGTTTCATTTTCAATGTAAGAATGGAATGGTCTGGCTTTTGTATTGGTGAGTCATTCTCTAAGTGCCCGGCAGGTTAACTATAAGTTATAGTCCAGTGGTAAATCTGTTTTAATGGAAGGATTTTCTACATCAGAGTTCCCTACACCATTGAAATGACAAATCTGAGACTACCTTACACACACACACACACACACACACACATACACACTGTTATAAAACTCTAGAGCTACCATATACAGAGCATAACTGAATTTATTTTCCAAAGGGAAAATCTTTAATGCTACAAAAATTTAAATTGTGCTTTAATTAGATATTAATAATGGAAATTATTTAGTTTTAATACAAGGGTTACAAAGCAAAGTTGCATGCTCCACAGAAGAAAATCTTATGAGCTAGGATACATGAGTAGTGACCAGCATTGTCCGAATCATTCACTGAGTCATTGTACCTAAATGCCTAAAACAAGAAACATTCCACAGGATCACAGGATCTAGAAATGGAAGGACCATAGATTTAAAACTAAATGTTATCTTGGAGGTCATCTAGTCCAACCCCCTCATTTTACAGATGAGGAAACTGAGGTCCAGGAGATTAAGTGTCTGAATCAAGATCATACAGGAATTAAGTAGGAGAGCTAGAATTGCAACTCAGGTTCTTTGACTTCAAATCCATTGTGCTTTTCACAGCACCATGATTCTTCCCTTCCCCTAGCTTCAAGTTGATGGATATTGACTTTCTCATTATCAGAGCTTCTTCAGCTCCAAAACCAGCCCTCCTTTCCATAATGTCAAGAGATCTGAAGCAGAGGTGTCCAATACACAGCCTAAAGGCTGAGTGAGGCTCACAGAACTCCAGATTGTGACCTGAATCACATTAAAAATGTTATTGGGATATATGTAACAAAATGAACAAAAATATAATAGAATAAAGATAATATTAATATGTTGCTTTCTAAGTCAATATACCCATAGGCATCCTTATGTACAGTTTAGTGGCTCCCATTTTTATTTGAATTTAACACCACTGTCTTCAAATTCAGTCCCCTTGTGTTACAGATGAAGATTGGATTTCTCTATCTCAACCTTTTCAATGCTGACTCTTCCCCTGACCTGAGTTAAAAAGCCTTCTACTACCACTGCAATTCCACTTATACTTCTCAATGGCTGTTGCTGCTCTCATTACTCACAAAAGATTCTAAAGCCTGACCTTGAGCCTCAGTGTTGAAAAGTAACACAGCCGTCAGCCAGTCAAGCTCTTATACAAAAAATCATGAATCCTTTTTACAACAGCCTCAATAAGTGACTGGGCAAGCTCTTCCTGAAAAACACCCCATAAAACCACTCATAAATCCATAAGGCAAGCCATTCCATTTTCTCACAATTTAATTGTTAGAAGGTCTTTCTTAAATTGAACTGAAACTTTCCTTTAAAAATAAATCCTACCTTTGATCCCAAATTTGCCCTCTAGAGTCATTTAAGAGTTTTATCCATCTTCTATAATAATAATGATAATACTAGCTAGCATTTATATAGTATATTAAGGTTTGTGCAGCACTTTATGTAATTACTTTACTTATAACTATTAGTCCCATTTTATATATGTGGAAACCGGGACAGACAGACGTTAAGTGTCTTGCCTGGTATCATACAGCTAGGTCTGAGATAGCACTTAAACTCAAGTCTGCAATCTATTCACTGTACCATCTAGCTATCCTCAAATACTTAATAGCTATCATCTTCCCTCCCCCAACACATACCCCTAAATTCTTTTCTTCTTCACACTGTACATTCCTTTCACCTCATTCAGAATTTTTAGTCTATAAATCTTCCAAGTGTCATAATAATCCAAAGCATTCCCCTGCTTTGATAGAAAGAAAGAAGAGGCAGGAAGGAAAGAAGGAATGGAGGGAGGGAGGGAGGGAGGGAGGAAAAAAGGAGGGAGGAAGGAAGGAAAGACAGAAGGAAGGAAGAAATCCAGGAAGGGCTGCTAAACCTCTGTTCGTACTTCCTCAGATACAAACTAGCTGTCGGGCCCTGGGGAGATCACAGAATTTCTCTCATGAAGAATGTTAGACCCAATGACCTTTAAGATCCTTTCTCAATCTAAATCTATGATCCCATGGATGCTAAATACAGAGCAGGAGCATTAGCCAAACTATATACTCAGGCAGACACTTTTCCACGTTGCTGAACACACCAGAAAAATCACAGCTGATTCTAACCTTGGTTTTATTCCACTTGCTTGACCTAGAAATCTCCCCTTTAACTTACCCTGAATCCTTTTCTTAGAGTTCTCTCTCTCCTCCAAATGGTAAAGGACTCAGATTTGAGGTTTCATTTGTGTTCATCCTTTTTTTTGGATGTCCCATCCACAAACTAAATGATTTCTAAGGTTCCTTCCAGTTCTGAACGTAGGACTGCTCATTTTTACGTACCAGTAAACTGACTCCCACAGGACAGGTGCAGTAGATAAAGTAAATATAATAAATACTAGATAACCCTGGAATCAGGGAAACTTGTCGTACTGAGTTCAAATCTAGCTTCTGACACTTACTAGCTGTGTGAATCTGGACAAGTCACTTAACCTTGTTTCTCTCACTTTTCATCTGTAAAAATGAGTTGGCAAAGGAAGTGGAAAGTCACTCTAGTATCTTTGCCAGGAAAACCCCAAATGAGGTCACAGAGTCAGGCATTACTGAAAAATAACTGATGACTCCCAGAGAAGCAAAGTGACAATATTCAACCACACCACCAACAACAACCCTATGAGGCAGGTGGTAATGTTATCCCCTTTTCATAACTGAGTGAAAAAAGCATGTATTAAGTTCTTACTATGTATGAAGCACAAATAAAAATAAAATGTCTCATGATAAATACTTTAATAAAGAATCTAAGTCACACTTATCTCCAGTGTCACACAGTAACAACAGGTAAGAGGAAAACCAGATGAACAATACAGCCATCATGAACCCACACAGAATTGCCAAGTCCTGTGGAGAAAATTAGTTCTCCCTCGTCAGAAAAAAAAAATGGAGGTAAGTAACTTTATTTGTTTCCTTATCAACAAAATCTTCCTGACTATTCCCTTATTTTATTTCTTAGAAATAAGTGATTGATAGAATGTGAGTTCTTCAATAAATATATATATAATATATAATATATATTAATATATAATGTATAATAAATATATATAAATATATATGTATTGTTCTGTACTCATTCATATTCTCTCCGACCCCAATTCATTGTTTTACGGATTGATTCTAAACCATCTAAATGATCTAGGGACAGAAAGACACACAGACAGACAAACAGAGAGATAGATAGATAGATAGATAGATAGATAGATAGATAGATAGATAGATAGATAGATAGACAGATAGGAAAAAGAGAGAAAGAAAGGAAGGAAGGAGGAAGGAAGGAAGGAAGGAAGGAAGGAAGGAAGGAAGGAAGGAAGGAAGGAAGGAAGGAAGGAAGGAAGGAAGGAAGGAAGGAAGGAAGGAAAGAAAGATAGAAGAGGGATTCTTAACATGGGAACATTGAGCTTCGTTGTTTAATATTTTGATAACTATGTTTCAATATAATTAGTTTCTTTTGTAATCCTATGAATTTTAATTTATTATTTTAAAAGCATTATTCTGAGAATAGGTCTTTAGGCTTCACCAGACTGCCAAAGGAGTCCATGACAGAGAAAAAGTTAAGAATTTCCTAGAGAAAAGAATCATTCAGGTCCTGTCCAGCTTTGATTATATTATATGAGTCTATAAGAGATAATCAGAAATATCAGAAAAGCAAAGTAATTTTCTTTGGCATATGTGAAAATGGAATAAAAAAGTTTATTGAGCTGTGATTAATAATACTTACTTTCATTAATACTGCCAAGATCTCAGATTTCCTAGAAGGAAACAAGAATTTAAAAGACGTTTAGAAGAATACACATGCAAACTTTTTCTAAAATTTCACATTGATTGAATTTATTCTGAAGACCTTTCCTTCTATATAAGGTGGGTCTAATTGTACCACAACCAAGTGGGTTTAGTTAGAGGTACCTTTCCAAAAAAAAATTATTATAAAACCAATCTTACAGAGGTAAGATTTCCAACTCCATACATGTCTCATAATTATATAACAATAGTACTAAAGTTTTGCAAATTGTTCTATATGTGTATGCTTTTCTCTCTGTGCAAAATTACTTTTGGCTTTGATTAAACATAGAAATCAAATTATTGAGATTCTAAATTCATCTAAGATTGTTTTAGCAATTAATTCTGCTATTGATAGGCTGGAATATGAACATTAGAATCAGTGACTTCATATGGATAGTTTTCTACAGAAAAGAATATATAATTTTGAATGGAATACTGACTTCATCTGGATAGTGTAATGGAGAGAAGAGGATAGAATTTTGAATGGAAACAAAGTTTTATAAAATGCTTTCCATGTCATCTCATTTGACCCTCACAAGAGCTATTATTATCCCCATTTTACAGATGAGGAATCTCATGCAGACAGACATTAAATGACTCTCCCAGGGATACAAAGGATCTGAAGCAGGATTTAAACTCAGGTCCCCTGACTCTAAGACCAGAATTCTATCCAATAACACAACAAAAAAATAGAATATTTGAGACTAAAGTATTTCTTGAAATGCTAATGGTACTTTGTTCTACATTCTCCTCTCTCTTCTTGCAGCTGAAAGGAGAAAGAAATGGAAGAGGCGAATAAGACAGTTCTAACTGAATTCATTCTTCTGGGACTTTCCAAATACCCCAAACTGGAGATTTTCTTTTTTGTGTTATGCATGGTGATATATATAGTCATCCTATTTGGAAACAGTGTCATTATCATACTGAGCATTCTGGATTCCCATCTTCACACCCCCATGTACTTCTTCCTCAGTAACCTCTCCTTCTTAGACATCTGTTACACATCTTCATTTGTGCCCAAAATGCTGGTGAACTTCCTGTCAACCCGAAAATCGTTGTCCTTCGCAGGATGTGTAGCCCAGATGTCAATCTCCTTTGCCATGGGAACTACAGAGTGTGTCCTGTTGGCTGTGATGGCTTATGACCGCTATGTGGCCATCTGTAACCCTCTAAGGTATCCCATTGTCATGAATAGGACCATTTACGTGCACCTGGCAGCTTTGTCCTGGCTTATAGGTGGTCTTAACTCTCTGTTTCACACCGTTCTTACTATGCAGCTGCCCTTTTGTGGGAAAAACGTCATTGACCATTTCACATGTGAAATCTTGGCTGTCATGCACCTAGCCTGTGCCGACATCTCCCCAAATGAACTCATCATGCTAGTAGCAACTATAATCCTCACCTTGACTCCTCTCCTATTAATTGTCATTTCTTATGTCTCCATCCTCTCCACCATTTTAAAGATCCGCTCTGCTGAGGGGAGAAGCAAAGCCTTTTCTACCTGCTCAGCCCATCTCACCGTGGTCATCATCTTCTATGGGACTATCCTCTTCATGTATATGAAGCCCAAGTCCAAAGCCTCTCTGACCACAGATAAACTAATTGCCATGTTTTATGGGATTTTTACCCCCATGCTTAATCCCATCATCTATAGTCTGAGGAACAAGGATGTGAATGCTGCAGTGAAAAGAGTGCTGAGCAGAAATCTGTCCTTAGGGAAACTGTGAAAGATTTGGTTTGGCTCCATGCTGCAGGTTCCTTCTTAGAGCAACAATTTACTCGGTACTTTGAATTCCTCCGTTTGGAGTAAATTCTCCTGCAAAGAAGATCACGATTCTTTTCTCCCTCTCTCATCCTTCTCTTCTACAAATCTGGTCTAGGTGTTCTGATAAATTCTCAGCAGATGTTCTATCCAATCCACCTGGTGTCTGACTCTATTTTTTAAAGTGACACAAAACTATCAGTGTGTAATTTGGATTGTCCATCTATTGTTCCATTCTCACTATGGAACCCTCCTGTCTCCTTTTCTGATTCCATATTTTTGATAACGTCTCTTACACCTTTTTTTGCATTTAAGTGTTTGTTGATAACATGTTGTAGCCTCTTTATTCATCTTTTCATCACCTTTTGGAGTAGTTGGAAAGGTATTTTGGCCACAGCAATTCAGTCAAACAGTAGCAACTACGTGATCTTTAAAACACATTTGCATTTATGGAATTTTTCATGAGAGAATATGAGACTGCCATTTAAATTCAGTGTCCCCATGCTTCTCTCTCATCTCCTTTTTGAGCTGAATAAAAGTTGGTTGCTATCCATTCTTAAAGAGGACCAAAATGACATCACTAGGCTAGAGTCAAGTTTCAATGTGTCCACTGTGGCTGATCAGACAAATATCAGCTCAGAATGCTCTACCATAAGTCTGGCAGAAATAGTCTGTTTGAACTTTGGTGGTGAATACTCTAAATCTGTGCATCCTGTTTCCTTTGAGCTGTTTCAATTCTGTTTTGCTCACAGAACTCAGCATTTTCTCTGATGTGGGCATGCCATGTTGAGTGGCCCTGTGCCAATATCCTACATGTCACACAATCAATTCCAAAGTTCTTAAAAGAGACCTTGAGAGTGTCCTTGATTGCTTCTTCTGACCACTATGTCAACACTTGCCCTGTGCGAGTTCTCCGTAGAATAGTGTTTTAGCAAGCATACATTTTGCCTTTGAACAACATGATCAGCCCATCAGAGATGCACTCTCTGAAGAAGAGTCTGAATGAAAGCATATTCTAGTCAAATGACACAATATTGGTAATGTGCATGGAGCAATGTTTACGAGGAGCCTAATAAATGCTTGTTCCTTTGTGTGTTTGAAGTTCTAAAGCAATTCAATAGCATTTCCTGAGTATTTTCCAGTTGAAGTGAGAGGCAGAATAGTACACTGGATTGTACATGCACATATACATACATTATATACATAATTAGATAGATAACATATAATCACATTCGTATATATATATAATTAGACACCTATATGGTAGATAAATATATTACATATTGCACATATAAGTAAATAGATAGATGTAATTGGAGTCTGGAAAGCTTGGCGTTAAATGTCTCTGCCATTGACTGGTTCTGTGACCACGGACAAGTTATTTAACATCCTTAAAATTCAGCCAACTCTCTCAGAATCATCCACTAAATTGTAGATGGGTTACAATCTGCATCAATGTTCCTCCAATGAAATGCTAATATGCCCTAATATACCCATACCCTCCATTCCCTTCCTTACAGTTCATCTAAGAGATGGAAAGGAAAAGGACTCAGTGTATAAAATCTGCTGGGAGTTTTGATTGCAAGCACTTTGAGTAGACAGGGGAAGAAGAAACTATAAATTGAATAATGGTAATAGCATTTTTATACCATTGTAAGGTTTACAAAGCACTTTACACAGATCTCATTTGTTCCTCACAGCAACTTTGGGATCTAGGTGTTATTATATTATCTGAATGTTATTGCTGCTTGTTATTAGTCATGTCCAACTCTTTGTGACCCCATTTGGGGTTTTCTTGGCAGAGATATTCGAGTATTTTTTTTCTCCAGCTGATTTTACAAAGGAGGAAACTGAGGCAAACATAGTTCAGTGACTTGTCCCAGATCACACAGCTAGCAAGCGTCTGAGACTTGACTTGAACTAAGGTTCTACTGGCTCCATGATCTTCACTCTATCTTCTGTGCCACCTAGCTCCCCATTTGATAGATGTGGAAACTGAGGCAGACAGAACTTAGGTGACTTACCCAAAGTTGCACAACTAGTAAATTTCTAAAGCCAGATTTGAATTCAGGTTTCCCTAACTCCAGGACCAATGCTCTATCCACTGTACCACCAAGTTACCTCTTGATCTCAGGTAGGCAGTAGCTGCTAGCTTGGTGCCAATCCAGTACTCATTTCTAATCTACCCCAGCCCTGCTTCTTCCAGTCTGTTCTGAGTCCATGAATGGCTCCTCTAAGTGGCCTCAATCCTAAACCCCAACCTTGCTCCACAGACATGGCACCAGATCCTGGGCCACCAATCCTATTCCCATCTACCTAGCAGAAACAGTTTAACAAGTAATCTCCAAACTAGCATTTCTTTCCTCTCCAAGATTCAGGCCCACAAAAAGTTCTAGGCTGAAGTATCTCAAAGGTCAAATAAAGCATTTCTGGGTTTATGAGCCTCAGTAGTGCTTCTGAAAACTGAATCATCTACCTTTTGTGTTTATGTTTTTCCTTTATAAGCAAATTAGCAGGGAGAAGGGAATTCCAAATAAAAATGTTTAACAGAAGCTTGTACAAAATTAGAGTTGGAAATTAACTAACACAACTCCCTACTTTAATTGACAACAAAGGCAATTTTTCACTAAAAATATTGATTATTGAAAAAAATATTTTACTTTGAGTCACACAGCTCATTTCTTCTTTACACCACATACTTCTGCGGTGTTTACTTTAGGAAGATCTGGATTCAAATCTTGTCTTTGTCACTTACTAGCTATATAGCCATGGACAAGTCACTTCATCTCAATTATTTTCTGTCCTGGCCACAAACTTTGAGAGTATTCCCCTCCCAGGTTGTTTCTCTTGGGAAGGCAAAGTAGGCTATCTTTTGTCTCAATTCTAACCTAGCCTTTAATAATGGGTATTGCCTCTGACAGACTGAGACCTGGGAAAGACCTTACCTCAAAAACGCCAAGCTCTCCCACTGCATCCTGGCCCATTGCCAGTTGGTCTGACTTCGTTCTTGCTCTTGGATTCCAACAACTGGAGGAAAGAGTGAGGCTGATGACTCTGCCAGCCCTGACTCACTGAAATCCAATTCACTTCTGAGTCAAGACATCACCCTCCTGACATCATTAATCCTCTTCAAGAACTGGGGTCAAACAACAAAAATACGCATATGTACCTGTGTATCTTCTGATGCATAGGAAGACACTGAGACAAGCAGAGGACTAGGTAGATAAGTGGAGATAGATGGATATTTTAAAACTCTGTCTCAATCGTCCAATTTGCCTGACCCACAGTCTTCAATTTCTCAACTATTCTTCAAAATTTCCTTTCCCTAAAACTATATCAGTAAGACATGTTTTCTTGGTCCTTTGACTTACTCTTCAATTAGGATGCACTAACATTTTCTTTCTAATTGCTCTGTGGGCCATTGTCCCTGAAGCATCACAAAGTTTCTAAATTTGGCACTTTTCACTTTTCAACTTTAAATTGCTTTGGGGATTAGCCTTGATTGCATTGGGTAATGGCTGCTTAACAGATATTTACTGTGATTCATCTATGAGACTCTGGCAGTTTACAAAATATATGCAGACTCCCTTAATGTGAGAAATTGTTTGGTGATGTTTTGGAAGAAGTAAGGGAATCTATTTGAAGAGGTGGAAATAATTTCTCAAACCTCCAGGTAATCCTTGGATATACTGACCAGACACCACCCTGGAATTTTTCAGTTTCTGATGATAACTACACTACAATTTGGTTATGTAGATTATGAATAGCATATTTTATTAGATTCCAATCTATAACTACTTTTAGATATGAATGCTTCACCCTAGTAACTCATTGTTTGGTAACTTTCCTGAATTGTAGCTATTTCCTATCCTGAGGGATTTCTTTAAAACAGCTTATAGCAGGAATTCTTTTTTGTTTCGCATAATATGTAATCTCATGCTAAAGCCAGAAACTAATATTTATTATTACTATTGTACATAAAGTAATCATTATAATAATATATTATATGCATTATACATATATTATTATATATTAATATACTACGGACATGTACATACTTATATACATAATAAAGTAATGCTATAATATAAAAATAAAATAGCCATTATTATTATTAAAGTGATGATATCTAGCATTTATATCATGCTTTAAGGTTTGCAAAGTACTGTACTTAAGTTACCTCACAAGAATCCTTTGAGATGGTACTATATTATCTTGATTTTACAGATGAGAACGCTGAGATTGAGAGAATAAGTGGCTTTCTCAGAGTCACACAGCTAGGAAGTTTCTAAGGCAGAATGTGGACTCAGATCTTTCTATCTCCAATTTCCGTATTGTATCCACTGTTTCACATAACTGAAGAAACCTGGCAAATTTAGAAGTTATAAATCTTTTTCAAATGAAGTAGTAAGCTATAGAAAAACAATGTTTATTAAATATCTACTATATAAAAATCTTTGGGCAGCAATGTGACACAGTGGATAGAGTACTGTGCCTACAGATCAGAAGACTCATCTTCTTGAGTTCAAATCTAGCTTCTGACACTTACCAGCTGTGTGACCCTGGACAAGTCACTTAACCTTGTTTGCCTCAGTTTCCTCATCTGTAAAATGAGCTGGAGAAGGAAATAATAAACCATTCCAGTATCTTTGCCAAGAAAACCTCAAATGTAATTGTGAAGAGTCAGACACAACTGAAAAATGATTGAACCACAAAAATGTAAAAGTCACTGAAGAAAAGTGTAAAAATAAGAAGGAAATAACTTATAAAATCAGTTTGCAATCTAATAAAGTGAATGATTTTTTTAATACACAAAAACCTGCAGTAGGAGGCAGAGTGTGATTTGTCCAGGCTATGATATGAAGAATTAACAATAAAATTAAGGAACTCAGAACACACTCTAAAAAGTTACCTGTTGTCATGCGGTAGTTCTTCTAGCATGTGGCACAGGTAGGTCTCTGCGTGTAGGTGGTGTTCAGTGACTCTTTGGTGATTGGACTTATATCAGGAGTTATTCAACAAAAATCTAACCATTAGGTAAGAGCAAAGGTAAAGAACTGAGGCTAGAAAAATTAAAGATAAGATTATTAATTTTGTTCCATCTAAAGTGGGTTCAGAATACGCCTGGCTTTACACAAGGTGCGACTAATCCAGTTCAGACGCTAAAATAACTCTAGATCTGATGACAAGTCTGGATCAGACTAGCTGAAATTGAAAGATGTCTCGGCATGGGAGTGAAACGTTCTTCTGTCTAAGGATGAGTTTGGAAGGGCAAGAGCATTGACTAAAACTTTGGGAAGTTGCTTGAAGAGAATGAAAATAAGTTAGACCCCTCAATTTCTTATGATGTTGAAAAATGGAAGAGTTAAAATCTGGAGAGGAAAGTAAAGATGTGCTGCCCTTACAACAACAAGATGATGTCAATAAGAGAGGTCACATAATGTGGTGAAAAGAGCCCTGGTTTGTGGTCTTAAAACCTGGGTTCTAGTCTTGGCCTTGTCACTAGCAACGTGACCATTGCACGCTCATTATGCCTCTCTAGGCCATGGCCACTCAATTTTTTAACCTGAGGTTTTGGGGCCATATGAATTTTAAACTTTTCCTTCTTTCCCTTGCCAATCTCTGATATTCTATGATTCTACACTTGACTGCCCTTTCTCGATAGACATATATTTTGTGATTTTTAGAGAATCTGCACAGGTTCAAACCCTTTTCTTTTTGTCCCTTTGTGACCAGTAATATGGGAATCTAGGTGATGCAGCGGATAAAATTCTGGGTCTGGAATTAGGGTGACTCATCTTTCTGAGCTCAAATTTGACCTCAGGTACTTACTAACTGTGTGACTCTGAATAAGTCACTTAACCCTGTTTGCCTCAGTTTCCTCATCCATATAAAATAAGCTGGAGAAGAAAATGGCAAACCACTCTAGTATCTCTACCAAGAAAACCCCAAACTGAGTCATGAGAGTCAGCCATGAATGAAACAAGTAAACAATAGCCTTTCAGGGTTGTTGTGAGTATCAGGTGAGAAAAATTATAAAGCTGCTTTGCACAGGGCCTCGCACATAGTAAGTGCTATGTAAATGTTAGCTATTATTATTTTATCTTGACTTCTAATTTAACTGCTCAGGCAGTCAAACAATTCCTTTCTAAAGGAATTGAAAATACCTCCTGTTTTTTATTATCATTATTGTGATTAACCGTAGTAGCTTCTTTCGTGACACTTCTTCACAGTCTCTGAGATATGGCCACCAGTTAATCAGAGAGATCAAATGTTCCAATTTCTGACTCTAAAATATCAATCTCATGATATTGAAGTTCACCAGGTATTACAAAACATGAAAGTCAAGTATGTGAGGGAAGATATATATGACTGTGCTGACTTCAAAGTAATTGGAGATCACAGTGCTTTGTCCATAATAGGCATTTAATGGATTCATAGAATGTTACAACAAATAGTTCTTTAGATGCTATTTAATCTGAACTCCTCATTTAATAAGGCAAGGATGTTGATTACAGGCAACTCTTCATAGTTTAAGCCTGTCTTCCCCAAATAGGGTATCAGCAGTCTCCTAGCCAAGCTCCTCAATTTCCTGCTTTGATTCACCTTCCTAAACTTAACCCCCAATTTTTCAAATTTGAAATAAAATGAGATGTCATATCCCATCCCTGGAAAGCATTTCCTCCTCATCTCTACATTTTAGAATGCCTGTTTTCTCACAAAGTTCAATTCATGTCACCTCCTCTTTTCAGAGCCCCTCAGAACTGGCAATGCTCTTCCTCTTACTAGTTTTCCTTGGATTATATTTATTTGTGTATATAGTGTATCATTCAGTAGAATATGAACTTCTTGAGAGCAGGTACCATCTCATTTTTGTCTTTGCGTCTCCAGTACCTACAATGATATTTTAACCATAGCTGGTGCTCAGAAAACATACTTTGAATTTGTATTTTTCATACTAATTAGCTCACAAACTCACAAGGGAAGACAATTACAAAATCCCTGAAAAATCTAATTCTTGATCTTTGCCTTTCTTCTCATACTGTAGGTAGGTCTGCACAGGTGCAACAGAATTAGACATTATGGTTTGGAATACATAGCAGCACTGAGTCCCACAATGCTTGAAGACTGAATTCTGCAGCAGAGACAGGCACGTCTAGGCTTCCTGAGATCATGTAGATTGATGAAGGAAAATAAAATCTTTTGGTCACTTCTGATCCTGTTTCTTTCTAAGAAAAAACAATGCTTCATTGTGATCAGAAATGAAAATAATTTCAAACCAGCCTCCATAGTGACAATCTAGTGGCATGATTGTTGGAGATCGTTACAATATGTGAGTCAAGAGTAAAGGCATTTCATTTCTTTCAACGAACTCTTGCAAGGGGAAGAAATGGAAAGAATAAATAAAACTTTTGTGACAGAATTTCTTCTTCTGGGACTTTCTGGCTACCCAAGACTTGAGATCATTTTCTTTGTACTAATTCTAGTGATGTACTTAGTAATCCTTTTTGGCAATAGCGTCCTCATTATAGCAAGTACATTTGATTCTCACCTTCACACGCCTATGTATTTCTTCCTCAGTAACCTCTCCTTCCTGGATATCTGTTACACAACTACTTCAATACCTTCAACGCTGGTAAGCTTCTTATCTAAGAAAAAAAATATTTCCTTCACAGGATGTGCAGTACAGATGTTTCTTGGTTTTGCCATGGGATCAACTGAATGTTTACTCCTGGGCATGATGGCATTTGACCGTTATGTGGCCATCTGCAACCCTCTAAGATACCCCATCATCATGAACAAGATTGTGTATGTGTTGATGGCTTCAGTGTCCTGGCTGTCAGGGGGGATCAACTCAGTAGTGCAAACAGTTCTTGCTATGCAGTTACCTTTCTGTGGAAATAATGTCATCAATCATTTCACTTGTGAGATCCTAGCAGTCTTAAAATTAGCCTGTGCTGATATATCCCTCAACGTGATCACTATGGTGGTCTCCAATATGGTCTTTCTGGTTCTACCATTACTAGTGATTTTTTTCTCCTATATCTTTATTCTCTATACCATTTTGAGGATGAACTCAGCCAAGGGAAGGCACAAAGCCTTCTCCACGTGCTCAGCCCATCTGACAGTGGTGATAATATTTTATGGGACCATCTTCTTCATGTATGCAAAACCCAAGTCTCAGGACCCTCTTGGAGCTGACAAGTTGCAAGCAACAGATAAACTCATTTCCATGTTTTATGGTGTGGTCACCCCTATGCTGAATCCCATCATCTATAGCCTTCGGAACAAGGATGTGAAGGCTGCTGTAAGAAATTTGCTCAGTCAAAAGCCTTCTCAGTGAAACATCTGTAGCATGGTTCCTTGTCAGGAAACTCACGTTGACCTTTTTTGCTATTCCCTAAGGCATATAAGTAACCCTCTGTCCTCTGTTTAGAAAAGAAATACATACATATACATATATATATATGAGTTGAGTCTTTATGAAGAGAAAAGAAGATTTACATAGTATTCTACAATAAATGAGTGCTATAAATTTAAAACACACATGTACTTTGAGTCTGAGACCACTCCTTTATGCAACAGAGACACCACCAGCAGCCATGCAAAAGTCATGAAGAAATTTTAAGAAGGAAGCCATCATCAGAAAACTTACTTCCACTTACCTCACCAAGTTGAGACCAGATGAAACTGGTCTAGAACTTTAAATCATTTTTACTACCTCATAACCATCCATCTCTCTCAATTAAATTCAGGGAGTGGGGAGTAGGGATGTGAACTTCTCACATGCCCAACACAATTAAAATCACTCACATTGCTGATGGGAGTATAAAAAATGCAAAAAGCTTCCCACTTACACTGTGGTTCATGTGGATCAGAAAAAGAGTTGCCTTTCTTGGAAGGTTTGTTAATTAAATGTCCCTCCTTAGGAACTCAAAGGAATATTTTTAAGCTTCAAGCACAAACACAACGTAAGTTTTTGACTGTACTTGGCTCAGATCGTCTTTGATGATATTATAACTGGTAACGGGGGTCGAAAAGTCAACAATTTAATAAAGCAGAAGTGCACATATTTTGTCCTATCTTCAGGTGAAAAACATAGCCCCTGAAGTAGATGATTTATTTGAGTAAACTAATAGTAAGAATTGTACCAAAAGAAACTGTCTAAAAGAATTTTTCTCCTTAAAGGGATATGGGTTTGTTTGTCACTCCAACTGTGCTCCATACTAGTTATTTTACTTTGGGTATATATATATATATATATATATATATATATATATATATATATATATATAACTCAATATGGATGCATTTTCTTTATCTGTAAAATGAGAAGGTTGAAATAATTCTGTCTATGATGCATTCCTACTCAAAAGTCCTGTGATACTACTCTATCCTTAATTTAAAAAAAAACTAATTTTTCCATTTGTTTTCTTTCTTCTTCTTACCTCAATGCTTCAAGAAAAACCTGTAATTTCATCAATGTGGGTTACTCAGGTTAAACTCCTCCACATATTCATGGATGGTTTTGTGAGCTGATGGGCAGAAATTCTTTAACTGGTTCAAGACAATGAATTCAATTCAGCAAACATTTATTAAGCTCCCACTATAAGAAGGCAGCATGATGTGATGGAGAGAGCCTCCAAGTCAGGATTCAAGTCTTGCATCTGACATGTACTCATTGGGTGATCCTGGGCAAGTCATTTAGACTCTTTCTAAGACTATAAATTGCGACTTGATTGCTGAGCTGTCTTGATAGAGAGATTTCCTCACTGGGACCTCTGTAAATGGGGATTTCATCTCTATACCGATGAAATCACAGATGATTTTTTAAGGTATTGGTCACTGCACCAAATTCTGAGAATGCAAGTGAATGCAGAAATGAAACAGTCCCTGATTTCAAGGTATTATCTTTCTGCCAGAGCTTACATTCATCTGCTGTTCAGTCTTTTGTTGACAAGCCTCACAAATTTTAGCTCATCTGGTTTTCAGATGACAAGCACAGTCTACTATGGGACTTAGACTTGAAGCCTTTTCAGCTTTTTAGATACTGTCATAGCTTCTGTTCTGTACACATTAACTTTAAAGATCACAGTTACCTCCAAACTACGAGTCTTTGAAGAACAGTGAGATTTTGTCCTTTAGCTAAAATGTTCCTATAAAATATCTATGTATGATTTATTTGTAATCACAATCTTTAGTCAGAAATTTAATCAAATTTTCTAAAAAATGCAGAGGATGGCTAATGTCAGAATGGACAAAGTCTACCTTTTAACTTTTTCAGAAGAATTTTGACTATTCGGATACTATCATGGAACTTTCCCTCCCTCTGATCCAAAGCATTTTAATCCATTTCCTTAGTTGTCTTTTAAATTTGGAGTTCATCATTCCATACTGTCCTACCACTCCTAAGTGGTACATTTTCTCATTTGATTTTTATAACTGTCTTATAAAGTAGGCAAGACAGGTATTATTATCCCCCTTTTATATTGCATTTTCTAGATTACAGGTTACATTATGTCTTCTACAGAGCAGGAAATCAAGAATAATTAGATTATTTTGCTATCATCATTTTGCTATCACCATTTTACAGATAAAAAAGTGGGGAATATAACAGATTATATTTTTATTTCCATTTTCTGTATAAGAAAATTGAGAATAATTAGGATGCAATCTGCTACTTGTGTGCCCTTACTTGGCCTCTCCAGGAAAAAAATGTATTCAGGATTCATTTCTAAGATCCATCTACTTTATGAACACTTTCTCCATCATTCTCTTAAGTCTAGACAATCAACAAGACATCAAATAAATCAAATCCTGATCTGAAGCATTTGCCAATTTCTAAGGTAGAAATTCCCACACTGAAATTAAGTCATCTCTCTCTAGCCTTTTTGATCTGGCTCCAGCACACTTTTGACAATATCTTCTGATAATTAAGAATAACTAACAGGCCCAGAGATATTACACATTTTTAGAGCTAGAAGAGGCCTTAATGGGCCAGTCCAATTTGCTTATTTTAAAGATGAGAAAACTGAGGTGCAGAGAGTGTAAGTCCATCAATGGTTCATGAAAAATAATAGAGCAGAGATTCATTCCTAGGTCCTGTGACCCCACAGTTAGCATTCTTTCTGCTGAACCACATAGTGCCTCACCAGCCCTAGTGGGACCAGAGGTCAGATGTAATAATTAACATATGCCTGGGGTGAAAAGGGAAGCTAAGTGGCACAGTGGATAGACTGCTGGCCCTGGAGTCAGGAAGACTCCTCTTCCTGAGTTCAAATATGGTCTCAGACACTGACTAGCTGTGTGACCCTAGGTAAGTCACTTGCCTCAGTTCCTTCATCTGTAAAATGAACTGAAAAAAGAAATGGCAAAATACTCCAGTATCTCTGCCAAGAAAATACCAAATGGGGTCACAAAGAATAAAACATGACCTAAAAAATTGAATAACAACTGGGGTAATTCAAAAGAATAGAGAAAATGGTGGTCAAAGCCAGGAGTTTATAGAGGCAACTAACTCAGAAGGTCATTCAGGGAGTAAATTATATCGAAGAAGTCCAAAGTTTGAGGTGAATCTGCCTGGAAAAAAGTCAGGGAAACATCACGGAGGTGAAGCCCCAAGGAGTCAGCAACTGATAGTTTGCCTCACAGACTAAGACAATATTCTTTTATAGAAGTGGTATGTTTGTCATACTCCTTCCTTTGTCAGCTTCACCCACACAGTTGCCATCCTGTCCGCTTGAAGCTGTGCAACTAGGAAATAAAAAGGAGAGCCAGGAATTTCTGCATCCTATTTCATTGATATATCCATCTCACCATGTCAAGTGCTCTCTAGCAGCATCATTTCCTCCCCTCACAAATCAAACGTATCTCAGAAAGGATGGGAGAAAATGGAATATCCTGAGGAAGTAGCCATCACAACATTCTACAGCATTTGACTTTTCCTGTACCCTCTCTCTGTCTGTGATGGGTCACTCTGGGAGCAAAGGGTGGGCTTTCTCATCTGGTGTAGTCATATGTTGGACAGTTAAATCACTCAAAATAAATATGCCAATAGAATAAATGGATCTCAGGGTATGAGCGACCTGAACAAAAATGATGACAATGATGATTTTTAATAATAGATATCACTGAAGTAGCACTTCCAAGTTTGCAAAGCACTCTATATTTCAATCAACATTTATTAAACATCTGCTATGTGCCAGGAAGAACAACTAAGTGATACAGTGGATAAAGCATTGGGCATGAAGTCAAGAAGACCTGAGTTCAAATGCAGTCTCAGACACTGGAAAATCACTTAACTGTCTTTGCCTCAGTTCCTCCGCAATAAAAAGAGCTGGAGAAAAGAAATAGCAAATCACTCTAGTATCTTTGCCAAGAAAACCCCAACTAGGGTGACAGAGAGTCAGACACAGGGCAAAAAACAAAAATGTGCCAGGCCTATGAATACACACAAATACATATACATATGTATATGCATTTTGTGTGCATGCATATATGTTTGTAGAAATGTTATGTAGAAATACATGTATATATAATTTCATTTCATCCTCACCATAATCCTGTGAGGTAGGTGCTATTATTAGCCCCATTTTATAGATGAATAAATTAAGGATAAAGGAGGTTGCCACTTGACTTACCCAGGGTCACATTACTAATAAGTGTCTGAGGTAGTGTTTGAACTCAGATGTTACTGACTTCAAGTCCAATTTTCTATCTAACAGTCACCTAGTTTTCTCTGATGATTGGTAACCAGGGGGAAGGAGGCAGTTGGATATGGTAGCCAGAGTCAGGATACTTAGATTAAGGTCCAAACTTTCTCACTAGTGGGGAGACTATTTAAAGTCTCTGACTCTAGTTTCCTCATCTATAAAACGGATGTAATAATACTTACACACTCTACCTCACAGTGTTGTCGTGAGGAAAGTTGCTTGGAAATGCTATGGCTATATGGAAATGCGAACTGCTGATGTTACGGTGGAAATGGTGACCAGAAGGAGGTGGGCAAATGCCAAAGATCCTCATGAAGACTCTCAGACAGGACTTGATTGACCAGATGTGGTAACATAATAGTAGGGATAGAAAGCAGATTGTAAGCTAAAGGGCAAGTTATTGGTGTTATAGAAACCAATAGATCATAGATTTAGAGATAGAAGAGAAATTGGAGGTTGGTTATCAATTCCAACTCCTTCATTTTACAGATGAAAAACCTTGGGCCCAGAGAGAATTGCCCTATATCACACTATAGGTGGTCAGGGGCAAAGCCAGGGTTTAATGGCAGATCCTCTGGATTCATATGCAGGCCTCTAGTAAGGCAGGTTGTACAGAAAGCTCTTCAGAGAACTTTGAAGGTGAAAATAAGAAGAAGCGTAGGGAAAGAAGAAATAGAACAAGTTGGGCAGGGAAAGATTAAATGTGTAATTAAAGGGGATTCTTGGGCCTAGAGGAATAAGGAAGAGATAGGGTCAAGAGGACAGGTGTTGACAGCAAAGATAGTAGCAACTTTGAAAGACTTTAGAATTCTGATTAATGCAAGAATAAAGCATGAGTCCAGAGGCCTGAAAATGAATCATGCCATATTACCTCCTGCCAGAAAAAGGATTCATTTAAAATCCAGACTGTGATATGGACATGACCAGTGTGAGAATTTCTTTGACTAGGCTATGTAAGTTTGTTTTTAGATATTTTTCCATTTTATTATCCACTGGGGTAGGGGCAGTGAAAGAAATAATAATTGCTTGTGAATAAATAAATTAACACTTTAAAAAAGAACAGAGGTGTTGTTAACCTTGGTGGTAACATATACCAGATCCTGGAGGCAGTCAACTGAGTATGGCAAGCAGGAACTCTGGAAAGAATTACACTTGTGAGAAAGAACAAAGATAAAGATACAGGGTGGTTTTCTGTTGTGGAGGAGGGTGTGGAAGCAGAGACATTTGAGGAAGAGAGGAAAAAATTCTAGGGAGTTTTCCTTGAGGTGTCTTTGACCTTATTAAAGGAGAAGGACAGAGCATTTGCTGAGACAGAAGGGATGGGCTGGAACGATAGGAGAAGATAGAAAGAATTTGGAATAGAGAATCAACAAAAAATGGATCAAAGCACTCCATAAAGGTTCAATTGAAGTTAGATTGGATGAATTTGATGTGGACACAAACAATAAACTTATATGGTATTCTCCAATAACTCAGGAGCAAGATTGGATAATGGAGATTCTCAAGTTCAATTCAGATGTCTTGATAAACCTATCAGTAACCTAGTATTTCCTGCTTCCAGAGCATGGAATTTGAAGTCCAATGGCATGCGTTTAAATTGCAGTTCTATTACTAACTGTTAAAGGAAAAATCAATACTGATTAAACACTTTCTATGTGCCAACCACTGCACTAGGCACTCAGGAAACAAAAATAAAGATTATTCAGTCAATAAACACTTATTAAGTACCTGCTATGTGCCAGATACTATGCTAAGCATGAGAGATTCAAAAAGAGACAAAAGAAAATCCCTTGACCACAAGGAACTGACAATCCAATGGAAAAGACAAGCAAACAAATATGTAAAAATAGTCTACATACAGGAAGAGGCAAAGGCAGTAGCTTGCCTGCAAGGTGCTGACAATCCAATGGAAAAGACAACAAGTCAACAAAGATGTAAAAATAGTCTATATATGGGATAAATAAGAAATAATTAATAGAGGGGAAGCACTGGAATGAAGAGGGGTTGGGAAAGGCTTCCTCTAGAAAAATTGATTTAGCTTGGTCTTAAATAAAACAATGAGGAATATTGCAAGAGCATTCTAGGTATAGTAGGCAGCCAGAGAAAATTCTTTGAGGTGAGACATGGAATACCTTGTTCTTAGAACAGAAAAGAGACTAGTATTACTGGACTGAAGAGTGGATACGGTGTGAGGTATAAGGAGACTGGAATGATAGGAGGGCACTAGAATAAAACAATCCCTACTGTGAAGGAGCTTACATGCTACTGGGAGATGTCATAAGGAGATGTACAAGAAGAAATAAACACAAAACAAATATAAGATAGGGAAGTCATTAGGGAAGGAGAGAAGTAACATTTGGAAGGATCGGGCAAAGCTTCATATAACAGATGGTGCTTTAGCAGCATCTTGAAGGAGGAGAGGAATTCTAAAAGTAGATGTGAGACTGTTCTAGGCATGGGGGCAGGGTGGAGGAAGTGGGCAACCAACGTAAAGGTGCAGAAACATGGGAGATTTGAAAGCCATGTGCGAATAACAGAGCAGGTCACCTAATCTCTCAGGGTCCTCATGTGTAAAATTAGGGGGCTGGACTAGCTCACCATTCCAGCTCCAAACTGATTATCCTAACTGCGTCTTTGAGCAAGGTTTTGACCCTCAGTTTCCTCTTACAGAAAAAATGGTGGAATCACAAGATATGCATACCTCCATCCAAAGGTTTTGTACTTTGTAAAACTCAAAACCCTAGTACTGAAAAGAGGAGAAGGTTTTATTACTACTATTTTTTCTACTAGATCTTTGCCACTTAGAATAAAGGCTACCACTCTCATACAATCTAACTACTCACTTGCGGCACCTGAAAACCTCCATCAGGTACCCAAATCAAGAAAGCCATGATTATTTCCTTTCCTTTCTCTTCATTATTCCTGGTCTCAGGTCCTCCCGCAGGAATACAGAGCCACATTCTGACACTAATTCTGTAGGAAGGAACCTAATTTCAGAGGGCATCATTAAAAAAAGCACCCCTATTATACACCACGATAGAGGTGAAAATATTTAACAGTGGGATTGTTAAGCTTTTTCACAGGAAAACTTTCATCCTCAACAAGTTTCCTGGGGAGTGATGGAGGGCATCTCCAGAGTCCAAGGACCTGAGATCGAATCTCATTTCTGATACTTATTACCTGTTTGACTGGAGCAAATCCTCACACTTCTCTTGACCTCATTTTCCTTCCTTTTAAAATGAGGGTGGGTTAGATGGCTTCTGAGGTCTCTTCCAACTCTACATTTGTGATACTGTGTTCCTATTATCTTCTTTTTGTTAGACACAATTTAAGGAAGGGAAAAGAGCAAGTTAAGTTGTTACCTAGGAAAACATGTTAGTTAGCCTACAAGCATTTATTAAGTAGTTATGAGGTGCCAGGCACTGTGTTAAGCACCACAGAAACAAATAAAAGCAAAAACTCTCCCTGTCCTCAAGAAACTTGTATTGTAATAAGGGAGATTTTTAATTTTATATAACTATGTGCAACATTGTACATTATATTTGGTATACATAACTGGTATATATAATATATTCTAATATATATAACCTTAGACATATGTCTAATATATATCTCTAATATATATTATATTATATAAATATTGTATTATGTAGTTATATTATGTATGATTATATAATTGCTATACTATGTGTATTGCATATAATATGTAATAATATAATATTATTGGTTTGTATATTGAATATTATATATCTAATATTAATAATAGAGTCTAATATGTAATATTGCACATAATGTGTAATATAATATAATCGTATGTATAATATATTATATAACTTGGTATAAATATACATGTGTATATAAACATATATGTATAATACAGGTTGTTGTTTGTCCTTTCTTGAAGAGGAACATGACATGAGGAAGATGAGGCCACGACATATAGGTGAACAGAATTTAAGCGACAAAGGTCTATACAAGGTCACCAGTCTCATTTTCTCCTCTGAAGCCAACTGGTCCCAGAAGTAGGATATAGATCAGGATGACTGGAGATGGTCCTCTCTATATATACATATACACACGTGTATGTATATATGTTTTTTCTTGACAGAAAGAGATCGAAAATAGCTGAAAGTGATTTCAGATAAAGACACTGGAAAAGACCTCCGGCAGAAGGTGGAATTTGAGTTGAGTCTTGAAATAAACCAGGGAAACTCAAAGACAAAAGTGTGAGGACAATGTATGCTATGCATGGGGGTTAGCCATACAGAGGCACAGAGATGGGAGATGAAGTATCATGTTCCAGGCACAGTAAGTTGGCCAGAGTACTTGGATCATAGAGTACATGGAGGGAGTAAAGTTGGAAATGGCAATGTTATGAAGAGCTTGAAATGATAAACATAGAGAAGTTTAATTCTGGAAGCAATAGGGAGTCATGAGAGTTCATTGAACAGAAGTGAGGGGAAGGAATGACATGATCAGATCCACCGTTTAGAAAATTCTTCTCAGCTGAGATGGGTTGGAATGGGAAGATGCTTGGGGCAGGTTAGAAAACTATTGCAATAGTCCATGTGAGAGATCATTGAGATTCTGAACTACAATGGTGACCATGTGAATGGAGAGAAGTGAATACACAGAAGAGATATTATGAAGGTAGAGAAGAGAAGATATGTCAACAGATTAGATAATATGAGATGAATGAAGATGATACCAAGCTTGCTGGCCTGGATGACTTCAAAGCTGGGTTCAGAATAAGAGGGAAGTTCATAATAGGGGAGGACTGAGGGGAGGGGTAGAGGTATAAGGACTTCTCTTTTTAAAAATACTGCTTTTGAGATGTCTGTAGGACAAATAAAACGTCCAAAAGACCATCAGTCATGCATGATCACTTTATGGAAGGGAGAAAATTCATTCTTCACTAGTTACTCCTATCCAGTAGCAATATACAAAGCCATTTCAGAGAATGAGTTTGAGGAAGTAAAAACCTATTCCTCTCATGTATATTGAAGTATCATTCCCATAGATGCAAGTAAGGTAAACAAGAGACTTCTGTCCTGGGATTTGCTCAGAACATCAAGATCCTTATTAGTCAAAACAAACATTTATTAAAATCAATTTCCTCAGATAGGCTTTTATTGTGATTTATTAGTATACTTCATTACGATTTCCTCTGAAGTGCACACATCCATGACAATGCATGACATAGCATATCCTCTTTCTACTCTCTAACTAATCCCACAGCTTCTGTTTGCCAAATAAAGTTCCCATTCTCTGTGTTCCTATATGGATGAACATAGAGTCACCATCTTGGTAGATGAAGGCCTGAGATGAAGACATAGGTTTGCCTTTCTACTGTTGCTTCAATACTCTTGACTATTCAGTTACGAAGTAGATTCTGAAGCAAGTCTGGGAATATAGCTGTACCATTGGCCCAATCTTATCTCCCAACCAATGAGAGCAAGCAGACTCAGACCTTTCCAGTTGTCAATGCTGCCCAGGGAGACACAGATACACCACTCACCAGGAAGCACAGGCCAGGTAACTAAGTCCTTGCCCAGAGACCTCTGCCAACCCTAGACTTGCTACAAGAAACAATTAAGAATATCTATGGTCCTTAACCTCTTACTCTTGCCTAACAACAACATCCCTTCATGACTGTAACCATTATAATTCATCTGCCTCCCACTACAACACCTTCTCAGTGAACTACTGCCAGTAAATTCTCAACACTTGCTACTCTCCCTCTCTTTGCATTACTCAACCACCAATTATGTAGGAACAAATTCCAATTCCCGCTTCCATCCTCATGTCCAGCTTCCTCATCCATACTTGACCCATGTCCCACCCCAACTCTTCCTACATTTCCACTGTGGTCTTTGGAATTCTTATTCCATAATGAACAAATTTATCTATTCTTGATCTTTTCCTCCCATACTCTTTCCATATATTTCCAACCTCTTCCCCCCAAAGAACACTTCATTCCTGATATTCTTCAATAGTTCTGGCTCTACCTTCACCCCACCACCACCACCACCACCACCATCATCATACACACTATTATTGGAAGGAGAATTGAAATAATACAGCTTATTCTGTCTTTTTCAGAATGTTCAGAATTCTTTGACTCTCCATTTGTTGCCATCATAGAACAATCTCTCCTCCTTTAAAGTTCATTGCGTTGAAATTTTCTACTATATTCAAATTATGGTAGATGTTACGTATCAGTCTCCAGGTGATTTTTTTTCCTTTCTCATGGAGTTCAGTACCCACTTCATTGTCTTTCCCTTGTCCTCAACTCCTACCCTTATATTAGAAGATTTCAACATCATCCCTCATCCTTCCTTCAAATTCAAACCTTCAGATTTCTCAATCTCCTTTCAGTCCCACAATTTATTCCTTCACTCCACTTCAGAAATACACAGAGATGGATGGTTATACCTTGTATTGCACCATTATCCACAAGTATTCTATTTCCTTAATAAAAAAAAATTTAACTCTAACATTCCTTATTTTGGCCATAAAGTTTTATCATTCCATTTCTCTCTGTACCTTCTCCCAAATCTATTGTTTTCCCTAATCACAACCTTCAATCTCTCCTCCCCTTCAATCATTTCTCAGGCCATTGACCCTGCTCTGACTTTTCTCTCTTCCCAGTATTGATCCTATAGTTAACAATTCAACTCCACACTATCCTCTCCTCTTAAATCCTTTGCCCTTTTGTGCTAGACCCATTCATTCATTGCCAAATCCCAGGCCTATATTACTTCTACCATCTGGTTTCTATACTTCTCTTTATTTGGAGCTAGAAGATGGGAAATACAAATCAAGCAGGCAGTTTTAGGTTGTATTCTCACCAGAGTTTTCATCGAAGTTTACTTCCCCAATTCTGGTACATGTTAGTACATGACATGTGAGCCTCTGAAGCAGAATAAGCCATGACATCAAACCCACATACATATGTCACACAATGATGACCCCAGAGAAAAATAATAGATTATATCTCTATTGTACCCTAAGTTTTGCAATATGGAATAGTGAATAAGAGGCACCTCAATGGGTTCAGTAGATAAAGCACTGGACCTGGAGTCAGTAAGACCTGAGTTTAAATGTAGGCTCAGACATATACTAGCTTTATGACCCTAGGCAAGTCACTTAACCCTATTTGTCTCAGTTTCTCATCTATAAGATGATCCAGAGAAGAAAATGACAAACCACCCCAGTATCTTTCCCAAGAAAACCCCATGTGGAATCACAAAGAGTGGGATACAACTAAATGACACAACTGAGCAACACAATGAACTAAGCATCACCATAATGAATAGAGCTCTGAACACTTAATAAAGAAGACCTAAGTTCAAATCTACCTTTAGACACTTACCAGCTATGTGATCCGGAGTATCATTTAACCACTGCCTTCCTCAGTTTCCTATAAAATGGGAATAGTAATAGTACCTACCTCTCAGGGTTTTTGAGGTGATAAAATGAGAAGACAATATTTATAAAGTGCCTTGCAAACCTTAAAGTTGTATATATAAATGATAGCTATTATTAATGTTAGTTATAATATTACATAGTAAGTGCTAAACAAATGTTAGCTGTTGCTATTCATAGGTGGCTAGTATCATATTTATATATGCTGATATTACTAATATGTGATAATATTATAATATACTATTGCATTAATACTCTAACCGACATTATCATTAATAGGCAACATCAAATCACTTACTATGTGCCAGGTACTACACTAAGTGCTTTACAAATGTTATCTCCTTTGACCCTCATTATAACTCTGCACATTATCCTACTTTTACAGATCAAGAAACTGAGGCAAATATACTAAGTAATTTACCCAGAGTCACACAGCTAACAAGTGTCTGATATCAGATGTTAACTCAGGTCTTCCTGACTCAAGGCCCAAGGCCCTATCCACTGTACCACATAGCTGCCCTCCTGGCCTGCTAGATCTGAATAACAACCCTGTAAAACCCATCATATTTTATTGATTTGGGTCCCCCATTCCATCCAGGGGCCTTGAAGCAAGATGCGCCCAGTGCCACCCAGTGGACCTACAGCATTCGTACCATCTTCCTTGACTCCTTTCATACTATAATTGTTTCTTCAATAAGACTGGCTTGATTTTCTTTCTTGTGTGTTGCATATATTCCTTGTACCGGACTTTGGAATCCTGAATCTTCCTAAGAAAAATTGTTAGGTGCCTCTGCATAGAGTCCTCTTGTTCCAACCATCACCCAAGCTCCTATTATATCCTCCAGCAAAGTGGAAAAAAAATGGACAATGACAGAAATAGTCCACATGGTAAGGCTTGTGGAAAGACAGGCATATTAAAAAACTGTTTTTGACCTGTGAGTTGATCCAATCATTCTGAAAAAAAATTGTAACAGTGCTTCTAAAATAGCACCTAATATGTCCATAGCTTTTAACATAGGGATTCCACCACCTAAGGAAGTCAATGATGAAAAGGAAGATCACAGATATATCATTATATTTTAGCAGCACCTTCTGTAATAGCAAAGAACTGGAGGAGAGGGGGAAAAGTAGACAGCCATTGATTGGGGAGTGACTAAATAAATTATAGTACATGAAAGTAATAAATAGAATGTGACTATGCCATAAGAAACACTGAATAGAATACAGAAGATTGGAGAAGGCTTATAACTGATGCAAAACGAAATAATAAGAACAAGAGAAACAATATGTACAACGCTATCAAAAAGTAAATAGAAAGAATAATTAAAAGGAAAAAACGATGCTGTATGATTATAATTTCTGGCCAGTCTTGGCCACAAAGAAGAGAAAATTTTCTTCCTTCTCTTCTCTGAAAAGTGGGAGGACTATGGATGGTGAAGATCACATATACTATCAGACTTGGTTAATATGTTGGTTAATTTTATCAACCTGCTTTTTGATTTTTTTTGTTACAAAGGGTAGCTGTATAGGTAAGGAGGGATATATTTTGAAATGGAGGCAACACAACACCAAAGTTATTAATAATAATATTTTTTAAAAATCTTAGGGATAGGCAATTTAGTAGATCACAATCTTTGTATGAGCCATTATAGCAGTTTTCTGTAGTTAATTTTTTTTAAATGAGTGTAATTTTAGACATGTTTAAAGTCGTCTTTCCCCTTCAAGCTATCCCTTCCTCTTTCTGACTTCCTTATCTTAGTCAATAGAGCTATTACTCTCCAAATCATGTGGACATTTTAGCACAGAATCATATTTTATTCCTCCATCTCCCTTATGTCAGATCTATTAAATTGCCAATATGTTGATTCTGTTTCCACAATAGTTATATTTATTTCTTTCTATCAACTCCCATTACTTCCACTTTAGTTCAGGCTCTCTTCATCTTTTATTCAATTGCAGTCACCTCCTAGTAGTCTCCCCCACTTCTAGCCTTTGATTTGCCCTAGATCTCCCTACATACTACTGCCAAACTAATTTCCTTAGTACCTGATCATCTCACTTCTATCCAAGTACCTATCAGTGTTCTCAGATGTCTGCAGAAGAACGTCCAAACTCCTTAATATTCAAAACTTCCTGTGACCTAAATTATACTTTATGACTAGAATTGATCTTTCCCTCATTTTATCTCCTCTCATAGTATTCTGTACTCTTCTTAAATGTCAATCATTTTTGAATTTGTGTTATAAATGAGTACCTCTATGTATCTGCATGCCTTTGTACTTGTGTGATTTTCCCTATAAACTATAAACTTCTTAAGGATAGAGATTGTATATTATTTATGTTGGCATCTCACCTAGTGCATAGCACAGGGTAGTATATGGTTAGTACCTTAATGTGTGTTTTTGGAAGGAAGAAAGGGAGGGAAGGAAGGAAGGAAGGAAGGAAGGAAGGAAGGAAGGAAGGAAGGAAGGAAGGAAGGAAGGAAGGAAGGAAGGAAGGAAGGAAGGAAGGAAGGAAGGAAGGAGGGAGGGAAGGAAGGAGGGAAGGAAGGAAGGAGAGGACAAAGAAAAGAAGGAAGGGAAAGGAAGGAAGAGGAGGGGAGGGGAGGGAACAGAGGAATTCATCAATGAATAAAGTGGCGTATTTATATTTTAGGAAGTAGTGAACTCAGTTCATTCTATGCCAGTCAAGGCATATTTGGATTATTGTGTTCAGGTCAGAGCAGCAAAGTTTAAAGAAATTATCAACTACAAGTTATCTAGAGGAGTTGAAGCAAAATATTGAGGGGCTTCTAAACAAGACGCTTGAGAATTGAGTCAACAATCCTAAATAAATCCTAAAGATTTCCCTCTTAAAAGTATCAGTGTCTTCTGAATATGAGAGACTCTTCTGCTGCCCTGAAGTAAGCATTCACAGAGACATGAGCAACATAGAGATAAAGTCTTATTAAATAAGTGTGCATCAGGGATATTTACTTCCTCTATCTGGACCGCCCATAGACTTTATATGAAAGCTAGATTTCAGTTACCTTGGGAAGGTGTAAGGAATATAAGAGGAATAAATCTTGAAAGAGGATTTTGGCCATAGAATATATAGATTCATAGGAAGGGACCCCAAACTAGGACTTTGGTCCTAAAGCCAGTGAACATTACATAATACTTCCACTATTGAAGGATTACAGACAAATTGGCCTCTAAGTTACACTTCAATTAGAGTAGAATAGTAACTTCCTTCTAATTGGGTCTGCGGGACATTGTCCCTAAAGCATCACAAAGTTTCCAGGTTTCCCCATTTCACTTTCTATGAACTTTAAATTGCTTCAGGGATTAGAACTTTCCCTTAAAACAAAGAGGGATTTAAATTACCGTTGATTCTTTGGAGAATGCAACTGGAACTTGGAGAGGACTGAAATGCTATGGAGAACTCGACTTTTGTTTCCTGGAAATTGGCTTAGTTCTAATAGAGTTCTGCATCGGTGGATAGCTCTGTTATGTGCCGGTGCATCCTACCACACTGGTACTTCTTTATTTCATTCACTTACAGGGAATGAAAACAGAAAATTCACAAATTTGAGTATTCTAAAATCTCAAATGGCTTCCCATATAGACAAATTTTCAACTGTTTAGATGAATATTCTATCAGTGAATCTTGAAGAAATACCAAAAATATTTATGCACATTATACGGATCTCTGTTCTATATGCTGGCAAAAACAGTTTGCTGGCATGCAATTTTAGAGTCAACCGGAAGTAAAAAAAGAAATTTACTTCTGATCAAGAAGGAAGCTATTTCTTAGAGGAGAAAGAGGCAAATGTACCTCCTTGTTATAATGAATCTTCCATATTTGGAAACAGAGATTTCTGAACTTATGCACTCAAAGGGAGATCGTACATAGCTAAAGATATGTAAGTCAGATGATCTCAGATATCAAGTCTCCTTCTGATACAATGTTTAAGGAGGAACATTGACTCTTTCTGGTCACTATAATTACCTGATTAATGTGAAAAGAATTTTGTTGAAGTAAGTCAACCACAGTTCTCTGGAATGATATGGCTCCATTTTTCCACAGACATTAGTGAGGTGTTGGGTTACAAGTCTTTGGAAAACCAGCCAATTTAGCTTTCATATGTACAAAATGAAGTGATAAAAATAGATGCTATTTGTCTTATGGGGACAGATTTCCATTTTAGATGAGAACTAAAGCATTGGTCATAATTATTTCCATTTACATAGTACTTTATGGATTTTAAAGTGTGTGGACAAAAATCATCTGATTTGAGTATTACGAGTCGATTATTTTATAATTTCTGTATTACATATAAATATGTATGAGCCCGAGATTTAAAGAAGCTCTTACCCCAGGTCACACAGATTGCACTTGGGAAAATCTGAATTCTTGACTCAGGTCTCTATCTCCAAATCCATCCCTGTTTCCACCACCAATCCTGCAGGGACACGCATGCCACTTAATATTCTGTTTTCCTGCCTGAGAAACTGTTTCTGTGATTCCTCAGATAATGGGAACCTCATTGGTGAAGTGATCTCTTGTTAGGAGCCGTGTTCTGTCCTGTTATCAATATTTGGGAAACACTGTTATCTGAATGTAAAAAATAGTCAGCCACAGTTGTTTGTTCTTTATATAATTTACTAGTATAAATCATAGGAAAAAATTAGAGTTTTTGAGAACGAATTCAACTTGATTTATAAGCCCAAGGAAGTTGATTTGATTTGCCCAAGACTACACAGCTAATAAGCAGATGAACCAGGTCTTGGACTCAAGTCCTCTCTGAGTCTAATTTGGGTTCTCTCTATCAGAACTTCCATCTATCCTGATTTGTTTAATCTAAGCTTTATTAGTCAAATTGCCATCAAAATTATGATCAAATTGCAATTGAAAATGTCAATGTGACATTTCAACTCAGTAATGGTATAGGAGTTTTAAACTAGCTCTAACCACACCTCTATTTTTTAATTTTTTAATTAACAGAAATCTGTTTTCTCTCCTTCCCACTCCTAACTCATTGAAAAAGAAAGGAAAAAACACATTCTTGGTAATAAATAGACTTAGTCAATAAAAACAAATTCCACCAGTGGCTACATTCAGCAATATATATGTCTCATTCTCCATCCAAAATCTATGTTTTATGAATGTCATATTTCAGCATTGGTCCTCTAGGATCATGAATAGCCATTTTATTCATCGTAGCTCTTCAAAGTAATTCATTTTTTATCGTTATTATAGAAATTGTACTCCCAGTTCTGCTAATTTAATTTCATTTTCTGTGGTTTATAAAAGTCCTTGTAATTTTTCATTGTTATATGGTAGAAATTGTTCTTCTGACCCTGCTGACTTCACTCTGCATCAGTTTATGTAATTTTCATATCACTTTGAAATAATCTGCTTCTTTATTTCTTAAAGAATTAGTGTGCCATGATATCCTTACACCACAACTTATTCAGTTATTCCTCATTTTATTTGTATCCCCTTAATTTCCAGTTTTATTGCCCTTACATAAAAGGGATTACTATAAATATTTTTATTCATAACACACCTTTCGATATTTCTTTTATCTTTTGGGGGTATAAACCTAGTGGTTCTATAGCTGAGTCAAAGGACATGCACTGTTTAGTAATTTTTCTGTATTTTCTTTCCAGAATAGTTGTACCCATTCATAATTCCACCGAAAATGCATTCAATGTGCCTGTTCTCCAACAGCCCCTCTGATATTTATCATTTTCCGTTTTTGTTATCATTGCCACTAACGGGTGTGAGATAGAATCTCAGAAACGCTTTAATTTTAATTTCTCTAATTGGTGTTGATTTGGAGCATTTTTTTTCTTAAGATCATAGCCTAGATTTCACTCTTAGAAGCTGCTTGCTTATATTCTTAGATTATGTATCCATTAAGAAATGACTCCCATTCTTATGAATTCAAATTCATTCCTTATCTATCTTGGAAATGATACATTTATAAGAGAAACTTACCACAAAGTTCCCCCCCCCAGGTAATTGCTTCCTTTTTGACCTTGACTTTATTAGATTTGTTTGTGCAAAAATACACTTTTAAATTTTATGTAATCAAAATTATGTATTTTGTCTCTGTAGTTTTCTCTACTCTTTTTTGGTCATGAACGTTTCTCATAGATGTCATAGGTAATGTTTTCTACTTTTCTCTAATTTGTTTATGATGTGACTTCTTATATCTAGATCATAACCCATTTGGAGTTTATCTTTGTATAAGATGTGATCTAAATCTAATTTCTTTCATGCTATTACCCAGTTTTCCCAGTTTTTTTTTGTCAAATACCTACCTAGTTTTCATCCCAGTATCTTATCTTCATGTTTATCAAATACTATGGTATTAGATATATATATATATTCTTCTGCTTGATAAATCTCTTCCAATAATCTGTTCCACTGATAGATGTTTCAACTTTTTTAACCAGTGACAAATTGTTTTAACAATTAGTACTTTATAATTTGAGTATAACTTGATATCTGACACAGGTAGCCACCCTTTAATACTAGTTCTTTTCATTATATTCTTGAGATTCCTGATCTTTTTTCCACCCATATGGATTCTGTTATTCTTTTTTCCATTTCTCCTGCTTGATTGATATGGCATCAAATAAGGAATTTTTTCATTTTTTAAAAATCTAATTCCAAATTGCCTTCCAAAATGATTGGTCAAATTCAACCTTCCACCATTTGAACCCTCAAACAATAAATCTTGCATCATCGTTGACAATTTACTGGATGTAAGGCGAATCCTCAAAGCTGTTTTGGCTTACATTTCTCCTATAATTAGTGATTTGATAAAATCTTCCATATTGTTAGTGGATTGCAATTATTCTTTTGATAACTATTTATTCATGTCTTTTGACAATACACTATAGATTGTCTCTTGATTTATGCATTTTAATTAATTCCCATATTCACGCACAGGATTATAATTTACTTGATGTATCTTCAGAGAGACATACTTTCTAACACCTATGGAATGAAACCATCTATTCTCTGTTTGCCTCAGACTCCATGAAACTGAAAGACAACTTCAAAAATGAATGAGACCAATCAAATCACTGTGAAAGAATTCATCCTGCTAGGCCTTTCTGGCCACCCAAAGCTGGAAACCATTTTGTTTGTATTGATCCTGTGGATGTACCTGGTAATCTTGCTGGGAAACGGAGTCCTCATCACAGTAACCATCTATGACTCCCACCTACACACTCCCATGTACTTTTTTCTCAGTAATCTCTCTTTCCTTGATATTTGCTACACAACCTCCTCTGTACCATTAATTCTAGACAGCTTCCTCACTCCTAGGAAAACTATTTCCTTCTCCAGCTGTGCAATACAGATGTTTCTTTCTTTTGCCATGGGAGCAACAGAGTGTATGCTCCTTAGTATGATGGCATTTGACCGCTATGTGGCCATCTGCAACCCCCTGAGATACTCTGTCATCATGAGTAAGACTGCATATGTGTCCATGGCAGCTTTGTCTTGGACAGCAGGGGCTGTGGATTCCATGGTACAAACATCCCTTGCAGTCCAGTTACCATTTTGTGGAGCGAATATCATTGATCATTTTGTCTGTGAGATTCTGGCTGTCCTGAAATTGGCCTGTGGAGATATTACCACCAATGTGCTTAGTATGATGGGATCAAACATTATTTTTCTAGTTATTCCTCTGATATCAATTTCCATTTCTTATATTTTCATCCTTGCCACCATTCTAAGGATTCCTTCAGCAGAGGGGAGACGTAAAGCCTTTTCAACCTGCTCAGCCCACCTGACTGTGGTGACTATCTTCTATGGAACAATCTTTTTTATGTATGCAAAACCTAAAGCCAAAGATTCACTTAATGCAGATAAACAAGATATTACAGACAAACTCATTTCCCTGTTCTATGGTGTGGTAACACCCATGCTCAATCCCATCATTTATAGCCTGAGGAACAAGGATGTAAAGACAGCTGTAAAGAATATGTTGACTCAAAAATGCTTCCCTGAGAAAATGTGAAAGGCAATCTATTCAGTGATGACTTTTACCTGAAAAGCCACATTTGCTGAATATATTCAAATGTATTCTTTTATTTGTTTTTCCTAAATAACCTCCTCAAAATCTCTTCTCTACCATCAACGCCCCCCCCACCCAGAGAGCAATGCCATATAATAAAGAATATTTTCAGAGGAAAAAAAATGGAAAAAGAGGAAGAGAAAAATAATTACCAAAAATCATCAATACAATTAAAAATATCTGAAAACATATGCAATGCTCCACACTCATGGACCTCCTACCTCTGCCATCTGCTGGGGGTAAAATGTCTTTTCTTTAGTGCATATCTGTTCTTTGTAATTTTGCAACATTCACTTTGTGGGGATTTTTAGCACAAATGAACCTTATACCTTTTTAAAGACTTGTTCTACATCTAGTGAGATAACTATTTATTTGATTTCCTAATGCTGAACTATCTTGGAATCCCTGGTATAAATATAACTTGGATTTTATGGATGATTTCCTCAATGAATTGCTAAAGCCTATTTGACAGAATTTTATTTAAAATCTTTAAATCTGTGTTCATTAATTATATTGCTGCATAATTCTCCTTTGCTCTATCATTCTCTGACATCTGGACTATGTATGTCTCAAATATTAATTTGATATAATATTCTCAATGATTGAAAATAATTTGTGTAGTATTTGTATCAATTTGTCTTTAGAGGTTTGATAAAATTCCCCTATAATTCCATCAGAACCAGGAAACTATCCTCATTCCTACCCCAAACTACCCTTCCCATACACATGCATGCACGCACGCACACATGCATGCAATATCAACAGCTTGACTTCAATTAAAAACTTCGATTGATAGAAAACTTCCATTTTGAATATCTATTACTAACCCAAAACATGCCTTTCTGTACTTTTTAACTCCTGATCCTCTAGGGTCAAGGAAAGTAAAGTTAATCATTCGTCTATATGTGGTTCCTTCAAAATTCTAAAATGGAAATCACTCCAAGATGGATGGGATAGATGCCTTTAAAAATTTAATTCTGATGCTGGAAATGGAAACTGTTAAAAATGTATTAAAAAAGAATAAGCTGTCTAAAAAGACCAAAGTGTACATTGGCAGAGTATCCATGACCAAATTACACTTTAATAAAACACATATGTAAGTAGAAAGCAAAATGTGATCTCCCTTTCTAAATACATTGCCCAAATACTGAAAGTTACCAACTTGTTGGAATGAAAATGAAAATCAATAGCATATAAGAAGAAATAATGACATGAGAAAATGCATACATGAATAGAAAGAAAACTTGGGAATCCTTTCTAAATTGATTTTCCATATAGAACCCGTCATCAACTTGGTAAGATTAACATCAATATCAGAGTAGAAGAAATAATTACATGAGATGTCATTTAATTAAAACAACTCTAATATGATCTAATTAAGAAAATATAGATGCTTAAGAAACTAATACAGAATTTGTTTGTGTATCAACACTCACTGTGTTATGATTACTTGCTATAGAAGATGAACTGATGTAAATCAATTGCCATGATGAACAAAGAATAAAATAACATAGAAACAGCTTCAGCCAGAAAATACTCAGTTGCCTTACCAAAAAGAGAGCTCCACAGAATATTTTTCTCTCTCCCCTTTTTCCTTTTACATTGTCATGTAGCTAGGTCACTCCTTGCCAAGTTTTTCACCAATGGATGGTCCATTTATTGATAAAAAACCATTCATTATTTTTCCCATTGAAATTATAAATACAGAATCAACATTAACATAAATAAATTGCCAATGGTTAGTCTCATAGGGATGACATATATCAGATGTGTAAGATACACATGTACTCTAACATAGATCAATTGTTGCATTTAATGTATATGAGGACAACATCTTGGAGCTAAAAGGTCATTAAGTGTTTTTGTAAGAAAATAATTCCATAAAGAACTGCTAATTCATTATATATGGTAATGGAAGTGGGATAACAGGAGGGTCTCCTATCATGAATTGTATAAATTGTCCAAAGGGGACTAGAAATTTTTTAGGAGTTAGTCTACAATCCCAGGAGGGCAGAGAGTGGGATTGGAGATACAGATAACACTCTTTTAAGTTTAAACTGTATTTTTAACATTTTCCCATCACTTTCTTCAGTCTAGAAATCAAACAAAATAATAAATAAATCTATGATATGTAGCATTTGCCAAATTCTAAGATGTAAATGCTCATACTGAAAATTTTATAATTTGTTCAAATGAGCCAATGCAAGCTGACTGCAGCACACCCCTGGGAAAGTGGCACATAGGTGAGTATGATAGCAATGGAAAAAGGTAGTGCCTCTGAGAGTAATGCCATGGTGTGAGACCCTGCAAGTCCTAGGTTCATGTGACATGGACCGGTGGAGGACAATGAGGCAAGGCAGTGATAGACTAGAGAACTTCTAGAGAAGTTTTCTAGCATGTATGTTCTCCTCACCCCCAATCCATGACAAAGACTTGGGGGAATTTGCTGTCCAGTGGCTTGATATAAGCATGAGATAAGCCCCATAACACACATTGTGTATCCCTGGAATCCTGAGAGGACTTAGAATAATAGTCACCTTGCTTGGGAGTTTGACCTGCTAGTGCCAATGTGGGTAAGGAAAGCAACTTGAGAAGGTATATATGGACCACACAGATAAGGAAGCTGAGACCCACAGACATCTAAATGATTTTGCCATGCTCACACAAGTTGTGAGAAATAGCATCAGGATTTGATTCAAAGTCCTTTGATTCTTCTGGCCATCTGAATTGAGTGGCTTACCCAGTTACACAATTAGTAAGTGCCTGAGGCTGGATTTGAACTCAGGTCCTCCTGACTTCAGGGCTGGTGCTCTATCCAATGAGCCATCTAGCTGCCCCCATCTGATTCTTCTAACTTTTAATCCAATACTCTGTCACATCGTGTTGCCCTTCTTGTTACCAGTAGAGGAGAATTCCAGAGAGCACCATGGAAAAGGAAGGCAGAGAATGAGTGATGAAGGGGGGGCCTAGGACTGAGTACATTATTGGGAGGGGAGAAACAGCTGTCATTGTTTACCACCTCCACAATAGATCCTTCCTGACCACAGTGACCTTCAACCCCAGGTCATGCTGATCCAGGAGTACCAAGGTTAGGGATAATTAGCCAAAGTCGGAAGTTGGGTCAAGGAGAGGGTTAGTTGGTCAGAGCATCTGATAACCCCAGGACCCAAATGAGGGAGTGAACCAGTCTAATATTTGATCTCCCAGGAGAAAAAGCTCCCATTCCTGTGTCAGAATCCTCACCTAAGACAAAGTCCTAATGTGCTACCTCTGGCTCTCTTCCAGAGGTTAGGGAACAACACTTCCATTTTGAAATGAATCCACAGATACAGAAATATTTTCTTATTAAGTAAGTTCAACTTCAATTAAAACAAAGTAGTAACTTTGCTCTAATTGGCTCTGTGGGATTCTCTACTTTTCCCTTTCTATAAAATTTAAATTGCCTCAGGGAATAGAACTTTCCATTAAAGCAACAAGGAATTTAAATTACCTTTGGTTCCAATAGTTGATCTTTTGGAGAATGGATCTGGAACTTGAAATGGATAGAAATACTGTAAAGAACTGGAATTGAAAATTTTGTTTCTCTAGGAAATTAGTTCAGTTCTAATACACATCCATATTGATCAAGAGCTCTATTATGTACCTGGCAACCATATGATGCCACACAATATTTCTTTATTTCAATGACTAAAAGAAATTGAAGACAGAAAATTCATGATGCTGAAAATATGAAAATTTCTCATGATTTCTTCTGCAGCCACTTTTTCAACTTTCTGATAAATATACTTTCAGTGAAATCTGACAAAAAATAACTCTCACATATATTTTCCATGCTGTATTGATCGTCACTCCATATGCTGGGGAAAGGATTTTTCTGACTCAGAATACCAAGAGTCACTGGAAGTCAGGTAGAAATTTCTGAGCAAGAACACTATTTCTCACACATGGAGGTAAACATCCCTGTTATTCAGTTTTAAATATTTAGAAACAGAACTTTCAGAGAGAGGATATACATTATTTGCATTCTGTGAGTCAGAATATTCCTGGTGTCAAGTCTCTTTCTACTTAGTATTTTTAAGAGTGCATTTCATATTTATGGTCACAACAATTAGCTACAGTGATTTGGTGAAAATATCACAATTATCAATAATAGTGCCTTGTTTCACAAATGTTAGTGATTTTTACTGTTCAGTTGCTTCAATAATGTCTAACTCTTTCCAATACCATTTGGGGTTTTCTTGGCAAAGATACCAGAGTGGTTTTCCCTTTCCTTCTCCAGCTCATTTTTTAGATGAGGAAATTGTGGCAAAGTTAACTGACTTGCACAGGGTCACATAGTTGGTAAGTGTCTGAGGCTGGATTTGAACTTAGGTCTTCCTGACTCCAGGTCTACCACTCTATCCACTGTGCCAGCTACCTGCCCAATATTATTAATATTCTGAGTTTCTCTCCTTTGGAAAATCTACTAATATAACTTCCAAATCTACTTCAATTTTGCATAGAAGAAGCTAGCAAAAACAGGTATTACTTACAAAGACTAATTTCAGGATAGATTCTTATTCAATACATAAACTAAAGCCATAACCACTTGTACTTACATAGTATTGTATAACTTACGAAGTATGTGCAATAATGATCTCCTTTGAACCTTACAACAAGTTTTATAAACTCTCTTTTATCCCTAAGTGTATGAAACTGAAGTTCCGAGAAGCAAGAGCAATCTAGGTCATGACCATGGTACTTGACAGATATAGGACTCTGACTCATGTCTCTCGAAAGTCCGTCAAATCTTGGGACCATTATTTATCCTGCAGAGACAGGCATGACTCTGTTTCAATAACTGAGGAAGACAGACTATGATTCTCTGATTGATGCAAATATCAGTGGTGATATGATCTCCTATAGACAGAAAGTCTCTCCTATTCTGAATGTGGGATATGAGATGTTGTCTGAATGTTTATGAGTCAACCAGTATCTTTGGCTGACTCGTTTACATACTTTATAATCATAAATCACATGATTTAGAAGGACCCTTGGAGATTATTGAACTAACTTTATACTTTACAAATGTGAAAAATAAGGTCCAGAGGAGTTATTTTGATTTTTTCCCCTGGTCACATAGCCAGAGTTTGAATCCAGATCTTATCTGCCTCCACAATCTGTGTTCTCTTTAAGTGATCTATTTGCCCTGAATTGCTTAGTATCTAAGCTTCATTGATGTTACATCCAAAATAATGATCAAATACACATGTGAATCATTACATCAACCGGAGTTACAATACATTACATTACATTACATACAGCATTACATCAGCATGCGTTTTAAACTGGCCCTCCAATACTAAGGTATTGTCTTAGAGCTAAAATATCTGTTCTGGGATTTCTAAGTGGATCTTCTGGTGCTGCTTATCACTGCAACAAGATAACAAATATGTTTTGTGATGATAATATTTTAGAATTTTTAATCTTAATATCTTTTGTTTTTATATCACCTCCTTTTCTGAATATATCCCTTTTCTATCCTCATTCAGTCAGCTATCCCTTACAACAGGAACTTTAAAAGAAAAAGGAGGGAAAAACAAATTACCAAAGCTTTCGAAAGTATATGTGGAAGTCCAGTGTTCCACACCCACAGTGTCCCTCTTCTGCAAAGAAGAAAGACAGTTGCGTTTTTCTATCTCTTTCACTGACTAAGCAAGGACATTATAAACACAAAGCATTGTTTCTTTTGAAGACTGTGATTTCTTGCATTTACATTATTCATTTTGCATATTATTTTTCCAGTTTTTATTTCTCTATGCATCACTTCACATAGCTCATACTTCTCTGAAATAGTAATATTGATCATTTGTTATTCTGTAGTAATATTTTATTATCTTCATGCATTTTAATCATTCCCTACTTCACAAGTGGGGCAACTAGATAGCTCAGTGCATAGAGGAGTGAGCCTGAAGTCATAAGGACTTACCTTTTTGAACAAGGAGTTCAAATCTGGTCTGAGATACTTACTAGCTGTGTGACCCTGCGCAAGTCACTTAATCCTGTTTGTCTCATCTGAAAAATGAACTGGAAAAGGAAATGGCATGCCATTCCAATATTTTGATGAAGAAAACCCCAAAATGGGATCAGAAAGAGTCTGATATGACTGAACCACAATGAAATTCACAAGTAGCCAGTTTGGTTTTTGTTCTTTGTTATTGCACAAAGTCTGCTGTAGATATGTAGTTAAACAGGAAACTTTTCTTTTTCTCTATGACCCCTTGGAAAGATAATGGAAACTCCAGGTCAAAGAGAATAAATATTTGCTTCACTTTTTTAGTGTAATTCCAAATTTCTTTCCAGACAAGTTAGACCAATATGAAACTCTACTACCGTACCTTTCCTCTTCTTCTCAAGCAATGTATTTTCCCATCATTTATCATTTTTGCCAGCTTTTTGGTTATGTTATCAAACCTCAAAATTGTTTTGATTCGCATTTTTCATATAAATAATGATATGGTGTACTGTTAGATATGGTTGTTAATACTTACAATTCTATAATAAACTGGCTTTTTGTTTTTCATATCCTTTGACCACTGGGAAATGGATCTTGATCTCTTAATCCCAATATGCTCTTACATTCAAAAAAGGTTAGCAATTTACTGGAGATGAAATCTTGGGAAAAGACAAACACTTCCTGGAACTGATACAACAAAACTATGTTCTGTTTTCCTCAGAATTCACACAGGTAAGAGAGAACTTTAAAATGGAAGGAAACAATCAAACCACTGTGACAGAATTTGTCCTCCTGGGACTTTCTGACTATCCAAAGCTACAGAACATTTTCTTTGTGCTAGTCCTGTGGATGTACCTGATAATCCTCATGGGCAATGGAGTACTGATCATAGTAACCATTTATGACTCTCACCTCCACACACCCATGTACTTCTTCCTAGGTAACCTCTCCTTCCTGGACATTTGCTTTACAACCTCTACTGTGCCCCTAACTCTAGACAGCTTCCTCACTCCAAGGAAAGCCATTTCCTTCTCCAGTTGTGCAGTGCAGATGTTTCTATCCTTTGCCACGGGTGCAACTGAATGTGCGCTCCTAACCATGATGGCATTTGACCGTTACGTGGCCATTTGCAAGCCCCTAAGATATCCCGTCATCATGAGCAAGGGTACGTATGTGTCAATGGCATCTGTATCCTGGGCAGCAGGAGTTCTTGACTCAGTGGTACAGACATCTCTTGTAGTTCGGTTAACATTTTGTGTGGATGTCATTGATCATTTTATTTGTGAGATCCTGGATGTCCTGAAATTAACCTGTGGAGACATTTCCATCAATGTACTTAGCATTTCAGGATCAAACTTCATCTTTCTAGTTATTCCTCTGATATCCATTTCCATCTCTTACATTTTCATACTTGTTGCAATCCTCAGGATTCCCTCTACAAAAGGAAGATGCAAAGCCTTTTCCACCTGCTCAGCCCACCTGACTGTAGTGATTATATTTTATGGAACAATCTTCTTCATGTATGCAAAACCCAAATCTAAGGGCTCTCTCGGAGCAGACAAAGACATCACAAACAAGTTTATCACACTTTTTTATAGCGTGGTGACTCCCATGCTCAATCCCATCATTTATAGTTTGAGGAACAAGGATGTTAAGGCAGCTGTAAAGAATATTTCCAATCAAAAGCCATTTCATTGAATCTCTGTGACATAGTGTAATGACTTGAAAATATATATTTACTAATGGTTAGATTTTCTTTGAAAAAAACTGTTAGTATGTAGAATCATATTGTGGATCAGGTATTTAAACTCTCTCTTCAAAATCTTGGGTGTTGAATGATAAAATTAATAACTACTTATCTAAAATTCATGTGTGGAAGAATCATGTATCACGTGAATGTAGAAATTCAGATGTCTAGCTCTTTCATAATCTGTGAAATGAGTATAAGAATAGCTTCTACCTCCCAGGGCTATCATGAGGACAAAATTAGCTAAGATTTATATAGGATATATAGATCCATGTGACCTGATACTGCTGCCTCCAAAGTCCTACACCACTCTGCAACTTTCTCCATCCTTTCTTTTTACAAAGCACTTGAAGGAAGCATCCAGTCAATCAGTCAAGAAGCATTTGTTAAATATTAACTATATGTTAGATACTGTATTAAGTACTGGGAATAAAAAAAAAGACCCTGACATCAAAAAACTCACACTGACATTAAGGAAACAAAATTTTAAAATGATGCACATTTTATATATATATATATATATATATATATATATATATATATATATATATATATATATATATATATATATATATATATGTATATATATATATATATATACATATATATATATATAGAGAGAGAGAGAGAGAGAGACACCAAGTGAAGGGATGGACTCTGATCCTGTAGTTCATGAATGTCCAAGGGGTCTGTGGATAGATTTTGGGAGATAAAGGAGACATGAAATTAGATAGGTGAGAAAATTGTATTCATGTCAATATAATTTGTTTCCTTTGCAATCTTATGCATTTCATTTTGAATATTTAAAAACATTATTCTGAGAAGGGGTCACAGACTTCCCCAAACTGACAAATATTTTGGATGAGATAGCCTCTGAGGTCTCTTTATCTCTAAATATATAACCCATAATCTCCAGGGATAAAGGTTCCACCATCTACCTTATAAAGCATTTATAAAATTATGGCAAGTAATACTGTGCAGGTGAACAGCCTGGATCTTCTTCTAATGTTTTTCTACTACATATGCAGCTCAATCCTTATTAGTATGAATAATAAATCTCATAAAGCAGTCCCATGTATTCAAAATCAGTATTCAAAGTTATAATTAGATAGAATATGCTCACTGGTTTTCACTCACTTGAAACAGTGTGAATTCAAATCATGTAACCTCTTTTCAATATTCATTATTTGCAAAAAAACAGAAGTAAAGCCACCATCAATTTCAAATGAATGTATGTCTTCGTGTTAAAAGAAAAGTCTTTCATTACTATTCTTTCTTTAATGTTTTTAACATAAAGGGATGTTATATGTTATCAAAGACACTTTCTGTTCTTTGATATAATCATGATTCATATTTTTCTTACTTTAATATGATTTATGGGAGGGTGGGTACCACAGTTCTCTGCCACATGAACAGGAGTCATATTCCACAAAGACTCTTACTGATTCTGATACTGATAGACTGGAACATCTTCTTTTCAAGACATACCAAGGGCTTGGCCAATCTTTCACCAATCAATGGAAAGCTGTTCCTCTCATTCTTCAAGGAAATATCAAAGGGATAACAGCATGTGGGAATTTCTTTGAACGTTCCACATTGACCACTCATTTCTCTGTAATCTGCTTCTTATTCTCTATAATCAACTGGACTAGGAGGAATACACATACACACTTTAATTATTGCTAATGTATTACTACAGGTAAGGAATAAGCTAGCTACTAACATGGAGACTCATGGTGGTTTCTGTTAACATTTGGAAAATGTAAGAGATGAAGCCCCAAAATTCCAAAAGAAACTAATAGCATTGTCAACATTCCCAGGAACCATTTCAAACATGGATGGCATCCTATCTATCTCAGCCAGGGTGCCAACTTTTGAAGAGAAGTCACATGTATATCATGTTGCCTTTCCTTTGAGCATTCTGTATACTACATCTGTGCATGCTACTTCTCGGTTGCCTGAGGATCAGCCTTCAGTAGGTGAATTTTTATGATGAGACCTTGCTGAAACAACCCAGGCCATATGCCTGTTGTGATATTTCCTGACAGTCCGTTCCATCATCCTCAAGAGTAGTTACAGAGGATCAATCTAAATAATATTTTTGATCATGAATCTTGTCCTATTTCACCTTCTCCTATCTCTTTTATGTGAGATAATGTACTCCATAATACCTCTCCCTTTCTCTTTCTCCAAACACATTTCTCTGTCACCTTGTAATTTTGTTTTTAGATATCATCCCTTCATATTCAACTCACACTGTGCCCATTGTATATATACATATATATGTATATATACAATATATACAATAGAGAGAGACTATATATATGTATATATACAATATATACATATAGAGAGAGACTATATGTATATATGTGTGTATGTGTGTTGGTATGTATGTATGCATGTATATTTCCTCCAGCTACTCTAATACTGAGAAAGTTCTCATAAGTTACAAATATCATCTTTTCATGTAGGAATGTAAACAGTTCAACTTTAATAAGCTCCTTATGATTTCTCTTTCTGTTCACCTTTTCATAGTTCTCTTGTTGCTTGTATTTGAAAGTAAAGGTTTCTATTCAGCTCTGGTCTTTTCATCAAGAATGTCCATTTTACCCCAGATTCTCAGTTTTAATCCTAGTTCCTTTGACCTCTGGAATATCATATTCCATGCCCTCTGCTCTCTTAATGTACCAGCGCTAAATCTTATGTCATCCTGATTATGTTTCCACAAGACTTGAGTTGCTTCTTTCTGACTGCTTGCAAGATTTTCTTCTTAACCTGGGAACTGGAATTTGGCTACAATATTCCTAGAAGTGTCTCTTCTGGGTTCTCTTTTAAGAGATGATCAGTGGATTCTTTCAATTTTCATTTTACCCCCTGCTTCTTGAATAACAGGGCAATTTTCCTTGGCAATTTCTTGAAAGGTGATTTCTAGGCTCTTTTTTTGATCATGGCTTTCACGTAGTACAATATTTTTTAAATTCTCTCTCCTGGATCTATTTTCCAGGTTGATGGTTTTTGCAATGAGACATTTCATGTTGTCTGCTATTTTTTCATTCTTTTGGTCTTGTTTTATAATTTCTAGATTTTTCATGAAGTTATTAGCCTCCATTTGCTCCTTTCTAATTTTTAAGAAATTATTTTCCTTGGTGAGCTTTTGGGCCTCCTTTTCCATTTGGGCAATCTGCTTTTTAAGATCTTCTCCTCATTGGATTTTTTTGACCATTTTTGCCATTTGGGCTAGTCTAATTTGAAGGTGTTATTTTTTTCCACATTTTGGGGTCTCCTTTAGCAAATTGTTGACTCATTTTGTGTTATTTTCTTGCATCATTCTCATTTCTCTTCTGTTTTTTTCTCTGTCTCTCTTACCTGATTTTCAAAATCGTTTTTGAGCTCTACCATGACCTGTGACCAAGTGATATTTGTCTTGGAGGGTTTGGATGTAGGAGCTTTGACTTTGTTGTCTTCTTCTGGTTTTAGGTTTTGATCTTCCTTCTCTCCAAATTAAGATTCTATAGTCTGGTCTTTTTTCCACTGTTTGCTCATTTCCCTAGACAATTACTTGACTTTTTAGCTCTCTGTCAAGATAGGACTATGCTTTCAGTATGGGGGCCAGGAGTGTACTATCACAAGTTTCAGGGGTTTTCTGCAGCTGTTTTCAGAGATACTTCTAGGGACCTGAAAATTTTCAGTTCTTCCAAGGTTGTATGATCAACAGAGAGGTGTTTACTCCTCTCCTGATCTCTTCTGTGATCTGTGAGTGAACAAAAGCACTCTTTTCTGCCTTGGAACTGGGAGGAGGATTCCCTCTTCACTGCTGCCACAAGCTTCAACATACCAGCACTCCTCTTTTCCCCAGGACCATCATTCAGGACTATGATCCAGATCAAAGCAAGGGCAAACCAACAGAATCCTGCCTCAGTGCCAGCAAAGATATCCCTTCAATCCCCCTCTGATCAGCTACTTGATCTCCCCACTGTCTGTGAGTCAAGAGCTCCAGAAACAGCTACTACCCCTGCCACCACCACCAGAGTACTGGGGCTCAGGTCAGGCTCAACCCTGGTCCTCTCTCATCCAGGTCCAACAGATCTTTCCTACTGACCTTCTAAGTTGTCTTTGGCATTTGTGGGTTGAGAAGTCTGGAAAATGGCACAGCTGCCAGTGATTTAGTCCCCTGAGGCCTACTCTGGACTACATTTTTCTCTCAGACTAGTGTAACCAACCTTTCCTATCAAACTTCCAGACTGTCTTGGACTGGATATTTATTTCACACTGTCACTTTGTGGGTTCTGCTGCTCTAGAATGTGTTTAGAGCCATTGCTACAGATATTTCAAGGGGTTTGTGGAAGAGCTCAACCAAGTCCCTGCTTTTATTCCACCATATTGGCTCTTCCCCCACATTCTCCTTTACTCAGTAGAGATTGTTTTCAGAGGGATGAGTTTCAGGGGTTATTGTCAAGGGCAGGCTCAATTCACTAAGTCACTATGGTCACCCAACTAGCACTCTGAGTGCTTTCAGTCCTAACACTACCTAATCCTACTTTCATATTAACATCTACCTACAAAGGACAACAAGAAACAGTATAGATCTTTATTGAGCAGTGCAAACTAGCATTTAATACATTTAATACTTCGATGACAAATCAGGTGTGGATATCCTTGATTAAGGAAAAGGAACTGAGTTATGCTTAATTGAGCAGCTACTCTGATGAGAGAAAAGGACTCCCTGTTGCAAGATTATAGGATCATAGATTTAGAGCTAGAAGGAAGTATGAAGGTCATAGATACAACTTCTTCACTTTACAGATGAGAAATCTGAGGCCCACAGAGGGAAAGTGACTTTGTCTAAGCTTATGCAAATAGCAAATACTAGAATCGGGATTTGGACTCAATCCTCTGACCAAATGCAACACTCTTTTTACCATGCTACCCCCAGATGCTTTCAGGGCAAAATTCAAAGAGGTGTTTTGGTATAGCTATCACAAAAAATAATGCAATTACTGTACTGTTCAGATTACAACAATGAAAAGTCTAGCATGTTGTCCATGTCAGTGAACTTCCTGAATTACGAAAGAAGCATTCTGAATTTGGAAAAGGCAGTTGTAGTGGAAATAGTCATGAAGGAAAAGAGCTATGAATTTCAAATCAGAGAACTTAGATTCAAATACTGGTTCTGCTACTTACCACTTTTATGACCTTGGGTATGTCATTCAGTCTTTTGGGCTCTTAGTCTCCTCATCTGTAACATGAAGAGTTGTACTAAATGACCTCCAAGATGCTCCCATGAATTAGTGAAACATGTATTTCTCTCAGAATTGGTAAAAGTAATCATTTTGATTACTTTCTATGTAAAATACAAGAAGGAAATGTAGAACATAGACTTATTTTGGAGAAATTAGAGAAGCATTAGTTGTAGCTTAAGAGAGTACTGAATCAATTCAATAGAGATAAGAAATGGCCTATGATTTTGCAAGCTCTAGGGTCACGGGAGCTATCATGGCCTTTGTTCAATCACTAGAGACTTGAAACTTCCAAATAGTAAAATCATCAAACCCTAGGAAATGAAGAGAAATGGGGTAGACAGGAATGAAATTACGAAATGGGAAATTCTAGTACAGAGGCAGAGCTCTTTTGAAAAACAGAGCAGAAAAAGAAGAGGGAGAAACAGTTCCCTGTCAGGTTTCTTATTATTGATAAAATGGTTCATGTCTTCTCCAAAGGAAAGTGGGGAGGACTAAAGGGCTTATTGACTAGGGGACAAGGATAATCATATTCCATAGAAACAAATCAGAATGTATGGAGATCCATCAACATAAGGTCACACCCAAGAGAACAATTATGGTGAAAGACCAGCCTTTGGGGGATAAGTAAGCAGGGTAATGTATGTAATTATCTCCCATACATGACAGACAGGAAGAAACTTATAAAGGGTATGTGGATCTGTTGATAGTAAACATGACGGGAGCTGCCATATTTTGGCTCCTGTGGCTAAGACAATATAATTCCAGTATAGAATGGTGCTCAGGCTTCTGTAGGCATCTCATGTAAGAAATACCTAGTCAGGCCAAATGATTACCTACTTAGACCTGAATAAAACCTCCATCCGTAACAATTATTTTCTTCCAATTCTTGAGAGTTTGGGGATTCCCATCCATGGAGTCTGAAGCTGTGCTCAGCTGGATTAGTAAAGGACCCAAAGCTTACTATTAAAATTAACTAGGGATCAGTGAAGAAACTCTGTACAATACAATTTGAGCATCATGAATATTTGACTTTGTGTTTTCTCACGGATGTGCTGTAGTCCAGCAGTGAAGTATTGGTGAATCTTCTGATCAGCAGTTCAGGTCCCATTTGCTCAACATTCTCTTTGTGTAGAAAAGCTCATCACAGAGCTTTAAGACGTATTCATTCCACCATGTAGCAACATTTCATATGGAAAGACAAAGGACCTTTCCAAGAATTTGTATTGAGACCACAAAGCTTACAAATGAAGCCACACTATGCACAGCAAAACTATCCATAATAGAACTAGAATTCATAACAAGGACTAAAAGTCCTGGAAAGTTTCTTAGAGATGGCAGACTGACCAAAAGTTCATTATAGGGAAATTAAGGTCAATGAAATATGTTTCACATGCTAGTTAGGGGAAAAGAGATCATATATGTATATAAGAAGCCAAGCAAGAGGCTTGGATAACTCTAAGAGTTATCCTAACATTGAAGAAAGTTTTCATGGCAGCATCTTTGCTATGACATCTGAACCGAGAATGCTGATTCCTTATGAAGGCAGATGTCTCAGGGGTCACAATTGTGACCTCTTGACTTTAAAAACTATAAGAAAGAGAGAATGGATATGTGTGCAACACTGCACACTTCCAATTAAACATTCTTACCAGTTTGTGTCAGTGGAGAAAAATTACATTATATTATCAGAGACCCGGTGCTGCCTCCTATATACAAAATATCTTCCCTATAGAATTGATGTGATCTTTGGAGAAACTATGTACCCCATCATGACTTTCACAGACTACAAGACTGTTATTGACTCTAAAGAAACCTGAAACATGTGAGAAAAAATGTCTAAAAGATATTTATTTGATTTTAGTTTCATCCATGTGTAGCTCATGTGCCTGGAATGAAGAACACCCTCAGTACCAAGAGGAAATTCAATATTTCAGAAGGAAAAGGTGTCAGTAAGACTTTGTTTATCATTGGGGTTTGTACAGCATCTGCGCCACGGGCATGTCTGTTGGAAAATCAGGTTGCTACCAAAAGGAGATTTTGCAGACATATCAGTTGATGAAGTAACCAAAATGGACAAGGACCAAAAATTTAATCCAGTGGCATTACTGGTTTCCTGACTAGACAGAGGATATCAAGGATCATGTTTAAGACTCTAAGAGGTGCCAAGACAAAAAGACACCCTGACACAAGTACCCATAACAAAAGACACAACTCCTACAACTACTGGAAAAATGTGTTAGACTGTGTTCAAGAGTCAACAATAATAGATTCAATCCTCATAGTGGCATATCACCAAACTCATGATAGAAGAACATTTCTCAAAAACATGATGTTTAATAATGCTATACAAACTACCATCCATTCCACAGACAGATAGGTATATTTTAAACAAGGCTATTCATATGTATGAGTTTATGCATGAAGTTCTGTCACACAGGGACCACAACTCCTCTCTGAACATCCATATCATGAGACAACACATGAAACAAAGAATCAAAAGGAAAGGGGAGAGTAGATTCACACATCCAGCCAACACGTCAGTAAAGAGTAGGAGTGTATGCAATGTTTCACATGCCTAATCCTCCACCTCTACAAAATAAAATTACCTTTAAAGAGTTTTTCTTCTGATAAAATATTTTTTCAAGTGTCTTTTGATGAATGACTTCTTTCCAAAAATCAGTGACACTTCACAGGATTTATTATGCATCTGATTTTTTGCTTCTGATTCTGGAAAGATAACATGTTCCTGTATTTAGACAACTAGTCTGCATAATAGTTAAGAAATGCCATTAAAATTAATTGCATAATTAAAATACTTTTTCGTAGTGAGATTTTATTTTAAGGCATACCATGCTGGAAAGGATGAGGCTAGTCTGTATTAAAACTAAAAACAGAACTGAGAGTTTCTTTATTGTGAATTAGGTCATTGAAAAAATAAGCATTTTGTAGAATCTTATTAACTTCAACATATGTTTAGTGCCCAATATATAGAACTCATAGTTCCATCTTTGTTATTGGCTTTAAACATATATCACTCTGTATCTTCTTGCTCAAGACTTTTAGACTTCTATGTCTGTGTATTATTTGGGTTGAGTAGGTGATTTGAGAGTTTATACAAGGTTTTTAGTGTGGGAAGGATAGCTAGATAGCCCAATGGATAGAGTTCTGGGCCTCAAGTCAGTAAGATGCATTCCTGAGTTCAAATCTATCTTCACACACTTACTAGCTGTATGACTCTGGGCAAGTCACTTGAACCTGTTTGTCTCATTTCCTCATTGGTAAAAGGATCTGGAGAAGTAAATGGCAAACCACTCCAATACCTTTGCCAAGAGAACCCAAATGGGGTCACAAAGAGTCAGACACAACTGAAAAATAATTGAACAACAAGAAAAAGTGGGGAAAGGTTGAAATACTTCATGCAGCTTCAGGACCAGAGTGGAAAGATGATTGGGGAAAGTTAAGGAAGGTGGAAGACCACTCTTTGGGGACAAAAAAATAAATTCCTTCTTCCCTGCCTGTAGTTTGTATGCCTTTCAATCACATACCTTCCTCAGAGATAGAGATTATTACTTTAGTTGGCATTAGAAATTGCTTTTTTTTACCTGAGATTGTTCCCTATAGCAAGATTTGAACATCATGGGCTTGTTCCCTTGTTTTATAGGAACTGTTTGATTAATTGGATTGTATCTGTTGTGGAACTATTTCTCAAACACATCTTTTTTTTTTTCTTTAAACAAGGCAATCACAGTTAAGTGACTTGCCCAGGGTCACGCAGTTAGTTAATGGTAAGTGTCTGAGGCCACATTTGAACTCAGGTCCTCCTGACTCTAGGGCTCTATCCACACCACCACCTTGCAGCCCCCTCAAGCACATCTTAACATGAACATTCTTTCTTAAGTCTCAGATGTAAGTTGTCCGTGAAGAAAGAACCATTTAAATTTAGTTTGTATGTATGTGCATATATACAAATGTATCACCTTTCAACAGTGAAATGCTTTTGACACAGCAAATTCTTTACAGCTGCTTTTACATCCTTGTTCCTCAGACTATAAATGATAGGATTGAGCATGGGAGTCACCACACCATAAAAGAGGGAGGTAAGTTTGTCTCTAATGTCTTCTTTATCTGCCCCAAGAGAATCCTTAGATTTGGGTTTGCCATACATGAAAAAGATTGTTCCATAAAAGATAATCACCACAGTCAGATGGGCTGAGCAGGTGGAAAAGGCTTTGCGTCTCCCCTCTGCTGAGGGGATCCTCAGGATGGTGGAAAGGATGAAAACGTAAGAGGTAAAAATGAACAGCGCTGGGAAAACTAGAAAAATTACGTTAGTGACTCTCATGCTAATTACATTGATTGAGATATCACCACAAGCCACTTTCAGTAGTGCCAAGATTTCACATGTGAAGTGGTTAATGACATTGTCTCCACAAAAAGGCAATCTCATTGCCAGAGAGGTTTGCCCCATGGAAGTGATGCCCCCTGCTGCCCAGCACCCCACCACCATGGATATGTAGGTCTTTCTGTTCATGATGATGGGGTATCTCAGGGGGTTGCAGATGGCCACATAGCGGTCAAATGCCATCATACTCAGGAGCACACATTCAGTCACTCCCATGGCAAAGGACAGAAACATCTGTACTGCACAGCCAGAGAAGGAAATGGTTTTCTTCAGAGCAAGGAAGCTGTCTAAAATTAGGGGCACGGAGGATGTTGTGTAACAAATGTCCAGGAAGGAGAGGTTACCAAGGAAGAAGTACATGGGTGTGTGAAGGTGGGAGTCATAGATGGTAACCGTAATGAGGATTCCATTGCCCACAAGAATTACCAAGTACATCCACAGGACCAGCACAAAGAAAATGGTCTCTAACTTTGGGTGTCCAGAAAGTCCCAGCAAGACAAAGTTCATTACAGTGGTTTCATTGCTCCCATCCATTTTTGAAGAACTCTGTTAATTACAAGGATTCTGAAGACAGAGTAAGATGGTTTTGTTGCAGTAGTAACTCAAAATATTACATCTTTTGAAAATTCCTATTTCTGATACTTAATTAGAAAACTGTGTTTGAATAAGGATAAGGGCTAGAAAATTCCTTCTATCAACTGCAAGTTAATACCTTCTTTATCATTTATAGTCCTAGAACATTGCCTAGAGTGTGTGTCTGTGTGTGTGTGTATGTGTGTATATGTTCCTCCTTCATTGCCAAAGAAGACCATGCCATCAGAGAAATGATGACATGACTTGCATTTGACTTTGTTTTGAGTGAGGGAGGGCTGTGCAGGTCATCAATCTCACTTCTCCTCCAGAGCCATCTGAATCCATTGACCAGATATTCATCAGGATGACTGGAGATGATCCAGAATGAGGCAATTGAGGTTAAGTGACTTGCCCAAGGTCACACAGTTAGTGAGTGTCAAGTGTCTGAGGTGAGATTTGAACTCAGGTCCTCCTGACTCCTGCACTGGTGCTCTATCCACGGCACCACCTAACTGCACATTGCCTAGAGTATTGAATGGAAAAATGGTTTGCCCAGGGTCACATAGCTAGTGTGAGTTAGAGGTAGGATTTAAATTTAGTGCTTCTTGTTTTAAAGGCAGCTTTCTATCTTGTACACCATGTTCTTGTGTTTTTGAATAAAAGAATATACTATAAAGACAGGTTTATTCCCTTGGTAAAAAGACCACCACAATCAGAAAAAAATCCTTTTAGAAATCCTAGAAATGAAGATTTAAATCTAAAAATTTACCTAATTCTCAGAAAATCATGTTATCATTCACATGCCATAAATGAATTTGAATTGTCACATTTGCATTTTCAATTATTTACACACTCATTATTGTTTAATGCATTGATCATCATTTAAACATGACATAAAACAATCATCAATCTTTTATTAATTGCTCACCATGTGTCAGTCATTGTGTTCAGTGCAGGGGATACGAAGAGAAAAATGAAACAGTTCCTGCGTTCAGAGAGCTTGCTATCTAATGGGGAAAACAATGTATTCTGTAGATTCATACACACACACACACACACACATATGTGTATGTGTATATATGTATATTATACAATATGAATCCAAGATATTGTAGGCAGTGGGTGCACTAGCAGCTTGGAGGACCAAAGAGATAATCATGAAAAAGGTAGCTTTTGAGCTGAGTCATAAAGGATTACAAGAAATAGAGTTAAGAGGGTATGGGGGAGAAAACCTGTTCAAACACGCAGAGATAGATGGAATGTGTGCAAATCGGGGAGTTCCAGTCTGGCAAGAAATCAAGGTGCCAGGAAGGAAGTAAAATACAAGAAGATCATAAAGGTAAGAAGAGGTCAGAATGTAAAGGGCTTTAAGTGTCAAACTTGTTGGTATTAAAGGCAGTGGGGAGACATTGAGGGGGAAAGTGACATGAACAGATGTAAACTTTAAGAAAACCTCCTTGGCAACTAGAGGGTAGAAAGTTTACAGAGGGAGAAACTTGATAGAAGGAGATCAAAAAGAAGCTGTTTCAGCAGTCCAGCCACGGGACAAGCAGGTGCTGGATTAATAAACTGAGGAAATGGGTGCTATAATAGATGAAGCTCAAACTGTGGAATGAATGTCCTGAATTCAAGTCCTGCTTCTGTTCCTTCTTTCTCGTGTGACATTGGACAAGTTATTTCTGCAATTTCCTCCTATGTAAAATAACAAGTTAGGGCAGAAAATTTTCCAAGTTCTAAATCCTATTATCTACTGTTGTACAATGCTTTGAAATCTTGGCCAAAACATTTGTGTCTGGCCAACATATATTTTCTGGTCATAGTCTCCCTTAGGCTTTGACAACAGGATAAATCACATAAAATATAAATCACATAGAATCAAGGAATATATTCCTCCACTGAATTTGAATAGCCCATGCAGTCTGTCTCTGAAGAATATTGAGTGGTAAGATAGAACTGGAACCAGAGACAACTATGCATTGTAAAAGCAAGGACCCTGACATATACAGGACGGTCTGCTATCACAGGTTCTTAGATCTGCTTTTCTAAAAGCAAAGGCAACTTTTGAGGGGTCAACAATCATGTTAATTAAGCACATGTGTCATTCACTTAGTTCAGGGGAAAAGGTCAACACCCTGAACTTCAGACAAAATACAAAGAAATGGAAATCAACAGACAGGCCTTCATCTGTCTGATGTACATCACAGATTGATGGATCGATATCTGACCATACATGCATAGTTACCAGAGAGGGAAACATCAGCATCTGGGTTTTCAAAGCCAGGGGGCTGCTTAATGGCTTCCCAGAGTCTCATCTGGCACACATCTTCTTCCAAAACTAAGCCCCAAAGTAAAACCTCACCTCAGAATACTTAAACATTTTTCAGAGTCAGAGGGCATCTCGATCCTTGAGAACCAGTGCCTCATTAACAAAAGGTGTGGATCTTCCTACAAATCTTCACAAGACCATTAATGACTGGGAAAGATCTTCCCTTTAAGAAGCAAAATTATATTAACAATAAGCAAAAATGCATTATCAATACAGCATTAAGGCTCAACCATTGACATCCAGGGGTCCTTGAGTAGACAGAAGTGAATGAGCTTCTGTTTCTTATAAAATTAGGTGTCAAAAATTATGTAATTATATATAATAATGCAATTTGTTCTAGCATCAAAGTTGTTGGCAGAATCAAACGAGATCATGGTTGTACAAGAATTATATAAAGTGTAAAACATTAAATAAAGTTCACTTATTCTTACTGCAGGCTTTTGTTTTCTTATTAACTACAAAACTGAGATAATTGTTTTTTGTTTTTAAGAATATTTCCAAGTAATTAGCTATTAGATTCAGGAGGCAATTAAAACCCCTTGTTGTTTTAATGCAAAGTTCTAATCCCTAAAGCAATTTAAAGTATACAAGGGAAGCATGGAAGATTTTGAAACTTTCTGACACTTTTGGAATGATGCCCCCACATACCCAATTAAAGAGAAATTATTATCGCACCGTAATTCTAATTGAAGTGTAACACACACACACACACACAGAGACACACAAACACATATACTACTCTGCTTTCAACCAATAAAGTCCTTGGAAAATAGAAGAGTTGTGTAATTTTTACTAACATCAGAGCCAAGAACTGAACCTAGCACAGCCTTTGGTGAGGGCGAGGGAGTGTCTTCTATTAGCCTTTTCAGGTACTTACTTAGAGTGAGGTGATGTTAATTCAATGAATAGACCCCTTAAGAAGGAGTCAGAGGATGGCCCTTTTGAACAGAAAACTATCGCTAGATAGATAGATAGATAGATAGATAGATAGATAGATAGATAGATAGATAGATAGATATATGGATGGATGGATGGATGGATGGATGGATGGATGGATGGATGGATGGATGGATGGATGGATGGATGAATTAATGGATGAGAGGATGGGTGGATGGATGGATGGATGAATTAATGGATGAGAGGATGGGTGGATGGATGGATGGATGAATGAATGAATGAATGAATGAATGAATGAATGAATGAATGAATGAATGAATCAAGCCAGGAGGAAAGGAGACTCAGGACCCTCACTCTTGTTGTTTCAAAGAGAAATGGATACTATTGACATTCACTGAAAGCCAGGAATGTCCAGAAAACAGCCATGGACTGGAGCTTGAGCAGGGAACCATTGTTCAATCTGTGTGCTTCTAAGTACACTAGATTTAAGATGTCTGAGGCAGAATTTGAATTCAAGTCTTCTTGGTTCCACTTCCAGAACTCTATCCACCACACCATGGAGGAGTCAAGATTCCCTCTATCTTATCCATATCCTTATTGTCCAGATCTCATCTCTTGTCACTCTTCTTCCTTCCAAATTACTCATGTACTATACCTAGTTTACAGTTTTTCCATAGCAGTTTCTTCTACTTGGAAAACCCAGTTCTATAACTTACCAGATTCTGGAACCTCTACCATCAGTCTACATCAACTACACACAAATGTGTTCATGCCTCAGTTTAAGCTAAGACTCTGCCGCTTACGAATTGTGCAATCATAAACAAGTCACTTAATTTCCCCTTCTGTATGTTGAGAATAAAGGCCCTGACAGAAACCATGAGTTTTTTGTAGCAATCAAAGATGAAAGTGAATGTGAAAGCATCTTCCTATGAATGTCAGATACCATTTTTTTATAAAATAAGCCATAATGATCTCTCCATTTTGTAAGATTCCTAGTTCAAATACCATCTTCAGTATGAGACCTTTTCTAATCCTGTCTTCCAGCTCCAACTGCCTCTTCACTTCCCTAAAATATTTAAGTGAATTTTCAATTTATTTCTCATATAAGTTGTATGATGTATATTGATTGAATGTGAGCTCTCAATTCACATCTCCAATCAGTTACTGTATCTTTTATATTCTACTTCCTAAATATCTTTTAAATCTATTCTATTTTCTCTGTTACCCGAATCCATATCCTAATTATCTCTCATATGGATAATAACAACAGCCAACTGGCCTCCCTCATTAAAGTCTTCCCCCTTCTCAACCCATCCTCCAAACAGTTGTCTCAAATTGATGTTCTTACAACACAGTTTTGATCAAATGAACTCCCTCCTTTAACCAAGGTAATGCAGTTTTGATAATTAGCACTTTATAGTTATAATTTGAGAGTTTTATAAGAAAGTCGTTGCACCTCCTCCCATCTCACAATGCCACTTGAAACCTCTGCATAGTTTCATTTTCATATATGAATTTTGTTATAATTTTATCTAATGAAGTATTCCATTGATATTTTCTTTCTAATTGCATTAAATCCATATTAATTTAAACACTTTTTTAATCTTTTCATTGAGTCCCTAGATTCTCAAAAACCATGTGAGTAGATCTATATTTATGTCAGGCTTTACATATTTGGGAAGACTTCTAGTTTGATCCCAATGGTAAATAGTCTTTCAATCAATAAATATTTATCCAGCAACTATAGAGTACGAGTGAGACATAAAGAGCAGCATCATAAGCAAATTAGTGAAGCATGGGGAAAAATACTTGTCAGATCTATGGACAGGAGAAGGGCTCATGACCAAAGAAAACACAGAGAGGTAAATGAATAATTCTGAATACATAAAATTAAAAAAAATTTACACAAGAAAATCAATGCAGCTAAAATTATAAGGAAAGAGGAAAACTAGTAGAACATTCTTGCAAAAAGTTTTTTTTTCTGGTAAATGTCACTTTCCAAAATGTACAGGGAATTGAGTCAAATTTATAAGAAAAAGAGCCATTCTCCAATTGACGATCAAAGGATATGAATAAACAACATTCAGAGGAAGAAATGCAAATTCTTAAAGGGCATATGGGAAAATTAATCAAATAATTAGAAAAACCCAGGTTAAAACAACTCTAAGGTACCACCTCATACCAGCAGATTGGCTAGGATTGCCAAAAAGAAAAATTACAAATACTGAAAGGAATGTGTGAAAACAGATACGCTAAGGGACTAATGGTGGAACTACAACTCAATCCAAATATTCTGGAAAACAATTTGGAACTATGTCCCAAAAGCTATTAAATTATGCACACTCTTTGATCTAGTGGTGCTACTTGGAGGACTCTGATGAGGAATGTTGGAAAAAATACGGTATTTGAATGTGATAGAATACTAGTATTCTGTAAGAAATGATGAAAGGGATGGTTTCAGAAAAACCAGGAAGGATTTATGTGAACTGATACAAACTGAAGGACAAAGCAGAGCAAAACAAGAAGAGCAGTTTCTACAATAGCAGCAATGTTGTAATCGATTCTGAAAGACTCACTAATTTTGATCAAAACAATAGCTACTCATAACTCCAAAGGACTCAAACATGCTATCCATCTTTACTTGCGTATGTTCATCCTTCTTTGCCAAAGAAGACCATGCCATCAGAGAAATAACGACATGATTTACGCTTGACTTTGTTTTCAGTGAGAGAGGGCTGAAACATGCTATCCACCTGCAGTTAGAGAACTGATGGACTCAAAGAAAGGATTAAAGCATATTCTCTTATTTTCTTTTTCTTTCTTGTTTTTCCCATAGACATGAGTAACTCAAGAATTTGTTTTCCATTATTACACATAGTGTATACATATAGATATATGTGTATATCTCTATGGGTTTTTATTTTTCTTTTCTTTTCATGGGTGGGGGAGGGGAGAAAGAAAAGAGAGAAAATTTAAAACTCTTAATAAATGAATGTTTAAAAATTACTAAACAATTTCAAAAGCAACTACAACATGCCAAACACTGTGCTAAGTGTCGAGGATACAATGAAAGGAGGGAGGGAATATTCAAAAAACTATATACAAACAAGATATGTACAGGATGAATTGTAGATAATCTACAGAGAGAAGGAACTAGAATTAAGATAAATCATGAAAGGCTTCCTTCAAAGAGTAGGATTTTAGATGGGAATTAAAGAAAGTCAGAAAAGCCAAGATACAGAGATAAGGAGAGAAAGTATCCCAAGCATGGGAGATAATCAATGAAAATGTCCACAGTCTAGAGCTCAAGTGTATGGTTTGAGGACCCTCAAGGCATCCAGTACCACTGGATCACAAAGTGTATGTCAAGGCCTAAGAAAAGTGAAGGAATAATTTGAAGATCAGTTGAGTCAAGTTCAAAGAGGTTCATCACTGAGTTGACAAGAAGGTGATACATTTTTCAATCAGAACAATTCACAAGTATAATGTACCAAATAAGAGAAGGATTGTGATGTACATCAGTGGAGAGAATTCTCTCATTAGCAATAGCTCATATTTTATAAATGTTGAAAAAGACTTACCATCTTTAAGCTTATTGACATTTTCCAAGTATTCAATTTAAAATTCAATAAGCATCTATTTTTCTTTACTTCTTGGAATGATTGTTTTTATATGAGTATTATTTATATATGAATTGGATCATGTAAAGATAAGATTTTGATAGTTTGTTATTATTGTAAAAGGCATTTCTCTGATATGGGTTTGGCTTAGTGGTCTAGGATATGAAAAGAACAGAATTAGATAATTAAAGGTTCTCAATTTTGAGAGCAGAACCAGTGGAGTAATGTTGTGAAAGATACTTTACCACATAGAGGTTTTTATGGGACTCATTAATATCCATCAGAGTAAACACACACACACACACACACACACACGCACACACACTCAATGCAATATCATTTTGATGGTCTCTGGAACAGTAGAGACTCAAGATTAAGTCTATCATCAATCTGAACACGGGGGCTATGATGCATGATGTAGTGGAAGAAGGAACACATGATTCTTTACAGGCCCTTTTTCTCAACAATGCTCCTCATGACAATCAGTGCATCTCCCTTTGAAAGATATGTATGGTGTGATGCCAAGCCAGTCTCAAGCTACCTCTGCTCAGCAATTTGTAATGATCCTTCTACTCCAAAACAGGCTAAAAGGTTTGCCTTTCTAGCAGTTGATATGTGATTGGGATGACAGTTAAGTCTGCTACTGCAGTAGCCACTATCAAGGACCTGATGGAGGGGATGAATGAAGGAATGTGTTAGTGAGTGAGAGAAAAAGCATTTATTATGCCTTGCTATCCTTTGACTAATGTCGTAATAATTTTGAGTCCCTGGACGAAGGTGAAAGAGAATCTTCTTCAAACTTTCATAGAAGGTGGTAGCCTTTCAGTAGACACTTCTACATGACCCAGAATGTGGAACCATCCTCCTGATGGCATTTTTAAGATAGGAAATATTTGGTGAACTTAGAATGTGTAATGGTATGACATGAGCACCAGGATCTACTTAGAGCCCGGGACAGATGGCATACAAAAGACCTATATGACCTCTTAGATATCTTAATTCATATAATATAGATGATTCCAATTAAATGATATTCTGATCACTATTATAGTAACTGGTGAAGATTTTAGAAGAATAGGATTTATACAGAGAACCAGATGTTTCTTGTGTTTTGTCTGACTATCATTATTGTTTTTACCTTGGAAGACTTATATGAAGTGCCTCTGACTTTACCTTCACTTTTATTTATTATTTTATTTATATTCTTTTATATTTATACTATTGGTATTAACCTCTTCCTCTGGCTGTTGGCATTGTTTTAAGATTGCGGCAGAGCCAAGATAGCAGAGTAAAAGCAGAGATTTGCTCGAGTTCTCCCCCAAAACCCAGTCAAATACTTGTAAAAATCACTCTAAACAAATTCTGGAGCTTCAGAACCCACAGAATCATGTAATGAAGCAAATGTCGAGTTCAAGACAGCCTGGAAGGTCAACCAGAAGCATCTATTGTACCAGGCTAGGAGCAGAGTGCAGTCTAGTGGCACAGACAGGACCCCAGCAGGCCTTGGGGTGACTGAATTACTGGCACCTGTGGTTCTTTCCAGACTTCACAGCCCCAAAACTGAAGGCAAATTAGAAGGTCAGTGAAAAAAACCTGTCAGACCTGTGTAAGAATGTAGAGTGCTGGAAGTGGAGCAAAGATGGTAGAGTAGAAAGACACACATACACAGGGTCTCCCCACAAAGCCCATAAAATACCTGTAGAGAGGGACTCTCAACAAATTTTGGAGCAGCAGAAGTGGAGAACAACAGAATGGAGGAGATTTCCAGGCCAGGGTGACCTGAAAGGCCCATGAGAAACATCAGTTGCACCTGAAGCAGAGCACAGGGCTGAGCACAGCCCAGTCATGGGCCCCCAGCCACGCAGCTCATGAACAGCCTGTGGGGGTGGAATCTCCAGTCTTGGAATCCCTGGTCACAGCAGCAGGGGTTCCAAGGATCCCTCAACCCACAGATACCAAAACTCAGTAACGGGGTTTTTTTCAGCTGGCCAGGAAGGGAGAAGGGCCTTCCCATAGCTACAGCATCAGGCAGTGGCCTGCAGAGGCCACATTGGGCAAGCGGCAGGAGTTCCCATGGGAGCCCCTACAGCAGCCTGAGAACATTGCTGGATCATAAAAACGCCTGGGGGTGTTGAGGGAGTTGGTCTTTGTCTCGCACTGAATGGTGGCCCTGCCCCCACAGCTTGACTGAATCCCACCCCCTCCAGTGCTAGCTCAGTGGAACTGAGGTCAGGTGCCTGTGGAGAGGAAACTTATAAGATTCTGAGCACAAAAATTCTTCCCTGCACTCAGACGAGCACACCCTTGATTGTGCCACCTTGGAGGAACTGATGTTTTACATAGTATACCCTACTCTTGACAAAAGACCCAAAAGTCAAGTAAATGGTTGGGAAAATGCCCAAAAAAGGTAAAAAATAAGACCATAGAAGGTTACTTCCTTGGTGAACAGATATCACCTCCCATCCTTTCAGATGAGGAAGAACAATACTTACCATCAAGGAAAGACAAAAAAGTCAAGGCTTCTGTATCCCAAACATCCAAAATAGATATTCAATGGGCTCAGGCCATGGAAGAGCTCAAAAAGAATTTTGAAAATCAAGTTAGACAGGTGGAGGAAAAATTGGGAAGAGAAATGAGAGAGATGCAAGAAAAGCAGGAAAAGCAGGTCAACACCTTGCTAAAGGAGACCCAAAAAAATGCTGAAGAAAATAACACCTTGAAAAATAGGGTAACTAAGTCAGCAAAAGAGGTTCAGAAAGCCAATGAGGAGAAGAATGCTTTAAAAAGCAGAATTAGTCAAATGGAAAAGCAGGTTCAAAAACTCACTGAAGAAAATACTTCCTTAAAAATTAGAATGGAACAGATGGAGTCTAATGACTTTATGAGAAACCAAGAAATCACAAAATAAAACCAAAAGAATGAAAAAAATAGAAGATAATGTGAATATCTCATTGGAAAAACAACTGACCTGGAAAATAGATCCAGGAGACATAATTTAAAAATTATGGGACTACCTGAAAGCCATGATCAAAAAAAGAGCCTAGACATCATCTTTCATAAATTATCAAGGAAAACTGCCCTGACATTCTAGAACCAGGGAGCAAAATAAATATTGAAAGAATCCACCAATCACCACATGAAAGAGATCCAAAAGAGAAACTCCTAGGAACATTGTGGCCAAATTTCAGAGTTCCCAGGTCAAGGAGAAAATATTGCAAGCAGCTAGAAAGAGTATTATAGAAATACAATCAGAATAACACAAGATATAGCAGCTTTTACATTAAGGGATCAAAGGGCATGGAATATGACATTTCAGAAGTCAAAGGAACTAGGACTAAAACCAAGAATCACCTACCCAGCAAAACTGAGTATATAATACTTCAGGGGAAAAATGGTCTTTCAATGAAATAGAGGACTTTCAAGCATTCTTGAGGAAAAGACCAGAGCTGAAAAGAAAATTTGACATTCAAACACAAGAATCAAGAGAAGCATGAAAGGGTAAACAGCAAAGAGAAATCACAAGGGACTTACTAAAGTTGAACAGTTTACACCTACATGGAAAGGCAATATTTGCAACTCTTGAAACTTTTTTCAGTATCTGGGTAGTTGGTGGGATGAGAGAGAGAGAGAGAGAGAGAGAGAGAGAGAGAGAGAGAGAGAGAGACAGAGACAGAGACAGAGACAGAGACAGAGACAGAGACAGAGAGACAGAGAGAGAAAGACAGAGACAGAGGGACAGAGAAAGACAGAGAGAGAGAGAGACAGAGAGCACAGGGTGAATTGAATAGGATGTGATCATATTTTTAAAAAATGAAATTAAGCAATGAGAGAGAAATATATTGGGTGGAGAAAGGGAGAAATGGAATGGGGCAGGTTGTCTCTCATAAAAGAGGCAAATAAAAGACTTTTAAGTGGAGGGGAAAAGAGGGGAGGTGACAGAAAAAACATGAAGCTTACTCTCATCACATTTGACTAAAGGAAGAAATAAAATGCACACTCATTTGGGTATGAAAACCTATCTTACAATACAGAAAAGTGGGGGAGAAGGGGATAAGCAGAGTGGGGGGAATGATGGAAAGGAGGGCAATGGGAGGAGGGAGCAATTTGAAGTCAACACTCTTGGGGAGGGACAGGATAGGATGGAGGGAAATGCAGTTAGTCTTACACAACACGACTGTAATCGAAGTCATTTGCAAAACTACACAGATATGGCCTATATTGAATTGCTTGTCTTCACAAAGGGAATGGGTGGGGAGGGAGGGATGGGGAGAAGTTGGAACTCAAAGTTTTAGGAACAACTGTTGAGTATTGTTCTTACAATTAAGAAATAGAAATACAGTTAATGGGGTATAGAAAGTTACTTGCCCTACAGGACAGAAGAGAAGACGGGAATAAGGGAAGGGAAGGGAAGGATGTTAGAAGGGAAGGCAGATTGGTGATAGGAGCAATTAACAATGCTCGGCGTTGTCAGATGGGGGGAGGAGAGGAATGGGGAGAAAAATTGGAACCCAAAATTTTGTGGAAATGAATGTTGAAAAGTTAAATAAACAAATTTAATATAAAAAAATTAAAAAGAGAAAGTAGAGTGCTCTGGCCCCAGTCCCAGGGCAGCAGCAGTGACTGTTTCCGAACCTCTAGGCCAACGGATTGTGTGAGGATGGAAAACGTGACAGTGCACCTACCCACCTCCACTGGAAGCAGAGAACTACCTTGATAATGAGCTCATAAGACAAGTAATTTCCTAGTGAAATGAGAAAAAAACAGACAAAAAAACAGACTATAGAATCTTATTTTGGTGATAAGAAAGATCAAAACATACAACCAGGAGACAACAAAGTCAAAACTCTTACATCCAAAACCTCCAAGAAATATATGAATTGGTCACAGGGAGGATAGATTGGAAGATTGGAAGACTCTATGTCTTGGGGTGGGTGGAGGGGAGAGATGGGGAGAAAATTTGGATGTAAAGTCTTGTAGAAGTGAAATGTTGAAAACTAATTAATGAAAAAATTTTTTAAAAAAATATTGTTTTAGTTGTAGAAGAACCCTTAGAAGATTTTGATAACCTTACCACCAAAGGACAAGATGTGATAGGAACGAAATTTTACATACTAGCTACCATAGTATTTGCTAAGCTAGTTCTCTGAAGGATTTGGAAGGCTGTTAGCCCTTTCAGTTATAAGAGGCTTCATCAAGGTGGAGATTGGGTCAGAGCTTTCTCCTTAGCTTCAACTCCTCTTAGTCACTTCCTTAAGTTCCTGACCTGGTGGTTCTAGATGGAATTAGATTTTATATCCTCAACTCTGACGTATATTCCTTTAAAGCTTGATTGGTAGAGTGGTTTTTAAGTGCAGTTTTCATGTTCTATGAATTTTACATTGCATTTAAACCTCAAATCTGAATCACTATGCCTGCCTAACAGAGCAAGGAAGTGCAGGCAAAAAATAAAGTATCAAAAAAACAGAGAATCTCAGCATCTGTGTTTGGTATGGGCTAGGAAAGTAGAAGTGAGGAATTGGGTACTCTATAGGTATCTGAGTCTAATATTGGATCAATACCAACCTTGTAATTAAAATCAATGCTATAAGAGGATACGACAGAGAAAATAAAACAATTATATCCTTGAATAGAAATGATTGAGTTCACAAAAATGTAAAATTATTTAAAAACAAAATCAAAACATAACTCAATAATACACATGTAAACCAATGGAGGAGTGTTGTAAGTGACTATGAGAAAATTTGTCATGATTCAGTTAAATGTAAAATAAGTAGAAATTGAAAACCTCATTTCTAGTTTCCAGTTAATTCATGAATTGAATGAATAGATGGATGGATGGATGGATGGATGGATGGATGGATGGATGGATGGATTTAAAAGCATTCATTAAGTTCCTTCTATATGCCAGTTCTGCTATTGTGTACACTGTACTAGTGACGGGAGGAAGACTGAAATATTAGATAAGTTGTGATCCCTCTCCTTATGCAAAGTGAGATAATTAAAAGAATGAATCAGGTTTCTTCTTTCTTCATCCATAGGAGTCAAGATTTGGTCTTTGCCTTCAGATGCTATTTTAAATCTTTTAAAGCATAACAGCGTACAATATAACTTATAAGAATTCAGATAATGACATAGGACTAATACTAACTCCATGAAACACTCTTCTTAGTGGAGGCTAGAGAACTGGTTGTATGTGACTTAAACAGTGATGCAAAAATGAAAAAGTAAATACATGTACATTCTTGGGTCCTCTAAACTCCTTTGCTTCTATCAGTACATATGCCTCAGTATGCACTTGAATTCATTAACTTCTTTATTTTCACTTTTTACTTAGAGAATTTGTGATTTCATTGATATGGGCATTCCCTCCACTGATGCAGGTTATATCTGCTTTACACCTTAGTAGGTGATCTTTGAGAGCTTTTGTGATTGAACACTATGCTTGCTTGCAGTCAACCAGATTTGAAATCTCCAAAGTTAACTAAACTACCTTTCAGATAATAGACATATATATGTCAATAGAATTGAGCTGGAGGCCTCTCCAGATTGGTAAGGCTTTCCAGAGCATGTTTTAAAAACCTAGGGTCATACTCACACGATGACACATTAAAGTTAGACTTCACTGGAGAAAGAAAAGCCATTAATGATAACAGACTAATTCCTTTAGAAATCCATATCCATTTCAATATTTTAATTGTGTTCATCCTTCATTGCCAAAGACCATGCCATCAGAGAAATGATGACATGCCTTGCACTTGACTTTGTTTTGAGTGAGGGACAGCTGAATATTTTAATATTCATATTAATAAAGTAAAGCAAAAAGTAAAAAGAACAAGTGCTTTCAGCTGCCTTAAAAGTCATTGTGTATCATGGTTAGCTTACGGTTTGTGGAGTCTTCTGCACAGTAATCATTGTAAGAATAATTTCATCAGAAATATTCCAATTATAATCACTTTCTTGAAATCATATTACATTATATAGGTAATGAGTGATTAACAAAGTAAATTTTAATTTTCCTTTAAAAGGGTTTTTGTTACTTATTTTGTTTTAAGGTACAGTTTATGATGTATTATAATCACAATTATTGGAAAAACAGAGAGGTTTGTGGCTTGGTAGCTTTCCATGGTGCTGGAGCTACACCAGGGTGAATAAATTGTGTGCATATAATTGAGACCGAGAGAAACATAGAAACCAAGGAAGAAGTCAAAAATAAATAGATGCCCCAATAATCTTAATGAAGGTAACATTTTCAAGAATTTAATTGCTCTTTCCTGATTTCTTCATAGAATAGAAGTGATTCTTATTCATCATAAATAATAAAACAGGGTTTGGGAGGTCTTACCAGTCTAAAAAGGGAATAAAGGATCATTACCAGAAAGTTTCCATAAGGAGAAGAGATGATGAAGATGATGATGATGATTATGATGATCTACTAAGGCTATCTGGGGAGCAAAATTTTAAATATTTAAAAAATGGTTAAGCTGGTCTTTTAATGTAGCGTTAAGCTCAATTTATCCAACATAAAATTTTTAAAATTTCCCCTGTAAAATATTTATAACATCTTTATTTTTGTAATGTTTTGCAATTTTCAAGACAAGACCCTTTATTCAATCAATATTTCATTTGATCATCGCAACAATCCTGTAAAGTATAAAATGTAAATATCATTATTCTCACTGTAGAAATAAGGTACCAGAGTCAGAGAGATTGTGACTTTGGACTTTTAACTCCCAGCTTAATGCCCTTTACATTAAACCAAACTGTCTCTTGGAATAAACCTCCTAAATAGACCATTGACAAAGGGAATGAACTAAGTCATTGACCATATTATACACATTAAAGTGTATTTTAAATTTTTTTCATATCCCTTAAATATTTATCAAAGTGATGCAGCAAAAGAGACAATCTATAGTGTATTGTCAAAAGACATGAATAAATATTTATCAAAAGAATAATTGCAAACTATTAACCATATGGAAGATTTTATCAAATCACTATTTATAGGAGAAATGTAAGCCAAATGGAAGGTTTCATCTTACATTCAGTAAATTGTCAAAGATGATAAAAAATGGGAGTCTTTGAGGTCACTCTGGGCTAGAAATCTCCTCCAGTCTGTTGTTCTGTGGCTTCTGCTGCTCTAGAATTTGGTGACAGTCCTTCTTTACAGGTATTTTATAGGCTGTGGGAGAAGAGCTAGTGCATGTGGGGCTTTCAACTCCAACATCTTGGCTCTGCCCCCAGATTCCTTTTTCAGATGAACTTTTATCTAATCATGCCATTCCCATCTTTTGTTTGTGAAGTTTTAAAATCTAAGTGTAACATGTCACATTTATCATATTTAATTTTAAATTTAAATAATTAGATTTTGGCAAAGCTTTTTAAAACATGGGTTGCTAGTGCCAATGTGGGTAAGGAAAGCAGCTTGAGAAGATATATATGGACCACACAAATAAGGAAGCTGAGACCCACAGACATCTAAATGATTATGCTATGCTCACACAAGTTGTAAGCAGTAGCCCCAGGATTTGATTCAAAGTCCTCTGGTTCTTCTTGTGGCAATCTGGATTGACTGACTTACCCAGAGTCACACAACTACTAAGTGCCTGAGGTTAGATTTGAACTCAGGTCCTCCTGACTTCAGGGCTGGTGCTCTATCCAGTAAGTCATCTAACTGCCCCCATCTGATTCTTCTAACTTCTAATCCAATACTATGTCACATCATGCTGCCCTTCTTGTTACCAGTAGAGGAGGATTCCAGAGAGCACAATGGAAAAGGAAGGCAGAGAATGATTGATGCGGGGAGAGTCTAGGGCTGAGTACATTATTGGGAGGGGAGAAACAGCTGTCATTCATTACTGCCTCCACAGTAGATCCTTCCTGACCACCCTGCCCCTCAGCCCCAGAACTACCAAGATCAGGGATAATTAGCCAATGTTGGAAGTTGGGTCAAGGAGAGGGTTAGTTGGTCACAGCATCTGATGACCCCAGAGCCAAAATGTGGGAGTAGATCAGTATAATATTTGATCTCCAAGGAGAAAATGGTCTCATCTCTGTATCAGAATCCTCACCTAAGACAAAGCTCCAATGTGCTAGTTCTGGCTCTCATCTAGAGGTTAGGTAACAACACTTCCACTTTGAAATGAATCCATAGACACAGAAATATTTTCTTATTATGTAAGTTCAACTTCAATTAAAACAAAGTAGTAACTTTGCTCTAATTGGCTCTGTGGGTTCTCTACTTTTCCCTTTCTATAAACTTTAAATTGCCTCAGGGATTAGAACTTTCCATTAAAGCAACAAGGAATTTAAATTTCCTTTGGTTCCAATCGTTGATCCTTTGGAGGATGGATCTGGAACTTTAAATGGAAAGAAATGCTGCAAAGAACTGGAAATGAAAATTTTATTTTTCTAGGAAATTACTTCAGTTCTAATACAGATCTGTATTGATCAAAAGCTCTATTATGTGCCTAGCACCAACATGTTGCCACACGATACTTCTTTCTTTCAATGACTAAAAGAAATTGAAGACAGAAAATTCCTGATGCTGAAAATATGAAAATTTCCCATGACTTCCTCTGCAGCCACTTTTTCAACTTTCTGATAAATATTCTCTCAGTGAAACCTCACAAAAAATAACTGTCATATATATTTTCCATGCTGTATTGATCATCACTCCATATGCTGGAGCAAGGATTTTTCTGTCTCAGAATACCAGAGTCACTGGAAGTTGGGTAGAAATTTCTTTCTGAGCAAGAATAATATTTCTCAGACATGGAGGTAAACATCCCTCTTACTCAATTTTAAATCTTTAGAAACAGAGCTTTCTGAGCTTATACACTCAGAGGTAAGATGTATGGTATCTGAGTTCTGTGGATCAGAATATTCCTGGTGTTAAATCTCTTTCTCCTAGGCATTTAATATTTATGGTCACAACAATTAGGTACAGTGAATTGGTGAAAAGATCACAGTTATCACAAATGGTGCCTTGTTTCACAAAACTTAGTGATTTTTACTGTTCAGTTGCTTCAATAACGTCTAACTCTTTGCGATACCATTTGGGGCTTTCTTGGCAAAGATACCAGGGTGGTTTTTCCCTTTCCTTTTCCAGCTCATTTTATAGATGAGGAAATTGTGGCAAAGTTACCTGACTTGCACAGGGTCACATAGTTGGTAAGTGTCTGAGGCTGGATTTGAACTTAGGCCTTCCTGATTCCAGGTCTAACACTCTATCCACTGGGCCAGCTACCTGCCCAATATTACTAATATTCTGAGTTTCTCTCCTTTGGAAAATCTACTAATATAGCTTCCAAATCTATTTCAATTTTGCATAGAAGAAGCTAGTAAAAACAGGTATTACTTACAAAGACTAATTTCAGGATAAATTCTTATTCAATACATAAACTAAAGCCATTGGCCATAATCACTTGTACTTACACAGCATTTTATGACTTATGAAGTATGTGCAATAATGATCTCCTTTGAATCTTACAACAAGTTTTATAAACTCTATTTTACCCCTAAGTGTATGAAACTGAAGTTCAGAGAAGCAAGAGCAATCTAGATCATGACCATGGTACTTGACAGATATAGGACTCTGACTCATGTCTCTCGAAAGTCAGTCAAATCTTGGGACCACTATTTATCCTGCAGAGACAGGCGTGATTCTGTTTCAATAACTGAGGAAGACAGAATATGATTCTCTGATTGATGCAAATATCAGTGGTGATATAATCTCCTATAGACAGAAAGTCTCTCCTGCTCTCAATGTGTGTGATATCATGTAGTCTGAATGTTTATGAGTCAACCAGTATCTTTGGCTGACTCGTTTACTTTATAATCATAAATCACATGATTTAGAAGGACCCTGGGAGATTATTGAACTAGCTTTATACTTTACAAATGAGAAAAATAAGATCCAGAGGAGTTATTTTGATTTTTTCCCATGGTCACATAGCCAGAGTTTGAATCCAGGTGCCTCCAAAATCTGTGTTCTCTTTCTTAAGTGATCTATTTGCCCTTAATTGCTCAGTATCTAAGCTTCATTAGTTACGTTACATCTAAAATAATGTGATTCACTACATCAGCCTCAGTTACATTACACTACATTACATATACCATCACATCAGCATGAGTTTTAAACTGACCCTCCAATACTAAGATATTGTCTTAGAGCTAAAAATGTCTGTTCTAGGATTTCTAAGTGGATCTTCTGATGCTGCTTAGCATTGCAACAAGATAACAAATATGTTTTGTGATGATAATATTTTAGAATTTTTAATCTTAATATCTTTTGTTTTTATATCACTTCCTTTTCTGAATATATCCCTTTTCTATCCTCATTCAGTCAGCTATCCCTTACAACAAGGACTTTAAAAGAAAAAGGAGGGAAAAACAAATTACCAAAACTGAGTTGAAAGTATATGTGGAAGTTCAGTGTTCCACACCCACAGTGTCCCTCTTCTGCAAAGAAGGAAGACAGTTGCGTTTTTTTATCTCTTTCATTCACTAAGCAAGGACATTATAAACACAAAGCATTGTTTCTTTTGAAGACTGTGATTCCTTGCATTTGCATTGTTTTATTCATTTTGTATATTATTTTTCCAGTTTTAATTTCTCTATGCATCAATTCACATAGCTCATATTTCTCTGAAATTGTCACATTGATCATTTGCTATTCTGTAGTAATATTTTGTTATCTTCATGCATTTTAACCATTCCCTACTTCACAAGTGGGGCAACTAGATAGCTCAGTGGATAGAGTAGTGAGCCTGAAGTCATAAGGACTTACCTTTTTGAACAAGGAGTTCAAATCTGGTCTGAGATACTTACTAGCTGTGTGACCCTGCGCAAGTCACTTAATCCTGTTTGTCTCATCTGAAAAATGAACTGGAAAAGGAAATGGCATGCCATTCCAGTATCTTTATGAAGGAAACCCAAAAATGGGATCAGAAAGAGTCTGATATGACTGAACCACAATGAAATTCACAAGTAGCCAGTTTGGTTTTAGTTCTTTGTTATTACAAAAAGTCGGCTGTGGATATTTAGGTGAATAGGAAATTTTATTTTTCTCTATGACCCCTTGGAAGGATAATGAAGACTCCGGGTCAAAGAGCATAAATATTTGCTTCACTTTTTTAGTGTAATTCCAAATTCCTTTCCAGACAAGTTAGACCAATATGAAACTCTACTACCCTACCGTTCCTCTTCTTCTCAAGCAATGTATTTTCCCATCATTTATCATTTTTGCCAGCTTTTTGGTTACGTTATCAAACCTCAAAATTCTTTTGATTTGCATTTTTCGTATAAATAATGATATGGTGTACTGTTAGATATGGTTGTTAATACTTACAATTCTATAATAAACTGGCTTTTTGTTTTTCATGTCATTTGACCACTGGGAAATGAATCTTGATCTCATATTGCAATATATTTCTGTATTCAAAAAAGCAATTTACTGGAGATGAAATCTTGGGAAAAGATAAATACTTCCTAGAACTGATACAACAAAACTATGTTCTGTTTTCCTCAGAATTCACACAGGTAAGAGAGAACTTTAAAATGGAAGGAAACAATCAAACCACTGTGACAGAATTTGTCCTCCTGGGACTTTCTGACTATCCAAAGCTACAGAACATTTTCTTTGTGCTGGTCCTGTGGATGTATCTGATAATCCTCCTGGGCAATGGAGTACTGATCATAGTAACTATCTATGACTCTCACCTCCACACACCCATGTACTTCTTCCTAGGTAACCTCTCCTTCCTGGACATTTGCTATACAACGTCTTCGGTGCCTCTAACTCTAGACAGCTTCCTCACTCCAAGGAAAGCCATTTCCTTCTCCAGTTGTGCAGTGCAGATGTTTCTATCCTTTGCCACAGGTGCAACAGAATGTGTACTCCTAAGCATGATGGCGTTTGACCGTTACGTGGCCATCTGCAAGCCCCTAAGATATCCTGTCATCATGAGCAAGGGTACGTATGTGTCAATGGCATCTGTATCCTGGGCAGCAGGGGTTCTTGACTCAGTGGTACAGACATCTCTTGCAGTTCAGTTAACATTCTGTGGGGACGTCATTGATCATTTTATTTGTGAGATCCTGGCTGTCCTGAAATTGGCCTGTGGGGACATTTCCATCAATGTACTTAGCATGGCAGGATCATACTTTATCTTTCTAGTTATTCCTCTGATATCCATTTTCATCTCTTACATTCTCATACTTCTTGCAATCCTCAAGATTCCCTCTACAAAAGGAAGACACAAAGCCTTTTCCACCTGCTCAGCCCACCTGACTGTAGTGATTATATTTTATGGAACAATCTTCTTCATGTATGCAAAACCCAAATCTAAGGACCCTCTCACAGCAGACAAGGACATCACAGACAAATTCATCACACTTTTTTATAGCGTGGTGACTCCCATGCTCAATCCCATCATTTATAGTTTGAGGAACAAGGATGTTAAGGCAGCTGTAAAGAATATTTTCAATCAAAAACCATTTCATTGAATCTCTGTGATATAGTGTAATGACTTGAAAATATATATTTACTAATGGTTAGATTTTCTCTGAAAAAAACTGTTAGTATGTAGAATCATATTGTGGATCAGGTATTTAAACTCTCTCTTCAAAATCTTGGGTGTTGAATGATTAAATTAATAACAACTTATCTAAAATTCATGTGTGGAAGAATCATCTCACTTGAAGGTAGAAATTCAGATGTCTAGCTCTTTCATAATCTGTGAAATGAGTATAATAATAGCCTCTACCTCCCAGGGCTATCATAATTACAAAATTAGCTAAGATTTATAATGACCTTTGCAAACATTAAAACAATATATAAGTGCCAGCTAGTTTTATTTTATTTTAAGTAAAGGAAATTATCCAGACAGAAATGTTAGAAATTCTTTTGCTACCACTGGGATCGTAAAGTAATTGCTTAATATCTTGTACTTCAGTACAAGATGCAAGACATGTGGCAAGACACGTACTGGGTTAGCATCAGAGTGAAGATCTCCAGATAGGGTTACTTGGTAGTTTGATTGAACTAGAGAAATGGCTTGCCAAAGACAGGGGCAGATTTTCAGGCAGACTAAAGTTTCTCTCATTTCTCTTCCCCCGTATTCCTTGATATTAACAATATTATTTGAAATCTGATGACTTAGAGTCCAAAAAGAATGAAGACAAGTACTTACCCTTCAAATCGTTAAGGAATGTTTGGAAATAGAAAAGGAAATTAAAAATATTGAGCAGGTAATGATAACAAGGGTAAATGAAATGGAGAACCCATGCTATCCATCCTCTTCTCCATTTCTCTCCCTGACATCCTTCAAAAAAAATCATAAGACAAGGTGAGAGAGGAAACTTTGTTGAAGCAGAAACTGTTGGGAGAAGAGTAATCTTTGATATGCCAAAAGTGTGAAAATAGTAGGAGCACTGGACAGGAGGAGAATGATCTTGTCTTATTAATATTTTTTATAAAGCATGGTACCTAGAAGTAGAAACATACTAATTGTATTCTGATGATGACAAAATATGGTGGGACTATCACCTCCTTCAATGTGGATATTATATTTCTCTTAATTCAGCCAAAAATGGCATTAAATTGGGGGGATGCCATTTCCCATGCAACAATATCTCCAATAACTGGATATAAGCCCTTACCATGAGAAGTTCAGTGACAAGAAACCCATAATCCAGACAAAGGCAACTCCTATATGAAAGAAAGAAGTAGGGAATAGGGAAAGGCTTTCTCCAAGAGAAAATTAGTTTTCCTTGTACTAGCCATGCCCCAGCCTATTATTGTCTTTTCTTGAGTATGGCACCTAGTGCAGTAAATAATATTCAAGGTATAATCTGAGCATGGCATAGTACAGGGGGACTGTCACCTCATTTATTACGGCGTTATGTTTCTATCAACATAGCCCAAAATTTCATTAGCTTTTCTACCTGCCATATTATTCTCTACAAAATCTCTACTAAATAGTTATCCCAAGTCTTCTCTCCCCCACTATAAAATACCACAATTCCTTCAACAGATACTCATGCTGAATGGTTTCAAGCTTTGGACACTGAGCCTTCTGGACAGCTCCCTAAGAATACATTTCCTGAGCTGCAGACTATTTGATAGGTCATTGAAGCTAAATACTCTCTAAGGTGCTTACTCCCAAGTTAGACAAAAATCTATTGGGGAACTTGAAAAAGTGTAATTCCTATCAGTCTCATCTCTTCCTTATGCTAATTTGCACATGAATGGATAATTGGGATTTCGTGTTAGTATTAAAAAAGCACACAGAGACTAAGTAGCAGAGCTAGGATATAAAGCTAGGTCCTCAGAATCCAAATCAAGTACATTTTTCCACTGTAGTAGCCATAATCCAGGCTGTCATTGTCATTTGTAAAGTTTAGTACCTATAAACAATATTCCAGTTATGATCTGAGTACACAGAGGTCCTATCATCTCGCATATTATGGTATTATACTTCTATTAATATGCCTCAAAATCACATTAACTTTTTTGATTGCCATGTTATACCCTATAATATCTCTATCAAAGAATTATCACACATCTGCTTTAAGCCCTCCTGTGACAAGGAACTCACTACTTCCTTAATTAGAGGGAGGGTCCTCCCAAAAATATTGTGTAGACACCCTTAAGAATGGCTCACAATGATTAAATCATAAACTCATCAAAGGATCAAAGGGGAAAAAAACTAAAGACAGTTTGACAGGCCTCCAATATTTCCAAGAGTTCAGAAGAAGGTAGATATTGTGCCATGGCATGAAATTCTACAATGAAAACGAGGTCAAGAGAAGTGGGAAAACTTCAGGATAAAATTTTAATTATATAAGCAAAGTTCCAAATAGGAAAAAAGGAGGGAAGAGATCAATATTAATATAAAGTGAACTTCATTGGTCAATCTATATTTTTATACAACATCTACCACAGAGATCAGCTGCCAACTTCTTAGAACAAATGAAAAATCAATACAAACTAGACTAAGGAATGAAAATAAGAAGCTATGACATAAAGGAAAAACAGCACTTATCCAGCGTGACAAGCTTAAGCAAATTATTAATGATGAAAACGGGAAATAAAAAAGAATTTGTTATTTATTATCACAGCTTGTTCTCCATTTCCTAATGAAGCTCAACCAATGTAAGCAGGTTGCTCCAAACTTGATACCAAAGGAATCTAGAAACTACTTCCATCAATAAAAAATTGAGTTCTTTGTCAAGAGAAATATGGCAACCAAGGGAAATACTGGTTTACCACATAGACTTGTATCTTAACATCTTTTCTTTCTCTCCTCCTAAATTCTAAGTTGACTTGGTTATACAATACCTTGGTCCCTCCAAAGGTTTTCTATCCATACTGATGAAATTACAGATCTCTAGAAGATCAACATATAGACAAATATGGAGAGAAGTGATGTCTGATACTTGAGACATATGCTAGCAATGATTTGCCACTACATATCATGTTCTTGGGGGCAAAAGCCCAGACATACAATGTCCCTAGGATTTCATAAGAAAGCAATCTCCTAAAGGAACTATCATTCCAATCCATGTTGCAATAGAAGTGGGATCACCACAAACAATTCTGTGGTCCACAAAAAAACTATGCATTTTATTGGCAAGTTCACCAGTAATCCCAGGGCAGAAGAATAACTAGGACAGGGGGACTTGAGCTGGTGAAAAGGCACAGGCAAGCTGTGAGGAAATATGTTTTCTACATGAATCAGCTGTATAATCCATAATTTTCATGTCCAATGGTCCTCTATCAGTCCATGTGACCTGATACCACCACCTCCAAAGTCCTGCACCACTCTGCAACTTTCTCCATCCTTTCTTTTTACAAAGCACTTGAAGGAAGCTTCCAGGCAATCAGTCAAGAAGCATTTTTAAATATTAACTATATGTCAGATACTGTACTAACTATTGGGAATACAAAAAAAGACAAAAATATGGTCCCTGACATTAAAAAAGTCACATTGACATTAAGGATACAAAATTCAAAAATGATGCACATTATATATATACACACACACAAAGTGAAGGGATGGACTCTGATCTTGTAGTCCATGAAGGGGTCCATGGATAGATTTTGGGAGGCAAAGGAGACATGAATTTAGATAGGTGAGAAAATTATATTCATGTCGATGTAATTTGTTTCCATTGTAATCTTATGTATTTCATTTCGTGCGTTTAAAAACATTATTCTGAGAAAGGGTCACAGACTTCCCCAAACTGACAAATGTTTTGGATGAGATAGCCTCTGAAGTCTCTTTATCTCTAAATATATAACCCATAATCTCCAGGGACAAAGGTTCCACCATCTACCTTATAAAGCATTTATAAAATTATGGGAAGTAATAATGTGCAGGTAAACAGCCTAGATTTTCTTCTAATGTTTTTCTGCTGCACATGCAGCTTAATCCCTATTAGTAGGAATAAAAACCTCATAAAGCAGTCCCATGTATTCAAAATCACAGTATTCAAAGTTATAATTAGATGGAATATGGTCATTTGTTTTCACTCACTTGAAACAGTGTGAATTCAAATCATGTAACCTCTTTTCAGTATTCATTATTTGCAAAAATCCAGAAGTAAAGCTCACCATCAATTTCAAATGAATGTATGTCTTTGTGTTAAAAGAAAAGTCTTTCATTACTATTCTTTTTTAATGTTTTTAACATAAAGGGATGTTATATGTTATCAAAGACATTTTCTGTTCTTTGATATAATCATGATTCATATTTTTCTTACTTGGATATGATTTATGGGAGGGTGGGTACCACATTTCTCTGCCACATGCACAGGAGTCATATTCCACAAAGCCTCTTACTGACTCTGATATTGATAGACTGGAACGTTTTGTTTTTTTTTCAAGACTTACCAAGGGCTTGGCCAATCTTTTGCCAGCCAATGGAAAGCTGTTCCTCTCATTCTTCAAGGAAATATCAAAGGGATAACAGTATGTGGAAATTTCTTTGAACGTTCCACATTGACCACTCATTTCTCTGTAATCTGCTCCTTATTCTCTATAATCAACTGGACTAGGAGAAATACACATACACACTTGAATTATTGCTAATGTATTACTACAGGTAAGGAATAAGCTGGCTACTAACATGGAGACTCATGGTGGTTTCTGTTAACATTTGAAAAATGTAAGAGATGAAGCTCCAAAATTCAAAAAGAACCTAATGGCATTGTCAACATTCCCAGGAACCATTTCAAACATGGATGGCATCCTACTTATCTCAGCCAGGGTGCTAACTTTTGAAGAGAAGTCACATGTATATCATGTTCCTTTGCTTCTGTGCATTCTGTATATTATATCTATACATGCTGCCTCTCCGTTGCCTGAAGAACAGCTTTCAGTAGGTGAATTTCTATGATACGACCTTGATGAAAAAACCCAGGTCATATGTCTATTGTGATACTTCCTGACAGTCTGTTCTATCATCCTCAAGGGTAATTATAGAGGATCAATCAAAATAATATTTCTAATCATGAATTCTGTCCTATTTCACCTTTTCCTTTCTCTTCTATGTGAGATAAGGTACCCCATTCTACCTCTCCCTTTGCCCTTCAAATACATTCCTCTGTCAGCCCTTAATTTTATTTTTAGATAATCATCCCTTCATATTCTACTCACACTGGGCCCATTGTATATATACATGTATATACAATATATACATATAGAGAGAGACTATATGTATATATATATATATGTGTGTGTGTGTGTATGTGTGTATGTATGTATGCATGTATATTCCCTCCAGTTACTCTAATGCTGAGAAATTTCTCATAAGTTACAAATATCATCTTTCCATGTAGGAATGTAAACAATTCAACTTTAGTAAGTTCCTTATGATTTCTATTTCTGTTCACCTTTTCATGGTTCCCTTGGTGCTTGTATTTGAAAGTAAAGCTTTCTATTCAGCTCTGGTCTTTTAATAGAGAATGCCCATTATACCCCAGATTCTTGGTTTTAATCCTAGCTTCTTTAACCTCTGGAATATCATATTCCATGTCTTTTGATCTCTTAATGTACCAGCTGCTAAATCTTGTGTCATCCTGGTTAGGTTTCCACAAGATTTGAATTGTTTCTTTCTGTTTGCTTGCAATATTTTCTCCTTAACCTGGGAACTCTGGAATTTGGCTATGATATTCCTAGGAGTGTCCCTTTTGGGTTCTCTTTCAAGAGATGATCAGTGGATTCTTTCAATTTCTCTTTTACCCCTGCTTCTGGAATAACAAGGCAATTTTCCTTGGCGATTTCTTGAAAGGTGATGTCTAGGCTCTTTTTTTGATCATGGCTTTCACATAGTACAATATTTTTTAAATTATCTCTCCTGGATCTATTTTCCAAATCAGTGGTTTTTCCAATGAGACATTTCATGTTGTCTGCTATTTTTTCATTCTTTTGGTCTTGTTTTATAATTACTAGATTTTTCATGAAGTTATTAGCCTCCATTTGCTCCTTTCTAATTTTTAAGAAATTATTTTCCTTGGTGAGCTTTTGGGCCTCCTTTTCCATTTGGGCAATCTGCTTTTTAAGATCTTCTCCTCATTGGATTTTTTGACCATTTTTGCCAGTTGGGTTAGTCTAATTTTAAGGTGTTACTTTTTCCACATTTTTGGGGTCTCCTTTAGCAAATTGTTGACTCATTTTGCATTATTTTCTTGCAGCATTCTCATTTCTCTTCTGTTTTTTTTCTCTATCTCTCTTACTTGATATTCAAAATTGTTTTTGAGCTCTTCCATGACCTGTGACCAAGTGATATTTGTCTTGGAGGGTTTGGATGTAGGAGCTTTGACTTTGTTGTCTTCTTCTGGTTTTATGTTTTGATCTTCCTTCTCACCAAATTAAGATTCTATAGTCTGGTCTTTTTTCCACTGTTTTCTCATTTCCCTAGACAATTACTTGACTTTTTAGCTCTCTGTCAAGATAGGACTATGCTTTCAGTATGGGGCCAGGAGTGTACTATCACAAGTTTCAGGAGTTTTCTGCAGCTATTCTCAGAGACACTTCTAGGGACCTGAAAATTTTCAGTTCTTCCAAGGTTGTATGATGAACAGAGAGGTGTTTACTCCTCTCCTGATCTCTTCTGTGATCTGTGAGTGACCACAAGCACTCTTCTCTGCCTTTGAACTGGGAGGAGGATCCCCTCTTCACTGCTGCCACAAGCTTCAACACACCAGCACTCCTCTTTGCCCCAGGACCATCATTCAGGACTATGATCCAGATCAAAGCAAGGGCAAACCAACAGAATCCTGCCTCAGTGCCAGCAAAGATATCCATTCAATCCCCCTCTGATCAGCTACTTGATCTCCCCACTGTCTGTGAGTCAAGAGCTCCAGAAACAGCTGCTGCCCCTGCCACACTACCACAGTACTGTGGCTTGGGCCAGGCTGGGCCTTATTCCAATCTCATCAAGATCCTACAGCTCTTTCTTACTGACCTTCTAAGTTTTCTTCAGCATTTGTGGGTTGAGAAGTCTGGAAAATGGCACAGCTGCCAGTGATTTAGTCCCCTGAGGCCTACTCTGGACTACATTTTTCTCTCAGACTAGTGTAACCAACCTTTCCTATCAACCTTCCAGACTGTCTTGGACTGGATATTTATTTCACACTGTCCCTTTGTGGGTTCTGCTGCAGAATGTGTTTAGAGCCATTGCTACAGATATTTCAAGGGGTTTGTGGAAAAGCTCAGCCAAGTCCCTGCTTTTATTCCACCATATTGGCTCTTCCCCCACTTTCTCCTTGACTCAGTAGAGATTGTTTTCAGAGGGATGAGTTTCAGGGGTTATTGTCAAGGGCAGGCTCAATTCACTAAGTTCACTATGGTCACCCCACTAGCACTCTGAGTGCTTTCAGTCCTAACACTACCTGATCCTACTTTCATATTAACATCTACCTACAAAGGACAACAAAAAACAGTATAGACCTTTATTGAACAGAGCAAACTAGCATTTAATACATTTAATACTTCGATGACAAATCAGGTGTGGATATCCTTGATTAAGGAAAAGGAACTGAGTTATGCTTAATTGAGCAGCTACTCTGATGAGAGAAAAGGACTCCCTGTTAAAAGATTATAGGATCATAGATTTAGAGCTAGAAGGAAGCATGAAGGTCATAGATACAACTTCTTCATTTTACAGATGAGAAATCTGAGGCCCACAGAGGTTAAGTGACTTTCTCTAAGTTTATGAAGATAGCAAATATTAGAATCAGGATTTGGACTCAATCCTCTGACTAAATCAGACACTCTTTGTACTATGCTAACCCCAGATGTTTTCAGGGCAAAATTCACAGAGGTGTTTTGGTATAGCTATCACAAAAAAATAGTGCAATTGCTGTACTGTTCAGATTACAACAATGAAAAGTCTAGCATGTTGTCCATGTCAGTGAAATTCCTGAATTAGGAAAGAAGCATTCTGAATTTGGAAAAGGCAGTTGTAGTGGAAATAGTCATGAAGGAAAAGAGCTATGAATTTCAAATCAGAGAACTTAGATTCAAATACTGGTTCTGCTACTTACCACCTTTATGACCTTGGGTATGTCATTCGATCTTTTGTGCTCTTACTCTCATCTGTAACGTGAAGAGTTGTACTAAATGACCTCCAAGATGCTCCCATGAATTAGTGCAACATGTATTTCTCTCAGAATTGGTAAAAGTAATCATTTTGATTACTTTCTATGTAAAATATAAGAAGGAAATATAGAACATAGACTTATTTTTGGGAAATTAAGGAAGAAGTAGTTGTAACATAAGAGAGTTCTGTATCAATTCAATAGAGATAAGAAATGGTGAATGGTTTTGCAACCTTAGGGTCTCTGGAGCTATCATGGCCTTTGTTCAATCACTAGAGACTTAAAACTTCCAAATAATAAAATCACTAAACCCTAGGAAATGAAGAGAAATGGGGTAGACAGGAATGAAGTTATGAAATGGGAAATTCTAGTACAGAGGCAGAGCCCTTTTGAAAAGTACAGCGGAAATAGAAGAGGAAGAAACAGTTCCCTGTCAGCTTTATCATTACTGATAAAATGAATTATGTCTTCTCCACAGGAAAGGGTGAAGGACCAAAGGGCTTATTGACTAAGGGGCAAGGATACTCATATTTCCTAAAAGCAAATCAGAATGTATGGAGATCCATCAACATAAGGTCATACCCAAGAGAACAATTATGGTGAAAGATCAGCCTTTGGGGGTTAAGTGAGCATGGTAATGTACGTAATTATCTCCCATACAAGACAAACAGGAAGAAACTTATAAAGGGTAGGTGGATCTGTTGATAGTAAACATGACTGGAGCTGCCACATTTTGGCTCCAGTGGCTAAGTCAATATAATTCCAGTATAGAATGGTGCTCAGGCTTCTGTAGGCATCTCGTGTAAGAAATACCTGGTCAGGCCAAATGATTACCTACTTAGACCTGAATAAAACCCCCATCCATAACTATTACTTTCTTTCAATTCTTGAGAGTTTGGGGACCCCCGTCCACGGGGTCTGAAGCTGTGCTCAGTTGGATTAGTAAAGGACCCAAAGCTTACTATTAAAATTAACTAGGGATCAGTGAAGAAACTCTGTCCAGCTCAGTTTGAGCATCATGAATATTTGACTTTGTGTTTTCTCATGGATGTGCTATAGTCCAGCAATGAAGTATTGGTGAATCTTCTGATCAGCAGTTCAGGTCCCATTTGCTCAACATTCCCTTTGTGTAGACAAGCTCGCCACAGAGGTTTAAGAAGTATTCATTCCACCAAGTAGCAACACTTCATATGAAAAGACAAAGGACCTTTCCAAGAATTTGTATTGAGACCACAAGGTTTACAAATGAAGCCACACTATGTACAGCAAAACTGTCCATAATAGAACTAGAATTCATAAAAAGGGCTAAAAGTCCTGGAAACTTTCTTAGAGATGGCAGACTGACCAAATAGTTCATCATAGAGTAATTAAGGTCAATGAAATATGTTTCACAGTCTAGTTAGGGGAAAAGAGATCATATATGTATATAAGAAGCCAAGCAAGAAGCTTGGAAAACTCTAAGAGTTATCCTAACATTGAAGAAAGTTTTCATGGTTACATCTTTGCTATGACATCTGAACTAAGAATGCTCATTCCTTATGAAGGTAAATGTCTCAGGGGTCTTGACTTAAAAAACTATAAGAAAGAGAGAATAGATATGTGCGCAACACTGTACACTTCCAATTAAACATTGTTACCAGTTTGTGTCAGTGGAGAAAAATTACATTATATTATCAGAGACCTGGTGCTGCCTCCTATATACAAAATATCTTCCCTATAGAATTGATGTGATATTTGGAGAAACTATGTACCCCATCATGACTTTCACAGACTACAAGACTGTTATTGACTCTAAAGAAACCTGAAACATGACAGAAAAAAATGTCTAAAAGGTATTTATTTGATTTTAGTTTCATCCATGTGTAGCTCCTATGCCTGGAATGAAGAATACCCTCAGTACCAAGATGAATTTCAATATTTGAGAAGGAAAAGGTGTCACTAAGACTTTGTTTATCTTTGGGGTTTGTACAGCATCTGCTCCAAGGGCATGTCTGTTGGAAAATCAGGATACTACCGAAAGAAGATCTTGCAGACATATCAGTTGATGAAGTAACCAAAATGGACAAGGACCAAAAATTTAATCCAGTGGCATTACTGGTTTCCTGACTAGACAGAGGATATCAAGGATCATGTTTAAGACTCTAAGAGGTGCCAAGACAAAAAGACACCCTGACACAAGTACCCATAACAGAAGACACAACTCCTACAACTGCTGGAAAAATGTGTTAGACTGTGTTCAAGAGTCAACAATAATAGATTCAATCCTCATAGTGGCATATCACCATACTCATGATAGAAGAACATTTCTCAAAAAATACGATATTTAATAATGCTGTACAAACTACCATCCATTCCACAGACAGATAGGTATATTTTAAACAAGGCTATTCATATGTATGAGTTTATGCATGAAGTTCTGTCACACAGGGACCACAACTCCTCTCTGAACATCCATCCCATGAGACAACACATGAAACAAAGAATCAAAAGGAAAGGGGAGAGTAGATTCACACGTCCAGCCAACACGTCAGTAAAGAGTAGGAGTGTATGCAATGTTTCACATGCCTAATCCTCCACCTCTACAAAATAAAATTACCTTTAAAGAGTTTTTCTTCTGATAAAATATTTTTTCAAGTGTCTTTTGATGAATGACTTCTTTCCAAAAATCAGTGGCACTTCACAGGTTTTATTATGCATCTGATTTTTTGCTTCTGATTCTGCAAAGATGATATGTTCCTGTATTTAGACAACTAGTCTCTATAAAAGTTAAGAAATGCCATTAAATTTAATTGCATAATTAAAATACTTTTTGGTAGTGAGATTTTATTTTAAGGCATACTATTATAGAAAGTATGTGGCTAGTCTGTATTAAAACTAAAAACAGAACTGAGAGGTTCTTTACTGTGAATTAGGTCATTGAAAAAATAAGCATTTAGTAGAATCTTATTAACTGCAACATATGTTTAGTGCGCAATATATAGAACTCACAGTTCCATCTTTGTTATTGGCTTGAAACATATATCACTCTGTATCTTCTTGCTCAAGACTCTTAGACTTCTATGTCTGTGTATTATTTGGGTTGAATAGGTGATTTGAGAGTTTATACAACTTTTTTAGTGTGGGAAGGATAGCTAGATACACCAATGGATAGAATTCTGGGCCTCAAGTCAGTAAGATGCATTCCTGAGTTCAAATCTATCTTCAGACACTTACTAGCTGTGTGACTCTGGGCAAGTCACTTGAACCTGTTTGCCTCATTTCCTCATTGGTAAAAGGATCTGGAGAAGTAAATGGCAAACCACTCCAGTACCTTTGCCAAGAGAACCCAAATGGGGTCACAAAAAGTCAGATACAACTGAAAAATAATTGAACAACAAGAAAAAGTGGGGAAAGGTTGAAATACGTCATGCAGCTGCAGGACCAGAGTTGAAAGATGATTGGGAAAAGATGAGGAAGGTTGAAGACCATTTCTTTGTGGACAAAACAATAAATTCCTTCTTCCCTGCCTGTACTTTGCATGCCTTTCAATCACATACCTTCCTCAGAGATAGAGATTATTACCTTAGTTGGCATTAGAAATTGCTTTTTTTTACCTTAGATTGTTCCCTATAGCAAGATTTAAACATCATGGGCTTGTTCCCTTGTTTTATAGGAACTGTATGGTTAATTGGATTGTATTTGTTGTGGAACTATTTCTCAAACACATCTTTTTTTTTCTTTAAACAAGGCAATCACAGTTAAGTGACTTGCCCAGGGTCACGCAGTGAGTTAATGGTAAGTGTCTGAGGCCACATTTGAACTAAGGTCCTCCTGACTCTAGGGCTCTATCCACACCACCACCTTGCAGTCCCCTCAAGCACATCTTAACATGAACATTCTTTCTTAAGTCTCAGATGTAAGTTGTCAGTGAAGAAAGAACCATTTAAATTTAGTTTGTATGTATGTGCATATATGCAAATGTATCACCTTTCAACAGTGAAATGCTTTTGACACAGCAAATTCTTTACAGCTGCTTTTACATCCTTGTTCCTCAGACTATAAATGATAGGATTGAGCATGGGAGTCACCACACCATAAAAGAGGGAGGTAAGTTTGTCTCTAATGTCTTCTTTATCTGCCCCAAGAGAATCCTTAGATTTGGGTTTGCCATACGTGAAAAAGATTGTTCCATAAAAGATAATCACCACAGTCAGATGAGCTGAGCAGGTGGAAAAGGCTTTGCGTCTCCCCTCTGCTGAGGGGATCCTCAGGATGGTGGAAAGGATGAAAACGTAAGAGGTAAAAATGAATAGCACTGGGAAAACTAGAAAAATTACGTTAGTGACTCTCATGCTAATTACATTGATTGAGATATCACCACAAGCCACTTTCAGTAGTGCCAAGATTTCACATGTGAAGTGGTTAATGACATTGTCTCCACAAAAAGGCAATCTCATTGCCAGAGAGGTTTGCCCCACGGAAGTGATGCCCCCTGCTGCCCAGCACCCCACCACCATGGACATGTAGGTCTTTCTGTTCATGATGATGGGGTATCTCAGGGGGTTGCAGAGGGCAACATAGTGGTCAAATGCCATCATACTCAGGAGCACACACTCAGTCACTCCCATGGCAAAGGACAGAAACATCTGCATTGCACAGCCAGAGAAGGAAATGGTTTTCTTCAGAGCAAGGAAGCTGTCTAAAATTAGGGGCAAAGACAAGGTTGTGTAACAAATATCCAGGAAGGACAGGTTACCAAGGAAGACGTACATGGGTGTGTGAAGGTGGGAGTCATAGATGGTAACCATAATGAGGACTCCATTGCCTACAAGAATTACCAAGTACATCCATAGGACCAGCACAAAGAAAATGGTCTCTAACTTTGGGTGTCCAGAAAGCCCCAGCAAGACAAAGTTCATTACAGTGGTTTCATTGCTCCCATCCATTTTTGAAGAACTCTGTTAATTACAAGGACTCTGAAGATAGAGCAAGATGGTTTTGTTACAGCAGTACCACAAAATATTGTATGTTTTGGAAATTCACATTTCTGATGCTTAATTAGAAAACTATGTTTGAAGAAGTGTAGGAGCTAGAAAATTCCTTCTATCAACTGCAGGTCAACACCTTCTCTATAATTTATAGTCCTAGAATATTGCCTAGAGTGTGTGTGTGTGTGTGTGTGTGTTTCTGTTCGTCCTTTGTTGCCGAAAAAGGCCATGCCATCAGAGAAATAATGACGTGACTTGCACTTGACTTTGTTTTGAGTGAAGAAGGGCTGTGCAGATCACCAGCCTCACTTCTCCTCCAGAGCCATCTGAATCCAGTGACCAGATATTTATCAGGATGACTGGAGATGACCCAGGATGAGGCAATTGGGGTTAAGTGACTTGCCCAAGGTCACACAGCTAGTGAGTGTCAACTGTCTGAGGTGAGATTTGAACTCAGTTCCTCCTGACTCCTGCACTGGTGCTCTATCCACTGTACCACCTAGCTGCCCATTGCCTAGAATATTGAATGGACAAATGGCTTTCCCAGAATCATATAACTAGTATGAATTAGAGGTAAGATTTGAATTCAGTTCTTCATGTTTTAAGGGCAGCTTTCTATCTTGTATGCCATGTTCTTGTGTTTTTGAATAAAAGAATATACTAGAAAGACAGGTTTATTCCCTTGGTATAAAGATCACCACAGCCAGAAAAAGCCTTTTAGACATCCTAGTAATGAAGTTTTGAGTCTAAAAGTTTACCTAATTCTTAGAAAGTCGTGTGATGATTCACATGCCATAAGTGAATTGAGTTGTCACATTTGCATTTTTAATCATTTACACACTCATCATTGTTTAATGTATTGGTCATTATTTAAACATGACATGAAACAATCAGTAATCTTTTATTAAGTGCTCGCCATGTATCAGTCATTGTGCTAAGTGCAGGGGATACGAAGAGAAAAATGGAACAGTTCCTGCTTTCAGAGAGCTTGCTATCTAATGGGGGAAACAATGTGTGTGTAGATTCATACACACACACACACACACACACACACGTATATTATACAATGTGAATCTAAGATATTTTAGGCAGGGGGAGCACTAGCAGCTTGGAGACCAAAAACACAATCATGAAAAAGTTAACTTTTGAGCTGAGTCATGAAGGATTACAAGAAATAGAGTTAAGAGAGTATGGGGGAAAAACCAGTTCAAACATGCAGAGATCGGAGATGGATTCTGTGCAAAATGGGAAGTTTCAGTCTGGCAAGAAATCAAGGTGCCAGAAGGAGAGTAAAATGCAAAAAGATTGTAAAGGTAAGAAGAGGTCAGAATGTGAAAGACTTTAAGTGTCAAACAGGAGCTTATATTTGTTATTAAAGGCAGTGGAGAGACACTGCAGGTTATTGAGTAGGTGAATGACATGATCAGATGTAAACTCTAAGAAAAATATTTAAGAAAAAACTTTTTTAAAAAGCATTTTGGGGGGACGGAGCCAAGATGGTGGAGTAGAAGGACACACATTTACGAGTTCCAAAACCAAAGCCCATAGAATTAATGTAAAAAGAGACCCCCATAACTTCTGGACCACTGAAAGGTATACAGAAACAGAGTGGAAGAGATTTCCGTTCCAGAGAGCCCTGGAGAGCCGTCCCCAGGGTCCATCGCGCCCCAGAAAGCGGACCCCACCCCAGCGCTGCCCTGGCCACGGCCCCAGAGAAGTTGACCCGAGCAGGCTTCAGGGACGGAAGCTCCGGCGGCCTGGAAGGTCCCTCCGCCCACAGAAGCTACAGGTCAGTGAGAGAGAAGGCTGGGCTGGAGGAGGGGATCGGAGTGTCTCCGTGACTTGGGCCCACTCGGGAGGAAGCAGTGGCGGCAGAGGCGGGGGCGGCAGCGGAGGCAGAGGCGGGGCGGCGGCCCGGGACTCCCCCAGCAGCAGGCAGGATCTTCATTACTGAAGGCCTCTGCATAAAGCCCCTGAGGGAACTGAGCCTGGGAGGCGCCCCCCCACCCACTCCGTTCCTGAAAATCCCTGCATAAAGCCCCTGAGGAAGCCGAGCCTGGGAGGCGTCCCTGCCCCCACCCCAGCACCAGAACTAAAGCTCACATTGATTAGCAGCCGCACGGCGCGGAAAGCCCATTTGAATCTCAGACTCCAAGCACTAGTGGGACAGATCTAGGCGGGGGTGGAGAGGAATCTCAGAAGTCAAGTAACTGGCTGGGAAAATGCCTAGAAAAGGGAAGAAAAATAAGACTATAGAGAGTTTTTTCCAACAAATGCAAATGATCCCGACCTTCGGATCTGACGAAGATGAGGATGTATTCTTGCCATCAGGGAAAGACGTGGAGGGCGGGGCCTCAGTACCCCAGACACCCCAGGGGGGTGGCGGGTGGGCTCAGGCCTTGGAAGAGCTCAAAAAGGATTTTGAAAAGCAAGTTAGACAGGTGGAGGACAAACTGGGAAGAGAAATGAGAGAGATGCAAGAAAAGTATGAAAAACGGGTCAATACCTTGGTAAAGGAGACCCAAAAAAATGCTGAGGAAAATAACACCTTGAAAAATAGGCTCACTCAATTGGCAAAAGAGGTTCAAAAAGCCAATGAGGAGAAGAATGCTTTCAAAAGCAGAATGAGCCAAATGGAAAAAGAGGCCCAAAAGCTCACTGAAGATAATAGTCTCTCAAAATTAGAATGGAACAGATGGAGTCTAATGACTTTACGAGAAACCAAGAAATCACCAAACAAAACCAAAAGAATGAAAAAATGGAAGAGAATGTGAAATATCTCATTGGAAAAACAACTGACCTGGAAAATAGATCCAGGAGAGACAATTTAAAAATTATGGGACTACCTGAAAGTCATGATCAAAAAAAGAGCCTAGACATCATCTTCCAAGAAATTATCGAGGAAAACTGCCCTGACATTCTAGGACCAGAGGGCAAAATAAGTATTGAAAGAATCCATCGATCACCACCTGAAAGAGATCCAAAAAGAGAAACTCCTAGGAACATTGTGGCCAAATTCCAGAACTCCCAGGTCAAGGAGAAAATCTTACAAGCAGCTAGAAAGAAACAATTCCAGTACTGTGGAAATACAATCAGGATAACTCAAAATCTAGCAGCTTCTACATTAAGGGATCGAAGGGCGTGGAATAGGATATTCCAGAAGTCAAAGGAACTAGGGCTCAAACCAAGAATTACCTATCTAGCAAAACTGAGTATAATACTTCAGGGGAAAATATGCTCTTTCAATGAAACAGAGGACTTTCAAGCATTCTTGATGAAAAGACCAGAGCTGAAAAGAAAATTTGACTTTCAAACACAAGAATGAGAAGAAGCATGAAAAAATAAACAGCAAAGAGAAGTCATAAGGGACTTACCAGAAGTGAACTGTTTACATTCCTACATGGATGGAAAGACAAAATTTTTGTAACTCTTAAAACTTTTCAGTATCTGGGTAGTTGGTGGGTCCATACACACACATGTACACGCATGCACGCGCACACACGTACACACATGCACACACATACAGAGACAGAGAGCACAGATTGAATTGAATAGGATGGGACCATATCTTAAAAGAAATTAAGGTAAATGGTGAGAGAGAAATGTAGTGGGAGGAAAGAGGGTGAAATGGAAGGGGGGTAATTATATGTCATTTAAGAGGCAAGTAGGAGACTTTTTAGTGGAGGGAAAAAGAGGAGAGCTGAGAAAAAAACATGAAGTTTACCCTCATCACATTTGACTAAAGGAAGGAATAAAATGTACACTCATTTTGGTATGAAAACTTATCTTACAGGATAAGAAAGTGGGGGAGAAGGAGATAAGCAAGGGGGGGGATGATGGAAGGGAGGGCAAAGAGTGGAGGGAGCAATTTGAAGTCAACACTCGGGAAGGGATAGGATCAAAAGACAGAAGAGAAACAATGAGGGGCAGGTTAGGATGGAGGGTAATTCAGTTAGTCTTACACAACACGACTATCAGGGAAGTCATTTGTAAAACTACACAGATATGGCCTATATTGAATTGCCTGCCTTCCCAAAGGGAATGGGTGGGGAGGGAGGGATGGGGAGAATTTGGAACTCAAAGTTTTAGAAACAACTGTTTAGTATTGTTGCTGCTACTAGGAAAGAATACATACAGCTAATGAGGAATAGAAAGTCATCTGGCCCTACAGGAGAAAAGAGAAGATGGAGACAAGAGAAGGGAGAGATGACAGAAGAGAGGGCAGATTGGAGATAGGGAAAATTAGATTGCTTGGGGTATTGGGGTGGGGGGAGGGGATAAAAGGGGAAAAAAATTTGGAACCCAAAATTTTGTGAAAATGAATGTAAAAAATTAAATAAATAAATAAATAAATAAATGGGTAAATAAAAGCTTTTTAGAAACCAAAAAATGTATCTATAAAAGATCTTTCAAAGTAAGAAAAATAAAATAAAAAAGCAATCTGGGATTTTAGTGTGTGCATCAACGTTTATGATATGGCAACCAAAAAGTTAATGCTAGCTTCAGTTTACTCAAGAGAAGCATCATATCCAAGAGAAGGAATGTGACAGCCCCAACAATGTTTTTGCCTTGACCAGCCAATAGCAAAAGTGTAGTGTTCAGTCTGGGTACTAAATTTTAAAAAGACATTAACAGACTACAGAATGTTTAGATGAGGATGACCAAGATAATGAAACTGGTTAGATCGTTTTATAGGAAACCTTGAAGAAACTAGAGGTGTCCAGTTTATAGAAGTGAAGACAAGAGGAGCTGGGGAGACAGAGAACACAATAGCTATCACAAGCATTTGGGGACTGTCACATAAGGAGAAAAAGATTCAATTTGTTATGATTGGCCATAGAGTGTAGAGCTAGCAGCAATAAGAAGAAATGAAGGAAAAGTAGATTTTGACTGGATGACAGGAAAATCTTCCTACCCAGTATACCACTCAAAAGTGGAATGGGTTACCTTGGACGTTAGAGGGGATAGCCTTTATAGGAAGTCTTTTTTTAAAGTATTTTTATTGTAAACTTAATCAACACAAATATTTCAATTTAAAAATTTTAGAAGAACAAAAAAGAGGCTCTTTATAAATAACTGAGAATTTTTCTTACATTTTTAAAAAGGACATATATACACAGTATGTTTATATATTAATATATTTCACATAATTATAACATTTAATATGATAATGCTATAATAAAATAAACATTCATTTTATAAATAAATATAGTTATGATATATAATAAGGTCTGTATAACAAGTCTTTCATATTTGTATTCCCTTCTTCATGTTTTTGCTTTCTTCTGTGCATCTCACAAAATTGTTTTTGGTGTTCTTATCTTTCATATCTATCACTACCCACTAACAGAACTCCCATCGTAACCTTCCCTAGTAGAAGCCTTTCCTTCTAACAAATAATGGTTCAACAAAATAACTCAGCATATTAGCCATACCTAAGAATATACATATGAATATGTATACAATTTGTTCCTTTCAAGACTATTACTCCTCTGTCAAAGGTGAGAGGTTTGCTCCATCTTCAGTCTTTTCAAATCACTATTTTTGCTGCTTCAAGCAGAGTTCTGAGGTCTTTTCAAGGTTGGTTTTCTTCATATTATTGTTGTTGTTATCACCATGTAAATTGCTTTCCTTGGAACTTCTCCTTTCACTTTATATTCGTTCAAACAAATCCATGCATGTTTCTATGAATCTATCATTTGCCATGTTTAGCCATTCCCCAATTGATTAGTATCTATTTTATTTCTAACACAATGCCTGGAACAGAGCAAGAGCTTAATAAATGTTTATTAACTGATTTACTACAAAAAGTGCTCCTATAAATATTCTCGTACATATGGATCCTTTCCCACTGTCCTTTATCTCTCTGAGCTATTTGTCTAATGGTAGTATCACTGAGTCAAAAGGTATGTATAGTTTGATGATTTGGGGGATGTAATTCCAAATGGTTATTTTCAAAAGTGGTTGAACCAATTCACAGGTCTACCAAAAGTATATTAGCATGCCTGCTAGCCCATACATCTCTAATAACTGTTATTGTCTTGCTGTCATCTTTGACAACCCAATGTACGTAATATGGAGCCTATTATGATTTTAGCTCCTTGAGAGCAAGAACTACATTGTTTTTATCTTTCTCCCTCAGCACCTAGCAATATGCCTTACATGTAGGATGTTCTTAATAGATAGTACAATGAATTAAGTAAGAAGAGTGAAAAGGATAGCAAGAATAAGGAGGGGCAGGAAACAGATAAAAATCGATTTTCAGATTTGGTCATAATAAGTACACTGGAGACTTAAGTAGAAGCTAGACCCCTGATAGTCAAAGCTGGAGTTTAGAGTGAAGAAATAGATAGGTATAAAGATTAAAATCACAGAATTCTAGAGTTTCAAAGGACCTCAGGGCCCATCTAGTTCAACCTACAGTGATTAAAAAATACATATCCACATTCAACACAGCATACTGTCATCTAACCTCTGCTTGAAAATCCGCAATAAGATAGAACCCCCTGCTTTCAAGGCCCTATTTCGAGACCATGAGATAGCTCTAATTGTTAGGAAGTGTTTATTTCATCATTCCTAAATTTGTCTCCTTCCTCCTTCCACATATAGCTCCTGATTCTTCTCTCTGGGGCCAAAGAGAACAAATTTAATCTCTCTTTCTTATGACAGCCTTTTAAATACCTGAATACAGTACCCCTGAGGTTTCTCTCTTCCAGGCTAAACATACTCAGTTCCTTCAATTGATCCTCATATGACATGAGCTAAAAATACATAATATCCTGGTTAACAGGAAGACAACACATGTACTTTCAGTAGATAAAAACTATTGGGAACAGGTACCCATGGTATCTTCTTTATGTTATAGATCTGAAAGGGGAAAATACCCTGTCAAAAGTGATCATAATTTTTTTTAAATGGCTTTTAGCCTGGAGTTCATGATCAGTCAGTATCTTATCTAAACTTTACATTCTCTCTGCCCCCTGGTCTAAAACTGTTTTATACTCAGTATTATAGAATATACTTCAATACCTAATAAATACTTGCTTGAATGAACATTAAACTGAACAATTGCATTACTGGTCAGTGGTGTAAAGGTTAACCTGGTCCAACTTTTATACCAAAATTCTTTAAAGAGATTACTTGAGGAGCCATATTTTAACCAAAGTAAAAGTGCAATGTCTTGACTTCAATCAGATACATTTTATAATCATGAAATTTCAAAGTTTGTGAGGTGTTTCAATTATTCTACAGTCATTTCTTCAATTATCTGTTGCTTTGATGTTCAAAAGAGGAGAGGAAACCTTATCTTTGTACACTAAATATATTCAAATATATGAAACATATTTAATTGCAAAAAATTAAAGACCTAGGAAAATAAAAGAATGATTTATTACTCTAGATTCTTATAGGTGACAGACAAGAAATAAATGGAAGGAATGAGTCTTTCTTTCTAGATGATAGATCATCTCTATCACTAGATTTGTCCTCCTGGGACTTTCTGCCTTTCCAAAGCTTGACAAGAGTTTCTTTGTGCAAATCCTAGGGGTAATCCTCCTGTGCAATGGTGTCTTTATCACTGTAACTCTCTGTGACACCCACTTGCACACACCCATGTCCTTCTTCCTTGGTAACCCTCTTCTTCACGGACATTTGCTACATAGCCTCTTCTGTCCCTCTAATTCTAGAGGGCTTTCTCATCCCAAGGAAAACCATTTACTTGCTGCACAGGGCAAATATGTTTTTCCTTTGCCATGAGAACAATTGAATGTGTCCTCTTGAGTTTGATGACATTTAATCACTATGGGCCCATCTGCCACACCTGCAATATAGCATGATCATGAGCAAGGATGCCTATGTGCTGATGTCAATGGGATCCTGGACAGCAGGAGCTGTCAACTCAGTTGTGCAGACATCTCTTGCAATAAGGAGACAATGTTATCAATCACTTCACATGTGAAATCCTAGCTGTTCTCAAAATGACCAGTGCATACATCCTACACAAAGTGATTAGCACAGTTGTTGGAACTATGACTTTTCTAGTCATTTCAATTGTTTATTTCTCTTTCCTATATTTTTATCCTTTCCACATCCTGAGAATCACTTCAGCAGAAGGAAAACACAAAGCTTTCTCCACTTGCACTGCTCACTTGACTGTGGTTATCATATTCTATGGAACCACTTTCTTTATGTACATGAAACACAAATCTAAAGATTCTCTTATTGTTGACAACAAGTAGCAAAGAAGCTCATCTTTCTGTTCTATAGTACGCTGACTCCTATGCTCAAATCCTTGACCTACAATCTGAGGAACCAGGATGTGAAGACAGCTGTGAAGAACATGTCAAGTTAAAAACTCTTCACTGAAAGAAAATAATATGGTCCTTATATTGTCATACAATGCCCTTATGTTTTCTGGTGTATTTACATGATATGGAAAAATAATTATGGATTCATAAACATGCCTCTTAAATAAAGGCTTCAATGATTAGGAGTATTGTCTTCCTATTTAAAGTCCTTAAAAAATGAGCTTGTATTTGTGTATATTAGTAACAAAGATTAGTGTGATTTTTTAAAAACTCATTTTGTTTCAGTGTCTTTTGATATTTCTTCAACTGTCTTTTGCAGTTGAAATTGTGATTTTCTTCTGAAGAAGGAAAAAGAATGATAGGAGGAAATCAATAAGAAAACAAAAAATGATTAGCTCTTCAGTAGTCACAGAGTAATGGAAATCTTACAAACCACCACTAAGTAACTGAGTGCAACATTAAGTTGAATTTCATAATCTTGAAATCAAAAATCTCATATGCTACAACAAGGTTTCCCTACCTAGGGTATAGGTAAGCTTATCCACAGGGTCAATCAGAGTAGAAACTGCCTTGCTTTTGTATTTGTGTCTCCAGTATTTAGCAGAGTTCTTTGCACATCATAAATACTTAATAAAGGTATTTTCATTTCATTCATTCATTTTTCAATGAACTGGGAAAAATGTGGTAAATAACCATATTATGTTTTGAAATTAATTTTATTTCTTATGGACCTATTTATGGTAAACTCTAGCATTTGTTTCCTTTCAATATAAAATAAGGGGTATGAGAAGATTTTTCTTATGTTCATATGCACAGTATACATTAGAATTAATTTCTTTTCATAATGAATTGGGTGTAGAGAAATGTTATGTTGAAAGCCAGTGGATCCCAGGACCAATGATTAGAACTCTTGTTCTACATGCTAGGATCTAACCATCATACCCTACAAAAGCTTGTCTCTAACTTTGATCATTCTGAGATATCACATGTGTTTTTAGAATGCAATTGAGTATGTTGTCCAATATCTCAAAATCGTGCTCCTTCAATTTCCTTTCCCTTGCTCTCCCCTCACCAGAGGGTCAACTGTCATGAAAGAATGACACTTTGAGCTAGGAAAAGTGACAGAGTTCCCTAAAGTTCTACCTTGGGAGTTAATGCCTTCCTAATTTTCTTGTCAATTTCACCATGATAAAAGATTCAGGGAAAAATAACATGCAAAGGAGATGTTCTCCGTCCAATATTAATCATCTCATCAGACTCAAGAACTCTTGAAAATCCATGTTTTGAAAACAGGAGAGAGTATTCAAATCTCATGAAGGGATATCTACTTTCTGTCGGAATCAGTTATCACAGAACAACAGTTGAGACAGACGTCAGAAGGCATCAGATCCAATCGGTTCTTGAACAACCTGCTTTAAAATAAAATCCCAAAGTGGTCACTCAATGTTTGCTTAAAGTCCTGCAGTGGAGAGGGAAACCCATAACCCATTTTCCTTCTGGATAACACTAAGTGTTACAAAGAAGTCTTTCCCCATTTCAAAAATAAATGTGTATCTTTTCAACTTCCAGTCATTTTTCTTCATTTTACCTTCCGGGTGAAGCAAGATAAATCTAATTGCTCTTCAACATAGCAGTTCCAACCCCCACTAAAATCTTCTCTTCAGAAGAGGAAACATTTCTGTCTTCTTGTGGCATGAGCTAGAAGAACATCACCATCCTAGTCACCTTCTTCAGAAGACTTCCCAGTGTAACAGTACCATTTCCAAACTGTGGCATCCAAATCTGAGCACAATACTGCAGAAGTGCCCATAGTCTCAGCACAGTGCAGCAGAACTCTCACCGCCCTGGATCTGGACACTATTAAGATCACAATAGTTTAGGAGGTTGAATATCATCACCCTGTTGACTCATATTAAGTCTACTATTGCAGAAGAAAACTTTGCTCTGAGGAAAGTAAGCATAATTATCAAATAACACTTTCTTTATGGTTCCTGTTGCTCCCTCACTGAGAACACCAAAGTGTACTACCTAAAATACTTATCACAGCGTTTCCTGTCCTGTCTCAGAAGAAACAGCTTCAAGATACGTGAGAACCAAATCTTCTGCTGCTTCCTTACCTTCTGCCGCCTACTCCCCTTCGTAGGAGCCATTGTGGCTGTCATCCAAACTGGCTCCAGAGGTGATTGTTCAGTTTTCAGTGTGAGTACACGTTGGTAATAAATAGCACTTGATTATTGTTTTCTTGATTATCTGGACTTAAGAATTAGATGAAGATATTAATGATGTAGATTAAGCTTTAAAATGTATACCGGGTACATTTTTCTGAAGAGTTGGTTGTTAAACATTATTAACACATCTCTACTTGAAGCCCTTGAATATTGAACGACTTAGTTGTACTTTGTTCATTACTCAACATCCCTAAAGCCCTTTGAAAACAACCTGAGAGGGTGGTTAAGAGAGAGAAAGGAGTTTGATATCTCAGTCTCCTGTTATCAGGTACTCACTGAAATCATTCGAAAAGAAAACCTACCCAGGAAAACATATAAACCGGTGTGACCTTCAGCAAAGGTGATACAAGAAAAGGGTAAGAGTTTGGTCACTATGTGGAGCCTCAGAGCTTATTCCTTATTGGGTAAATTCACATAGTCAAAAAAACTAAACACTGACACATAAAGCTAAGGAAGAGAATTTATTTAGCACTTTCTTAGCATTTCCAGACAGCAGACATGTTATCAAACATCCAGAGTAAACAAGGAAATTGCCAGAACTCATATCCTTTTTTTTTTTTTAGTAAACAGATTTGAGTGAGTAGCTGTAAGTTCCACCTGGTGGTTAAAACTTTAATAAAATTCACCAAGGTTTATAAACTGCTGTCCTCCCAACATTATCATCCACATTTTAAAAATAGTCTTTCAGCCAATGATCATTTATTAAGTGCTTACTACATGCAAGGCAATGTGGTAAGTGCTAGGGACATAAAGAAAGGGAAGAGGAGGTGGGAAATCAGTTCCTGATCTCAAGGAGTTCACAACATGCAAATCGTTATAGATAGATAGATAGATAGATAGATAGATAGATAGATAGATAGATAGATAGATAGATAGATGAAAGCTATAGTCATTTAATTGACTGAAATATAGAAGAAGAAAAGAGGCTAAAAATGGATAGGTAAATGAAGGATAGATAGATGGTAGATAGATTAAATAGACAGGTGGATGGGTGGATGGATGGATGGATGGATGGATGGATGGATGGATGGATGGATGGGTGGGTGGATGGGTGGGTGGATGGATGGATGGATGGATAGATGCTAAAGATGCTGAGAATACAAATACAAGCAACAACACTAACAATAAAAAGATGGTCCATTATCTTCAAGGAGCTTTCATTCTAGTGAGGGCAGATGACATAAAAAGGAGCTGAGAGACAGGGCGAAGAGGAAAGGTAGAAAAACCCAGGGATTCAAAGCAGAACCAGAACAGAAATGAGCATGGATAGCCAGAACATTTCCATTAATAGTAAAAAAAAAAAAAAAAAAAAGATTCAGGGAATACAAGATCGCATTATACTTGTTACATTTACTGATTATAAGAGTTTTTTTATTTAGTAGAGCAAAATGTAAGAGTTTGGGTAAAAATCAACAAAGAAAATCAGTAAGTCAAACATTTATTAAGTGCTTACAATGTGCCAGGCACATTATTAAGTGCCTGGGATGCAAAAAAAAAAAAAAAAAAAAAAAAAAAGACAAAAACATGATTTCTGCCCTCAAGGTGCGAAGGGAATCATTTGTCCATTTGACCGACTCAGGATTCAATCAGGTCTCCCAATTACAAACACAATGCCCTTTCCACTACACCCTATGGTGTGCTTGCTGCTTCCACAACCCTGCAGCTCTCTTCTTGAAGAAAAGATACCAATCAGATGGCTGTCATCTTGGGGAGGGGCCTGAGAAGGAAGGCAGAGAAAATTTTAAACTTATGGAAGTGAATGTTGAAAACTAAAAATAAAAAATAAATAAATAAAAAGATACCACAATCTCCTCCTTCCTAGTTGGAGGAATTTCTTAATTGTCCTTCTTTAGCCTTTCTCATTGTGGGGACTAATTTGTGTTACTTAGGTATCTCTATAAAACAGAGACAACCAGTCAACGCTTTTACTTTTGACATTTTTTTTTGGACATGGTAATTTCTTCAAGCAGGTAAGATTTTTTTTCTCTAGCTCCTTTGGGCAATTTCCGTCCTATGATTTTTCTGGGCCTCCCTACCACTATTCCTCTTGTAGTATAGCTATGTGGCATCTAGATAGTATAACCAGTCAGCCAATAAATAGCAGATAGAATAGCAGACTTGGACAAGTTATTTCGATGATTTCCCACACCACGTTGTGGCAAAGTCTTCTTAACCAGCTACTCACCTCCCCAAACTACAGCTGATCGATCCTCTTTTAAGGAGTAAATAAGTATTATTTGCCTTTATAATCTAATGGATACTGTTAAACTGGTGGAAAAAGAAAACATAATCTGTTAAATGTGATAATTATTTCCTTTCTCTATCCCCCCCACCAAAAATACCCTTTCTTTCACAGGCTACAAATAAAAATATTTACTAATTTAGAAGTTGTGGTAATTCATACAGGAAGTAGAAGACATTTCCTATCATGCTCTTAACAGGCTTATCAGTCAGACAACATAACTTAAAAAGTTTAACTATGCTAACATAATCCTAATTGGATCTTTGGGACATTATCCCAGAAGCATAAAAAGTTCTTAAACTTCATACAATTCAATTCTGAAACCTTAAATCACTTCAGGGACCAAAAATAATCCCAAAAAACAATGAAAGATTTAAATTGGCTTTCAGATTCAGTGGTCGATCCTTTGATGATTGCATCTAAGGAACGAAATTAAGCATTGAGAAGAGGTGCACATGGAGCTTTAAAAATGACATGGGATGATTCTTTATTTAAGTATTTACAGATCCAATATCATTATTTCTGCCTTACAGCAGATTAGCAAGCTTTAACCTCACTCCAACTCTTTCACTGGTCAAGGTAAGCGGGAATTTAAAGCAATAGGATTTAGAAATTCTAAGTTAATGTAGTCACATCTCTAATATTCAAATAAGGCACAATTAATCTGTGAAAAACTTAAATGACAAAAGTCCAATGAAATAATAAGCCAGTCTGGTGTACATACCCAGCCACCTAGAAAATGGTTCACAAAAGAAATATGTAATTGTTTGGTCCTTCTGCAGAAACAGATTTCTTCTTTTGTCATCTACTATAGCTATATCAAGGTTTAGGGATAATGTTCAAATGCTTTTTAAAAATCTATTAAAATTATTGTATCAGTAATTATAGACTCAGATGATAGATAATAAAATAAGATGTTACATAAGTGAAATTATCACATCATATGGTAAATGATATTATCCTTGCTCATTACTGGTATTGTTATCACGTTAGCTCTATGACACTATTCTTAGAGTACTGGTTCTTTGTTGCCTCAGGAAGTGATGCAAACATGGAACATCAAGGAAATGACTGCAGTCTTGAGTGCTCTAAGTTGGTTTTCTCCATTAGTACATATAACTTATTTTATACTTCTATGTTTTAAGGATTGATATTTTCTTTAGTATGGGTATGACCTCCACCAGTGCAAATTTCAATGTTGCAACCTCACAGGGTCTTTAGCATTGCTGAGCTAAATAATTCATCCCCTTACATTCACCCTTGGGCTGAGTTCTGACCACCACATGGTTAAGCATGTCTTTGAGCAAAGGAAGAGTCTGTAACCAGGCCCATGCTGGGAGCCTCTTGAGGTGCCAGAGCCTGTGTTCAGTCTGCATAGACTTAGGGAATTGGGTCCTTTCTCTGCCATAGTGAAGCATCTGGGCAGTATTTTGGTAGGGGACTCAATAAAAAATAAAAAAGAAAGCCCCATGAATAAGAAACATTTCTTTTTAGAAGGTTAAATCCATTATAATATAAAAAACAGAATTCAAGAACAGTCAATATGTTTTTTCCATACTCAAATCTATCCTTACTCCAAACCATCCTCAAAGCCACAAAGTGATTTCCTGCAGTGCAGTTTTGACTATATCACTACCCTCCTCAATAAACTTCAGTAATTCTCAATTACCTCTAATTTCAAATATAAAAATCCTCTATTTGGCATTTAAAGCTCTTCACAACCTAGTCTCATCATACCTTTCCCTGCCTCATTACACATTACTGTAATTACCATATACTACCATATATATAATTGTGATATAATTACATTCATTATATTAATTTATATACATAATTTATAATTTATGTTATATTAATTATAATATAATTATATTTATGTTTATAAATATAATTACTATATATTACTACATATATCATTACTATATGACTATATACTCTGTGTCTAGACTATAACTACTCTGTAGTCTAGACAAATTGTCCTTCTCTCTGTTTCTCACAAGTAACACTCCTTCTCCCATTTTCGTGCCTTTGTACTTACTATCCTCCATGCCTAATAGCGTCTTCTTCTTCTTCACCCTACCTGGCTCCCTCAAGACTCATTTCAAGTGCAATCCGTTGCATGAGGCCCTTTCTACCTTGTACCTACCCACCCATCCCCTGCTCTCAATGCCTTCTCCACATGTTACCTTTCTGTTTGGGATTGTTTTTTATGGGTTTTGTTTATCCACTATACATGTATCTTCTCTGTACCACTAAAACATAAGCTTCTTGAGTAAAGAGACTTTCACTTTTATATTCCTGTGACTAATATAGTGCCTGGCACATAGTAGGCACTTCATAAATGCATATTAGTTGATTTATGGATGTGGATTTTCAACTATATTTAAAACAATAGTGAATAAACTGAAGAGGTTTAAAGCACACTACCCACAACACTCCTGAGCTGCTGGACCAGATTAAAATGTAACTGAGAACTATTTAACAAAATAGATAAAAATATAATAAAATAGAGACAACACTACATTTTAAAACTAAGTCACTATGAAGGTCCCAGAGATCTTTACATATACATTATTGGCCTGTGTTTCTATTTGAGTTAGACAGTACTGCTGTATTGCACAACTGGTTTATTTATACAAGAACAGCAGTCATTCCAAGAATAATTTCGTCTAATTGGGTGTGGTACCACACACAATAACTTTGTCTAGTTGAGTATGTTATGCTTGCTCCTGGGGAAGCCAAGGCTGGTGTTGATGAATCCCTCCATTTCAGGAGCTCTAAGTTGCAGCAGGGCTGTAACCAATTAGGTGAGCACACTAAATCTGGCATCAATATGGTGAGTCCCAGGAAGTAGGGGGCCGCCTAAGTAGGCTGCCTAAGCAGAAATGAACTGGTCCAGGCTAGAAATGGAACAAGTCAAAGCTTCCGTGCTGATCAGTAGTGGGATTAGGCCATGAGTGGCTACTGCACATCTAGCCTGGGGAACATAAGGAGACCCTGTCTCAAAAAATTAAATAAATATTTAAAAATTTTTGTATAAAACATTTCAAACATAAGTACTTTCTTATGATTATATTATAATGAAAATAAGAAATTGTCAAAGTAAATTTTTTATTATTTTTGTTTTATTTGGGGGGAGTTGTTTGGTGCTTATTTTGCTTTTTTTTTTTTTAATTACGAGAGACTTCCATCACATTTATCTGAGAAACAGGTTTACCTGTTGGGTACCTCTCCATGATGCTGGAGTTTTGCTATGGTGATTAATAGTGTGTCTTCAAAAAGATATTATTATTAAGAAAGAAATTACATACAAAAAACAGACCATCCTAGCAATACTAATGAAAATAACTACTTCTGAGAATGTTTATTGTCATACTGATTTGTTTTTCTACTTATGTTCCCCTCCAGTCCTACCAATCTGGAAAGACTTGAATGTAAGTATAGAAATGGGAATTTGTTTCTTATCCATTGACCACTCCAACTAAGTGAAAATAAAGGCTCAATATCACAAGACTTGTCACCTGAAAACGATAAATATATGATATATGTGATACATGCTATATATATATATTAGACAGATAATAGAAAGACATGTAGATCATCTTTTTTTGTCCCTAGCTACTAGTATCTATTAAGGCATTAAGGGGTCATAATATATGCTTAGGGAGAGAATACCCACAATGATAAAATCATGGATATTTTTAAGTACTTCAATATGGATTGGTTAAGTGACAATCTTGTAGCAATATAATTTGCTTGATACAATCAAAATGAAAATCTTAAAAATTCCTCATCTAGATTAATATCTGCATAATATTTTTCATTTTACAAAGAACTTGTGCATTCCATAACTCACTTGTTCTTTACAATAGCTCCTAAGTTAGTCAGAACATAAATCATTATCATTATTTCTCAACTGTTGAGACTGCTATTAACAGACATGACCTAAGCAATAAATAACTCTTCTATCTTCCCAGTATGAATATCTGAGACATGATGGAGAACCTTCCACAATTCGTCTCAGCTCATTAACCACTTCTGTCGAATCATAAGGGCACAGTAGCTCCAAGAGGAAACAAGGAAACATTGATAAGGATTACAGAACTTCTATCATAGATCTCTCATCCCCCAAACCCTCCAATGTTCTCTCTATCTAAGATCTCAGATAATTCATAGCATATCTAGCACAGAAAATTTCTTTGAGAAAACATATAACACAAGAAAAGAGACTAATAGGGAAGGCCATTGTAGAATACCATATCTGGAGGAAAAAAACTACAGCAGTAAGAAATTAATACATACTGAAGATAAAAAACAAGTACTAAGGAGCATGTAATATTTTTAACGGGTGATTGAAGGTAAGATGTTCAAAGAAAACAGCATATATAGGAAGTGAACAATTTGTTAAGAGGATGATTCCAAGAATGAGTTTCAGATTTATGATTCATAATTTCAAATTCAGGAATGATGGGTTCTTGACTAGGAATGGAATACACTTACTAATGACTGATAAAAAATATTTACTTGGAGGCTTGCAAATCTAATTAAAGAATTTTTAAAAGAAAAGGAAAGGGTGAAGAAAAATCGGCTGTATGTATCTATCATACTAAATACCATAAAGATTACAAGATTAGGAGGAGGAATTACAATAAAAACCCAGAAAAATCCATTCTAGAAAAAATACAAAAAAGGATGTATCAATATAATTTAAATCTATATACCTGAAGCATGGAGCAATAAAAAAGATGAATAAGACATCTTAATAAAAGAATGCAAATTCCAGCTTGTGAGGCTCCCTGAAATTTGGTGGAATAGAGTCCATGGCCAGAAAGATATACTTATGTGGAAAACTTTAGGAACCAGCAGGGAAAATATGGTGGCAAGAATTTAGATGAATATGGACAGAATAAAAACCAGAACTTTTTTATTATTATGTTATAATTGCTATTATTGTATATTGCAGGATATCTGAATGGACAGAAGGGGTAAATTCAGAAAATGGATCACAAGCCTGACACAGAGATACAACATTGTAGGTTTGAAGAAGTTTAATTATTAGATATCTTTTGGAGCTTTCTTTGCCCAAAACAGAGAGGCCAATGATTTCTTAGCTTCCCTCGGTAATAATTTCCTAATTTGAATAGCTAAGGAAATAGCATGATATCCTACACTTGATGCTCATCAACAAGGAGAAGCAAGTTGTTAGAGTAGAAATGATCATTAAAGGGCATCTTATAATCTCTGATAAATAAGAAAAAATCCAGAACTAGTACAGAATGCACCCAACATTTTTTTGTTGTTCTGTCATTTCAGTTACATCCAATTCTTTGTCATCCCATTTGAGGGTCGTTCCTTTTTTGTTTGTTTGCTTGTTTCGGCAAAGACACAACTCATTTTGCAGATGAGGAACTGAGGCAAACAAAGTTAAGTGACACCCAAGGTCACATAGCTGGTAAGTGTCTGAGGCCACATTTAAAGATGAGTCTTCCTGACTTCAGACCCAGCACTCTATCCATTACCCCACCAAGCTGCTGGCCCAACATTTGGGAAGACTCAATTACTGGAATTCATAGATAAGTGTCTATGGTATAATATTCTATAAAGGAAGTCTATGCAGAAAGGAAGGAAAGTTTTCAATAATGAATTTCTGATTTGACAAGGATAGACTTGCAAGAAATAACAGAGAACAAAATGAACGGAACCTAAAGAACGTTATACACAATAACAGCAATACTGTTTTAAGAACAACATGGAGCAACTAAGTCATTCTGACTATTATAAATACCTAAATTAGGTCCAAAGGACCTATGAAGGAAAACACTATGTGCACCCAGAGAAGAAACTGATAAAGAGAAGTATGTATGGAATGATTTTACATATAGATACATATTTGTGTCTAATGGTAGCCATCTCTGAGGAGGTGAATGGGGGGAAAGAGAGGAATAACAAGTTGTACATAAGAGATTTGTAGTTTCATGTTCAATCATGTTTTTTATTCTACTCTGGTGTGTAAATGCTTTTTATATCATAAATTTAAAATAATTTTTAAATGAATTTCTGGGGCAGGTAGAATACCAGCCCTGGAGTCAGGAGGACCTGAATCCAAATTCAGCCTCTGGCAACTTGATGCTTACCAGCTGTGTGACCCTGGGCAAGTCACTTAACCCCAATTGCCTCACAAAAATTAATCAATTAATTTCTATAGATGAAAAGACCCAGTTATGATTAGAAGGAAGAAAAGGACAATAGATGGAAGTTGTCAAAGAGATGGATTTCAGCTTTAGATTAGGAAAACACCTAAATAATTTATTTAATGTAGAAGAGATTCCTTGAAAGCTAGTGGGTTTCTCTTTGTCAGAAGTCTTCAAGGAAAGGCTGTATGATAACTTGTCACATATGTCTCACAGTGGAACTTCCCTCTCCTCCTGTATACTTCTCACCTTAGAGACATCCTTACTTCCATGACTCCTTTCTCCCATTCGTAAGTTCCTCTCAGTAACTTAAGTTTGCATAGGCGCCTCATACCAGTCATCCTTCTTTCTTTTCCCTATTCCCCTTCTTACTTTTCCAATTGTGAGCACCATGCTCTGATGTAATTACCATTCCTTCTCCTCTCATTTTTAGATTTTTTTTAATGTTATGTAACCTTCCATTAGAATATAAGCTCCTTGAGGGCAGAGACTATCTTTGCTTTTACTATTATTTGTATTTTCCATGCTAAGCACAGTGGAAGTGCTAGGCACATAGTAAGTGCTTAATAAATGCTTATTGTGGGTAAGCAGATGACCTCTAGGGTTCCTTCCAACTCTGAGATTCTGTGATTCTGAGATTAAATATATATATATATATATATATATATATATAGATATATATATATATATATAGATATAGATATATATAGTTGCTAAATGGCTTTCCTCCTTAGTCTTTATCTCCCTGCATTACATGTGTCCTTGAGGAACATTTATAAGCTAGGCATGCTATGAATTTCCTGAGGTCTTGGATAGAAAGAACACTAGAGAACCTGGCAATAAGGAATCTGTATCACAAGATGATGACCACCTGCAACCTTAACATCAAATTCACTCCTCTTTTCTCAGGCATCCCAGTGTCAAGAGATCAGAGAATCCTGGGAAATAGATGTGGGTTTCTATAAGATTCATTTTAATGGGTTCAGGAGCTGTCATCAGAACAGACATGAGCAATCACTTTGCAACTAGCAAATGTCCTATGCAAATAGAGAAGAAACACAGGTGAACATGCTAAGGACCCACAATCAAAGGAGACTTCACAACAAAATGGGGGTAAGAGCTCTTATCACTTTCTTTGGTTTGAACATGATAATCAGTCCAGGTTATTTCTTCTGCAGATAGGATAAATTCTGATAGCATTTATTCTTTACCCAGAATAACTTTTCCATTTTCACAGAGGTTAACCCACCCAAACCATTCTTAATTGCACACAGATGTACATGCTTGGGGCCTAGGAAAGAGGGAGATGCTTCTTCACTGTAGATTATTTTACTGTGCAGTTGACAAAAGAGAAGAGTTCTCTTTCTGAGTATTTTATTTAGGTCCCAGAGTTTGCCCTTATAAAAACATCTATTGACTAACTATTTAGTCTTGCTTGATAAGTCAAGAATAGTCACGTCCTTAAGACCCAGTTACATGTAAGTCAGTCAATATTTATCAGTCAGCTACCAACAGTCAATGAGCTCCTATGGTGTAGAGAGACTGTTCCTAGCCATTAGAGGAAAATATACAAACAAAATAAGCAGTAGATGTCACCCTTGCCCTCAAAGAGCTAAAAATTATCTGTGGATATAGAAAGGACCAATTCCAAAGTGAACTCTACCAGGACATATATAACTTATATTTCAGGACATCTGTAGTCTAATTTTGATATGAAGAAAGTGGCAAGGGACTTTTATAGTGATTGACCATAGGTGTAGTTAATCCTAGAACAGAAATAGGAAGACAGGATGGAGGAATTGGTGAAGGACTTTAACACTGTTGATAAGAAGTTAAGATATGATTCACATCAACCCGAAACCATCAGTGAAGGAGCAGAACCATTAACTAATACAAGGTGGACAAACTTTGCCCTAGGAGACCAGAATCAGCAGGACAGGAAGAGAGGTTGTACATCTTCCCCAGAGTATTGCTCCATACCTTGCAATCATCTCCCATCCCTGTACTATGCAAGACAAATGTCCCCCATTTCCTTACCTAGCCACAGGCCACTCCCCCCACAAGGGTCTTGTCACTTGCATGCACCTATCTGGGACTAATTTTTTTTACTAATAGATCAAAATTACTCTACCCTAATACCAAGGATGGCTTGCATTAGGCCACCAGAACTGAGAACCCATGAAGCATGGTTTACCCATAATCAGCAGCATTGTAGGCATGTACCAGCTTCCTCAGTAACAGTCTCAGGGTCTCTGTATCTCTCTCTCTCCACCAATTAATTTTGCCCCAGGTGTCAGAATTTCTAGTCATTACTCTGTCAAGAGGAACATCATGATAAAAGCTATGTTAGATGAAAATATTTTTGTGACTACAAGATTGTTTAGAATGGGCAGTGGTGAGGCTTACTGGAAGGCTGTTGTATCAGGGTAGACATGAAATGGTTAGAACCTGAGCTAGATTTAGGGTTGGAAAAATTGAGGCCTGAGAGAATGAGAGTTATGTATGTTAACTGGGAAGGAGTAAAGTGGAGAATGTCTTTGGAGTGGGGCGGGCGGGGCGGGGCGGGGGAACATAAAGGTCAGGTTTGGATGAGTAGACTGCTAGAGTCATAAGTAACAAGGAATGGTTCAATACTTCAGAAATAGTGAGGTTTCCCAAAGGGTCAAAAGTTGAGAGAGGACAGCAGAAAGAGATTCCTACCATACTTAAAGGTAATTAAGCAAAAAGGAGTTGGAGAGAACCAGAAGTGGATAGTGTCATAGGCATCTCTAGCACATGACACTGTTGATCACTCTCTCTTTGATATTTTTTCCTTTTTCTCTTTGCTTCTGACTGAACTCTTTTCTGAATCTCCTCCTACAAGATTACTTCTCCATCCTCATCATTGGTTCAGCTTCCTCTTCCCATATCAAGAGTATGAGTGCCCCTAAGACCCTGTCCTTAGACTTATTTTCTCTATATTCTCATCTATTCCCATAGCTTCAATTACAACCTCTCTAAGATGACTTTCAAATGTATATACCTAACTCTGCTCTCTCCTTGGGTTCCAAACGTAATTCCAAGTACCTTTTGGACACCTAGATACCCTTCTTGGCACCTCAAAATCAACATTCCCAAAACTGGCTTTTTCATCTTCCTGAAAAAATACGACTCTCTTCCCATCCTCTCTATAATGATTACCCACTATCCTTCAAGTTCCTTAGACTCAGAACCTCAAAATTATCCATAACTCTTCTATCTCACTCACACTCATAGTCACCAAATCCAGTCAATTTTCATTCCATAACACCTCTCAAACCTGCTCCCTCTTCTTTGCCACCACCCTTGCTTATTCATCTTTTTCCAGCATCTTCTATCTCTACTCTGTCCTTTCTGTAAGCTTCCAAAATAATCTTTCTTGTATATAAACCTGAAAAATATTTAATGGTTTTCTGTTGCCTATAAGATGAAATACAAAATTCCTTAGCTCGGCATTTAAGACCCCATATAATACAGATCCAATTTACCTTTCTAATCCTGTTTCACTCATAACCCTTAACTTAGTCACTTAACCCTTAACATGGTCCACATTCCATTTATATTTTTCCTTGCCCTGCCCCAACACCATACATTTATTGAGATCATCTCCTATTCCTTGAATGTTCTCCCTCCATATCACTATGTATCTGAAACCTTTATCTTCCTTCAAGTCTCAACTCAAGTACCACATCCTCCATGAAAATCTATGGTAAACCACCCCCATCTAAAGTTAATCTTACTATCTTCAAATTTTCTTTGCTTTGATCTCCCCTTGTCTTTATCACGTTCCACTTCATAGGATATTGGTCTATGCATTTGTCATATTTCCCCTGTTAGTTTCTTGTGGGAAAGGACTGGCTTGAGAATTCCATACTGAGAATTCATTCACTCTTCATGTCTGCCTTACAGAATATCTTCCTACAAAACTCAGCTCAAGTGCCACTATCCTATCCTGCTCCTCAAATTGCTCCCCAAATAACTTTGGGTTCATTATATATTCATACACGTGTACATATATAAGGAATATATATGTGGAGATCATCATGTTTGTCCTTCAGTGCCAAAGAAGACCATGCCATCAGAGAAATGATGACATGACTTGCACTTGACTTTGTTTTGAGAGAAGGAAGGCTGTGCAGGTCACCAGCCTCACTTCTCCTCCAGAATCATCTGAATCCAGTGACCAAATATTCATCAGGATGACTGGAGATGACCCAGGATGCACCAGGAGACCTTGGGGCCTTTAGGCCAAGGTCTTTGCTGGTACTCACTTAGAGTAGGGCAACACCCATTCATTGAATAAGCCTGTTTAAGAAGTAGCCAGGGAGATAGATGACAGATAGATAGATAGATAGATAGATAGATAGATAGATAGATAGATAGATAGATAGATAGATAGAATCTACTTATCTGGGCTTATACTGTTTCCTCCTTTTAGAATGTATACTCCTTGATAGCAGGTACTGTTTCACCTTTGGTTTTGTGTCCTCAGCACCCAGAATAGTTCATGAAACAAAGTAGACAATAAATGTCAAGTGAATGAATGAGTCATTTTTGGCTTCACACTTAAAGGGGTTAGGGAAAACAGTAAATACAAACCCAGAAATTTCAAACTTCATGCAATGTTAAAATAGTGGCGATCCTGTCATTTTTAAAGAATGATATACTTAGTACTCTAAATTCTTGCAGGTGACAAACAGGAAATAAATGGAAGAAGTGAATGAGACCACCTATGTTACAAGATTTGTTCTCCTAGGACTTTCTGCCCACCCAAAGCTTGAGAAAAGTTTCTTTGTGCTAATCCTAGTGATGTATTTGGTAATCCTTCTGGGCAATGGTATCCTCATCATAGTAACTATCTATGACACCCACCTGCACACACCCATGTACTTCTTCCTTGGTAACCTCTCCTTCCTGGACATTTGCTACACCTCCTCCTCTGTCCCTCTAATTCTAGATAGCTTCCTCACCCCAAGGAAAACCATTTCCTTCTCTGGCTGTACAGTACAAATGTTTCTGTCCTTTGCTATGGGAGCAACTGAGTGTGTCCTCCTGAGCATGATGGCATTTGACCGCTACGTGGCCATCTGTAACCCCCTGAGATATCCCATCATCATGAGCAAGGCTGCCTATGTGCCAATGGCAATGGGATCCTGGGTAGCAGGAGTTGTCAACTCAGTTGTGCAGACATCTCTTGCAATGCAATTACCTTTTTGTGGGGACAACATCATCAATCATTTCACTTGTGAAATTCTAGCTGTCCTCAAACTAGCCTGTGCAGATATCATAACCAATGTCATTAGCATGGTAGTGGCAAACATGATTTTTCTGGTTCTGCCAGTTCTGTTCATTTTTATTTCCTATGTTTTCATCATTTCCACCATCCTAAGGATCCCTTCTGCAGAAGGAAAACGCAAAGCTTTCTCCACCTGCTCTGCCCACCTGACGGTGGTCATTATATTCTATGGGACCATCCTCTTCATGTATGCAAAACCTAAATCTAAAGATTCTCTTGGGGCAGATAAACAACAAATAGCAGACAAACTCATATCCCTGTTCTATGGGGTGGTTACTCCCATGCTCAATCCCTTGATCTACAGTCTGAGGAATAAGGATGTGAAAAGAGCTGTGAAGAATATGTTAACTCAAAAGCACTTCACTGAATGAATTGTATCAAAATATAGAACAAGAAAACTAGAAAGAACGTTAAAGGTGGGTTAGTACAATACACACACCCTCCACCACCTATTTTTTTAACAGATAAAGAAATGAATTTAAAATAAGGGGTTAGGTCAAAGGCTTTGGCATCTTGTTCCAAATAACATAACTAATTTGTGGCAGATTCTGAAACAGAACATTAAAGATGTTTAAAAACAGAAACAAGTTCCTTGAAAGAAGGGAGTGATTTCATTCATTGTATTTGTATCCTCAGCACCTAGTATAGTGCGTGGTACATAGTAGGTACTTAATAAAGATGTGTTCATTGGTTGACTTATATCTGAGATCCCAAAAAAGAAAGAATTTGATATATGTATTTGACAAAAAAAATTTCATTATGAAGAACTAGAATGTAAAATAATACCATCCCTTCAAAATCCTTTACTTTGGTCACAAAAATTACAGTTCTAGATCATAGCAAGTAGCATTTTTGCAAAATATTCGGTAGTTAAAGCGTCACAAGACATCTGAGCACAGATGTCATGTTTGTGTTATTAGTTTTAGCTCTTACTTAGAGTCAAGAATAGTATTTTACAAGGAATTTCCCTAGGATGACATTCTGTAATCAGTCATTATCTTTTTCTAGGTGTTCTTGAGAAGCTGTTGCCAAATTTTTTTCATTTACTACCTGCTGGTATTTAACTCTGAAATTTTCAACTCCTCTTATTCATTTCCCTGATCCACATCCTCAGATATATTTATAGAGCTTTGGAAGACGAGAAAGTCAGCAGTAAAAAAAAAGGGTGGGAGAGGGAAACCGACAATAGAAAAAGCAGAGGGGAAACTGCCTTTTATATCTAGTCGGACTAGACAGGAAAACCATGAGTCATAAAATAGAAAAGGGGAAAATGGAGAGTCTTGTGGACATGATACATGCTCTTCCTTTAAAAAAAAGTCTATTGATGTGTTTTGCATTCATATTACAAATACTTACAGATTACCCCCTCTCCACGAGAAGTCCTGAGTAGCAAAGTAAGACTATCAAATTTAAGAACACAGTAGTTCCTATGAAAGTGCATGAAGCCTTCCCCATCTGTTGTATCAGCCACATTTGCATCTCTATTTAAAGAACATTTATTCTGATGAACAGAAATCTATTTTCTCTCTATCCCTCTCCTACCTTACCCTATGGGGAAGAAAAAAACAAATTATTGTAAAAAATATACATAATGAAGCAAAATAAATTCCTTCATTGCCTGTAAGCTTGTGTGTGGGAGTAAAGAAGTTTTAGACCACATACCAAACTTAAGGTCTATGAAATTGTTGTGCTGACTTTACTGTTACATGCCTGTGAAACTTGGACAGTCTATCAAGTCCATGCCAGAAAACTGAACGGTTTCCACTTGAATTATCTTAGGAAGATTCTGAAGAGTTTCTCTCTCTTGAGCTGAAATATCAAGCATTCAAATTCTAGGGCAGAAGGAGCAACTTTGAGGGGCTGACCACATATCCCAAATGCCAAACTCACACTTATCCAAAAGACTATTTTGTGGAGAACTCACATAACCAAGCACTCACATGATGGTCAGAAGAAACTGTACATGGACACTCTTAAAGCCACTTTGGAGAATTTTGATATCAACTGTGAAATGCTGACATAGGATTCCTGCATCAAAGAAGGTGCTGTACTCTTTGAGCAAAGTGGAATCATAAAGCACAATGGAAACACAGATGTGCACATCTAGAGACGTCTCCATCCCAAGTACTCAAATCGACTACTTGTGCCCAACCTGGGGTAGAGCCTTCCAAACTATATTGGACTGTTAAGTCACAAGTGAACACACTGTACCCTAACCTCAGTATGATGATGTCATTGGTCTTCTTTGAAAAGAAAGGATAAACAACACGTGTGTGTATGTATGTATGTGTATCTGTCTCATTCCCCCTAAAGCTATCATCTTACTACCAGGTGGGAAAGTTTCATCATCAGCCTCCTGGAATCCTGGGTGGCCATTGTATTAGTCTTAGTTCTTACAACTTTCCAATTACTTCTCTTTACAGTATTGTTGCTATTGTATAGTTTTGCTGTTTCTGTTCATTTCATTTTCTATCAGTTTATGGAAGTCTTCAAAATTGTTTGTTTTGTGATATTATGCTATAATATGAATTGTTCTGATTCTACTTACTTCACTGTACATCAGTTCATACAGGTCTTTCCATGTCTCTGAAATCATCTTACTGCCTCAGTTCTTGTAGTACATTAATACTCTATCACATTCTCATGTACAACTTATTCAGCCATTCCTCAGTTAATGGGGCATTTCATTTTCGTTTCCAAATTTTTGCCACCACAATAAGAGCTATGATAAATATTTCTGTATGTCATGGGTGAAATTTAGCAAGAAGGTAAACTAAGGTATTATTTGAGCAAGATAACTTTTATTAATTAATAGGGGCATCCTTTTATGCCAAAGACCTCAAGCTGATGGAAAGTTCCCCTTTTATAGGTTTTGGGGAGTACAGAACAAGGAGTGGAACAAGTGACATCATGGAATTAGGGACAATATAATGGGTTACAAAATGGAGGTGCAGGAAACAACATGACTGGTTACAAATTTGGTAATGGGGGCTAGCAACAATCCCCTCCTTGCTTTCCTGTGACTAAGAAGTGCTCGTTGTTCAAGCCTACCTTGGAGATTACTGATAACGTCCCAGACTTTTGGACATCAAAGCAAATATCCTCAAAGAATAGCTTTGCGGTGGAAAGATTTATTTCCTCCATGCCTGGCACATAGTAGGAGCTTAATAAATATTTGCTGATTGATTGGCTGGACAAGTGCAGTTCCAGATATGTCCACGAGGTGACAACAAAAGACACTATAAAAGTGCAAGTTTGAATTGACCAAATGATTCAATCATCAAAACATTTTTTTTACTGAAATATTATGCCTGGTACTGTAGGGACATAGAAAAAATAAACTATGTTTATCCTTGAGGAAATTACAATCTGAATGCTCAAATAAGATAGGAATATATGAAATAAGTAAAAGATTAAATTGTATATATCTGTAATTGTCAAATTAAGCATTTTTTGAAATAGACCATCTACCAGGTTCAAGACACTGTTATGGGGAGTGCAATGGGAATATAAAATATAAAACAAATACCTAAATTCAAGGGGCGAACAACTAAGTAGCAGGGTTAAGATCAGAAAAGAAGGAAGATTTGAATAGACCTTTTAAGGGCTGGAAGGAATATTAAAGACTGGAATTCTTCTATTCCAATCTCCTCCCTTTCCATGAGGAAAGTGAGAATCTGAACAGGAAAGTGACTAATTCTATATCATGCACAGAGGAAGAACAGATACCAAACTCCAGGTCTGAACATGCTCTGGAATTGTTAAGGAACTGGTAACCGCTGCAGTTTCAGGTAGGTTAAAGGTAGTACTGTGGAATATTCTGTTAATTATTTTTGTTATTTCAATAGTACCTCATGATGACCCCATTTGGGGTTTTCTTGGCAAAGGTATTAGTTATTACCGGATGCCTAATCTCTCGGTTAGATGCAAAGCCCTAGAGGGAAGGGAACCTGTCATTTTTCTTCTCTCCATCTCTAATACTTAATTTAGGAGCTTACATTTAATCTATACTTTCTGTTGAAATGAACTGGAATCAGACTAGAAACATAGGTTGAAGTCAGATTATAAAGGACCTGGAATGCCAAACTAAGAATTCAAACTTCTTCCCTTAAATAGTGAGAAATCACTGAACAGTTCTGGGCAGGGTGGAGGCATGGTGAGACCTGTATGGTACTTAGATTAGTCTAGTAAATATGTGAGTGAATCGAAGCAGAAGGAGACCAGTTATAGATAGGAAGCTAGCCAGGTAGTGGTCGCAAAACAAATGCTTGTGTAGGGGAATTAGTGAATTGTAAACTCATTAAGACAACTGTGATATTTCAATATTTGAAGTATCTGCCAACTCAATCTTGGTAGCTTGGTGCCCCAGTAAATACAACGTCAAGCCTACAGTAAGGAAGACTTATCTTCCTGAGTTCAAATCTGACCTCGGATACTTCCTAGATGTGTGACCCCCTGGCAAGTCACTTAACCCCGTTTGCCTCAGTTTCTTCATTTGTAAAAATGAGCCTGGAGAAGGAAAAGGCAAACCTCTGAAGTATCTTTGCCAAGAAAACCCTAAATAGTGTCATGAAGAGTTGGACGCAGCTGAACAACCATCCACTCAAATGATAACAGCAACATCTCTATAATTTCAAGAGTTAAATATTCATCTCCCAGCAGCCGATCTGAATCTTAGGGAATGTGAGCGTAAGTCAGAGATAAAAGGAGATAATAAGGGCAGCTGTCATTACAAAGCGCTTCAGGGTTTCAAGTATTTTTATGTGTTTTCTGAGTCTCCCAAAAGCCCGTGTTGAAATTCACCACCCACGAGGCAGAACCTTTGGGTTAGGTGAAAGAGCCAGGAGCCACCCCAAAACGCTGCAAAGAGGCGGATTTCCCACCGGTCAGATTGTCAGCTCCCTCTGATGTGTTGTCTCCAACCCTCCGCGAACTCCTTGCGGGAATGACTGTTTTTATTTTATTTTAACAAAGTCGTGCAAGTCGTGTCATTTCTCTGACGTCATGGTCCTCTTCACAAACGACGGACAGACACCTTCTGTATTCCCATTCGGCAAAAGCTAAATAGATTTAATCTAATCGGAAACCCTAACCACCACAGCCGGGTGCCTGGCCCTCGCAGGGTCTTTCGTCACCCCGGGGACCGGGGTTCTGACCCAGGCTGGGCTGATCCTCCTCCCCTCGTCCCGTGACCCCGAAATTGTGTGAAATGGGGCCGTGGCTTCTCGAAGTCTGCGCTGCCAGGCCGCTCCCAGGCCGGCCCGGGCTCCCCCTCCTGCAGGCCCTGCCACGCCCGGCGGAGGAATGGCCTCTACCTGCCCAGGTCAGTAACGAAGTAAGGCGGGGCAGACGCCCACGTGGGCTGCGGAATGTTCCCGGTCGAGGAAGGCTCGGCCTTGGAGACGGGGCGGGGGAAGGGACAATCTTCCTTTTCTACGTTTTGCGCTCCTTCTGATTGAGAAAAAAGGTGTGGAGAATTGCGGGGAGGGAGCACCGGAGAGCACCGCCCCCAAAGGGGGCTGGAAGGCTTAGCCTCGCTTCCCCACCTCCAGTTCGCTGCTGGGGGAGGAGCCGTGCTCCGGCGACAAAGATGGCGCGGGGCTGGCCGGAAGAGGGCGTGGCCAGGAGAGCCTCGAACTGGGGAGGGGCGGGTCCAGGCGGTTTGGAGGCGGGGCCTCGCGGGGGGCGCGGCAATGGGTGGGGCCACAGCCCCGGTACGCTCAGGGTTGAGGGAGACCTTGGTGGTCTTGCGGGTCGGAGTCCTCCCTCGGCCGTCCCTCGGCCGTACCGCTCCGCCCCGGGCCCTGGCGACCTCGGGTCACCCCGCAGCCTCCGCGGAGCGGCGGGTCAGCCCGGGACGCCCCAACCCCGCCCTCTCAGGTACCGGGGTAAGCCCCGCGTGCACCCCGCCGCGAGCCCCGGGGACCAGCCACGAATGAAGCTTGGCTCCCCGGGCGGTTCTTGACTTTCCCCCGGCCCCGAGAGGAGGCCGCGCCCCCTCCCGCGCTAACCCCGAGATGGAGGAGGAACCCTCGAGGGAGCCCGGGCCGCCCGCCGCCGACGAGGCGCCCCCCGAGCCTGCGAGCGGGGATGACCCCAGCCCCGCGGCCGAGAGAGGCGCGGAGGGCTCGGAGGCCGCGCTGCCCAAGCCGGGAAAAGACGTCTTTGCCCGGGAGCGGGAGCGGGCCGCCGAGAAGCTCTGCGGGTACCTGCTGAAATTCGGAGGCAAGGGGCCCATCAGGGGCTGGAAATCCCGCTGGTTCTCGTACGACCACAAGAAGGGCCACCTGTCTTACTCCAGGACCGCCCAGGATGCCAATCCGCTGGGCAGCATCGACCTTGCCACCGCTACCTTGGATTGCGGGGCGGAAGCCGAGGAGGGCACCTTCCAGATCAAAACCCCCAGCCGCGTATTTACCCTGAAGGTAAAGGGAAGGGTCGTGGTCGTGGTCCCCGGTCCTCCCCCTAAGGCTGGTGCCCTCCCTCTCGCGTCCACTTAGGGTGTACCCTGCCTGTGGCTTGTCCGCACCCGGATCGATAAACTGATTAAGCGCCTGCTGTGTGCAGAGTTGTTCTGCGTGCTGTCTCCCCCACTCTACTGGGCTCCTTGGGGACTGGGGCTGTCCGGACTTCCTTCCTAAGCACTTGGTGCTTAACAACCGTTTATTGACTCATCTTGGATGTTCCCTAAAGTCGTTGTCCTAACTAATGCTATGCATTTGTCTTTCTAATTAAAAGCGAGCCCCTATGGAGATAATTTCCTATCAGAAATTGGGATTCTGGTTCTTTTTTATCTTCCTGTCTTTAGTCTCTACGTTGATTCTTCCCCGCTGGGATAACTGAAAGTAATAACTAGTCATTGTTTCTCTTATACCCAGGAGCCCTGAGGGTCTTCCCCTCCCACTTTGTTTTTTTTTGTTTTGTTTTGTTTTTAATTAAAGGGGTCATCTCTTGAGTAACTTAAAGAAGCCTATTTACTGAATGGGAGTATCTCACTCAAAGTGAGAATGTGATAAGACCTTAGCCTGAATGGGCTAGAGGCTCCTATTGCCTCCTGGGCCATCTCCCATCATCCTGATGAATATCAGGCTACTGGACCCAGATGGCTCAGGAGGAGAAAGTGGGGTTGGTGACCTTGCGCAGCCCTCCCTTACTCAAGGCAAAGTCAACTGCAAGTCATGTCATCATCTTGATGTCATGGTCCTCTTCAAGAATGAAGATGTTGATGCTTCTGGCTGTGAGTGGGGGGCGGAAAGCGACGCACTTTAGAGCCTTGGATGTCTTGAACTGATTGTTGTAGCTGATGTTTGATGCTGATTGTTTTCTCTGGATCTTCCCGCAGCCCTTGTTTAATTTGCATAATATCCTTCCTGGGAATAATCTCAGTAATAGTCTGAGAAAGTTTGAGCTAACTAGATGGCTAGGGTGTGGTGCCTTAGGGTAAGGTGTTCCATGCTGTGAAATTGAGTAAGGGGAGGCACAGATTACCAAGAGCTGGGACCTAGAGCACTTTCTTTATATCAATTATTAAATGGTACTTCAGAGTAAACAAGTTTTTCACGTGTATAGAGGCATTAAGATATACAGAGTACAAACTACCCTCTGAGATGGATAGTACAAACTGTAATTATTCAATAAAAATCTTTTACAGGTACTTTTTCCACATATGATAACTCCTCTACATTGTAATAATATTACAATCTTAACAATAATAATAAATAATAAATAAATGATATTTAATAAATATTAAATAAGAGTGACAAGGGGAAAATATTCAGCTCCCTATTGTCACCTTTGTGATAAACCTCTTAGAAACTTACCTGGGCTGCTTCTCAGAAAACAAACTTTGAGTCTGCCACTGGGCCCTGTATTCAGTCTTTTACAGATTGGTTTATGCTGGTTCGAGTTTAATGCTGTCTTCCTTACATTGATTATCTCTAATTTGCCCTCTATATTTCTTGTTTGTACATAAGGGTTTTCATTTCATGATACCTTCCCCAGGGATTATTTTGCCTTTGTGTCTCCATTGCCCGTAAAAGATGCCTGGCAGATGATACATAACAGTGCTCATTAAGTTGAAAAGCTGGCTAGCTCACTGGCATTTAACAATGAGACATCAGAGTAGGTTCTCAAAAAATCTTATCTGGAGAGTATAGATAAAGCTCATCGTGTCTGGTAAGTGATAGAGTTTGAACCTATATCTTTTTATTATAGGCAATGCTGAGAATCATAATATCCTGGATGCTATCTAGAATGATGGTCCCACAACGAACTCTGGTCATGGGATCATAAATTTAGAACTGAAAGAGACCTTAGAAGTCATCTAGTGCAACCTTTCTCATTTTACAGAGGAGAAACCAAGGGTCAGAGATTGAATAATTTATATAAGGTCTCACACACCAGAGCCAGTTTCTGATCCCAAGTCCTTTCACAAAAGCAAATCCAACATTCTTTCTGCATTATCCATATTGCCTTCTTGTGTTCAGTTCTAAGTACCAAATTTCAGCAATCAATTCAACAAACTTAAATAGCTTACTGTGTTCAAGGCCAGGGACTGACTGTATCATTTCCCTTGTCAAAAACTTGTTGTGGTTCTCCATTGCCTACAGGATAAAATACAAATCCTTGACCTGGCATTTAAGGCCCTCTACATTATAACTCTGATCCACTTTTCCAGCCTCATTTCATGCTACTCCCCATCACAAGCTTGTACTTCACTTAAGCTGGTACAGTGAAAAGAGCACTGAGTCTGGAAATAGAGAACCTGGGCTTGGATCCCACCTCTCGGACATTTTCTGTTTGTATGACCTTGGGCAAGTCACTTAACTTCCTTCTCTGGCTCTCAGTTTCCTCCTTTGTAAAATGAAGGCAGTGGACTAGACTACCCTGCCTCTAGCTCTAGATCTACGATCCTATACCAGACCTCATCCCTTCGCTAACACGAACTAGTCCCCATGCACTCCTACCTTAACTCTGCCTCTCAGCTTTATCTTCTTTCAGGTCTTCTGTTGAGTGCCAACTCCTCCGTGAAAACCTTCAGGATTCCTCCCCATCCTCAACCCCCAAAAGACTGATGAGTGCTTTTTTCACGTTTCATTGTGAACATGTGGTCTTCTTCCAGCAGAATGTAATCTCAGGATGATGGGGACTGTCTTGTTTTGTTTGCTGTTTGTGCTCCCAGCATCAGCCTAGCAGTAATAGGAGACCAGGATATAGAGAAGAGAAAGGGAAGAAATATACACATTTTATGTTATTATTATTATTACATAGTTTGGCTCTGCCCCATCATGCTTCAGAGTATGTGACATTTCAGAACTATGCGCTTTACACTGACAAAGAAAAGTCATCACTTAACCACTAGATTTTATAAGGACTGTCTGAACTAAAAAGATTTGATATGTAAGTGGTGTGTATGCCTGAATCTTAAATTCTGTGAAAGAGAAACTTTCCTGGTAATTTCTGCATTTTTTGTGTATCTCCAGACTCTGTGGTTTTTCTTTTTTCTTTTTTTTGAGGGGGGAGCGGGGCAAAGCAACAGCTAGTAGGTGTCAAAAGACTCAGGCCAGATTGAACTCAGGGCCAGTGCTCTATCCATTGCCCATCTAGCTGGCCCTTCCCACACTTTTTAAACATAAAATGTTAGTTCTTGTAATTTCTTGGTTGACTGGAATTACACTGGGCAGAAACCCTCGATTTCATACCTGTGTGAGCTTGGGCAAGTCACTTAACTTTTTGGGCCTCAGTTTCCTTATCTGTAAAAGGCAGGGATTGAACCAACTGATCTCTGAGGTCCCTTCCAACTCTGACCCTATGATTTTACGTTGGAATTTGAGTTATCCTGAAAAGAGATAGTTACCATGCCTTTCTCCCTCTCTTACTCCTTCCTTTAAATAAGCATAACAAGAACCAACTTGCTTTACAGGAATCAAATGTTAAATCTAATTTTTGTGACTTCTTAGGCTGTCAACAAACAAACCATGATGTACTGGTTGCAGCAGCTTCAGTGGAAACGTTGGGAATATAACAACAGTCAGCCTAGAATCCTGGCCTCAGGGGTCACCGATGAAGCTTTGCCTGGAAAAGACTCTCCCCTGCACATCACACTAGGTATCAAAAGATAATTTTCCTTCTCTTGTGAGCCCTTATCTTTTTACCACATCCTACAGTTGGACTCTTTAATTATGTTGTCATTATGAAAATACTGGGAATTAGGAGAACTCTTGGCAGGAGAAACAGTGCCTACATTTTAAGTCAATTCAAGTCATTTATTAGGTTCCTAATAAATGTGTCAGGCATTGTGCTAAGTACCGGGATTACAGCCCCTGCCTGCAAGGAGCTTACATTCTAAGGGGAGAGACAACATGCAAATACAATGTACAAACAAGATATATGCAGGATAAATTGGAAACAATGTGAGAGGGAAGGCACTAGCATTAAGAGGACTAGGAAAGGCTTCTTTCAGAAGGCAGGATTTTAGGTGAAACTTGAAGGAAGCCAGGAGGCAGAAGTGAGGAAGGAAAGTATGCCAAGCATGGAAGACAGTTATTGAAATTGCACAGAGTCCATTGAATGAATGTCTTGTACAAGAAATGGCAAGGAGGCCATTGTTACTGGGTCATAATCCAATCTAATAAATGTTTATTATTGTGTACTCTGTGTTGGGCACTGTGCCAAGCTCTACAATTAGTAAAAACTTAACCCCAACTGCTTGGCACCCCTCCCAAAATAAAGAGAAAGAGTGGGAAGATACACAAAATATGCAGGGATTACCGGGAAAGTTTCTCTTTCACAGAATTTAAGATTCAGACATACACATCACATATCAGATCTTTTTATTCAGAAAATCAACAAATAATAACTAATGATAACCCAACAGATAATAAGCTCTACAATTACTAAACAGTCCCTGTCCTCAAGGAGGTTATAATCTAATGGGGAGGAGAAAACACAGAAAAGGAGGCGGGAAGGGAAGGGGAATGGGATTAGGGGAATCCAGAATGGCATGAGTTTCAAGTCCATAGCCCAGTCTGAGGGCTGAGGGCTGAGGGGTGATGTCAGTCAAGGCTTGAGTTAGCAGCATGCTGATGAGATTAGAGGAGATTCTCTTAACATGGGAGGGCCATCTTGTTGAAAATGGGCAGAGCAAGGGAGGCAGAATGGAATGATTCATAGTAGGCATGTGTAAACTGCATGAAGACTGGAAAGATAAGGAGGGGGCCAAGTTATGAAGGGCTTTAAAAGTCAAACAAAAGATTTATATTTGATCCTGGAAGTAATAGTTAACCACTAAAGGTTGTTGAATTAGAGGGTGGTGGCATAGCTACACTTCTGGCAGATCACTTTGGCAGCTGATTAGAGGACAGATAGGAGTGGGGGAAGGCTTGAGGCAGAGATAGCAATCAAAACGCTTTTGTAGTGAGTAGTCCAGCTGTAAGATAAGGAGCATCAGAGGGGAGAAGAGACCTTATGGGAGAGATGCTACAAAGGTAGCATCAATGAGACTTACTAGTCATCCTCTAGGTTGGTGAGAGGACACCCCCTTCCAGTATGTAACAGGCTTCTTACCATGCTCTTTGTTGAGTGCGGCACTGTAACAGAGCAAAGCTAACTGGCATTTATAAGGACCAACCTATGACCTTGGCCTCTTTACCACCATATTCTAGAATATTAAGAGTTTATGGATTAGAAAGGAGAGAAAAAAGTATTGTTTTTAACTGTTAGAATGGCATGATCATAGTTCCATAAATGATACTCGCTTGACACTGTCAGCTTGACATTTAACTTATTACTGTGTGTTTAATTTTATCTTCCTGAGCTTTGTAGCCACCTAGAATTAGTTGTGATTTTTCTCATTAATAAAATTGTAATCTCTGTAATTAACTAGTTTGAGTCCTATCCCAGTCATGAAATATTAGTTATTTAATGAAATGAAGTCTCAAGTTAACAAATATTTATTAAGACCCCCTCTATGGGGCAGCCTGTGTGCTGAGATCTGAGGATTACAGAGAAAGGCAAAAACTTGTCCCTGCCTTGAGGGAGCTCACAGTATGACAGAGGATCTCAAAATCTAGTGTAGAATCATCCTTTCCCAATAGTAGTTACTACTCTACATTTTATATAATTAAATAACTATTAAAAATTACCTCATATGTACAGTTCATTAATGAATGAAAATATCAGTAGACATGGACATATGTATTTTGGCTATGATCAATGTCACGTCTCATGACCTCTCAGATTCTGGGTATTACGGTAGTTGACCACCCCTTGCTTACCTGGAAATTGAAGTTTTACTCCAATTCAATCCATGTATTGATGAAAGTCTCTTAAGAGTATTTTTTAATATTTCTTTTCAATATTAGTCATTTCCTTGTCTTTTCTTCATTAATCTTTCCAGAGTACACTGTCCTTCCCAGTTCTTCAGACTCTTCCTAGGATTCACTTCACAAGTTTCTATAAAACATATCGCAACAGTTATTTCACATCGTTTTCTTCCTCTCTGTATCTTCAGAGATTCCTCATAGACCATGAGTCAAAGATGAAACATACACTTTCCTGACATCACAGGGAGAAGTTCTTCACATTAAGTGATTTACTCAGTTTCATAACTGTCAGTACAAACATTCCACTTTGCTACTTTTAAAGAGACTTTCAATATCCATAGATGCTAATAAATAGATGTCAGAAACAAGAGTTACACCAACAAATCTCTTATTATTTTTTTACATATTATTTTTTTAAATTTCCCTTACCAAAAATAGAGTATCTTCACTTATTCTATCTTCTTCTCTGGTCTATTATTTGTAAGTTGCCTATCATATGGAAGCCCTCCACAGTTTAACACAGAAGTTGGAGAAATTTTCTCACCTTTATGTGAGAGTGAATCCAATCTCCTTAGTTCTTACAAGAAGTATAGGAACCCTCCTAGGGGACAAAGGTACTTCAACTCTTAACAACAGCCCAAACCTGGACACATTATTGTACCATGAAAGAGAATGTTCAGAAAACATGTCATACTTGTATACCTTTTTAAAATTGAGAACCTCAGAATGATTTACATATTATTTCAGTAGCAATAATTATGTACTTTTTATGCAAAGGGAAATTAAAAGTACAAGGAAGTATAAATACCTTGTCCGCAGTCAGATAGGAATTTAAGTACAAAAGAGTTCTCAAACCTGAGTCAGTTTAAAAGCTTTCAAAGCCTTACCCACATGTAATTAACATATTGCATTTACATATGGATTTATTTTCAAAATGATATATGTCATTTGATCTTCATAATGCCTTTGTGAAATAGGTGAGCAAATATTACCTCTATCTTCTAGCTAGGAAAGAGACCAGTGCCTTAACGCTTTCTACACCTAAGTAGATCCAGCTAGAAATACTTGATCTAGCACTGGCATAAAGTCTACGTTTTCTGGCTTAACATGTGGTACTCCTTCTAATGTATCCACCCCTCTAATGTATAGTGGTTTCTGACCATGGTACAGATTCTAGCTGCTTGGTACCTGAGATGCCTGTCATACACAAAGCTAATGATGCTGCCTCATCATCAGTTGCTTTGAAGTAGTGATATTAAATTTGTGGTGACCTATCTGTTCTCTCTTACTAAACCCTTTGTGATGAAAAGTATACATTTGTGAGATAAAAGAAGTAACTGGGGTTAGAGGTTCAGAGTGTGGCACTGCAAGAGAGTAAAGCCAAGTGGTATTTATAAGGACTAGCCTTCTATGAAATCACTGTCAGCTTCTAATATCCTTGAGCTGCATACAAATTTCTATTTGTGCACTTTAATTCGACTCAAGGATCCTCTTACATGCAAGTTGATTGCATTTCAGTTTGTGTGACTCCCAGCTGCATCTCCTCCTTCCTTCAGCTAGATCACGTAGTTGCTATCCCCATGCTAGTGCGTGCTCCAGGCTGCTTCTGACACTGATGGGGAGGGAGAGCCAGGGAAGGCATCCTTACAGCTGCAGTCTTTTGGCAGCTCTTCACTGTGGCCTTATGGCATACAAATTAAAGTGCTTTGCAAATTTTCACAGTTTTCAGTAAATGCAGAAAACTATTTAGGGCCTCCTGACCTCAAGTAGAAAGATAAAAGAAATCTGCAAGAAAAGCGTATCACCCATTGTTTGACTCTAATTTGAAATAGGTTTAAAAAAAAACCACATTCATCACCTTGATACGACTACCGGGAAAAATGCATATGCAATTAAACTTTTAAAACTACTTCCTGTTATGGCTAAATCCAACTCACATGAAAATTAGAAGAGAGAACTTGGAGCTGTGTAGTTTGATTGGCATTTAGAGCAAAACATTATCTAATAATTTTGATGGGAATCTTTCTAAAGTTTTAAGTCCCTAGAGACTCATTAATAAAGATCCTTTTTACTAAGATGTCTCCCTTCCCCCATTACCTCCTCTCTATTTCCAAACCTGGTTTCATAGATGTTTGCATAATGAGTTTGAGCAATTCCAGATGATTAGAATCAGTCTGGTGACAACTAGAAAACCTTGAGATAACTGAATTCCCACATGACTTGTACTGGAAGCTGACTAGCCAGAAGAATCAGAATATTTTTAGTTTCCACCCTCCTTTTTCTACTTTGTTTTAACCAGTCTCCTTAATTTTATGTGCCATTTTACTCAGAACGTCCTCATATAATTGATGTTCTGTATTGTACAATATTTACCCAGAGGCTATACTCTGTCTTGCTTTGTCCCCTTAAGCCTATTCATAATTATAAAACATACATTTAAGGCTTTAGGACATGTGCACAGTCCCTTTTAATCTCACTATGCATTATGGCATGTATACTTTCCTTCTTCCCTGTCCCCAATAAGTCACATTCTAATGTTTCATCCTGGTGTGGAGGTGACACAGGACTCTTGGCAGCTGTGCCAGCAGACACAAATGCTGTCACATTCTAAAGCTATACCAGCTTCAGGTATAGGTCTGGGGACAAATAAGGATGGGTAGTGTCACAAAGGGGAACTGAACCCTGATCTGCTTGTCCCCAGAATCCAGCACATTCTCCACTAGAGCAAGAATCACCTCTTTAGCTTCCTAGCAAGTGGCACTCCTGTACCCACTGAAAGGCCCCAGTGCCAGGGATCTCATTTGCCTTCTGAGGCTGCCCATTTCACTTTTCGTTGGTTCTGATTGTTAGAATTTTTCTTTCTCTCAAGAAAAAGTTTGCCTCTAATTGTACTGATGGTTCTCGTTCCGACCTCTGGAGCCAAACAAAACAATTCTAATCTTTTCCTCATGACTGCCCTTCGCATATTTGAAGGTAGCTGCTGTGTCTCCCATCAGGTTCTACTTAGGAAGGGAGTTAGAGTATGATAAGTGGAACAAACAAGGGCCTAGAAGAGGGGAAAATTTGTAGCTTGGGTAATCTGGAACGGCTTCGTGAAGGAAGTGGAGTGTGAGTGGTTATGTAGTTACAGGGAATTAGATTGTCAGCTCTTGTGGGTGTGATGCCGTGAATCTTACACACACACACACACACACACACACACACACACACACATATACACCCCTTATATATATATGTATACACGTATGTTGTATATGTTTTATATAGAGATATAAAATATACTTACACCTTCTACTCAATTTACTTAGCTTTCCAAAAACACCTTTGTCTTCCTATATCACGGCATCTTGAGTACTTTCATATTGTTATTTAGTACCCTTTGGCTGGATCCCCACTCACTTGCATTTAAATTGTGTGTTGGTGTATCTCAAGTACATACTTCTGATCTCTTGGACCTCTTACCTCATCTCTTTTACCTGTTTGTGGGCAGAAAAATCATTTCCATATTGTCTGTTCTCCTCTGTATCTTGCTGTACCCCTAAGATTTCTGTGGAATTTCAGGTGCCTCCATGTCATGCATGTACAGATATTCCACAGAGACCTGGGGCCTAGAGCTCCAAAAGAGAGAGAGTTCGCAATTTAAAATAAAAGTATGTGAGTCGTATACATGGGTTGAATAATAACTGCCACAACAATAATAATAGCTGAATCCAGTGGAATCAATAAGATCAATGGAAGAGAGTGGATGGAGAGACCAGGAAAGGGTAAGAATAAAAGCTTAGGGATGTTTAGCAAAGCCCTAGAGGTCAGGAACACTCAGCTTATTTATTGTTATATCTCCTTCAGCATCTCAGTGCAGTGACATAACATGTTGGTCATCTAATAAATGTTTGTTGAGTAAATGAATATTGAAATGTGGGATGTGAAAGAAGGAGATGGATGGAAAAGGAGCAACTACCAGAAATGTAAGAGGTTAAAGAGAGAGTAAGGTGAGAAAAACAAGCGTTTGGGAGGTCTTCCAGGTTCAGCTAGGAAGTTTTTATTAGAATCAGGTTTTGGAGTTCTTCTAGATGGTGCTATCAAATTTTGAATGTAACCTTAATAACAAAGAGTTCCTTCTCACAAACCATTCCACAGATGTTGGATACCTGGAGTAGTAGATATGAAGGAATATGAAAGTAGATCAAAAACTAGAGGCATCTGCTGCACCAATAAACATTTAGAGTCCATTAGACGTAGACCAGATGAGAGTAGAGGTAAACCAGCTCTCACTTGTGGTAAAATATTATATGGTTTAGGGAAGCAATGGAAATGGAATAATTTTTTAAGGAATACCGTGATAGAAAGTGAGAAAGAAATTTCTCAGTTCCTGACAATTTATGATGAGACTCAAGAACTTTCCAGTTTTGCAGGTAGGGGGTAGTGACAGAGATGAACTAGGACAGTTCCCAGGAGCTATTTGAGGAAGATTGTGGAAGGAAGTGGGTTTTATGTGATTAACGGGAGTGGGACCATGACTTTCTCTTCCAAGGCACTAGAAACATGGTTGATCAATGAATACTCCATGGAGGATCATGGGATCATAGATTTATAGCTGGAAAGGACTTAGAGATCCTGTGGTCCAATCTCCTCATTTTATACATGAGCAAGCTGTGACCCAGAGAGTTTAAGTGACTTGCCCATGGTCACTCAAATATTGAGGAAAAGAACCAATATTTGAGCCAGATCTTGAAGGATGGATAATCTTTCAGAAGTTATAAGTAAGAAAAGGGCACCCCAAGCAGAGGGCACAGGAGGAGCACAGAGGCAGTAAGTAGTGTCTGGAGGTATGTAAAAAAGGACAGCAAATAGTTTTTCTGTAAGCTTAGTGCATGTAAAGGAGAGTCATAAGACTGGAAATATAGAGAGGCAGTCAGTTATGAGGAGCTTTTTAAGATTTTGATTTTATTTAGTAGCCAGTATGAGAAGTCATTGAGGGATAGAATGGTCAAAGAAAGGTGTGTGTGTGTGTGTAGATTGGGGAAACCTGAGCATGACTATAACAAGATGAAAAGGAATCAATAGAAAGGGAGAAATTCAAGATATACAAGAAAGAGAGGATGATTGATTGATAAAGCAGGAGGAAGCAGTAGGGGACAAATGCATAAGTGAAGGGGTTGGCCTTGCCAAGAAGTAAGTAGGGCCACCTCTTCCTCTGAAACTAGAGGGAGGAAAGAGGCAAAAAAATGAAAGTACTTAGGAATTTTAAGGTATGAGAAGTCAAAAGATGACTTTGATCTCTGTAAGGGAAAGCCATGTCATTGACTGAGCATAAAGGGTAGAAAGAAATTGTAGGCTTGAGAAGAGACTGAAAGAGATTGAGACTGATTGTGGGAATTTAGATTGTGAACTGATAAGAATAAAGTAAAAGGATTTCTGAGTAGCAGTGAGTGTATAGTTGAGGTTAAAGTGTCCAAAATAGGGTTCAGTATCTTTCCCACAAAACTTTCCCCTGCTTCAGACTTCCCTATTTTTGTCAAAAGCACCACCATCTTCCCTGCTGCACAACCACATTTCATCCTAAGTGCCTCACTCGCAGTTACCCAGCACATCCAGTTTGTTGCCGAGCCTTGATGTTGGTACCTTCACAACCAATTATATACATCCTTTCTTTACACTCGCAGAGCCACCCCTGGTACAAGCCCTCCTCACCCCATACCGGACCACAGCAGCCGCCTGCTGCTTAGTATCCTGGCTTCATGTCTCCTCTCCCTCCGGTCCATCTTCTCCCAGCTGCCAAAGTGATTGTCCTAAAGCACCTCCGACTGTGTCCCCCAGCCAGTAGCTCCTTCTTGTTTCCAGGGTCATATATGAAATCCTTTATTTGACTTTTAAAGCCCTTCACAGACTGGTCCTTTCTTACCTTTCCAGTCCTCTCACAGTTTAATCCCCTCCACCTATCCAGCTATACCATCCTTCTTGTTCCTCATACATGACGCTTCTCCCAACTCATTAGCTTTTTCCGGTTGTGTCTCGTGCTTGGAATGCTCTCCTTCCTCGTCTCCACTCCTGACCTCCCTGGATTCCTTCAACATTCAGCTGAAATCTCAGCTTCTGCCAAAGGCCTTCCTTGGTCCCTTCACACCCCTCATGACTCTCCTTACTGTTTAGTCCTGCCTTCCTTTTGAGATTATCTCATATACGCTGTATATATCTGGTATGTGCATAGTTTGCGTTTTTTTCTCTCCCAGGACTATGTGAGCTTCCTGTATTTATCCCTGAGTAAGCACTTAATAAATACTTGTTGTTTTTATATGTAATAATTATGTTCTATATATGCAAATATAATTATTTATAATATTAATTTATAATAAAGTGGGATCAATTTTGAGATCTTATCTATCAATACTCAGTGACAAGATCAGAGAAATCAAACAAAAGGGGTAAACCAGAGTTGAGGATTAGCTGAGCAGGAGTCGAAGAAGATCAGAGGGATGATACAGTCTAAATTTGCAGCCAGGGCATTTTGAAGTGGCTGGCCATTAAGCTAAGACTGAGGAAGGGGATAAGTGAAGCCAAAAGAGAGGTGAAGGAAGAGGGGGGAACTGAAAGGAGAGGATAAACTGGAAGAAGTTGGACTAGAAATGAGGAGGGCAGCAGTGGCAAGGAGTGGGATTAGCGTGAGGGAGCTACAGGGGTAGAGGGATAAGAGATTGTTATCTAAGTGAGTTTGGAATCTGGGATTTTAGAGCATATGGTGCCACTTAATAGTCAGTTCTAAGGAATGGCTCTGCTGATGTGTGGCTGTAATAGAGCAGATAGAGCTCTCCAGAAGAGGTCAGCTACTAAGAAGTGGAATTCCCATGAATGCTGAATTATGGGAGAATGATAGCCAGGGTGAGGAGGAGGAGAAAATTGTGAACCAGGCACTAAAGTGATTGAGGAAAATCAGGAAGGTAGCCACAGTTCTGAGGCTGGGGGGATGTGACCTGATGACATAAACTTTGAAGAAAGAAGCATTGTTGAGGCATGTTAGCAGTTTGGAGGTAGCGCTGGGGAGCTGAATATCCAGAGCCCTGCTTCTGGCCTTGTAAATCAAGAGGAATAGGTGAATAGACAGCCTCTCAAAGGAAAGCCAGGCAGATAAAAACAATTAACATTCAACATGAGCTTTTCAAAGCACTATAACTTTGGGTCCATTTGTTTCACTTTTCTTTTTTTCTCTAGAACTAGATAATGCAGAAACTGATGAATTTTTCTGCCCTGTGAAAACACCAGCTGGACTAGTAGGCACAGCAGCTGCTTCTCAGCCTGTTCCAGAGATGCCCACCACCCTCCAGAATATTTCCCTCAAACACCTAGGAACTGAAATACAGTAAGTGTTTCGGGAATTGAAATAACTAATCTATTGGTTAGTATATTCTGATACTGCTCAAAACTGCTTACATTAAATGAGCTTCACAGTTCCAGCAGAGTGGGGCAGTGGATAGAGTTCTGGGTCTGGAGTCAGGAAGATCTGAATTCAAATCTTGCCTCAGACTGTGTAACCTCAGGTAAATATTTTAACCTTTGTTTGCCTCAGTCTCCTCATCTGCAAAATGGGGATAAAAATATTGTTGGAGGGTTAAATGAGATATTCTTTGTGAACCACTTAACAAAGTGTCTGGCACGTAGTAAATGCTATATGTATGCTAACTCTTATTATCATTATTGCTTTCATTTGCTATAGTTATAATTACTAGTAGACAAACTATCAAAACTGTAATGTAGCAAATTAAGGGTTAGAAAAATAAAAATGAGCACAATTCAGATGTTGGAGTGAGAAGGCAGGATAGTGCACTGGGCTTAGATTAGGAGATCTGGGTTCAGATTCTCCCTTAGACACTAACTATGTGATCATAAAGAAATCCTTTACTTTTTTGTGTCATTCTCTGAATGTTTTTATTTGGATGAAATAAGATACATGTAAAGGAAACTGATTATTGAAATACATTCATCAAAATATCAAAAATCAAGTTCTTGGATCCCAAGGTAAGAACAGCCCTGACTTGATTTCTCAGAGCATGTTTCTTCATCTTTAAAATGGAAATGAGAATACTTTTACTACCTAACTTAAATAATTGTTGTAATAACACTGCAAACCTTAAAGCACTGTATAAAATTGTGAATTATTATTTTCCCTGAATGACAACCAATCTTTACTTTCATTTGTACCTCTGTAATTTTTCACCATTCATACCTTCTTGTGATTTCTACTGTTACCAGACCAGTTGGGCCCTCATCATCTCTGGCCTTGACTCTTAGACTAGCCCTCTAACTGGTCTACTTGCTTTTCATCACTTTCCCTGCCAATTCATCCAGACTATCCATAGTAATCTTCCTAAAGCACCTTTTTCATCATTTGAAACACTCCTCCTCCAGCTCTGTCCCTCACCCCTCTATACTTGGCATTTATGGTTTGCCACAATTTAGCTCTCACCTGCTTTTTCAGCATTATCTCACATTACTTCCTTTTACCCACCCCTGTTCCAACAATACTAATTACCATAGTGCCTAGCATGTAGTACCTTGTTGCTGACCATCTGCCATTCCTTAAACACACCCTTCATTCTCCCACTTTGTTGTTGCTTCCATGATTCCCTTCACCTGGAATTGTCTCACTCATCCCAGCTCTGTGCCTAGCTCTGTTTGTCTCATATGTCCTTCAAGCCATCTTATTCAATGCCTTCTTCACCATGAAATAAATTCTGCTAAAATGCCAGAATACTTTCTACCTCTCCTACTTCAGTTAAACAATCTACTTCATTACTTGTATTTATTCATGCATGTTTTACCTCCATTGCTAGATTTATAATCTAGCTCCAAGAGGGCAGACTATGTTTTTTTATATCCTTCACAGCACCAAGCATATGATAGATACTTAATAAACATTTATCTGAATGAAAAAATTTATAACTTAGTAGTGCAACGGAAGAAGGCAATGGCAAACCACTCCAGTATCTTTGCCAGAGAAACCCCCTACAGAATCATAAAAGAGTTGGACACAACTGAACAACTAAGTGGCAACAACAGATGTAATGAAAAAAGTGCTAGACATGAAGTCAAGAAGAAGTGGATTTGTTAAAATATCAGATACTGATCAGCAGTAGGAACATGGACAAGACAATGTCTGAGATTCTTCACTTCCCTCATCTGTAAAGTGGGTAGAATAATACCTATAGTACTCAACTTACAGGTTCTTGTGAGGTTCGAATGAGATAGCTGGCCTAAGTCATATGGCAAACCTTAAAATGTTATATGTGACAGCTAGAAATATTATATAAAATTGAAAATAATTACGGCACCTTGTGTGACTTAGTCAGTTGAGTCAAGAGGCCTGTGTTCTAATCCTAAGCTATGCTGACTGGGCACACTTCAAATTTATGCTCCATCATCTTAACTGGGCCCTCACTATAGGCAATCTTTTACACCTCTGTAATCAAGTTGGTTCTCTCACTCTCCTCAGCGGCCGTTTCCAAGCTTCCCACATTATAATATCCTTCCACGCTCTCAGATTAAGGAGCTCAACTCATATTTCACCAAAAACATTCATTCCATTTACTGAGAGCTTCTTCTTCTCCTTGTTTCACGTTACTCTGGCATATTCCCCCCACAGTCTCCTCTTTAACCCGCCTTATATGAAGAGGTGGCCCTTTTTTTGCCAAGACAAGCCTATGTGCATCCTTCCTCCTTGATGCCGTTGTCTTCCAACTTCTCCATTAGATTGTCTTTTCTGTCATTCCCATTCTCTAGTTAGTCTTCAGTGTCTTCCCTATATACTGGTTCCTTTCCTGCTACCTACAAATACACTCATATAGCCTCTAGTCTTAGAAAACCCTCTTTTGATCCTGCCTTCCCAGCTAGTTACACCTTTCCTCCTCTTCTCTGCTAAACTCCTTGAGAAAGCCACTACACAGAGTGCCTCTACTTTCTCTCTTCTAAACCCCCAGCAGTCTGACTTCTGACCTCATCATTCAACTGAAACTGCTTTCTCTAAGTTACCAATGGTCTGACTGCCAAATCTAATAACCTTTCCTTAATCCTCAGTAGAATCAAACTCTGCCTTTATAGGCTCTTTTACAACAAGTTGTCTCCCATCTACTTACCATTCTTAAATGTAAAAACAGAAGTAACTGTTCAGTGACCCTCTGATAGTAAGCAGGCAAGGCAAAAAGCAAAGATATGCATAGAGGGATTCCTTGTGAATAGTGAGATCTTCAAGATGCTTTTGTGTGTAAGTGACCTCATATTGTTTCCATCAAACCCTGAGACACTGCAAATTCTCCAGGGAGAGATCTGTAATTACTCAAAGGAGTTTGGCCTACCTATCCAAGGAAGACCAAATGTGGGTGAAAAATATCTTGCAGATTTCAACATGCATCTGAATGGACACCCTATAGACCTTATCCAGTTGTATATATACCTGCGGTATAAATAAGCAATGAGTTGGGCTCAGAGGTGAGAAGAAGAAGAGCTGGCTGGATTGCTTATGAAGGGCAAAAAGTATTTCTCCTGACTTGGAGCTTCCCCAGAAAGCAAAGATCCTCTTTTTCAGTATAAACACTTCACTGGTGCTACTTTGTGGCAGCAAGACTTAGAACACCACTGCTTCCAAAGAACTAGATGATGAAGAAGGAAGAAGAAAAAAAGGAAGATAAAGCCAGAAGGAAACTGTAGACTGGTCACATGGTAAAAGGGAGAAATAATGGTGGATGGCAACAGTATTTGCAAGTATTTGCAGTATCCTCTTCATGTTAAGAGAAATCAAAGAAGGACTTGGCCATATTCAGTGGACTCCTAAATAAAGGATTCACAAGTGTGGCTTGTGATTTGCATTGTTGGAGAGAACTCTCAGATCAGTAGGATCACAGATTGGTTTGAATTTGAGATTAATTCCACAACAGCATTTTGCATTTAAATAAACATATGAAATGAAGCTATTGGACAGTTTATAAGAATTGTAATTTGAGTAAGGCAGCTAGGTGGCACAGTGAATTGTGCCTGGAGTCAGGAAGACCTGAGTTCAAATGTGGCATCAGATATTTACTAAGTATTTGAACCTGGGCAAGTCTCTTATCCCTGTTTACCTCAGTTTCTTCATCTGAAAAATGAGCTGGAGAAGGAAATGACAAACCACTTCAGTATCTTTGCTAAGGAAACCCCAAATTAGGTCATGAAGAGTCAGACATGGCTGAAATAACTGAACAACAGCAAATCTGAGTAAATGTTTAAAAAATTTTTAAATTCCACTGGAGTCCTGTGTTTACAATTTTCATGAAATGATCTTGCCATCCCTTTCACTAAAATGGCTGTATTAGTGCTCCACTGAAGTGATTTGTTGTGGTGTAAAAGTGAGCTTGCATTTCCTATCAAGAGGGCAAGGCTTTAAATAGAGTCCTGTCAATGAAATAATAATAGCTAATAATGATGATGACAATGATAGCAATAATAGCTAGCACTTTAATCTTTACCATATCCCTGTTATAAGAGCTGTTATTACCCTCATTTTACAGATAAGGAAATAGACGTAGACATAGGCTAAGTGACTTACTCAGAACATACAGCTTCTGAGCTTATATGATCCTGGATTTGAACTCACCAAGTGCTGCATCCTTTCCACTGTGCTATCAGCCTAACTAGCTGACTAGTAAAGATATTATCACCAAAGCGTTGGCTGCCAAGTGATTTTATTTTGGTTACATCACTAATTAAGCTACCTACTAAGCTGTAAAGGGGTCATGAACTACATTGGTAGAAGGAGTGACAGAGATGAAATGATGGACTCCCTAGGAATTAAAGAAGTACATGGTTCTTTCTCCCTCTTTTCCACTTGGTGCTGTCTTTGAGGAGTCTGCCATCTCTTGACTGGCATCAAGCCAGCTCTCAGGCCCCTTGCAAAGCTCAGAATAATCGAGAGAACCAAAAAGTTCATTGGACACCAGCCAGATCATATGCCAAGATCAAAAGGACTTGGGTAAACCAAGAGTCAGGGAGTGTAAGGTTAATTGAAGCGCCAAGTCTCAATGCACAGTATTAGTTGGGGAATTAATAAGAGGATAAAACATATGCCACCCAACTAGTTGGGAAATTTTCTTTTGGTCAGAGCTAGAAATGTTCCTGATATGCAACTAGTCTTAATGTGAGGAAATTGCTCATTGTTTCATCTAAAGTTACTGGGGAGAGAACATTTCAGTGGGCCATCACAGTTAGCATTCCCACATGTTAGTGCCATAAAGAAAAAGAATGATCTGTTTTGTACATAGTTGTTTGTATCAAATAAAGCCTCAAACTAAAAAAAGAATAGCAAGTAAATTACTAACCATCAATTTTTTCTTAAATTTAATGAATCCAGTCAGACCATTTCCACATACAGTGTTTTTTGGTTAACATCCCCTGTCATCAAAGCAAAGGAGTTCTGTTTGGAACTTGTGGAATTTGAGGTGCTTTGGGACACCTAGAGGGACCTGTCCACGAGGTAGCTGGATTTTCAAGACTAGAACTCCAGACGACAAATATCATCATGCTGTGCTCACATGTGATACAGCATGTAGTGGCAGAGACACAACTGGAATCTTAATCTTGTTCTTTACTACATCATTCTAAAAGTTTGTGTTATTTTTCATTTCAATTGATAGCTTTTGCTGATATAGTTGTTTCGGTGAAGTGTTCACCAGTATAGCTTTCTCTGTATTCTAATGCCTACATGTAAAATGATGATTTAATGCCAACACATCTTGTTTAAGTAAATCCAGCCAGTGTCAATAAGACAATTTAAAAGCAGAAGTGACAAAATTAAAACATAGATCAAGAAAAAGGAAGGAAATCTTTGGAGATAAAACAGTCACTTCCTCCTAAAGCCATTTATAATAAGCTACAGGAAATTTGGGGCAAGAACATGAAGGCTAAAGTGCTCAGGATTTTGCAGAAACAAGAACACTATGTGCTCTTGCCCATATCTCCAGAGTGTGTAGCCAAGCAATAATCTATTAATTGATAAACTTCAGTGATATTATTATATTCATTCATACAGAGACACTGTCAGGCAAGCATTCATTTATTCATGAATTCACAGTTATACACACAGGGCTCATAGTTAACAAAGACAGTGTTCTTTAAGAAAATATAAAACGGGGGTGGAGCTAAGATGGCAGAGTGAGAGCAATTACTCACCTAAGCTCTTAGACAAATTCCTTCAGATAGGAGGAATCTGACCTAAAAAGAGAATCTGACCAAATTTTGCAGAATCCAGTAGGAGACAGACTATGGCAGATTCACAGCCCAAGACAGATGGGAAAGATCTGTTCCACAGGAGTGAGCCCACAGAGTACAGGACAGCACATGCGAGAGGGCCCCAGGGAGAATAGAGGCAGCAGCAGCCCAGGGTGAGAGACCAGCAGAGCCAAGCAAGTGACAGCTGCTGAGCCCCAGATATCAGCCGCAGCAGCTCCTCTGATTTTCAGTGTGCAGATCAAATGTCTGTAAGTCACCTACTAGAATTTCCGGGAGCTCAAATGGCAGAGTGACCTGTAAATGTTCTCTCCTTCCCCCTTGTTGACTTCAAAAGAACCACAAAATATTTCCCCAGAAAAATCCCGGATCAGTAGGCACAGTAAGGGGCAAACAGTGTCATAACACCTGAGGCTAGGAAAATAGGTAAGGGGATTCTCTTATTGTGGCAGAGGCGAACCAGAAGGAGAGGCGCTCCAGGGTAGGTGGAAACTCGCTCTAGGACCTAGGTGTGCCTCAACACTCCAGGGGAAATGGGAAGACAATAGGGCAGCCAGGATCACCAGCCCCTGAGCTTACCTTTCCCTTAGCTAAGGAGATCTCTCAGGACCAGATCACCCCTTCCCCACACTTAACAAGCTAGCCCCAAGGCTGATGGAAAACGCAAAACAAAAAGGTAAAAAGGCATCTGCCTTAGCTTTTTTACACCGGTCAGCTCAACACCAAGTTCTGCAGCTTCTAACTGAAAGAACCAGAAGCCACAATGCAAATCATCATCGTGAGCAAGAAAAAGCAAAACAAGGGTGAAAAAGCCATAGAATCTTTCTATGAGGACAAGGACCAAAAGAAGAATACCAAAGAGGTCAGTAGTGAAACTGTACTCCCATCTGAAACTTCAGAAGGGACCATGAACTGCTCGAATGCACAAACAGCTCTCCTGGAACAGCTGAAGAAGGAAATAAAAGAGAAACTGACCAGCAATTTTAGAAGTATGAAAAAAGAATTCACTGATGAGAACATTTCTTAAAAAGGAAAATTGAACAAATGGAAAAGGAAGCACAAAGCCTAACTGGGAAAATTGGACAGATAGAAAAGGAAGTACAAAAACTAATTGGAGAAAATAACTTCTTAAAAGGAACAATTAGACAGATGGAAAAGGAGATACAAAAGTTAACTGAAGAAAATTTGATAAAAATTAGAATTGGGCAAGTAGAAACTAATGACTCTATGAGACATCAAGAATCAGTCAAACAAAATCTAAAGAATGAAAAGATAGAAGAAAATGTAAAATATCTAATTGGAAAAACAACTGATCTGGAAAATAGATATGAGAGAAAATTTAAGAATTATTGGCCTACCAGAAAGCCACGATGAAAAAAAGTCTGGATAATATCTTCCAAGAAATCATCAAGGAAAACTGCCCAGAAGTGCTAGATCCAGAGGGCAAAATAGTCATTGAAAGAATTCACCATTCACTTCCCAAAAGGGATCCCAAGAAATATTGTTGCCAGATTCCAGAACTATCAAGTGAAGGAGAAAATACTATAGGCAGCCAGAAAAAAAAACATTCAAATATCGAGGAGCAACAGTCATGTTTACACAGGACCTTGCAGCTTCCACATTAAAAGATTGAAGGAATTGGAATATGATATTCCGTAAGGCAAAGGAGCTGGGACTGCAACCAAGGATCGACTACCCAGCAAAGTTCAGCATAACATTTCAAGCAAAAAGATGGACATTTGAGAAAATTAGGGATTTCCAGACCTTCCTGACAAAAAGGCTAGAACTCAGTAGAAAATTCGATCTTCAAACACGGGTCTCAAGAGAGGCATAAAAAGGTAAACAGGGGAAAGGGGAAAAGAAAAAATTGTTACTCAAGTTGGGCAAACTATTTACCTCCCTATAAGGGAAGATGATACTTGTTAATCCTGAGAATTGTAGACCTATTGTGAAATATAAAAGGGATATACATAGAGAGAACGGGTATAAAATAAATGATGTGGTGATAAAAATATGATTTAAGCGTGCAAAGGGATTGTAACAGGAGATGTGAAAAGGAGGAAGCAGAAAATGGCAAATCACATCACAGGAAGAAGTACAAAATTACAGTCAAGGGAAAGAGGGGAGAGAGATGAGCATTGTTTGAGAGGTACTCTTATCTGATTTGGTTCAAGGGGGGAGCAATTAACTTAAGTATATAAATCTAACTCTATAGGCAGCAGGAGGGGAAGGGGGAAGAAAGGAGAGGGGAAGGGGGAAGAAAGGAGAGGGGAAGGGGGAAGAAAGGAGAGGGGAAGCTGAAAGGGAGGGAAGAAGTAGTAAGGGTAAAGGGGAGTAAAGGGGGAGAGCTGAAAGAAGGAAGGGAAGACTGGAAGGTGCTGGTGAAAAGTAAAAACTCTATTGAGGAGGGGAAGGGAGATGAGAGAACTGAAAGCACAAACAGTGGGAAAGAGGATGGAGGGGAAGATACAGATTGTAATCATAAATGTAAATGGAATGAATTCTCCCATAAAATGGAGGTGGATAGCTGAATGGATTAAAAGCCATAATCCAACAATATGTTGTTTACAGGAAACACATTTAAAATGGAGGGGATACACACAGGGTAAAGGTAAAAGGTTGGAGCAGAATATATTGTGCCCCAGCAGATGTAAGAAAAGCAATGGTAGCAATCCTAATCTCAGACAAAGCAAAAGCAGAAATAGATCTAATCAAAAGAGATAAGGAAGGAAACTATATCCTGCTAAAAGGCACAATAAATGATGAAGCAATATCATTACTAAACAAGTATGCTGCAAGTGGTATAGCATCCAGATTCTTAGAGGAGAGGTTGAGGGACTTGAAGGAAGAAATAGACAGCAAAACTATACTAGTAGGGGATCTCAACCTCCCCCTCTCTGAATGTAATAAATCTAACTTCAAAATAAACAAAAAAGAGGTTAAAGAGGTAAATAAATCTCTGGATAAGGTAGATATGATAGATCTCTGGAGAGAATTGAATGGGTATAGAAAGGAATATACCATTTTCTCAGTGGTACATGGCACATACACAAAAATTGACCACGTTCTAGGGCATAAAAACCTCACAGTCCCATGCAGAAGGGCAGAGATAGTCAATACATCCTTCTCAGATCATAATACAATAAAAAAATATATATAATAAAAGGCCATGGAAAGATAAACCAAAAATTAATAGGAAACCAAATAATCTATTCCTAAAGAAGGAGTGGATTAAACAAGAAATCATAGAAACAATCAACAACTTCATTCAAGAGAATGACAATAACGAGACAATCTACCAAATCTTATGGGATACTGCAAAAGCAGTTCTTAGGTGAAGTCTTATATCTTTGAATGCCTACATGAATAAAATAGAGAAAGAGGAGATTAATGACTTGAGCACATGGCTCAAAAAGAACAAATTGAAAATCCCCAAGTAAATACCAAATTAGAAATACTGAAAACCAAAAGAGAGATTGATAAAATTGAAATTAAGAAAACTGTTGAATTAATAAATAAAACCAGTAGTTTTATGAAAAAAACTAATAAAATTGATAAACCTTTGGTCAATCTGATTTTAAAAAGGAAAGAAGAAAAACAAATTACTAAAATCAAAAATAAAAGGAACTCATTAAGAAGAGGTATTTGGTCCCTTAGCTATGACCAGAGTTCAGATAAGCCCCACAGAGGGAAATCTGTGTGTGCCTGGTGCTAAGAACAGGCAGAAAGCAGACTATTTCAGAATTCCTTCTCTAAACACAATAAGCAGGTAACATCTGATGCCACAGAAGGAATCTTGGGAAAATGCCCTACACAGCTGACAAATTATAAAAATGTGTTAACAGTTCAACAGCTTCTTCTTTTCTGGTTTAATTTAGAACAAATCTAAGCACTCAACAAGAGCTTTCAGAAAGGAAAAAGAAAGAAGGGATGTCTCCTAGAGGGCTTCTGTTAAGAGTTTTAAAATGAAAATAAATGCTTTCATCTTAAAAAAATTATAGATATGGAAAATATACACTTCCTAAGGAGAAGAAAGCTTGAGAAAGAAGCACTGTCCAGTATTTTTAATGGACTAAAGGACCACAGATTTAGAGGTATGGACCTCAGAGTTCACCTAATCCGAGTTGCACTTTATTTTACACATGAGAAAATTGAAGCCCAAGAGAAGTAAAGAAACTTGCTGAAGGCCACACAGGTAAATGGGGCAGGATTTTGACAAAATACAGCACCCGTTCCTATTAAAAACATTGGAGAGCATAGGAATAAAGGGAACTTTCCAGAAGATAACAAGCAGTATCTACCTGAAACCTTCTGTAAGCATTATATGCAATGGTGATAAGCTAGATACATTTCCAGTAAGATCAGGGGTGAAACAAGGATGTTCCTTATCACCACTATTATTCAATATGGTACTAGAAATGTTAACTATAGCAGTTAGACAAGATAAAGAACTTGAAGTAATTAGAATGGGCAAAGAAGAAACTAAGTTATCACTCTTTGCAGATGATATGATGATGTACTTAGAAAATCACAGATTCAAGTAAAAAATTACTTGAAACAATAAACAACTTTGGCAGAGTTGCAGGTTACAAAATAAACCCGCACAAATCTTCTGCATCTATATATATTAGTAACAAAGCCCAACAGCAAGAGATAGAAAAAGAAATCCCCATTTAAAACTAGGGTAAACACTATAAAATATTTGGGAGTTTACCTGCCAAAACAAACCCAGGGACTACAAACACAACTACAAGATACTTTTTGCACAAATAAAGTCAGATCTAAGTAAGTGGAAAAACATCAGTTGCTCGTGGGTAGGCCAAGCCAATATAATAAAAATAACAATTCTACCTAAATTAATTAATTTATTTATTTAGTGCCATACCAATTAAACTATCAGATAATTATTTTGAAAAAATTGTATCAAAATTCATCTGGATGACCAAAAGGTTCAGAATATGAAGGGGACTTATGAAAAGAAATGCTAGCCCTACTAGATCTCAGATTGTATTATAAAGCAGCAGTTATCAAAACTACTTGGTTCTGGCTAAGAAACAGAAGGGTAGACAAGTGGAATAGGCTAGGTACTCAAGACACAGTAGATAATGAATATACCAGTCTACTGTTTGATAAACCCAAGGATAAGAACTTCTGGGATAAGAACTCACTGTTCAACAAAAATTGCTGGGAAAACTAGATAAAAGTGTGGCGGAAACTAGGCATAGACCAATACCTGACACCGTACACAAGAATAAAATCCAAATGAATACATGAGCTAGGTATAAAAATGGATACTATGGAAATACTGGTGGAGCAAGGAATAGTGTATTTATCAGATTTATGGAGGAAGGAAGAATTTTTGACTAAAGAAGAGATAGAAAGCATTATGGAGTACAAAATGGATAATTTTGATTACATTAAACTGAAAAGTTCTTGCACAACCAAACCCAAAGCAACCAAAATTCGGAAAGAAGTAGAAAACTGGGAAAGAATTTCTACAGCTTATCTCAGGGATAAAGCCTCATCCGTAGAATATATAGAGAACTGAGTCAAATGTATAAAAATACAAGTCATTCCCCAATTGATAAATGGTCAAAGGATATGAACAGGCAGTTTTCAGAGGAAGAAAGTAAAGATATCTATAGTTGTGAAAAAAATGCTCTAAAAGAAAATATAAAACAAAAAATGAATAATAGAGTTGAAACCCCAGATAAAAATGAGGAAATGGTAAGAGATTCACTAAGTGTTCTCAATGAGTTACATCACCAAATGATAGCTAAACTACATCCCAGGATGCTGAAAGAACTTGAAAATATTATTTCTGAGCCATTGTTGCTGAAAGTGTGGAGAGTGAGCCTTTGAGGAAGGGAATAAGCATTAATATAGAACCTACTACATCCCGGACACTGTGCTAAGTGCTTTGCAAATGTTATCTCACCAACCCTACAAGGTAGGTGCTATCATTATCCTCATTTTGCCTTTGAGGAAATTGAAGCAAGCAGAGGTTAAATGACTTGCTTAGGGGCACAGACCTAGTAAGCAAAGCTAGATTTGAACTCAGGTCTTCCTGACTCTAGACCTAGCTGTCTTATAACATATATTACTATAGGAAGATTTTATAGGATGATAGTTCTCAAGCTGGAAGGGACATCTCAGGCCATGCAGTCCAATTCCTCATCCTACAGGTGAAGAAACTGAGTCCCAGAGCAATGAGACTTGTCCAGGTTCACAGAGGTAGGATTTGAATAAAAAAGGGGAATAGCAACTACTCTCCAGTATGACATTTCATCGGGAACCAGTTAATCAAGAAAAGATGTTGATGAGCTGGAGAGCATCCATAAGAAAACAAATTAGGGAAGGTCTCAACTTCATGCCATGTGAGGATCAAGAGGAAGAACTGGTTGTTTAGATTGAACAGAAGGTGGGGGTTGGGGTAGCAGGGAGAAAACATGATACCAACATCAAATATTGGACATGGCTTCATGTGGAAGAGGGAATTCATTTACTCCACTGTGCTCCAGAGTGCTGAACTAGACTTGAAACCAAGGCTGGTTCTCTGGTTTTTGTACCTGGCTTCTTTAAAATTAGAGCCATCTAAAAGTGAAACAATCTGCCTAGTAGTAGTGAGTTCCTATCAGTGAAGGTCCATTGAAGCTCAGCTGGTCACTACAAATCGTTATTTGTCCTTCTCTTCACATTAGTTCATAGAAGCCTTAGGCTTTTTCTGAATTTCTTCATATTCTTTTTTTCTTACAGTACAGTAGGATCCGTTATACTTTGTTCAGTCATCCCCTGGTTGATGGGCACCCACTTTTTTTCCTTCTACTTCTTGACTACTACAGAAAGTGCTACTACAAATAGTTTTGAACATATGAGGTTTTTCCTTAGTCTTACACCTCATTGATCCAGTAGTAATGTCACTAGGTAAGAGGATATACGCAGTTTAGTGACTTTCTTTAATGTAACTGGTATTCTTCAGACACTTTCCTACATGTCTTATTTCAGTGGGATTGGACTTTAATTTGCTCTTGCAGTTACCTATTGCATCATTTCAGTTATTCAAATAGCTCTAATAGTTTATTAATGACAATAGCAGACATACAGTGCTTTAAATCAGTTTATACTTTCTCTCTCTGTACTTCACAATAGTACCTTAAGGTGAGTGAAGCAGATGTTCTTACCTCAGTTTTACTTAAGAGGAAAATAGAGCTCAAAGGATTTAAATGGCCTGTCCAGGGATCATACCAGTAATGAACATGAGTAATGAAATTCAAACCCAGTCTCACCTAGTTAAAAATCCATTTGTTCATTGATTCATTAATGGAGCAATTGTTTTTATTATTAAAGTTGTTTTGCTGTTTCTCAGTTAATCATAGATAGCAAAGTACAGAAAACAACTCTTTTTGAAAGAGAATTCAGATCTGTGGGTTGATCAATGTAGGGAAATCCTGGTGTGGAAAATCCACAGTTTGGCCTTTCATCCCTAACTTAGAGTGTTAGTTTCCTTGGACATTAAGAGGGTAAGCGATTTGCCCATCCTCAGAGAGCAAGTGTGCATCAGGTTTTTCCCCTTTCAGTCCATCCTCCACTCTGCTACCAAACCTTTGTCGGACCATATCATCCCTTACTCAGTGAGTTCCAGTGACTCCCTATTACTTCCAGGATCAAGTTTAAAGTTCTGTGTTTGATATTTAAAGCTTTTTTACTTTAAAGTCATTATACTTCACTTTAAATCCCCATTACAGCACTTTACTTTGCATACTCTTTGGTCAATCTATACTGACCTCCTTTCGGTGCCTTAAATTAGCTGTGACCCATGCCTGGAATGCTCTTACTCCTCACCTCCAACTCTTACATTCCTGGACTCTTTAGGGCTCAGCTCAAATGCCACCTGCTATAGGGGGTGCCTTTCCCAGTCCCCTAAGCTACTATAGCTTTGCCTTCTAATATTACCTTTCACCTTTTCTGTATGTATCCCAACCATACCTATTTGTATACATGTTATCTTCCCCATTAGAATATAAGCTACTTGAGAGCAGAGGACTATTTTTGCCTTCTTTGTACCCCAGTACTTTGCTCAATACTTCACATATGGTATTTAGTGTTTGTCCTTTGTTCTTGAAAAGGATCAGGATGATGACATGACTTGCAGTTGACTTTGATTTGAGTAAGGGAGGGCTGTGCAAGGTCATCATCAGCCTTGCTTTCTTCTCCTGTGCCATCTGGATTCGGTAGCATGGTATTCATCAGGATGGCTAGAGATGGCCCAGGATGCAATGTGAGACCCTGGCCCTTTTAGGCTTAGGTCTTACACAATCTTACTTTGGGTAAGATACACCCATTCAATGAATAGGTTTCTTTAAGTTACTCAAGAGATGACCCCTTTAATTAAAAAAAAAAAAAAACCACTCATACTGGGAGGGGAAGACCCTCCGGGTTCCTGAGTAAAAGAGAAACAATTACTATTTAGCTGTTACATTTAGTTATAACAGCAGGGAAGAATCTTTAGAGACAAAAGGCAGGAAGACAAAGAACCAGAATCCGAATTTCTCTTAGGATTAAAAAACCTCCTACCCTTATCTCTACAGGGGCTCACTTTTAATTAGAAAGGGAAATGCTTGTTGACTGACTAAATGTGGCTTTTTGTCTGGGCCATTGGTCCTAGATAGGAAAAAAAGGCCTTTTCATATTGATAATTGCCGGTTTTTTTTTGAATATCTGCTCTATATGTTGCACTGTTTGTTCCTGTGCTCAAAGATCTTGTTTAAATTTGAGACTCATTTCACTTTCCTTTTGTTACTGCTTTGCTTTCAGAAACACAGTGCATAACATTTGTAGCAACAAGCAGTCCAGGGGAAATGGTCGTATTTCCCAAGGGGAAGAATCCCAGAAGTTTGGGGAGAATCAGAATGAGGAGCAACACTTTGAAGCAGACCCAGGCCTCACTGGTACTCATCTTCGTGGCTTTTTTTGTGTGTCTGTTTCTTTCCTATTTAGGTTACAAACAATAAACCCATCTTTAGCAGCATTATTTGGTAGTGGGTCCAAGAGAGCCCACAGTCAATCCATCAACAAGCAGTTATTCAGTCCTTACTGTATGCCAGCCATTGTGCTAAGGGCAGGGCACACGCAAAACGTGAGCTGTGGTGCACTTTTAAATGAACTGGAGATTTGCTTTGTTTGTATTTGTTAAGAAACAGCTCAGTTTTTTTCTATCAGTCTCCCAGGTTACCTCTGACTGTCCAAAAGATCTCAGTGTGGCTTCTTGTTATTATTACTTTAAATAGAATTTTGTTTTTTCCAATTACATGTAAAAATAGTTTTTTAATGAGATTGAGTTCCACATTTTTCTCCCTTTCCTCCTCCCTCAATGCGCTTTTAGTGATCATCTAGGTTAATTAAATCCTTTATTTGAATATTATTAAGAAAAGACTAAATAGTGTTCTTTTCAAGGGGAGAGTGATTTAAAATGGGATTTCTTTGAAGATAGGGAGATGAACTGAATGATTTTTACATATCTATTCTATTCAAGTTCAAGGATTAATGACTTTCTAGTTAAGAGGTAAGAGGGTTTAATTTACTCTCTCTTATTCTATTCATTATTTATTTATTGTGAGGCTGAGTCTCCTTATTTCTCCCAGACTGGAAGTTCAATGGCTCCTCTTGGTCCCCAGCATGCTACTGATCACAGAAGCTTTAACCTACTCTGTTTCTGCCTTGAGCCTGTTCACCCCCTTTCCAAAGGCTTCCCATATTAGTGCCAGACTTAGTGTAAACACCTGATTGACCTTAGTCGTGCTGTAACTCAGAATTCGTAAGCACAAACAATCCACCAGCCTTAAACATCCCAGCAACTAGGATGTACAGCAAGTGTATAGCTTCAAATAAAGCTGATATTTCAGGACAGGGGAATGGGGTAAGGGTAAGATAGGACTGCAGAGGTTATTTAAGGTCCTAGACATTACAGAAAAAACTTTGACGTATGGGTTCCATTGCCTACATTATGGAGAAATCTCAATGCTTCCAGGATCTCAGTAGTGTTTTATAAGCATTGATTCATTTACCATCCTAATACCCAAGGGGAGTTTAGATTCATTTCTTTCTCAATGAGATCACTCGTTGCCTCTCAGATTATAATTTATGTGTAAGCAGACTATGATTAGAGAAATAACATTTATAGTCTTTATTAAAGAGAAGTTACTAGATAGTCATGTTACATCTCCAGCCTGATTTCATAACATCCTCACACACAGCTTTCTTACCCACTTAATCTGAAAAGAGAGTTCTTCAGAGTGCTTGGCACATAGTAAGATCTTGTTAAATACTTGTGGATTGATCACCTGATTAATTGTGTACTTTTCCAGTCCAAGAGATAGCAACAGCTGGGGTAGTGGTGGAACAGGAAGAATTCTTGCCAAAATACACAAAAGAGGTAGACACATGCTTGTCCATGTGGCCGCAGAGCTAGGGTTTAGAACTGTGGTCTATTAATTCTGTAAAAGGAAGAAAGATTTTCTAAGCAGCATGTGCCCAGAATATAACCTTCTAGCAGAGAAGGAAGATTTCTTGGGCAGTGCCTGTTTTGGGAGTAGCCTGAAGAATGTGCTTCCCTTTTAATAGAAAAAGTTAAGCAAAACCAGCTGACAAAATGATCATGCTTGACAGCGAATCCTGTATTCTACATCAGCAGTCTCTTAGTTCTACATCATCTTAGTCTCTTAGTTGTCTAAGGAAAGGAGTAGGGGGGCAGGATTACTTGCCCTCAGTTTCTTCTCCAAGTCCAAGATTGGCCATGACGGTTTGCCCCACAAGGTTGTCTTGTATCTATTTTGTATGTGTATTGTATATATCTGTATGTTATCTCCTCCATTGCCACAAGGGATAGAAGCAGATCGCAAAAGACAAAATAGACAGTTTTGATACATAAAATCAAAAAGTTAAATTTTTCTAGGTAGTTTCATAGTACCACAGAGATGAGAGGGACCTTAAAGATTGTTTAGTGTAGCCTCTTCATTCTAGAAATGAGGACCCGGAGCTCCACAGATAGGAAATGATTCGCCCCATAGATACTTTTTAAGATCACTATCATTGAGGATGGCAACCTCCTTTCACCTTAAACACTATTCGGTAATGTACTGTAGCAGAGACAAAACTTTGGTCTAATTTAAAGCATGGGTTGAAAAAGTATGGTTTTTCTTGTGTTCTTATGAATGAAGTTTAATCACACAGTAGCAGAGGTCAGAGAGCCTATCTAGACCACCCACTTGGCTCTCTGAGATTGCATTTAATAATTTTTCAAATAGTTTTTTAAAACTACAGAAATCCTGTTTGGCTTGCAAATTTTACATTTCTCATATTTTCCATTCTTCCCCTCCCTTTTCTTCTCATTTCCAACTTCTCCTTCCCTTTATATCATTAGATAAAGAAACTCACATCTTTCTAAAGCAAATATATATGTGGGTCCTGAACAGACTCCTATGAACATGGGAGACTTTTTTTTTTAAATAGAGAGGCAGAGACTTTTTTAGCCTTTTAGATTTACTGGCATTATTTTTAGCCTTTGAAAATCAGGGCATTTTTGTTGAATGTTCAATGAAGATAGAGACTATCTCGTTACTGTCTTCCACTCAACCTTTTATATATGAGAATACTGTGAGACTTTTCACAAATGAAATCATTCCAGTTACTTCAGTCCTTCCTTCTAGTATCTGACATTTCAAATAATCTGTCACTTTTCTTTAGCTCCATATTTTCTGCTTTGTAGTGTTACCCTAATAATATTGCTAACTTCTAAATTTCCCTATTTCAGCAGGAATAGAAGCAGAGGAATATTCAAGATCTACACAGAAGTTGGGTCTGACAGCAAATTTTATTCAGAGAGCCAAAAAGCAGAACAGTAACTTCCATATCTTTACTGAAGGCCTATGTGAAAAACATGTTCAGGATAAAGTTGGGGCCCTTCAGCAGCAGGTTCTGTCACTTACAGAGGATTTAAAGTCTCAGAAGGTGAGTCTTGGCTCCATAAATGTCTGTTGGCATGTTTGTAACCTTTTAACTTGGTCCCCAACAAAGAAGTCCATGTCAACAATTTGGGAAGAACAATCAGCCCTTTCCCTTATCTCTTTCTCTGCCTACAATTCTATCCTTCATATCTATGCCTCTTGAACTCCTACCCAGCCTTTACAACCCAACTCCAAGGTGATCACCTCCATGAAGATGTCCCTTTTCTTCCCAGTCAATTCTGACTTTCTCACATATAACTCTATTTTGTAACTATCCAATGCACTTAATCTCTTGGAAGATTATAATAGTGTCATGTATATTATAATTAATGGTGTCTGTGTTCTATCTTCTGGCCAAACATTAAGTTACACAAGGGCAGTGACTGTTTTATTCATGCTGAATATCTTCATCACCTAAGCACAGTGCTTTGTGTGCTAGGGGCACTTAATAAATATTTATCCCATGAGTGCATGAATGAATGAGTGAATTCAACCAAATGGAGAAGAAAATCATTCTAATGTTATTTCAAAATCTGATTTCTAGAATATTTGAAAAAATATGTAATATGTTAATACCTTCAGGAATATGCAGTTAATCAATCACCAAGTATTTATTAAGTACCAACTATTTGCTAGGCACTGTGAGATATGCTGGGAATACAAATGCATTGAACTAAACAATCCCTATTCAAAAGGAGATTGCATTCTCATGGAGAACTTAACTAAACAGTGTTGTCTAGGAGAGGTCCTTTTCAGAAACTTCTTGGATAAACAAAGCAACCTTGTACCTTCTAGAAGCCCCTGATGCCGCAATACCTGGGATGTTACTTACAGCTCTGGTCACCAACCTGCAAGAGAATCACAGCAGAACTAGGAAAGAAGACAACTTAAAATGGTCGATGATATTTCCATTTGGAAAAAAAAGGAGAGTAGTACATAAAACCATAAAGGGACCGGGACCCTTCTTCCTCGAATCTTGGAATTTGAGAACCAGAGGCCACCCTTTGGAAAGTGAAGGAAGTAGTTTTAAGACAAAAGAATCAGTGAGAGGAGTCAGGAAGTAATTTTTTTCTAATTCTCATAAAATTTATCTTTAGTAGTCCCATTTCTGCGCATTCGCATTACTGTGTGAATATGTAATGCTCATAGTTTCCATATTTCCACTATAAAGTTGGCTACAGTTCACTTCAGTTTTCTTCTTCCTCTGCCAACGCCTTCCCCTAGAGCCTCGGTGTGGCCTGGAGGTTCTCACAGCGTCTGACTGTGGACCATTACTCATCTTTACAACATAGAGCTGCCCTTAACTAATTTTGTGTGTCTGAAGACATGATTACATAAATTTGTATTTCACTACTTGTCATCTGCTATAGAGCTGGTGGTAGAGAGATGGAAATTGTTTCTCCAAGGGAATATATAGGCTTAAGAGGAAAATAGTTCCACACAGAGATTTTAGATAAATTAATGGTGATTGACTTGTAGCATGTTGTAAAGGAGAAATTATATCCCCAACAAGATTAAATACTAGATAGTCCATGGGGTCCAACTCAGCTTAGCATTTCTCATGTTTATATGTAAAAAGCATTTGTAATTAGCATATCATCCTTTTTATTGTAAATTAGTGCTCATAAAATGCTTGAAATGTTTTTCTCTTAACTAGGAAAGCATTTTCTCTAATATTTCATTTATGCTATTATTTTTCTTTAATCTTTTTTCATAGATTATTCAAAAATGTTAATGTTAGCCTTGTCTAAATTGTCACAGACTCTGACAGTGATAGGGTCCCAAGCTTTACTTGAGGTGTTGGCAGAGGAAGAGGGATCGCTAATGTAGTAAAGGAATCAGCTGGTTTCTACATTCTGTCTGAAATGCCAAAAGAGATCTGTGATATGAGCTGAGTATCAGCACTGCATTCGGCAAGTGTCATGCACTATGGCAAGTGCTCAGAATAAAAAGACAAAAATGGGAATCTCTGCCTTTGAGGTTCTCTCATTTTCCTGGAGACAACACCCTACATACCAACAAGCAAAGTAACTGGAAGGAGAAAGGAATCATTAGCAACTGGGGAGGCCAGGAAAAGCTTCCTCTAAGAGGTGGCTGCCCGTCATGAACCTCATGTAGAGCAAGAATTCCAGGGACAGGGAATAGACAGCTAGATTGGACAAATGCCCAGAGGCAGGAGATAAAACCCAGTTGGGCAGAACATTGTGCACAAGGGACAGTTGTATGAAATAAGACTGAAAAGATATGATATAAATCTCACTCCTTCTATATCTTTGTCTTTTAAAAAAGTACCATTTGTTATGTGACATGGCTCTCTGAGAGGGGGAAGGGAAGGGATACTGGGGGAAACGTGATATAAAAAACAAATGACATCAATAAAAACTTACTTTTAAAAAAAGTGCTATTTGGCAGAGGAGGAGCAAGATTGAAGGGAAGAAAGCTGGGGAATACATTTTTGGACGTGTAGATCTGAGGTATGACATCCTGTTGAGGTGGTCAAAAAGTAGATGGAAATAGAGAATTAGAGACCCAGATTGGGGGTATCTTCATGGAGGTGATCATTGAACTAGGTACAGCAGGCTAGAGACCAAATAAGTATTAGATGCAAATCAGTTTACACCTCCCTGCACCTAAAGACATTAAATAAACTGAAGAGAGAGAAAACTAAGATGACGACACAGTGACTTTTAGGCTACCTGTGGCAGCCGACAGAATGATGGATAGAGCAGTAGGCATAGAGTCGGGAAAGACCTGAGTTCAGATTCTGCCTTAGACACTTACCTGTGAACTTGGGTAAGTCACAACCTCTGCCTCAGTTTCCTTATCTGTAAAATGTGTATAATATTTGTCCTTGCCTCCCAAGCATGTTGTAAGGATATTTATAAAGTACTTTGCAAACTTTTAGCACTATTGCTGCTGTCGTCATCATCATCATCTTTTTCTTCTACCCTGTCAGGGGAAAGGAATACAGAAGTTAAGACCATCCTTGTAATTAGTGGTTAAATGAGGGTTTTTGTTTTGTTTTGTTTTATTTTCTAAGAAGGATAATATGCTTGTGATGGGCAAGCTGGTTTGGGGAGGAGTTTGGAGTTTATGAAAACAGTAGCTCTTGCAGTAATCAGGTCAGAGGTAATAAAGACCTAAAAATCCTTGCCTGGCCAAAATGTATCCTGAATTCAAATCTGTCAGTCTTATTGCTTAGTATTGAATTGGACTTGTTCCACAGTCTTTTCAGGTAAGCAAAACTGTCAGCTTCTCAAGATGAAAAAGTACTGTTCTTCGGTCATTTCAATCATGTCCAACTCTTCATGACCCATTTGGAATTTTCTTTGCAAAGATACTGGAGTGGTTTGTCATTTCCTTCTCCAGCTCATTTTACAGATGAGGAAACTGAGGCAAGCTGAGTTAAGTGACTTTCCTAGGATCAAATAGATAGTATCCGTAATCAGATTTAAACTCAGGTCTTCCTGATTCCAGGCCCAGCATTCTATCCACTGTGCCACCTAGCCGCTCCTTAAAGTAGACACTCATTGAACAAATGAACTCTTGTTACTAGACTAGTGTTTTTTATATCAAGAATCTGACAATACCTTGGCTACTGTAGACATTTTAGTGGTAATGCTGATAAGGAACAGACTTGTCTGGAGTCCAATGGATACAAACAGTTGATATTTTTAATACAAATACTCAAATCATCAAGAGAATATCAATCATACCTGTCCCTGACTTCCATCTGTTTAGGCATATGGAAAGCTGTTGTAGTTCTGTTGGACGTATGTCAACTGAAGGAAACCATCCACGTATGCTGCCTAGAGAAAAACATGAATTAGCATCTGGTTCAGGATATGGATCATCCAGTAATGACAGAGTTCATTGGAGACTACATCTGTTTAGGAAATATAATGAAGTAGCCTTTCAGTCTTATTCTTACTTCCTCAGAACATTGACATAGTACTTTCAAAGTCATGGTTCAGTTGCCTGCTCTTACCTACATAGACAAATGAAACTCAAGATTTCTGGGAATGTGTGTTACAGGAATTCTTTATAGAGCATTCATATCAGGGTTTGTAAGTGAATTTGCCCTCAAGGTAGCATACTCTTCATGGACAGGCACTGGGTAGCCTAAATTCTATTACACAAATAATCCATTTTCCTTTTCCTTTTAATTTTGCTCTCTCTGCTAAAATAACTTGAAAAGCTGTCATTTCTATCATACATAAAGATCTGCATATTTTCGTAATTTATGCATGGTATTTTAACAGTTGACTACCTTCTAGCGTGAACATTTTTTCCCAATCCTTCCTGTAAATTAATTGACTTTGAATAAATGATTTGAAGTCAAATGACTTTGGGACAAATCCTGCCCCATTTACCTTTGTGGCCTTCAGCAAGTTTCTTTACTTCTCTTGGGCTTCAATTTTCTCATGTGTAAAATAAAGTGCAACTCGGATTAGGTGAACTCTGAGGTCCATACCTCTAAATCTGTGGTCCTTTAGTCCATTAAAAATACTGGACAGTGCTTCTTTCTCAAGCTTTCTTCTCCTTAGGAAGTGTATATTTTCCATATCTATAATTTTTTTAAGATGAAAGCATTTATTTTCATTTTAAAACTCTAAACAGAAGCCCTCTAGGAGACATCCCTTCTTTCTTTTTCCTTTCTGAAAGCTCTTGTTGAGTGCTTAGATTTGTTCTAAATTAAACCAGAAAAGAAGAAGCTGTTGAACTGTTAACACATTTTTATAATTTGTCAGCTGTGTAGGGCATTTTCCCAAGATTCCTTCTGTGGCATCAGATGTTACCTGCTTTATTGTGCTTAGAGCAGGTATTCTAAAATAGTCTGCTTTCTGCCTGTTCTTACCACCAGGCACACACAGATTTCCCTCTGCGGGGCTTATCTGAACTCTGGTCATAGCTAAGGGACCAAATACCTCTTCTTAATGAGTTCCTTTTCCTGTCATATTCTGATTACCATTTCAGGCTCTGCTGGAATTTTAATCTCTGTCAGCGTGCCAATGAAAAGAGTAACCCAGACAAACAAGTCCTTGCAAAGCATAATAACAGACATCCTTAGCCTGATTTTTATTGAGTTCACAAGATTTTGAGTGGTGGTGAAACTGCCCCCTAATCAGATTGCTTCAGCAACTAGAAAACTTCCCAGAATTTACACATTACCAAGCCATACAAGATGAGAAAGCTGCCCCTTCCATTTCCTGAATAATAGGAATTGTATTTAAAGTAGGAAACTTTTAGTTTCTATGTTGTATAATTAACTCTGGTGGTAGGAAAAGGATACAATGTTCCTAACTCTTAGGACCCTGTGCTCTTGCCACTAGTCTGTGCCATTTGAAAAACAATAACAATAATGATAAATAAATTATCATTTATTCCTCACAACAACTATGTGAGGTAGATGCTACAAATACTATTATCCCCGTTTTCACAGTGGAGAAGCTAAGGCCCAGAGAGGTTAATCGACCTGCCCATAGTGACACAGCTTCAGAGGTAGAATTTGAATTCCATTTTCCACTGACTTATAGTCCAACATTCTGTCCTGTATTTCTCAGTGCCTTATACAATCAGGTAATATAACTACACAGAACTCCAATCCAAACTTGGAAATACTTAAGAGTCAATCAGGCTTAAATGCCAGTTTTTTTTGTCATTATAATACTTTACTACATAAAGTGCTCTGACACTGCACTCGTTGTCACTTGCTGCTGCTCCCAAGAAACCACAATCAGGATTACACAAGCCCTAGACTGTGATATTCCAAAAGACCAAAGAGATGGGTGCACAACCAAGAATAACTGATGTGTGAACCTGAGTATAATGGTGGGAAGGTGGGGGACGTTTCATGGTCTAGTAAGTTTAAGGCTATATGATGATATAGTGCTAACATTTAAAAGGAAGGGAAGGAGCAAGTGTCCCTTCACACCCTTAAATGTCTTCAAAGGGTAATGAGGGAATTAAGTAAGAAAAATGGAAAAAAACAAGGTTTGGGGTTTTTTTTCATTTCTCTTGGTTTTTAATGGGGAAGGGGAGGTGCAGATGATACCCAGAAAACAGCACCACTGAAACATTTTTTTAATTCCCAGAAGAGAGTAGAACAAAGTTAGGAAGGACACACAAATACGGAGAACAGTTTGGAAAGTATTATGTAGAACAAATTTTTTTAAGGCAAACAGCATGAAATGGAAATTCACAGTATTATATAGAATCTTATTCTTCTAGATATATGGAAATGCTCCCTTTGTGATGTTTAAATTCAGAATAAAAAAGTTTTTAAAATAAAATGAATGTAGTAATTTAAATTAAGTAGCTCGTTAGATATTCTTCCAGTACTATATAGTTTTAGGGACTTACAGACCTAGACCTAGAAAAAGTTTATCTGGCATATTCAGTGGTTTGACTTCATGGTGAGGACTGGAGAAATTAATTCTAACAGGCTAGAAATACCACCTGATTAGGAAATAAAAGGAAGTAATCAGATATATCTAAACTGACAGTTTTTAATTACCTTAACTTGGTTAACCTTAACTTAAATAGGTTACAAAGATGTGTAATGACATGTATCCTACCTTCAACAGACTTATACTCTAATTGGGAAAATAAGGATAGAGCCAAGTTAAAAGCGAGACCTATGATTTCATGTATAAAGGGAACTCTCAAATTAGGAAACTCCCTGTACCAGCTAGTGCAGGTAGGAACCTTTTCTTCACTTTATTTTTTCTCTAAGAGAGTTGCCTATAGCACCAAGAGATCAAATGATTTTCTCAGGGCAATAAAGTTGATATGTGTCAGAGATAACCATTAGAATTCATTTCTGCCAGGGCCTGAAGTGAGCTCTCTGTCCACTATACCACTGCGATACACAGCAAAAACAATTAATAATACAAGGTAGCTTATGCAGAGTGCCAAGTAAATGGTACAGAAAATTCATGCTTTAGAAGTTCAGAAGAGGGGAGGCAGAGTGAAGATGGTGGAGTGAAAACACAGACTTTCTAGAGCACTTTCACCAAGCCCAGCCAAATATCTGTAAAAAATGGTTCTAAACACATTCTGGTGCTGCACAACCCACAGAATGATGGAGTGGAGCAAATCTCCAGCCCAAGATGACCTGGAAGGTCACCAGGAAGTATATATTGCACCATGCTGGGAGCAGAGCACAGTCCAGTGTGGGCCACGAGTGCACAAAGGGGATCTCAGCAGGCCTTGGGAAGACTGAATCTCTTACACCTATGGTGGTTTCTAGACTTCATGGAAGGTTTGTGGGAAAAGCCTGTGGGACCAGTGCAGGAGAGTGGAGTAGTCTGGCCTCAGCCCTAGGGCAGCTGATGAGGGAGGGGACTGAGGAACCCGAGGCAGCCGCAGGGACAGCAGCAACCACTGTTTCTGGAGCTCTCAGCCCACAGATTGGGGGGGAATTGAGCAGCTGACAGTACACCCCCCCACCCCCACTGGAAGCAGAGAACTACCTTGACAGAGAGCTCAAAAGTCAAGTAATGGTTGGGGAAATGAGCAAAAACCAGAAAAAGAATCATACTATAAAATCTTACTTAAATGACAAGGAAGACCAAAGCAGGCAAACAGAAGAAAACAAAGTCAAAGCACCTCCAAGAAAAATTAAGAGAAGTAGAGCAAAAATTGGGAAGAGAAATGAGAGTGATGCAAGAAAATCATGAAAAATGAGTCAATTGCTTGCTAAAGGAGACCCAAAAAAATGCTGGAGAAAGTAACACTTTAAAAAATAGACTAACTCAAATGGCAAAAGAGATCCAAAAAGTCAATGAGGACAAAAATGACCTAAAAAGCAGAATTGGTCAGATGAGAAAGGAGATCCAAAAGCTCACTAAAGAAAATAATTCCTTAAAGATTAGAATGGACTAGATGGAAGCTAATAACTTTACCAAAAAAATCAAGAAATTATAAACAAAACCAAAGGAATGAAAAAATAGCAGATAATGTGGAAATATCTCACTGGAAAAACAACTGACCTGGAAAATAGATCCAGGAGAGACCATTTAAAAATTATGGGACTACCTGAAAGCCATAATCAAAAAAAGAGCCTGGACATCATTTTTCATGAATTATCAAGGAAAACTGCCCTGATATTCTAGAACCAGAGGGCAAAACAAATATTGAAAGAATACACCAATCACCTCTTGAAAGCGATCCTAAAATAAAAACTCCTAGGAATATTGTAGCCAAATTCCGGATCTCCCAGGTCAAGGAGAAAATATTGCAAGCAGCCAGAAAGAAACAATTCAAGTATTGTGGAAATAAATCAGAATAACACAAGATCTAGCAGCTTCTACATTAAGGGATCCCAGGACTTGGAATATCATATTTCAGAAGTCAAAGGAGATAGGATTAAAACCAAGAATCACCTACCCAGCAAAATTGAGTATAATACTTCAGGGGAAAAAATGGCTATTCAATAAAGTAAAGGACTTTAAAGTATTCTTGATGAAAAGACCAGAGCTGAATAGAAAATCTGACTTCCCAACACAAGAATCAAGAGAAGCATGAAAAGGTAAACAGAAAAGAAAAGTCATAAGGAATTTACCGAAGTTGAATTGTTTACATTCCTACATGGAAAGATAATATTTGTAACTCTTAAGACTTTTCTCAGTATTTGGGTAGTTGGAGGTATTATGCATACCTATATTAGAGGCACAGAGTGAGTTGAATAGGAAGGGATGATAATTAAAAAAATAAAATTAAGGGGTGAGAGGAATATATTGGGAGGAGAAAGGGAGAAATGGAATGGGGCAAATTTTCTCGTAAGAGGCAAGAGAAAACTTTTTCAGTGGAGGAGAAAAGGGAGGAGGTGAGCTTAATTTCATCCCATTTGGCTTAAGGAGGGAATAGCATGCACACTCAATTTGGTATGAAAATCTGTATTACACTACAGGAAAGTAGGGAAGAAGGGGATAAGTGGAGTGGGGGAATGATAGAAGGGAGGGCAAATGAGAGGTGAGGATAATTAGAAGTAAACACTTTTGGGGAGGGCCAAGGTCAAAAGAGAGAATAGAATCAGTGGGGTCAGGATAGGATGGAGGAAAATACAGTTAGTCTTTCACAACATGACTGTTATGGAAATCTTTTGCATAACTACACATGTATAACCTATATTGAATTGCTTGCCTTCTCAGTGAGGATAGATTGGGAGGGAAGTTGAAACTCAGAGTTTTAAAAATAAATGTTAAAAATTGTTTTACATGCAACTGGGAAATAAGAAATACAGGTAATGGGGTATAAAAATCTATCTTGTCCTCCAAGAAAATAGAGGGGATGGGGATAAGGGAAGGGAGGAGTGTGATAGAAGGGAGGGTAGATTGGAAGAAGGGGTAATTAGAATGCACACTGTCTTAGGGTGGAGGAGGGGAGAGATGGGGAGAAAATTTGGAACTCAAAATCTTGTGAAATTGAATGTTGAATACTAAAAGTAAATAAATTTTAAAAAAAGAAATTCAGAAGAGGTTAATATTACTGTGGGATAGAGTACTAAGAGAGGCCTTCATGAAAGAGGTCTTAATCCAGACCCTAAAATTAAATGGGATTTAGAAAGGATGATGGAAGGCATTCCAAGCAATGGAAACATGAGAAGAAGCATGTGTTTTTAACATCTGGGAGAGGGAAGTGGCACAGATAATTCTCCCGAACTCTTCTTTGGTATTCATTAAGACCCTCAATAATCTGGTATTCTATTATTGACACATACACATGTTTTCAGCCAGTCAATAATACTGTATCTAACTTCCCTGTCATTTCATCATTGTTAGTTACGGCTCTTTCACTAACTATGGAGTCCTGAGTGAGCCACATAATTTTTTAGGGACTCAATTTCTTCATTTGTAACTGATTTCTGAATTCCTATTTAGCTCTGAAATCCTGTGACTGTGACTTGCACAGTCCTCTAGCTCATTTTTCTGACTACAGAGAGAGTTTTTCAAACTAGCTGCAACTGCTAACAGTGAAACAGGAGCAATATTTATTGGTCAGAAAGTACTAGCAAGGAGATGGAGAGAAAGTGGAACTTTAGTAGAAAAACTGTCTTCTCCATTACACTGTGAGCTCCTTGAGAACAGAGACTGTTTTGTTTTTCTTTCTGTGTATACCCAACGTAACACAGTGCTTCACACATAGTAATAGTGTAATAAATGCTTGTGGCCTGCCTTCTTTTAAAAACATATTAACTGGCTGAATTTCTCTATTTTTATTTCAATATAATAATTTTAATTTTCTATTTTTTATTTTCAATTTAACTAGTGAGATTCCTCATGAGATGACTAACCATTTCGTGACTGAAATTAGCCATTTCATAAATGGACTTGAGCACAGGAAAAATAAGGACTTAGTTGCTAGAATTGGGGAACAGGGTGGAAATGGGATTATAAGACAAGGGCCTGGTTGCTATATGAGGTTCAGGTTCTGAGCAGAGCCTGGATTGAGGCTGACTAGATCCTGATCTCCTGAATGACTGGTTTCTAACTCCCTACGTTTCCTATGAAGCTCCAATTTTGTTTTGATGCCCCCTACCATGTCTGGATTGTTTGTGTATGTGGTTATCGTGGGAGGGGACTGACAAGAGAAGTTTTGATTTGTTTTGTTTTTTATTTCTTTTTACCCCTCAGGAACTTGTCAAGATTCTCCATAAAGCTCTTGAAGCAGCCCAGCTGGAGAAGCGGGCATGTAGCACATACCTCACAGCCACTGAAGATAAAGACCGTCTAGAGCTAGTTCGGCACAAGGTGAGACAAATTGCTGAGCTCAGAAAGCATGTGGAGAGCCTCCAGCAAGACAAGAAGGCCCTTGAGGATACCCTGGGCCTGAGGGAGGAGCACATTAAGGAACTACAGCAGCATGTGCAGCTGTTAATGGACAAGAACCATGCTAAGCAGCAGGTTATCTTTAAGCTTACGGAGAAAGTGACCAAGGATTTCATGGACCCACCGAAGGCAGCAGATGGCCTTGACTCTAGGACCTTTCTGAATCCTCATGAAAAAGTTGAGCATTTGAAGGTATGTAAAACTGTCTTACAACCCAAATACAACAGTCCCCAACATTTACTGTCATATTCCATTTACTCCATTAGTATTTTTACTGGCCACAGACACAATATGACTCCTGGATATTCTTGGGTTATAAATTAAATACAGTTAAAGTCTTAGTAAAGCCTCAACTATTCACCTCTCTTGGAGAGTGAGTTATTTTCAATAGCTGAGTTTTTCAAGTAGTCAAGGACTTTTTCTTTGAGTGGTAAAATTTTTATTAGCTTTTTAAAAAATATTTCTAAAATATACCACATATTTCCTGCCTTCTTAGACCATACTTGGAACTTATAAAAAAGAATACACTGTACAGAATTTTTTTTCTTAATAACATAGTGACTATTATGAATCTCGGTTATTATACAATGTGATAAAGATGACTTGAGTGGTTACCTCAAAGGTCCTAGGGCAGTTTTAAATCCTGTATGATGAATGTTTTACCAGTCCACCAAACTCTATTAATTGGCAACGTTCATGTCACTTTGATGTACTTTGGGGCTCACTGTTTACCCTTGGATGGACAGTTTGAGAGAAATTTAATATGAAGGGAAATTTGTTAATCATAGAAATGGATCCCAGCAGACGAAATAATAAAGGTGGACAGAGTAGCATAGGAGGGGAAAGGCAGAGATGGATCGGGATGAGAATGCAGGAGGTGATAGCAGGCAAAAGGAGTTTTTACCTAAGAAGATGGTGACAGAATCACATGGAAAAGGGTAGCAGAGTATCATTTGACCAGAGGTCCCACTCTTAAAGGTCCAGGGATGCTAGAGAGCAGCATCATTCTTTCAAACATCAAGCAAGGAGGAAAATTAAATTATATCTCTGAATTGGTAAGTAGTGGGTGATTGATTATATAGGGACCTGACTAAACCCAGCATCAGTTCCTCAATCACTACAACAACACCCTCCCATTGTATGAACAAGAGTTGAGAGAGAACCTTATACCTCATGAATTCAGTGATGAAGAGTCCAGAGAGTAGGTGCTAAGGTAAGAGACTTGGTATGAGAGAATGGATATAGGCTTGGATGCTTGCTGGTAATGGAGGGTGTTGTTGCAGTGACTGAGGTCAAGAATAGGTATAGCCTCCACCCATGGTAATATATTTCCTAAGGAAGAGGCCTTCATGCTAATTCCTGAGCACCCACTCACTGAGCAAGCAATGACGGAAGAGCAGTAGCACTAGGAGAAGAACAGTGAAGCGTGGTGGAAGATGACTGACCTTGGAGTTCCAATTCTAGCTCTGGAACATGTTTAAGAACCATCTAGGGCAGGGAGATCTGTTCACAACACACTCTAAGCGTAATCTGCATCCTTAACATGTTTTCTATCACTCTCTCAAGTTAGGCAGTTAACCAAACCATAGATCAAGCCCCGATTTGTAGCATTGGCTTATTTCCTAGTTGTAAATATTTACACTGGAAATTAACAGTGGGCCCTCACAAGCTGATCCAAGCTAGTTCTGGCACACCCCTTCCCAGATGACTTTGCTCAAGTCATATCACCTTTCTAGCCCTCATTTTCAAGAGTCAAGACTGGGTTCAAAACCCACCTCTGACATGGTGTGACCTTGGACAAGTCACGCTACTTCCTTGGGTCTTAGGGAATAAGGAAATCTATAAAATAAGAAAGTTGGACTGGATGAACTCAGAGCTTTAATCCTGATAGCTCTACTTTATCTTCTCAAAGACCACTTACTGGGCTTCTTTTGTGGAGGGATTCTTGGTCAAGTGTGGGATTGGATTATTATCCCTTCCCACTCTGAGATTCTGCTAGCTGTGGTTCCTGATTCCCTGTGGCCATGTTCAGTTACCATTGTACATGATTATCAGCATGCATGATCCCCAGTGCTGATCTCTTCCCTCTTGTTTTTCTTCTTTCTTATCTTTTCTGTTTCCTGTCACTTTTTCTATGCTTCTCAGCTCTCATGTAAGAAGCCTGGCTTTTTCTAGACATCAGCAGCCAATCAGAATACTCCTTTTCTTCTGCTCAGAAAACCAACCAATCACAAGAGCATCAGGTATAATAAGGATCTTCAAGTCTCTGTTAAGGGTTCTCTAGAATTGCCTCTTAGCTTCTTGATGTTTTTTTTTTTCTTTTTGGCGGAGGGTTGTTGTGGGAAGGAGGGGAGGCTATTATAGATGGCTGAGGATTCCAAGGATGCTGATTCCTGATTATTCAAATTTTTACTGTATGAACAGGCAACCCATTACTCTGAATAAAACAATGCCTGCAAACAAGACCCCACAGCTGCTATTGGGCAAATTCAAGTGAGAAAATATGAAGCTTTGAAAGACTCAGGAATCTTAGAAAGGGGGAAAAGAAAGATGTGGTGGAAGCAACATGAAGATGGGGTGGAGGAGGGAAAGACATGAATCTGATCCCAGGAGAAGATTTCGACAAAGGGCTAGCCCAAACACAGAGTAGACCTTTAGTTTAAAAGTTTCATCTAACAGCAAGTTAGGGTTTAAAGTTAGGATTAGAAATTTTTCCACTTTTCAGACTTATTGTATCAAATAGCCATGAGAGGTCCCAGATGCCAGAATTTACTTAAGTGTGCACCTCTGTGCTCTGTGATTAAGGTCACCTCTTTAAGCAAAGTCTTCTCTTCCTTTGGCTGTTGGAGTTGACATTTTAAAAGTAGTCGGCTCTAGCTCTGCCTCAGGGATCTGTGGAAAATAATTGAAGGAAATGGGCTTTGTGTAGAATCTAAAACATTTTCCCCCCATGCATTCATCCACTAAACAAATATTTGTTAATCACTTAATATGTGCAGCATTTTGTGCATAGTATTCAGCTCTACAGTATGCACAGATAAGATTCTTCTCATTCTCTCTGCCCTCTGGGGCCTTTGGGGAGCTTTGTCCGCTTCCTAAGGTCTCTGTCTTGCCTTGAGATTCCCACAGCAGTGAAGAGTACAAACGGTAGGTGGGAAGAGCCAAAGTGCAAGTCTCTCACAAGCCCCACCCTCGCCCCATCCCGTCACCTCATGTTGTCACTTCCCCACAATTGTGTTTCTACTCCTCGAGGTTGTGTGATCTGTTAGAAAAAAAATTACTGTTTATGCTGGATATAACAAAGGCAGCTATGCAAACTATTTCTGGATCATGAGTCACTAACCCCATGACACTTCAGGTCATAGTAGTGGTAATGATTTATTATTGTGTCTTGAATTATCATTCAATGATGTAGCGTCAAAGTTCCCACACAAATATTGATCAAGCTTAAGGCTTAGTCTATAAAAATCTGACATAAAGCAATGTACTTCTATAATAAATATAGTCTGTTCTGGTTTGGGGCTTCAAGCAAATCTGATAGTATTGGGACCAAGTTTGAGCAGATATCAACATTTGGAGAGCTCTGGTTTTTTAGCCATCTCAGATTCATAAACTCTTTGAAAGTATTCTCATCAGATAATTTGAAGTGAAACCTTTTTCCATTAGAGAAACTTGTAGTGGAACCTTTCCAACCACATAGGTGTTCAGTACATTACTGAAAGTGACTTAAAATAGATTTTGGGTTCAAAATAATAGAAATAAAACCTAAAATATATTATAGTGTAAAAAAACAAAATTCCCCAAACCTTTAAACACCTGAAAGTTAAAATCCCATCTCTATTTCATCAGATCCTGTTACCTGTTCTCTTACATTCTTTTCTGAGCAGGTATGTAAGAGCAGAGGCCAGTACCTGTAGTATTCTATTCCAGTAAGCTGTGATTTTATTTTGAGTAGGCTAAATTTTCCCTTTCAGAAGCAAAATATGAGAGCAACTGTTCCCGCTACTTTCAAAAATCTTCTGGCATGGTTCTTCTCTTATGTTTGGAGACTTTCTCTTCAACAGTGGCTGATAACCAAATGCCCCTACTTCTGAGATACTCTGTAAGGCAGAGACATCCTTACCGGAAGGTAAAGACTACTTGTGATCTGATTTCAGGCATGCTGAGAAAACCTTCCAAAAAAAAATTTGCCACCTACTGATTGATGCCTGAAATTTCCTTGCTAGAACTTCATTTTTTTTTTTGCATTAAGCCTGTTGAATGCAGTTACTTCTGGGAGGCCATGACATTTGTCGTCACTTTTAAGTTTGGGTTTTATAAACCTAGCTTTATAAAAGCTCTTCTTTTCTTAGGCACCATACCTACATTTAAGACAGGTAGCAGCCTCTAGGTAAATAATAGAAAGGACATTTAAGGGAATTACCCAGAGACTTGCCTTTAGCCTTGAGCAATTGAGATTGCATGCTTAGACAAAAAGCTGGCAGAGAGCTCTAATGTTGAATGGTAGTCAGGCTCCAAAAGAATCTCAACAGCCTAGAATGTTGGATCAAACCTAATAACAGGGATGAATGTAAAGTCCTGCATTTGGGTTTAAAAAATCATTGCCTGATGATTTTTGCCTATAGACTGGCAAAGGAGTGACTCAATGATCCGGGATTTTTAGTGGATTGCAAACTCAGTCTGAATCAGCAGTAAAAACTGACATGAGGTAATAGAATCTTTGGCTGCATTAACAGAATGGTATTCTGTTGGGGGGAGTGCTGTATACTTCCTGTACTCTGTCCTGGTCAGGCCATATCTGGACTGTTGCATTCGGTTTGGGGAGATACGTTCAGGTAATGATGTGGACAAGCGAGGGAGGGTATTTAGAGATTGATGACCGGAATGGTGAAGGAGGTGAAGACATTAATAAGTCAGCCAACAAGTTTTTATAATAAACACCTACTTTGTGGCAGGCATTGTGCACCAGGAATGTAAGTACAAAGAATGAAACAATCCCTGCTCACCAAGAGGTTACATTTTAATAGGAAGGGAAGCACATAGAAGATAAACACAAAGTGAATAAATACAAAGATGTACAAAGCAGTTAAATAGAGGATCAAGAAAGATTTCATGTAGAAGGATGGTGCTTGAGCTTTGAGAAAAGACATAAGGGGTGTGGTGTGTGTGTGTGTATAGGAAGCCTTCAAGCATTTGAACAGCATGTAGAAGAGAGATCTGAATTTATTTGTGTAGCTTTTGGTTTGATGTTTGGTAAAACTTCCCACTCAAAAGAGGGGTGGACCCACTCAAGAGAGAATGAATTCCCTGACACTGCAGTTCTTTTGTTGTAATTTTAATTTTTTTTTTATTTTTGACAAACATCAAGTAAAATGAGCCTTTCCAGAGTCAAAGTAGAACAGAAAAAGAGGGTTGGGGTTTTTTTTGCAACCCTATCATTAGCTCCCCTCTCTTTCTCCCACCCAATTGGAAAAACAAAAGTTTTGTAACAAATAGGCAGAGTTAAGCAAAACAAATGACCACATGGTTATGTCCAAAACAAAAAAGTATGTCTCATCCTGCACTTGGAGTCTGTCATCTCTCTATCAAGAGGTAGGTATCGTGGTTGCTTGTTGCATTGATCAGAATTTATTCTCTCAGAGTTGTTTGTCTTTTGCTGTTATTGTACTTCTTGTTCTCCTGGTTCTGTTCACTTCATTCTGCATTAATTCATAAGTCTTTCCAGGTTTCCCTGAACCCATCCCTTTCCTATTCTTACATCACAGCACTACCTCATTGTTTTCAACTTATGAACCATAATTTGTTCAGCCATTACCCTATTGACGGGCACTCCCTTCGTTTCTAGTTCTTTTCTACAGCAAACACAACTGCTATTAATGGATTTTGTACATATGAATCATTTCCTTCTCCCTTTGATCTCTTTGCAGTACTGATGTCTCTGGGTCAAAGGATATGCACAATTTATTAAGTTTGTTACAGTCTTACACATCTGTTAGCAGAGGTTAAGTGATCACTGTCAGAGATGTGGAAGAGATTCAGTTTTGTGATCTTTTCATTTCAACTGACTAGACTTTCCTCAGATGTGGGAAACTGAGGTGAAGCAGAAATAATAGCTTACAATCTGGTAAATGGGCAAGTTTTTTCTATTAAAACATAGCCAGAGGGAATCATTACTTAAAAGTATCTACCAAAACTGAATACAGTAGTCCAGAAATGCTCTGACCAGGGCAGAGTATAGGAAGACTATCACCTCCTTTCTTTTGGACAACATTCTGTTAATGCAGCTGAAGCTCATATTAGCTCTTGGGATTGCCCATTTTACTTCAGATTCACCCTGAGTTTGCAGTCCACTAAAATATTGTCAGTCAGTCAGCTACATTTGTTAAGTGCCTACCATGTGCCAGGTACCATGTTAAGTTCTGGGAACATAAAAAAAAAGAACCTTCGTCTAATGGGAGAAGTACTAGAAAGAACCTTGTATTTAGGCCAGAGAACCTGAATTCAAATCCTGGTTTTGTCACTGGTTATGATGTGATTTCGGGAAATAATTTAATCTCTCTAGGCCTCAGTGCTTTTTCTGCAGAATTAAGGGATTGAATTAAATGCTCTCTATAATCCCTTCTAATCTGTAGTTTTCCACACTTTAAAGCAATATTTTTAAGGGGAAAAAAACTTCAACTTGTAACAAGAGACAGGAAAAGGTCCAGAAACTGGGATGGTGAAAATATTTTGGGCTGGGCATTAAAAGTAGTGTTAGTGAACTTAGCTACTACTGAACTAAAGAATGAGGAGTTTATTAAAAAGGTGGCAATTCTTTAAAAAGTTAGGATATGGTATCAGAGTTTGACTATCTTTATGGTTGTGAAATATTTACAGCTTCATTAAATAGCCAAAACACCTTCCCTTCCAGGATGACATAGAAGCCTATAAGATCCAGAACCGATTCCTGAACTCTGAAATCTATCAGGTTACAAAGATCTGGAGAAATGCTGCTGAGAAGGAGAAAGTCCTTTTGATGAAGGTAACAGTAACATAGTCCTACAGGCCCCTCTCAATTATCCTGTCACCTCTGAGAGCCTCTCCCTGTTCTTCAGCTGTTGCTGCAGTTGATCCTTCTCCCTCAGTAATATCCTCTCCTTCCCCTTGCTTTCCAGACCACCTTGCAGAGTTTGCTTGCATTCTTTGTTTCCAAAAAGTATTCACTGCAAAATTCTAACGTTAAAGGGCATCATATAGAGGATGAACCAAGAAAGGAGACTGAGAAGAAGCAGTCAGACTGATAGGAGGAGAACCAGGCAAGAACCAGAGAACAGAAACTTAGAAAGGAGAAATTGTCTAGGAAAAGACCTTTTGTTCAGCAGTGTCCAAGGCCAGAGAGATCTTGATGTGGGAATCTTTTTGCTGAATGCATGTATCAAGGGCTTTATTTTGTCATTTCTATTGTTGTTTTGCTTTGTAGAGGAATGGTAAGGACAGATTGAGTTTTTTTATAACTTAAAGAAAACCAAGAGGTTAGATACCATAAGTTTTTAGTTCTATAGTCAGTTTTTATATTCAGTTCCATTCAGCAGTGTGGCAGTAGATTTGATCAAGACCCAAATTAGGGATAAATCAGAGCTAGAATATTGCAAGAGATGAGTGACTGTGGGGCAGAGGACTGAAGAGAAAAGTGTAGAGATGAATTATTAATTACAGAGTCAAGATTGGCAGATAAGAAAAGCAAAGTCAGAGCAGTGGCAGGGGTGAGAACGTCCTGAGGGACTGAGGGACAAGATGTTGTAGTGAGGGGAAAGTAGATTTGGGAGGATTGAAGTGTAGAAAGAGATTTAATAACAGGAGTTTAAGGTCAAATGGAGGAATGTCAGAGCTTTGTTTTATCATGTTTTTTATTAAGGAACTGGAACACTTATGGGTAATGGTGAAATCTAGGCTGTGACTATCCCCATGTGGCCTTGAGATGGCGTGGAGAAGGGTCATGGGATTTAAGGAAATTGAGGAACCAAGAGATGAGGATGCTTGGAGAGGCATCAGCAAGAATGTCAGTCCTCTAGTCGAGGGCAGGCATTGAGGCAGAGAGAAAAGAGTTAGCCAGGGGCTAAACTCCTTAAGAAAAGAGGGAGAATCACGTGGGTGCCAATAGACAACAGCTGCCACGGTCTATATAAAATGAGAAAGAAGTTGGAATGGATTTTTACTGATATCTTTTGTTTCTACATCACCTAGCTGTACATTGTAATAACATTTTAAATTAAAATTTTAATTGTCTCAACCCTGTCTTCTCAACACAGCTTCATTGACAATAGACAAAGGCAGAAAGGCCGAGTCCAGAAACTCAGCTGCACAGGATTCCCTATGGCCTCCAGAATCAAATACAAAATCTACTGACTGGCTTTTCAAGTCCTTCCTCATCTGAGCCCTGCTGCCTTCACAGTTTTCCTCCACCTTCCTGTCCCTCTGTATACTGCATTCCAGTGACTCCGGCCTCCTTGCTGCTCCACTCACATGGTACTCCCTCTAACTGCAGCCATTTTCCCCAGCTTTCCCCCCATACTCGCAGTTCTGTTCCTCCTCATCTCTCCCTCTTGGCTTCCCTGGCTTCCTTCAAGACTCAGCTCAGATGCCGCCTTCTGCTCCAAGCCTTTCCCATGCTGACTGGATGGTCCTCTCTGTGAATGTCTCCAACTTATACTGTGAACACACTTCGTTCAAAAAGAGCTATGTAGCTCTTTTGTATGTTGTTTCCCCCATTAGATGGATTGTGAGGTCCTTCAAGTCAGGAACTGCTTTTTCTTTCTTTTTATAAGCTCTTAACAATGCTTGTTGATTTCACTTGAGTGAAGATAATCAAGATGTAACAATATTTAGATATTAGTATTATGGCGAGGTACGTTGTCAAAAAAATCAGTGATTTTAAGGAAATTGATTTTTTTGTGAATTAGAAATTCAGAGTTCATTAGCCTCTATCTAACAAATCCAAAGAAAGCTGTAAGTATAGTTGATGAGAGATTGTCAGCTGACTAGTTTAGAATGCTGGTGAGGAACCTGCAGCCATAAGGCCACAAATTTGGGTTCAGGTGAAAGGCTGCACTTAAGGACCTAGAAGGTCACATGTGTTCCCCCCCTTCCCCCGTTTTAGAGAATTGATAACATGTAGGCTACTAAAAGAGCACATTTTAACATAGTACTGGAGTGATGAGTTAAGAAGAAAACTGCTTGAGGTTTGCCATTGCCTATTTTTGGTCTGAACTCCAAGTCTGACACCCCTGACCTTCCTGTTGCACAATCTTCTTTGTCACCTTCTCCTCCAGTGTGCGTATCTCCAGGCAAAGAATTGTCAGATTGAAAGCAAATACCTCACTGTGTTGCGGAAACTACAAGACACATTGCCCAGTGAGGACAGTGAATGTGGGGAGATGTTAAAGAAACTGGTTCAGGAAGCTCTACAGTGGGATATAAAGGAGGGAGCAGCGGACTCCATGAAATTGAATCCTATCAGGTGAGGGGGTTTGTCTGTGGGGAGTATACTCTGCTCCTACCTGTCTTTATATCTTGGGAATCCCTTTGGTTCTTTACTGACCAGTTCTGCCAGCAAATCAGACAAATCCTACCCCATGACCCAAGAGGGGCTTTGACAAAGGCAGACTCTTCTGTGGTAGAATCTAGGAAATTTTACATGAAGAGTTCCTCAGCCTCTGCCTAACAAATAAACCTGGAAGAAAATATCGGTACAGGAGCCAGAGGAGTTAGTGTTAGTGATGGGCTGAGGATAGAACTTGACTATTAGCCACTGTCCTTCTATATCTCAAAGGTGTCAAGTAGATAGATATTAGAACTCTACTAATATACCCAGAAGTATTATCAGTAGCACCTGATCCAGTATTAAAAAGAAATTCAAGAATTTCATAGCAATCTACTTTTTATTTCCTAAAGATAAGCAGAAATTTATTGGACATGGCTAGTAGATATACGCATTGTAGGGCACATGTCAAATGTAAAAGATAGGCCTGGCCTCTTGTTTGAATTTTAGCCAAGGTCAGGATCCTGATCTTTTCCATAAGCCCTGGGCTGGTAATACTGCCCATAAGGAAGCAGTGAAGTACAGTGGAGTGACCCCCAGCTCTGGACGCCAATCTCCCCCTGACACTGCCTATGGGACATGGGCAAATCACCTTCCCTCTATGAGCTTAAGCGTTCTCATTGTAAAATGAGAAGGTGGGATTTCAGGGTCTCTGAGGGCTCTTCTAGCTTTGGATCTGTGATCTAACAAGCAGAAAAAGAGCTACCTAGCCAGAGGTGGGGAACCTGCAGCCTCGAGGACACATGTGGCCCTCTAGGTCTTCAGGTGTAGCCTTAGACTGAATCCACACTTCACACCCACCCCTGCTATAGCCTGTGATAATAATACTATATACTGAGGTAGGACTGCATGTAAACCTGGAGGACCAAAGACCTAAAAGGACCTTTAGAACATGGAACACTGAATCTTAAGAGATCGAAGGGACTCTGGGATGTCAAATTGGAGAAATCCTTTGAGATCATCTCATCTAACCCCCTCATTCAATGGAGCGAGAAGCTAAGGCCGTGATAAGAATTCCACTGTTCCCGGCGTAACCTTCAGTGATTAGGATGATAATGAGTTGTTATTGTTATTATAGTTACCGTTTCTTCTGTTAGCCCTAAAGACAAGCTTGGATGTGGAGGTAGGACTAGTTGCCAGGAGCCATGAAAGTCACTGAGTTAAAGGTCTGTGTTCTTAGTCTGTTGAAGTATCTGTGAATACAGTCCTACCTCGGTAACAATACACTGCCAACTCTGTGTCATCTCAACAGCGAATATGATGACTACGGATTCATGACTGTCCCTGATTATGAAGTTGAGGACTTAAAACTTCTGGCAAAAATCCAGGCTCTAGAGATAAGATCTAATAATCTCCTGAACCACGAGGCAGTAGAGAAACCTCTCCGTGAGAAATGGAATAGCATTGGGGAACTCACGCCTTCTGCAGACCTGAAGCATCTGATTCGGAGTGGCATCCCGCCTGAGCACCGCCAGCGGGTCTGGAAGTGGATGATAAGCCTCCGAGTCAGGCCCACCCAAGCACATAACCATTATGACCTACTGCTCAAAAAGTGTGAAACCATGGAGCACCCGGCCTTTCGGCAGATTGAGCTGGACTTAAATCGCACCTTAACTAACAACAAGCACTTTACAAGCCCCACTTCTAAATTTATCTCCAAACTCCGGAGAATACTACTTGCTTTCTCCTGGCAGAATCCTAGCATTGGCTATTGTCAAGGACTGAACAGGTGAGTTATTTGCCCACAAACACAGGTAAGCCCCAAAACATATGGCTGTGTTGAATTGTACTACTTGGTGCCTTAATTCCTAAGAATGTGAAAAATTAATAATTGCCTTTAATAAGAACTCTGAATTCTCTAGTTGATAGTGAGTTGAGGGCCTTCACAATCTCTAGCCATTCTCAGCATCTTTCTTATGACTCAAGATTGCTACTGATTGTCTCAAGGAAGTCGGCAAAATTTTTCTCCAAATAGAATTAGCTTAAAATGATTAGCTTTAAAATTTGACATACCGTTCAGGAGTTTTCAGAAGAAGGATGCCATACATCAAAATAAAAGAATATCACAGTTCTCAAAGTTTATCACTATATTGGATTGAGTAATGATTTCTTTCATGGTGGATACTTCAAGGAAGCAAAATGCAGAGATGGGTGATCTTCGTTGTGCAACCTTAGGTGGTCATGAGGCAGCATTGCACATTCGGCAGTCTAGGACTGGGAGTCAGGAAGACCTAGCTTGGAATACCACTTAATACCTCCACCACTTCATAGCTATATTAATAAGCAAATCATTTCGCTGTCAACTTCTGTTTCCTAATCTTTGAAATCATATGGCTAATATCTATAGAATCTATTTCATAGGGTGGTTGTGAGACTCAATATAGAAAGTACTTTGTGTAATATGTCTCCTTTGGATTAAGCTTGATCTCTTTGGGTTTTTTTCATGTCATTAATCTTATTGCTGAAATTTTTTAGCTTAGTAAGTCTTCCTAAACACTTAGGTAACTGTTTATAGGACTTCATACTTCATTAGGATAAAAATATCCTGACTAGTTTTTCCTTCTCTTTGATATTGTGTTGTCTAAGTGTATGATTCGATTTCTTAGACTTGAATGTGGAAGGAAATTTGGGAATCATAAAATCTGACCTCATTATACACCAGAGAAACAGTGACTTACCCGGTTCAATCAGCCAGTATTTACTGAAGACCAGCTACGTGTCCAGCACCATTCGGTGCTTTGAAGTGCTGCAGAAGAAGCATTTGATACAGTCTCTATCTCCAGGATGAAGCCATTAGAGAACAGTCTGAGAGAGTAGGTAATGCTGTTCATGCAGTCATCTTCCAAAATGTTCATAGATTTAGAGTTGAAGAGTACCCGAGAGGTCACCTGACCCAGCCCCTCATTTCACAGATGAGGAAGCGGTAGGCTCGAGACGGAAAGTGATTTGCACAGGGGAACTCCAGTAGATGAGAGCCTGTGTGGAGTTTATCATGTAGCGAGTTCTTTAATGGTCTTCTGGCAGGAGGACGGGGCAAGGTCGGGCACTGATGCTGATCCTGGTCGGCATCATCTGAGTAGTGTGGGAAAGAGAGGTCTCAGCTTGGAATCAGAAAGACCTGAATTCACATCCTGCCTCTGGCCCTAGAAAAGTCACTGAATCTCTCTCAGCCTCAGTTTCTTCATCTGTAAAAAGGGGGATAATACAGCTACCTCACAGAGCTCATTGTGAGGATCAAATGAGATAACATGTAAAGCACTATGGATGGTTATTATTTTAATTGTCGTATCACTGTTAGTGGAGAAGACTTTGTGGCAAAGGTAGGATTCAAGATAGACCTTTAAAAACTGCTTAGATTGGCACAAGATAGGAAAGGGCATTCCGTAAAAGTAAAACAGCATGAGTGAAGTTACAAAAAAGCAAGAAATAAACATGAAAAATATAGGGATATTTAGACATTAGCTTGACCTGCAGCAGAGGTTTTATGTTGAAGAGTAATGGGAAATAAAGTCAACTAGAAAAGGTAGGGCCAAGTGCTAGGAGCCTTGAATGCCAGGCTAAAACATGTAGCTCTGATCCAGTGGGTATTCACTGTATCCATTTAACAGCAAAGAAAACGCCCCTCTACAGAATGGGTTAGGGGGAAAAGGAAGACTCAAGGTAGTGAGCCCAATTAAAAGCTAGTCCAGACATAAGCTGATAAACAAAAGTCCTAGACAATACAGGGCATTGGCAGTGGATGTGGGGAATATAAAGCAGATTGGCAGGTGGCAGGGCTTGGTGACTGGAACTTGTAAATGAGATGGGCTGTGAGGGTCTCTCCCAAGCTTTTGAGCTTTGATGATAGTGGGAACAGAAATAAGGAAGTTGCAAAGAATTTCAGGCTGAGTATGATTCTGTTTTGTGAAAAATAAGAAAGGGACTGTTACTCTTTTGCCAGAAGTTGGACTTTGTTAATCCCAGTAAGAGTTCATTTTTATTGGCTTCCTTGAGCAAAAATTTGTTTATTACTGTTACTGACTTTGAAGTTCACTTCTTTTGGCTTCCTTACCCAGTAAGTTCAATTAGAAATTTAGTTGGCATGGCCCAAAAGGATTTAAGGAAATGACTCACATTTGTTATCTTACCATTTGCCATTAATAGTCTACCATATGGTACCACAAGTAATAAAGAAAGAGGATACATAAAGAAATAGTCATTCAGCAAGTATTTATTGTGTGCCTTCATAATTCGCACAAGTGTTCTCTCCTTCAAAAGCAAGGTAGAGGCAACAGTAGGGCAAGGCTTAATTTTCTGTAAAAAGCAGTAATAAAAATGGAGATCATGGGAAGTGACACTTAACTTTATATCCAGATTTTATGATTCTTTATTTTTCCAAATATAGTTCATTTTAATTTTCTTTACAGATATAGACAGTTCTTATTTAAGTATTCATAATTGTAGTTTAATAAAGTAGTATTTTTAATAGAAAAAACCATATTCAAATATGGGAACATGTTAATTATCTTAGAGACAAATAAGATAGAGCGCTGTTTGGGTGAACAGTAAGGTAACTGCACCACCTAGTGGCAGCTACCAGGATCATTGGCTTAGGATTTCAAAGCTGACTTCCTTGGGTTTTGGGGGATGGTGTGGTGTATGGTACACATCATCTTCATCATAATAGCTAACATTATAGAGCCTCTGCTTTGTGCCTGGCATTGTGCTAAGTGCTTTGTATATATTATCTCATTTGATATTCCCCAATTTACAGTTAAGGAAAGGGAGGCAAATAGAGCTTGAGTGACTTGTCCAAGGTCACACAGCTAGTGTCTGAAACCTGCTTTGAACTCAAGTCTTCTCCGCCCCAGGCCCACACGGCACCACCTCATGGCCTCGTTTCAGATGTCCTGTGTCCAAGGCTATTGCTTGGCCATCAACACCTTTGTTCTTTTTCAATTGTGGATCTGTTAACAATCAACCACTGATGGGTGGACTAGCTTCCATCATGCCTTCAATCTCCTAGAGCCCTACATACCTACTCACTTGACCAGGAGTCCTCTGCTGGGAAACTCCCTTTGTTATCAGCTCTGAGACAGCTGCTGAATAGTGACAGTGTGATCTTTTTTTTTCTCCTGCTTTGCCTGTAGCCCCATCTCTCTTGAAAAGCTACCTGTGTAAATCTCAAACTCCTAGCCAATTATATCTACCTAAAAGGCAATATTATGTAGTAGCAAGTGCATTGGAAGTTAGATTCAGTCCCAGTACTGCCACTATCTTTGTGGCTTCATTTTCATATCTGTAAAATGGAGAGGTTGGATTAGATGACCTTTAATATAAATATAAAGTCTAGGAAGTAGCATGGTACAGTGGAAAGCAAGCCGTTTTTGGAATCAGAGGACCTGAGTTCAAATTCAGTATGTCTACTTGATATCTTTGTGACCTTGGACCAACCATTTAATCTCCCTGAACTTTTGCTTCCTCTGTAAAATAAAGCACTTGGACTAGATGATGTCTAAGATTCCTTAATAGCCCCAGATCTACAATTCTATGATTCTACCCTTTAACCCCCAAGTTCTCTGAGTCTAAAAGGAAATAACAGGAGACCAACAAATCATTTCCTGAAATCTAGGTGCACTGTGTCCATGGCATCCTTCTGATTTGCTAACCATAGGATTATAGATCAAGAACTAAAGGAAGACCACTTCACCGCTGCCACCCCTACTTGAAATAATTTCAGGCATCTAATGAATGAACAAGCATCATGTGCTCTCTATCTCTTCACCACCGTTGGACTTCAGTTTGCGTTTTATGTTCTTCATGTCACCGTTTTGAATTGGGGAGCCATTCCCCTCTGCTAAACAAGACAGAAACAAACTAGGTTTTAAGCAGTTTGACTTTCTCCCTCTCATCTCTTAACATTGTAACTTCATCCAAGCAGCTGGTCTGCCCTTTCCACCTCTTAATTACTCCAAATGGAGTTCTATGTCCCCTTTTTTCTCTTCTCAGAAGTTTTTACAAGCCTTAGCTCACTTTGGCCCTTAATCTCCGTGACCCTGTTTCAACACATTTTTGCTTCTGTCTTATACTCATCCTGGGTTATGTACTGCCACTTCCATTATTTAGCATGTCTTTAAAAACATAAATTGTCACTAGAAGAATTAAGAATTGTCTCATTTTCCTCTAAAACTAAACATTCTAGTTAGATTTACACAAGCAGAAATTTCCAGGTATCTCTGGTTAATTTTCCAAACTTGCCATGTAATTCTGACCAAAAAACTTTTTGTTGTTTTTGACTTAAATTGCTTGGGATATGCTTGTTTGTGTATATGAATAGATAGATATGAACCTTTGTTTGACTCCAAAACAGTTATCACAAACCTATAGTGTACAAACACTGAGCACTAAGTAAAGTGCCCTTGTAATTTTCCAAGTAACCCCTGGTCAGAGACCTGCTTAGGAAAGTTAACCCTAACAATACTGCATAATCAGGGCATAACTGACATTTTTTTTCCTTTTTTTCCCAAGGGAAAGTCACCTCTTTTTCTTCAGATTGTACCCTGAGGACCATTGCTTTTATTTTTAACATAATATTCGTGTTTCTTCATGATATAGATTGGCAGCCATTGCTCTGTTGATCTTAGAAGAGGAAGAAAGCGCTTTCTGGTGTCTGGTTTGTATTGTTGAGACCATAATGCCTTCAGACTACTACAGTAAAACGTTAATAGCATCTCAGGTGAGTAAGGAGGTCTTAGGGATGCATATTCAACCGAAAGAGAACATGTGGATTTTTCTACCTTTCTGGTTTGGGACCACAGAGCCTTGGGAATGACAGGCCCCTTTAGTCCTCTGCGGCATTCTTGGCTTTAGAAATTGTGTCTTCAGGCATCCACCCCCATTAGCAAGCTCTTAACATTTGCCCCAGAGACTTTCCACAACCCTTCCCAGGTCTCTCAGACAAAAGACCATGGTTATTAGGACTTGCTAGGAAAGATATGGGGCGCTATGTGGCATTGTAGTGCACAGAGCACTCAGCCTGGAGTCAAGAAGATTCATCTTTCAGAGTTAATCTGGTCTCAGACACTCATTGCCATGTGACCCCCGGACAAATCACTTAACCCTATTTGCCTCAGTTTCTTCATCTGTAAAAAAAACCAGAGAAGGAAATGGCAAACCACTCCAGTATCTTTGCCAAGAAAATCCCATTTGGGGTCACAAAGAATCACACACAAATAAAAATGACCAAACAACAGAAAAGATATGAAATGTTTGGAGGAAAGTATCACCAGTTCAAAGTCAAATTGAAGTTATATTTTAAAAAGTAGTCCCACCCAAAGTCATTTACTTTAAGCAACTGAAATAGATTTCCTTTGTAGGAGAAGTCAGATTGATCCAGAAAATCCAACTGCCATCTCTTTCTGCTCACTAAGCAATAAACTTCTCATTAGAAGTTAGAAAATGGTAAGAAAAAGAATGGCTGTGCTGCATCACTAATGAGTTGTAGGAGACTTTTGGTGCTGTTGTCACCCATTTTCTCTTCACCCTAGAAATGTGGATTTCCCTTTATTTCTAGAGACTGGATCTAGGGTGAGGAAGAGAGAAGGATCAGTAATACCTGTCTCAGCTAGAAGGAAAACAAATTTTATTTTCATCCAGAGGCTTTGATTTTATAATAGAAATTTCATGAATCTCAGAAGTCAGTTACCAATACCAGTACCAATACCCAGTACTCCCAAAATTTGGTTCAAAAAAAAGAGATCATCCCTGGCATCATAGAAAGGGACTAACTTGACTAACTTTTCAAAAGATTTAATTTATTAAATTCTCATTTGATCCTGATGACTTTGAAATAGTTAGCATAGACACTGTATTCAAAAGAAACTGAGGCTTGAAAAGCTTAAGTGACTTTTCCAAGGTTATGCAAATAGGAGAAAGTGGTCGAGGCAGTCCTGGAACTCCCATCTTCTGACTGCAAGAACAGTGCTTCTTCTACCACTATCTAATTTTGTGGGCCTCTCTCACCTCTTTCTCTCTGTATCTCTCTATACCTGTTACTCCCCCTCATCTTTTAGTATCCTTTCATTTTCCTTGTCCATAATTCAAACAGTTCATGAGTTTAATACTTTGTTTTTTTCTCTCAAAAATGTGTTGCCATTTATTTTTGTGTGATTTCTTTTCTACTATGGGCCATTGGTCTTTAGTGGAAAAAGATATAGAGATTTCAATTTTCAGTTTATCTGTTCCGTTATAATCTTTGCCACCCACCTATTTCATAAGTTAGTATGAACATTAAAAAATTTTTGCTTGAACTCCACAAATGAATGGACTGAAAAGCCATATGAAAATGCAAAATTCACTCTAGACTACCAAATTCCAGTAGATTAGGTATTCGATTTTGTTCATCTTCTTGATCCTACCTAGGTTATCCCCAAGCATTAGGAGTTTGATGAATCTTTATTGAATGAATATACCATGCACCAATCTGTAAATAAATGAGCATCAGTAGTGCCTTACAAAAAGAAGTAATAGACAGAATACAGAAGTACCAGATGTTACATGATTCATCTAATATAATAAAAACTGTTCTGTTCTATTCAACTTTTTTATTAGTGACTTGTACAGAAACTCAGGTGGCATGTTTATTAGATTTGCAAATGGCATGAAACTCCAAGAGGTTCCTAATGCATGGGATGATTCAATAGAGATCTAGAAAGATCTCACTGGGCTAGAACTAACAGCTGAATATATAATAGGAAATTGAATAGAGATAAATGTGAGTCTTACCCTTGGGTTCACAAAGTAACCATAGCTGAATAAGCTAGAGGACGTATGACTAGATCACAGTTGGGGGAAAAAGAGAGACTTTGGAATTTTAGTGGGCCATACACTATGTGTGACAACACACAGACACATAGAGACTGTCTGTAAAGGAGTCTAAAACCAGGCATAGAGGGGTTGTTATGCCAGGGTACTTACTTCTTTTTGTTTCTAAAGATTTTCTTGGTGTGGCTGCTCCCTCTAGTGATACGTGGAGACATTCCTTGATAGGTGATCCTTCTTGCATGAAGTTCAGCATCTAGGAGGCAACTTTCTGTCCTCACTATATTTATTTAGCTAGTCTGGTCCTTGAGTGACAAATACACTCTCCATTGCCAGATCTCAAGTTGAATCATTTTCAGCCTGGTTGTAGAACGTTCTAGAACTTGTACCCTACTGGCGTGGTCTTTAAGAGCCTCCACAGTAAAGAGCTATCAGAGGAAGATATTATTAGAGATAGAAAGATCTAGTCATTGTGAATGCTATGTGTAGACTGTCAAGTCTTAACACCACTAGGAATCTTCAAGGCTCACCCTACACATTCATTTGCCTAGACTACATGTCCTAATTGATGGCCAGTTAAGGCTGGCCCTGACGTCTTAATACTAAATTGTCTACTTTCTGACATCTTATTTGTCCTGTGATACGTACAGCCAACAGTAACAGCTAGCCAAGACCTTCGTGTTTTCAAAAACTTCCCTTTAGAAACCCAAAGAATTAGCTATATTTAAAAAAGAAACAAACTCACTGCTTTGGCAGTCTGTTCATTCAACAGGCATACATTACACACTAACTATGCACAGGAGAGAATTTCTGCTTTGGGTAGATGTTATCACCTGCTCTGAGATAACACAATTCTTTGAAAAGCCTACTATGAATTCTGAACACTGTCAAAAGAACAGTATAGACAGCAGGGCCTCGCCTGCGTTATGAGAGGTGGGTAATGTAGAGCTTTTTGGTTCGTTGCAGGTAGATCAAAGGGTTCTCCAAGATTTTTTATCAGATAAGCTTCCCAGGTTGATGGCCCACTTGGAGCAGCACAAAATCGACCTGTCACTGATCACCTTCAACTGGTTCCTTGTGATTTTTGTGGACAATCTTATCAGCGACATACTGCTCAGAGTCTGGGATGCCTTCCTGTATGAAGGAATTAAGGTAGGAGCTGATCTGATCTCCTTTGCTAATTATGGTTTTAGGGGTTTCCTCAGTGCAGTGTGCAGCAATGAAAGACTGTTTCATTCACTCCCAGTCTAATGCCTGCTCATTTCATCCTGTATTTGCTTTTCCCTAGAAACTATTTCTAAAAAGTATTTTACATGCCAAATTGTATGACATATTTCGGAAAGCAACTGAATTTTCCCAGTTCTGCATTCTACTTGAATAGTAAGAAAGCCATTCCACTATTCCCTAAAAGCCAGATCTGTTCACTTTTACCTGAATTTACCATGTGAAAGTATAAAGGTTAGGCAGCTAGCATTCTCTCTTGTCCATTTGGGCCTGCAAAGGTACCTTTAAAATGAGGAATGAAATAAGACAGTGGTCATTTCCATGGGGTCAGTGCTCTGCATAGACTGCACAGGCAGCCATCTTTGTGTTATGAGGTGATGGATTCTCCATTGCCCTAGAATGCTATCTCTTTCTGCTTCCTGTGATTTTGCTCTGTTTCTGCTTAGACTACAATTCCCACTATTAGAGTTACTTATGTGAATTAGGCCCCCAAAGGAGGGAACACTATCCACTGAGTTACCGGGTAGGTAGGTAGTTACAGGGAAGATCCTTGGAGAAAGTAGTGTCCCTCTGCCCTTTCATTAGCATGGATTAGTTTCTTAGTCTTGTTAATTTCCAACTTATTATAACATGGAGAGGCAACTTCAAGGATGAGAAAGGTACAGGACTAGGAAGAGCAAGCATCACTGTAACCTTGAGCTCTGAAAGGATGGAACTGTGGAAAGAAGTAAGAGGTTCTGCCCAGATAATAGGCCCAGAAAGAGTGACCCGAGGCCCTGCCCGTGACCAGAGGGGGCAACAGGAGAGCATTGAACCAAGATCTGCTGGCCAATGGAGTGTCTATGGAATGCTCTGTGGGAGGCAGGAAGGGAGAGAAGAAAAATTTTAGCTTTTCTTTCTTCCCCTCCCCACCAAAAAATACTGAGCTCACCTGCTCAAAGCAAATAGGGTTTGGACCGTTAGTGTCACATTTCCCTGGCAGTGTCCAATCATAGTTAACAAAAGTAATAGCCCACGTTTGTATTTATAATAGCTAGCCTTTATATAGTACTTTAAGGTTTTCAAAGCTTGTGTATTTTGCAACCGTTATCTCATTTTATCTAGCATTTCAAGTATAGATTTCCTAGTTTACAAAATGTTTTCTCCACTTTCCACAACACCCTTGTAAAGTATGTAGTACAGTAATTATTCTACATGTGCTATAAGAAATGATGAACAGGAAGACTTCAGAGAGGCCTGAAAACACTTATGTAAAGTGATTCTGAGTGAAAGGAGCAGAACCAGGAAAGCTTTGTACACAGCAACAACCACGGTGTGTGAGGAATTTTTCTGGTAGACTTAGTATTTCATTGTAATGCATGGACTCAAAATTTAATTCCCAATGGTCTCTTAAGGCAAAATGCCTTTCACATCCAGAGAAAGAACATTGGAATTCAATCACAGAATGAAGCAGATCATTTTCGTTTGTGTTATGTTTTGGTTTGTTTTATGGTTTTTCCCATTCAATTTAATTCTTCTATGCAACATAACTAAAGTGAAAATGTATTTAATAGGAATGTATGTGGAGAACCTATATAAAACTGCATGCTGTCTCAGGGAGGCAATGGAGAGGTGGGGGAGGAAAGGGGGAGGGAGGGGGAAAAAATCTAAGATATATGGAAGTGATTGCAGAACACGGAAAACAAAAATAAAATAAAAATTTTATAGATGAGAAAACTGAGGCTCAGAGAGGTAAGTGATAGATGTCAGAATTAGAACTTAAGCCTGAGTCTTAAAAGCATACTGGGTGCTTGTTTTCCCTACCAGACAGTGGTCCTAAGGTTAGAAAGGACCAGAAGAAGGTGCATCAAGGGAGAGAGTTCAGTCTTAGAGCTGACTTAGGGCCTTTGATCTGGAAAGGGCATAAAACAGGCCATTCTCAGATCATCTCTTTGGTTTCCTTAACCCGAAGAAACGATATTGTTGAGACTTAAGGAGAGATTTAAAGCCAAGGGAAGCCTTTAGAGGTTTCCATTTCACTCCACTCAGGCATTTTCTTCTCTGTCTATGTTGTGCCTGTCTGTGTAGTAGATAGAACTTGCTTACAAAGTTATACATAAGGTTGTTCTATTAAGTATTTCCCTGTACTTGTATGTCACTGATGTTTCCTAAGATACATTTGAACCCATTTCAGGTGATATTCCGATATGCCCTTGCTATATTTAAGTACAATGAAGAAGCAATACTAAGGATTCACGACAGTCTAGAGATCTACCAGTACCTTCGATTCTTCACCAAAACAATATGCAATGGCCGGTAAGGGCTTTAATGTTAATATTCAGTAGATAAGTGTTTGTCAGATTCCTGTTCTAAGCCCAGCATGGTGCTGGGTGCTATGGGCAGCCCCAAGCAGAGTCCCTGCCCCTAAAGAGTTTCTTTTGTATTTAGGAACACAAGAGTTTTTTGGTTGTTTTTTAAAACAAACATGAAACAAGAAATGTAAATGGTATACATGTGATAAAATGTTGTGGTAGAGCTTATGTGTGCTATTAGTAATTTGGGGAAATTTGAAACCAGATTTTGGAAGGCTGAAAAAGTCAGAAACTGAAGCTTTGCCTCAGCTAATGTGCCTGGTTAAAAGAAGTTTAGATTTGATGTCACAGGAAATTGGGAGAAATTATAGATTCTTAAGCAGACCAATGGCATGTAAATTATGCAATATTGGTTGGAAGGCTTAGGGACAGAATCAATATCCAGGCCTTCCAGAAACCAATCCAGCCAACTTCCTCGAGAATCAGTGGTAAGATGCCATTATGACTAGACAGAGAATGGGGCTTATATGCCCACAGTCAGTTTCTGTCCACCAAAGGTAACAACCATTTTTTTAAAATCAAGGACCCTAAGAGTGGCTGGTTGAGTGATTCCTTCCCATCCAAAAACGTTTTGTTGTAGTTTTTGTGGCCGTCCTCATGCTGCCCAAAGGCCTAGGAAACAGTGCACGAGATGGGCCTTCAGAATTCATAAAAGCAGGCCACGGCGCAAGTGGGATTTGGAAGGAAGCCTATTAGATACACTACATATTGTTGTAAATGGATCTGTGAGCTGGGCCCACCCTTCTGGAAAAACATTAGGACTTATGTCTAAAAAGTGACTCAAATGTCTGTACTCTGTGACGCAGGGGTCCCACTGCTGATCACGTACTTCAAGACAGCCAAAATAGGAAGGTCTAATACATGCCAAAATATTTGTAACAGCGCTCTTTGCATTAGCAAAGTACTGGAAACAGAATCAATGCCCATCGTTTGGAAAATGGCTACAAAAATTTTGGTGCATGCTCATGATGGGTGATGACTGCCACCTGAGAAACATGGATAGGCATGAAGACAGACACGCAAGCAGAGATCTGATGAATTAGTGCAGAGTAAACAGAACCAGGAAGGCAGCAAACAGAAGGACCACAGCAGTGTTAACATAAAGTACAGCAGAGAAGTCAGCCTTGAGCACTGTTCCGTTAATAATGGTCAGGCCAGACCTCCAGGAGGAGAGCGGAGAACATGCCCCTTTCTTTGCTTGAGGAGGCCTTGGTGGGGGAGAAGACTACAAATAGATTTGGAACATTACGTAGGTGGTTGGCCTTGATTGATGTGTTATTTACTTTTGCTGAACTGCCTTTTTCCCCCTTTGTTTTAAATGGTGACTTGGGAATTGAGAGAGAAGAATATATTGGGAAATAAAATGAAGGTGATGTTCTTCATGCAGAGCATTCTGCCTACATCTCTGTGCTCTTTCCATAGCCTTCTCCCCACCCTCGTACCTACATTCTGCTCCTTTCTTTCCTCCATCCAGCTTAAGAGTTGTCTCCTATGTGAAGCCACTTCTGATTTCTACCACACACACCCCACCTCGAACTTTCAGCATCTACCCTAAAAAAAGCCTCTCCTGATTATCGCCCCCCATCAGCTGCTCGTACATACCCTGAAAAATCTACTTTGTATTTACCTTCTATCAGAAGAAACCCAACATGTCATAGCGGATAGAGTACTGGCCTCAAAGCCAGGAAGATCTGAATTCAGGCCCCGCTTTGTCCACATGCTGTGTAACCCCAGGCAAATCCTGGGGTTACTTCTTGACACTGACAAACCTGTAAATTGTAGCAGAAGTGAAAACCTGCACTGAGAGAATACATTTCCTCACCTGGGAGTTCTCTGTTCCAAGGAAGTCACAAATGTAGATCCTATCCCCAGTCATGATAGCTACTTATATGAACAGTTTCTGCTGCTGGAGGTCACTGACTATTTCGCTTTTGTCTTTATATCTCCTGGACCTAACACAGCACCTCTCATGGAGCTGATGTTCATGGATCCATCTTTCTCTTGGCCTTTGTCTGTGTGCTATGGTTGCTAAAATGGTCAGTGCTCAGCCTTAGACCACAGGTTCTAAACTGTGGTTACATGGTTTGTTCTTTAAGTGATTCTCTAACCCTAACCTCCCCCCTGACTTCTAGTCTTGCATCCCCAACTGCCAGTGTTCCATAGGCCAGGATTTCTTAACAACCCTTTCCACTGTGACCCCTTCAATGCTTTAAACTTACTGTGTCCAAAACTGAACTTCCCCCCAAAGCCCTCCTTTCTTCCTAACATTTGTTACTGTCAAGGACATCACATCCTTGTACTCGCTCTAAGTATTATCCTCCATTCCACTCTCCCACCCCTACATGTAAAGTGTTGCTGAGTCTTATCAGTTGTCCCTTTGTAACATCTCTGACACACATGCCTCTCCTGTACTCTGTCACCACCCCAGTGAAGACAGTTGCCATAGCCTGCTGGTTGATCTCCCTTCCTAGATTTCCCCCACCCTCATCCAGTTCATTCTCTATCCAGCTACCAAAGTTACCTTCCTAAAGTTCAGATCTGACCATGTCATCCCTCCACACCTATTTAACAAACTGTAGAGGCTCCCTATTGCCTCCGGTATCAAATGTAAAATCCTGTTTGACTTTTTTTTTTTAATTTATTTATTTAACTTTTTACATTCATTTTCACAAAATTTTGGGTTCCAAATTTTCTCCCCATTTATCCCCTCCCTCTACCCTAATACACCGAGCATTCTAATTTCCCCTATCACCAATCTGCCCTCTCTTCTATCATCCCTCCCTTCTCTTGTCCCCATCTTCTCTTTTGTCCTGTAGGGCCAGATGACTTTCTATTCCCTATTAACTGTATTTCTTATTTCCTAGTAGCAAGAACAATACTAAACAGTTGTTCCTAAAGCTTTAACTTCCAAATTCTCCCCATCCCTCCCTCCCCACCCATTCCCTTTGGAAAGGCAGGCAATTCAATATAGGTCATATCTGTGTAGTTTTGCAAATGACTTCCATAATAGTCATGTTGTGTAAGACTATATTTCCCTCCATCCTATTCTGCCCCCCATTGTTTCTATTCTGTCTTTTGATCCTGTCCCTCCCCAAGTGTTGACTTCAAATTGCTCCCTCCTCCCATTGCCCTCCCTTCCATCATCCCCCCCACCCTGCTTATCTCCTTCTCCCCCACTTTCCTGTATTGTAAGATAGGTTTTCATACCAAAATGAGTGTGCATTTTACTCCTTCCTTTATTCGAATTGGATGAGAGTAAACTTCATGTTTTTTTCTCAGCTCTCCTCTTTTTCCCTGCACTAAAAGGTCTCCTGCCTGCCTCTTGAATGAGAGATAATTTACCCCATTCCATTTCACCCTCTTTCCTCCCACTACATTTCTCTCTCACCATTTACCTTAATTTCTTTTAAGATATGGTCCCATCTTATTCACTTCACTCTGTGCTCTCTGTCTCTGTATGTGTGTGCATGTGTGTATGTGTGTGTGCATGCGCATGCGTGTACGTGTGTGTGTGTATGTGTGTGTGTAGTCCCACCAACTATCCAGATACTGAAAAGTTTTAAGAGTTAGAAATATTGTCTTTCCCTGTATGAATGTAAACAGTTCACTTCTGGTAAGTCCCTTAAGACTTCTCTTTGCTGTTTCCTTTTTCATGCTTCTTCTCATTCTTGTGTTTGAAAGTCAAATTTTCTTTTCAGCTCTGGTCTTTTCATCAAGAATGCTTGAAAGTCCTCTGTTTCATTGAAAGACCATATTTTCCCCTGAAGTATTATACTCAGTTTTGCTGGGTAGGTGATTTTTGGTTTGAGCCCTAGTTCCTTTGACTTCTGGAATATCCTATTCCATGCCCTTCAGTCCCTTAATGTAGAAGCTGCTAGATCTTGGGTTATCCTGATTGTATTTCCACAGTACTGGAATTGTTTCTTTCTAGCTGCTTGCAATATTTTCTCCTTGACCTGGGAACTCTGGAATTTGGCCACAATGTTCCTAGGAGTTTCTCTTTTTGGATCTCTTTCAGGAGGTGATCGATGGATTCCCTCAATACTTATTTTGCCCTCTGGTTGTAGAATCTCAGGGCAGTTTTCCTTGATAATTTCATGAAAGATGATGTCTAGGCTCTTTTTTTGATCATGGCTTTCAGGTAGTCCCATAATTTTTAAAATGTCTCTCCTGGATCTATTTTCCAGGTCACTTGTTTTTCCAATGAGATATTTCACATTCTCTTCCATTTTTTCATTCTTTTGGTTTTGTTTTGTGATTTCTTGGTTTCTCAGAAAGTCATTAGCCTCCATCTGTTCCATTCTAATCTTGAGAGAACTATTTACTTCAGTGAGCTTTTGAACCTCTTTTTCCATTTGGCTAATTCTGCTTTTGAAGGCAGTCTTCTCCTCATTGGCTTTTTGAACCTCTTTTGCCAATTGAGTGAGCCTATTTTTCAAGGTGTTATTTTCTTCATCATTTTTTTGGGTCTCCTTTACCAAGGTATTGACCCGTTTTTCATGCTTTTCTTGCATCTCTCTCATTTCTCTTCCCAGTTTTTCCTCCACCTGTCTAACTTGATTTTCAAAATCCTTTCTGAGATCTTCCATGGCCTGAGCCCATTGGATATCTATTTCGGGTGTTTGGGGTACAGAGAGAGGCCTTGACTTCTATGTCTTTCCCTGATGGTAAGCATTGTTCCTCAGAAATGAAAAACAGAAACATCATCTATTCCCCAAGAAAGTAGCCTTCTATGGTCTTATTTTTCTTCCCTTTTCTGGGCATTTTCCCAGCCAGTTACTTGACTTCTGAGATTCCTCTCCACCCCCTCCTAGATCTGCCCAACTAGTGCTTCAGGTCTGAGATTCAAAGGCTGCTCCCCAGCCTCAGGGCTTTCAGTGGCAGGCGGGGCTGCTATTCAGGGTAAGATTAAATTCAGGTTCTCAGGTGGGGGCAGGGCCACCTCCCAGGCTCAGTTCCCTTGGGGTTTATGCAGAGATCTTCAGTAATGGAGCCAAGCTCCTGTCTGCTCCGGGAGCTCCTGGCCACTGCTGCCTCTGCCGCTGCCTCCCTAGGGGGTCTGAGTCATGGACACACCCCGCTCCCCTCTCGGCCAGCCCAGAAGTCTCTCGCTCTGACCTGTGCGCCTGTGGGTGGAGGGACCATCGCGGCCGCCGGAGGTTCTGTCCCTGAAGCCTGCTCAGATCTGCTTCTCTCGGGGCCGTGCAGCCAGGGCAGTGCAGGGATGGGTTCCGCAGTCCGGTGGGCGATGGACCTTTGGGGTCGGTTTTTCAGGGCTCTCTGGAACGGAAGTCTCCTCCACTGCATTGCTGCATGGCTTGCACTGCTCCAGAATTTGTAGGGAGTTCTTTTTACAGGAAATTTATGGGCTGTGAGTTTGGAGCTAGCATACCGTGAGTCTTTCTACTCCACCATCTTGGCTCCTCCCCCTCTCTGTTTGACTTTTAAAGCCCTTTATATCTTTCCAGTCTTCTTACACTTTCCTTTCCTCATCTGCCATGATCCAGTGACACTGAGTTCTTTGCTGATCCTTGAACACGACACTCTTACCTCCTAACTCTGGCGATTTTCATGAGCTGTACCCCATCCCTGGAGAGCTCTTCTTCCTTGTCTCTGCCTCAAGTCTCAGCAGAAATCCCACTGACTGAAAGAAACCTTTCCAAGTTCTCCTTAACGTTAGGGTCCTTCTGAGACTTTCCCCAATTTTTCCTGTATGTATCTTGTTTGTACATAGTTGTTTGCTTGTATTGCTCACCCCCACCACCACCACCTGGATTGTGGGCTTCTCAAAGGCAGGGGCTGTTTTTGCCTCTCTTTGTATCTACAGCACTTAGCACAGTGCCTGGCATATAGTGATCACTTAGTAAATGCTTACTGACTGACTGTTTGGAGCAACTTTCCAGAAAGATCTTTGATGTTCATTTTATGGCATGAAAACCATAAGCTTGTTTAGACTAATGGTCAGTCACAGAGCTTTGCTGAAAACACCAACTCCATTTCTTATGTTTGTCCCAGGCAGATCTCTCATTGAAATTTTCAGCCATCTATGTAGGGAGAAATGTCCACACCTGAGCTCACGTTACAACCCAAAGCAATCTACATACAGTAAGAGTCTAATGATATCATGGTTGGGGTTTGAAGAAGGTGTTCATCCTGTCACTAGTTTCATCAAGATCTTCTCATTTTACTAATTTGTTAGTATGAGCTTAAATGATTTCCTTTTGTTTACCATCAGCATTCATGTGAAAAATGTTCAGACCCTGTTCTGCATTTTCAGATCAGCTAACTAATCGGCTAGCCTTGGGTCATACCCCTTCCTGTCTCTCCTTCACAGGAAACTGATGAATATTGCTTTCAATGACATGAACCCCTTTCCCATGAAGCAACTCAGAAATCGGCGGGCCGTGCACAGGGAAAAGCTTGAGGCTGAACTGCGGGAGCTGGAGAACATCAAAGCAGAATTCTTGAAAGAGAGAGCCATGCAGGGAAGCAAGTCACAGGAAGATTGCATGAGTGAGGATGAGGAAGAGACTTAACCAGAGCTCCCTGATCCACTCATCCTCTGCCTTGCCAGTTTGGGAATTGTCAGGTTGTTTGGGTTTTTATCCTTTTCTTTTTCAAGGCTCTTTATGATTTTCTAACCAAAAATGCATCTAAAAAAGAGTATATAGCACCAAAGGAAGGATGAGAATGAGACCATTTGAATCCAGGGGACTTACCGGACAGATTCTCTCTCAGCCCTGGGTTTGCTGCAGGCCCTCTCTTTTCTGCCTCCTTACCTCAGTTTTATCCTCCTCATTCCCAGTGGGGTGGCTACTTCTACTCACAGGTTGTTGTTTGTCCTTCATTCTCGGGGAGGACTGTGACTTCAGGGAGATGGTGCCATAACTTGCAAGTGAATTGGATGTAAGTGAGGGAGGACTGTGCAGAGTCACCAACCTCACCTTGTCTTCCGGAGCCATCTGGGTCCAGTAGCCAGATATGGATCACGACAGCTGAAGATGGCCCTGGATGCAGTGGGAGGCATTGGCCTTTTTAAGCTAAGGTCTTTAACACTTCTCGGTTTGTCTGTGGCAACACTCATTCAGTGATTAGGGGTAAATCGGAGATTAGGCAGTAAAGGAGAGGAGACTGCCAAGAAGCATACTATGGTTACGAATTTGGGTATCCTGGGGGACCAAGGTTCTTAAAGTGCTGTAAATAAATGCTAGCTATTATTACGTTGCCTTGCCATTGCTGTTGTTTTAAACTAGTAGACCTGCTTTCATCATCCAGTTAAGCATGTTTCCTGGCCTCCTCTCCTTATGTTTACTCAAAACCCAAAGCAGAGAAACCAGGAAATACCACCTTACTGAAGCCCTGTCCTTAACTGTACTCTCTTTTCCATACCCACTTCGGAGAACTTGAAAGTCATGTGGGCTTTATGGGAGACAGCAAGTTCTATGACATGTAAAGTGTGTCTTCCCACCCCTGCTTCAGCCACAAAGGTATGTTTAATGTCACATGAAAGGATTTTATACATTTATCCTTATGTAAAATTAGTCGGGTAACCTGCATTTTACATTTAATGTGATATGTCTGTTTTGATTTATCCAGTTTAAAAACTTCAGATGACAGTTAAATAATCCTTTGCCTTCCTAAAAACTGACTTCCCTTTGGAGAGGAGAAATCAGAGCAAATTTGCAGTTACATGTTTGATAATGTCACATTTTTTAATAGAGAAGCTCTCCTAATGCACACAGCCCATCAGAATGAATCTGGCTGATAGATTTTACTTGAAAACATTACTAATTCAGTTTTCCTTTTTATCTGCCCAGGAAAGGTCACTGTGAAATTGTTGGCTCAGATATGTTTTCTGCTCCCTTCAAGTCGTATCACAATCATACTAATGATTTATATTTAGAATATAGTGGCCCAAATCTCTCAGTCTAGTCCATACTGCTCCTCTTGACTTTGTATCCTCCATAAGACATTGTTACAGTCCATTCTAATCATGAAGCTAAGTCATTGACCATGTGAGGCAGAGTCTCCTTTGCTAAGTATTTTCTTACTTGGAAGGGAAATGGGGTGTTGTGAGGAGGGAGAGGGGCTTAGCACCACATTGTCGGAACCAGGAAATAGTCACTTGTCTATAGTTCTCCATCCAGCCTGGCTTCTCATTCCTAGGTGCTCTATAATTTCACCCTCAGAGCCAGATGAATGCTTGAGTATACCCTTGAGCAATTTGTTGCTTGGGAGCTTCTAGGCAGAGTTGAATTTTGCAAAAATTGACAATAATGATTCATTATGAAAGCCTTCCTAAGTCTTCACTGACCCAGTGCTCTCATTATACTTTGGAGCATCATAGGACTCAGGGTACCCTCTTTAGGAGGGAGTCATGCATAGTAGACACTGATATACTGATTCAGTCAGTAGAGAATACACATGTACACACACACACACACACACACACACACACACACACACACACACCCCACCCCCCTTACCTTTGTGGGCAAGCTCACTGGAACAGACATATGAGGACATTGCTTCACCTCTGAGACTCAGTTTCTGTCAAATATACTGTTCAGTCTGGTAAATGTGATTAGTAATGCTGTGCTGCAGGGTTATTGTCAGGAACAGATGAGATGACAAGTTACAACACCATAACTGGTTATGCAGCCAAGGCCCAGCTACTTAAGAATGGTTTGGCTGATATTTTGCCCTCCTAATATGTCCTTCTAAAACAAAAATTAGAGGAAACTCATCCTGACTTTCTTGAGGTGGCCTTGTGTTCTCTAAATGTTGAACTGACTCTGCCTGTAGATTCTCATAGATTCTCAATGCACTTTGTAATCCTTACAGTAACAGCACAAAGTACCCAGGATATGAGGTAACCATTGGAAAGTCTCACAAAGAGCTGGAAGGAACCTTGTGAGGTAGCAGTGGCATTTTTCTTTTTTTTTCAATAAATCACTTGAACATATAAATCAATGCACATAGTCTAGAGACATCTGATATCTTATTTTCTGCAGAATAGACTTAGAGACAGTAAGTGGGTCATGCATAGACCATTTGTTGCCAAAAGGTAGATTGCTTGTCCCAGAATTTGGAAGTAACTTCCTGTATTAAAAAATAAGCTATGCAAGGTGATCTTCTACATGCTATAAAATTATAGGCCTGAAAGGGTCTTGTAAAGGTTCTCTTGTTCATTATCCTAGACAGAATATCATCTGTTCTTTCTGAAAAATTAAAAAGCTCCTTTACTCTGTTTAAAATAGTACTCATAGAATAATGATTATTGATTTATTGATCACTTACATTATGCTACATTCTGGGGAAAATGCAAATGTAATGAAAATATTGTGTGAAAATTTTAATGATAAAATGCATCCTCTCTCCTGGTTAAACTTTTAAGTGCCATCAGATCACGAACTGTCTTATTTAATCTTTGTGTCTTCACCAGCACCTAGAATAGTCCTCTGCACATGTGGGAAAGTAATAATTTTTGGTTGAAGGTTGAAGGTATAGTTCCTACCCTCCAAATGGAGCTCATGTTCTAGCTGATGTATGTCATAGGCTTACAAACGTACAGTAACTGTGTAATAGTTAACCAGCAAGTACAAATGCAAAAGAAAATATGTACATTTATTATTTCTTCAAAAGATCTGTAATTTTGTCATTATGGGCACTTTCTTCATTAACATGGATAGCAACCCTTCCTTCTACATTGAGTTGCTAATATCAAAAAAAGCCATCACATGGTAGCCAGCCTTTTGGGGATGTCTCTCTGCACTTAGTGAATCTTGGCTTAGGACATTAATCCATCACCAACTCCATTCATACTCAAGGATTTTCTACCTTTGTAGGGGCTGCCAAGCTGTGCCTAGTGGTAGAGGATACCTTTTTCTTCAGCTCAATCTTTGTATTTAGCAGACTTAAAGAAAATTCATTCACAACATGTTCATTGTTTTTAAAACTGATTTGTATACAGCTCTTTACACCAAATGTTTACATTACACATTAGAGGGAGTTTACAGTATTTATATTATAACATAAATAAAGCATAGCAGTTATTTTCACGATTCCTTGTGTTTATATTCACCAAAAATAACGATATGGTACCTTGTAAAATAAAATGGAATGGATGTTTTATGACAGTTCTATTAAAAAATAGCTCTTTCAATATATTTTATTTTGCATGTGAGGTAAACTGTTCTCTTTTATACTGCTGTGTCCCCTAGAAATTCCACCTAGTGGTATGGTATGGCTGTGCCCATCCTGCTTTTTAGAGGTCTGTAAAGGGGATCAATCACTCTCTAGCCATGCTTTTGGAAAATACACCTGTGAGATTAGCGCTTGTGCATTAACACATACATCCATCTTAAGCTATCATGTTTCTGGAGTTGCTCACACATACTGGATAGGCAGGATTCTCTCTGCCCAACTGGAGGCTGAATGTCATTCTCCAAGATGGTTGTAAGGTAGGTTCCTGTCAATCAGCAGTGCCCTCAAGCAAAACTTAGAGAGGCTGGAGTCACAAGTATGAGGAAAGACAGGAGTCAGTTCCAGTCACAAACAAGAAGCAGGCTGAAGGCCGGGCCTGCTGGGACCTCTGCTGGGTTGCTTGTATTTCTTAGCCATGGGCATTCCTAATTCCTTATCATTTGATTGGTGACATATAAATATTTTTCCATTGGTGATCTGCCCTATTAGAGGGTTCACATAATGCTTATCTGTTGTTGACTACATCATACCACACAAGTGCTTAGCTTACTGAAAAACAACTTAGTCAAAACCACGCGGTCACAAAATGGAGTTAATTATGCTAACTACACCTCCTCACCTTTAAAAGGTTCCTTTCCCAACTCTCATTGTTTTAGGGATAGCTGGGAAAAAGAAGTGATTGTTTGAAATTCTTCAAGGAAATATTTAGGGATATCACAGAGCAGGTCACGTGTCTACTACAAAGGATGGTTGAAAGCCATCTGTGTGCTGAGAGGCTCAGAGCATAAATGGGGAAATAGAATTTGATCAAATGAGATAATATTTATAAAGCAATTAGCACAGTGCCTGGCACATACTAGGTTGTGTTTATTTAAGATCTAAGTATTTATAGTGTTTACTTAAGTTCTAAGTATTTATAATACTTTTTTTATAAAAAGATGCAATGAATGTTTCAGCACAAGATCAAAGAGCAGGAAAAAGGAGAATCCCACCACCAGCCTTCTCTCATATAGCCACCACCTTGATTCAGACCCTCATATAATTTCCTGGACAATTCACAGTCATGTTCTACTTAGGACCCTTCTTCCATTCTATCCCTTCTCTAAGCCATCCTCCACACAGCTACCAAGAAATATTCTAAAGAACAGTTCAGATTTGTCCCTCCACTGCTCGGGAGGCTCAAAGGGCTCCCTCCAGCCTCTTGAATAAAGTCCAAAGTCCTGTGTTTGGCTTTTAAATTTTTTTTCTCTTCAATGAATTTAACAGACACTAATAAGCATGAACACATCCATATATAAATGAGTATATATCATATATTGTGGTTGTGATTTGATCTGGCTTCTCAAAGAGGACCATAACATCAGGAAGATGATGTCATGACTTGCAGGTGAATCGGATTTGAGTGAGGGAGAGCTGTGCAAAGTTACCAGCCTCACTTTCTCCTCCAGAGCCATCTGGGCCATGTGGCAAGATGTAGATCAGAACAACTGGAGATAGGTCAGGATGCAGTGGCAGACCTTGGCCTTTTTAAGCCCTTTCCAAATTCTCACTTTGACTGAGGCAACACCCAGTCAGTGATAAGGACTCTTTAAGAAGTGAGTCAAGGGATGGCCCCTTTAATCACAAAAAAAAAAAAAATCAAACTGGGAGGGAAGACCCAATTCACTCTGTGCCTTCTGAGCCCATACAGTAACCATTATGGGTGCTTGGCCAATCAGTGAGAGCCAGAGTGAATTAGGTTTAAGACATGGTCTTTAAGAAAGAAACTTATCCAACATATCTCAGGTTTCAGCCTTCAAAATTTACCTTCCTTTGGGCAGAGCACCTTCAGGTAAGGCCATTGAAGTGTATCACTGAAGTGTAGGAAGCCTTAAGTTGGCCAATAGGATTGTGGGCAGGGATCAACACAGACCTCATTGCTTGGAGGAGGAACGGATGTAATTCCAATATTGCTCTATTCCCTGGATTTCCATGATTGCTTTTAGGTCATAGTGGCTCCTGCCTGAACCCTGATCCTGAAATTTAACGACTGGTCAGTGCCCACTTGCCAGGTCTCAAAATGGCCAACAACCCCAGCCCGTCTAGCTACCTGTTGCGTGAACCCTGACTCATACTTGCAGATCAGTTTCTGGAACCTGCATCATGGTTCCAGTACAATTAACCATGTGTAGCCCCTGTAACTTGATGGCTTGATCTAGTAACAATTCTTGCTTTTCTCACTGAACACACAGCAGAGTGCTGCTGTAAATTCAAAAGAGCCTTGATTGTCTAGGTATGGGGTATGGATGTATGTGTATATTCATATGTGTGTGTATTCACATATATGTGTGTGTATCTATATATGTATATATATACATATATATGTATATATGTGTGTGTGTAATGTGAGTCATTTTTCCAAAATACCCTCCTATGCATTCTCCTCCCCCATTAAGCCATCCCTTATAATGAAGAAAAACAATTAGACAAAAGCACTCCACAAGGAAACTACTTCTGACAGTGTATACAGCATTCAGACCTAGTAGTCCCCACTTCTCTGCACTAAAGACTAGATAGTTTTCATTATCTTCTCCAGAACAACTTGGTTCAGTGTACGGTCTTCAGTTCTGCTTCTTTCATTTTGCTTTCACTGGTTCATACAAATCCTCCTGTGTACATTCTCAGTTCTTCCTATTTGCCTTTTCTTACTACACAATCGCATTCCATCATATACCACATTACATTCTATTAGGTACCACCTTTATACAGCCCTTCCCCAACTGATGGGTACCTGTTTCGTTTCCAGGCAGCAGTCAGTAGAGCACTGGGCTGGAGTCAAAAAAACCTGAGTTCAAATCCAGCCTCAGAAACTTACTAGCTGTATGGCCCTGGGCAAGTCACTTAACTTTTCTCTGCCTCAGTTTCCTCAACTATAAAATAATAATAATAGCATCTGCCTCCTAGAGTCATGCTAACAATTCGTTTTTAATATCATCTTTATCAGAGAGGAAGGATGGATAAAGGTTCCAGACCTGCCTTCTTCCCCAATTACCTATGGCCTTCAACAAATCATGTTCCCCTTAGGCATTAACCGTTTCCTCTTTTATTAAGTGGGGGATTATTGATTCAACAGATATTCATTGGGCCCTTACTATTGCAAAGAACATTATACTAGGAACTATGGAGGCTAAAGGATTTATTGTCTTTCCTCAAGAAACTCACAACCTCATAGAGAGGATACAACTAAGAGATACAACTACAGCATGTGGTGTGTTGGTAAATGTTTAACAGATGGCTCTCCAAAAAAAAAAAATTATACTTTTCACATTTTCAGGGCTTTTTTATCTACAATTATTAACATTTTCTCTGTCATCTTCTTATGATTTGCTAATTTTCAAGGTGAAATGATCACTTTGAAAATTTAATAATTTATGAGCCAGTTCAAGTGCTGGCTCCAACATACTCCTGCCTATACGCAAATAAATATTATGCAAGATTTGTATACCAGTCAAGATTTGTATACCAGTCTGGGGTAACTAGGTGCCACAGTGGATAGAATGCTAGTGAAGAGAATCCAAGTTCTAATCTGACTTCAGACACTTGCTGTATGACCCTGCCAGGTCACTTAACTTTTGTTTGCTTCAGTTTCCTCATCGGTAAAATAAGCAGGAGAAGGAAATGGCAAACCACCTGAGAATCTTTGCCCAACAAAACACCAAAGGGGATCATAGAGTCAGACACAACTGGACAATAACAAGTGACTTGCCACAGGGTCACATAGATAGAAAATCTCAGGGGCTAGATTTGCAATTGGATCTTCCTGACTCCAAGGCCAGGGTCCAATCTATAGTTACCACCTAGCAGCATTTCTAACTCGGGTAAGATTGGGAGACCCAACCTTTCAAAAATAAATAAAGACAAAGGGAAATTTGCCATAGAGACAAAAATCATTTGTAAAAGTCCTTTTTGTAGTAGCAAAGAACTGGACCAGGAAAAGTGGTTGTCTGTAGACGGAATCCACAAATTGCAATATTATTGCACTGGAAGAAATTATGACCATGAAGAATTCAGGGAAACTTGAGAAAACTAGCACGAATGAATGCAAAGAGAAGTAACAAGAAAAGGGAAACAGTTTACATAATGGTCTCTATCATGTGAAGGCAAGCAACACTGGAAGACCAGAACATGTATAAGGGCAATGTGATTATTTCCTTCTTCGTTAAATTTAACATACACTTTAAAAAAATCCTGGATGTAACAGAAGTTTGTGATTTCATTTGTAATCTCCCTTTTTTGTTGATCTTTGTATATTGGAATATGCGCACTTATTGGCAATTGTTAAATTCATAATAGAAAAAATTTAGGGGAGACATAAGAACTCTGAAAAATTTGGTGACAAGTAGTGGCTTAAAGAAGACTCAGAGCAAAAAAGGCCTCTCCACAGAGAATGGTGAACCATGGGTACACAATGAGTCCTGCATTGCCAGACATGACCAGTGGATGGATTTATTTTCCTTAACTATACATTTTTGTTACAAGGAAAGGTTGTATTGGGAAAGGCGCTATTCTTGGAAAATGACAATAATATTTAAAGAAAAAAAAGAGCAGCAAGGAAATATTTTTTTAAAAATATTTCAGATACAATTACACTCAGGTTGTGTTTCACTTTCAATCAAGACTTCATGTTCCAAGCATACATGAACTTTATTATGTTTTTTATGCTGATTCATTTTCACCCACCAAACATACACTGACTATAACTGTAAAATACACATATTGGATGCACACATTAAACACATATGGATATACATCTCACCTGTGAATGTATAACCATAAGGATTAACACAGTTCCTTGTACATTGTTAACTGTTCAGTCTTTTAGTCATATCCGACTCTTCATGATCCCATTTGGGATTTTCTTGACAAAGATACTAGGGTAGTTTGTTCCATTTCCTTCTCCAGTGAATTAAGGCAAACAGAAATTAAGTGACTTTTCCAGACTCACACAGCTAGTGAATGACAGGCTGAATTTGAACTCAGATCTGTCCTGACTCCAAACCTAGTGTTCTTTCCACTGAGCCACCTAGATGACCCCTAGTGCCATGTACATAGTAGGTACTTAAATGTTGGTTGAGACTTTTATAAAGTGAGTTATTAATACTGATAAGTCATTGATATCTAGTAGTTATTCTTAAAAGTTGATTAAACACAAACAATCTTTGCATTTAAATTAATGTTTTGTTGAATGAGTATGGGAGAGATGAATGAAACAAATAAATGTTATCCCTCCAATAAATAGATTCACCTGGAGTAAGACCCAAAGAATACCAGATGGCATTTCACTCATGCTAATAAAAATGGAAAATGAGATGCTGCAGCATTGGCATTGAACATGTTTGCCCATTACTGAGGTCTTCTCTCATTCATTACTATTATTAACACTGATGAGTCTGGGCACCCTGAAGGAAATGCAGGGGACAGAGATGCTCAGTAAGACTTATCTTGGTGCTAGACAGCCTCGGCTTTAATGAGCACATCTCCCTGTTCTGTGCTTTCATGTTAGTGGTAGCTGAACAAAGTTAGCTCCAGGGCTGCATTGATTAAAGAATCTCCCTCAGAACAAAAGCTTCTTAAGGATGAGGACTGCTTAGTTCTTGTCTTTGTATCCCCAGTACTTAGTCCAGCGCCTGATGCATCGCTGCTGTTGCTGTTTCAGTTGTGTCCAATTCTTCGTGACCCCCTTTGGGGTGTTCCTAGCAAAGATGCTGGAGTGCTTTGCCATGTCTTTCTCCAGCTCATTTTACAGGTGAGGAAACTGAGGCAAACAGGGTTAAGTGACTTGCCCAGGATCACCCAGCTAGTAAATGTGAGGCTGAATTTGAATTCAGATCTTCCTAACTACGAAATGAGAAATCCTAGATGAAGTAAAGCCTTTTAGTGGCCTTTTGTTCATACCATAAAACACTTTTTTTAATGATCAGCAAATAGTAAGCAAAGTAAAATCCTGCTCTCTGCACCTTCCATCAATTGTGTGACTGAAAGGTACAGAAAATGCTATTTCCGCGGAACTGGGGTCCTGGAGGAAGTAACACAGCCTCAGTAACTGGGCCCGCTCCATATATGTGTGATGTCATCTCATTTCAGCTCATTGCTGTAAGGCAGTCCTTTTGTTGTCATTTAGTCGTGTCCAACTCTTTGTGACTCCATGGACCAGCACATGCCAGTACTGTCCGTGGGGTTTTCTTGGCAAAGATACTAGAGTGATTTGCCGTTTCCTTCACCAGTACATTAAGATAAACAGAGGTTGAATGACTTGCCAAGGGTCACATAGTAAGTGTCTAGGCCATATTTGAACTCAGGTCTTCCTAACTGTATGCCCAGGGCTCTATCCACTGAGGCATCCAGCTGCCCCAAGGCAGTCCTTTTACTGTCCTTTAACTGATTGTCTCTCCATATACCTGAGGACAGCTATCTCCTCTGGCCTCCCACACCTATCATCCTTCCTCTTTCTCTGCAGGTGACCTGGAAAATTAGAGGCACTTTTCCCAATGCTCCTTCTCTCCCCTGTCCTATACCCCTTTCCCTTTCTCTGTTTTGAAAAGATGGGCCTCTTCTCCAAGGCCAGTCCTATTTGAACCCTTGATCATATCTCCCCCCATTTCCTCCAGGTCCTTGCCCCAACCCTTGCAATCTCTTCCTCTAATCATCTACTGATTGCTTGTTTGCAGCCCACAGATATGCCCGGTCCCCCCTATTCCTGAGAAACTCGCCTTGACTGTACCTCAAGCTTTTCTCTCATACTGTTCCTGCTTTTCACAACCACTGCTAGAAAGGGCTTCATTCATTGCCTCCAACTTTCTCTCCTCAATCATTTGTAACCCGACTCCTTTATGGGAGGTTCTGGAGGACACAAAAATGAAAATAAAACAGTCCCTGTCCTCAGGGAGCTACATGATGTGATATATAGAGATATGGATATATATGGATATGGATATAGAAGTGGAAATGGATATAGATATGGATGTAAATATGGATATATGGATATAGAAATGGATATGGATATAAATATTGATATATAAATATATAGGTATAGATATAGAAATGGAAATAGGGATATGGATATAAATATGGATATGGAAATTGATATAGATATGGATACTAATGTTGATGTAGACATTATAGATATCAGTTTGGATATGGATGTGTTTATAGGTATAGCTATATGACAAATAAAGACAAGGTGATTTGGCAGAGGAGACATTAGAAGAAATAGGAAGAATCAGAAAAAGCCTGCTGTAGATGATGACATTTGAGTTGAGCTCTGAAAGAAACTAGGGAGATAGCTAGCTGACTCAGTGGATAAAGTGCTGGGCCTGGAGTTAGAAGATCTGAGTTCAAATCTAGCCTCAGACATTTACTAGTTGTATGACCCTGGGCAAATCACTTAACTTCTGTTTTATCTTAATTCACTGAAGAAGGAAATGGCAAACCACGCTAGGATCTTTGTCAAGAAAATCTCATATGGGGTCACAGTGATGGACACAACTGAAACAACTCAACAGTCATGTAAGGAAGACTTCTGTCGCTCAGGAAGATCAGAATTCAAATCCTAGCTGTGGGATCGACCCTGGGCAGGTCACTTCACTTTGTCTTAGAAGCAGTTAGGTGGCCCAGTGGATGGAGCACTGAGCCTCGAGTCAGGGAGATGGAATTCAGATCCAGCCTCAGACGTGTACTAGCTTTGTGACCCCGGACAAGTCACTTAACTTTGTTTCCCTTAATTCATTGGAAAAGGAAATGACAAACCCTTGTATCTTTGCCAAGAAAATCCCATACAGTGTCAGGAGGAGTCAGACATGACTGGACTACCAAACAAGTGTCATGTAGGAGAAAGAACAATGAAGTGAGTTCAAATCCTGACTCTGACACTCAGTCTATGACCTTGAGTATGGTACTTCACTTTGAGTATCAGTTTTTCCCTCTGTATAATGGTAATAATGCCTATTTTTGTTACCTTACAGAGTTGCTGCAGGGATCAGAATTGATTATGTATGTAAAATTACTTTGTAAAGAGCTCTCATTAGAGAGAGTGGAGGGGGCAACTTTTCCTAGGCATAGTGAGAAGTTCCGGCCTAAATAGGCACCGGAATAAGACTTAGGATGCAAAGTAACAGGTAATTAACAAAGAGTAGAGCCCAAAACCGAAAGGCAGAGACTACTGAGCTGAGGCAGCTTCTCATTCACCTACCCAAAAGCTCAGCCTTATGAGTTGGTGGTACTCTGCTAGACCTATCTCTCCATCCCACTCTACAACTGTTATTGGAGAGAGGGGCAGATGCTCTGATCCCCAGGGAGGACAGTACCAAAGAACATGGGTAGGTCATACCTGTTGTCAAATGAACAAACATTTTTTAAGTGAAAAAAGTATGCTTCAATCTGCATTTAGAGTCTATCAGTTCTTTCTCTGAATGTGGGTAGCATGTTCCCTCCCGAGCTCTTTGTACTTGTCTTGGATCCTTGTGTTGCTGAGAAGAGCTAAGTCATTCATAGTTGATCATCACACAATATTGCTCTTACTGTGTACAGTGTTTTCCTGGTTCTACTCATTTCACTTTGTATCAGTTCATACAAATGTTTCCAGGATCTTCTGAAATCTGTCCACTCATCATTTCTTATTGCATAATAGTATTCTGTTACATTCATGTACCATAAATTGTTCAACCATTCCCTAATTATGGGCATCCCCTCAATTTCCAATATTTTACCACCACAAAAAGGGTTGCTATAAATATTTTTGCACATGTAGGTCCTTTCCCTTTTTTTATCCTCTCTTTGGGATACAAACCTAGTAGTGGTATTGCTAGATCAAAGAGTATGCGCAGTTTGGTTGCCCTTTGGGTATATGAACAAGCATTTATTAAGTACTTACTGTATGCCAGGCACCATGCCAAACACTGGGGATGCAAAGAAAAGTGAATAGTCCCTGGCCTCAAGGAGTTCACAATCTGGAATAACATACAAACAACTATATACAAATACAATACAATGCAGTACAACAGCTATGCATAGTGCTAACCACCATGTACGGTACAATACATATAGTAAAAACTGGAGATGATCTTGAGGGAAAGCACTAGCATCATGGAGGATTGGAATAAACTTCCTGTACCACCAAACTGGAAAAATTACTGAAAACACTTTCCGTATCTACTAATAGTGGGTACGTACTGTCATTCCACTATATTACTATTAACCAAGGACTTCTGAAACTCAAGACAAGCCCCTCTGTCGGATTCAAGTTCCCTCAGTTACAAGATGAGAGGGTTCATCTCAGTGGTCTTTAAGGTCCATTGCAGTTTTCATGAGCTATAACTCTATCACAACACATTAGGTCCTAAAAATAGCAAGGTAATGCTTGGTTTTCTCAAGATATTTTACATCCTGTTCACTTACTGCCCCTTTCTAGGTCTGGATTTGCAAGGCTGACATGTGTGAGGCTATTTCCCCACTGGCGCTACACCTGCAATTAGGAAAAACTTCCACTATGTGAACAGTGGTACTGAGTCATCATCAACCCCTAAAGGGTTGTTCCCAAAAAAAATGCGATTGAGTCTTATATTCTGTAGCACATTTCTCCCAATTCTGCTTTCTCTATTAGGGGAAAAAATAACCCTTTACTGAAATAAATTATTAATATTATCTACACATTAATTAGTAGTATTCATCAAAATATTCATAATTTCATTGATGTAAGTACCCCCCTCCATGAACCCAGATCTCAGACCTTTAGATCAGAAATTCTTAATCCTTTTGGTATTAGGGACCCCTCTGGAAGTCTGGTGAAATCTCTGGACCCCTTCTTAGAATAATATTCTTAAATGCATAAAACAAAATACATAAGATTACAAAGAAAATAAATTATAATGAAATAAAATTTCATATTATATTGTGTGTATATAAATATATGTATGTATATGTATATATGTGTGTATATATATTTGTGTATATATTGCATATATATTGTGTATCAATATACATATATATGTATATAATTTTTTTTTCACAAACACCCCTCCAAGATTAAGAACCTCTAACAAAGAGAGTATCTTTTTTTTAAGACTCCTTCAGAGCCAACTTAGTCTGATTCCATCAAGCTTTATAGACAATTTTTTTAGGCCTGATACAAAGATGCCCTCTCATTCTTCTAAACTTGATGTAGAAATTTAGCTATACTTTCTTCCTTGCTCTTGCTAAACTCTCTCTACTAAACACTTTCTATTTCTCTTTGCATAAGAAACCGGCTTTTTGCCCCACATATCTTGGTAAAGCTGGAGAAAAGATCAAGAGTCACTTTACCTCTAGACTTGTTTTCTCCTCTTTAAATAAGGTTTCCCACTCCCCACACAACCCCCCCAAAAAGCTGAAAAGATTTTAGGCTATATTAAGACACATAACGTTCAGAACGAAACAATTATGACGGCACTGCCCAGGTCAGAACAGCGCCTGACTATGTTCACTGGGAACCTTATTTTAGAAGGATGTTGACAAACTAGGCACATCCAGAAGAGGGCAATGAGGAAATCAAGAGAATCTGAGACCAAACTCAATGAGCATCAACTAAAGGAATATTTTGCTTCATGAAGAAAAGGCTTAGGGGCAGATATATGTTGGTAAGCATTTGTGTCACCAAGACAATATTCATAGCACCAATGGAGACTATGAATATGGCAGTATAATTCTGAATCAAAGTTTAACAGACTCTCCATATAGAAGGCATAAGAGAAACATTTATTCAGATACCAGAAAGCCAAATCCCAATGCCATAAAGCCAAATCCATCATAGTAACCCAGAAGTCAATACACATTAGCACTGCAGGGGACTACATCATTCCCAAGTTTTCCTTCCCTCCTTCCCCCCCACACACCAGGGCCTTCCCATAGAGGGGAAGCAAACACTCATAAGACTACGTGTGCCTGCCTCTGTCCTCTCTCCTCCACTCTAACTGCTCTCACCAATTTCCTCCTAGCTCTGCTCCATCCTTCCTGTTCCAGCGGTTCAGCGAGCTCCTCCTACCACATGGGACTTAGGCTTCCATGTAATTTAAGCAGATCCCATGGACCTATTAATGGGTGAGAAAGATCTTCAAATTAAGCAAAAAAATACATTAAAAATAAGCATTTAACAACCAGTTCTCTGAAAATGCATAACACACTTTTTAAAGTTTAATCAGCATTTTTAACATTTTCTTCATCACGTTCTTCGGTGGAGGAAATCAACAAAAAATAAATGAAGCCCAGATTTCTGGCATTTCCTGAATTCTGTAGTGTAAATGCTCATGTTGAAAATTTAACAATCAGCTCTCTGGAAGCCAGAATGAGCTGGCTCTGGCACATCTCTCGCTAAAACTAACTTCAAAAATTTGAAAGTTTCTAGTACTTGGGATATGTATGACCTTTCAGCCTCTTAGAACTTCAGTCTCTTCATCAGTAAAAGGAAAGGTTTTGGCTTACTGGTGTCTTCTAGGGTCATGAGCTTTGTTCTGCTTACCCCACATGACTCTTGAGAGGCTTAAATTAAATGAGGTTCAAATAAAATTCATACATATGAAAGTACTTTGAAAGTACTTCATAATGCCTGATATAAAATAAGGTATTATTATAGCTAATTTAATTACTATTGATGATAATAGTAAAAATAATAAGATCCACAACATGCAGGCTTTCCTGCAGTTTTATAGCCTGGCTTCTGAGAAAGAACACTGACAGTCTTATTTCTTTCTTAAAGACCCAAGACCACTTTTCCTTCAGAGTATGTAAATGCCCAACTTAACAAGAATACGTAGCTTTTAGCCATACTGATGCTATTATTTTTCATAGGGTTTTGTAGGGGTAAGGATGAGAAGAGGCAGAAGCAAAAGCTGGAATCAGAAAAGAGGATAATGCGGTTCAGAAAGGAGCATGTTGATGCTGCTCACAGCAGGCTGTATGGCTGGGTTGGACCCCTCTTTTTCCCTTCCTCTGACCACAATAGGGCAATGAGAGAGACACTGCCTGGGCACCTTGGGTCCTGGGAGGAGGTGGAAGTGGGAGGTGAGGAGGACATTAATTGATAATTCATAGAAGACAAAGAGATTTCCTGATATTTTTTCTCTTTGGGTTCCAGGAAAGGTGTTTTCTAAAATGGAAAGTGCTTTCTTGCTTTCACATGAAAACAGTTCATGTGAAATGCTATGATTTTTTAAACAGTATTGATGGGTTGCTTGGGAACATGTGCTTGGGCCCCAATCCTAAAATCACATTTCTCTCTAACTTCAGAACAGTATCTCAGGCAGCTCAAGGACAGCACCGTTCTCTCTCTTCCTTCCATAGTAGCTGCACCTATAGAATTTATCGCTTAGAGCCAGCTGCATACTGACTGAATTGGCTGTGCACTGAGTCATAACGACATTTACCATTCAATGACCAATCATATCTATCCTAGACTTAGACATATGTATACTCCCTTACATTTATCTTGTCTACAAGACTCTGATGAGAGCAACCTGGTATTTCTGAGCCAGCCCTGACTGTTGGTTGACTTAGTGACAATTTCAGGCCTAAAACTACACCTCCAGGTAGCCCTGCCTTGGGCTATTTCCTCATGAACTCTGGGTAAAATACCTGCAAGGTAGATAAGAAGAACTAACCAGTTCTTTACCACTCCCTAATCCCAGCCCTGAATCACCTAGTTGGCATATTTGGCACATGTTTCCTATAGGATATCCTATATAAACTTTACCTGTACCCCTCCAAGGTTGCAGGTTCCCTAAGAACTCTTGCCCACTGAAAAGTGTAATAAATCTTTACCTTGACCTCAACAGTGCTTGAGTCGGTGAATTCATTCCGAGTAACCTGCCCCTGGTACCTCGGTCTTTGTGGGGGTCTCCCCTCCCCCTCCAACTCTCATCAGTATCATGGGTCCATTGTAGTAATTTTCCCCCTCAACTCATATTTGCTGTTATGAGCAAAAAGGACAAGAATAACTGGGGAAGAAACCCTCTTTTAAATATTGAAGTGGTTTATTTTAAATTACCTCAGAAATCAAGTGGTTAATTACACAAAAACCCCACAATAAAGAGTTAGACGTAAAAATAAACAATTCCTAGTGTGCAATATAAAATACATCACACCTTTTAATAAAAATACTAATTTGTGCCCACTCCATTGATGAAAGGAATTGATGGAGTTGAAGATGCAAGAGATACAAGGTCAAGGCAAGGAGAAGTGGTATCTAAATGAGTTCAGATAAGCCCTTCTTCTAAATTTAGTTCAATTTTAACCTTCAAATGAAGACATACAATGACCCCACAAATGTGCAACATTTGGTGTTTTCTGATGTACACGGACTGCTAGCAAAACATATTGATTGTCATTATTTTTTAACTTCATTTTGCTTGAAAGGAGGCGCCTCTGGGAGAAGATGTGTCAAAAGAGTTAGAAATAAAAGGCCTTCCCTCTTATGCAAAGCCTCATTTCTCTGTCACCAACTGATCACTTGAGAGTAAGCCTCAATAAAAGGTAGCATTTATTGGCAGCATGGGATACTATAAGTATGATTTGTTCTATGTACAAAATGTTGATGGGTCAGGGTGCGGTAATATTGAGAAAGACCTTCTCTGACTCTTTCTCAAAACTTTACAATATGAACATGGTAAGCAAAGAGTTTTCCATTGTCCTGGAATGAGAATGCCGTGTTTGGGAATTCTGTTCAGTTCAACATTGGCAGCAGATGGCGCTAGAGAGCTAGGCTGCCAGTCATTCACATAGGAGTCATTAGAAAGACTGAACCATGCTGGTAAAACTCATCCCCTCTACAGCTTTCATGGGTGGAGTTTCCCAATAGCTCTCCCTCCTTCAGGGGCCTGCTTCCTCTTTCCAAAAACCTATCAGCGTAGACACATGGCTAGTTTTGCAAAACCTAGTAAAATGACTAGTGTCAGCAAAAAAAAGATGATGTCCACTTTGCCCCCTGGAAACCTGTCACTCTTACCAGTTTGCAATCATTTCTAGGAGTATTTGAACCTTGAATGTAAATTCCAGACTTGTACAGTCTAACACCATTCTCCCACTTTGTCTCAACTCCCAGATTAGCTCCTTTTGTGGAAACGTTTTCTCACTAGAATAAAGAATGATGTGTTTCTCTCTCTCTCTCTCTCTCTCTCTCTCTCTCTCTCTCTCTCTCTCTCTCTCTCTCTCTCTCTCTCTCTCTCTCTCTCTCTCTCTCCCTCTCTGTCTCTCTTCTCTCTGTATACGTCTCTCTTTAAGACAAATAAAATGTACACAGAGCTGAGTATTTCTGGTCAATAGGTTTTACAGCATATAAATGAAATTTAAATGGAAAACAATAGATAAGAAGCAAACACAAAAAGCTTATCTACCTCACTAACCGGAAAAGGGACAAGTGATTTTACTAGAAAGAGGAACGGTCATTGAATCAGCCCATTCTTTTTGGCCGGCTAATGGTCATAATGAAGGCAAAGAGTAAGTTTAGGATAAACAAGGGAGTAGTAGAGTGGAAACAGACCTTAGAGGTTATATGGAGGTTATATGTTCAAGGGAGTTCAGTTACCAGAGGGGAAAAGTATTTATTAAGTGGCTACAATGTGCCAGCCATTGTCCTGATTGCTTTACATGTATTACCTCATTTGGCCTTCACAACAACCCTAGAAGGTAGGTGCTTTTATTATTATCCTTACTTTGAAGTTGAGGAAACTGAGGCAGAAACAGGTGACTTGACCAGGGTCACAAAGTCAATAAGTGTCTGAAGCTAAATTTAAACTGAGGAGTATCCAATATGCCACCTATTGGCCTCTAAGCAGCATAATATAATGGAGAAAACATAGGACCCAGAAGGCATCACGCTACTGTGAAAAGAATGAGGAGTCTAGAACCGGTAGAACTGAATTTGAATTTCTGCTCTGTCACCTACTACCTGTGTGAGTCTAGATGATCTAGATGACCTCTGGTCCTTATTTTCCAAATCTCTAAAACAAGACATTGGACTGGATGATACTTACGGTCCCCTTTAGCTCTAATGCTTTGATGCTTGTGACTATAGTCAGCTTTGATAGGCAGATGTGGAAGAAAGCAAATCTTGGATTCAGAAATACTCTCTCTGACTCTGTGTGACATGTGTCTGTGTGACCCTTATCTTGCTCAGAACAAGGCCACCAAACCACTTCCTAGCCATTTCCAAATCATGCCTCCTGCACTCTGACATCCTCTCCATCCTCCTTCCATCAGAACTATGCTCTGCCCAAGCTGGGATCCTGGGGTCTGATAAGTAAGTCTTTGCTTCCTCCCCTATCTCTCTCCTTCCTGTGTTCCCTCAGTAGAATGTAAGTTACTTGAAGTCAAAACTTGCTTGCAGTTATATTTGAATCCTCAACCCTTAGCAAGTGCCTGTCACATACTAAGTGCTGAATAAATACTTTTTCATTCATTCATTCATTTAATCTCACCGTGCTCCCCATTATATGTGAATTGCCAAGCTGGTACTGATATGTATTAGTAGAGGTGGGAATGTTGAGAGTTTCCACCACTAATGAAATCGCATATTGTTTCTTCCCCATCCCATTTCTCCCTTCCCAGGGAATTTCAGGGGAAAGGATTTTCCAGGAGATCTTAGATTTTTGCTAATGGAGGTATTTTCTTGGTTTCATATACAATCCCTTTTTTCCATTCTTCTTTGTATAGGGAAATGTTCAATTGCTTGATGTCTGTCAAATTCAAAAAATTTAAATCCTGAAAAAATATATCTTTAATAAGGGGAAATCCATGACCTGTTGAAGATGTCTATTCCACTCTATTTGTGAAATAGACATTCCACAAATTGCTGTGGAACTCTAATTGTTCAAAAGTTTATACTGAAAGTGGAGTTGCTGGGTATCCTGGCAGACTAGTTCAAGAGGAGTTTTAGATCATCCCTTTTCACTGGTCTTTGAGAATACTTTCTGGACTAGCCTTTCATCCTAAAATAAAAATGTAAGATATGCTTTCCTGTTTCTAATTTGACAACCAAACTGGATTAGATAGAAAACTGCCCCTATTGATTAGATGGACACTCTCCAGAGACCAAATACAGGGCCTGGAAGCCAGGAAGTAATTTTGCACTAAGACTAAATAAGCTCTATGGAAGAATACTTAAGGTTCTTATTTTTCTAAGGTTGCTTCTATATAGGTCAGTGTAAGGAAATAAAGAGAAAATAATTTGAGAGAGAGAAAAAAGTGAGAATGGGTGGCCACACAATCTCCGTTAGGAGAACTGGAATCACATCTTATAGAATATTTTGGAGCAGGTTATTGAAATATTTTTGGATAAATTATTATACAGATAGTTGGTGAGCATAAAGATAAGAAACATGTCATTGCCAGTAGTCAGCATAGGTTTCAGTTAAAAGCAAGGACCCCGACATACACAGAAGGGAGTGCTTTCTAGGTTCTTAGATCTGGTTTTCTAAAAGAAAAGTAACTTTTGAGGGGTCACAATCAAGCACATACATCCTTTTCACTTAGTTCAGGGGAAGAAGTCAACACCCTGAATTTCAGAGAAAATACAAAGAAAGAATCAACAGACAGGGCTTCCAACTGTCTGACTGTATGCAATATATACATCACAGATCAACAGACAGATCCAGCTATCTGCCCATGCATACATAGTTACCAGAAAGAGAAGTACCAACATCTGGGTTTTCAAAGGGGTGGGGGGGGCCTCCTTAGTAGCTGCCCAAAGTCTCATCTGGACAAACAAACACTTCCAATGAAGAATCCTCAAAGTAAAACCTCACCTCAGAGTGTTTATAAACTTTTCAGAGTCAGAGAGCATCACAACCCTTGAGAAGCAGTGCATTAGAAATTAACAAAAGGTGTGGGCCTCCCCTAATTAAGCTTTCCTTAATGGGCTGGCCCATTAATGTATGAGGAAAATCTTTAACTCTCTGATTAGCATTACAGTTCCCAAAGAACAAATCAAAAGAAACATTCTCTCTATAGTCATATAAAAAAATGCTGTAAATCCCTGCTGATTAGAGAGATGCAAAGCAAAACAACTGTGAGATACCATATCACACCTATCAGATTGGCTAACATGACAAAACAGGAAGATGATAAATGTTGAAGAAGATGTGGGAGAGTTGGAACACTAATGCATTGCTGGTGGAGCTGTGAGCTGATTCAACCATGCTGGAGAGCAATTTGGAACTATGCCCAAAGGGCTACAAAAATGTGTGCACCCTTTGACCCAGTAATATTTCTTCTAGTACTGTATCCCCAAGAGATGGTAAAAATGAGAAAGGGTCCCACATGTACAAAAATATTTCTAGCAGCTCTCTTTGTGGTGACTAAGAAATGGAAATCAAGGGGATGCCCATCAACTGGGGAATGGCTGAACAAGCTGTGGTATATGAATGTAATGGAATACTGTTGTGCTATAAGAAATGCAGAACAGGAGGACTTCAGAGAGACCTGAAAAGACTTCTATGAACTAATGCTGAGTGAAGGGAGTAGAACCAGGAGAACTTTTTACACAGTAACAACCACAGTGTGCAAGGAATTTTTCTGGTAGCCTTAGCCCTTCACAGCAATGCAAGGACCTAAAACATCCCCAATGGATTCTTGAGGCAAAATGCCATCCACATCCAGAGACCAAGCTATGGAATTGGAACAAAGAATGAAGCAGAATATTTTCTCTTTTGTTATGTTTTGTTTTGTTTTGTTTTCATGGTTTCTCCCATTCATTTTAATTCTTCTATGCAACATGACTAATGTGAAAATGTGTTTAATAAGAATTTATGTGTAGAACCCATATAAGATTGCACACCATCTCAGGGAGGGAGGGGGAGAAAAATCTAAGACTTATGGAAGTGATTGTAAAAACCTGAAAACAAATAAATTAATAAAAACAAACAAAAAAATTTTTTTAAAAAGAAAATTTTCAATCACCAATTGTCTTCCCAGTCTCTTCCTCTCTAAGCTGCACTTTTAACTCTCTGAACTGCCATGGCACTCTGTGTTACACAGAGTACTTTTGTGTTTTTATGTAGGACATGATAGGTAGACAGGGAGACTGAGGTCTTTCACTGGTCAACATAAAGTGCTGAGACAAATGGAATTTTTCTGTTCATAGATATGGAAAGTGAAGACAGGATTGTCGGGATAGAGAACAACAATCCTGCTTCCATAGCTTACCTTTTGTTCTGGCTCAAATTTATTAGCACACAAAGCCACAGAGTATCTTTGGAAAATCTAACCCCGTATCAGTTGTCTAACAATGAAGGCGTTAATGTCCACTCCCTGTGGTGACTGAGGCCCATCAACAGTAAAGGTATGTTAAGGAAATCTGACCTTTCCACCTCTCTCACTTAGGTTTCCTATGTGAAGGTACCTGATTTTTCCAGTTACAAATGTTCTTTGATTGCTCAGTTTCCCTTCCACCATGCATGTGGTATATCCCCCCAGTAGGAATATTTGAATCCTTGAGGTTAAAAACTGTTTCGGTTTTTTCTCTTAGTATGTCCAGCACTTAATAGATGCTTTTTGAATTTAATTGAATAAATTTATAGAATCCATTTCTATATGTATGACTCAGATTTTTTCTAGCAAATTTTTACTAAGTGGATTTAATTAGGTCATTTTTACCTCTCTGAAATTTAGTTTAATGAAGGAGACAAATTAGAAAATCTCTTGTTCAGGCTTTTCTTAGTCATATCTGATTCTTTGTGACCCTATTTCGTGTTTTCTTGGCAAAGATACTGGAGTGGTTTGCCATTTCCTTCTTCAATTCATTTTAAAGATGAGGAAACTGAGGCAAACAGGGTTAAGTCACTTGCCCAGGGTCTACTCTGTCCACTGTACCACCTAGTTCTCTAAAGTCTCATTAGTCACTAATAGGCTATTAAATCAGAACTTCTGTGATCTACAATCCTTTCCCCACCCCCATGTTATTCTCATTACCTAAAACTCAATGAATAAGAATGTAAGACTTGAGGATTCCAACCGACTCCATAATTCCAGACGACTATTGATGAAACATGCTAACCAAGCAATCTGGGTATCTGTTTTGTTTGACTATGCATATTTGTTAGAAGAAAGGGCAGAGCTCTCTCTCCTTGTCTTTCCTTCCCTCCCTCTGTCTCTGTCTCTCTCTTTCCCTCTTTCCTTTTCCAAGGGGAGTAGGATAAAGGGAGAATAATTATAGAGTGATTAAAAAAAAGAAAGAATAGAGGGCAATTGAGGTAGCTTTTGTTAAAAATGCAAAGAACAGAAGGAAGCACAGAAAAAAGCAGACAAGTAGGACAGTTTTGAATGCTACAAGTTGAATTTACTTAAAAAGAAAAGCAAGCTATTCATAACAGACATCTGCAATTTCAAGTATAATTCTCTTTTTTGTTCTACCATGCGTATGAAAATGGACATTTTATTTGGTGTTCATTAAATACAGAATTAATTTTTTAAGCAAGAAGATGATGGAGTATGTGCATGTAAACACATTCTGTCAGTTGCCTTACCCTCCATTTCATTCTTACAACACTTAGCTCCTAACACTATTCTGGGAATGTGGTAGGAGCTTGATAAATGCTTATTGAATTAAATGCTTATTGCATCAGCCTTCTTGCTTGACCTGAAATAGAATGGAGAGAATGAATATGAGTTTGCTTGGGGATTCTTGTTTTCATGATCCAACAGTCTGACAAGTTTATGTGAAAGTGCTATGTGGGATTTATTGAACTGCGAACTCAATATTAGCCAACGGTGTGATATTGAACTATGTTAGAGAGGTAAGGCATGACAGGAAAAGGAAGATGATGATCCTTCTGTGGACTCCATTCTGGTCATATCATATCGAAGTATTCTGTCTAACCCTGGGCAGCACATCTTAGGATGGACATGGATCATATATATATAATAAGACTATGTCAGATGAGCAGTAGTTGAAAGAGGAACTTTCAACCTTCGAGAGGAACTAAGCTTTAGGTAGGGAGATGGTAACAGTCTTCAAGTATTTCATGGACTATCGTAAAGAACATGGATTAGACATGTCCAACTTGGTCCTGATGGGGTTCAGACTCTGGGAACTTCCTTGAATTCTCCTTGATTCTCCCCTTAAAACCTGGTCTTTCATACTCAAATCTGTGGCCATGGTCTGTTACCTCTTGATTGCCTCACTTGCTTTCACCTAGGCGCTCCATTGTGTGATGACTCCTGATTGCCTCCAGTAGTTTTCAACCTTTTATCCTCCTTGATTCCCTCCCTGGACTTCTCCTCAGGACCCTCCCTAGACCCCTTCTCCTATCACCCTGGACTACTAGACCACTCCCCGCACCCCACATCCCTGCTATAGTCTTTTCTGTATTTAGCCCCATCTTGCCTCCATGAAGGCACTCAGATTCAATCCAGCTCAGACTCTGTCTAGCTGAGATTCTATCTGACCCGCTTGTCAATACAAACATTACAAATGTTTAGGCTCCTTAAGAGCCAACCCAACTTGGTGAATCTTTAATAAACTTTGCTTCTTTGGCTTTAAGAAGGCTTGAGTCGAATTCATTCGAGCACTACCTGGACTGTCGGTATTTTGGGGTCCCCATCACCCCTAAACCTCATCAATCCCAGAAAGTGGAACTAGGAGCAATGAGTAGAAGTTAGACAGATTTAGGCTCAATGTAAGAAAAAGCTACCTAACAGGGTTATCAAAAAATAGAATGAATTGCCTGCGTGAGTTCACTCCTATTAGAGACCAAGCATTTGTGGGATGTAACAGAGAGGGGATGGATAAGGCAAGATGGCTTCTGAAGTTCCCTCCAAAACCGAGATGCTGTGATGATGCTTTAGCTTCAAGACTACAGCTGACATTAGAATAATACCTGTAATACTTTGCTGAACTAGAAGGAGGAAAGTGAAGAAACAAAGCCAGAAACTGAGATATAAGAAAGAGTATCTCATTAAGCACAGAGACCATTGATTCACTTTGGGGATTCTTTTTCTTTCTTTCTGTGTTTCCTTTTTTAGAAACTTCTACCTCACTCCTCCATTCTCTTTTCTATCTCCCTCCACTGCCATCTTTCGTTCTGTTCGCGGGAAGATTGAAACTAGCCTTGGGAAAAACATACCCAGAACCCTCAAAGATACCACTAATGGTATTCAAGGGGTATGTCAGGAGAAGCTGCAATTCCCCAATTACAATGAACACATAGGGTAACTGGAAACTTCTACTCAGAACGGGTATGGACTCCTTCAAACAATGCATGTCTTTGAGGTATCTGTCTAGAGTACTCAAGCTCTACAAATAAAAGTTTTTCTTTCCCCTCTTACTCCTATTATTCTGATGGCCCCAGAATACATCCAATCTTAACTACTTCCATCAGAGCAGGGTCTGTGGTAACTGGCCTTCTTTCTACACTTAGCTCCTTTGACAGTCATTAAAAGAAGTTGATCGGCTCTACCCAAAAGCACTTTTCCGATCCTAAAACACTACATAAATTTGTTATTGTTGCTTTATCATTATTATTATTTTATCTCAATGTATGTGGAGTTGACAGATAATGCCAACCCCTCTTGAATTAACTAGTCTGCCAGTATACCCACTTTTGAATTAAACTTTCTAACAATTATCTTCATGTATTTATTTGCATAGTGTCTCCCCTATTGGACTGTGACCTCCCTGAGAGCAGGAACTGTCTTTTTTCTTTCTCTGTATGCCCAGGACCAGGCATGTAGTAGGCACTTAATGTAGACTTTTGACTGAATAATTGACATCTCCACCAAGTGGTGAGAAGCATGTTTCATCATCATTCTGCTGGAGTCATGGGTAGTTATTGGATCGATAAGAAATTTTAAATCTTTAGAAGTTGTTTTTCTTTACAATGATATAATAATCATATAAATTTCATCCTCATTCTATTCACTTCACTTATATATCAGTTTAGGCAAATTTTTCTAGATTTCTCTGAATCTGTGCTTTTAATCATTTGTTATAGGACAATAATATTCCATTACACACATACATAACTTGTTTAGCCCTTCCCCCACTGATGGCCACACTTTTAGTTTCCAGTTATTTATTACAACAAAAATTTACCAGAGATATTTTAGCAAAGTCTAGATGCCCTCTTGAATGATATATAGTAGAAGGAATTCTTTGATATGGGTCAAACTAGATGTCCTCTGAGATCCCTTCTAAATGAAATGCGGTGACTATGTGTTAACTCCTTGGAGCTTAGACCATTGTGTTTCTAGAAGGTTCCTTTGGTACCTATATGTTACCTGGGGAGGATAAGGGTAGCATATTAACCTTTGGGTAACCAGTGTTCTCTTTAATACCTTAGAATCAATTAAATAGCCAAATCAGTGTACCTTGGCTAGTTGAGAATAAGGAAAAAGGACAAAAGATAAGTTAAGGCAATGAGAAAAGGAGCATCAAGAAATTCAATTTAGCAAGCACAGTGCCTCAAGCACGCTTGATAAATGTTTATTGAATTAAATTGAATTGACAAGACTGAGGAAAGACCTTTGTAGCATGACACTAGAGGCTTCCCTCCAGGTTAATACTGACCTATTAACCAACAATATCGGGCACAGCTCATCAACTATTTACAAATCTTCCTATTTATACTATTACCTAGCCTGCATTTCTCTCTGTTGTCATCAGACTAAAGAGATTTTTGCCAGATTCCTTGCTGAAATTCAGTTACATTCCACTGATAACATTTCCTTCATCTACCAGCCTAATAACCTCATCATAAAATAAAATGAAGTTTATCTCCTGGGTTTGTTCTTTGTTTCAGTAGCAAACACTTTTGACAAATATGTATTGCTTGTATTTTCTCTTATTTGATATTACTAATCAGACAGCCATCATAGAGAGTAATCTCTAAAGTTATATTAATCAAGGGATTTTGTATAAACAACATGGGCATGAGAAATGTCTGGTTGAAAGAGACACTTTAAGGCTGAATTTTATTCTACTGAGTCAAATACCTTTTTTTTTTTAATATATAATCAACAAATGGTAAATGTAATAGGCTCCAAATTGCTTTCTAGAATAGCAGGACCAGGTCACATTTCTGCCAACCATATCGATGAGTGTGCTTCTAGCATTTGTCATTCCCTCCTCTCCACCATTTTTTCCCCCAATTTGATAGGTATGAGGTAGAGTCTTGAAATTTCGCTGAAATTTGCATTTCACTATAGCCATATTTTTTTTAAATGATACAAATCACCAACAGAGAAATGCGAATCTATTCTGGAAAGCCATTTGGAACCATCAAAGTACAAATGGAAAAAAGTATTTATAGCCAGTTTTTTGTGTGGTGGTAATGAAATAGAAACTAAAGGGGTACCCATCAATCAAAGAATGACTAAACAAATTGATGGTGTATGAATGTAATGGAATACTATTGTGTCGGAAGAAATGAGGAAGAGGACAGTTTCATATAACTTGGGAAGAGTTGCATGAACTGATGCAGAGCAAAAAGTGCAGAATGAGGAGAAAAACATGTAATAACATCACTGTAAAAACAAACAACTTTAGAAGATTAAGAACTCTGATCAACAAAATGAGAGAAGAATGGAGAGAAAGAGAAGAGAGGGGAAGAAAGGACAGAGGGGAGGGGGAGAGACACAGAGAGAGAGAGAGAGTGCACTAATATAAGCATTTGTTTTGCTTAATTATGAATATTTGTTACAAGGGTTTTGTTGCAGGTTTTTTTTCTTCAACGGGAGTGATGGGGATTGGAGAGGAGGAAAATATAGATTTTTATTCATTGAAAAAAATTAATTAAATTTTTAAAAATTGAGTTTCCAATCAGTTCTACATTCACAATATCTCTCCTTTTGTTTCTTTCTCTCTGCTTCCATAGCACCACTCCAGTTCAGGTTTTCATCATCTCTCTTGAACTACTGTAATAGCCCACTAATTGTTCTCTCTGCTTCCAGGCTGTCCTCTTTCCAATCCATCCCTCAAGCAGCAGTCAAAGTGATTTTCCCTAAGCAGAGGTCTGACCATATCACTCTTGTACTCAAGAAACAACAGCTTTCTACTGCCTTTAGGATAAAATATAAACACCTCTGTTTGGCTATTAAAATCCTTCATAACTTGTCCCTAACCTATATTTCCAGTCGCATTATCCACTGTGCTCCTTCCAACACTCCATGAGCCAGCCAGACTGGTCTCTCTATTCCTTACACACTATACTTCATCTCCCATTCCTCTTTGCAAGGAAGGCATTCCCTTCTGACCTCAGCCTTGTAGAATGTCTCACTTCCATCAAGACTCGAGTCAAATACAGGACCATCTTCTGTATAAAGTCTTTCCTAATCTACCTAACTGCTAGTACCTTTCCTCCCTCAATACTTTGTAACTCCTACACATTTCTGTATTTATTTTATATACAATTACATATAAATACATTATAATTACATATAATTAATATATAATTACATATATGTATATGTGCATGTACATATGCATATACATATATGTATGTATATATATGTATATTTATATATTCTATGTCCCCAGTGGAATGTAAGCTCCTTGAGAGCAAGGACTGTTTTCTTTTTTACCTTTGTGTTTGTGTAATCCAAGTCCCAAAGCCAAAGAGAGTCTGACCTACCCCTCACAAGGTGCAGAGCACTAGTCTCCACCAATGAGGAAAGAATGTCATACCAATGCACTTTAAGACTTGTGTTACATTTGTATTTACAGCACCCAACGCAGTTCATGACACTCATTAAGCATTCAGTAAATGTTTATTTGTTGAATGGGGTGGCTAAGTGGTGCAGTGGATAGAGCACCAGTGCAGGAGTCAGGAGGACCTGAGGTCAAATCTCACCTCAGACACTTGACACTCACTAGTTGTGTGACCTTGGGCAAGTCACAACCCCCATTGCCTCATCCTGGGTCATCTCCAGTCATCCTGATGAATATCTGGCCATTGGATTCAGATGGCTCTGGAGAAGAAGTGAGGCTGGTGACCTGCACAGCCCACCCTCACTCAAAACAAAGTCCAATGGAAGTCATACCATTTGTTGAATGGATGATTGGTTGACCAATTTCTCACCTGTGTACATTTGTACAAGTCATCCCTCATGCCTGGCAGGCACTCTTTCCTTATCTCTGTCTTTGATAATCATCTTCTTTCCAGGTTCAACTAATGTGTTAAGTCCTTGATGAAGCCTTTTTAAAATTCCCTCCCAGAAGTGTTAGTGTTATCTTTTCTTAAATTGCCCTGTGCTTACCTATCTTTGTAAAAATTATATCATCTTATAACAGTTTTCTAGAACCACCACCTCCCCTCCCCTAGCCAGTGTATCTGGCATAAAACTGAGCACAGGTTAAGAGCTTAATATATTTGAACAGAATTGGATTGATATATTTCTACCACCTATCTTATAGTGTTGTTGTAAGGAAAATGCTGTACAAGTATTAGAAACATTGTATAAATGTGAGGAACTTTTATTGTTTGAATTAAATAGAATTAAGTAGGATTGTGGGAGGGAAGAAAGTAAATATATCAGGATAATAATAAAAATAATTGCTATGTATACGTTTATCTCCTTACAACAGCCCTATGTAATGGATACTACAGGTACCTTTATCCCACACACGAAATACTATTGTGGTAGAATAATTCCCACATGTAGCAAAGATTAAGACACGGGAGAGGAACCCAAGAGGTAACTGTCTCCTCTCCCTCTTCATCCTGTGCTTCTAACTCATACCAACAATAGCTAGAGGAAATTTATCTTTTCAGATTACAGGTCTCTTTCTTTGCTTTTTCTTTCTCCTATCACTTTGAACTAGCTTAGAAAGTTGTCTCCATCAGGTTGGGGAGTTGGAGGTTGACCCTATTGCTCAAGCCTATCTAAGCATCATTCCAGAAAAGCCTTCTGCGTTCCTCTTCTACACTGTTCACTCCCACCTTCTATTACCCTAAGACACATACAGATTATTGGCCACAAATTTATTTGATACAATGCTGGAATAAATGGTGGCAAAGGTATGGATAGAAATCACAGGAAAAAGGAGAACAGCTGTGAGTATATGCTAATTGGGTGTTGCTAGCTTCCATAGGAACCCATCCTTTCCTGTGTTAACTCCTCCTCACTGAGGAAAAAACTGAAGCAAAATTTCTGGGGCAATGAGGAAATTAGCGGCAGATGTCCTCACGCTATCTCAGACCATGAAAGGAGGAGGTATTTGTCATTAAGGATAATAGGCACCATCTCACCTGACCTGGTTGGCTAGGTTGGGTGCTCCCTGCCACTAGGTGGCTTCTTTGAGAGTCTTTGAAGGGAATAGAAGCACAAATCTGATACCAAGTGCTGGACCCTACCAAAAGCCACAAGGCCTCAAGATGTCGGCGATTTGGTCTTGTAGCATTCTCTGTCTACCCTCTGTTGTCTGCAAACAAAAGTACTCTCTAGTGTTGTTTAGTCATGTCCTACTCTTTGTGTCTCATCCATGGGGTTTTGGCAAAGTTACTAGAGTGGTTTGCCATATCCTTCTCTAGTGGATTACGACAGAGGGTAAGTGACTTGCCCAAGGTCACACAGCTAGTAAGTGCCTGAGGTCAAATTTTAACTCCGGTCTTCCTGACTCCAGACCCAGGGCTCTCTCCACTGAGCCATCTAGCTATACCCCCTAATACATGACCTTAGTGACCTGAGGGCTCCTGGGAATACATCTCCATCTTCCATGGTTATGCCAATACAAGGTCCAGGATTATACCATTTTACAAAGCATAGGTTCATAGAGCTGGAAAAATCATATAATTATAGAATTTAATCTGGAAGGAACTTTAGAGTTCATCTAGTCCAACTCCCTCATTTTCCTGAGAAACTTTTTTTAAACTACACTTTTCTGGGAAACTGAGGCCCAGACAAAGTTAAGTCATTTGACGAAGGGCACACAAGGAGTACATATCAGAGTCAGACTTCAAACCCAATCCAAAGTCATCGATCTTTTCATTGTACCACATTGTCCCACCTGACCCAACCCTCTTATGTTGCAGAGGAGGAAACTGAGGGCCAGAGTAGCTAAGGGAATTGCCTGGGATCATATAGCTAGTAAGCATCAGAAACCAAATTTGTTTTCCTCACTCCAGGTTTAGTATCTATCTGCTATACTACACTCCCTTTCCTGTACCCTTTCTTATCCCTCCTTTTCTGTTATGGACCATGTCTTCTATTTTACTGAAAAAAACCAAATAAACAGAAAAAAACAGAGGCCATCCACTGAGAACTCTCTGCCTCTCTATCTGTCTGTCCCTCTCTCTCTCTCTTTACCTCTGCATCTTAAAACACTTCACTCACCTCTGACACAGAAAGCTTATAGTGGTTCAGGGCCCAAAAAGAACCAGGATATGAGTAAATCTAAAGGCAATAGGTCAAATTTCAATATTTAATATACAAAGGTTAGGGAGGAGGAGATAGTGAAAGTGGATGTTCCCAGGAAATCCCCTTAACCTGAAAGAAATCATAGACTAAATACCTATTGATCATAATAAAGGAAAAACAGGAATGAATATTAAAATTTGTTACCCTCTTGTAATTTACTTCTTTAAACTAGTGATCAAAATGTCCTTTTGCCTATGAGAATAGACTATCCAATCCCTAAGATGGGACTAGCGGTTCTGAGCATGCTAATTATAAAATTTTCAATATTCAGATTTAACAAACATTTATTAATCACTTTTCATGTGTTCAGCAGCCATGGTGTAGGGTATGGAGAACTGGCCTTACAGCCAGAAAGACTTGCATATACTTCTGGCTGTGTGGGCTGCGACCTGAATCAAGTCATTCAACCTTTTGATGTATTAGACATATCTTGATCGCTAAAAATTGAAAAGAAGTGCTGACCTGAATCAGTATGGGGAGTTTCCTCATGCAACAACGTCCTATATCAATGAAATCAGGGGTCCTGCCCGTAGTCTATGCTTCGGGGAGCTACTCCTCGTACTCCCTAGGTGGCCTTGGGCAAGTGACTTAACTTTCTCTGGGCTTCAGTTTCCCATAAAAGTGTAGTAAAAAAAAGTTTCTCAGGAAAATCAGGGGGTTGGACTAGATGAATTCTAAGGTTCCTTCCAGATTAAATGCTATGATTATATGACCCTTCCGACTCTATGAACCTATGCTTTGTAAAATGGTATAACCCTGGACCCTGGGGACCTCTAGGCTTTGGGGAGTGTGAATTGGGGGTGGGGGGCTGTCTATTCGTGGATATGCAAGGGTTAGGGAGTGGGAGGGAGCGCGGAGATATGATCCCTCTAGGTAGGACCAGTGGAGTCAGACGGACAGCCCACACCATCTTCTCCGGACCCGCCCTGGTCCCTGCCCGCCGGAGAGAACTTTGCCTTAGAGACCCTGTGTGGGCGGCAGGTTCCCCCAAAGCAGAGCCCCGGCAACGATCCCAGCGGGGGCACCCTCTCCCTGCGGCTACAGCAGCTGCTGCACAGCCAGGGGCTCCCTCCTCTCCCCAGGGGGGCAGAGGCGGGAGGGGCTCAGAATCCGAATGGGAAGGAACCATCTGTTTGAGAGCGGAGGCTCGGGCCGGACCCCCGCGGTCACCCCTACCCTCCGTCAGGCGATGGAGGAGGACAGGTTGTTTTAGGTAGCACGGGGTCTGGGGTTAGGTGTCTTCCGGTCTCCGCCCTCTGTTCATGAATATGCAGTTTGTCCCTGCAAAGGCTCCAATTTCTGCCTTTCACACAAAAGGAAGGGAATCTCTTATTTTCTCTCCTTGTTTCTCCACCCACACCCCGTGTCTGCCTGCTCGCCAGTGTACATTGCAGCGCCTCTGTGTGTGTGTGTGTGTGTGTGTGTGTGTGTGAGAGAGAGAGAGAGAGAGAGAGAGAGAGAGAGAGAGAGAGAGAGAGAGAGAGAGAGAGAGAGAGAGAGAGAGAGAGAGAGAGAGAGCTGCTAGCAGAATTGTTTTCTGTGGGATCCTCCCAAATCTGTCCTGCTTCCACCGGCAAGGAAAAGCAAGAAATACTTCGGTCATGATTTATGAATGAACGTGACTCCCTCTGCCAAGGGATAATTGTCTCTGGTTTCGGAGTGGGAGAGGTAGGAGAGCGACAAAGGGAGCGAGGAGCAGGACGGAAGGAAGGCTGGAGTCGGCTCGCAGGTCTCGGTGGAAAGCATCTGCACTCAGGACTGGTTGAGGACGGAGCTGACCCGGGCTTCCACCCACCCGTCTGCACCTGGAGTCCTTCTGCATGGTCATCACAAAGGTAGTAAGTCTTCCGGAAAGACCTGGGGATGGAAATGAGGGTAGGGATGGGGATGGGAACGTGGTACACCTGCTTAGCATCCCGGGGCCACCAGAGGAGGAGGGAGCGCCGTATCAGCCCGGGGGTTCTTTGCTGCCGGAGATGGAGCCTTTTCATTCTCTAGGTCTGGCGAGAGAGGAAGAGACAATGGAGCCAAACTTGCTGGATGCTTGATACATTGTTGCGTTTTGGACATCTTCCTCCAACTTTGAACCTCTCCGCGGGGAGGCAGCTGCTTTGGGGAGGGCTACTGTTGCCCTGAGGGAACCTAGGTCCTTCTAAGACAACAGCACTAGCCGGGCTCTTTCAGTTGCTCCCCTAGGGAAGGCTGTGAGTCCCCTCTGCTCTAAACTAAATCGTATCCAAGATAAACCTGCCTTTTATGGTTCACATATGTCCTTGGTTGATTGCTGACTCACAGGAGAGCCCTTCCAATGAGATTTTTCTGATACTGTGTGGTTAAATTAAAACACAGTGTAGCCCTGAACCTGGGGCAGGTTGCTCAGTTGCATAAACCCTAGAAAGAGGCTTGCTCCCCAATCCTAAACTACTGAAGACAATGCAAGATTCCACTCATTTCTCACTGAAACCCTGGGCCTGGTCTGTGACAGCTGCTTTGAGCTGGGGAGAGGGAGAGATGATGTTTGGAAAGCTGACTTGTAGACCTGGCAAGCCCTGGAAGTTGGCCAAGGATGAGAGGGGGTGCTGTGGTCAACTGGGGAGGCTCAAGATTATAATTGTAGAGGTTCGCTGGAGCAGCACATACCTTCTGCTGTGTCACTGTGGCCTGCATTATCAAGGGGAGAGGCCAGGAGGGGGAGTATGGAGGGAAGCTTCGGTGCCCTGGGGACATATGGGATGGCTTTTGAATTTCCTTCAGACAAATACCTTGACTTTAAACTGATTGCTTGTGAGCCAGTGGCAGACAAAGTAAACTAGACAGTCTTCTTTTCCCTTTGTGAAGTGAATGAACATTTCTGATTGTTGGTTTATATCCTGGAATTGTGTAAGATCCCATGATATTTAAGTTCCGACTACGATGATAGGTAGATTGACAGATGTGTGTGTGTGTGTGTGTGTGTGTTGAACTCGAATTATGGCTGTCCTCATTACTGTTCTTATTTATTAATAATTTACATTGAGGTGGTACTTTGTACTTTATAAAAAACATTCATACACTATCTCATTTAGTATGACATCAGTCTCACAACCAAGGTTTGGAAACTCATTTTGAGCTAGTTGGAAGAAAGTCAAGGGATCAATCAGACGCCTTGATCACAGCCTATCAGCTGAATCCTGTTCCCAATAAGAATGCTTCAGTTTCTTTACCTCTCTGATCACACATGGCTAAGTCAGGACACAAACTCAGATATCTATGCCCAATATTTTATCCACAGGGTTCTCTATGATATAACGTAGGTATACTGAAATTCCATTTTTCTCCCTTCATGCCCTATCACAGAATAGGGATGAGAGCTTAGTTAGTTTCTTGGAGAAACTCAAGTTGCTTGTGGCACGATTTTATGTCAGCACTTGGTAAATGCGGCCTCTTCTGATGGGAGCAGATCACAGGGCAGCTCTGGGAGAACTCATCCACAGCATATGGGGACACACTGACCTGTCTTCTGCTGAGTTTGGTGAGGCTATATCTTGGCACAAGAAGAATACATTGCTTCCTTTGCCAGGAGTGGCCCAGCTCTGTTTGAACACAGACAGACTAGAAACTCTCACCAGGAACTAACTTGTTTTCTTCTCTCACATGAGTAGAGATGGGGGGAGGGGAAGGAGAAGGAACAGAAAGGATCTAGTCACCCAACCGGAAGCATCTTCTTGCCCCCCACGACTTGGGGAGAGACACAAGTGTTTTTAGGGAACACTTGTGGGGCAGGACTCCGTACCACGACTTTTCCCTGCTTTGGTAGATAGTGCTGCTTTTTCCTTACAGAAGCAGAGTCCCCATTTTTACCAGCTTCTTCATGTGGTTTGGCTCTAGAACCTATATTCAGTTTTTGCCTCTAAAAATGGCTAAACACAGAACTTAGAATAGGTGTAGGTAAGGTAGGGGCCTCAGGAAGGAAATCGAATCACAATGAGAACTACCTTCTACAATGAATGAAAAAAAAACCTCACAGATTTTATTGATCTATTTTGTTTTTGTATCACCTAAATTTTCCCCTGTGTACTTCCCCTTCCCCTCTTCAAGAGCCATCCCTTATAACAAAACAAAAAAAAATAGTTTTAAAAAGGAGAAAAATTCAGCAAAACTAATCAATCCATTGAAAAAAAATTCCAACATTATATGAATCGTTCCACACCCAGAGATCCCCTCCCCCCATCTCTGCCAAGGAATTGGGAAAAGCACCTTCTTATATCTTTTCTTTAGGGCGAAGCTTGTTCTTTGTAATTTTTCAGTATGCATTTTCAATGATTTTGTGACTGTTCTTTCCATTTGCTTTACTGTGACTTTAATAATTAGCCAGATGCTCATTGCCAGAATTTTGCTCTCCCTGACATTCAAGTATTTTATGAGATATCAAATAACATACACGACAGTGAAAGTTTAAAGATGCTGATGGCCAGTAACAGGAAGGGAGCGTGATTTTCCTGGGACACTCAAGTGCCTTGCCCAGATTTCTCAATGTACAGGATCCATCTGTTGGTTTAGCACTTTCTTCTGATAGAACAGGCACTGGGAAAATGAAATGAAATTATCATCTCCCGTCTAATAGAGATAGTGGGAGGTACAAATAAATGGAAACATTCCTATAACTGAAACAATGTCATTCTCTTCAGACTTGGAAGGATGCAAGATGACCAGCCCCTTCCATGCCCTCCCCTCTACCCCCAGAATAAGAAGTATTTATAAGTTAGGGCTATTCCAAAGATGCAGGGAGATGGACTGGGGTAGCTTTCCAGAAAATGGCTTGTTGACTACCTCCCAGTCCTTCATCACTATCGAATACTCCCTTTTATAGTTATAGCCGAGGGCTGAACTGGGTTCCAGGGTTATTCTAGAGCAATGCTTTCCCTAAGCTTGAGATTTCACCAAGATTGAGAGGGGAACAGGGAAAGCTTTGGGTTTTCCACTAATTCTGAACAACCATTTGAGGCTTTGGAGGGGATGTGGAGAAGGTGTTGAGAGGATGTTAGAGCAGAAAGGTATGATATGACTTTTGGGAAATTGTGAGTTCTCGTGAAGACTGCTAAAAGATCTCCTACAGTCCACACACATCCCCATATATACATACACAGTAGGGGGAAGAATCGTTTCCACTTCTGCTGTCTGTTAGGTCTGTAACTCAAGATGCTCACCTCCTATCTCAATGAACATTAAATGCTGTAGAGTCTTGTGCTAGGACCTGGCGCGGGTATAAAAGCTAGAAAACATAATTCCTGCCTTCATGGTACCTGCAATCTTACCACAATCTAACAATCCAGCTCACCATTTCAAATAGCCTTCAGAATAGGACTGCTACGAAGCTCACCTACTAGTCATTGTAAAATATTTGGCCTCTGAAATTCTTTTTTTCATGCTGAGGGGAACTCGTAGAGACAAAGGAGAGAAAATGATCCCTCCTCAATCCATCTGCCATTTCCCTAGACAAACCAGAGAGTGCCATCTCCATTTCCTACTTCCTCCCACATTCTCTTCAGTTGACTTGCCCCTGGGCCAGAACCCATGCCTTTCCATCTCTCAGGGCCCTGCTGGTCTCTTTGAGGATCCCCTCTCAGAACCCACCATCTTCTCACTAGCTGCCTTGATGTGCGTTGTCCCATCCGATTTCCAGTTCTGAAACAATAATCAAATTAGTATAGCCACTTAATCATAGAAAGCATTTGTCAATCTATTCCCACAGGCTTCATTCACCAGCCTAGTAATTTTCCAAATCAAAATATCTCTCTTCAGTCAATAATTCCACACATTTATTGTCTCTTTCTATTAAAATGTGAGCTTCTTAAGGGCAGAGATTGTTGTCACTTTTGTTTTTTATATCCCCCAGCTCTTCAGTACTTGGCACATAATAAGTGGTTAAGAAATGCTTTTGTATTCATTTAATCCATTCATCCATCCATCCTACGTCCATCCATCCATCCATTCATTCATTCATTCATCTCACCTTGAAAATGGCCAAGGTCCTATTGAGAGGCATGAAAGGGGACAAAAGCACCCATGGAAAATACAATGTGAAGTTGAAGTTCAACTGCTCCTACCACAGATTCTGGTTTGTCTTTATTAATGTTGCTTTTTGGACACTAGTCTAGTAGCCAACAGCAGAAGGAAGGGCATTGAAGGGCCTGGAGAGAGATTTCCCTCCATATAGGATCAGGGATGGTTCCTCCTTGCAGGCATATGACAGAACGTCTATTCCAGGGGTGGGGAACCTGCAGCCTCAAGGCCACATGGGGTCCTCTAGGTCCTGAAGTGCAGCACTTTGACTGAATCCAAATTTCACTGAACAAATCCTTTTATCAAGGGAATTTGTCTCTGCATAGAGTCTATGCAATGGTGAGAAGAGATCAATTGCCTTAGCATCCTAGGGTCTGTACAAATATGCTTTAAGTATAGCCTTCACTAAACCAGAACTATTTTCCTTGTAGACGTGAGGTGTGGGTAGGGGACAGAGGGGAAGAATTGATACATTTTTCTTATCTTTTCTGTTCACTCTTCACAAATTCTGCTATAATAGATTTAAGGGAAGCTAAGTAGATAGAAGTTCTCTTACAATTATACTGTTTCCCTCCCATCTCAAGTACTTCTGTAGTACAATTTAAATGAGAAAACCTAAGAAAAATGTTTGCGAGTACTTTTTAGTCTCTAATGGAATCTTACCATTAATATATTAAGTCTTGTCCTTAGCCAACTTTACTACCACACATCATTTCTTTCTTAATTCCCTATATAATAAATATCCTTTCTAGGATTTCTTGAATGATCAAGTCTTAAAAATGAATGATGATACTTCCTTTGGTTATGAATGATGCCATATAGTATAAGGACCTAGTCTTTCTAGGTGAATACTGAAGCCATGACATGGTCATTCCAGAGGAAATGAGAATATATTTATTTTCTAGAATCCTTGATAGAAATCCTCTGAGGATATGTATAAGAATACATTGCACTCACTTAAATCCACCCAGCCTTCAATGATTGTACCCAATACCCCAGATGAAATACATCCTTTTTATTGGGGATAGGGAAGCACATGAATTTTTTTTTCATTTTAAACTTAAACACCAAAAAGAAAAAGAGTATTTGCATATAAACAGTAAATGTAAAAGAATTCTATATCTAAGAAAGTATGAATCTCCATTTCATTCTAGTTATTCTTAAAAAAACCAATTAATGAATTCTACATGTTACTTTCCAAACTGTCTTACTTGTTTGTGCTCCCTTCTGAGCTTCTGTTTTTTTCTGTACACTTGCAAAATTGTTATAATGTACTCTTTGGGGGAGAGGTTATCACTATTATGAATGGCTCCTTCCCCATAACCTCCCATAATTTACTGACAGAAAGAAGCCCTTGCAACAAATAAACATAGTAAAACAAATTCACACCATGGTTGGTTTTACCTCTGACACACAAGTTGTGTGACCCTATACAAATCACTTGATCTCTCAGTGCCCAGCATAACACTTAAAGACCCTTAAATTGCAGAACAGTTGCTGATTGCCCTCAATAAAGAGGATTTTCTTGATAGGAATTCTCTACATCAATAAAAAAACAGATCTAGACCAGAGTCACTTTCTAACATTACATATCTCGTACAGGGATGGGGAATCTGAGACCTCAAAGCCACATGTGGCCGTCTAGATCCTCAAGTACTATCCTTTCACCAAATCCAAACTTCACAGAACAAATGCCCTTAATAAAAGGATTTGTTCTGTAAAATTTGAACTCAATCAAAAGGCCACACTCAAGGACTTAGGCCACATGGGGCCTCAAGATCATAGGTTTCCCACCCCTGATAGTAGATAGAGTGCTGGGCCTGGAATCAGGAAGACTTATCTTCAGAGTTTAAATCTAGCCTCAGATACTTCCTAGCTGTGTGACCCTGGGCAAATCACTTGACCCATTTTTCCTCAGTTTCCTCATCTGTAAAATGAGCTAGAGAAGGAAATGGCAAACCACTTCCATATCTTTGCCAAGAAAACTCCCAATGGGGTTGAGAAGAGTTGAACATGACTGAAAAATGACTGAAAAGCAAACCACAAGATGCTAATATAATGATATATCTAGAGCTAAAAAGTACTTAGAGGTCTTCTACCCCAGTTCTCCAATTTTGCAGATGAGGAAACTGAGGCACCAAGTACTGAAGTGACTTGCCCCAGGTCATATGTGAGGTCATAATTGCTGGCACTAGGACTTGAATCTAAGCCCTTTGACTCCAAATCACACCTTAAAATTTTCCATAACAATTTATAAGAATGTCTCTATCATATTTTATTATGCTTCCTTGCATAATAATTATTTATTTCTAGCTTTCCCTTCTATCATAAACACTTAGAAAACAGTATAGAATTGGGGTAAGAATGAAAGGTCTGATTCTTGGCTCTGATACTAATTATGTGGTACTAGATAAATCACTTTATGCCACTCTAAGCCTCAGTTTTTTAATCTATAAAATGGAGCTTATAGCACTTTACTACCTCATTTATTGGTTGTTGTAAGGAAAGCATTTTGTAAACCTTAAAGTACTATAAAAATGTGAGGTATTATGAATAGCTGTCTTTGTATGTCTGGTACGTACCACAAGGCTGTGCACATCTTAGGTACTTGTACATGTTCTTGAATTCAATTGTTTTGTAGATTAAGGTACAGTCACTTGACAGCTTTTAGCCTGTAAACTCTTGAATAGCCTAGTCTGAGTGGTATTTGGGTATATTGTATATAATGCTTAGCACAAGAAGATTATGCATATTCATTATCTGATATTCTTTTATAGCTCTTTCCCCCCCTACTCTCACTCCCAACACCCATCAGGTTGATGACGGTATGATGATCACATACCCAGCTTCCTTAAAGGACCAGGAGCTGGGAGACCCTGGTTTATATTCTTCTATTGAATAAGCCTTTCAGTGCAGTTTTGCTTTAAAGAAAAGAAAAAAATTCAAGGAACTTTGAAGATGGAGGTCATAAGGGGCTCATTGATGGAGGTAAAACCATGCAAAGTTCTCTTTTGTCTGTCCTTTGGAGTTGTCTCATATATACATTTGCTGTATTGTATTTTGACTCAGTGGAAAGCAAATTAGATACTCTGCATCTTCCAGTGAGCCCCTTTAGGATGAAAAACCTGTGTCTGTGCAGAAAGTGAAGACAGAGAGCTTTTCAGTATAGCTGTACTTCATCATTCTGTGACCCCAGTCTTGTTGTATTTCCACACATTCCTCCCTCTGCCCCCACAACTCCCCTACTTTTACTCTTTCCTTCTCCTCCATCCCTCCCCCCTTTCCCTTTTCCATTCAGAGCCAAAGCGTTGCTGGAAACAGGGCCCATTCCACCTGGTTAATTAAGCTTGCAAGGCCTTCCCTGTGACAGCTGCAGAGCTGGTCCCTTTGCAGGGTGAGAGTGAAGGGAATTGTCCGCTTCATCATTAAGGCAGCAGCAACAAGCTGTTTGCCAGTCAGACCCAACAGTGTTGAACAAGCCTCCTGCTGTATGTTTGCTCTGACAACCTCTGAACATGCTCCCACTGTCGCTCATTCATTAAGCTAGTGAATAAGATGAAGCCTTTCCTTAAAGATGCAAAGCACAGTGCGGAGGAATTATCTCTGGCACTGAAATGATTTCACATCTGGGAACTGAGTTGGTCCCATGAGACAATGGGAAAACTGTTGTGTTGTTGTTAGCATGGAATCCTGGAGATCTGTATGGGACGTAATCCAGAAACAGCTTTTTAAATAGGCCGTGCCGTTAATTAGAGTTGAGAGTTGTTTCCTTGTCCCCAAAGTCTCATCCCAAATAGTAAGATTTAAAAATACGCACACTCACACACACACACAGACACGCACATAGACACGCGCACACACACACACACCCACTACCCCTCTTAATCAACAACCATTAATTAAGCATTTACTATGTAGCAGGCACTGTGCTAAGCCTTGGGTATAGGATAAGACCTGGACCTGTGATTTTCCTGGTTTCCTGGTTTAGGGAAATAGTGCAGAAGCCTCTATGAATGTAGGTCAGTATCTTTTCTTCAATTTACATTCTAAAACAGTTGTCTAAAATACTGGGAAAGTAATTGATTTGCCTAAGGTCATGTATGCAGCCAGTATGGATGCCAGCTAGGAAGTGAATTCAAGTCTTGCCGGTTTTAAGGCCAGCTCACTATCTACCATGCCAAGTTTCTTCATAAGCACTGGAGATAAAAACACAGAAGTGAAGCAGTGCATACTCTTGTTAAGGGACCCCTCTGAACTTGTCTTCTTGAGTTGCCATGTTTTCCAGAAACACTGGATCCAGAGCATTCGGAAGGCCCTGAACGTATCAAGGACAAAGCCCTGTCCTGAAATGACATAATTTGTTATTTGCCACCTCACACTGACTCCTTGTGTGTCCTTGAGGGGGTCAAGGCAGTTGGTTAATACTCTCAAGAGGCTTATGTTCTAATAGGGGAGGAAACACATACCCATAAGAGTATATATATATAGAATATATATATTTATTCTATATATACACACACATACATGTTGTGTGATATATTGCATAATATATAATACACATATATAACTGTACACACATATATATGCATGTGTGTGTATTATTGTATGTGTTTGTCCTTCATTCTTGAAGAAGACCATGATGACACCAAGATGATGACATGACTTGCATTTGACTTTGATTTGAGTGAGAGAGGGCTGTGCAGGGTCACCAGCCTCACCTTCTTCTCCTGAGCCATCTGGGTCCAATGGCCTGATGTATATGTGTGTATATATACATACATACATACATACACACCCATATATACATACATACCTCCACAAATTAATGCAAAGTATTTGGGGGAGGGTATGTCCTAGCAGTTGGGGGAGACCAAGAAGACCTCATGAGGAAGGTGATGGATGTTTGAGCTGAGTCTCAAAGGTAACTAGGGAGATATACATGTACACATATGTATGTATGTATGTATTAGGGTATATGTAAACTAATGCACTTTATTAAGAGGGACAGTGTGGAATAGTGGAAAGAGCACAGGACTTGAAGTCAGAAGAGTCAAGTTAAAGTGCTGGCTTTTCCACTTCCTAGCTATGTGACCATAGATAATTTGCTTCATTTTTCTGAACTTCCTATGTAAAATCCCCATTTTTCTACATTACCTCACATAGATTACTTCATACATTACCTCACATAGATGCAAGGCATATGCTTTGTAAACTGAACCTATGGATAAATGAGAGCTCTTGTTGCTAATTATGAGAAGAGATGACAAGGGGGAAATGAACCTATTATAATACAGGAAGTTTGGGAGTTCCCTCACTCCCTATTTTGAAGGAAGAAAAACATCCGAAGGGAGGTTTTATGATTAATTATATTTTGTGTCGTCCTGACAGCTTCTGAAAAGCTAAAGAACTTGACTGCCTGCCCTGCAGTCTCATGGCCTCCCTCCAGATGAAGGCTGTTCTGATTGAGTAAAGTAAAGCTGTTTGGATTTGGAACCAGAAGACCTGGATTTGAGACCCCAACTTTTCAATAGAAAAATGTGGTCTGTCTTGGACCTCATCCAAAAGATTTAGTTAATGCAATGCCACGAGGACTATAATTTATGATTGTAGACGTTCAGCTGCAAGTGACCTCAGGCACTGTCTAGCCCAACCCCCTCATTTTACAGGTGAAGAAATTGATGCCCAAAGAAGTTGTAAGTAGTAAATATCAGAATCAGGATTTGAACCCAGGTCTTCTATCTGTAGAAGCAGTGTTTTCCCCCCATTTTAAGCTGTCTTCTACGTTGGTCAGGATTCCAAGGACAAGTGATTGATTTTTGTTTTTCTTTCTCAATTAGGCCAGGGGGATAGAAGGAAGGAAGAGAAAGTAGATTTCTGTTGATTAAAAAAATTAATTATAAATTTAAAAAACTTTTAAAGTGTTAAGTGTTGGGAATATCTTTTCCATCCAGGGTCTCTGACCCACTGAAAGTAAAGTTCACATAAGTGAAAATCAGTGTTGTGGTTTGTGTGTTTTGTGTGGTGTTTTGTTTTTGTAGAGAGAGGTATAAAACAACAAGCCACCCCCCCATTTCTAAAATTGAGGACAAGGAACACAAAATTCCATTTACCAAACAAAACAAATAACCATATACTTCTTCCCTGTATAATGGTGAGTTAAGGGAAAAAGTAGAAGGTGGAAGGGACAGGGAAAAGGAAAGGAGGGGAGAGAGAGATCAAGATACAGTGTCCACATTTGTCAAAGCCAGAGAAACAAGATCTCATTTGTTTATTAATATGGCTTTTTCAAATAGTTAAGCATTTTTCACTCTTTCCAATATCTTATCTTGCCCCTCCCCTCCAAAAAAACCTTCACACTCTTGTAGCAAATAAACATAGATCAGCGATACAAATTCCAACATTGGCCATGTCTAAAAATATATGTCTCATTCTGCATATGTCAGTCACTTATCTTTTAGGAGATTGACAGCATTTTTTTTTAATAAGACAATTGGGATTAAGTAACTTGCCTAGGGCCACACAGCTAGCAATTGTCAAGTGTCTAAGGTTGGATTTGAATTCAGGTCTTCCTGACTCCAGGGTGCATTCTTCATTATTGGTCTTCTGAAATTGTGTTTCATTGCATTGTTCAGAATTCTTAGGTCGTTCAAAATGGTTCATTTTTACAGAGTTGCTGTTACAGTATAAATTGATTTCCTAGTTCTGCTCACTTAACTCTGCATCTGTTCTTTTAAGTCTTCCCAGGTTTCTCTGATATTATCTCTTTTCTTATCGCATAATAGTATTCCATTATATTGACATACCATAATTTCAACCATTCCTCAAATGATGTCCTGCATCCCTTTAGTTTCCAGTTCTTTGCCATTTCAGAAAGAGATACTATGACTTTTTCCTCTTGCTTTGGTCACTTTGGGGCATAGACCTAAGAAAGGTATCACTCCCCCAAAGGGTACGTGCAGGCTGGTAACTTTGGGGGCACAGCTTCAGATTGCATTCCTGAATGGCTGTACTAATCCACAGCTGCACCAACAATGTGTCAGTGTCCCCTCTAAGGTTTATCATCTTCCTTCATTGTGGCTTTTAAACCACAGCAGTAGGACTCAAACACTAATGATTTCTGTAATTCCTACCACGTAGAGTTGTTATGAAGCTTAGACTATAAACTCCTTGAGGGCAGGGTCTGGCTTCCTTTTTGTTTTTAGGTTCCCCACTTTCCACCCTCAGCAGCCAGCATGCCTTACACACAATACCTACTTACTTGTAGGCATTTAATAAATGCTTCTTGGATTGAATATTTGTTAAGTTCTTTGCAAACCTTTAAATGCTAGCTATTTAAATATCAGAAATTGCTATAGGCAGATTTGAATTTCGAAGACTTTTATTTCTTCCTAGTCACTAAGTCTGCAATTCAAGAAAACTGCTAGCACATGGATTGTCCTTAGGCTATGGTCATGTGATCCAAATGCACAGGCTTACTGTAAATACATGGAATCTAGATTATAGTACATATTTCATATGTGATTTTTTTTAAATAAAAAGATAATACATAGCAATTAGAGATGAATAGTTATCTATTTTTTAAAGATTATACCATATTTGTAGTAAAAATGACAGAAATACATATCTCTAGTCATAGTGAGGTGTTAGGAGGAGCATAGTATATTGGGAATAGTATTGGATCTGACATCAGAGGATCTGAGTTCGAATCCCAATTCTGTCATTTACCATCCATATGACCTCAAACAAGTCACTTAAGCTCTTTAGGTCTCAGTTCCTCATCTTGAAAATGAGGAGGTTGAACTGGATGATTTCAAAGGCTCCTTCAACTCTAAATCTACAATCCTGTGGTCTTCTTACGAGCCTATGACTGTAAAACAAAAAACAAAACCTTTATCCTTTCCTTCTTTCCTTATCCCACTATCAAGCAAAATTTCCGACTCTTTTCATGACATGATGTTTCAGTACCCAATACTCTCTTAAGAGATTTCTATGTAACTTCAGCATGCTTAGAGTCAAAATTTCCCATGCAATCTTTCTCATGCTACCACCTCTCATTCCCCAACAAAAGAAACCTATCTGTGCTTACTTGATGGTATCTCCAGAGAAGACCTTAGCTCATCTTGCCTTGCACATGACCAGAATGAGCTCCTTGCTTCCTTTTCCCTTTTTGCAGCAGTAGAAAGTCAGGTTTGTGTGACTTGATAAAAATCTAGAAAAGGGAGAGAATGATGACCTGGCGGGGTGACTACTATGCTTCTAGTACCTGAAATTTTCCCTGCAGGGTATTCCACTGTGCCGTAAGTGGCAGTGGGAGGGGATTGGGGTAGAGGAGAAGGCCAGGGGGGTCAGGAAGTCCAAAGAGAATGTGGGGAGAGGATAAGGGTACTAGAATCTACTTTAGAGGATTTGTGTTCAGACTTTGCCATTGACCATATTGCATGACCTTAGGCAAGTCACTTAACCTCTGTGGGATCTCATTTTTCTCATCTGTGAATAGAGAGGGTTCGAATTGGAACATGTAAGTAAAACAAAAGGAAAAACAATACTAATGGTACCAATAAATATTTAATTAAAGACAATGGGAGTGCTGAATCAGATGATCTTTGAGGGACCCTATAGCTCTAAGTCCTGTGATTTTCTGAAAGTTTAAGTTAGAAGAGGTCAAGAAATCTTTAGGAAACGAGAGAGGAGAGAGAGAGAGAGAGAGGAGAGGAGAGAGAGAGAGAGAGAGAGGAGAGAGAGACAGAGAGAGAGAGGAGACAGAGAGAGACAGAGAGAGAGAGAGAAAGACAGAGAGAGACAGAGAGACAGAGAAAGACAGAGAGAGAGAGAGAGAGAGAGAGAGAGAGAGAGAGAGAGAGAGAGGAGAGAGAGAGAGAGAGAGAGAGATGAGAACAGCTTTAAGGAATTATTGGCAGAAAAAAGCTTTAGAACTGAGGTAAAGGATTGCCTCATAGCAGGTGTTTCTATATAATTCCCAGGAAGGGAAAGGGGATCTGAATGTGCATCCAGACTTGCAAGAAGAGATCATTCAACTTACTGGTGTGAAGGGTGAAAGAACAGAGAAAAAACAGTTCCTGGCATTGTTGTCTTCTCTTTTCTCTTACTGGGTATATCCTCACTCATTTTCCAGGTTCGGGTTTGTCCAAATAAACTGAGAAGTTTTATTAGCAATATGGATTCCTCTCCCAAGCTGCCACCCCAAATCATCAGGCACGACCCTCCAGTTCACAGATTTTACAGTTGATAATCAAGGACCTTATTCATAGGTCTTAGGGCAAGGAATAACAGGGAAACCTAATTGATCTTTGAACAAATACATCTTTCAAATCTGACATAGGAATTATACCCCCTGAAGTATTGGAAGACCGCCCTAGTAATATAGAACATATCAGAAGACCTGATTTCAAATCCACACTATGATACTGACTAGTCCTGTGACCTCAGATGAATCTCTTTGCTTACCTTAATCTATTTCCCTATCTGAATAAGGCAGATACTCATACTTACGCTATCTTTTAACCTTACCTTAATGTTGTATGGAAAGCATGTCTTAAATATTAAAACACTGTCAAAGGATAAAATATGTAAGATTGGAATTGAAAGGACCCTCAGAGATCCATGAGTTCAATTCTCTCATTTTCTAGGTGAAAAAATTGAGGCAGAGAGAGGTTAAGTGACTTTCCCAGGGTCACACAGTCAGTCAGCTAGAATTTATTAAGTGCCTATGTACCAGGCACTCTGCTAAGTGCTGAGGATACAAAGAAGGAAAAAGACAGTCCCTGCTCTCAATGAGCTCACAATCTGAGGAAAACAATATGCAAATAACTATGTACAAACCCATTGTATACAGAATACTTCAGGGGTAGCCTCAGAGGAAAGGCAATAAGGTTAGAGAGGACTGGGAAAAGTTTCTTGCCCAGGGCAGGACTTTAGCTGAGACTTAAGTGAAGCTAAAGAGGCTAGCTAGTAAGTTCCCAAGGTAGAATTTGAATCCACATTTTCCTGACTTCAAGCCTAGTATACTCTTTACCATATTTTATCACCTTTGTTAACAAGTACTTCTCTAGAGAGCCAGACCTGTCTGAGTTCCATTTCTAACCATACTGTCCGGCGCTGGGGAATTCTTTTCTCTTCTTAACTCCCCATGCAACACAATTGTTATTGTTTAGTCATGTCCAGTTCGTCATGATCCCCTGGACACCCAGGCCCTTCTCCTCCATTATCTCTGTCCAAGTTCATGTTCCTTGTCTACCCATCTCATCCTCTGCCATCTCCTTTTCTTTTTTTTTTATTTTTAATATAAATTTATTTATTTAACTTTTTACATTCATTTTCACAAAATTTTGAGTTCCAAATTTTCTCCCCCATTTCTCCCCTCCCCCCACCCCAATACACCAAGCATTCTAATTTCCCCCTATCACCAATCTGCCCTGTCTTCTATCATCCCTCCCTTCTCTTGTCCCCATCTTCTCTTTTGTCCTGTAGGGCCAGATGACTTTCTATTCCCCATTAACTGTATGTCTTATTTCCTAGTAGCAAGAACAATACTAAACAGTTGTTCCTAAAACTTTGAATTTCAACTTCTCCCCATCCCTCCTTCCCCACCCATTCCCTTTGGGAAGACAGGCAATTCAAAATAGGCCATATCTGTGAAGTTTTGCAAATGACTTCGATAACAGTCGTGTTCTGTAAGACTAGCTGTATTTCCCTCCATCCTATCCTGCCCCTCATTTTTTCTATTCTGTCTGTTGATCCTGTCCCTCCCTGAGTGTTGACTTCAAATTGCTCCCTCCTCCTATTGCCCTCCCTTCCATCATCCCCCCCACCCTGCTTATCTCCTTCTTCCCCACTTTCCTGTATTGTAAGATAGGTTTTCATACCAAAATGAGTGTGCATTTTATTCCTTCCTTTAGTCAAATGTGATGAGGGTAAACTTCATTTTTTTCTTAGCTCTCCTCTTTTTCCCTCCACTAAAAAGTCTCCTGCTTGCCTCTTGAATGAGATGTAATTTACCCCATTCCATTTCACCCTCTCTCCTCCCAGTACATTTCTCTCTCACCATTTACCTTAATTTCTTTTAAGATATGGTCCCATCCTATTCAATTCACTCTGTGCTCTCTGTTTCTGTGTGTGCGTGCTTGTGTGTATATGTGTGTGCGTGCACACATGTACATGTGTATGTGTGCGTGCATGTGTGTGTGTACATCTGTGTGTGGTCCCACCAACTACCCAGATACTGAAAAGTTTTAAGAGTTACAAATATTGTCTTTCCATGTAGGAATGTAAACAGTTCACCTTTGGTAAGTCCCTTATGACTTCTCTTTGCTGTTTACTTTTTCATGCTTCTTCTCATTCTTGTGTTTGAAAATCAAATTTTCTTTTCAGCTCTGGTCTTTTCATCAAGAATGCTTGAAAGTCCTCGTTTCACTGAAAGACCATATTTTACCCTGAAGTATTATACTCAGTTTTGCTGGGTAGGTGATTCTTGGTTTGAGTCCTAGTTCCTTTGACTTCTGGAATATCCTATTCCATGCCCTTTGATCTCTTAACGTAGAAGCTGCTAGATCTTGTGTTATCCTGATTGTATTTCCACAGTACTGGAATTGTTTCTTTCTAGCTGCTTGCAATATTTTCTCCTTGACCTGGGAACTCTGGAATTTGGCCACAATGTTCCTAGGAGTTTCTCTTTTTGGATCTCTTTCAGGCGGTGATCAATGGATTCCTTCAATACTTATTTTGCCCTCTGGTTCTAGAATATCAGGGCAGTTTTCCTTGATAATTTCATGGAAGATGATGTCTAGGCTCTTTTTTTGATTATGGCTTTCAGGTAGTCCCATAATTTTTAAGTTGTCTCTCCTGGATCTATTTTCCAGGTCAGTTGTTTTTCCCATGAGATATTTCACATTCTCTTCCATTTTTTCATTCTTTTGGTTTTGTTTTGTGATTTCTTGGTTTCTCAGAAAGTCATTAGCCTCCATCTGTTCCATTCTAATTTTGAGAGAACTATTTACTTCAGTGAGCTTTTGAACCTCTTTTTCCATTTGGCTAATTCTGCTTTTGAAAGCATTCTTCTCCTCATTGGCTTTTTGAACCTCTTTTGCCAATTGAGTGAGCCTATTTTTCAAGGTGTTATTTCTTCAGCATTTTTTGGGGTCTCCTTTACCAAGGTATTGACCTGTTTTTCATGCTTTTCTTGCATCTCTCTCATTTCTCTTCCCAGTTTTTCCTCCACCTGTCTAACTTGATTTTCAAAATCCTTTTTGAGCTCTTCCATGGTCTGAGCCCACCGGACATGTCACCTCAGATGTCTGGGGTACAGAGGCCCCGACATCCACGTCTTTCCCTGATGGTAAGAATTGTCCCTTGTCATCAGAAATGAAAGGTGGGAACATCTGTACCCCATCAAAGTAGCTGTCTATAGTCTTATTTTTCTTCCCTTTTCTGGGCATTTTCCCAGCCAGTTACTTGACTTCTGAGATTCCTCTCCACCCCCACCTAGATCTGCCCAGCTAGGGCTTGGGGCCTGAGATTCAAATGCTGCTCCCCAGCCTCAGGGCTTTCAGTGGCAGGCACGGCTGCTATTCAATTTAAGTTCTGGTGCTTGGGTGGCGGCAGGCCGCCTCCCAGGCTCAGTTCCCTGGGGGGGGTGGGAAGGGGGGGTGGTTTATGTGCAGACCTTTGGTAATGGATCCGAGCCCCTGCCTGCTTCGGGAGTCCTGGGCCGCTGCTGCCTCTGCTGCTGCCTCCCTAGGGGGTCCGAGTCACGGACACACCCCGCTCCCCTCTTGGCCAGCCCAGAAGTCTCTCTCACTGACCTGTAGCGCCTGTGGGTGGAGAGACCTTTGTGGCCACCGGAGATTCCATCCCTGAAGCCTGCTCAGATCTGCACCTCTTGGGGCCGTGTGGCCAGGGCAGCGCAGGGGTGGGCTCCGCTGTCTGGTGCACAACAGACCCCTGGGGACGGCTTTCCAGGGCTCTCTGGAATGGAAATCTCTTCCACTGTGTTTCTGCGCGACTTGCAGTGCTCCAGAATTTGTGGGGAGTTCTTTTTACAGGAAATTTATGGGCTGTGGGCTTCGGAGCTAGCATACATGAGTCTTTCTACTCCGCCATCTTGGCTCCTCCCCCCATTTCCTTTTCCTTTTGCCTTCATTCTTTCCCAACATTTGAGTCTTTTCCAGTGAGTCTCATCTTCTCATTAAGTGACCAAAGCATTTAAGCTTTACCTTCAGTGTTTGACTCCCAGGGAATAGACTGAATTAATTTCTTTAAGTGTCGGCTGATTTGATCTCCTTGCTGTCCGAGGGACTCTCAAAAGTCTTCTTCCTCACCACTATCTAGAAGCAATGATTCTGTGGCAATCAGCTTTCCTTACAGTCCAGCTCTCAAAGCCATACTTTGCCGCTGGAAAAACCATAGCTGTGACTGAACAGACCTTTGTCAGTAAGGTGACATCTCTGCTTTTTAGTCTGCTGTCTAGGTTTGCCATATCTTTCCTTCCAAGGAGCAAACATCTTTTAATTTCATGGCTGCAGTTGCTGCCTGCAGTCATGGCTTCCATTTCTTCTCCCTCTATTTGCCAGAAAGTGATGGGACCAGTGGCCAAGACCTTAGTTTTTTTTTGGTTTTTTTGATGTTAAGCATCTCCTCTTTTACCCTCATCAAGAAACTTTGGAGATCCTCTTCACTTTCTGTCATCAGAATGGTATCATCTGATGTCTATTATTGATATTTCTCTCAGCAATCTTAATTCCTACTTTTGATTCATTCAGTCTAGCATTTTGCATCATGTACTCTTCATAAAAGTTAAATAAATAAAGTGGCAACATACAGCTTTGTCATACTCCTTTTCCAATCTTAAACCAATCATTTGTTCCACATTCAATTCTGACTTCTTAGCCTGCGTTACAGGTTCCTTAGGAGACAAATAAGAGGATCTGGTACTCCTGGTTCTTTGAAAATTTGCCACAATTTGTTGTGATCCATGCAGCCAAAGGTTTTAGTGTAATCAGTGAAACAGAAGTAGGGATTTCTAGAACTCCTTTGCTTTCCCCATAATCTAGCAAATGTTGACAATTTGGTCTCTAGTTCCTCTTCTTCTTTGAAAACCAACCTGCTCTTCTGGTAATTCTCAGTTCATAAAGTGTTAAAGCCTAGCTTGCAGAAGTATAATCTTGCTGGTATAAGAGCAATTGTTTGTTAATTTGGCTATTCTTTGACATTGCTCTTTAAGATTGGGATGTAAATCCAATCCAGTGGCCACAGTTGAGTTTTCTAAATTTGCTAGCATATTGAGTATAGTACTTTAAGAGCATCATTTAGGGTTTTAAAGGCAATAGTATAAGACTACAGAATCACAGATCTTGCATTAGTAATGGGAGATCCCTTATTAATGTTTTTCTATATCAAAATACTATACTGAAAATGTAGGTCAGATCCAAAAAGTAAATAATTAACTTTTATACCAGTAGGAACCACAGTGTAGGCATTATCATCTCCCTTTATACAAAGGCTAAGTGTTATGCCTCTAAAGATATCCAATCAATGTTAGAACTGGGAGTCAAATCTAGGTGTCTTAACTCTGAGTCCGGAGTTCTTTCCACAAAACTATAGATTGCGTTATTTATTTTTCAATTTTGTCTGACTCCTCACAACCCCATTTGGGCTTTTCTTGGCAAAAATATTGGAGTGGTTTGCCATTTCCTTCTCCAGCTCATTTTACAGATGAGGAAACTAAGGAAAAGAGGGTTAAGTACCTTGCCCGGAGTCAAACAGCTTGTAAGTGTCTGAGGTCAGATTGAAACTCAGGAAGAAGAGTCTTCCTGACTCCAGACCTAGCACTGTGCCACCTAGCTACCCCAAACTGTGGATTATCAATTACATGAACTACCCCTTATATCCCACTACTGAAAAGGCTGAAAGCAAACATATTATCTTGGTCAGAAAAGAATGAGAGGCATGTGCTTCTCCTGTCCTGAGGTAGGAGGTTTTAGAGAGACAGATAGAAAGTTTGCAAAGTGAAGTCACAGAACTAGGAAAACAGTTATACACAATGACTGCAAGAGTAATTATTCCCAAAAACTATAAAAAATGAACGTTGCAAAATTGTAAAGAACAAGCTAAGTCCCAAAGAAGAGCTATGAAAAGACATCTGTCTGTTCTCTTGCAAAGGTGGGGAGGGTAGTCCGTGAATGAAGAACATTTTATGTAATGTTACTATGTTGATCAGTTTTGCTAAAACAAAATAAAAAAACCTTTTTTCTTCTCATTTTTTTTTAAAAATTCTTTATTATAAGGATAGTTTTTGAGGACAAAAGAACATGGGGGCAATACAGCCAATGTAAAAATAAAATATATCAATAAAAATCTATTTCAGGTAATACTGCATCAGTTCAACTCTGAGCTATTTAAAACTTTGAATAAATAATGAGAAAAATTATTAAGTGTTTAATCCATGCCAGGGACTATACTAAGCACTGGGGAATGCATGTATTTTTTAAAGACAGTCTCTGTCCTCAGTGAGATTAATTGGGAAAGACATCATATATGGTGGGATGGTGACCAGGGAAGGGATGTTTGTTCTGGGAAGGTAGAAAGAATAGGGAGTAGAGGGAAAGCTGTTCAACAACAGTTAGCCAGATGGTCAATTGACCTGGTGCATGACTAGTTAGGATGTGAAACTGAAGCCTTTTCAAGTGATTCTCAGACAACAAGGGAAGATTTCTCTTCTAAAAATCATTCATTGGGATCTTCAGATAATTCAAGGCTGGCATGACCAGAGCTTAGTATCTGCTCTAAGTTAGCCAGTAAGAAAATTTACCAGTCTTCACAAATATTTCATAACCTATCCTTTCCTAAGCAGGAAATGAGTAATTACACATGAGAGGTGCACCCTCATCTTCTTGGCTGCCATAAATTGATATCTCCCTGATCACTTTTCTGAGACTTACAGCACATCAGTATAGGCAGAATGGTTCTGTTTTCTTTTCTTTAGATCTCATGGCAAGTGGAGTATTCTAGATAATGAGATCTAAAAATGAAGAACTCTGAGTACTGACATCATCTCTCACCTGTACAATGTATTTGTATCTTTTTCATTGCATTTTGCAAGTCTTAAAGTGCTATACTATTATAGCTATTATATTATTATCATTGTATCATTATATGTGGTTCTTGATCCTATCTTTCTATAATTTCATAAGGACAAAGATTTAAAATCAGAAGAGACCATAATGTTCATTAGCCTAATCCTCTCATTTGAAAGATGAGGAAACCAAGGTTCATAGAAACTTAGCAGTTTACTCAAGGTCATAGCTGTAGAACGTAGCCCAGAGAGGATCTTCACTGCACTCAGGCCACCTTCTTCTGGTGCTTTTAATATTTCATGGATACTAGCACAGCATGCAGGCTGCCCATCTGTTATCTCTCATTCTTACCACATGACCAGTCTACCTCTGTTCCTGGTCATTTGTGTCCTTCATGTCTTTTATGACAATGAGTATCATAGGATAATCGATATAGAGACACAAAGGACCTCTAGTCTAATGGCCATCATTATATAGGGTGTTCCAAAAGTCTTAGCGCTGTTTTTAAGCTTAAATAGCCCCAAATGACCAGTATTTCTGCCAAGAAAACACAAAATGGGGTAACAAAGAGTCAGACACAATGGAAAAGCAACAGCCTCAGTAAGACTTTCAGAACTCCCTACATGGATGAAGAGCCCTAGAGAAGATTTATGTAAGACCTCATAGGTAGGTATTAACATGCAGAGCCAGGGCTGAGCCCAGGTGCTCTGACTCCCATTTGTCTCTTTTTCCACTGAGACTTGATGTGTCTCTGGCCTTCACCCAGGTTTTCATCTTGCCTCTGACACCTTCTGACACTTTTCTGCATCTGTTTCTTCATCTGTAAAATGAGGTTGCTATTTGTCCATTGTTCTCAAAGAGGACCATAACATTGAGGGAGGTGATGCCATGGCATACAAGTGAATTGGATTTAAATGAGGGAAGACTGTGCAAAGTCACCAGCCTCACTTTATCTTCTGGAGTCATCTGGGTCCACTGGCAAGATACAGATCAGGACACCTGGAAATGGCCTTTTTAAGCTAAGGTACTTAACAGGTCTCAGTTTGGTTGGCCAATCCATGAGAGCCAGAGTGATTTGAGTTTAAAGTTTGGCTCTTAAAAAAAAAATTTCTGAGATCAAAATGTACATTCCTTTGGGCAGAGAACACCCGCAGGTAAGGGTGTGGACAGAAAAAAGGAAAGAGAAAAGAGCTGTGTTGCATAACTGGTCAGTTCCAGTTGGATGCCCTGTGGGTAGCTCCTCTGTCTACTCACAGAGGTTGTTTGTCCTAACTCAAGTGGTAGCATGGGGTTAATTGAGTCACAGTCAAAGAGACTGGAGTCAAGTGTCTTGGTTGATACTTACTGATCCTGGGCAAGGTCACTTAACCTATCAGTGCCCCCAGGTAGTTTTAAGATTATACGTGGCTGGAGTTTGGATACTAGGAAATGCTGGAGTTTGGATACACTAAGGAAATCATTTTGTGGTTGAGTTATTCAGTCATCTCCAACTCTGTGTAACTATGGACCATAACATGCCAATACTGTCTACAGAATTTTCTTGGCAAATATACTGGAGTGGTTTGCCATTTCTTTCTCCACCTGATTAAAGCAAGCAGAGGTTAAGTGACTTGTCGACGGTCACACAGCAAATGAATGTCTGAGGTCAGATTTGAAACCAGGTCTTTCTGATTCCAGGCTCTGTCTAGCTGCCTCTAATGAAATCACAGAATAAGATAATGGGGCAGCTAGGCGGTGCAGTGGATAGAGCGCCAGTGCAGGAGTCAGGAGGACCTGAGTTCAAATCTCACCTCAGACACTTGACACTCACTAGCTGTGTGACCTTGGGCAAGTCACTTAAGCCCAATTGTCTCATCCTGGGTCTTCTCCAGTCATCCTGATGAATATCTGATCACTGGATCTGGATGGCTCTGGAGGAGAAGTGAGGCTGGTGACCTGCACAGCCCTCCCTCCCTCAAAACAAAGTCAAGTGCAAGTCATGTCATTATTTCCCCAATGGCACAGTCTTCTTCAGCAGCAAAGGATGAACACACACATTAGAGTAAGATAATAATAATGTTTATGTAGGATTTTAATGTTTACAAAACATCTCACGTAATTCATTTCCTTAGATCTTTATAAATCTGTGAGGTAGGTGCTATCGTTACCATTCCCACTTTACAGATGAGGACACTGAGAATAGAGAGGTTAAGTGATTGGCCCAGAGTCACAGAGCTGGTAAACATCTGAATTGAATTTGAACCCAGCTTCCCTGACTCCATGTTCAACATTGGCCCATGTTGCCACCTAGCTGCCTCACAAGAATCTGGATATCTAACAGGGTTGTTGTGAAGTTTATATGAAATAATATATGTAAAATGCTTTGAAAACTTCGAAGTGTTTTATGTGCTTCTCCTTATCATTATGTAAGTCCTCGTTGGCCACATGTTCTAGCCTATACACACCTACCTACACATCTTTCCATTGTCTTTTGGTGATTGGTGATTGGTGATACTGATCTTTTTCTCAAATCATGGGGTTCCATGACTTAGATAGCATTGCTGGAAGAGTTCCAGTGTTTGGTTTTGAAGGGCATTTGTTTATCTCAGGGAATGAACTTTTCTCTGCTAATGCTTACGCAGATTTTCAAAACTCTGAGACAGAGTTAGCCTTGCCAAATGCTATGGGCTCTTGGTCTGTGACAGTCAGGACTGGGTGAGTGACAGGTTGGTCTTCAACCAATGAGCACACCTGTGTCCGGCTATTGGCCAGTAGTTCAGGAAGTCTGATGAGGGAGAGGAAGGAAGGTTGGCGCTAATAACAAACAGCCTAGAGAATTACAATCTATCAACCATATATAAATATTAACTACCACTACTGTTTACAATCCCTACCACCCCCTTAATATCACTAAGGCAAAGCTGGAACTGTCCTGTCTTCCTTCCAAACAGCGTCCTGTGGTTTCTTTTCCCCATTAAAACTGCCCTTCACATTCATTTTAACCTGACTTCACCAAGATAGAAATGGGGGCAGAGGGGTGGCACAGTTTGATTTTTTTAGGCCACTCTGGCCCACTTTAGTGATTTATAGCATGAGCCCTCAGTGAGCACTGATGAGATATGACTTCTACCCCCTCTAAAACATTCATTATAAATAGTTGAAAACCTCTGATGACAAGGAACTCATTACTTTACACTTTGACCCATTTTGTTGTTGGATGGACTCAAATTGTTAGAAAAGTCATCCTTATACTGAGAAAATCCCTTATATTGCATTCAATCCAATTTAATGAGCATATATTTTTTCTGTTATATGTTAAGCAGTAGAATGATCATTTAGCTGTATTAATTGATATCACTTTTAGTTGATACCAGCGATAACTGTAAAGGGTGGAAGGACACAGTATCTGAAGAATTAAAGTAATCCCCCCAAAGGACAATGGAGAGATGCATGGTGGGCATGAATAAGCTGTGGCATGTTGTCATTGATGAAATATAGAGAACAGCTTAAAATGATATTAGAGAAATGTATAATCAGTAAAGGGTCCTAATCCTAAGAGGTTATAACTCCTTCTCTATAATAGTGCAGAACAGACTAGGACATATTCATTCAATAAACACTTCTTAGCTTCATAAATTGCTCCTCCCCACTACCATACCAGGCCTTCCAGGACCTATGACTTCATTAGTAGGGAAAGCAGATATAATCATTAAGAATGAGTACCCAGGAGGCACAAGCAGCCTCTTAAGAGTATGGCACTGAGTTTTTAAAACCTATGAATCCAGGATTGTAAAATGAGGACCAGGAAGGTCTCTTCTAGCTCTGAGTTCTATGATTTTATAATTTTACATTTACCCTTGCCAACTATGATCCGTGAGGCTCACTCACCCAATCTTACCATGGCAACTTTTGTTGGTTAGTCATGTCTGTAGTGTCCAACTCTTTAGGAACATTTGGGGTTTTCTTGGCAAAGATACTGGAGTGGTTTGCCTTTTTTCTTCTCCAGCTTGTGTTAGAAATGAGGAAACTGAGGCAAACAGGATTAAGTGACTTCCTTAAGGTCACACAGCTAATAAGTGCCTGTGAGGTTCTCTTTGAACTCAGGTCATCCTGACTCCAAACTTAGTATACCACCTAACTGCCTGCTGTGACATCTAGGTGGTGCCATAGTGCACAGAGCCTAGAGTCATAAAGGCCTGGATTCCCAAGTGACCTCAGTCAACTCTATGACCCTGGGTAAGTCACTTAAAATCTCAGTTTCTTCCACTGTGAAATGGGAATAGTAACAGCACCCACGTCCTAGAGCTGTTTTGAGAATCAAATGAGATAATATTTATAAAGTGCCTGGCACATCTTAAGCTCTTAATAAATGCTTATTTCCTTTCATCTTTGGGATCTTGATCCTTTCTTTTATTTACATGAACTTTGTGTCATCCACAAATTTGGAAGGATAATTCTGAAGTCATGGATAACACTGTTAACAGGACAAGGTCAAGAACTGAACCCTTCAGAAAGTCTGCAGACCTACCAATAGATTCCATGTTCATTCTCCACTTGAAGCAGGCCCCCAACATCAATTGTTTGATCTAGTTATATGGCAGGGCTTTGTGTGTATGTCCCATCTAGGTGTTATGTCATCTATGGAAGGTCTGGCCTTCTTTCCCTGTGATGAAATAAAAAATATAATAACAATAATAAATCAAACAACTGTCTCTTTATGCTGAAACATACACACACAGACACACACACACTCTCACACACACATACACATACACACATATACATATATACACATACATACACAGACACACACACACATACACAGACACATATATACACACACTCACACACACGTACACACACAAACACACACAGGCACATATATACACACTCTCACACACACGTACACACACGGACAGACACACATGTACACACACACACACACACACGCACGCACGCACATGCGCACACACCTATTTCTCTCTTCCTCCCATGGGCCTCTCTCCCCTTGGCTGCTTCTGAAGCTGCTTCCGTGGCGTTCACTTTTCCTTCTTGGGTGGGTCCCATCCTCCCTCGCGTTGGGCCTTTGCTCTGAGTCATTATGTAAAGATTCCTCTCACCTGTTTACTGCACCATTTACACAACCAACCACTGGCTGCAAACTAAAACTCATGTACCGTGACTTGGATAGAGTCTGCTTTCTGAAAAAGAGCCTGTGTTTTAATACAGAAACTTGGAAAGACATTTTTAAATCAAAAAGTTAGCCCAGTATAACAAAGAGACAGCTAGACAATTCAGTTCGGTGGAGAGAGTGCCAGGCCTGGAATCACAAAGACTCGTCTTCCTGAGTTCAGACACTTACCAGCTGTGTGACTCTGGACAAGTTCACTTGACCCTGTTTTCCTCAGTTTCCTCCTCTGTACAATGAACTGAAGAAGGAAATGGCAAATCACTCACCATCTTTGCCAAGAAAACCCCAAAGTGAGTCATGAAGAATCCGACATGACTGAAAATGACTGAAGAGTAACATGGTTCATCATTAAATTCGAACTGAGCATTTCAGGTCTCTTGACTAGAGAGATGGGTGCCAAGGGAGAGAAAAGCAAAAGTCCAGTCCCTAATAATGTTGTTGGTATACTGACTCTGTTTTTCAGGAAGTTGCCTTCTTTAGTGTGGGGAGGCAGCCTGGCATAGTGGAAGGAACTCTGAATTTGGAATCAGAAGACTTGGAATCAAATTAATACTAGCAACAGTAATAACTTTATATAGCGTTTACTATGTGCCAGATGTTGTACTAAATGCTTTACAGTTATCTCATTTGATCCTTTCAACCACCCTGGGAGGTAGATACTATTACTCTATGCATTCTACAGTTGAGGAAACTGAGGCAAACACAAGTTAAGGGAGTTGCCCAGGATCACACAGCTAGTAAGTATCAAAGGCTGGATTTGAACTCAGGTCTTCCTGAATCCAAGAATAATACTGTTAGCACCAAAAATAAATGCTAGCTTTTATATAGTGCTTTAAGGTTTGCAAAGCACATTACAATAATATTTTATTTTAGCCTTACAACTAGGCTAGGAGATAAGTGCTAGTATTATCTTCATTGTTAAGGTAAGGAAACTGTGGCTGAGAGAGAGTAAATGACTTGCCCAGGGTCACCCAGCTAGGAAGTGTCTGAGGCCACATTTGAACCATGGAGATGAGTCTTCCTGATTCCAAGCCCGTGCCCTTTCTAGCTGTAGGTCACCAAAACAGAGAAGCTCCATCAGGATTGTCAGCAGAATAGGACACCTGGGACTCAACCTCATTGGGACCCGCCAGCCCTGGCTTGAAATCCTCTAACATTTCTACCTTCCCAATAGCCAGATGACAGAGAAGACCCCAAGCTCCCATCTGGGGATCCTGGTAGGTTCTATCGTTATTCCAGTGATTCAGCAACACAGTAGATAGTTCCTGTCTGCAGATTTCTACCCAGGACCTTCACACGCCAGTGAACATCCAGTGACCTCAGTGTTCACACCCTCTGTCTCTGGCTGAGTGAACTTAGCTTCAGGCTGTCCCCTGCACATTACTGATGCGAACTAGCAGCCCAGTCTACTAGAGAGTGGAGCAAGGAAGGAGTCTTATCCCATTTGGGATATGGAGGAGGGGGATGCAGGGCCCGTATTCTATTACAAAATTCCTGCATATGGGCCAGAACACAGATCTCGGAAATTAGTGAATCAGCCAAACTTTGTTTTCTATTCCATCTCCCTTTCTGCACCATTCTTTTCTCTCCAGGTACTGCCTTTCACCTTCCACCTCATAACCCAACTCCCAGGTTCCCAGTGCTCTCCTCTTGCCCTCTACTCACCCTCAAGAAGCAGTGTGGCTGAGTGCATAGGTGATCCTGGGCAAGTCCCTATAGCTTTCCAGTCCTCAGTTTCTTCATCTGCAAGATGGGGGACAATGATAGAATTCAGCAGATTGGATTATTTTGAGGCTCAAAGGAAATCATGTAGGCAAAGTGCTTTACAAACCTTGTAGTCCTATGTAAAAGGAACCATTATTCTTTGCCAAGAAGACCCAAAATGGAGCCATGAAGAATCCGACATGACCAAAATGACTGAACAGCAAACAAAAACACCCATAATAATATCTACCTCCTTCAGTTGATGTGAGGATGAAACGAGATGATATTTGTAAAGCATTTTGCAGCATCTTGTTTTAGGGAAAAAGAACGTCCCAGAAGAGGGCACAAGGGAGCCTACAATACAGACCCTAAATGACTGCAAGTGAGAAGGTTTGTGACAAATGACTTCAGCATTCCATTCCGGCCCACGTGTTTATTGCTCCAGTTCCTAACCTGGAGGGGTGTGATGGGGAGAGGAGGGTGGAGCAGAAGGTTGATATAAAAACTTCCTGGGTCTTAACTACTCTCTGCCTGCCTTAATCAGAAGCACACAGCAGATCTCTACAGCCCTCAGCCCTGGCTTACCCATGTACATCCCATAAGTGTAACAATGTGTGGAGAATCTCTGTCCTTGAGTTAAGGGTCACCCTAATGCCTCTTGCATGTTAGTGTTGCACTGTCTGAATGCTCCCAGATGGTGACTGAACTTTGAACATTCTCTTTCTCTATCTTTGAAATGTGACCCATAATTTTTACCATAGTTACCTCACTGGATTTGATCTGTTTGGCCTATAGTATCTACCCAATCTTTCCATCCCTGTTTATCAGCTTGGCCTTGGCCTATCGCTTATCTGAGCTCTAACACCTGTTAGATCTTCCTGCCTCACCCGATTTCCATCCCTAGACACTTCCGGTCAGTCCTGTCCTGTTGTATCATGGCGCTTCAGCATGATAACTGGAGCATTTAATAAATATATGGCATTCTGTTGATTGAGATGTGATGAATATAGTGGATAGAATGATGGAGTCGAGTGACCTGGTTTGGAATCCTACCTCATACACCAGCGATGTGATCATAAACAAGTCACTTTAAACTTCTCAGAGCCTCAGTTTCCTCATCTGTAAAATAACGTGTGTGGAGGGAGGGGGGAAAATAATACTTTTAGTACCTACCTTATTGTTTTCCTTGCAAAGGAAAATTTCCTTTGTAAAATGTAAAGTGCTATATAAGTACTGGTTATTGGTATTAAAACTAAACCAATTATGGTATAGATGTGTGTGAGGAGGAAGATGCAGGAAATACATCCTTTCCCCCACATATTTCTCAACCATGACTCAAAGCAGTAAATATGCCAGCTGAGAATTCATGGGAATGGAACGTCAAATCACTTCTACACTGGCAGCGACCAAGAACACCATGACATGTGGTTCATGGGGCAGAATTCAGTGAGAAGAGACAGCAAAGCCCCCATTAGGTAGAGACGAAGTTTTGTTTAGGCTTCGTTAAGACTATTTTCTTGAGTTTTCAATCTTCTTTTGTCACACTTCTTTCCCCCTTAGCTTCTCCCCTTGATGTGACGATGTCACCTTTGTCCTCATGGATGCCCAGAGGCTGTACATATAGCATGGAACTGTCTGTGTTGTTTTTAAGTCATTTCAGTCATGTCCACCTCTTCATGACCCCATTTGGGTTTTGCCAGAGATACTGAAGTGATTTGCCATTTCCTTCTCTAGCTCTTTTTACAGATGAGGAAACTGAGGCAAACATAGTTAAGTGACTTGCCCAGGGTAAAAGCTAAGTAAATATCCAAGGCCAGATTTAAACTCATGAAGATGAGTCCCTTCCTGATTCCAAGTCCATTGCTCTATCCACTGCACCACCTCGCTGCCCTAATGCCTATGCAGACCTAGGCAATTTAGTTCCCAAAAAGGACAGGTATAGGATTGGGCCAGTGTCTACATCAGCAGTTCTGCCACACAGATAGTGACTTATGAACACCTAAGATTATCTTAGGTGCAATAATCTCCAAAAGACTTGAAAAGAGCTTTCAAAGAAATATGTCAGTTTACATATCAGTAAAATCTCGAATATGTGTATGTTTGTGTGTGTGTATATATATCTATATTGCATATATGTGTGTTTACACATACAGATCTGACCATATTACTCCCATGTTCAGTAAACTCTATGGACTTCCCATTGCTTTTAGTATCAAACACCAGTTCCCCTGTTTTACATTTAAAGCCTTCTACAGCCTGGCTCCAATCTGCCTTGTCAGGCTGACTTACATTACAATACTTCTTCACTGACCTGGAGTCAGGAAGACCAGAGTTCAAATCTGGCCTCAGACACTTACTAGCTATGGGACTGTGGACAAGTCACTTCACCCTGTTTGCCTCCATTTCCTCATCTGTAAAATAAGCTGGAGAAGAAAATGGCAAACTGCTCCAGTAACTTTGCCAAAAAAAATCCCAAAACACAACAGCCCAAAGGGGTCATGAAGTCAGACATGACTGAAAAGAGCTCAACAACAACTTCTCCTCGCACCCCAGTCTGGTCTAGACAAATACCCAGTTTATAAAGCTGTCGCACTGCTGTGACTCATTGTGGGAAGCATGGAATTAGTCAGTGTCTTAACTTAACAGTGTCCCTTCTATCTATTTGTCAGTCTTGATATAGAGTAGGGGAAAAAGAATGACAAGGCAATCCATTCAACACAACACAACTCTAAACAGACCATGGTTTCAGTCAATAATCAACAATCTTTAATTGAGTGCCCACTATGTACCAGGGACCGTGTGAAGTGCTGAGGATCCGAAAAGAGACAAAAAACAATTCCAGCCCTCCAGGAGTCCACAGTCTAGCGGGGAAACAACTGGTGAACAAATATATGTATATATATTTATGTGTGTGTATGTATGTATGGATGTATATATAAACAAGTTATGTACAAGATAAATTGGAAATAATCAACAGAGAGAAGGTACTCAAATTAGGTGGGTTGGGAAAAGACTTCCCAGATCAGCTTCTCTGGGGCTGCAGCCAGGGCAGCTCTGGGGTGGGGTCTGCTTTCTGGGGCGCGACGGACCCTGGGGACGGCTCTCCAGAGCTCTCTGGAACGGAAATCTCTTCCACTCTGTTTCTGCACACCTTGCAGTGATCCAGAACTTATGGGGATCTCTTTTTACATTAAATCTATGGGCTGTGGGTTCAGAGCTTGTAAACGTGCGTCTTTCTACTCCGCCATCTTCATGAGATAATATTTGTAAGGCATTTGATTACATAGTAGGGACTATATAGATGCTATGTAAATCCTCCCCTGCCACATATCAGTTCTGATTCTGTCAGATAACTGATCCTATCTATAACTAAATCAGAGCCTATCGGTATGGGCAAATGGTGTCCCAAGTCTTCTCTGCATGCCTCAGACATGGTACAGAGGTACAGAGGCAAGTTGATAAATAGACAGGGTAAAGGTGAGGCTGGTTGTCCAGGGTTAGCCTCTCCCAGGCATAGCCCCCTGAGGTCTTGGTAAGAGGGAAATTGAAGCAACATTAGCAAGAGTGGCAACAGGGCCAGCACTTAGTAGGGTATGTGTGAATGTGTATATAATATATGTAAGTATGTATACATATAGCTATGTAAGTATAGATATTTGTACACGTACATACAACACACATGTATACATGATATATACATGTATCATGTTGCATGCATATATGAATGTATGCAATGTGTGTATATTTATATATGTGTATCTATTTACATTCATATACATATATATGCATCTGTATACACACACACATACCCTTCCCCTTATGTCATGACCACATAACCTGTATTTATGTGGGGTAGAGAAAAGGGTATCTCCCACTAGTTTTGAGTCCGTGTATATGTATGTATGTATATGTGTGTGTGTATATGTATGTGTGTGTATATATATATGTATGTGTGTATATATGTATGTATGTATATGTGTGTGTGTATATACATACATATACATTTGCTCTTATACATCGCATTGTTGACTCATTTTCATTTGCACCTGACTCTTTGCGACTTCATTTGGGTTTTCTTGGCAAAGGCCTAGAGTACTTCACCCTTTCCTTCTCCAGCTCGTTTTATAGTTGAGGAACTGAGGTAAACAGGATTAAGTGACTTGCCCAGGGTCACATAGCTAGTAAGTGTCTGAGGCCAGATTTTAATTCAGGAAGATGTCTTTCTAATTTCATACCAGGCATTCTAGCTGTCCCCTTCTATAATATACTGAGAAGAATTATATCTTATAAATTAGTAGGACTATAAATAGCTGAAATTCTTCCATACTCCCATTAATTGCTCAATGTTCCTTTCCTATATAGACTCTGAAAGGAATGTCGAGGCCAAAACCACTCAGTCACACACCCTGCTCTGCAAACTAATAGCTGCTTCTAGCCGGGCAGAGAGTAAACACAGATGATTAATTAGCTTAGCTAATGCCGTCTCCCTGCCATTATCTAGCCCATGTGTTAATGGATTCTGAGACTGGATAACCCTCCGGAGAGAGGGGCAAGTGAAGTCGAGTCACAGGCATTTATTAAGTGCTGACTGTGTGCCAGGCACTCTGCTAAGTGCTGGTGATATTGAGGAAGGTGAAAGCAGCCCTTTCCCTCAAGAAGCTCAGAGTTGAATGAGAGGAGACGACATCCTTAAAATCATGTGTAAACAAGAGTCTCTCTCTCTCTCTCTCTGTCTCTGTCTCTCTCTCTGTCTCTCTTTCTGTTTTTCTCTCTCTCTCTCTGTCTCTCTCTTTCTCTCTCTCTCTGTCTCTTTCTCTCTCTCTCTCTCTGTCTCTCTCTCTCTCTCTCTTTCTCTCTCTCTCTGTCTCTTTCTCTTTCTCTCTGTCTCTCTCTCTGTCTTTCTCTCTCTTTCTCTCTCTGTCTCTTTCTCTCTCTTTCTCTCTCTCTCTGTCTCTCTCTCTCTCTCTGTCTCTCTCTTTCTCTCTCTCTGTCTCTTTCTCTTTCTCTCTGTCTCTCTCTCTGTCTTTCTCTCTCTCTCTCTGTCTCTTTCTCTCTCTTTCTCTCTCTCTCTCTCTCTGTCTCTCTCTCTGTCTCTCTCTGTCTTTCTCTCTCTCTCTCTTTCTCTCTCTCTGTCTTTCTCTCTCTTTCTCTCCCTCTCTTTATCAGTAGATATGTATCCACATATGTGTGTATATACACATATATCTATACGGAGAGAGCTGGTAGATACAGGTACAGATAGAGGTGTATGTCTATATCTATCTGCAATAATTGCAGATAACTCAGAGCAAAAGCATTAACATTGAGGAATCATAAACATTAAGGAAGACCAAGAAAAGTTTCTTGTAGAAGGTGAGCTTTTTATGAGAGACCTGAAGGAAGCTAGGGAAGCCAGGAGGTAAAGATGAGGAAGGAGAATTCTCGGCATGAGGGACGCTCGTGTACCTGAAGTGTTACAGATGCTGTACCCTAAGAACTTCATCGTTGTGGATCTGCTCCCACCAACTAAAAGATTACATCTTTAAAAAAAAAATAAAGGTCTTTTAGAATTGTTGCAGCTCAAACATCTCTTATTTCAGGGATGACCCTTTCTGAGGACAGCTGGGCTGGTCCCGAGGAGACATGGCTGTCTAAGTCCATACCTGAAGCTTTTCCAACAAGAAACCAGGTCACCTCTATGCCGTGATTGTGCCGTGGAGGAGTGTTAATAGAGTAATAATCAGAGCTGACAATTTTATAGCTATTTACAGCATGCAAGGTTATTTGAGCAGGGCATCTGTGGAGAATAGTGAGGAGCCTGATCCTACTTAGTCAATAGGCGTTTAAGTGCCCCTTAAGGGACTGCTGGGTGCTGAGGATACAAAGCCCAAAATGAAATAGTCCTTGCCTTTGAGGGGCTTACATGTATGTATATGCATGTATATATGTACGTGTGTGTATATATAGATGTAGATATAGTATGTGTGTATATGCAAACTAAACATAAAAGTACAAGATCGTTTGGGGAGGGAGGGAGATCAGGGAAGACCTAAAGAAATGAACTATTGGGAAGTGGTGGGAAACATGGTTATTTTGATGGAGGCCTTCCCTTCTCAGCCCCCACAAATATTCTCTGCCTGCTTCCACTGGACCATGCAGGAACTGTAGACATCCACTATCCAGCCTCACACGTATAACTCACTGCTGGGTGGTACTGTGGGTACAGTTCTGGACCTGGAGTCAGGAAGACTTGAGTTCAAAACCAGCCTCAGACATTCAGCTGTGTGACCCTGAGCAAATCATTTTGCCTCTATTTGCCTCAATTTCCTTATCTGTAAGATGTGGATTCTTGTAACATTTACTTTCCTAGATTGTTATGAGGATAAAATGAGATAATAGAGCACTTTGCAAACCTTCAAACTCTATAAATGCTAATTATTGAGTACCCATAACTGACTGGTGAGCCAGAACTCTATGAATTCTGAAAGGGCCACTGTTCCCTGCTGGTTTCTCTTGCTTTCAGGGAATAATGATGACTCAGAACTGGCAGGAGATAACCCTTCCCTCTCCCCTAGATGATTGCAGGTTACGCACTTATGGTTTGTATCCAAGAGGGGGGAAATGCGCCCTCACCTGACCCTGGGGTCAAGTCTGAATTGCCTTCATGCTTAAAAGTGAAAAGAAAAACAAGAGTCAAAGGACAAGTTGCCCCTTTAGTATATTCATGGAGTTCTAGCTCAGCAGTCAATCATGGAGTCTCAACCCAGCAAAGAATGAATGAATCTTACATAACCATAAGCAGCCCAACCCCAGCCCCCACACTGAGTTCCTCCATGGGCCCTTGGGAAGTATGTGTATTTCACATACTCGGCACATGCTAAGTGCAAAGGTAGGGTGGGGAGAAAGAAAGAGCACCTGTGGCCTCAAGGCCACAGGTTTCCCATCACCAGATGGAGTTAGATGATAAATGACCTTGAAAGCCAGGCAGAGCAGAGTTTGTTTTGTACTCTACGAGGAAGGCAAGACGGAGCCATTCCAAATTCTAGAGCAGAGAAATGGCGTGATGAAAGTGGTGTTTAGGGAAAGAATAACCAGGTATTAGTGAGCAGGATATATCAATGCAGGGAGAAACCACAGGAGTAATGGGGATCAGGACAAGTGGTGGTAGAAAGAATGCAGAGAGACACAACTGAGAAAGTTTAGGGAAGGAGAAAGCTGTATCTGGAGATTAACTGGGCGCAGAGAACAGAGCAAAGGAGAGAGTCATAGATGACTGAGGTTTTGTGGTTCAGTTCCTGGAAAATTGCTAATATTGCCGACTGAAATGAAATAGCAGATGGGGGATGCAAGCAGTTTTTCAGGAAAGATAATGAGCTCAGTTTTTGACATGTAAGGAATTTGAAGTGATAGCTAGATATCCTGAAGACATGCTTATGGCTGTTGGCAGAATGAGCCTAGAACTGAAGTGAGAGGCTAGGGCTGAAGATGTACATGTGTAAATGTGTGTATACATACATATATGTGTGTATGTATATCACTGGCAATGAGGTGATATTTTAGAATCAAAGTCTTTTAGGAGTAGAAGAGACCTTGGACATCAGCTAATTCATTTAACCTCTTCATTTTACAGATGGAGAAATGAAAGTCCAAAAATGTGAAATGTCCAAGGACACACAGAGTTTCAGATCGAGGCTTCAAATCTCCTGTTGCCTAGACCAGTTATTTCATACTACGCTTGACACTGCCATGTGTATTTCAAGGGAGAGGGTTGTATCGAGAGAAGACAAGAGGGCCTAGGTCAGAATCTTACAGGGCTTCCACATACAGGGGGCAGGACCCTTAAAGAAAAATTGATTGAATTTTGAATTGAATAAAATTCCTCTATTTATCCATGGAGTATGTAATTGCCAGATTCACCCTAGTAAAGGATGTGGCAAATGCTTACCATTTTCCTAACACACTTTCTATTTTCCCATTATTTTATATCTAGTTCCTCCAACGGCTCTTAGTGCTGGCTGTTTTGATTACCCTGAGTTCCAGTGAAGTAACTGGAAACTTGAGAAAGGTAAAGTTGTCCTGGAGCCAGGGGCAGGGCTGAGAGTGGAACTCCACAAGATTTGATGTCTACCCATGCTTTTCTCCAGAAATCCTTGCTTCAGAGCTCACTTGTTTCCTGACTGCTCTGCTGCTTAAGGGTGTCTTTGCAAGTAGATAGACTTCAGCTGTGGGGAGAAAGATGGCATCTTCCATTGCTGGAACTAGCATGACCTTATATGTATAGCATGCCCCCCCAACACATACCTACTCTCTCTCTGTTTCTCTGCCTCTGTCTCTCTCCCTCTCTCCCTCTCCCTCTGTCTCTCTCTCTCACACACATACATACACACACACACATACACATACACACACACACACACACACACACACACACACTTTACCCCTTAGGGTAAGGAACAAGGTAGGGAAGTAGCAGAGTGAAGGGCACAAGTGAAGGGGGTTGGCCTAAGGAGGTAGTTGTAGACCAGTGGCATGGACACCGGATCTGAAGTCAAATGATGCATATCTGCTCCTTGCTGCATAAGTGACTATGGGTCAATTTCCTCCTTTCTTTGAGCTTCAGTTTAAGGAGATCTAAACAGATGATCCCTAGAGACCTTCTTATTGTCATTCAGTTGTGTCTGACTCTTCATGACCCTGTGGACCACACCGTCCTTGGTGTTTCTTGACAAAGTCCTATGCAGTTCCCAATACTGTGATTCCATAAACTGAAAAGCCATGAACTCCACAGACTGTCATCGTTTTATACTCTGTTGCTGTGGGATGTTTGTCCTCTGCAGACCAGTTTCCACTCTCCGGGGCAGTCCTTATGACATGTTTCAGGAGCATTTGGTGGTGTAATTGCTGTTTAGTTATTCCATTCTTAGTGACCCCATGGACCATAGCACAGATCCTTTTTTCCTCTACTATCTCCTGAAATCTGTACAGGTTCATTTTCATTGTTTCCGTGATGCTCTCTATCCATCTCATCCTCTACGATGTCCTTTTCATTTTGCCCTGAATCTTTCCCAGCATCAGGGTCTTTTCCAGCGAGTTTCATCTTTTCATTATGTGACCAAAGAATTTAAGCTTCAGCTTCAGTATTTGACCTTCCAGTAAATAACTTGAATTAATTTCTTTAAGTATTGACTGATTTGACTTCCTTGATGTCCAAGGGACTCTCAAAAGTCTTAAAAGTCTTCTCCAGCACCAACCTTTCCTTATAGTCCACCTCTAACAACAGTACATTGCTACTGGAAAAACCATAACTTGGACTATATGGACCTTTGTTGGCAAGGTGATGTCTCTGCTTTTTTAGTGTGCTCTCCAGATTTACCATAGCTTTCTTTCCAAGGAGCATCTTTTAATTTCATGATCTTTGAGCCCAGAAATATAAAATCTGATTCTGTTTCTATTTCTTCTTCCTCCGTGATGGGACCAGTTGCCAAGATCTCAGGGTTTTTCTTTTTAATGTTAAGCTTCAAGCCAGCTTTTACACTCAATTCTTTCACTTTCTTCAAGAAGCTTCTTACTTTTTCTTCACTTTCCTCTTCAGGAGCATAGTTTCCTCCTTTGTTTTTTCCTTAATAAAATAGTTTCAATTGTTTTGTCTTAGGCTAAATGAAAGATGTGGCAAGGGGAATTTTGGTGGCTTAGAACTGCGGACTGGAACCAGGAAGACCTGAGTTCCAATCCTGCCTCAGATACTTACGATGGGCATGTCACTTAACCTTTGTTTGCTTCAGTTCCCTCATCTTTAAAAAAATGGAGATTAAAATAGCACCTACTTCCCAGGTAGATGAATATCAAATTAAATAATGATTGTAAAATATCTGGCACATAGTAAATGCTTTATAAATATTATAATATTCCTCTTTTGGGGACATTCAGAAATGACATAGTTGTAAATCTTTCTGTCTAATCAAAGGGCTACAAATTCATGTCAAATACTATTTCATGTCAAATTTAACTTCTGTCTCTTTTCACTTGTCTCCTCTTGATTTACATTCATTCACCTTAACTTAGATGGCCCTTCAGTATTTTTCTTCCTTCACCGCCCTAGTTTCTCTTTTCTTTTCCGATACCAGCTAACATTGCACAAATAACTTTCTGGAAATAAATTACTCACCTGTGTGAAGTGAGGTTGACCTCTCAAGAGCTCTGAAAGGCGTAAATGACTCAATAACACTCCACCTGATTGATTGCAAAGCCTTTTTTTCTCCCAGCCAATGAGATGGAATTTGTCCTGTCATCGAATATAGTTTACATGGTTACTTGGATAAGGATTGAAACATATGATATGGTTACTAAGCAAAGAAGTGAGAATGAAAGAGAGGCATTGTTCTCTCCTGGTATAATGCAAAGATAACTGGATAGAGAGTCAGGAAACCTGGGTTCTAGTCCCATGTTCTGTCACTAATCATCAGTGTGACCTTTGACCTCCCTTCTTAGGTTTGCATTTCTCCCTCTGTAAAATTAGTTGACTCAGCTACATGGTGAACTCTTAAAGATCCCTTCCAGCTCCAAAATTCTGTGGCTCCTTGAATTAAGAATGGTTTCATTTTGACCTCTTGAATCTCTCAGAGGGCAAAGCTCTATCATTTCAGAATGTAATGAGAGAGAAGAAAAATAATTCAATATAGAATTTTTGTGATTGTATGGTCATACATAACGGGCCATGGTTCCCACACTCTTTATTGCTTTTAAGAACAATGAAACCATTAGGGTAAGAGGCACAGAGTCAGATGTTAGGGGCTGAATAGAACCTTAGACATCATCCAGGTGTCTGGATCCCTCCATCATCTGGCCTCTACCTGACTTTCTCATCTCTTTACAGCTTATATCCCTCTCCATGACCACCTCCCATTCCACCCTGCTCCCATATGTACTCTAGTATCTAGTGATATTAACCTCCTTGCCATTCTTCATGATCAGTTCTCCATCTCCTGATTCTGGACATCTTCACTGGCTGTCCTTCCTACTTGGAAGTCCCTCCCTCCTCAATTCCACCTTCTGGCTGCCCTGGTTTCCTTCAAGTCTCAGCTAAAGTCAGACCTTCTAAAGAAGTTTTCCCCAGTCCTCCAAAATCTGAACACCTTCTTTCTGAGATAATCTCCAATTTACCCTATGTCCAGTTGGTATATGGCTGGTTACGTGTTGTTTGCCCCATTACACTGTGAGCTACTTGAGGCCAATGACTGTTTTTTGTTTGGGGATTTTGTTTTGTTTTGCCTTTTTATTGAGTCACTAGCGCTAAGCACCATGCTAAGCTCATAGTAGGTACTTAATAAATGTTTCTTGACTGACTAGGCACGGTGATTGGAATCCAAGGCAAGCATGTTGCTTTCCATTCTAAAGTGAACTACTCTGAAATATGACTGAGGGGGTGAGCTAGATGATTTTTAATGGTCCCTTTCTAGTTCTGAATCAGAAGACTTAGTATATTTGGGATGTTATATGCAAGGGCTGAGGCTGGAGCAGTGGCCAGGCCTGTCACACCAAGCTAGTTAAGGTCTGGAGTATAATATAAGACTGGGAAGAATTATAAAGAGAGAGTGAACTTTCTCTGATGAGGTAAAACAAAGAGCTTTTTCTCTGTTATAGCTGCTGGAAGTACCCAATGACCCAACCTCCAAGACAGGCTACATCCAAACAGCATAGATACAAAGAAACTAGAGTCTTCTATCTACTAGTTTAGTTGGTTAGAGTATGGTTGGTATTGTGGTTTGAAGACAGTTTGCATAGGTTAGTTAACTCTGTTGTTTTATAGCCATCGAACAGGAAAGTAAGTTCTGGGATCAATGGAGAGAGTATGAAAAGATTTGGAGTAAGAAGACCTAAGTTCATATACCAGTTCTGTAGCTTACCTGCTTTGTGACCTTAACCCAGTCACTATACCTCTGCACTTGTTTCTTTACTTGTAAGTTGAAGACCTCTCCAAGGTCCTTTCCAGCCCTAAGTCCTATTATCCTATGACAAGACTTACACTTGTGGTTTAAAAAAAAATCCATGTACTTTTTTGCTTCAAATCTTGTTCAAATAATAACAGTGATAATAATTGCTGGCATCTATAAAGCACTTCAGGATTTGCAAAGCACTTTGCATATATTATCTGATTTTAATAACACATGAAGTTGTAGAGAACATTGTTGTTTTCAAAGCACTTTCACATACATTATTTCCTTTTATCCTTACAACAATGATGTTAGCTTTTTATTCGTTAACTAATGAACAATAAAGTGTTTATTACATTTTACTGGGGCTTCAATCAATCAACCGTCATTTCTTTTAGTGCTTACTCTACAGGAGTCATTATAGATAAATTCAAAGACTATAGAAGTGTCAGTCCCAGGCCTACGGAGCTTAGTGAATTGGGGAACTTGAATCATAAATTCATGAAGTCCTCAAGAACAGGGGCAAGGGAGCTGAGGAATGCTTGCCTGCCCAAGAGGAATCCAACAGACCGACTTTCAAATCAATACATGGATTCCCATGGACACATAACACAAAATTGTACAAAGTGAGTACCTCATTTGGAGGCGAGGAAACTAACACATACTGTGTTAGCTAAAAATAAAGCTATGCAAAGTAAGCAAAAATGCTATATAATGCCATAATTGAATTGGAAAGCATGCTAATTAATCCCGCTTCGGTTGAGCAGATCCACTAGCATCACAGCTGTTTTGAACCAGGCAGTCACAACCCAAACTCCAGCACTTAGCTGTCAACTATTTATCTAATTTCAAAACTACCGAAAAACAAATCAGCTGTTCCTTGGGGGACGGTCATAAAAATCAAGCCTATCAAGTGACAACAATGTTTTGATACGTTTCACTGGAAAATATGTGGGAGGGGGCGTGGATTTAGATGGCTTTCATTCATTCTGCAAACATTTCTTAAATACCTGCAGAACACTTACAGTATAGGGGACCTAAGATAAAGAAGATATATTTCCTGCCCCCAAGAAGTTTATAATCTCGGGGAAGAACTAGACACAAATAATTGTAAATTAGAACATTGTTAAGTATGTAATGGGAGCACAAAGTACTGTGAGATTTAATAATTCAATTCAGCAATCCACTCAATCAATCAATAGATATTTATTGTATCTACTACAAGCCAAGTACTGTGCTAAGCCCCGGGCGGACATTAAAGATCTGGAGTATACATAGCAATAGAATAAGCACTGGAAATGCAAGGATAAAAATAAAATAATCTTTGCCCTCGAGGAGTTTACATCCTCCTGGGGATGACCACATGCACACATGTGGAAATCCAAATGATCTGAGAAGGGAGAAAACAAACCAGAGAAGGGGCAGAGATCGTGCAAGGTAATTTGGGGGAGAGAGCATCTGAGTGAAGCCTTGAAAGACAGATTCAGAAAAGTGGAGTTAGGGAGAAAGTGTGTTTCAGGCCCGGAGTACTGCTTGAATGAACACATGGAGGCAACAGAAATAAGGTCACACTTGGAAATTGGGTGTAGTCTAATGTGGTTGGCATATAGAGTGTGAGAAGGAATATAATATACTTACAGTAAGGCTAGAAAGTTAGGTGAGAACCACTTGGGAATGGGTGAGTGTGGCTTAAATGCCAGTAGAAGATTTGGTTTTTTATCTTGGTAACAATGAGAAGCCACTAATAGCTTTTTGAGCCAGGGGATGATATAATCAAACCTGTTTTAGAAAGATTATTCTAACAGCCGCATGGAGGATGGATTAGAGGAGGAAAAATCAATTGTCATTGCTATAGACCAGGTAAGAGTTGATTGAGGACTTGAATAAGAGTGGTGGCCACATGAATGGAAGGAAGGGGAAAAGAGGCAAGAGATGTTGTGGAAGTGAATTGGATGGGGGAGTAAGGGAGAGGGAAGAAGCAGGGATTATTGCAAATTATAAACCTGGATCCCTAAGAGAGTAGTACCTTCATCAGCAACTGGGAAATTTGAAAAAGAAAAAGGAATGAAGGAAGGAGGAAAACAGCCGATTTAGCAGAGAAGAACAATGTTGTGCTCTGTTTTAGACATCCAGGTGTTGATGGCCAGCAGGCAGTTAGCAATGAACAACTGGGAGAGAGATGAAGGCCAGAGACATAGATCTGAGAGTCAGAATCGGTTAGAGGAGAGGACTTAATATTTGAGTAGGGCCTTGGAGGATGGCTAAGATGTCACTGGCTAGAGATGCTTGGGTGAGAGCATGCCAGGGTAAGGAAAGTTACCTGCCTGACTCCCTCTTGATTGTACTTTCCCCAAAGCTCTTTAATCTTTTTTATTTTATAACTGCTAAGATACCTATTTTCACAACAACGATAAGATTTACACATTAAACAGTTCTTTCCTTGCCTTTAGCGAGGTCTTCCATTGGCTACCTGCTGTTCCCACCAATCTATATCTGCTGTCAGTATCAATCCAACTTTATCAGGTAATAACCCTCACCGCACCTTTAAACCAAACATACCGAAGCCTATCAACAGAGCTTAACCATGATCTGTCTGAAGCATCTCTTTTGCTTTCATTTTCTGGCAGCTGTTTTCAGTACTTGTAGAAAGTAGTGGCTGGGGAATTAATTAGCCAAACGAGAGCATAAAACCATGTTAAGCTGCTGTTGCTTTTTGGTTTTAGTTGTGGTTTTGTTTTGTTTTTTTAGGACAAATCTAGTGAGGTGCGGAAGTAGGGACAGGAGAAAGACTCTAAGTTTGGAATCATGGGACATTTGGGTTTGGAAACAACCTCTAACACTTTCTAGCTTATGTGATCCTGGATAAATCCCTTCTTTTTCCTCAGCTTCAAAGAATCAGAGAATATTAGTCAGAAGGGACCTCAGGAACCATCTAATCTCCCTCACCTGTACCTGAAAAAAGAATTCCCACTCAACACACCTAACACCCAGCCATGGATGAAAGTCCCTAGTCTGCTCTCTCCCAGAGATCAGCCTGATTTCCCTTTTGGATAGTTCTAATGATTAGGAAATTTTTGCATTGTAGCAAGTCTACATTTTGTCTTTTTGCAGTTTTAATTTTGTTCCTTGTTCTTCCCTCTGGGGCCAAGCAGAGCACATCTAATCGCCCTTCCAGACAGTCTAGATTGCATTCCCCTAATCTACTTTTTCTACCCTGCTTTCTTCCTTTTTTCTCGTCTATAAAGTAAGGGTAATAATTATGCCTTCAGGACTTATTTCACAGATTTTTTATGAGAAACAAATGAGATAATATATGTAAAGCACTTTGTAAACCTTTAACAACTTTGGGTTGTTACCAATTGTTTCCAAGTAAGACATTCCTTTTATTACTAGTTTGGACAATGGTTAATAAAGTCCTCATAGGTCATGAGCAGGTTGGGTGCATCTTATAATGGAGGAAAATGGGTTGAATAATAAAGTGAAACTATCTTCTGATTAAAAATGTGAATCTTGGCCAAGTTAGCCACATTTGGAATCCAGTTCCAAAGTCAGAGCGTGAGTCACCATTGCCTTTCCCCTCCCTCTACAGGAATGCCAGCTACAAAAGCTTCTCATCCAAAATGACTGGCCTTTTTCCCATAAGAGAAAACCAAGTCTTAAGAGCAAGGCCCAATGTTATGAATGGAAAATGATTTTTCCCAAGCAAAACGTTCTTAAAATCGCTTAGAAGAATGATTCTGGCAGGAACAAATGAGTCTAGCAGGATACATGTGGCCATAGCGATCAATCAGTCAATAAACATTTATTGTCTACTACGTGCCAGGCACTCTGATTAGTAAGCCCTGGGGACTGAAGGTGTGTGTGTTGGTCCTTTGTTGCCATCAGAGAAATGATGACATGACTTGCACTTGACTTTGTTTTGAGTGAGGGAGGGCTGTGCAGGTCACCAGCCTCACTTCTCCAGAGCCATCTGAATCCAGTGACCAGGTATTCATCAGGATGACTGGAGATGACCCGGATGAGGCAATTGGGGTTAAGTGACTTGCCCAAGGTCACACAGCTAGTGAGTGTCAAGTATCTGAGGGGAGATTTGAACTCAGATCCTCCTGACTCCTCACTGCACCACCTAGTTGCCCCAAAGCACTGGGGAAACAAAAAGAAGTAAAAGACAATTTCTTCCCTCAAGAAGCTTAATGGGGGAGATGCCATTCAAATAAATGTATACAAAGCAGACTATACATTGGATAAATGAAAATTAAAAAACAGAGGGAAGATACTAGAATTAAAATGGGTTCGAGAAGGCTTCTGAAAAGATGGGATTTAGTTGAGACTTAAAGGAATTCAAGGAGGTAAGTCGATAGAGTAGAAGAGGGAGAGCGTCCCATGTACTGGGATCAACCAGAGAAAATGTCCAGAGCTGAGACATCCCCATGTGTGAACAGAGCAGAGATTCTTAACTGAATTCCAGCCGGCCCCAAGTACCTTCCTACTTTCTTAATAATAGCTGACATTTAAATACAGGCTTGAACAATTGCACAGCCTTTCAGTGATCTCATTTGAGTCTCAGGACAACCACATCAGGTACCGTAGTTACTGCAGACATTATTATGTCCATCTTTCAGAGGAGGAAACTCAATCTCAGAGAAATTAATGGCTCCATAGCCAGTAAAATGTGGGAGGCAGCATTTGAACTCCATCTTCATCATCCCAAGATCAGTCTCAGGAAGACTCCTGGGAAAGTATGATGATGATATCATTTACTGAATTTCTCCATTCCTATCTCTGAGATGCTTACTGATTTACCCATGGCAACACAACCAATAAATAGGGGAAACAGGATTTGAACTCTTGTTTTCTTTGACTCTAAAGGTGAGCTTGAACACCACCTCCTAGGGTAACCTTTCTGCCTCCTCTCAACTTTGAGTGCTTCTCCTCAAAATTACCTTGTATTCATTTTGTGTGTAATGATAGCTGTTATGATATACAAAATTTATTTTGTACATTTTTACATGCATATTTATATAGGAATATGCTGCCCCCCTTAATAGAATTAAGGAAATGATCGGAACCAGTTGCTCCTTGACAAGGGGGCCTGTTTGGATTTTGTTATGATTTTGTGTCCTAGCGTCTAGCACAGTGTTGTTCAGTGTCATGTTCAACTCTTCTTGACCCCATTTGGGATCTTCTTGGCAAAGATACCGGAATGGTTTGGCATTTCCAGTACTCGGCACATGGAATAAGCTTAACAAAGGCTTGCAGATTGATTACTTCAGTCTGAGCAACTTAAATCAATTACTAACTTTTGACACGATGGTCAATGATGAATAAGCCGAAAGGGGAAAAGGAACAAAAACCAAACCACCCTTCCCAGTCCCCTAATAAGCCCAGGACCTTCAGGCGGATTGGTTAGAGGAGATCTCTGGCTTTAAGGTGCCTCCTGAGAGGTGAATGGAGCAGTGACTTAGGTGACTAAAGCTGTGCAAATAGCATGTTGCCTGGGGTTCTTCCTGAGTCACCTGACGTAAATGGGGTGGCACACCCTGAGCCTGAGGGCAGAGGGCTTCTCAGGGAAAAGATTTGAAGAGGCTCAGGCATTAATATTCTCACAGGCATTAGGCCAACTTCTTCTGTGGCTGAGTGAGTGCTTCATGAGCTGTCTGTACATTCCCGTTGCCTCTGCCTCCGTCCCTTCTCTCTCCCTATCCCTTCCCCCCTTCTCTCTCTCTGTCTCTCTCTCCCTCTCTCTCTCCCTCCCTCCCTTGTTTTTGACTCCTTCCTTCCTTCTTTCCCTCCTCTTCTCCCACTCTCTGCCCCTCTCCCCATCTCTCCATCTCCTTTTTTCTTTCTCCATCTTCCTCTGTTTCTCTGTCTCCCTTTGTCTCTCTCTGACTTAGCCTCTATCTCTTTCTCAGAATCTAGCGCTATCTCTATCTCTTGTTTTAAGTCTGATCACTCATACACAAATTCTCCTAGCTTCCCACCCCCTAGGCTAACCACTTCTAGCTGGAGTTATTTCTGACAGAGGAAGGGAAAATGTATATTCTTTCAGATTTGAAGCCACCAGTCATAAAGGCTTGTAAGAGGCATCTAACCCTTTTATGGGGTGACTTTTCTGCTTTGATGATACTGAAGTGCCTGTTATTTACTCTGCAGAAATTCCCTGGAGACCGATTTCTACAGCTAGTCCAAGAGCTCCAGCGTTTGTTTACTTAGAATTTACACCTGGTCTCCTTTGACCTGCCTGGGTCCTGAAAGTTACAACACCCGGCTTCCAGTCCTAACTCTGATTTTTACTAGCGGTGGACTGCTGCAAGTCAGGAACTTTTTTGAACCTCAGTTTCTTTAACTCAGAAATGGAGATAATAATAATTTGCTGGTTTTTTGTGAGGAAGACACCGAATTTTCAAGCACTGAAAAAAATCTGAGGGTTTTCAGAGTTAAATAAAACATCTTTAAAAGAAATATTGAATTTTTTCAGAACAAAAATGATTAAAAATTAACACATACTGCCAGTTTTGTGAAATACAAAAAAATGTTATTTTTACCTGGTTTTTATCAATATCTTTTGTTTTTATTCACTTTCACTTCTAAATATTTCCTTCATCTCTGACCATTGAGCCATCCCTTATAACAAAAATTTTAGAAGAAAGGGGAAAAAAGTCATACAGCAAAACCAGTCATGCCTACCTCTAAGACTGTGGTCAGACTCAAACAAGATAATATCTGTACAGTACTTAGCATAATGTTTGGCATCCCCCGAGTTCATTTCCTTCCCTTCCCCCTCAATCACCAAACATATCAACCATGTGTGACGGTATATGAAACATTACACACCAAAAGTCTCCCCTCTCCTGCAAGGGAGGAAGTGAGATGCATTTTTTTAATACTCAGAAATGTTCATAATGTGGGCATTCCTTATATCAACCCTTCAGAAAAGCTGAGGGCATACATAACATTAAATCCTTACTCGATGAAGATATTTCTGCAGGAAGCTGCGGTCATATGGCTTGATTTTCTGAAGGCCTAACTTAATACAGGAATTAAAATTTAGAGAAACCATAAGAATGGAGAATAGACAGGCCCATTATGCTCTCTCTCTCTCTCTCTCTCTCTCTCTCTCTCTCTCTCTCTCTCTCTCTCTCTCTCTCTCTCTCTCTCTCGATATGTCTCTCCGGTGAGCTTTTGATGTGTGCTAGATTCCAGTTAGTTCATGGTCAGTCTTGGGCGGTGGCCTAATCATGTTGGTTACTTACCTTGTTTGTACCACAGTGGTACATAGGAAAGTATGGCTGACATTCTGTTGTGAGTAGGAGCTTGCTAGGTAGAAGTATCACAAAAGGCAAAATTAGGTGAAATTGAAAGATTTTGCATGAACTCATCAAAATCACAAGAGAAGCTACCAACGGAATGGAAAATCTTTACTTCACATACCTCTGAAAAGGGCCTGGTATTCAAAATGTATCAGCAACCAACGCAGGTATATCAAACCAAGAGCCCTATCCATTCCCCAGTGGATGAATGATAAGAGTCATGAAGAAACACATTCCGAAAGAATTACACACTATTAATGATGAGTGCTCCAAATCATTAATAATAAGGGAAAAGCAAATCAAAACTACTTTGAATTTTTATAACCAGTAAACTGGCAAAGATGACAAGAAATGAACATAGTAGTCATGGGATGGACTATGGAAAGACAAGTGTACTAAAAATTGAGAATTATCCTTTTTTTATAAAGTAATTAAAACTTTCATGTCCTTTAATCCTGAAATCCCACTCCTCAGCATGGCAAAGACAGCAAGGTCTCATATAGACCAAAAAATTCAAACAACATTTGTGGGGAGGGAGGATAGGTGGCACAGTGGCTAGCGGGCCAGACCTGGAAACAGAAAGACTCTCCTTCCTAAGTTCAAATCTTGCCTCAGACACTTACTTGCTGTATGACTCTGGGCAAGTCACTTCACCCTGTTTGCCTCACTTTCCTCATTTACAAAATGAGCTGGAGAAGGAAATGGCAAACCACTCCAGTATCTTTGCCAGAAAAATGCCAAACAGGGTCACAAAGAGTTGGGCACTACTGAAAAATGACTCAGCAATAACAATAACGAAATGTTTGTGTGTTAGCAAAGTAGATGGATACTCTTTGGCGAGTGACTAGACAAATGGTGATACATAAATGTAACAATATTGTTACAACGTAAGAAAAGAGTGCAGAAAAGCCCAGAAAAGCTTATATGAACTGATAGTAAGGAAAGCGGAACCAGGAAAACTATGTACACAAAGGTCATAATAATTTAAATAGACTAATAGCAACAAACTGAGTGCTACATAATTGTAATGACTAAAATTAGTCTGACAGAAGAGATGTGATACTGTACCTCCCTCCTTTCTTTGCAGAGCAGGGGATTATGGGTTTGGAATGTTATATATACTGTGAGAATTAGATACATTGGTGAGGGGTTGGGTTTTGATGAGGGGTTGGGGTTTTGGTGAGGGGTTGGGGTTTTGATGGGGGTTTGGGGTTTTGGTGAGAGGTTGGGGTTTTGATGGGGGGTTAGGGTTTTGGTGAGGGGTTGGGGTTTTGGTGAGGGGTTGGGGTTTTGGTGAGGGGTTGGGGTTTTGGTGAGGGGTTGGGGTTTTGGTGAGAGGTTGGGGTTTTGATGGGGGGTTAGGGTTTTGGTGAGGGGTTGGGGTTTTGGTGAGGGGTTGGGGTTTTGGTGAGGGGTTAGGGTTTTGGTGAGGGATTGGGGTTTTGGTGAGGGGTTGGGGTTTTGATGAGGGGTTGGGGTTTTGGGGTCTTATTTTTCTTTCAGTAACAAGGGAAACAACTTTGTTATTAGAGGTGGCTCTCTGGGTAGGGGAGGAAAAATGAAGGTGATATAAAAGCAGAAGATATCTATAAGTATTTTTCAAAAAGGTTTAAAGGAATTCGAATTCTAGGGAAGGTACACAATGGAGGTATCTGAGAGACCACTATTTTTTTCAAAAACGGAATTTCTTGGATAAGTTCTTGGTTGAGATGATGAGACCTAGCACAAAATAGCCCTAGATTTGGAGTTAAAGGACCTGAGTTCAAATGCCTGTCCTGCTATTTCCTACCTGTGTCATCTTTGGAAAGCCACTTAAATTCACTGGTGAAGTTCCAGTTAGGTCCTGAGAGTGGATGACAAATGCATTGATTTTAATTCTGGGGTAGTTGATGCGAAGCTGATCTTTCAGACAATAACCAGCCAGTGCTAGTTGAACAGTACCCCAAGCTGGCTCCAAGTTAGGTAAAAATCAAACATTTTCATCAACACAAAGGAAGATTCTTGTCTTCCTGATCTTTACGGAAAGAAAATAATAGTTTTGCTGCTGGGGATAGGGAGGTGAAAAATGTCTCTTATACAAGAGCCAACCAAACTAATTTAGACCCCCCAATACTTTTTATCCTGAAATAAAGTGAAACCCACAAATAGTAGTCCAGAAAGTCTGGGAATATAGCCTACTCCAAGAATAAAATGGGGGTAGTGAAATTGGGAGCAAAACTGGGGAATTTTACCTTTTTTTAATTCTAAAATTTATTTCATCAATGATATTTTTTTCATCTTCCCATGCTTCCAGATTTAATTGTTTAGAGGAATCATTTCTTGGGTATTACGTTAGGAGTTGTACAGAGTTGTGCAGAATGTAGATTAGTGGATTAGAGTATCATATCTATCATATCTTCAGTTTTAAATCAAAGCTGAAGGGACCCTTAGAGATGACCTAATCCAGACCTTCTCCTGTTTTACAGATGGAGAAACTGAGGCAATGCGATAAAATTACTTGTCTATACTTAACAGTATATGCATAGTAAGCAACAGAGCCAATATTAAAACCCAAGTCTTCTGGACTTCTAGTCTAATTTAGAGATCTTCTAGACTCTAAATCCAATACTTTTTTCACTTTGAAGATAGCTACTTCAAACCATCAATTGGGGACAGAGATATTAGGGGGAGTTAGGAGGAAGGAGGGTAGTTGGCATTTGGCTAATTCTGATTTGCCTGACAACAAATATCTCTTTTCTCCTCCTGTCTTCTGCAGTACACAAAGCTCAGGTATATTTCTAACTAATTCTACTACCGTGGGAAAAATCTTGGTTACCAATTACACTCTCCAAGATGGCCAATGGATAGGCCTTTCCTTCTTTATCATCTTCCTCAACCTCTCTGCAACAATTGACCCTGTTGAGAGGTATGTGTTGACAGCAAGGAATGCTTATTAAATGCCTGCCATGTGCCAAGTTCTGGGAATACATTGGTAAAAATGAAATAGTCCTTGTCCTCAAGACACTGACAATCTATAATTAAACATGTTCCTTGTGTCCTTTCAAACCCAATAAATAGCTAGAGATTTCCTGATTTGACCCAGCAAGGTCTAGTTTTTTTTTTTTAATTTCTATTTATCTTTTGTAGGTTTTTTTTTTGGTATCACACCAAAGTGTCTCCCTGTCTTCCTCTCCCTTTCCACTTCCAGAGAGGCATCCTATAGAAGAAATAATATTTTAAAGGAAAAGAAAAAGAGCAAAAAAAAAATCAATAAAAGCATTTTTGAAAGTCTGAAAATATGTGCAGTATACAACACCCAAGGACCTTCTACCTCTGCAAAGGAGTGGAGTGAGGCTGGTGACTTTGCACAGCCCTGCCTCACTTAAATCCAGTTCATTTGCAACCTAAGACATCACCTTCCTGATTTCACTGGTCCTCTTCCAGGACAAAGGGCAAACCACAAAAAAGGCTCTATGTGTTACATATACACATACATGTGTTCTTCCTACATAATAAAGATAAATGGTATGAAATAATTATGTAGCTTTTACTACTTCCCAAATTGTTGCCAAATCAGCACGGCTAACATATGCAATTTAGCAGTTATTCAGTTAGCACCTATTATGTCTAGAATTGTATGCCAGGTGTGCTAGGTGAGTTAAGAATTTTTAAATTCATGGTCTCTAACATCAGAGTTTACAATACATTGGGGGGGTATGATATTTGCATAAATAGCTATATTATAAAATAATATGTAAGGCATTAATGAAGGGTTTCAAGCAAACTATTATGTTATGTCCAATGTGGTAAAAGGACTTCTCTGATTGGGAAAGGGAAAGAGAAGATGGCATCTGAGATACAGGATGGGTAGGAAAGGAAGTTAGCAGGAAGAATCAGGAAAAAGGGAGGGCATTCCAGGGATAAGAGATAGGGTAAAGCAAAGACAGGGAGAAGAGAAAAAGCAGGCATATCCAGGGCTTACTGTAATTTGCTGGTAACTGTGGTTGCTTCACTTATTGTTTCTAACTTACATTGCTGCAATCAATCAAATTATTGGGCGATGGGTCAAATCTTGGGATTATGGAACAGCATCATGAGGATATGAGAATGCTGTTTGAAAAATACGCTCAATTTATGGAGGTTGATATTCACAAATAATTACTTGTGAAAAAATCCAAAGGAGGGAGAAAGGTAAGATTTGCAATATGACATGATCTCAATATTTTGAGAAGCATAAGCCAAGAATATTACAATGTTAGGTAGCTAATGCTACCCACTTTGAATCCATAGAGTACCAGCAATATATTAAGATCTTCATAGTTCTATATTTTGATCCAATTAAGTACTGCATGAGGGATTAGATACAGAAAGGGCAACTCTAAAGGGTGGAAATTACAGGGTGGCAGATTTTGGCTCAGTATAAAACAAAACAAGCAAACAAACAGAAAACTCAAGGAAATGCAGTGTTTACCAAGAGCTCATTTCCATCTCCATGTCTTTGCTTAGGTATCTCACATCTGTAGTAGCTTCCCCTCTCCTCTCTGCACACCTAAGCCTTCCTCTTCTCTTCTGCTTTCCCTTACAGCTCTGGGCTTCACTGATCTCCTCCTCTAAATTTCTTCATTACCTACAGTTTGTCAAATGCTTGTCATGTGTACAGTATATGTCACTAAATTCTACACCTTGGATATATAACTTATTCATGCGTGTTAGTTTTGTGGTATGGTAGGAAGTGGACTGGAAATCAGTAGAGTTGGGTTCCAGGTATAACTGTGGCAGAAAAATAATTATGTGACTTTGGTTAAGCCACATCATCCCTCTTGGCCTCAGTTTCCTCATTTGTAAAAATGGGGCTGGATTAGATTATCTCTAATTATTCAGCCTTCGCAGCTTTAGATTTATTGGTTTAAAGTCTATGAATTACCCCACCCCGCCAATTTAATTGTCATGGCCACCCTGTAGAGTGCTAAGCACATAAGTGGGGTTCAGCAAACACTCACTAATTGATTATGTCTGAATTCCCACTTTGTAAATCTTCAGCTCACAAGAAGAGCTAGTTGGACTTTTAGCTCCTTAAACATGGCTCCCCACTCTCCTTAGTTTTATTTGGAACCACACTGGCACATTCAGGACCATTCCCTTATTCAGGATACCTGGTTGATTGCTGTCCTTTGTTCTTGAAGAGGACCTCACTGTGCTAGAGTCAAGTTTCTGTGTCCGACTGTGGCTGATCAGACCAATACGAGTTCAGAATGCTCTATCAAAGATTGGGCATAAATAGTCGGTGTGAACATTTGGGGTGGATACTCTAAGTTTGCATATCCTACATTTCTTTTGAGCTGTTCCAGTTCTGCTTTGCTCATAGAGCACAGCACCTTTTCTGACGTGGGCACCCCATGGTCCTGTGCCAGTGTCTCCCATGACACACAATCAGTTCCAAAGTTCTTAAGTGGGACCTTGAGAGTGTCCTTGTATTGCTTCTTCTCACCACCATGTCAACACTTGCCCTGCATGAGTTCTCCATAAAACAAGATACGTTTTTTTTATTAGAACGACATGGCCAGCCCATCAGAGTTGCACTCTCTGAAGCGAATGCTTGGCAGTATAGTTCGAGTAAGGACCTCAGTATCTGGTACTTTGCCCTGCCAGGTGGTCTTCAGAATGGGCTCTAGCTGAAAGTCACTCCACATCATTTACTCACAATGCATCCAGGACAACACTAAACAGCAGTTTATAGATTCAGTCAAGTCATCCGTACCATCTGGAAAGACTTGGCATCTTCTGTTTCCCAGAGCTTTCTTCTTTTTCTGTTGAATCACTGAAGACTTGTTTCTATGTTCCTATCCCGGATTGGCTGTGCTGCCAATCATCATTGGTTGGGATAATCTGTTATCCATTAAAACAATCACAGGCTATCTTGATTCTGTTTGACAGCAGAGAAAGCTAGTTGCATTGGTGGGATAACAAGGACAATTAGAGGCAGCATAAGATAGAGGTTAGGGAGTTGGCTTAAAAGCCTGGAAGACCTGAATTCATTTTGTTACATCCTGACTCTGTGACTCCCGGCCAGTCCTTTTATCTCCCTGTGCTCTAGGCAACTCCTTAAGACTATAAATTGCAAAGAAGATAATGACCTAAACTGGTAGAGGGACTTCCTCATCCTTTTGGTTTTATACCTTGGTAATGAAGCTCTAATGATGGAATTCCTGACATCAGGAAGCCTCCAGGGAGGCTGCTCCGGGTGACCTATTTATGCATCTGTCTCTCTCTTATAAGGTTAGGGCTTTCTAAGTCCTGCTGAGCTATTTCATATAAATGCAGTCCTAGTCCTGGGTCTGTAAACCCAGAGCAATTAATGTGTGTACTATGGGTTTAAATAAAGAAAAAAGAAAAAAAAATTTAAGGACCAGAGTGGCCTGGCAGATCCAGTTTCTTATTCTTTACTGTTTTCTACAACTTCAGTCAGAATTGGGCAGGGCCAAGTATATAGATTTTGTACTAATGATCCCTCAGAAATAGTCATTGGCCGCATCAGATTGCTGGATCTCAGATTTAGAGCTGAAAGGATCTCAGAGGTTACCTAATCCAACCCACTATTTTACAGATGAGGAAACTGAGATTCAAAGAAATGAAGTGACTTCCTAAAGGTCATACAAGTGGTTAGGGAACAGAACAGGGATCTGAATTCAGGTTCTCTGACTCTGTGCATCCCTTTCCTCTATACCATATTAGCTCTATTTAAAAAAGTGCTGTGCAACCTATTGCAATCAAGGAGGAGGTTGGGAAATGACAAGCAGAGCAGTTTGCTTGGAGTATGGAATGTATGAAAAGGAGTAGTGCGAAAGAAATCTGAAAAGTTGGAACCAAATTATGGAAAGCCTTGCAAGTGAATTGACTAATTTGTGTTTTTATCCTGTTGGTTATGGGGAACACCGAGAGTTTTTGAAAAGGGATGGGATGTGATCAGACTTCTGAAACAGAAGATCACTTTGGCAGCTGAGTGAAGGATAGGTTGGGATGGGGAGTGGGGAGGAGGAAGCACTAGACAGGAAGTTATTACAGGCATTCCTATGAGCACAACCAAGGCTGGTGCTTATGGGATTGAAGAGCTAAATGTCGGTTGGAATAGGCCATAGGATTAAAGAGCCCAAGCTAAGCTGGTGGTCATGGGACTGGAAATGAGCAGCCACAGAAATACAGTATAAGCAAAATCCACAGGTTGTGGCAACTGGTTAAATGGGGGAGGGTTGCAGAAGTAGAGCAAACTGAAGGCGAGTCTTGTGCTTTAAACTTTATCAACCAGGAGAAACAACATTAGAAAGATGAGGAATTCTATTCTGGATGCAAGTCCAACACTGTATATAGTTAGCGCATGGATTTGAAGTCAGGCAGCCTGAGTTCAGTTCCCTGCTCTGATACTTAGTTCCTGTATGAGTCTATGCTAATCATTTAGCTTCTCTGGGCCTCAGTGATCTCTAAGGTTCCTTCTAGCTATTCATTTTTAAAAAAATATTTATTTTGAGTTTTCAACATTCACTTCTGTAAGATTTTGAGTTCTAAATTTTCTTCTCCTCCCTCCTCTCCTCCCCCAAGATGGCATGCAATCCAATAGAGGCTATACATATACATTCATATTAAGCTTATTTTCACATTAGTCATGTTGTAAAGAAGAATTAGAACCAATGAGGGAAACCACGGCAAGGAAGAAACAAACAAAGGAGCAAATTGTGTGTTTCAATATGCGTGGAGACTCCATAGTTCTTTTTCCGGTTCTGGACAGCATTTTCCATCAGGAGCCTTTTGGAGTTGTCTTAGATCCTTGCATTGCTGAGAAGAGCTAAGTGTGTCAAAGTTAGTCCTTGGACAATGTTGCTGTTACTGTGTATACTATGTTCTCCTAATTTTGCTCATTTCACTCAGCATCAATTCATGTAACTCATTCTGAAGTCCACCTGCTTGTCCTTTATAGTATTCCATTGCATTCATATACCACAGCTTGTTTAGCCATTCCCCAATTGATGGGCATCTCTCAATTTCTAATTCTTGCCCACAGCAAAAAGAGATGCTGTAAATATTTTTGTACATGTGAGTCCCTTTCCCATTTTTATGATCTCTTTGGGATTCAGACCTAGAAGTAATATTTCTGAGTCAAAGGTATGCATAATTTTACAGCACTTTGGGCATAGTTCCAAGTTGCTCTCCAGAATGGTTGGATCCATTTACAACTCCACCAACAATGCATTAGTGTTCCAATTTTCCCACATCTCCAGCATTTATCATTTTGCTGTTTTGTCATATTAGCCAATCTGATAGGTGTGATGTGGTAGCTCAGAGTTGTTTTGATTTGCAGCTAGAGCATTTTTTCATATGACTAGAGAGTAGCTATACAGTTTTTGATTTAGGAAACTATGTCAGATCTGAATCACCAACCAGATTTCCACATGGAGATGACTAGCAGTTACCTGGAAATATAGAGCTCAGGGGACTGGTTGGGGATAGAGACTTACTCTTAGATGATTGGTATATGAGTCATCCACATGGAGGTCAAAATTGAAGCTGGTGGCATGTATGTCAGTCAACAGGGGCAGCTAGATGGTGCAGTGGACAGAGCTTAGACCCTAGAATCAGAAAGACCTGAGTACAAATTTAGCCTCAGATATTTACTAGCTCTGTGTTCCCTATTTGTAATCCTTATAGCTAGGCTGTAGAGATGTACCTGGGGCATCTAAAGCCTGGAGACTTTTCTTCTCCTCCTTCCCCTATCACTGACCTGGGCCTTTTGTCTCTTTCAGAGATCAGAAGTATTAACCCTATTTGCCTCAGTTACCTTGTCTGTAAAATGAGCTATAGAAGGAATTGGCAAACCATTCCAGTATCTTTGCCAAGAAACTCTCAAATGGGATCACAAAGAGTCAGACACAATTGAAATAACTGAACAACCAAAATATCAATCAGTCAGTAAAGATTTAAGTCCCTAATATGTGCTAGGTACTATATTACATGCTGAAGAAAAAAAAAAGCAAAAAAACAGTCTCTGTTCTCAAGAAGCTCACAGTCACATGTGAAAGACAATATGCAAACAACCATATACAAGGAAGATAAATATAGGATAAACAAGGGATAGCATTAGATATAAGGAACTAAGATTAAGGAGGACTGGGAAAGACTTCTTATAAAGGGAAACTTTAACTGAGATTTGAAGGGAGCCAGAGAATTCAGGAGGCAAAGATGAGGAAAGAATTCCAGGCTTGGGAACAACCAGCAAAAATGTTGTTGGAGTGTCTTATTCAAGGCAAGTGTCATTGGATTGCAGAATACTTGGAGATAAGCTGTGAGAAGACTGAAAAGATAGGAAGTACCCAGATTATGAATGATTTTAAAAGCCAAATAGAGAATTTTGTATTTGATCATGGAAGCAATAGGGAGCCATGGGGAGTTTCTTGAATAGAAGAGTGATGTGATCAGATTTGCTCTTTAGGAAGATGGATTGGATTGCAGTGGAAAGAGACTCAAGATGGGAAGACCAACAAACAGGCTGTTGGAGTTGTCCAATTAAGAAATGATAAGGAGCTTTAGTGGCAATGTCAGGGAAGAGAGATGTTCCAAAGATAGAAATGATAGAACTTGACACTGATTGGACATGAGAAGTGAGAGAATGAGGAGCTGAGGATGGCATCTAGGTGGCAAGCCTGGATGACTGGGAAGATGGCAGTATCCTAAACAGTAATAGAGAATTTAAGAAGAGGGGAGGGTTTGGTAAGAGAATACAGGACATTGCATTTAGGACGTCTTTAGGACACTTTGGATGTGTCATGTTTCTGTGACTCAGTTGACACACATGCTACATGCTGAGTGGTCAGCTTCACAATGCAGGTATGAAAAGGCCAATGTTGCTTCTAATTCTAACCCTTAAATACTTAAAGAACATCATGGCCCCCCTTCTAAATTCTGTGTCATTTTGAACGTACAAACCCAAAGTAAGGCAGCATCAGAGATGGGAGACGGGGAGACGTCTCTCAGACAAAAAATTCTTGAGCTACTTTAGAGCACAGATGAGGAAGCTAGATTTTAGCCTAGAATGTGTGTGGTGGTGCATCTTAACATGGCTGTCAACATGGGCATAGATCACCCCTCGTCTGAATAGAAACAGATTTTCCAGAAAATGAACCAGATATGTTTTCTGAAGATCCCCAAGAAATAAGGAGATTTCTTGAGAGGGTCAGTGTTCCAGGCTTTTCAGTTTCCCACAAGTTTGTCTTGGTTTATGGTGATTTGTCTACATTATCATCATGATGATGCCTCATTGGTCAATAGTAGCTCAAAGCTTCCAGGACATCCTCACTACCCAAGGAAGAAAAATCTGAACTTATCCCTCAAAGGAAGGAACACATTGGGCACATTTCTCACGGATGGAATATGCTTTAGACGGTCCCTTCTGAACCTTGTCTCCTGAAACTCCAAGATAAGGTAATTGCAGTGTAATAAATGTTATTGAGTTTTGGTTAGGGCTCAGTGAATAGATTAAATAGGGTATTGATCCCCTCTTTTGGTATTCTAAGGGGTCAGGAAGATAAAAAATTGACTTGGAGTTCCTTAGCTATTTCTAAAATTATCTTGGATCATTACATATATATATATATATATATATATATATATATATATATATAAAATCTAGTATTCAAGTGACTGTATTTCAGCTAAAATAATATAGAATGTAGGAGAAAAATCTGGTAAATCATATATTATCAACTGAGTTGATGTCTCCCTGAGTAGAAACAAGCAGTGTTAGGTTTATACAGCTCTTAAGGGGATCAAGGGGAAGATGGAAAGAAGAAGAAGAAAAAATGAGACATTGGGTAACTGAGTAGAACCCAAGTGATGAACATGGTCCAACCAATTTTGGATCAGCCACAGAATCCCTTGGAAAGTGAACTATAAAAATAATTTAAGGGTTATGATTCAGCAGTTAAGTTAATACTTCTGATCTGTGAAAGAGACAAAAGGCCCAGGTCAGGGATAGGGGAAGGAGGAGAAGAAAAGTCTCTGGGCTTTAGATGCCCCAGGTACTTCTCTACAGCCTGGCTATTCCTGGTAGAGTGCAGCGCTGGGAAACAGGGCTGTGGGAAGAAGACTCATCAGTGCTTAAGTTTTCCTTATACTAGTCATATATGAGACAAGCAATTCAGGCAAAACTGTCAGATTTGTGCCCCAGTTCAATATATATTTCAACCTTGAGGCTAGCAGCCAGTTTGAGATAAGGAAGAACTTATGCCTCGACAAGTTCAGACAAGCATTCTCTTTTTCTTTACCTTTTTAGAAAATCTCTCCCATAAGCGCCTTCCTCTCTTCCCCCAGTTCCTTTCAGCTATGTGCAGGTGCCAATTAAAAGTCCAAGTTAGTTCAGTTATATTTGAAAATTAGTTCCATTTCACGGTTCACTCAACATTGTATGTATGGTAGCTAATATGAACCATAAAATAACACCTTCTTAGCTTTCTTAGATAGTAAGAAACTATGACTATGGGGAAAACTATGGGGAAACTATGGCTTAAAGGAAGCCATAACTAGCTATTTTTACTTCTGGGTAAAGGAGTGGGGAAGGGGCAAACCTCAGAACACCTGAAAACCCCCATGATATTAAAGGGAGATAGATTTTGGTTTTATTTCTTCTCATCAAAGTTCACAGACCTCAAAAGGTGAGTTTGCTATCACTGCTGCTGTTTGGAGCTAGGGTGCGCTACACTACGAGCTGATAGGGTAAGAAGTGAAATCACTGGACAAAGTTCTGGTGGCCCCACCCTACTTACAGCTCTGTTTAGGAAGGGATAAAATATGTCAGCATAGGACATGATTTAAGGCAAGGCATGTTAAAAGTGACTAATGAAGTCACTCAATATCTTGGGTCTCTTTAGTGACTGTGATTAGTCTTCAAGATCAGGTCATTGGGTCTGAGACCAGTACCTGGTGATACTACACCTTTCCCGGATGACTTGGGAATATCTCAGATAAGAGAATAGTGTGATGATGGGCAGCTGCTGAGGAGGTCTTCTCACCCAAGTGTCAACTCAGTCTACAACTCCCTTGTAATAAACTTATAGTACCTCTGTGTTTTCCTTTTCTTCTCTCCTCTTGGAGGGCAAGTCTTGCAAAAGATTGGACAGCCCTGCTATACATAATAATCCCACATCAGAGTCCTTAGGAACATCCATTATATAGGATGTGGCAGTAAAAATGAAGGGAATGGGTTTAGTAATCTCTAAAGGCTAAATTCCTAAATTCTGAATTCCCTTCCAGATCTAACAGTCCATGAATATGTATCTAACTGTGAGGTTTGCTTAGTAGTCAGGGAAAAGGGATACTTCTCTGAGTCCAGGGTTGCACCCAAAGAGGGGGGGAATAGGAGGTGCAGAAAAGTTTCAGTAGTGACTGAATTTCCATATAGTTTTTACTGTGTTTGGGGAGTTTGTAGTTTTTATGACAACATTTTAAATAAGAGGAATTCATTTTTTTATGAAAGTCATTTTCACATTAAGTTCCTATTTTTGTATGTTATACTCTAAGTTCCTTTTTTAAAGCGTTCATTTCTTAAAGTGCTAGTGGAAATTAATGTTATTAAATAGTCTGCAGATGACTATTTATACCAGCATACATATAATTGTTAAACATTTGTAATGTGAAATGTTAAATGAGGAAAACTTTTAACTCAAAAAAAGTCTTAGTAATAACTTAAAGAAATTTTCTTTTTTTCTCCATTTTCCTCTATTCCTTCCCTGATTTTCACTGATACAACCTAGTTTGGATTCTGTCGTCTAGGTGCAATTACCTTTCACCTCTCCTTCACTCTTCAAGAAAGACTGGTAGGTTTGTAAAGCCCTAAACCACATTCCAAATCCGAAAATAATGTACTTCATGATTCAGTTCCGTTCAACAAGCATTTTTTTTTAAACCCCTACCACAGACAAAAAAAAGTTTCAAGCATCAGGGCTAGAATGTATAATACCTTCTACTTTGTCCTACTAATTTAAAAAGCATTTTCTGTGCCTGGTTGAATTGCTTTTTTGAGGTGATTATCATTTTATGTTTATAGGGAAGGCTGTTTTCTGTCTCTGTGTTCATTATAATAAAATTTTTATAAAGCAGAAGACTTATTTTTATTTGCAGATGATTTGGTTATAATGACATTTTACCTGCAAATCTATGAACTTGTTGCCTATGGGATACACCCCTAAAACAAAAGGAGATACATACAGATTAAAAGTGAGAGGATGGAATAAAATATGTTAATCTCAGATGAGTTTTTAAAAATCCTAGAGAAGATGGAAGGTAAAATGAAAACATGAAATAAGAACAGTGAAAATATGTAAATATTAAAGGAAACACAAGCAGTTGGTATTGACAATAACATTGGTATTAAGAATATGGTGGAGGAACTCAGTAATTTAGGGGAAAATTAACCAAAAATGTGAAAAGACCTGGACAGGAGAGTGTTTTATGTTTATTTTTTATTTAGACATAGGACTTCATCACAGCTGATGTGAAAACTTCTCCCAGGAATGAAAATCCACAGCTTATCTTTATTATCTTAGGAGATTGAAGTTAAATGACCTACCCTTAGTCACAAAGCTATTATGTGTCAGAGGCTGAATTTAAACCCCAGTCTTCCTGACTCCAGATCTAACCCTCTATCTTCAATGTCATACCTATCAGTAAGATATTTATTTTCATCCTTCTTGATCAGTACTAGCTAATCACAGGATTTTATTTTTTGCTGTGATAAGAATCATAACCAAAAAGGAATTTATAAACAAAATGTTGAGAAAACTGAATCTGAGAGATACACAGAGAGAGCTAAGTCAAATTACTGGGGTTTATTTTCTTCTCCAACATGAAAGTGTTTTTACAAAAAAAGTATTCTAGGATGTAGAGAAGTCATAAATAATTGCAAACAGGCAGGAGATGCTAAACACTTCCTTTCCTAGCTATAATACAATAAAAATGGTCATCAATAAAGGCAATTTGAACAAAATAATCGGGCCAAATTGGAGATTAAAAATGATTTGCAAAATGAGTGAGTCACATAAAAATTATGTTCAAAATAATTATGCTAGCAGCACAGCATACCAAAATATATGGGCCACAACTAATGCAGTCTTCAGAGGCAAATTCACATATATAGACATTTATAATAGCAAAAGAGAAAAAGATAAAACCAGTGACAAAAATATTAGAAAATCAACAAATTCATATACAGAAAGCAAGCACAAAAGAAATTTTTGAACTCTAAAGTAAGTAGAATTGAATAAAAAATTAATATAAAAAAGAGCTAAGTTTTTTAAAATAACAATAGAATAGATACGCTGTTAAGTGTCTTAGTTTTTAAAAATTGGGGAAGAGTGTACAAAGAACCATATTACCAAAATAGAAAGCAAGATGTAGGAAATTACAGTGAGTAAATGGTAAAGAGAATTTTCAAAAATATACTTTACACAGTTAAATGTCAGTAAAATTGAAATGAAATGGATAAATATATAAAAAAAATACAAGCTACTCAAACTTAGGAAATAGATAACCTAAAACAACCTCATCTCAGAATAGGACACTGAGCAGGTCTTAAATGTAGTTCCATGTTTCAAAAAAATACTAGAATCCGGATGAATCACAAGTTAATTTTTTGTTGTTGTTCAGATCAGTAATTCCACTGTCAATAGGGAGCTTCTAATAAGGAAACTCCCATTACTCGTGTAGACTGGTGTCTTTTCTGCCTCCTAAGATGGTTTTATGGTACACTAACGGATTAAGGGACTTGCCAAAAATTGGATAGCCAGTTTGTGTTGGAGGTAGGACTTAAATTTAGGTCATTCCAATTCTCTACCTAGGAGAGACAGCACCTCTAACATTTAAAGTACCTCATCTCCATGTTAAGTTGTTTTCCAAAAGAATCAAGCAAGATGAAGACCTGCCAGTTCCAACAAGATGAAAATGATTCTGATATACACTTAGCTATACTCCCTAACTGTAAGCTCCTTGAAAGCCAGAACTATCTTGTCTATTTTCCCAGTGCATCTGGCACATAGCAAGTGCTTAATAAATGTTTTTTTGACTGTAATGTCATTGTAAGATTAATGGGGGAGCGGGGGAGAAGAGTTGAAGATCTTCCCCATCCATTAACATGCCTCAGTACCTTTTTTTAATTTCTATTGAGGCACTGGGTCATAGAGTTGTGTTCTCTGACTCTGAAAAGTGTATAAATACTCTGAAGTGAAATTTTCCTTTGGGGCTAACTGATTGGAAGTGTTTGTTTGGATAGAGGAGACTGTGGGAAGTCATTAAGGAGTCCCTCAGCTTTGAAAACCCAGATGTTGGTGCTTCTCTCTCTGGTAACTATGTACGTTTGTAATGGTTAAACAGTTGGTTCTGTCTGTTGATCTGCGATGTATGCATTGCTTATGGTCAGACAGTTGGAAGCCCTGTCTGTTGGTTTTTATTTCTCTGCTTGTATTTTCTCTATTGGTATATGTGCTTGATTAAAGTGATTGTTGACCCCTCAAAAATTGCTTTCCTTTTAGAAAAGCAGATCTAAGAACCTGTACAGCAAACCTTCCTGTGTATGCTTGTTGTTACACAGACCGGGACAGGATAAAGAAAAGACAGAGCTACAGATCAATATTATTAAATGAATACTTATATAAACATATCAAACAAAACATTGAAAAGTATATTACACCAATATACTCCAAAATTACTCATTATACCCACATTGGATTTGTGCAAGGAGTGTAAAGATAGGATAATATTGGGAAACCAATTTCATAAGTGTAACATGGGGAAGTCATTAGACATTCTGCTCAGATATCCAACAGTTTAGATAATTTCTGAGGTCCGTCTCTTCCAACTCTGAGACTTTTTTGGTCCTATGATTCTATTTTATCTTCCCTTCCAGTTTAGGTATTACAGTCCTCAATTCCCAGCCTGAGCAGCTGTCTCTACCTACTCAACCTGGCAGCTGCTGTAGTTGCCTAGTAGACTTCCTGCTGTCTAATAGTGGAAAGATACCGTGATATGTGTAATGAGTCATGCTGGGGCATCATAACTGAAAAAAATGAGCCTCAAAATGAGGCAATTCATGAAGAGCATGATATCATGCTCCTGCCAAAAAATATCTGCTCCCTGACTCGAGGTGAGCACTGACCAACAAGGTCTAAGAAGGCAACTTAATCATTATACAATTCTTCATCACTGGTACAAATTGCAGCCTTTGCCTATGAACACCCTTTCCAGAAAGATGCCAATTCTACTGGTCATGGTTACCCCAGCACATTTCCTCATGTCATCCAGGAGCCTTCCACTTGTTATCAGAAGTCATTGAAAGTTACTACAAATATTGCTAACCGGCACTGACGTGTGATACAAAGGCACACTTCTCTATCTTACAATTTAGGATCAAAAGTCACTTGCTCCAACTCCGTCAGTTTTTAGATGAATAAACTGCAATATAAATGACTTCCCCACAGTTACAGGGCTAATAAGGCAAATACACAGTTTGAACTAATAATGTTTTATGACTCTAAGTCCAGTTTTCTCCCATATGCCGTAGAGCAGGTTATCCTGTACTCTTTTCTCCTCTCATCACAGAATCACAGAACATCAGTTGGGAAGGGTCTTAGAGGCTGTTCAGTCTCGCCCATGCTTAGACAAGCTTCAACTCTAAAATATAACCTACAAGTATTCATCAGTCTTTGCTTGTAGATCTCCAATGAGGAGGGATATTATTACCTCTAAAGGTAATTTATTCCACTTTGTTTTTCCATATTTCCGACTAAGCAACATTTAATGTAAAGAGCACTGTATTTAAACCTCAGCCACTTACTACTTGTGTGACCTTGGGTAAGTCAGTTAAATTCTGTGGGTCTTTGTTTCTACATCTATAATATGAGGGTATTGTATTAGATAACCTGATATTTCTCCTAGCACAAAGGAGAGGATCCTATCATCTTCCCTTCCTTCGATACAAAGGTTTTCTTTTGACTAGCACATGTGTTAGGCACTTAATAAACATTTTTGGATGTATTGGTCTTATTTTTTGCTTGAGACTGTGCTTTGGGAAGGTGATTTGAAAGTATCATTTCCCAGTCTGACAAGGGTGAAGGGAGAAACCATCCTCAAATGACATCCCTATGAGTGGGAAGAGTCAGGGGGAAGGAGCTTACTTTGCCCTCAGCCCCTGCCTTTTAGCTGAAGAGTCTGCCTCCAACTGAATATAATTTAGGTATCCTCACCCACCAACACTACTTTGTTCTTACCAGGACTTTGGAGAAGTCTTATCATTTTCTAAGAGAATATATGATCAAACATAAATCATGGAAAGCTTTCAAGTCACAGATGTTCATTAAGTACTTACTGTGGTCCTGGCACTGTGCTAAGCAGCAGGGATACAAAGAAAGGCAAAATGAGTGTAATTAAGCTTGCATTTAATGTCTCAGTTTCTCTAACCCAGAAGAGACTAGTCTCTGTGGGATATCTCCTTTTTGAACATCAGAAAATCCTAATGCTAAGAATAGTGTTTTACAGTTTGCAAATCACTGTAGATACATTATCTCATTTGGTATTTCCAATAACCCTAGAAGGTCGATACTGATATTATCCCCATCTTGCAGATGAGAAAACTGAGACTGAGAGAGATTGGATGACACGGCCAGAAAGTGTCTGAGCCAGGGATTTATCTCAGGCCTTCCTGATTCCAAGCTAAAGTCAGCCATGCTGATTCATACAGCAAATATGTATACAGACTTACAGTGTGTTAGGCACTGACTAATTATAATAATTATTAAGTCATCATAATATGATCCATCCATACCACTACAAGATCTGTTTCCAAAGACCACTAGAAAAAAGGCAAGAGCCTATATGTTCTAAAGCATTTATAGCAGCTCTCTTTGTGGTCCAAAGAAATGGAAATTGTGGGGTCGCCTGTCAATGGGGGAATGATTGAGCAAGTTGCAGTATATGGTTATGATGGAGTACTACTGTGCTATAAGAAATGATGAGCTCAATGATCTTAGAAAAACATGGCTAGTCTTGCATGAAATAATGAAGAGTGAAATGCGAACCGAGAGAATGTTATATACTGTTACAGAAATATTGTTTTAAGAATGACTTTGAGTGAATAAGTTATTTTGACCACTCCTAATTAACTACAAAAGACATATCTTGGACTGCTTTGGCAAACTAGCAAAGGCTCTGGACTCCTTATCAAATATCTCTGCATCCAGAGAAGGAACTGACAAATTGAAGTATGTATAGAATGATTTTACATATATACATGTTTGCGTCTTCATGGTAGCCATCTCTAGGGCAGGGAAGGGGAAGAGAAGAAAAAAAGGAAATTTACATGATAACTTTATTATATATTTAAAAGGAATTATACATTGTACATAATAGGTTTGCAGTTTCATGTACAATCATCTTTTTTATTATACTGTGTTCTGAAATTGCTTGTTTTATTCCATGAATTAAAAATAAAGTAAATAAAAAATTAAAAGATAATCATCATAATAGCTAACATTTATATAGCACTTATTTTGTGCCAGGCACCATCCTGAGCACTTTGCAGTTACTATCGCATTTGATTCTTACAACAACCCAAGGGAAGTAAATGCTATTTTTATGCCCATTTTGCAGATGTAGACACTGAGGCAGGCAGAGGTTTAGTGAGTTGCCCAGAACCACATAAGTTGTATGTATCTGAGGCTGAGTTTGAACTCAAGACCCGAGTCTTGAAGAAAACCAAAGAAACTAAAGGGTGGAGTTGACTAGAAGGAGCATTCCAAGGCTTTGTGTCAGCCAGCACAAAGGCATAGGGATGGAAAATGTGTGAGGAAAAGTAAATAGGCCAGTGGAGTAGATCATAAATTTTACTTTATTCAGAATGCCACTTGGCATATCTAATCAAGCATCAAGGGTTAAGCTCATTGGTATCCTGGACCCCTTTGGCAAGCTAGTAAAGACTCTGAACTCTGTATAAAAATGTTGTTTTCAAATGCATAAAATAAAATACATAGGATTGCAAAGGAAACAAATTCTATTGAAATATATTTTTTCCCATCTAAATTCACAGAAGTCAGAAATCTATCTATAGACTCCTGAGTGTGTGAGATCCAGGTTAGGGACCCCTACTCTAATCAATGAATTGAATGGCCCAATATGTCTTCTAACCCAGAGACAGTCTGGGCATCAAGGATTGTTCCATTGTGATTCATATACCTTTAGAAATAAAAAGAGAGTATTTTATAGACAGGGAAAATGAGACCCCCCCAGGAAATGACTGACTCAGTTGCACACAGCCAGCCCAAGGGCAAAGCCAGCCCCTCCTCCTAACTCTTTCCCACTACTTAAGGCTGTCAGGTTGAGGATGGTATCTCCCTTCCCTCTAGTCTGCCTGGGAAACGATGCTGCTCTCTGTCTTCTGCAAAACAGCAGGCGCTAGCAAGCTGCTCTCCTCTCCTGGGGCTCTTACTGAAATCACTGCTGTGTCCAGAGGCCATACTGATGAAATACCCATAGAAGCTTCTCTCAGTACACATACGGACAAGGGCATCACCCACTAAAGCAAACTCTGAAGAGAGAGCAGTCGGGTGTGATGCTCCTGACCTATTCCTGAATAACACAGATACTGCCTATCTGTAAGGTAAGAGATGTTCTTCCTCCTCAGCTGTGTCATGGTCACATGGTCCCCTCTGAGATTACCTGCAGGCTAGTCTGTATCTTGTACATACCTCATTATTTGCATGTTGTCTGCTCGTTAGAATATAGGCTCACGGAGAAAAGGCCTCTCTTTGTGTTTTTTTTCATTACTGTCGAAATGTTTTTTGTCTTTCTTGACATCACTATTTCCCCCCCCCATTTTATTTTTTAATTTTTTATTAAATTATCTGTTTTTAGTTTTCTACAATCACTGCCATAAATCTTAGATTTCTTGACATCACTGTTGCATGGCATACACTAAGTGCCTAATAAATGACTGTTGGCTGACTAGGGAAGTCTGAGGTCAAACACTGCCTTAAACACTTACTGACTCCCTGACCTCAGACAAGTGGTTTAATCTCTCATGATCTAGTTTCCTCATCTGTAAAATGAAGATATTAATAGCCCCTTCTTCCTGGGGTTGTTGTGAAAATAAATAAATATAATAAAATATAGATAAAAAATAGAAAAATTTAATTAAAAAATATGTAAAGTGATTTAATGGAAAGAGTCTCTGATCATAATGACCAAACACCTTATTGTAAATTCACTCCCATTTTCAGTAGACAAAGGAGTGATGGATGGCTTTAGAGGAGGAATCTCTTTAGAATTCTGAAAGAGCCCTGGAGGAGTGGAGAAGAAGAGACCAGGCCATGAGTTAGTGAAAATCAAAAGCAGTATCTAGGATTAAGACAAGCTCAAGAAAAGCAGTTGAAACAGTTACCTCCTTCCTTGCAGACGTGATGGACTATGGGTATGGAATATTGTGCTTCCTGTGAGACAGACGTAGTCTAAGGGTAGGTCAGTTCTGCTACACTACTTTTTTTTTTCTCCTTTTAACATTCTTACAAGCAATGTAAAAATGATAACATTTTGTTGCGGGGAGGGATATATTCTGAAATAAATGTAATATAATTATGGGTAACCCAGTGGGTAGTCAGGAAGACCTGAGTACAAATCCAGACTGAGACACTTACTAGCTGAGTGACCCTGAGTAAGACCTTACCCCCTGTTTATCTCAGTTTCCTCATCTGTAAAATGGGGATAACCATGGCAAAGCACTTACCTCCCTGAATTGTTTTGAGGCGCAAATGAGATGATAATTATAATTATAAGGCACTTAGCATAGTGCCTGGCACATGGTAAGCCCTATATACATGTTAGCTCATTATTATTATATTATTAATGTAAAAACAGAAAGCATCAATAAATATAAATTTTAAGAAGAAAGAAAGAAAAGCTTAAGAATAAGACTAGGAAAATTAGAATCCTGTTTGAGAACTGAATGGTCAATTTGTAATCTCAAGAAGGGTGTGTTAGATTCCAAAGGATGGTTTGGGGTGGAGAGAGGTAAAGGAGATCTGGGAAAGAATGATTGGAGAAGAGAAGTCTTATCTCTGAGGGCAGCAGTATAATGACATGAGGCAGCCACCAACCAAAATACTCTAGTAGATTCCTTGTCTCTTATCTCTATTTATCTTTCTTCTGCTACCACTTGTGAATAAAAAAGGAGGAGAGTTCTTCTGCACCCCTAGGCTTGTGACCTTTCCTGACTTTATCTCTTTTCCTCCCCCTTCCTCTCTTATCCTCCAATGGCATTCCTTTCTCATTGCCTGTGTGCTGAAGTCCAGAGCACACAAAATACACCAACTCTTTTTTATCTGGTATGGGTTTACCACGTTCACCTCATCAACCACACAGCACATCTCACTTGTTTTCACATAAGAAATTGTTCAGGTGTTAAATAATCCTTCCCATAGTCTCCAGTGGTCATTGCCCTTTCAGTCCAAGGGATCTGTCTCTAGATCCCACTACTAGGAGTCTATTCTTTTTCCTATTCTCTTGCCACCCAATCCACAGGTCTGGGTCTGAATGCTGGAAGCAATGAATTCTCCTTTCTAGACTCCATATTCACTACTCTTACCCTCAGGTCAAAACTGCTGCCCTGTTAACCACCTGCTGCACCAACATGACCACTGACTTCCACGGCTGTACCCAGAGGGACACTCTAACCAGACATTCTCTTGGTTACGGGGATTCAATTTCCCTAAACTCTTACCCATATCTTTCAGTAGTTCCTAGATTCCATTTCCTTGAAACATGATGGTTCCTGGTTTGTTTGGGATCGGTTTTTTCTCCCCTTTCTTCTGACTTGCTTATAACCCTTTCTAGAGGGCTATTTCTACCAACTCTTCCCCTCTGGATCAACTCATCCTGCCGGCTTTCTTCCTTCTCATTAAACATGTAAGTTGTTGGGATAAAAAGAGGACAAAGGGGAGAAGAGGGGAAGGAGAGGATGGGAAAGAAGGAGTAGGAAAAACTGTTACATCTCTTATCAGGGTTTTTCAATACCTAAGTAGGCATTGGTGTTTTAGTTCTACCACCATTTGGCTCATTCACTACTAAATAATGTTGATGGTGTGATAGCTGTCATTAATACAGTGTTTTGCAAAATATGTCACATGCGCTACTTCATTTGGGCAACACATAACACAAAGAGGTAGGTATTACAGTTATTATTATCATCTTATAGATGAGGAAACTGAGGTACAGAGAGGTTAGGTGGGATTTGAACTCAATTCTTTCTGACTCCAAGTTCAACACTCTTTCCTTTCTATCGTGCTGCCTCTCATTGGATTCATTCATTCAACAAACATATATTAAGGATTTACCTACCATGTACCAGCTTTATGGTGTATATACAAAGATCAGTAAAGTACTATCCCAGCCCTTGGAGAATGCAATCTGATAATAAGGGAGATAATGCATACTCCCTATCTGAGAAATAAAGTAACAAGTGATATATACATGTCTATGTATACATATGTATCTGTGTACAGATCCTTATTTTCCCTCAATTCTCTACCAGACCTGTCTTGTACCATCTTTGTTCAATAAGTATACACATTCCTGAAGGAAATGAACCACATAAATATATACATATATATGTATGCATATATATTATGTATGTATGTGTATCTGCATATATATATTTTTTATAAATATATATATATATGTAAATATGTGAGGGTGGGCAAGAAGGTTGTCATCTCTCCCAGTAAAGAGAGGGAAGAGAAGGGAATTCAGTACCACCTGGTCTCAGAACTCTTAATAGCCAAAGGCTTTGGGAATTAATTCACTAAGACTGGGGTGGGGGTTAGGGTTGGGGGAGTAGGCGTAGAGATGAATAAAAAAGCTAGGACTCCAGAGGGAAGAGCTTTTCAGCCTTGAATATTTTCTTCAAAAAGAGATAAAGATATGGTAAGTACATAATGACAGCATACACACTAAAAAAAATAAGACTAGGTAAGTATTAACTGACATGGAAGGGATCATTCCAACCTAGCAATCATTTCAGAATCAATTCTGTGAACTTAGAACACCAACTGCTTAGAGCAAAGGTCAAAGCAATGCAAAATTAGAAGGAAGGTAAAGTTGAGAAGGAAACGCTGTGAGCTAGAGCAATTCCAATTTGAGTCATTCAGACAAGCAGTCATCACCTCTGGAAAATAAGACTTGGGCAAACATAACAACCTCAGCTCTATCCTTCATACTTCTTAGAGAAGTTTAACAAAGTGCAAGATTGTCGCCATGATGAGAAGGCTGTAGGTATCTCACCTCATAGCAGTTTACTGTCAGCTCCATGTTTGCCATGGTGACCCAATTCCCTATTTTACCAGCCCTTTCTTGTGTCATGTTTGCTTAGTCAATGGACCCATTATTAAAGGAACTGAACCACATTCTTCCTAAATAGGAAACCAGAAATCATAGAAAAGAGGCAGTTAAATGGAAGAGCGATTTACCAGTTTCCCTTGAAGATGTAAGTAAAATTAGGAATTGATTTTCTGAAAATGGATAGTTCTGGAATATCAGACCATTATCCTGCTGTGGTTACTGCTTGTTCTGTCCCCCTTACTCTCTATGCTTTGTCCATATCAAGGAGGTCACAGATCGATCAAAATATTAAAAAGAAAGGGAAGAATGAGAGCATGATGTAATAAAGAGAGAGCTGGCCTTGAAATCAAGAAAACCTGGGTTCAGTTCTTACCACTGGCTATATGACCCTGGAGAAGTCTGGAAGACTCAGTCACATTCTTTGCCTATAAGTAGCAAAACAGTTGCTGATTTGTGTTGGTAAAAAGAGTTTCTTACATCAATGAAATCATAGGTAAAGATAAAAAAAAAAAACCCAAACCAAAAACTCATTATCTTGCAAATGAAGAAAATATTGTAGAAATGATGAGTCCTATAAACATGAGAGTATATTTAAAAAAAAAAAAACTAGGTGAAAAGGTGACAGGCAGCACGGAAAAGAATATTGGAAAGGGAAGACAAAATCTGACTGTAGAGCATTTACAAGGGGTCAATATTCAGTCAATAGGGTCTTTATAGAAATTCCAGTTGGTTTAATGGAGAGAAAGAAAGTATGTAAATTTCTTTTAATAGGAGCAAACAACAAGGCCATACGGGTCCACATAGGCTGCCTCTAAAAACAGTCCTTATCCTAAAATCATTTCTCTTTGAAAAGGAAAGCATGTGTAAGTATACATTAGTACTTTAGTAGACCCATGATTTCATCACTGCACATCTTTTTTCATCCTTATCCATGCTTTCACATAAATCCAAAAGTTCTACTCAATACACTGAAACCCTCTTTTCTTTTAAAAAATAAAAAATCTAGAGGATGGAAGTATATTAGTTGGAGCGTTCATCTGTTGCCTCTCACTCTAAATGTGTTCTTGATAATGTCTTTTATGCCACTTCTCATACCCATCTTGTATTTGGTGACAAGATGCAACGTACTTCTGCCCAGCATATATCTTTATATTGCCATATAGGTTATTTGTCATCTGAATTTTTCCATCAGGGATAATCCATAATTCCCATTCCTCCAGCATCACTGAGGAAATATTGTTGATAATAAGATGGCTTTTTGCCAAATGCGAAGTCTGGGATCACTGACAGTGTAATGCAGTACTTCAAAAACCACCTGCCTGATGGCATTCTCCTATTCAGAGGATTTAGAAGCATAATGAACCTTAGAAATTTTCCAATTCAATTTTGTCATTTTCCAGATAAGGTTAATTTGTGCCTGAGTTTATAGTGCACTAGCAGCACTTGTCCTAGATACCCACCCCAATGGCCTGAAACCAAACCTGAAAGACCACCCTCAGAAGGCATGCAGCCTGTGAACTAAACTTGAAATTAATGATTTGCTTTTCTGGGACTGGCTAGCTAGCTGAAAGACTGCATTCATACTGTGGTTAAAAAGGTAATTGAAAGGAAAGTAGCTTTAATCTCCCAAGCTGTCAGTCTTGGGGAAAAGGGACAGCTCTTGGGACAAGGAATTGGGAAGGTGGAGGCAATGGCACTGCAAAACATAAAGAACAGACGCCACAGGATCCTGTAATTAATTATTGTGGCCTAGTCCCCAAGCTGAAAACATTGTATTTGGCAGTTTGTGATAAAGCTAATAGTCAGAAAGTCAGAAAGACCTGAGTTCAAATCCAGCTTCCAGGTACTTACTATGTGAAACTGGACAACTCACGTAACCTCTCTGCCTCTGTTTCCTCATCTGCAAAATGGCAATAAAAATTGTACTTACCGCCCAGGGTTGTTGTGAAGACAAAATGAGATAATATTTGCAACACTTTGCAAAAAAGCACCAACTGTTAACTATTAGTAAGATTTTAATTTTGTTTCCTATTTGATGTGTGTGTAACATTACTTATTCTTCAGGGATATGGGATTTCCTTAGTGTGCGAGCTTCTTTCATCAATGCATATCACAGCCCATCCATGGCTAATAGTAGGTCAAGACAAAAATAATAATAAAAATAATACATTGCCTTAGTGGTTAACTTTATGGTATGTTGAGTTTCTCTGTACTTTTTAAAAATTTAAAAAATTGAATTTTGTTTTTTCAGTTAACAAACATTTAGTTCCTTTCCTTCTCACCTCCTCCCACTGGTAAAAGAAAAAGAAAAACAGAACCCTTGTAGCAAATGTGCAGAATCAAGCAAAAAAATTCCTGTGCTGACTTTATCTAAAAAAATATATATTTCCCTCTATACCAAGTCTATCACCTCTTTGTCAGGAGGTGGATAGCATGCTTTGTCATTGATCCTCTGAAATAACGATCAGTCGTTGCATTGATCAGAATTCTAATAATTTTCAATCTAGTTTGTTTTTTACAGCGTTGTTGTTATCATATAAATTGTTCTTCTGGTTCTGCTCACTTCATTCTGCATCAGTTTATACGAGTCTTTTCAGGTTTCTCTAAAACTACCCCCGTCATCATTCTTTTTTTGCATGACAGTATTCTGTTGCACTAATATGCCAAAATTTGTTCATTCTTTCTTTAATTGATGTGCCAGTTCCTGTTATTTGCTACTACAAAAATAGATGCTATAAATTTAGCAGCCTCATTTACTGAAAACAACCCAAAACTGGGATCCAGGAGTTCTAACATCTGGTCTGCTTCTGGTTTAATTTCCTTGATTACTTCATCTGTAGCAAGGCGGAATGTGTTAAAACACTTCCATGTGAAGGAGTCAAATAATTCTTATAGAGACAACATGGTGTAGTGGTTAGAGTTCTTTTAAATCAAGAAGACCTAGTTTTAAATCTTGCAGCAAATACTTGCTATCTCTGTGACCCGGTGTGTTGGCCTCAGTCTATAACATGAGGAGAGAAATAACACAACTCCCAAGATTGTTGTAAATATCATATAAGATAATATATGTAAAGCCCAAGTGTTAGCTGTTATTATCGTTATAAGACTACTGTGAACTTTACATAGAATCAGGTCTGAGATAGTGAGCATAGCTCTAAAAGGCATGGAATTCACAACCAGGAAATTCTTTTAGTTCAAGAAAACTCTTAGTCATAAGTTCAATGTAAAGCATAACAATTCTCAAGTAGGACTTTAGAACTTAGATGCCCAAAGGTTTCAGGAGACTCACTTGAAAGTTCTGCCGGTAACGTATGGAGGAACTCAAAGGCACCGTCTGACAGCAAATTAAAGAAAGCATTTTTAAACACCTACTGTGTAAAAACTATTGTGCTAGAAACTGGGAGAGATACAATATTTAGATAACATGATTCTGCTTCATGGAAGATCCAGTCAAAGTATAACCTAAAGCAACTCTTTCAGCTAAACCCCCCTGACATTATGATATTCACTAGCTGAAGATGAGTTAACTATTTATTTTTAATGAGTTAATTTAATTAGTTAAATTCATTTCTCCTGTAGGTCATTGTACATGAGGAAAGAACAAAAGGCAATAGGAATAAGCTGGATTCCAAAATGGAAGCCAGTCCATGACAGTTGCCTCTCTCCAGATGCATAAATCCTGAATACATTGCAAAAACACTCTCAATCCCCTTATTTTTAATTAACAAAGGGAAGCTTCTGAAATGTTTGTCATCTTTTACTCCTCCCTTTTTTTTATTCTCACCTCACGTAAATCATATATTGTCAACCGAGGATGAGTTGATGTCTCCCTGAGTAGAAACAAGCAGGGTTTTAGTATTTTCTAGCTGTGTGGCCCTGAGCAAGTCGTCCAATCTCCTGCAGTCTCATTTTCCTGATCTGCAAAATGGGGATAATATCAGTATCTACCTCCCAGGGTTATTTTGAGGACCAAATAAGAAAATACACACACACACACACAAACACAGCAAACCTTAAAGCACTATTATTAGGAGAACAAGAGACATAATATGTACACAAGAAAGTAACTATATACAAAATAATTTCCTGAAGTATAGAACATTAACAGCTGAAGGAATCAGGAAAGGCTGCATGTGGAATATGACATATACATTGACCTTTAAAGATATTAGGACTTCCAAGAGGTGGAGGTGAGTTGGAAATGTATCGTATACAAAAGTGACCATCTGTACAAAAACAGGTAAACAGGAGACAGAAAGTTATGTATGAGAAAAAGCTAGCAATCCAGTTTTACTTGAAAGGCTAGTTTGTTCAATGGAGGAATATGAAATAAGACTGGAAATAAAGGTGAGAGACAGAGTGTGACGGGTCTTAAAGCCAGACTGATGACTTTATATTTTATCCCAGAGGCAACAGGGAATTACTGAAGATTTTTCGAGTAACCTGGTCAGATCTAGGCTTTAAAAACATCAGTTCATTTACTGTGTAGAGCATAGATCATTTAGGGGAGAGATTGGAAGCCAGGAGAACAGTTAGACAACTGTCTATTGCTCTAGTACAAGTAAAAGGTGCTGTGAGCCTGAGGGTGTAGGAGTATAAAGGAGGATGCAACAAAGGTTGTGAAGGTAGGATCTGAAAGTTGAGTGAGAGGAGTCACGAATGACTCCAAGGTCACAAAACTGGATGGCTGAAAGAATTGTGGTGACCTCAACTGAATAAGGAAGTTCACGATGTTTTTTACATCTCATGTCCTCCTTATCATTCTCCCTGTTACCAGCCTTTTTCCTTGCCTATTACAGAAAGAAAGCCTGATATAGCTGCCTCCATTCAATTCAAATTTATTTCACTTATTTTTTTCATCTGTAGTAGCTTCCCTTAACAAGTAGTCATATATACCACTGACCCAAATGCTATTTTCGTCTTGTCATTCCCCTTCTCAAAAACCTTCTCAAAGACAAAATTTCCATATCTACAAGACAAAGTACAAACTTGAGTAGAAAAAGTAGTATCAAGGAGTCTGAGGCACTCTACTATCTGATTCCAACCTACCAGGTGAAATATATCTCCTTTCCTCCTGCCCAAATCCTCCAGTGAATCAGCTCAAACAGTATTTAACATCCCTAGAAAACACCCTCTGCTTTACCTTTTCCATACTTTTGCTTACAGTATTCCCCTTCCTTGGAATCCAAACAGATTAACACATATATACTGATGCTCTTATTTTATGGCAGCAGTGTCTTCCACCCAGCCCCTTCTCAGCCTAATACAAATCTTATCCATCTGTCAAAGTCCAACTTAAATTTCATCTCTGCTAGGTAACCTTCTCTGTTCATCCCAGTCTTCTCTGAAATCTGCTTTTATACCACTTAAAATCTCAGGAACCCAGAATTGGAAGGGACCTCAGAGTTCACCTGTATCTGACAATATCTTCTCTAGCATCCACGTCAAATTGTCTTCCAGCCTCAGCCTAAAACCTCAAATAAAAGACATCAAGCCAAATTCTGCATGTCTTCAGCTTCCATGCATTGCTCCTCATCTTTCCCTCTAGACCTAGTGTTCATAACCTTTTTTTTATGTCATGTCCTTCTTTGGCAAGGACAGCTAGGTGGTACAGTGTGCATAGAGTGCCAATTCTGGAGTCAGGAAGACTCATCTTCACGGGCTCAAATTTGACCTCAGACATTTACTAGCTGAGTAAGTCACTTCATCTTGGGCAAGTCACGTCTTCCTATTTACCTCAGTTTCCTCATCTGTAAATGAGTTGAAGAAGGACATGGAAAACCTCTCCAGTATCTTTGCCAAGAAAACCCCAAATGGGGTCATGAAGAGTTGGACACAATTGAAAAAGACTAAACAATAACACTCCTTTAGCAGTCTGGAGAAACCCGAAATTCCATACATGTTTTTAAATGCATGAAGTAAACTGTACAGGATTGCCAATCCAGTACATAAGAAGCCAATTTTACTGAAATGCAGTTATCATTTTTTTTTTAAAAAAGTTGATGAACATAAGAATAATAGCCCCTACTTGGACTCTTTAATATTTTAAAGATACATGATTTTGTAGCTGTGAGCACTCCCTCAAATCAATTCATTTAAATTTTATTCAATAAAGTTATTACAATAAATTAAACACCTACTATGCAAGGTGAAATGGTCATTTCATGTGAATATATATGTGTGTGTGTTTCTCATATGTTTCTTTTATTTATACATGTACACACACATATTCTCTTTTAATACAACTTCTAATCTTCATTTCTAACTGCCTGCTAGACCTACTCGTCTGAAGACCTCGCTGACACTGAGGAAAGGGAACACATTTTGTTCATGCTTTAAATATCTGTCAGCACTTAGCTCAAAGTATAGGCTCTTAATAATAGTGCCTATTACAGGCACTTGTAAAGGATCAGTTGATTAATTGAACTGAATTGTCGATCAGATTCCAGAGGTTTCTGGCTACCAAGAGATTTTTTCTTTTTTCTTTTTTTTTCCTTGAGTTTTTCATTACTTTTCAAATTATACCTGTTTCTTGCATGGCTCATTTGCTATTTTTATAATAAAGAGACATTTGCCAGGGAGATTAAACCACATTAACTTTATGTTTTTAAAATATTGTGATATTTTCTGCTTCATCATGCTCGAAATGTCATTTTTTTGTGGTAAAAGATACAAGCTATTTTAGAAAGCAATTCTGGGGATCTCTTTAAGAAGTAAAGTTTAAGATGTAGGCTGCAAGAAACATTGCTCAGGGAACCATTGTATTGAAGTACATGTAACCCTTATCCAAACTATCTTTGAAAAGTCTGCTTCAGAGGGGAAAAGTTTGTATCTTCTAAGAGAGTGAAATATGACTCCCTTTTCACTGAAGAGAGATGGTGGTATGGTTTTATGTTGTTGGTATAGCATTGTAACTGCATGGTTCTGCTTTCCTTGGACATTTTGATAGAAGAAGTACGGAAACACTTGGACCTCAGAGAACTGATCAGGCATTGTAAAAGAAAACCAAAATCTCCGCTGAGACTAGCAGAAAGCAGTCATCGATATGAGATAGAAGATTTAAAAGTGTGACAGTATTTCCTTCCCAGCTAAGAGAGAGAGAAAAAAAAAATAGCAAAACAGTAAAAAATGCTGAGAAGCTGCTGGCTGAGCAAAAAAGCTATGTCCATGAGGGAAATTATGCTGAAACATGCTAGCTGAAAAGGTTTTAACAAAAAAAAAAATGGCCTAATGTTTACAAGTTCTATGTCAGCAGAGGAAGGGAATTCAGGGATCCAAGGAAAGGATCCAGAGTAAGATTGAAAAGTGCTCTTCTAATTAGGGATAAGAGATAAGACCAGGGATAGATTAAATGTGACATATAACAGTAAAGATTTATGGAAAAAGGTAGCTACTATTCAGGTATTTATTTCTTTTTATTTTACTCTAGGAATATGGTTTTAAAATATAGTATACTGTAACATGACTAACGTTTATTTAGCTGAGTTGTATTTTTTTAATGTCCTATAACTGGCTTCCTTTTTAGTGTTCTAGACCCCTTTGGCAGTCAGGTGAAGCCTGTGGACCCTTTTCTCAGAACAATTTTTTAAATACCTAAGATAAAAATACATAGAATTACAATGGAAAACAGTTTATTAAAATACAGTTACCAAGATATTTTTTAAATTTCACAGACTCCAAATTAAGAAACCTTGTTTTTAAGAATGACTGGAAAATCTATTAGTTAATCATATATACTGCTTAACCTAGATAGGTCAAACCTAATACTCCAAGCAGGTTTTAGAGGAGAGGAAAAGCCTCTGAGAAGCTCAATCCACTGACTTAAATTTATAATGTAACAACAGAAAATTCCCATCCAAACTGGCTAAAACCATTCTCTGAAAGATGACTAACATTCAAATCAGATTTTTTTTCTTTTCCTGAAGCCATAAATACTCCAATTGATGCTAGGTTACCATGACTTTGACCTTGTCCTATGTCTCAGAATAGTTTCAGTTTCAATTACTTTTCAGGCAGCCCTTGCATTGTAGTAATTCAAAACTGAGAGAAGCAAGATTTTTGGCATGAAAGAGGGAACAAGGCATTTTCTCCCAAATACAGGAGCTTTAGGAAAATGAAGTGGGGTGGAGAGAAATGGATGCTTGGAAATGATGATCATTTAAAATCAAAATTCCTCTAAAGAAACACTCGTCATTTTAAGGGCAGTCATTCTTCCCTGACCCTTTTCATTCTCACACATTAATCAAGCCCAGACCAGAAGAATTCATCAGTAATGCTGACACAGTTGATGTTGCCCTCTCTCCACACCTGTGTATTTCCACAAATTATTCCTCATGCCTGGGTGTTGAAATCTCTCTCCTCCTTCAGGGTCCTATTCAAGGCACCACCCACTCCAGGAAGTCTTCCCTGATTCCCTCTACCTCAAATCTACCTCCCATCCTGATCTCTCACCCTTCTTCCTTCAATGCCCTCTAGACCCTTATTATATTCTGACTTTTCCATCTGTGTTTGTGTTCTTGCATGGTGCCTCTATTTTAGCTGTAGGATCCTTGAAGGCAAAGACCAAGTTACTTGTCATCTTTATATCTGATTCAGATCTTAGAATAGTGTCCTGTTTGTAGTAGATGTTAATAAATGTTTAAGGATAGAGACTGGGTCTGTGATCTCACAGATGTTTCTCCCAGATGAGATTAGTCTTAGAAGTTGTAATTTTTCCATGATCTCAAAGTCAGTAGGTATCAAAACAGGAACTTGAACCCAGGTCTTCCTGTCTCCAAGGACAGTGCTCTACCCATTATACCATACTACATTCACAAATTTAAAAAATTTAATTTATTTTTTGGTTACATTTTAAGTTCCAAACCATCTCCTTCTCTCCCTCCCCACCCCATACTAGAGAACATCACCATTTGACATACATAGACACACACATGTATATATGTATATTTATATGTAAAAGCATACTATGCACACGTCTGTTTATCAGTTCTCTCTCTGGAGGTGAATAACATCTTTCATAGGTCCTTTGTAGTTAATTTGAAGATTTATAATACTCAGAATAGCTTAGTTGTTCATAACAACTAAGTTTGATTGAACAATATTGCAGTTACTATATACAGCATTCTCCTGGTTCTGTTCATTTCACTTTTCATTATTTCCTGCAATCTTTCAATGTTTTTCTAAAATCAACCTGCCCATCATTTCTTGCAGCATAGTAACATGTCACAGCTTGTTTAGCCATTCCCCAACTGATGGACATCCCATCAATTTCCAGTTCCTTGCCACCACAAAGAGAGCTACTATAAGTATTTTAGAATGCATAGATTCTTCTACTTTTCCCCTTATCAACTTGGAAAACAGACCTAACAGTGGTATTGCTGGGTTAAAGTGTATGCACAGTTTAATAACTCTTTGGACATGATTCCACCTTGCTCCTCAGAAAGGCTGGGTCAGTTCACAGTTCCAATGTGTTGATGTACCAATTTTTCTACATCCTCTCCAACATTTGTCATTTACCCTTTGTATCATTTTAGCCAATCTGATTGGTATGAGATGATATTTCAAAGTTGTTTTATGTGCATTTTTCTAATCAATAATGATTTAGAGCATTTTTCATATGATTAAATACAGTATAGGTATTATATATATATATAGTATTTAATGAAATGCTTCATTGAAAAACTGCCTGTTCATATCCTTTGATCATTTATCAATTGGGGAATGACTCATCTTCTTGTAAATTTGACAAAGTTCTCTATATACTTAAGATATGAAATCTTTATCTGAGAAGCCATCGCTAATTTTTTCCCCAATTTTCTGCTTTCCTTCTAATCTTGGTTATATTGGCTTTATTTGTATGAAAGCTTTTTAAATTTAATTTAAACATAATTATCCATTTTATACCTCACAATACTTTCTATCTCTTGTTTATTCATAAATTCTTCTCCTATCCATAAGTCCATTAATGGTAATATGTTCCATTTTCTTCTAATTTACTTATGATGCTTCCTTAGGTCATGTATCTATTTTGCTCTTATCTTGGTAAGTAATGTAAGATACTGGTTTATACCTAATTTTTGCCAGACTTCTTTTCAGTTTTCCCGGCAGTTTTTATCAAATAGCTTGAAGAACTGAAGAGCTGAATAGCTTTCAGTGTTGGTGGGTACCAAAACAGGATCCAGTTCATTGGCACTGAATCAGGCACAGAGTGCTATAGATTCTTTATAGTATAGACTTCCAGAGAGTGCCTTCCTAAGATATCTAGATTTATCTTGAATACTTTTATATATCTAGTTAAACATTTCATAGATGAGAAAGCCAAGGGCCATTGAGATTAAGAGACCTCTCCTAGTTCACAAGGTATTAATAAGAGTACAAACTTGTTTATCAAGTGACTGTTACTGCTGTTACTGTTGAGGGTACCCACTATCCTCTTGGTCACCCCAGGTTACAATCTAGATGTCATGCTCAACTCCTCTCTCTTATCCCCTCGTATCCAATTTCTGTTATGTCTACATAACATATCTTGCATATATTTATTTATTTCCTCTGAGACTACCACCATCCTTGCGTGGGCCCTCATCACCACATGTCTAAACTATGACCATAATCTTTTGATTGGTCTCCCTCCTTCAAATCTTCTCCACTATATTCCATGGGGACCATTCACCAGTCATCTTGGCCTGTGTCTCAACCCTGGACTCTGATGACTCTGTATCCAACTCACTCACAAGTCAAGACATCATCCCACTGACATCATCCTCTTTGAGAATAGCAATCAAATAGTGAATTCTTATCCCCAAAGCTGAAATCTTTATCTTTATCCAACATGACAATACAATACAATGTAATACAACACATGACAATACAATATACTCTAGTTATTCACTACAGCATACTGTGTGTCTGCTCTATTCCACTGATCCACCTTTCTGTTCTTAGCCAGGACCAGATAGTTTTAATAATTATTGCCCTATAATATAGATTAAGATCTGGTACTGTTAAACCACCTTCCTTTACATTTTTTCATTTATTCCTTTGATATTCTTGACCTTTTGTTCCTCCAAGTGAATTTGTTAGTATCTATTCTAGATAATAAAGTAATTTTTTGGTAGTTTAATTGGGATGGCATTGAATAAATAGATTAGTTTAGGTAGAACTGTCATTTTTATTATATTGGTTCTGCCCATCTATGAATAATTAATATTTCTACAGTTATTTAAATCTGAATTTATTTGCATAAAGAGTGTTTTACATATACTATGTTCATGTAGTTCATGGGTAGGTATACTCCCAGGCATTTTATGCTGTCTACAGTTATTTTAAATGAGGTATCTCTTACTATTTTTTCTTGTAGGGCTTGGTTGGTGATGTAGAGAAATGCTGATGATTTATGTGGGTTTGTTTTATATCCTGCTACTTTGCTGAAATTATTCATTGTTAAATTAAAATTAATTGTTTCAACTAACCTTTTCCAAATATGTCATCATATCATCTGCAATAAGAGATAGCTTAACTCATTGCCCATTCTGATTCCTTCAATTTCTTTTTCTTCTCTTATTGCTATTACTAGCATTTCTAGAATTTAATAGTATTAGTGACAATAGACATCCTTGTTTTACTCCTGATCTTATTGGAAAGGCTTCTAGCATATCCTCATTACAAATAACGCTTGTTGATGGTGTTCAGTAGATGCTACTTCTTATTTTAAGGAAAAATCCATTTATAACTATGTTTTCAAATGGTTTTAATGGGAATGAGTGTTGTATTTTGTCAAAAGCTTTTTCTGAATCTGTTGATATAATTATGATTTTGTTACTTTGATATAAATTAGTTATGTTAATGGTTTTCCTTATGTTAAACGATCCCTGCATTCCTGGTATAAATCCCACTTAATCACAATGTATAATATTTGTAATATATCATTATAGTCTCTTAGCTAGTATATTTAGGATTTTTGCACCCATATTCATAATGAAATTGGTCTATAGTTTTATTTATCTGCTTTTGCTCTTCCTGGGTTAGGTATCAGCACCACATTTGTTTCATAAAAGGAGTTTCGTAGGAATCTTTCTTTGCTTATTATTCCAGATAATTTATTTAATACTGGAATTAGTTGATCTTTAAATGTTTGTTAGAATTCACTTGTAAATTCATCTAGTCCTGATGCTTTTTTCTTAGGAAACTCACTTATGGTGTGTTCAATTTCTTTATCTAAAATAGGTTTATTTAGATATTCTATTTCCTCTTCTGTTAACCTAGGCAGTTCATATTTTTCTAAGTATTCTTCTTTTTCACTTGGATTCTTAAATTTATTGGCATATAATTAGGCAATATAATTCCTGATAATTGCTTTGATTTCATCTTCATTAGTTGTATAGTCACCCTTTTCATTTTTGATATTTAGTGATTTGGTTTCCTTCTCTTTTTTAAAATTATATTAACCAATTGGTTTATCTATTTTTTTCAAAAACCAAATCCTACTTTTATTGATTTAATGGTTTTCTTACATTCAGTTTATTAATCTACCTTTGATTTTAGGATTTCCAATTTGGTTCCAATTTTAATTGGAGATTTTTAATTTGTTCTTTTTTTAGTTTTTTAATTGTATACCCAATTCATTGATCTGCTGTATCTACAAATTTTTATAAAATTGAATTGTATATTGCAGGTGTATTTTTCAGATGTTGATTCTTTAATCATATGAAACACCATACAATAAACATTCAGATACTGAAGCTGTTTCATGCTCTACCAGAAATACCTCTCTTTGGGTCCTCCAAAGCAATTGCATAGGCAGAACTGAAGACACATGGGTTCATGCAAGATGTGCTAAGCTTGACTTTTTCACTTTAAAAAAAGGTTAAAAAAAGGTTCATATATTTTTGTTCCTCTCATAATACATATTGGCTGTGTAACACTGGGCAAATCTCTTGCCTCTCAAGATTATAGGCAGCTAAAATTACTGGCTGCAGAAAATGCCCTGAGAGAGATGGAGACAGAGAAAGAGACAGAGAGAGAGAGAGATAAAGAGACAGCAAGAGAGAGAGAGAGAGAGAGAGACAGAGAGACAGAGAGAGAAAGAGAGACAGAGAGAGACAGAGAAAGAAAGAGAGAGAATGAAATCTCTAGTCCAGTTACTATTCTTATCCACATTTTTTTTGTATTTGTGTAGCTTTGTTTTAGTGGCACAGGGAATTAAAAGATAGGAATGTTGCCCTCATTTCCATTCACAGGAAAGAAGATATCTCCCCTTTCTGCCTCCTTCTTACTATTTTCGCTGTCTTCACACTGATCTGATTGATAATAGTCTCCTAATTGTTTCCCTACCTTCCCTTTTCTCTCTTGCTAAATCATCCTACACATGCTGGTGGATTTATCTTCTTAAATCACAACTGTGCTCAAAAATCCTTCAATGACTTCCCGTTACCTACTAAAAAACAAAGTCCATACTCCTGATGCTGGTATTCAGGGTCCTCCAAGGTCACCACCTCTTTCTCCATCCTAGTTCCCCACCACTCCCCTTCATTCAGTCTATTGTCCTGCTAAACTGCATGACATACTTTCCCCAAACATAGTTTTCCTTTGTGTCTTTTAGTACTTATGCCTCCTCTAGCTGGATTTTTTCCCCACAGCTCTAATTCCTTCCCATCCTTTAAGAATTAGCTTAAATGCTTAAATTGTTTTATCTATATTTTATATCACACACACATATACACACCTAGCAGAGTTCTTTGTACATACTAAGCACTTCATAAATGTTTGCTGAATGAATGAATACGTCACCTCAATCACTCCTGTTTGAAAATAATTTTCCTGAAATAGAAAGGAAGGGGATAAGAGAAGGGGTGGAGGGTGATGGAAATGAGAGCAGAGGTAATCAGGGGAAGAAGTAATCAGAATGGATGTAGTCTTGGGGTAGGGGTAGGGGAGAGATGGGGAGACAATTTGGAACTCAAAGTCTTGTGGAAGTAAATGTTGAAAACTAAAAAGAAATTAATAAAAAGAAAATATTTTTTCTCTGAATTCCCATTGGACTTTCTGCTTCTCTTACTGTACTTTCATATTCTTCTTTTTTATGGGTCATCTTCAGTGAAGTGGAAACTCTTTGTGGGCAAGAAAACTAGGTCCTGTTCTGCTGTCACATGTGCCTTATCTCCTATCATAGAACCTGTCACATAACAAGGTCTCAACCAATCTCTGTTGAATTAATGAATGAAGAACCATCAATACCATGTTTTTAAAACATGTAAACTTTAACTGCTGAGTCCGTGGTATAGGGTTATGTATAAGGAATATAGAGAAAGCTGATCAATTTCATTCCCTCTCATTTCTAATTAGGAAAAAAAATCAGAGGCAGTTATGTGGCACAGAATTCTGGGCCTGGAGTCAGGAGAACAAATTCAAATTTGGTCTCAGACTCAGACATTTTTTAGCCGTGAAACCCAAGTCACTTAAATCTGCCTCAATTTCCCCAACTGTAAAATGGGGATAATAATAGCACCTACCTCCCAGGGTTGTTGTGAAGATCACATGAGATACTATTTGTAAAGAACTCAGCATGGTGCCGGACATAATGTACCTATTTAATATATGCTTATTTCCTTTCTTATGTATTTCTCTGTGGAGGCTGTTTTAAAGGAATAATTAGAATGTTATTCCTCATGGAGTACTGAGAGAGGAATAACTAACTAATGTTCTTTGGTAACAGATATACAGTCAGGAAGTGGGACTGGCATTAGGAATACTAGAGCCTGGGGCAAATACATTTGATGAAGGTAGGAGAAGAGATGTCCTGTCCCCTTCTTCTTCCTGACTTTATTATCCCACAGTACCACAGCCCCACAAAAAAGTCCATGCACGTGTGCCAAGAGAATACTCTCTCATTCTCTCTCAACCTATGCTGACCTATTATGTTATCTCCCTCTTTTCTGGAACCCACCTTCCTTCCAACTTCCATGAAGGCAAGGGTTAATAGAAGTCTTAGAGGTTCAGAGACACATCATTGTGGAGGAATGTACAGCCCTCCCTCACTCAAAACAAAGTCAAGTGCAAGCCATGTCATTATTTCTCTGATGGCATGGTCTTCTTCAGCAACGAACGTGGAGGAAGAATACCCCTTTAGAGTAGTGTGTCCTTCATCCCGTGTCACCCAGGACAAAGCCCGCCATACCCTACCTTAGTTATAGCTATGCTCCTATTCCTTTCGGTGCAGCCGAAGTTTTATTCTGTCAGGATGGGGTAAGGCAAGGGTGCAGCACTGTAGAATAATTATAAGGCCGTTATGTGGAACAAACTAGTTTAGTGGCTTAAATGAAATGGTATTGAATAAATATGGCCTGATTCAGCTATTTTTGCTTTAGCCAGTCAAGTAGGAATATCTGAAATCTGACTACCTGGTTATTATTATTTCTAGACGTGTCCTTGCTTGAAGGGAAAATGAAATTCCAGTTTGGCTTTCTTGATCATGGTTCTGACATTTAGGAGCTGGTTTGAGATGCAGCTGCTGGTATTTTCCATTATTTTCTGGCCGGGCTACTGTGGTGATTACTCATGAGTGGGAGGTGTGATAACATAAGTAGGTCTTTTGGAAAGAATTACTTGACTGTCCCCAAAACTGCCCTCTCAGTTATGGTCTAGGCATCCTAGTATGTGAATGTGCTATGAGGGGAAGTGTGTTCCTTTACTCTGTTCTTCCTCTCTTGAGCTCTCAAAAGGACCTCAGTTTAATTGGATTTAGAGCTGGAAGAAACTTTAAAGATCATTCAGTCCAGCTTGCACATGTTATACTTTATAATAGTTGAGTTTAGCACACATTTCATTAGAATGTTAAAGCCAGAAGGGACCTTTGAGGTCATTGAATGCAACTCCACATTACAGTTGAGGAAACTGAGGCCATGGAAGGAAAGGTCATATAGGTAGCAATTAGGAGAGCCAGGATACTGACTCAGGTCCTCTAACTCCAAATCTAATGCTCTTTCTACTTTCCTATGTGTTCTCCTTATAAGATTTAGATCCACAAAGGACCTTGGACATCATCTTGTTCCCTTATTTTACAGATGAGGCTAAAGAAGTGCAGAGATATGTAATGACTTATGTAAGTAGTAAAGAGCAAATCTGAGGTTTGAACCCAGATCCACTTAATCCAACACCCCCCTTTTCCACTGTACCAAATATATGGAGAAAGTATCTCTAGCCATGGGCAACCACAGCACCCTGTTTACAGAGAACCATGCTCTAAGCTCTCTAATGGTCACGTTCCATCTAGAAAAAAAAAAATGTGAACACTTGCTGAAAACCAATGGACTTTCATTTAGTAACTCATGTCCCCAACAGCCATTGAAGCCCCTTAATGTTTGTGACAAAGAAAGGAAGGAAGGAAGGAAGGAAGGAAGGAAGGAAGGAAGGAAGGAAGGAAGGAAGGAAGGAAGGAAGGAGGGAAGGAAGGAAGGAAGGAAGAAAGGAGGAAGGAAGGAAGGAAGGAAGGAAGGAAGGAAGGAAGGAGGGAAGGAAGGAAGGAGGGAAGGAAGGAAGGAAGGAAGGAAGGAAGGAAGGAAGGAAGGAAGGAAGGAACGTACTGGCTTCTAATGAATTAATTCAATTCACTTCTCCCCAATAGGATGAAAACGATTCATTTTTATTCTCATTTCTTTACCAGTGGGATAATAGGCATTGTATTCATTGAAAGGGAGAATTCTCTTTAGAAACTTCTTTCTTCCAGAAAGATATTGTAGGAACGTCAGCTTTGTTTTTTCTTAGATAACATGGTGTAGTGTGTGTTTTGATGTTCAATATTCAAATGCTTTTAATCTGAAAAGCTATCTTTCCTGAGTAGAAGACAGGGGACTAGAACATGAGGGAGTGGTCGAATGGAAGGTGGTCTTCTGCCCATACTCAAGAATAGAAAGTGCTCCATGGAGCAGTTGTACTGGAAGAAGCCATTTTGGCATCCAGACTCAGTGTTATAATACCAAAAGACCACTGACTTAGGGTCAGAAGGCTTGAGTCCAGCTCCTGGTTCTTCTACTTACTTTGCAACCTTTAGCAAATCATCTCAACCAGAAAATTGTGGGATTGAACTCCATGACATCGAAATCTTGAAAAACATAAGATTCTTTTAAATTGGCTCTTAATCTTCATGTTTCCCCCTCCTACAACTTCACCCTTGTTATGCACTGACTAGTTAGAAATATGGCAACTTCAGCCTTGGGGATTCTTTCACCAAAAGTGAAATTCCCAAGATAATCTATTGGTCATCTCCATAGAGGCCACATTTTTCATCCTAATAATGATAGAAATAATAACACCTTTGAGTTTTTCATTTTTCAAAAAAAATCTGAATCTCTTCAATCTTCTCTCTCTGGTTTGCTTTCTGGCTTCAACTTTTACATCTATAGAAATGATTCCCAGTTCTACATCTTTTTCTTGCAGAGTAGGAAGAAACCTTAAAATGTCAGAGTTGGAAGTGATCTTAGAAATCATTTGGCTAAGTTAACTTCTTCATTTTATAGAAAAGAATATTAAAACCTAGCAAGGAAAAGTGACATTGTTGATGAGTCAAGAGATTGGGCTATATACTTCTTAAAATACATGAATTGATATGGCAGGCAACATAATTGTAGGCAGGAACTGGATGTATGATTCTACTGGTGAAGAAATCATTCCCAGGTGAGGAAATTCCTCCTAGAAATGCAGGTTAGAAACTACTCTGCAACTTACAGTCTTTGTGAAATATTTACTTTTACTTATTTTATGAATATTATATTACATATATTTCTTTTGTTTTTAATTTATAGAGTAAAACAAGCATTTCCATAATGCAGTATAATTTTAAAAAAGATGATTGCAGATTCAGCTGCAAATCTGTTATGTACAACTTGCTGTTTCTTTTAAATATATAATACAATTATCATGTAAATTTCTTTTTTCCTCCATTTTTTTCTTCGCTTCCCTCCTATCCTAACTTATAGTCTTAGAGAATTGTCTAGAGCACATAGAGTTTATGTGCTATACCCAGAGTTGCACATTTAGCATGTATCAAAGGCAGGGCTTGATCTTAGACCTTTCTGGCTTCAAGGCCAACTCTCTGCCCATTATACCACTGCTCCTCAGGGCTTACCTAAAAGAGAGTTCTAGAGGAAGCTTCCTATATCCTAAAGCAGATCCCTCTTATTGAGGACAGTTTCACTGCAGAAATCCATCCACTTTTAGTTAGCCAGAACATTCCTTTCATCGCACCCCTTGCTCGCACCCCTTGCCACATGCTAGGAGATCCTCGAAGAGACCTTGTCAATGGTAGATAACTCAGCTGCTGTTGTTACTGTTTCTTCCACCTGGGCTCCCAGCCAAAGGAGCTACGGGTACAGAGTGGGAGTAAATGAAACAAGGGAACAAGGAAGAGGAAACTTGAAAAGTCCCATATGTACGCCTGAAACCTGCACTGGAGGCCCCTTCCTAAGAATGGGAAACCAGGAATAATCTGTGCTAATCTGATGCAGGCAGACAACATGGGGAATGCCTCTGAGACATCACAAGTCCACACCCTGGACCAGCACAGACACACCTCCTGCTCACCACAATTAGGACACATGGGAATAAGAAAAGAGAGAGAGCCTTGTTCCTCCAGGACTCAACCAACCCTTCCCCTGTGGTTGGTACTTATCAGCCACATGCTGCCTCACCACCATGGATAGGCCAGTTTGCTCCAAGATGCATCAGCTCCCTCTCATTTCACTCCCTTAGATATCCTGGCAGAAATGCTGGTGTCATTGGCTACCGCTCAATTCTGCTTCAGGGGATGTCCCCAGGGAATCTCCCAGTGCCACCTGAGGACAGATTGCCTGCATTTGCTTCCTTTTTGCTGCCCACAGTGCACTATCCTTCCTACCATACTGCTGCAAGTACTCTGGGCTCAACCCAAAGATTTATCAAGCACCTACAGTGTGCGAGTTAATGTGTTAAATTCTTCCTCTAATTCCCTTGCTCTTCATCCAAGAAGAGCCTGAGGACCCTCCCACCCCATGTACCCTCCCTTTTCTGCACCTACATTGATAGACTGATGAACTGTCAGAACTGGGAGAGGGATCATGTTTGAAAGCATCAAGTACAACTCCCCGATTTTACAAATGATCAGACTGAGGCACAAGGTCTTGGGGAGAAGAGAAGGAGAAAGACTAGACCTTTGATTTCATCAGTATAAGAACTTTAAGTGAGGAAACTGCCTTTACCAGTGAAATGGACAACTCTTCTGCAGCTTCTATCTCAGAAAGTCTGTTGTTCAGTCATGTCTTAGTCTTGATAACCCCATTTGGGATTTTCTTAGCAAAGATACTGGAGTGGTTTGCTGTTTACTTCTCCAGCTCATTTTACAGATGAGGAAACGGAGGCAAACAGAATTAAGTGAGTTGCCCAGAGTCACATAGCTAGCAAGTGTCTAAGGCCTCTCTTCACTTAGAAACATATTCAGAGGCAAAGTCTCTTGACTAGGGTCAACCTGTCAATATGTGTCAGAGGTGGGACTTGAACTCAGGTCTTTCTGACTCCCAGACTAGCTCCTTGTCCAGTGCTCATGATGCTTCTTCAGAGGTCCAAGGTAATTTAGCCAGTTAGCAGTAGTTGGTTCCAGGACTTGGGTCATCTGAATCCTAGTCTGGCACACTATAGGGTGCAAATTCTTATTCCCCTTCAAAGAAAAATCAAAATATTATTCAGATTTGCTAAGGAAAGAGTATGTGTTTGTAAAAGCCAGAGGATAGGAATGATTGACGGATCACTTATCTCACTAAAGGGTTATACATGCTGGGGAAAAAAAAGACAAAATTACTAACTTGGAGAAAGAACAGTACTTAATACAAGAGATCTCCACCTGTGTGTCAGTCCTAGATTGCAGGGCAATGATCCTGTTTTGATACAAGAAAGAATCTGAATGTGAGGAGTCAACCACAAAGCAGCTTCAGAATTCCTTCTCTTGAAAACTGGAGGATGCCCCCTAGCCACTACTCTCCTTGTTTCATATGCAATGCAACCAGAGGATTTGCCAAAACTTGCTTATTATTAAAACACATAATCATAATCTTTTTGCATTTATATGATATTGTCTTTACAGTCACTCTGTGAGACAGATACAGTGCAGGTATTATAATCCCTATTTTATGGATGAAAGAACTGAGGCTGAGAGAATTAAAATGGTCATCATCTTATGGTTATTAGGTAGGACTTGACTGAGGTCTCTTGATTCTCAGGCTAATGCTTCATCCATCATTCTATTTGACCTCTGTGAGTTCAAGAAAAGTAATCGATCAGTCAACCACTTTTTAAACATAGCTATGTTCCAGTTAGTGGGAATAATGAATCCCCTGAAGTGATCTCATTGGTTTGAATTCTTACTACTTATTTCCATTGGGTTGGAGCCAATGACCATATTTTACATAATTATAACTTTGAATGGTACAATATGTAACATAAACATTAAGAGAAATACACACACATACACAAAGAAATAGAAACACAGAGATAGAAATATAGAGAAAGAGATCCATGCATTCATACAGACACACATCCAAGATACATTAGATGAAACGTAATCCCAAACAAAGCCAGGACAATTTCTGGAAGCCAGGGAAGGTGCAGCTTTTGGGGAACTCATTCTCCCACGGGCCCTATGCAGGCTCAAGCTTGATCCTATCTCTTGCCAAAACACTCCCTGTGCCTGGGCCCTGTGGACCTGGGGGCTTCTGAAGGAGAGTCTTTTCCAAGCCTATTTAGGAAAGGATAAAGGAGAAGGCAGAAGAGATCTCCCAGAAGGGAAATCTGAATTGAGCAAGACTGAGACCAATCTCTGCAGTAATCTATGCTGGCAACAGCCCTGGGCATCAGATAGGAGGCTTGACAACTGTGGTGAGGCAGGTTAGTCAAACAAAGTGCAGGCAACAGATTCCCCCAAGGTCACAGGTAAACAGGCCAGGACTGAGTGCCCACACTGACACACCCCTCTGACAGACAGAGTTTCAAGTTCAAATTTCATTGTCGTTTGCTACACACCCATACACAGGCTGGGCTGGGCTAGAAGAGGAAGATGTGTGTTTCTAATATGATTCCTCTTAAGCTGAGGCTGTGTTATTTTCTCGGCATTTGAGAGATGGCCAAGAGTTAGGAACCCAGCGATCCAAATTCTTATCTTTCCTCAACAACTAAAAAGATGGTAAGTCACCAGAACCCAGAGTGGTGGTGGGTGGATGTAGGGGAAGAAGGTAGACTATCTTTACCTTCTCCAGTTGTCTGAGATTCTGAGATATGTGACTGCCAGAGTTTCAAATCTCACAAGTGCCAAAGCTGATTTTGTTAGCTTTTAGGCAAGCAGACACAATAATCATTCTAAGAATATTTAGAAGACAAAATCAAGACATTGAAAACAATGATCACATTTTGAGTTAAGGTGATGAAAATATTTTCATGTCAAACTCCATATTTTCATCCAGGTTAGTGAGGTGGAGGACAGAGGAAATGAGGAGTGAACCTCTTTCCCCTTTGGTTACTGACTTTTAATTGAATACTTTTAGAATTATCAGTTAAGATTAGCACTTGGAGTGAGGGAACCTCTGGGAAGGGAAAGGAGGAGATCAAACTCTAGTGCTCTGTGGAGTTCTGGGGAGGAGGGCTTTAAGGGGAGAGAGCACAAAAGCACAAAGCCATCCGGAAGTAGTTAGACCTGTAGTGAATTAAAAGGTATTTATTAGAAGTGCCGAAGAGTTATATGTTCTGAAAATACGGCATTATAGAAAACACCCTGGATTTTGGATCAGAAAATTTGTGTTGGAGTAACAGCAGCTCCTTGTTATCTACATGAACTTTGGCAAGTGATTGAATTTTTCTGGTTCTAGTTTTCACTTCTATAAAATAGTGGAAGGAAGGAATGAGTGGCAAGATGGTTTCAAAGGTTCCATAAGCCCTAGAGAGTCCAAATCTATAGGTCTCAATTATTTCTTTAAAGAGAGAAGTGTCTTGTGAGATGCAAGCTCATTTGAAAACTTGGGACAACTTGGAAGTGATTCATTGGTTTTCCTTAGAGAGGTATTGGAAAGTTTTGAGAAGGAGCAAATGGAGCTCCTGGCTAGATCTGGAATCTCCCATTGGATGGGATGTCTGGTAGGAGGTTGGAGGTAAGGAATATTGGTTTGGTAACTTACATAGAGATATCTAGGGAGCAGCAGAGAGTTGAATGCCTGTCACCTTGTTCCTAGTAAAAGAATTGTTTTCCAATAAGGATTATAGTAACTAGAGAGTGGAGGGAACGATAGGAGGTGGTGATACAGTTGTAAACTTTTCCTTTCTTAAGAGTATGTGAATTGGCATCTGAAACTTGTATTTCCCAATGTCATGTAAAGAAATAGAAGTTCATTTCAGAGAGAGTTTCTGAATCAGAGGATATAGGAATCAGAGAATTCAGAATCATAATCCTGAGTTTCTGGGAGGAGGACAGTGAAGTTGAATGGGGTGCCTAGAGGATAATCTCTCTGTCCTTTATCAGGGTTCATGCTCCCCCACGACTGCCTGCTCATTCCCTGAAATGTGTGTACTCCTTTAACTTTGCCATTGCTTTCATGGCCTGTCTGGCCATCTATTCAGTGAACTTACCTGATCATTGCTTTCCTGAACTCTCCCGTCTCCTAGATGGAAGAAAAGAAAGAAAAAACTTTAGTGGATGGAATGGGAAAAAAGTATAGGTGAGAGGCAAGGAAACACAATGTGTAAAGAGAAGAAATAAAAGCTCTTGGGTTCTTGCATAGGAGCAAGAGTTATTTCATTTCTTCCCCACCCTATTGCCTTCCCAGAAAATTAAACCCTTATTGCAATGATGGCTGAAATCATCAGAATAGGCACATTTCAGGATGAGAGCAGGGAGCTGATCCAGGACACTTCGTAATCTCAGTTAACACTTCTTGGGACACATGTATCTAGGTACATACACTATATGCAGGGTCCCTCCCTCTGTCCTGTATCCTGCAGAGGCAGGGAAGCATATCAAAGTTGTAGATAGTGAGAAGGCAGAAATTTAAAGCTCACACCAACCTCCAACCCCTCTCTAGTGGGCTGTCAAACTTTCCCAGGTTTCTCCAGGATAAACCTTTCTTGTTGTGTCAGCTAAATTTCCAGGGTTTTCTTGCATTATTTTAAAAATAGTGTGAAATGTCTCCCATGACTGTGTGTCTCTGGATCCTACATTTATACCTCCCAGAGATTATGTTCAAGCTTCTCTTTCATACACAGTGAGGTTATAGAGTCATGGGATTTAGATCTACCAGTGTTACCCAGTAGGGCTTGCTCAGTTATCTACTTGTTCTCACTAACACACTATAAATTCCAACCTAAGAATTCCTTAAGTTTAAGCTTCTAAGTTATGAGAAACGAATCCGTTGTCTACTTTGTAAACTCTTTAGGTTTTAAATTCACACACATAGACACACACATGCATGTATATTCAGTTTACTTACAATGAGAGATACTGGCATGCATGTGTGTTCCTTTTCTCTCCCTAAACCTCACTATCCTCATCTGTAAAACGGGAATAATTCTAACTGTACTACCTGCCTCACTATAAGGAAAGCATATTATAAGCCTTAAAGTGCAGCATATTTGTCAATGATTAGTATTTTTTCATGGCTTTGACTTATACGGCACATTTCGGACTTGAATCCAATGAACACTTATTAAACACTTGCTATGTTCAGAGTACTAAGTACCAGGGAAACAAAGATGCAAGTGACAAAAGTCCTCCCTTCAAGGACTTTAGTTTCAGCTAAAGAGGTATAACATAAATAAATAAATACAGGATTAATGATCTGTGGAAAAAACTATGAAAGTGTTTAGCCCATCTCTTAGGATCATATCCTTATCACTAATTAAAATGGCTCCATCAGCACAGAGCAGTGGAGGTCTTTGGCCTGTAATGAAGTAGGAGAAAATACAACTATCTAAGAGAATCAAGGAAAGAAAAGTTTTCAGAGGGGCAGACCTAAGGAGAAACGCCAACTTTTGACAACTGCAGAGGGGTGGGAATGTCAAGTTCAAGGAACAGCTAGTAGCCCAGGTTGACTAAAGTGCAGAGTGAGGGAGGCTGATATACAAAAGGCTGGGAAAGGTAGATTAAACCAGATTGTAAAGGATATTAAATGCCAGTCTTGGAAGTTTTTATTTTGTCATAGAAAGACGGTAGGGAGCCACTGAGGGTGTTTGAGCAGGGGATGACAGGTTTGGAAATCTATTTTGGCAGTTCTGTGGATGATTGGTTGGAGAGGTCAAAGATTAAAAGCAGGGAAATCAGTTGGTAAGTTATGATATTACTGCAGATGAGAAATCATGAGAGTGGTGGCCAACTGGATGAAAAGAATGGAACTGATGTAAGAGATGGGTTGATAAAATCCACAAAACTCAGAAATGCCAGATTAAGGAGAGGACAGAATTGAGGAGGACCACCAAGTTTTTAACTTGGGTGATTGGGATCATGGTAGAGAAAGAAAGAGAGACAGAAAGAGAGAAAGAAAGTAATAAAGGAAGGAAGGTAAAAGAAAGGAAGAAAAAAACAAGGGGAAAACTTTGAGTTGGCCGAGTTTGGGGAGGGGGAGGATTAATGATTTCCATTTGGGATAGGTTGAATTTTAAATGCCATTATATAAGTGGAGAAGTTCAGCTAACAGCAAAATATAAAGAGAGTTTAGGAAAGAGATTAGGTCTAGATCCAAGGGTATGAAGAAGAGTTTAGTTATTTTATAAAACTGATGGTCCAGTTGGCAACTCCACCATGTATAAGTGTACTCGTTTGTGGTAAGTTATGACCAAACCTATCCCCATTGTGAGGAAGAGATCAGGCCCTAGGAAGCAAATAGAATTTCAAGATGGAAGTCCAAGGTGGTGGTGTAGACAAAATCCGTAGGCTGTGGAGCAGATAGGATTACAGATCAGGGGAATTCTGTGATCCATGTTGACCCCATGTGCCACCTTTCAGATTCTCTTGCCATGGAAAAAAGAGAACACAAGAAAAGTTGTTGGTGTTCATTTGAACAGTCAAAAAAACGTAAACAAAAACCTGCAACATATATTCTTGTCTTGTGCTTGACAATTGTATCCTTACAAGCTAAATATTTCTTATAACTCCCTTGCTTATATTGGCTCAATCCCATACGCCTTGTTACTACCTGAGGCAATGAGATCCTCCAATATTGACAATAGCCTTTTTTGAGAGCTCCTTCAATTTGCAAGGTGTGAAGTTAAAACCTCAGACTTGTTCTAATTTGCATTTCTCTTTTTATTAATTATTGGGGACATGTTTTCAAATGGTTACTGAGTTTTCAGTTCTTTTGAAAATTGTTTGTTTCTATCTTTTGATCACTCACCTATTGGAGAACTCTTTGATCTGTCCCTTACATCAATGATGCTTTCAGAAAGGGGGCTCTGATAATGGGGGATTAGGTTAAGAGAAGGGTGATTTTTTTTCTAATCCCAGGCCCACAAATATCAATGGAAACTATTACTCTAAAAAAAAAAAAAAGGATTTCAGCAATCATGTCCATGTCTCACCCTTCCTCAAAAACTCTTCATTTCATCCATCCATCCATCCATCCATCCCTGCATCCCTGCTAGCTTTATTCCATATCTCTTCTTCCTTTTGTGGCTAAACTTGAGAAGGCTGTTTACAATAGATGCCTCTACTTCTTTTCCTCTTACTGTCTTTGTGACCCTCTAAGGTCTGACTTTCAAGCTTATCATTCAATTGAAACTGTTCTCTCCAAAACTAATAATGATTCTCTCAATTACCAAATCCAGAGATCTTTTCTCAAGTCTCATACTTATTGACCTCTCTGTAGAACTTTCACACTGTTGATCACCCTCTTCTCCATGATACTCTCTTACCTCGAAGTTTTGGGGACAGTATCTCTCCTGTGTCTCTTCCTATCTCACTGCGCCTTCCAAGCCTTCTGTGTTGGTTCTTCATTTAGATCATGCCTACTAACCATGAGTGTCTCACCAAACTGTGTTCTGGGCCCCCTTCTCTTCTCTCTATACTATTTCACTTGGTGATCTCAGCCACCATGGCTTCAATTATCTGAGCTGATGATTCTCAGATTTACTTATCCAGTTTTAACCTCTCTGCTGACGTCCCTTCTCATCTCACAATTATCTTTTGGGTATCTAGAACTGGATGCTCTCTGTGCATCTCAAACTCAACATGTCCAAAATTAAACTCATTATTTTTCTCCAAAAACCCTCCCCTCTTCCTAACTTCCCTATTACTTTTGAAGATACCATCATCTTTCTAGTAACTGAGGTTCAAAGTTCAAGTAACTGAGGTTCCTGAGCTCCTCGCTCTCACCTCCTGTATCCAATCTGTTGCTAAGGTCTACTCATTTTGCCTTTGTAATATTTCTTGTATACACCCCCTTCTGTCCATCGTCTTGGTAAAGACTCTGACCCTCTCATGCCTGAACTGTTATCTCAAGAACCTGCTGATTGGTCTCCCTGCCTAGAGCCTCTTCCTACATCAGTCCATCTTCCACTAAGCTGTCAAAGTGATCTTACTAAAGGGCAGATCTGACCATACCACCCCCACCCTCATTTAATAAACTCCAGTGACTCCCTATCATCTCTAAGGTCAAATATAAAATCCTCTATTTGACCTTTTATAACTTGCCCCCCTTCCCACCTTTCCAGTCTTTTTACAACTTATACCTTACCATGTCCTCCGTGATCCATTGACTGACCTCCTTTCAGTTCCACTCTATTTCCCAATTCTGGGCATTTTCACTGATGGTCCTGCAAGTCTGAATTGTTCTGCCTCTTTATAGCCCCCCTCCTGGTTTCCTTCAAGTCCCAATTAAAATCCTGCCTTCTACAGAAAGCCTTCACCCTTTAATTCTGGTGATTTCCCTCTGTGGATTATTTCCAGTTTATCCTGTACATAATTTGTTTGTATATCACTGTTTGGCATGTTTTCTCCCCCCATTAGACTGTGACTTCCTTTATAGCAGTGACTATCTTCTGCCTTTCTTTGTATTTCTAGCACTTAGGACAGATCCTGGAAAATGGTAGGTACCCTTCATAAATGTTTACTGACTAACTGACAGGAGGGTGTGTGTGACAAGTCTGAATGCATGGAAGCGAGGGGAAACATTAGAAACCAGAAGGAAACTTAGTGATCAACTGGTATAACTCCTTCGTTTTATTAATTTTTAAATAACATTCATGTATTTTGTTTTTACATCACAGTAATTTCAGAATATTCTGCTCCTTGCCCTTTCTTCCTCCAGAACGAAACCCTTTCTTATAACAAAGAAAAAGGATAGTTGATAAAATGACCACATGCTGTAATGTATGCAACATTCTCTGCTTGTAGTTCCTGACCTCTCTATTCTGAGGCCAAAGCTCTATTTTATTATCTGTGTTATGGGACCAGAGTGGTTACTACTTAGAGCTCAGCTTCTTTTTACTTTTCATTTCATTTATTTTATAGTAGTCATTGTATATATTGTTCTTCTGGATCTGCTTCTCTGAACTCCTCATATTTCTCAATTCTGACCACACAATATACACTCTATATAACATGTATGTACATTGTTTGGGTTTTTATTTTTAATATATTGTCTTCCCCATTAGAAACAAGGTTCTTGAGGTCAGAGACTGTTTTGCCTTTCTGGTCAACTTAGCAATGTACTTGACATATAATGAGTGATTTTGTAATCACTTAGTAAATGTTTGTTGACCAATTTACTGATAATCTCACATTGCATTGATTTGTAAGGAAGGCACCATTGCTTAGTGGAAAGAGAATTGGCCTCAAAGCCAAGAAGAACTCAGTTCAAGGCCCAAATATGTCCGTTAATAGCTATGTGATTTTCTCAGTGATCTAGGCAACTAAGCCTATAGATTGCAGGGAAGGTGCCAACCTGCTTTGGTGATAAGAGTTCCTTCCCCTGGGAGTTCTCTATATCATTGAAATCATAGGTCCAGATCCTATCCCTATCCTCAATGTCTGCCTCAGTTCCACCCCTCTTTATGTGAAGTCTAGTCATAATGTTTCCAGGGCTGTTCAAATGTTTTACTATGGTGGTGTTATTCAGTCCTTTCAGTCATGTCTGACTCCTCATGACCCCACTTGGGTTTTGTTGGCAAAAATACTGAAATGGTTTGCCATTTCCTTCTCCAAGTTATTTTAGAGATGAGGAAACTGAGGCAAAAAGGGTAAAGTGTCTTGCCCAGGATCACATAGCTAGTTAGTGTCTGAGGCAACATTTGAACGCAGATCCTCCTGTATGACCTTGGATAAGGGGGAAACTATTTTTCATTTTTGGATAGCCATATTGGGGAATTTCTTATTATTGATAGCCTCAATCTGACAGTTTCTATCCATTGCTCCTTATTCTGTCCTCTGCAGCCAAGATCTTTTTGAATTCTTGTTCTATTATCTGCAAATTTGATAAGTATACCACCCATGCCTGTATCCAAATCACTAATAAAAAATATCATACAGCCATATAAAAATATCAGGCACAATCCCTGGGACAGTCCACTAGTTGAAAGTCAAATAAAGTCAATAAACATTTATCAAATACCTGCTATGTTCCAGGCATTGTGATAAGTGCTGGAAAATAGCTCAAAGCTGAGAAGATGGAATTTGAGTACCACTTCTACCACTTAGTAGCCTAAAGAATGGACAAGCACTTGAAAATCTCCGAGCCTCAGTTTCCTCAATTTATAACATGGGAAGGATGATATTCATATAACCTTATAGGACTATCATGAAGAAAATATTTAATATGCTGGAGTTTGATAGAAATATGAACTTTTTTATTTTTGCTACTTGAGAACTCATAGTAGAACTCGTAGTAACATAGTAGATACAAAGATACAGATTTTTCATAAATTTGAAACCATGGTGGGAAAGCTGAAGATTTTTAAGGGAAGGAAGGGAATTAAATGTTGAGGAAAAATATGTATTATACTTTTTAAAATCTCCCTTTGTTAGTTTAAGGACATTAAACATGTATTATATAGACTACAATAAAGTAAACAGAAAGAACAACTGAAAAGCAATGAAAAATGAAGTTTGCAAAATTATAAAGAGCAAGCATGACCTCAAGGAGGAGAAATGAGGCGGTACAAATGAGAAAGCATACGCATACTATTCCTTTGTAAAAATGATGTGTCCAAGGAACATTTCATATATTTTGAGACTTTATCAATGGTGATTGGTTTTGCTAGGACTTTTTCTTTAAAAAAAATTATTTATTATACGAAAGGGAGGAGAGGAGGATATTGGGAAACATTCCAGTGACAAAAGATATTGATAAAATATTTTTTAAAAAACCAATTATTACACATAACTTGACTTAGTCCTAAAATGGTCATGTTGGGTATTTATATTTTTTATAGCTATATTTTATACAGATAATTACACATTTACTAATTTAATTGAATTACAATAACAAATTTTAACAAGTGAAGTATTTTTTGCCAGTTTCTAAGAACTATGAAAGGGTTTGAGTGCCAAAGAAATGTTTAATGTTAGAGTAAAATAAATAATGATAGAGACACTGAACATTATAGCAGAAAGGGACCGTAGAGATCAGCTGATCCATTCTTGTCACTATACAAATGAGGAAACTGAAGCTCCAAGAAAAGGATACATTTTTTTTAAGATAGTAAATCTTATATAAGATAGATATAGTATATAGCAGCTAGTTGCTAGTATATGACATTTCTAAGACTAGAACCTAGAAAGTTTTGTAAGCCAAATTGGCTCAAAGTGCGGAGCAGATAACATAAATGCTCGCTTTCAGAAAAGGATGTTAGTGGGAAGTGGTAAACCATCAGATTTATCGAATCAGCTTTGGCAGATGAGGTTTTGTCTAATTTGTCTCATTTCCTGAGCAATCAATATCAGTAGTTTCTGCTTACTTGGATACTTTGTTTCAATTATCATAGGCTTTTGAGAGCTAAAAGATTACTGAAATTAAGACGATCTCATCTCTGTTTTTTGCAGATGTTGGGGGTTTTTTGTTTTGTTTTACCTTGATGTGAAATGTTTCCAAATAGGCAAGTTTTTCCCCATACGATAGAAAAAATGAAAGAGAATCTGATGACATGAGAAAATTGGATTCCTTTCCTCATGTTATCATGAGTTCATAGGGTTAGAATTGAAAGAGACATTATGAGACATCTAGTCATAAGATCATACATTCATAAATCTCTTTTTTGGGGCACTTTCCCAACCAGTTACTTGACTTTTAGGTCCTTTGTCAAGAGTAGGGTATACTCTGGGGATCTGTAAGATCGCTCCAAGGCGGCATGATCAAGCGTGTACACTGATCTGGAAGTAGACAGATTTTTGTGCCCAGAATCTTAGCAGTTTCCTCTCCACAGCTACCTGGCCTCCAGTTCAGCCAAGCCAGCACTGGGGGCTGAGATTCAGATAAACTGCTTGGGCAGGGCCGCCATTCAGTGTGAGATAAAGATCAGCTCCCTCAGGACCTCTACACAGGGCTGAGGTAGGAATGGGCTGCTCGGTCCCCTCAGGGTTTTTATGATCCAACAATGGATGTGGGCTGCTGTAGGGGCTGCTGTGGGAACTGCTACCCGCAGCCCAATGTGGCCTCTGAGGCTGCTGCCTAAGGCCAGAGCCATGGGAAGGCCCTTCTCCCTTCCCAGCCAGCTGAAAAAACCCTGTCACTGACCTTTGGCACCTGTGGGTTGAGGGATCTGCGAACCTGCTGCTACTGCAACTGGAGATTCCGCCTCTGAGGGCTGTTTGGGAGCCAAGGCTGGGCTGGGCTCCACTCCATACAAGAGACAACAGATGTTTCCTGTGGGCCTTTCAGGTCACCCTGGGCTGGAAATCTCCTCCACTCTGTTGTTCTCCACTTCTGCTGCTCCAAAATTTGTTGAGAGTCCCTCTCTACAGATATTTTATGGACTGTGTGGGGAGAGCCAGCATATATGTGTCTTTCTACTCCACCATCTTGGCTCCCTACATTCATAAATCTCAAAGGTCATCTAGTGCATCCCTTCTTATTTCATAGATAAGGAAGCTGAATCTTAAGTGACTTGCCCACCAAAGAGTGGGGCCAGGTTCGAGCTTTGAAAGCAAAGGAGGTTAGATGTGATGAAATGGGGAGCCAGTGAAGGATTTTTTTATGTTGAAAGCAGTATTTAAGGAAGTTTAATCTGGCAATCATAAAAGATGGATTGGAGTAGAAGAATGGAACATGGAAGACCTAGACAAGGGTCAAGTACTCTCAAGTCAAGACTCTTTCCACCACACTAGGATGATTATGATTAAGCCTTTCCAGTGATCTAGCCTACCAAAGTTCACTGTGTCAACTTTATTTCTCTACGTGTACACTATGGAAGTTTACAGGAAGCTAACCAAGATGTGGCAATCAATCAACCAGTGAGCATTTGTTAAGTATTAATTGTGTATTGGACACTGTTAATGGCAGAAGACCAAAGTGAAAGTGAAAGAACAAGGACAGAGGAGAGATACGCCCTTGTCTTCAAAGAGTTTGTAGTTTAATGGGAGAGATAATGTGTACATATATTGGAGTATGGATGAAATGTAGATGTAGATAAAGATATAGGTGTAGATATAGATATAAACAAGTATGAATATGGATATAGAAATAGATGAATGATATAGATGTAGGTATATAATATATGACCTAGATATGTGATCTACAATATAGGATATTGACATCTGAGTTTCTTATGAGGAGCCCCAGCTTGGCCTCTGTAGTAAGCAGTAGTGATCAAAAGGAAAGTTTAATGCTTCCGTCACAGAATCCAAGTTTCCAAGTTAGGAAATAGCTCGGGGTCATATAGTCCAATGCATTTCTGAGTAGGAACCAATTACCTCACCTCTCCACACACAAAAACACTATCCTTAACAAGGGATCATCTGGCCTCCACTTGAAGACTTCTAGTGAAGGAGATCTGTAAAAGCAAGCACCCCAACATGCAGAAGAAGGCCTACTGTACAGGTTCTTGGATCTACTTTTCTAAAAGGAAAGGCAACTTTTGAGGGATCAACAATCCCTTCAACCAAGCACATGTATCATTCAGTTTGTTCAAGGGAAAAAGTCAGCACCCTGAACTTCAGAGAATATAAAGAAATAAAGATCAACAGACAGGACTTCCAGCTGTCTGACATAAGCAATACATATATCACAGATCGACAGACAGATCCAGCTGCCTGACCATACATACATAGTTACCAGAGAGAGAAGCACCAATTTATGCATTTTTAAAGGGGGAGGGGGAGCTTCTTAGCAGCTGCCCAGAGTCTCCTCTGGCCACGGAAACACTTCCAATGAGTAAGCTCCAAAGCAAAACCTCACCTCAGAGTACTTACACATTTTTCAGAGCCAGAGGGCATCACAACCCTTGAGAACCAGTGCCTCATTAGAAAATTAACAAAAGGTGTGGGCCTTCCTACAAATCTTCCCTAATCAAACTGCCCTTAATGGGCAGGCCCATTAATGGGTAGGGAAGATCATCTCATTAAGAAGCAAAATTTTATTAACAATAAAGAAAAATGCAATGTCAATACAGGTTCTTACCACCTCCCAAAGTAGCACATTCACAGCTACCCATTGTTTTCAGTTCTCCCCTCTGTAGGCAAACAAGAAAATTCTAATTTTTTTCCACCTGGCACTTCTTCAGATACTTGAAAATAATAATCATTTTGGTCTCTAAGCCTTCTCCAATCCAGGCCAAATATTGCTGATTCCATGGACCTAGGGGTCATTGTATGCTGTTTCCTAATCCCCTAACTCTTCTCCAGGCTTCCCTCTTTGACCAGAAATTTGTCTGAGGATGGTGGTTGCTATCCATAATGATCAAAGAAGACCAAAATGACATCACTATATCAGGATCAGTTTACAGTGTGTCCAACTGGGTTGACCACAGATAGTCCATTTGAACATTTGGAATGGAGATGTCTCTAAATTTGCACATCTCATATTCTTTTGAGCCCGATGATGGCTGCTGTGAACAGAATTTTTTGTTGAAGTCCATCACTGATGATGTAAAACGTAAGAGAATGTGTGGGTTGGCCTGGCTCATTGGCTTGATGCATTTGGCTTACTGCCACATCACCTGGTTGGCACTAAAATGGGCTGGCTTGCATTATGAGGACATAAACTAATGGTACCTTTTTGCAAGGCCTTTGTCCTACTTTAACACTTAAGAAGGTCCAAGATTTCACAACAGCATATGAACTCTCCAAATCCTTCACCTCTTAGTAGAAGGTCTTCATGAGTTTCTGTGGCCATCTTGCTAGTGGGTGTAAAATGGACCGCTTCACAGATGACTGGCCTGGTCCACAGTCCATTGCCAGACTCATACCCAAAGCCTTTCCAGCTTGGTGTGACCAATGAGAAGTTATATTCCACTGGAATTGTCTTTGAAAATCTAAGGGAATCTCTACACAGTGATGCTGTATTAAATTATGGCTTTACTAGATGACAGTAATAGATAGAGTATATATGTGAATTTTATGAAGCTCATTCATAAGTACAATTGTGGCTCTCCTGGTTGTTGTTATTAAAATAATAGCTGATATTTTGTAAACACCATAAGATTTACAAAGCATTTTATAAACATTACTTCGGTTGAGTCTCAAAATCCTATAAGGTATCATTAGAATAATTTTATAAATGAAGAAACTGGGGCTCAGAGAGGTTAAACGAGAATCAGCATGGTGTGGTGGAAAGAGTGCTTTTTTTTTAAGCAGGGGTTTTTAAGTTTGGGGATGTGTTGGGGAGGGGATCATGGACCTCTTTGACAGTCTGTTGAAGCCTATGGCCCCATTCTCAGAATAATACTGTTAAATACTTAACATATAATACATAGTATTACAAAGGAAATCGATTCTATTGAAACATAGATGTCAAAATATATTTTAAAAGGGAGGGGCACAGATACTAGGTTAAGAATCCCTGCTTTGTCAAAATCTTGTAAAGTAAGTGTTGAAAACAGCAAACAAACGAACGAATGAACAAATGAGCAAGTGAATAAATGAATGAATGAATGAATGAATAAATAAAAAGAATTTCTGCTTTGGAGCTAGAGGGGATCTGAGTTTGAATCCTGACTGTATTACTGTGTCATATCATTTGTGTGACCTTGGACAAGTCACTTAACCTTTTTAAAGGGTCTCCATTACCTCATCTCTAAAATGAAGGCATTAGACCCATTTCTAGTTCTTCCCAACTCTAAATCTAATTCCATGATCCCTTGCCTTGACCCTAGACAGACAGCTAGTGTGAAATATGCTGTTTAAACACAGGTCTTTTTCCTAACAATAAGACTCAGCATTCTTGCTACACCATATACTTGCCATGTGAGCAGAGGGGAAAACTTAGCGGATTTGAATTAGGTCACGTAGTCCAAATAGATGTGTTGCCTGAGAGCTCTGAGTGGAGCTTGCTATAGCACTGCCTTTTGAGTGTTCCAGTTACTTGCCTCAGGAAACCTGATGACTTGTCCAGACAGTAGCTAAGCAAGTTCTCCAATCATGCATTTCTGAGAGTCTTAAGGCAAAGTCGTCCTCAGACTAACACATTGCTTTGTAAATATGATTTAACCCCTGGCTCTAGAAATGTTGTCAGGTTTACCAAACACACAACAAATTGAATGACAGTTACCCATTCTGAAGGAGAGTCAAACATAACTGCAGAGGGGAGATGAATCTGCCATTTGCTCCACTCAGTAGAGCAAATTTTTCCCCAGTCAGCATCTATGCCTTCATCCAAGAGCCTACGAAACAAAGTTGCATGGATCCTCATTTTGGGCCATTACAGGTCAGAGGGTTTGGCTATTGTTGAAAGTCACAATGCTTTTCACTTGGGAGGCAACTTAATAAATGTTGAATCTAATTTCTGTTATTGAATTTCTGAAACCATTTATTCTGAAAATCTGGACAGTGTTGCTCACTAGAGCAGTCTTTTGCACATGTCTAATGTTTGGGCAGTTGGCTCAGAATGAAAATAAAATAAGAATTGGCCTCCCTTCTTTTATAGTTTAAAGCATATTGAGAAGCCAGCGCAAGAATTATTTCTTGCATTTGCCCATAATAGCCAAACTCTTACTTGGAACCAGTAGGTATTAATGAAATAAAGGTGCCATGAAAAGCATGGGAAAATAGGTGTAACCCAAAACAAGTCACTGGGATCAGACCTGTTTGAGCATGTGGGAAGTTAAGCCTAGTGTGGCAGAATAGAAACTACAGCAGCTAACTCCATTGGAAGCCACATCCATTCCAAGGTCATTTCATCTACAAGGCAGCAACACCAGAGTTGGTTCTGGCTAGTGGATATCCTCCTGATCTCAGAAATGAGACAAAATGGAGTGGAATATAAGGTGCTTGAGGGTAAGCATTATTTTACTTTGGTTTTTGTGTCTCCAGCACCTATCATAGCCTCTAGGACATAGTGTTCAATAGATGTTTCTTGAACTGAAGCCATATGATGGGGATAGGTGTAAATTTTAGGGAAGAGGCTATACCAGAAGTGACCCTGAATTTTATTAAACCTGGGGTCTGCATGATGCTGCCCACAGCATTTTTTAAAATACAAACAACATTTCAGAAACATAATACACCCTAGCCTTTCCACTGTCTAAGTTGCATCCTAGTCTTGGGTTAGAAATAAAATAACTCTTACTAGATGGCAGAAGGCTGTTTTTTTAGGGAAAGTTGAGTAGTAATCATACACCAAAAAAGTGCATGTTGTAAGTTTCCCTCAAGAAGACTCAATTGCATACAGGAAATGCCTTGTCATAGGAGAATACAGGCTACAAACAATCATTTACTAATAAAACATCTACATCGTGTTCTACAGATTTAAATAGGAATCATGTCCTACTTTTCTAGTCAAGGAGGTCTTGAATACACAAAATAAAGTCAGCAGAGAGTTTTGGCCTCCATTCAAAGACAGGATCTGGACCAAATGTTAAGCCTTACATTGATGGCATTTACCAGGTAAAAATCACATTATAGCAAACATCATTACAAAAGAAGGTGTCTATAGAGCAAAGCTATTTCTATATCCCCAGCAAATGCTGACTGCTTATAGAGAATAATTCTGTGCCATGAATGCTTTCTCTAGTGTTTGTGTAGAACCTTTCATGAAAGCATCTAGCTGTGTGTGGTTTACCTGCCAGGCAACAAGGAGAGAAAAGGAATGAGCTGTAATGATTTAAGTCTTTTGTTCTACTAACCGCTTACCTACAAGTCCTCTAGGTCTAAAACAAACACCCCTGGGATTTCACATGTCCCTTTTTCTCAGACTAGAAATTTTTAAATCATTTAAAAACCCTTCTCTATGCTTTATCACTTTTGCTTTATCATCTTTTTGAAAATATCTCTTAGATTTACCCTGTCCTATCAATGTTGATTGATTATTTAAGTAATGGTAATCAATTTTCCTCTGTCTTCTCCCATTCAAATGCATTCAAACATATTTTTCCTCATCTCCATAGCTGAGGAAAAATAAGCAAATGCAAACATAATTATTGTTATTGCTATTATTGATAATTAAAGTTATTAATAGTAATATTAATAAATATAGTTATTTGGAACACTTAAAGTTTATAAAGTACTTTTAAAACATTATCAATATGAGCCTCCCAACAACCCTGAGAAATAAGAGCTGCAGGTATTATTATTCAAATTTGACAAATAAGGAAACTGAGGATCAAAGAAATTGAGTGATTTGTCCATGGTCTCACAGCTATTAAGTGTTAGAGGTGGGATTTGACCTCAGTCTTTACTCCAAGTCTATCAAGATATCTATTATTGCTACTCTGCTGAATTAGTCATCAGTTTGATATACATTATACATGTGCGGTCAGGTGAAACATAATATTACCCATATTGCAAAAGAAAAAAGACCAAAAACAAGCAAAAAATAAGACAATCAAAAAGAAGACAAAGTCTAAAAAAGTATGCTTTGATCTGATTCTTTTCTCTTCACTTTACATCAGTTCATAGAAATCTTTTCAGGTTTTTCTAAAAGCATCCTGCTCATTCTTTCTCATAGCACAATAGTATTCCGTCATCATCATGTACCACAATTTGTTCAGCCATTCCCCAGTTGATGGGCATCCCTTCAGTTTCTAAAAACAGCTGCTGTAAAAATTTTTGTACGTATAGGTCCTTTTCCTTCTATCTCTTTGGTATACAGATGTACTAGTGGTATTGCTGGGTCAAAGGGTATGCAAAATTTGTAGTCCTTTGAACAGAGTTCCAAATTTCTTTCCACAGTGGTTGGATCAGTTCACAACTCCATCAGCAATTTATCAGTGTCCCAATTTTCCCACATTTCCTCCAACATTTTTCATTTTTCTTTTCTATCATATTAGCCAATCTCATAGGTGTGAGATGGTACCTCAGCCTTGTTTTAATTTGTATTTCTCTAATCAGTAGTGATTTAGATCATTTTTTCTATGTCTATAGATAATTTTGATTTCTTCTTCTGAAAACTGCCTGTTTATATCCTTTGACCATTTGTAAATTGGGGAATAACTTGTATTCTTATACATTTGACTCAGTTCTCTCTCTCTCTCTCTCTCTCTCTCTCTCTCTCTCTCTCTCTCTCTCCTCCACACACACACACATTATATATATATATATATATATATATATATATATATATGTGTGTGTGTGTGTGTATATATATACATATATATAAATGTAGGAGAAATAATACCTTTATCAGAGAAACTTACTGTAAAAAATGTTTTCTCAGTTTTTGGCTTTCCTTCTAATCGACTACATTGTATTTTTTGGTTCAAAACCCTTTTAATTTGATATCCATTTTACATCCTGTAGTATTCTCTGTCTCTTGTTTGGTCATAAATTCTTCCCTCATACATAGATATAACAGGGAAAATATTCCATGCTCCTCTAATTTGCTTATAATATCACCCTTCATGTCTAATTCATTTATTCATTTTGACCTTATCTTGGTATACAGTACAAGATGTTGATCTGTGCCTATTTTCTGCCAACCTGCTCTCCAGTTTTCCCAGTAATTTTTGTCAGATGTTGAGTTCTTATCCCAAACGCTTGGATTTTTGCATTTATCAGATGCTAGATTACTATGGCTAAGCCACCTTCCTTCACATTTTTTCCGTTTTTCCTTGGATATTTTTGACCCTTCGTTCTTTTGGATGAATTTTATTTTTATTCTTTCTAGCTCTGTAACATGTCTTTGGTAGTTCAATTAGTATGATACTGACTAACTAAATTAGGCAGAATTGTCATTTTTATTATATTGACTCATAAACAATATTTCTCCAGTCATTTAGATCTGTCTTCATTGTGTGAAAAGTGTTTTGTAATTATATTCATATGGTTCCTGAGTTTTCTTGACAGGTGGACTCCCAAGTATGTTATAGTGTCTGTAGTTATTTTAAATGGAATCTCTTTTTCGATCTGTGCCACAACATTTTAAAAAAAGTCTACATGAATTTTCATTTGCTCTTCCTTCTCTGGCAGATGTCATGGCACCCCCAGTATCGAAGCTCAAAGTTCCGCCATGTCTTCGGCAAAGCCGCCAGCAAAGAGAACTGCTATGACTTTGTGCCTATCACCAGGAGCGTCCATGATAATCACTTCTGTGCTGTTAACCCCCACTTTATTGCCGTCGTGACAGAATGTGCTGGAGGGGGCGCCTTCCTCGTCATTCCAATACAACAGGTAACAAGGCCCGTCAGTCAGTCCTATCAGTGGTTGATGCTGCAGCACTGTGGACAAATTGTGCCCTGGCCCTTGTCTGCCCCCTTGAACCAAATTTTTTCCTCCCTCTCAGGCTTCCTAAAGTTCTCTTCATGTTCTAAGCCAGTCTAGAGTGACTTGTTATCCCTCTTCTCAGGCAACTCTACCCTTCCCCACTAAGGTTACCTTTCATCTATTCACTGTATCCATGAATGTGCCTATTTATTTATATGCTGTCTCCTCCACCAGAATGCAAGGCCATTCATGGCAGACTGTTCAAGCCTTTCTTTGTATCCCTAGTGTTTATCACACAGCTAGCACCTAATAAATGCTTATTAATTGATGGGTGCATACTCCATCTGGGGCTAGCACACTGGGGATCATTGTCTCTCCCTATCCATATAGGGGTAGCTTGATATACAATGGGAAATTCCATGGTTTACAACAGTGGAGTCAAACTCAAATAGTAACAGGTGATATTTATCCACACATAAGGATCCTTGAAGACCACATATTGACTTCATTTTAAGATGTAATGTTCTCTCTGTTTTACTGAATTTTTATTTATTTTGTTAAATGTTTCCCAGTTACATTTTTATTGAGTTTAGTCGGTACCTGGGAGTGTTTCCAACTGATGTGGTTTGCAGACCTTGTGTGTGACACCTGTGGTTTAGAACATGACAAATGTTATAGAGACTGAATTGAGTTATGGGTTCCTCTGTCCAGGGTTCTCTTGCCATCACCAGTTCCAGGAAAGACAATCTCTCAGAGTGTGGTTATTCTCCCTGCTTCCAAGCTTAGGTGTATTCCCAGCTTCTTTTAGAAGGCATGGAATAGTCTGCCCTTCAGTTTATCCAAACTCTAATAATGTCATGGAGAAGCAGCAGAGAGAAGTGCAGAGTGAGCTGGCTTTGAAGTCAGGAAAGTCAGGGTTCAAGTCCTGCTTCTGACACATACCAGTGTGACCCTAAGCAAGTCACTTAAACCTCTCAGTGACCCCCAGCAACTCTCCAAGACAGACTTTACATAGCAAGTGTTGACCTCCAAGTGCTACTGAAATAATGGGTCTGGTCCAAATAATCTCTAAAGTTATAAAGTCATGATCTGTAAAGTGCTCTCCCTATAACACTGTTGGAATGAGGATTATTATCTCCATTTTACAGAAAAGGAAGCTGAGGCTTAGAAAACGTGATTATATGGATAGTTAATGTGATGGACAGAATTTAAACCAAAGTCTTTGGACTCTAAATCCTGTATTCTTTTCACTAAAGAACACTTCCAGTTTACACATGAATTTTAATCCATTTTAATTTCCTGCCAGTACCACTTTTGGAGCAGTGAGTCCCAAAAGTACATGACATCCTGTGTGAAACAAGACTCCCTTTTATTCGTCCTAAACTTAATCACATTTCCCTGAACTTCACCTCATCCTAGATTTTCTTGATAAATTAATTAAACATGGGTCCTAGGCACAAACAATCACTGTCTTTGAAAGACTTGAATGAAAGGCATTTTTATTAAAGTTACAAAATTACATCAATTCTTAAGGGATCTGTGGTTTCATCAGTGTGGGTACAGCCCTTCTATGTCTGAGGAGGTTTGGTTTCATGAGTTTCTTTAGCCAAATCACTTCATCACTTGGTATCCAACCTTCTGACGATAATAACCCTCTCCACAATTTACTAGTCTGATTCTCAGATGACAAATATAGATCCTTTCCAGCTTGGAAAGACCTACAAGTGTTTGAACTCCAGTGCCGTGGCTTTTGAGAACTCCAGGTCCCATGTTCAAGCTCCATGTATCTCAAAACATATGGTTAATAACAATTGCTCATTTCTTTGTATTGTGTTTTCTAATTGCAAAGCACTTTTATATGTTATCTCAGTTTTTCCGCACAGCAGTCTTATGACGCAGGTAATATAAATATTATTCTCCCAGTTTACAGATGGTAAAACTGAGACTCAGATGAATTAAGCACTTTGTCCATGGTCACACAACTAATAAGCTGGATCTCCAACCCAGCTCTTTAAAAAGATAGTGTCTAAAGTGGGGAGTCTTGAGAGGGGCCTCCCTAAAGAAAGAAAACCTCAGGAGAAACAGGAAAATTACTGAATGATCCAAAATGAAATTCTGATTTCTTCCAAGATCAAACCCTTTCAAATCATTTCATACTGTTTTGTAGCATGGTTTTTAATGAAACGTGTGCTTCTACCTCACTGTTCTCTGCTGTCAGCCCACCCTCCAAAGCATCTCAAAATATTGTGTGTGGTCATTCATAAAACATTCCCTTTTATATGCTTTACAAATAGTGTGGATAATTTTTAAGTTCCAGAAAACTCCTTTAAAAATCACTTTGTAAGATAGAAAAGGCAAATATTCTTATTATTATATTACATATGGAGAAAATTAGACTCAGAGATGTTTAGTGACATGCCCATGTTCACAGAGAAAGTGTCAAAGTTAGAACTGTATTGTTGATGCTATTTGGTTGCTTGATTGCATCCAACTCTTTGTGACCCCATGACCATACGTAGTGTGCCAGACTCTTCTGTCCTCCACTATCTCTCAAAGTCTGTCCAAGTTCGTGTTCGTTGTTTCCATCACACTGCCTATCCATCTCATCCTCTGCCATCCCATTTTTCTTTTACCTCCAATCTTTCCCAACATCAGGGTCTTTTCCAATGAGTCCCTTTTTCTCATTATGAGGCCAGAGTATTTAAGCTTCAGCTTCAGTATTTGACCTTCCAGGCCAAAGCTAGGACTCCCAACCAGAACTTTTCATTTTCGGTGACTTGTCGGTATCTCCTCAGAATAGGCCAAGAACAGCAAGAGAGTACATGAGCAGGAGGAAGGCAATCCTGCTTCCAAGTCACATGTCCAAATGCTGGGGGGGGGTTGGTTGTCCACTTTCCATTTTTACCTGTAAATATGAGTTTATCTGGCTTAGTCAGATCTCATGCCAAACAAGGCAAGGAAACCACATGTGCTAGTTGGTTTTTTGCTTTATTACCAACCCTAAGGGTGCTAAAGTAGAAGGCATGGAGGAAAACATGTGCAAAGTACATAAGGTGAGGAAACGGCATTTTTATCTTAGGGAATAGAAAGCATGCTGGTCCATTAGTTTAAATAATAGAGAAATAAAGGGGAGGAATGTGAAATAAACCCCAAAAGCCAGAGTAGAACCCAATGGTAAAGGACTCTGAAAGCCAAGCTGAGGAATCTTTCTTTTCCTAGAGACAATAAAGAACCACAGACTGTCTTTGAGTAGGAGAGTGATATAGTCAGATGTACTATAGAAGTATCACTTTGGCCATTCTGTGAAGGATGGATTGGAAAAGAGAGAGACTACAATCTAAAAGTTCATTTATGAGGCTGCTGTACTACTTCATCTAAGAGAGGATGAGAGCCTTAACAAGGGTGGTGGCCATGTGACGGCAATGAAGGGGAAGGATTACAGAATATATTGTGGAAGTAGAACTGACAAGACTTGAATTATGATCAAGTAAATTGGTGAGAGAGGGAAAAGTTAGGGGTGATGTCGAGGTTGTAAACCTGGTTCCTTGAGATCAGCTCTACTTTTTTGGTTTTTGTTATTTGGTTTTCCAATGTAAGTCACCCATGTCAGAGCCTTGAGGAATATGTGCAACTTAAACAAGTTGAGAGAGGCAAGAAAGGCATTCTAGGCAGGGGAAACTGAAGTGAACAAAGGCCTTCTGGTGGCATACCTGGAGAAAATGTATGGAAGAGTTTGGGTTCTTACAAAGAGGAGTAGGGAGAGATACATTTCTAGAAAACGTCAAATACCAGGCTAAGCAGATTAAACTTATCCTGTGGACAATGGAGAATAATTAATGGTTTTTGATCTAGGGAGTAATGTTCAAAGAGGTATTTTGGGAGAGTAATCCCACAACAGTGTATAAGAAGGATAGATAGAGTCAGGGAGTAGAACTCTCAAGAGGGAGATCAATTAACTTTTGTAATAATCCAAGGGTGACTTTTTTAGTTCGTTTGCATGGGATCACAGAACATAAATTATGTAACAACAGAGGCTATTTCTATATTTTGTTGAATTATACCATGATTGAAAACCATACATTTCACTATTTGACCAATCCTCGGAATGTGAAATCAGATACTGAGCTCCTAAAATAATTCTCATAGTGGCCCCATGACCTAGAGCTGGAAAAGAACCCAGATATAATATCATCCAAATGCCAACTAAAGAGTTAATCTCCTCTACAGTGGCACTGATAGGTAATAAGCTAACCTATGCTTGAGCACCTGTAGTGACAAGGTACTCACTACTTGTCAGAGACCATTTCATTTTTGAACAACCATTATTGATAACAAGCAGTTCCCTTTATTGAGTCATAATAGACTTCCCTATAACTGTTACCCCTTGATCCCAATTTTGCTCTTTAAATTCACACAGAATAAGTTATTCCTATTTCACATCAAAGGCTTTAAATTATTGAAGACAAATATCATATTCCCCCTAAGTCTTCTCTTCTCCAGATTGAACCTCACCAGTTCCTTCAGCCAATACTGAACATGAAAAGGAAGTGATAAGAATGTCATTGAAATACCTGCTATATACTTGAAAAACAACTTAGCGTTGAGAGAGAATATGGAAGTATGGTAAAACCTTACCTTAATAGAAGGAAACTCTTTGTTCTCCTGTGTTTTACCAGTGTTTACTACATGTCTGAACAATCTCTTAGTATATTTGTTCAAAAGATAAAATCAAGCTATCCAAATCTTAGAAGATAAAAGCCATATATTAAAATACACACAAGCAAGAAGCAAAAGCAGTTGTTTTTCCTTCAGAAAATTCCCATCTAATGTAACCAAGACTAAACGGAAGACAGGCGCAAGAATGCCTTGTGTGCTTTGCCACCATCCCAGTCCCCTGATCTCCACTTTGGGGGGCTGAAGAATTTCCTATTCCTAAAAGAAACTTAGCAACTGAGTAAACTCTCAGCAAAAATACAATAAAACATGGTGATTTCAGACTATTCTAAAAGGTGATTGTTCAGACTGATGAGCTGAAGTCTATATTATCTACAAAGAAAGGATTTTCTAAACAGATGAATAATGTAAACAGAATTTAAGTAGATTCTCCAGCCCTCCATGATCACTACTCTGCCCGAACTCCTCTGAATGCCTTCTATCTCTACCATTCATCTGATGTCAGTTAGCAGGTTATTGCATTAGGTTATGGTTTATCCATTTTTGTACTTCTTTTCTTTTTGTCTCCCCAACTAGGTTGTAAACCCAGGGAGGACAAGGACTATATTTTATAGCCCTTTCTATTCTCAGTGCCTAGCAAAATACCGTGTATACTATAGGCAACTAATACATTTCTGCTATCAATAATGATGATATGACCAGATTCATAGTATCTTAGAACAGAACTGGAAGGGACCTTCATGATCATCTAGTCCTAAGCCAACCCCTGCATTTTACAGATGAGAAAATGTTAGCCTCAGGGATAGAAAATAGCTTGTCCAAAGTCACACAGGTAGTATTTGGCAGAGCTGAAATCTGAGCCCAGATCCTTTGACTCCAAATCCAGTGTTCTTTGCTCTTTGCACCAAGCCTTGTTGCCTTCACAGTAGCAGTGAATTTATAAGGGATTGACTCTAAAATCTTGCCATTTCTTCTGGCTAGATGACTACATCCTATGCTGATGTCCTCTTCTGATGCCTTCTTCTGGCATGGAAAGGACCATGGGTGCTCAAAAGTTAAGTCAGCTGGGCATAAACTCTGGAAGGTCCTACCAAGCTGGGAAAGCTCTGGTATAGGACAGACTGGGCCTTTCATCTGATAATCAACCTAGCTAAATATGGAAAAACTCATCTTTGGAAGATTAACAGACAAGTGATACGTGTTTTTTTTTTTCAATCACAATAATACATGAAGACTATGTACTAAGCCATGGTAGGGGTAAGGAAAAGAGTGACTGGCATCAAGGTAAAAGTGTAGACATTGATGGAATCATGCAGCCTTCAGAGTACCAGAGATAATGACCATGAGTGCTAGAAACTACCTGATGCTTTAAATATACATATATGTGAATATATATGCAATATATTCACCAGATTTTTCATTAAGAACTAGAATAAAACATTTTATACCTAATGAATTGGCAAGCTTTTATTAAGTAGCTACTGTGTTCCAGGCCCTGTGCTAGGCACTGGGGATGTAAAGACAAAGAATAAAACAATCCCTACTCTTAGGGAGTTTACATTCTAATGAAGGAAACAACAAGGACATATATAAATATATAAAAAATAAATACTACCTCATCCAAGGTCATCTCTAGTTGTCCTGTTCTGTATCTTGCCACTGGATCCAGCTACAGAGGAGAAAGTGAGGCTGGTGACCTTGCATAGCCCTCCCTCACTTAAATCCAATTCATTTGCACATCATGGGATCATTTCCCTGATGCCATGGTCCTCTTTGAGAACTGAGGACAAACAACGAATGAAAGAGAATAAGTACAAATAAATTTAAAATAATTAAATACAGGGTAGTTTGAAAGTTGAGAGCATTAAGTCTTTATGTAGAAGGTAAAGAGCAGAATTCCATGGGACAGAGGAGTGGATTCCCATTCCAGACTTTGGGAAAATACAAAGGCATGAAAGAAAGGAGATGGATTGTCATCTGTAACTATCAAAGAGCAGGCCAGTTTGGCAAGATTACAGAATGTGGGATGGGGAGTAATATCCAAGGATACTGAAAAGATAAGTTGGAGAAAGGTGATGAAGTGTTTTAAAAGTTAAACATGGGAATTTATAGTTGATTCTAGAGGTGATACTAAGCCACTGGGGTTCATTGACAGTGTAGCACGTTTTAAATTGGGGTCTCAAAAATTTGGCAAGAGTAAAAGATTTCTGAATGATCAGTAACCAAAAATTAATTAAAAATTAAATGTGTAATGACTGTTGCCTGTGTTGCATCACCCAACTTCACTGCAGCCTTGGTTCTGAACACAAAGCATCCCCACTTTGCACTGCGCATGCCATCAGGCCACAGAGCACCTACACATTTTGCCCAAAAGGTAAAAAGGGGGTACAAGTAAGTCCTGGACTAGGGGAGTGACTTGGTCAGATCTGTGCTTAAGGAAAATTTCTGTTAGCATTGTGCAGAATGGACTAAAGGGAAGAGGGATGAGAAAAGAGGTGGTAGGTGGGTCGGATATTAGAAATGTCATAGAGAAAGAAATGGCAAGTGTTGGCAACTGATTGGATACATGGATTGAGGGAGGATGACGAGAATAGCCATATCCTTTATAGAAATAGTGGTTTAGAAAAGGAGTAGGTTTGAGGGGAAACTAATGAGTTGTTTTGACCATGTTGAATTTGAAATATCTCTAGGATATTTGCTTTGAAATGTCAAATTGGCAATCAATGATGCAGGATTGAAGTTTAGGGAAGAGTCACCAATGGAGATATGGATCTGTGGATCGCATACATAGAGATCCTAATTAAATCCTAGGATGTGCTTGAAACAGCTTGAACTGACTGGTGAGAGCTGATTGCTAAATTTTCAGTATGAGTACACCTCAGAAATCAGGAAATGCTACAAATCAGGGCTTGATTTGTATGTTGTCTAGGAAGAAAGTAATGAAGAAAACGTTAATGCACATTAAACCTAAAAATGTGACACACCTACATTTCTTTTTCAGAGAGACAGCTATTAAGAGTTTACTAGCTTCATGGGAGCCTATGAGGTCACCAAGAGAAAGAATATAGAGAGAGAAGGGTAGGGAACCTAGGACAGAGCTTTGGGAGATCACTTAAAGTTAAGGTATATGAGCAGGAGGATAAACACACAAAAGAGACTGAGAAGGAACAATTACACACATAGGAGGAAAACTAGGAAAGAACAGAGTTGTGAAAACCCAGGAAGAAGACAGTATCCAGGTGACGAAGATGGTTTGCCATGTCAAAAGCAGCAGATAGTTTGAGAAAGTCGTGGACAGAAAAGGAGAGTATCAGATTTGACCATTAAGAGACCATTGGTACTTTGAAAAGAGCAGTTTCGGTTGCATATTAGGTCAGAAGCTAGATAGTAACCGAATATTATTATAATGTGGATTATTAGTACATACATTTACGTATATCAAATGTTTATTCATGCTGGATTTGGGACCCGAAAGACCTGAATTCAGATCCCACTTCTGACACTTAACCAGACGTGCAACTCAAGACAGATCACTTAATTTCTATGAGTTTCAGTTTCCTCACCTGTGAAATGAGCTTATTAACAGCATCTACTTCACAGGGTTCTTGTGAGGAGTAAATGACATAATATATGTAAATGATTTTACAAATCTTAATATGAAATGTAAATGTTATCTAGCATTATAACTTATTTTTATCATGTCCCCCAAGACATTGTTCCATCCAATAAAACCTAATATAACTAAATTATAATACCAGTATTAGTTCTGTCATCAACACTGGTATTTTAAAGGGCACCTGCCTAATGAGATTGTTTCCACAGAGTTCCATTAAATTCTCAACTTGATGGAGGGTTTAATTGATAAGCTACTATCAATTAGCCCTCTTTTGAGCTTGGCCAAACACTGTCATATTTTTGTGCTTAATTTTTTGTAACTAAGATTATTTTTAAGGTAGCCATTTGATGATCCAAGAACGCTTATGAAGGCAGATAACTTAAAAGGCCTATCTGATGAGCTTCAGTTCCCTTTGTGCCTTTGTTTTGTTTAAATTTGTAATTCTGTAGTCATAGATGGCTCCTTCACTTTGGGATTGGTGTAGCTTGGAGTGTATTGAACCCCAAGTCAGAGGAGTCAGGTTTCTCATTCCCAGTTCCACCACTTAGTAGCTGGATGGTTTGAAATAAATCTCTTAATTTTTCTGTACTTCTCATTCCTTTTCTGTAAAATGAAGGAGTGAATTAGGTGCCCTTTAAAGTCCATTCATTCTTGTAATATCTGGAGCCTGTGATCTGCAAAGCAGGGATAATTCTATTTGCATTGTTCAACCAGGGATTGTTGCCAAGATGAAATGAGATAATGTGTGTAAAGTGCTTTGTAATCATGAAGCCCTGTAGAAATGTTAGTTACTATTATGATAATATAATTATTATATAAAAATTCCCTATCCCCTCTGGAGGTTTCCTTAACAAATGCATGATTAGTAGAGAGGACAGAGGCAATTGGTCTAGGCATAGGCTCTTGGTCCATTGGCAGGTTGAGGGATGAGACAGAAACCAAACCTCCCTCTTTGTCCTCCTCTCCTTTCCCTAGACACCACCACATTGTTAGGATTCCATTCCCCTGTACAATACAAGCTCTTTGAAATTGCATTTTTCCCATTGTATCCCCTGGTATATAGTAGGCACTTAAACGCATGTTGATTTATTACTTGATACAAAATATTGACTACCTCAAGTGCATGGAGGTTAGGACCTTATGGTAAATTTAGCTAAACATTTCTTTTGTTTTGCTTGACTTTTTTTGGCTGACATAAACATTTTTAATTAATTTATTTTTGTTACATTTTCATTTTTTAATTGTTCCCTCCTTCTCCGCACCCCATACTAGAGAAGACCACCATTTGATGCAGATTTATAAGCATATGTGAAATCATACTATGCATTCTCTGTTTATCAGTACTTTCTCTGGAGGTGGATAGCATCTTCCTTCATAAGTCCTTTATGGTTGATTTGAGTATTTATAGTACTCATAGTAAGATGATTGTTCAGAATTATTCTTCGAAGAAGTTGCTATTAATGTATACAACGTTCTCTTAGTTGTGCTCCCTTCACTTTTCATTATTTCCTGCAAGTTTTCCATGTTTTTTTTAAATCAACCCTTACAGTAGTATCTCATCACAATCATATACCATAGCTAGTTTACTCATTCCCCAATGGATGGGCATCTCCTCAATGTCTAATTCTTTGCCACCACGAAGAGAGCTGCTATAAATATTTTAGAACGTACAGGTTCTTTTCCTTTTTCCCTGATCACCTTAGGAAACAGATTTAATGATGGTATTGCTTGGTAAACACTTTATTTAGGCATAATTCCAGATTGTTCTCCAAAATAGTTGGATTAATTCACAGTTCCACCAACAACATTAGTGTCCCAGTTTTTTCACATCCCCTCCAACATTTGTTATTTTCCCCTTCTATCATTTTAGCCAATCTGATAGGTGGAAGATGTCTCAAAGTTGTTTTAATTTGCATTTCTCTGATCAATAATGATTTTAGAGCATTTTTTCATGACTATATATTGTTTTGATTTCTTCATTGAAAAACTACCTGTTCATATCCTTTGACCATTTATCAATTGGGGAATGACTCATTTTCTTATAATTTTGATAAAGTTCTCTATATAGTTGAGACATGAGACCTTTATACAAGAAACTGTCTATAAAATGGCTATGCATTTCTAAGCTCTAGTTTTTTGGGAAACATAAGACTTTGCTTATTCTCAGAAATTTCACTTCTTCCCTATCTCTCAACCACTTATGAATGTGAGACTTTTGAGAGCAAATAAAGCAAATAGCCTAATTTCCCTAATCCTGAGGGGTCATGCCATCAATAGCCTGTGACTGGGTTCCAACCCCAAGCAGCCTTGGTGTATTGCCCCAATTCGTCGATAGCAAATGTGTTCCTTCTATTTCAAATTTTCAGTAACTGTCAGATGAGGCAACTCCCTCGTGGGTTCTTTAAACCATATGGAATACCCATTATGCCTACTAATGCTATATTATACTAATATAATAGATATATAAAATATTATACTAATGCTTTATTGTGTGTCTGAGAAAGGGTTGGAAGGAGTAGGGATGATTATGGATCTTCCTTGATGTATGTGAATATTTCATTTTACTGGGAATTAAAATAGTTGAAAGCCTAAAACATTTCTTACTCTCTTCCACATAAATTAGGAATCAATCTTGCAATACTGAGAGGTGGGGCAGGGGATGAGATGTGTTGACTTGGCTATTACTGTTTCCTTTGTGTTTAACATTAAGAGTACTTGTTTTTGCACTTCGGTCCAAAATAACTCTGCAGCTTGGGAACTGCAAAAAATGTTCTTCCATGGCACCATCCTTTCTCTTTTCAAAGGATGTCATTTATCCCATTCTAATCTCAAGGCCTTTCCCTATTGTTACTCTAAAAAATAAAAATAGAACTGTGTTTGTTAGTCCAGATTCCATGGTTTAAACTCAAGGACTCACAAACTTAAGGCCTAGATTATTCCAAAAAAGAGATACTGCTGCTTTCCCTCAATACATCTTGGTGGGGGCTGGTGGGATAGTGTCCACACTATCAGCCTTTATGGCAGATCCTTTCAGCAGCACTCAGTAAAATGGCTGATTTATTTATTTAAAGAGGCTTTGTCCCCCGTGCATTTTCCTCATCAGCCATGGAGCACAAGGATGAAATGACAGGATGTAGCATTCCTGCCATAAATAGCCTTACCCTGATGATGCTTTTAAGGCACTTAGTCCCAAACATGCTTTAGTATCCATCATGCCACTAACATTTTCCAATATTGACACACTCGCTTCTCAGAGACATCCCTAACCACAGTCATGAGTGCTGGGTTTAGGGAATAAATGTTCTTCCTTTCTCTACCTGCATGGTCATGAAGGAATTAGTTATTTGGCAGGCCCTCCATCACTTGAATTATGAAAACTGTATTTAAATTGTTTAGATCACTGTGGAGATTAGTTGAACAGACTTGGGATGATTACTGGGTGAAACTAAAAGGAGAGCTCGTGGTAAGAGGGATGGCTTGGGGTGGTTGAGTTTGCCAGACTTCACAGTAATGATGCTTCTGGATGTGACAGAAGCCAGTGGTGGCAGAGCCCAGGACAAAGAAAGAGGCCCCTTCTCATCACTCATCGGCTTCTTTAAAATTTGATCTTTATATGAATAGAGGCATTCAGAGCATCATATTTTCTGTCTAGATGCATGTTCAGGAGACACATACGTAGTTCCTGTTTTAAAAAAAACTTACAATGAATTGACAATATGACACAATTGCCCATAAAAGCTAGTGCCATCTTGGGCTGCCTTGAGAAATATAGTGTCCGGAATAAGGTAACTGGTAGTTGTGCTGGACTCTGCCCTAAGTCATAGTAAATCTGGAATATCATGTTCAGTTCTGAGCGCCACATTTTGAGGAGGATAGAGATAAACTAGAGCCCATAGAGAGGAAGGCAACCAGGGGCTAAAGTGAGGTCATAAGAAGATCTCTTGAAAGTACTTGGTATAAATTTTTAGACTAGGGAAGATAAAGCCAAGGGAGATGTGATCAAGGTCTTCAAATATTTGAAAGGTTTTCTTATAAAAGAGAAATTGGATTTCTTCTGAACAGTTCCTGAGAAAATGTCTGACATCAATGAGCAGAAGCTATAGAAATGCAGATTTAGGTTGAATATAAGTAAATTTAAAAAAATAAAAACTTCCCAACAATTAAAACTACCACAGATTCCTTAGGAGGTAATGAATTTGATTGTCACAAAGGATCTTCAAGTGGTGGCTATATGGCCACCTACTGGGGATACTGCAGAGGAGCTTCCTGCTCGATGGAGGCTGGACCAGGTGAGCCTCAAGGTGCCATTTCTGAAAGTCTATGATTCTGCAACCACCAAAGTTCTCCTAAACCAATCCCACCCCTCCTCAGAGTAGATGCACAACTGTCTCCTCTCCCTTGGGGAGACGCCCCTACACCACTGATTATGAAATTCTGCCTGGCTGGGTCTTAAGTGAATCTTACATGAATAAATAAACTTTACATGAATCCCTTCTTGCAAGAAATAGGTCAGGATGGCTGAGGAGCGTATGAATCGCTTCAAAAATATGTAATTAGACAGGCACTGAACCTGTGATTCATTGGTGTAGAGAACTTCCGGATGAGGACACAGCCACTGCTAATCAAAGTCAGCACCTTCTTTATTGCCTATAAAAAAAGGGAGTTGCTTAAGACAATGAGAAATCAAATAGCTTATCTAGGATCATATGATGCAATGAGTCAGAGAAGGCACAAGTCTTTATTACTCCACAGTCAGCTCTCACTACAGGGGAAAGGGAAGGCAACCAGCATTTGTTGGGTTCCTACTATATGCCAGACACTGTGCTAAAATGTTGACAGATATTACATCATTTGATCCTCACAACAGCGCTGTGAGGTAGGTGCTATTGTGATCCCCATTTTATAGTTGAGGAAACTGAGTCAGAAAGAGGTTAAGTGACTTGTCCAGAGTAAGTGTCTGAGACCAGGTTTGAACTTCCTTTCTGACTCCAGGCTCAGTACTCTCTCCAATTCCCCTTTTGGCAGTCTTTTCAAAAATAGAGACTCTGGAGAAAAATGGAGTAGTGTGTGGGAAAACTTGGACAGTAATGTACAGTTGGTGGAGCTGTGAACTGATTCAGCCATTCTGAAGAGCAATTTAGAACTATGCCCAAAGGGCTATAAAACTATGCATAGCCTTTGACCCAGTGATACTCCTGCTAGGTCTATTTCCCAGACATCAAAAAAAGGGGGACAAGGATCTATCTGCACAAAAATATTTATAGCAGCTCTTTTTTTGTGGTGGCCAAGAACTGGGAATCGAAGGGATACTCATGCATTGGGGAATGGCTAAAGAAACCCTGGTATATGACTGTAATGGAATATTATTGTGCTATAAGAAATGACAAGCAAGTTGATTTCAGAAAAGCCTGGAAAGACTTATATGAACTGATGTAAAGTGAAGTAAACAGAACCAGAAGAACACACAATAATAACAGTATTGTACAATGAAGAAATATGAGTGACTTAGCTATTCTCAGCAATACAGTGATCCAAGACAATCCCTGCTATCTGCCTCTGGAGAAAGAACTGATATGTTTGAATACAGGCAGAAGCGTACTATTTTTCACTTTCATTCTTTTTCCTTTATTCAAGTCTTCTTGTACAAAATGATAATATGGAAATGTTTTACATGACTGTATATGTATAACCTATATCTTTTACTGTCTCAGGGAAAGGGGAGGAGAAGCAGGGAGGGATAGAATTTTTTTAAAAATGTTAAAAATTGTTTTAACATGTAATTGGGGGAAAATAAAATATTCCAAAAGGGAGGTAAATAAGATCCCCAAGTTCAAATTTGTAAGGAGAAAGTCATCAGTTATTTTGTTAGCCCCATCCCAAAAACTGTTGGAAAAATGATCAGGCAAACAGAGAAGACATGATAAGAATACTTATTATGACTGGAACCTGAGAAGGCTAGTATAATACCTGAAACAAGATGGGCACTTAATGAGGCTGAACTATAAGAGGGGTTTGATAGAGAATTGGTCAATTAATTGTTGTGGTGGTGTTCGTCCTACCCTGCCATCAGAGAAATGATGACATGACTTGCACTTGACTTTGTTTTGAGCGAGGGAGGGCTGTGCAGGTCACCAGCCTCACTTGTCTCCCAGAGCCTTCTGAATCCAGTGACCTGATATTCATCAGGATGACTGGAGATGACCCAGGATACATTGGAAGACCTTGGTCTTTTTGGCCAGGGTCTATTCAGATACGCACTTAGGGTGAGGTAACGCCCATTCATTGAATAGGCCTGTTTGAGAAGTAGCCAGGGAATGGCCCCTTTAATGAGGACAAGAAAAAGAAAGACATCAGGCTGGGAGGGAAGCAGCAACAGTTACTACTGACAATCACCCTGAAGCCAGGAGGATCCAGAAGAGAGCCCTCAGGCAGGGGTCTAGTGTTGTCCAATGTACTTATAAACATGTGTCTACAAACACCCCCACAGTTTAGGGGAAATTCTGATGTGATAGAAAGAGTACTGGATTTAGAGTCAGGAGTTATAAGTTCAAATACCAGTTCTTCCGTTTACCTGTAAAACCTGAGGCAAGTCACAGCTGAGGATACTAAAACTCAGACTTCTCATTTGTAAAATAGAGATAATAATACCTGTTTACCTTGTAGGTTCTCTCATTTGGTACAGACAGCATTCTGTTACAGTGTTTTGTAAGAAGGTTCTATAAATCACAAAGTGCCACATTCATGTTAGCTAGTATTAGAAATGTTCACTTGGGGCAGGGGCGGCAGAGTCAAGAAGGCAAAGTAGAAGCAGGGACCTGCTAGAGCTCTCTCCCCAATCCCTTCAAAAAAACCTTTAAAAAATGATTCTAAACAAATTCTAGAGCAACAGAAGCCACAAAATGACAGACTGAAGGAAATTACCAGCCCAAGACAATCTGAAAGGTCAACAGGAAGGGTATGTCATACCAGGATGGGAGGAGAGTGCATTTCAGCATGGGTAGCATGGACAGAGCTGGAACAGGCAGTAGGGGACAGAATTGTTGGTGGCTGCAGCAGTTCCCAGACTTGTCAACTTGCAGACACCAAAGACAGCTTCAGCGGTCAGTGGGAAGGGTCTCTCAACTGACTGAGAGGGGATCGTGGACTGGGCTCAGTCCCGGCCCTGGCCCCTACCTCAGTAGCATCTACTATATATGCCAGACACTATGTTAGGCACTGGGAATAAAAGATAAAACTGAAATAATCCCTGCCTTCAAGTAGTTAATAGTTTATCAAGGGAAACAGAATATACATATATATATGTATGTATATATATGATACACACATATGTATGTATACACACATGTACACATACATGTATATGAAATAAACATATACAAAAGAAATGCAGGGTGGCTTTTAGGAGGAGGCATGGGCATCCAGAGGGATCAGGGATGGCTTCTTGTAGAAGTTGACATTTGGAGTAAGCACTGAAGGAAACTAAGCAGTCGAAAAACTTGAAAGTGAAGGAGTGCATTTCTGAGCATGGGACAGGCTAGTGCAAAGACATAAAATCAAAAAGTGGAATGTTTGTTGACTGTATAAAGGGGACAGATGTATAACTGGCCTGGAAGGCACTGGAAGGGTAAGCTGGAGCCAGATCTGTTAAGGACTTTAAATACCAACCAGAGGCATTGGTACACACTGTTCTGCTGCAGCTCCTGTTTTGAAAACACAAATTTGTTCCAGTGCAATTGATATATTAGGGAACAGTTTAAGCAGAGTGAGAATTTTGTGTTAGCTTGTGCGTGATTTTGCCCTTTGGGAAACAGCGAGAAGACATAAAAACCAGCACCACTTCACAATAATTCACAAGATGCTACCCCTCTGATACACTCATTTCCACAAGCAGACTCCAGACCTTTTTCAAGGCAAAGTGCTGTATTTATACTCTGATGCGGTAGGAGCTGTAGGCTGAGAACTGCTCCAGTCTTCCCTGCTCCATTCACCTTCCACCATGACTGAGGTCCTGCCACCCAGGTGGACCTTACCAACGTCACTCTCTCCCCCACAACTGCTCAAGTTGGCCACCAGACAACACTACTGTTTATTATAGTCTTTATGTATTTCCTAACCATTTAACATGTATAAAACTATGCTACCATTTTTATTAGGTTCCTATCTTTCTTTTTTTGGGTGTGTCACTAATGAAGTTTTTAAATGTTATGTCCCAAATCTCATTTTCCCCATGAGCCCCGTGGGTTTTATTGTGCAATTTTGTACATCAAGGAGATTTTTAAGACTAGTTATGTAGCAGGGCCCTTGCCAAGTAGTACCTTGTACAGTTTAGTGGCCTCATTTCTTTTGAGTTTGACACCACTATTACAGTAAAACTGACTGTACCTTATCCTGCAGGCAGTCAGGAGTCACTGAGGTTTAGTGAGCAGAAGAGTGACGTGATTCTACCCTGTGCTTTGGGAATTCTCTCCTGAAGCTTTGTGGAGGATGAATTTGGGAAAAGAGAGATACTTGAGGCAGGGAGACTAATGAGGAGATTATTGAAATAGCTTCAAGGAGAAGTGACAAGGGATTGAATTGGTTGTTTTGTTATGAATGTAGGAAAGTAGATGGATTTGAGATTTGTCGTAAAGGTTAAAAAAAAGAATTGGCAATTGATGACAATAGGAAGTGAGACATAGGAAGTGAGAAAAATTTTAGAGTCAAGGCTGACTCTGAAGTTGTGAACCTGGCTGATTGAAAAAATGATGGTAAACTAGATGGAGATATTATTATAGTGGGGGAAAAGCAACCAAGAAGATCTTTAAATATATCTCTCTATATATTTTTGTGATAATAGTCAAAGTATGTATCAAGGGTATCCACAGAAGACCATATCTACACAGTTCTCACAATTGAAAAGTATGGAGAATAAAAGATCCAGCTGTGATTATTATTTATTGGTTACCAAAAAAAAAAAACTGGTTTAAAGATTCTCTTTCAAGTAATGTCGTGTACATATGTTAAAGTCATATAGGCTTCCTATATATAGATATATATCTATATATATATATATATGTCTGTGTGTGTGTGTAGTACACTTTCCATCATATACTTGAAACGTGATCTAGAATTGCACAATAAGAGAAGTCAGAGATGAGTTGTGATCTGTACTTTGTGAGGCATTCTAGGTGGTACCATAGTGTACAGAGTACTGGGCATGGAGTCAAGAAGACCTGAGTTCAAATGTGGCCTCAGGCACTTACTAGCAATGTGACTGGGCAAATTACTTAATCTTAATTTGCTGTGGAGGGAGCTAGGTGGCTCAGTAGACTGAGTGCTGGATCTGAAGTTAGAAAGACCTTAGTTCAAATTCAGCCTCAGATGCTTAGTATCTGGATGACTCTGGGCAAGTCACTTAACCTGTTTGCCTCAGTTTCCTCAGCTGTAAAGGGGGAATAATGATAGCACCTGCCTCACAAGATTGTTGGGAAACATCCTTAGTGCAGTACCTGGAACATGTTATTACTATTGCTGATCATGTCTGATTCTTTGTTACCCATTGATACTGAAGTGGTTTGCCATTTCCTTCTCCAGCTCATTTTACAGATGAGGAAACTGAGGCAAACAGGATTAAGTGACTTGCTCACGGTAACACAGCTAGTAAGTGCCTGAGATCAGATTTTAATTTAGGAGATGAGTCTTTCTGATTCCCTTTTTTATGCCCTATCCACTATGCCACCTAGCTGCCCATCTGGAACATAGGAGGTGCTTAATGAATGCTTTTATCCTTCCCCTGACCCTCCCTAGTGGAAGGAGACTACCGAAGCAGCATCATAACTAGGTATGATGTGCTTGAAGCAAGAATGTGAAATGATATCCCCCAACCCAACAGTGTGGCTGCTCAGGATAATAGAAGTATTGTTTTCTTCAAATGCCCCTCAGTTCTGCACCCTTATGGCTCTTTGTTAGGTACAAAAGTAAGAGTCTTTTTACAGACTTTAACCCTGATGTTTATCTTTCAGCAAGATGTTTAAATTCCAAATTCCAGGGTTATCTGTTTGTTTCCTGGTTCACCAAAAGGAAATAATAATGTTTGCTATTAAGTAACTCTAATGATAGCTTTTATATAATGCTTAGGGTTTGCATCCATTTTCTCATTTGAACCTCACAACAATAATGTGAGATGTTATCAGTGTTATCCCTATTTTACAGGTGAGGAAACTAAGGCTCAGATTGACTTCTCAGAATCACACAGTTAGGATGTCTATGATGAAGGATTCAAACTCAGGACTTCTGACTCCATGTAGAGTACTCTGTCCATTAATTATACATTTACAAGCAATGTGACCATAAACAAGTCATTTAACCCATCTGGTCCTCTGGATCCTCATCTGTGAAGTGGGATGATAACAGCACCTATCTCAAAGAGTTGTTGCATGGGTCAAATGAGATAATATATGTCCACTTTGAAAAGCTTAAAGAGCTATATAAATACCAGCTAGTATTGGTATAACCCATAGTTCCTGATATTTGCCAGCTGTTCAGGTCCTCTGAGAATGCTGGATCATTTTGGAAGGAATGCAATTTTAAGACAGGTCCTTAATAGGGACAAAATTAGTCACTATCCTGCTATTATTTTAGCCAAGAAATCAGGATGTTCACACTACATTTACCAAGGACCAAATTTTAAGTGCAAATAAAACATTTTTCCAATTAATTGCATCCATGTAGATAACAAAACTGAATAAATTCAAGGCTGAGAAAATAAAATCCACTTAGGGGCATTAATTGTCTTACCTGGCCAGTTATAGTGATGTAATTAGTCAATAATTGTGAAAACATCACTTCATTTGATACTGGATAGAAATCGTTTATAAACTTTAATAGAATAGACAGATGCCCTGTACTGGTAGGGTTCAATAAACACAGCCACCTTGTGGAGACAGGTATTATACATGACATTTTTCTTTCCCCAGACAAGAAATAAGCTGCCAGCGGAGGTCTGACCAGGTTCAATGTAGCTATTTTTCTTATACATACTTTTATGAAGAGAAAAAGTAAGGAATGGCCCTGGAAGGCCTCCTCTTTAAAGGTAATGGTTGAATTAGTGAGAAAGTAGCTGGAAGAAAAGCGATGAACCTCCCCTAGTTTAGATAGCTATTAAAATAAATATGGCAAAACCCAAATTAATCAAAAGGCTTAAGGAATACAGTGTCCTGGCTAGTTCAATTTTCTGATGACCAAATGCTAACCAGAAAGACGTCTTGGTTCCAACTCTTTTCATTAAAAATTCTTTCTAAAATGATCAAGTTTACTTTCTTGCCTTAGCAAGAATAGTGAGTAGTGTACAACAGCAATTGAATTGTTGATGATCCTGGGATTTGTAGAGCCTCAGGTTCTTCATTACAAAGATGAGGAATTACTGAGAAGCAGTATAAATGTGGACAGTAGAGTAGACTGTTGACCAAAAAATTCTTTGAATAAATCTCTTATTTATAAGCTTGTTTTGTCATAATTTCCCTCTAACTTGTAAAAGTAGAACATGGAGAAAAAGATTCAACTGAATTAAAGAATAACGAAGGTGGCAATCCCATGTGATTCTTCCCTACTCACACCACATCCAGGGTTCTGTGTTCAGCTTTGGCTTCCATATTTTAAGAAGATTGGCAAGCTAGAGACTTCCCAGAGGAAAGTGACAGTGATGGGAAGAGGACTCAAAACCATGCTATACTAAGATCAGTTGAATTGACTGAGATGCTTATCCAAGAGAAGAAAAGATTCACAGAATACGTGATAGCTGTCTTCACGAATTTGAATGGTTGTCATATGATGAAGGAAATAATTTTGTTCTTGCTTGGTTCCAATGGGCAAAACTAGAAGCAATGACTAGAAGTGTGGAGGTAGATGGCTACTCTATTTTGGGGAAGACTTCCTAACAACAAAGGCTTTCCAAAGGTCACCATCCATGGTGGTCTTCAAGCAGTGACTTGAACTACCCATTTGAAGGAGAATTCCTGCCCAGTTATGGATTACGGGTTAGAGTAGATGACCTAACTTTTTGACCATAACTCATATCACCTCCACATACTCTAACCAAAGTAGATAAGCTTCTATCCCCTACCCATATCCCAAACATACACTGTGTCTTCTCTCTGCCTTTGGTCACATAGTTCTCAATATCCAAAATGCCCTCCTTCCTCCTCATCCCACCAATCCTTGATAGCCCATCTCTTCCATGAAGTTATCCCTGAATTTCCCTATCAGTTATGACTGGGATGTTCTGGTTAAACATTTAACATCCGACTCTCTGGGGATTGTGGGAGAGTAGGAAAGAATATTGCACCCTTACACTTAATTTGTATGATTAACAGTTTCTTCATCACTTTTTAAGCTCTAGACAGTAGACAAAACAAAGTATCAAGCCCTAATCTGTACTGAGATGTAAATGCTTACCTTGAAAATTTAATTACCAGCTCACTTGGGCCTCTAGGAGTAGTTCTAGCACACATGGAATGACTTTCCCCTTCAGACCTCACATGGCAATCTGTTCATACCTTTGTAATAGATGAAGTATTTATACTTATGTAATATAAACTACCTCTCTGTAATAGGTATACTATATGTAAATATAATATGCATATTATATGTAAATAGTGTATATGTACTAAATATATAAATTATTATACTTTATTTGTACTTCTGCAATATAAACCCTCCATAACATGTATACTGTATATAAACAGTGTATATACATATATGTGTGTGTGTGTGTTAAATATAAAAATATGTATTTATAGCTTATTTTTACTTTATTAAATAAATGTATGTTTATAGCTTATTTGTACTTCTATAATATAAACTATCTCAACATGTATACTATATGTAAATAGTATATATACAAAATATATAAACTATAGTTTATTTGTATTTCTGTAATATAAACTATCTCTGTAATATATATATACTGTCTTAATAGTATATATGTCTATATACTAATTATTTTTACTTCTGTAATATAAAGTCCTATTTAAATTACAGTTATATCTGTTTTGCTATTTCCCTGAGAACAGTACTCTTTACACAGTAGACACTTAAAGCTAGCATTTTGTGATCCTTTAAAGTTTCCCAAACTCTGTGTAGGCATGTATCTATGTAGGACATATGTATCTAGACATATGTATGTTATCATATTTGATACTCACAACAATCCTGTGAGGAAGATGTTACTATTATCCCCATTTTATAGAGAGGAAAACTGAGGCCATGAAAGGTTGTAACTTGCCCAGGTCACACAACTGAGGTCTAAGTCAGAATTAGAACTCAGGTCATCTGGCTCCAAATCCAACACTCTTACCCCCTGTACCATGTAGCTGCCTAGCAATGTATGACCTATGCAGTCCCTTACTGCAGTAGACTTCTGGGCTGCTGAGTTCCAGCTAAGCACATTCTGAAAGCCTTTGAACAGTCTCACTTCAAATGCAGTACCATCTGTCTTGTTGGAACTCTACTCTCCAAAGTTATGCTTTAAGGTCTATGTAGATACTGTCTTTTACATGTGGATTATACACATCCTAACTCACAAAGATTTCATCTGTCATTTCTTTTGCAGACAGGAAAGCTCGATCCCCATTACCCAAAGGTCTGTGGTCACAAAGGCAACGTTTTGGACATCAAGTGGAACCCTTTCGATGATTTTGTAATAGCCTCCTGTTCTGAAGATGCCACGGTAAATTCTCACCTTTCTGCATCCCACTCTCCCAACACATCTGTGGGAAATGAAAACCAATCCACCTTTAATGTCATACCTGTATCCCTAAGTGCTCCATCTCTCCTGAAAACATCAGCAAAGACAATCTTAAGTAAGTAGAAATCATTCACTGAGAAGGTGCTTGGAATGAGGAAACAGAAGGTGGACTTCATAGTGTTTCTGTACCTGTCTCTGGTACTCTTAATAAATTCATCTGAAAATGGGATTAAATAGTGACCTGGACCCTATAGGTATTTTTAGACACTTATTGCACTGCTGGGAAGTAGCATGGCACAGTGGATGGAGCTGGCATCAGAGTTAATGCCTAAAGTCCCACTTCTGACACAGACTGGCAGTGTGACCCTGGACCTGTCATATAACCTTTTAGTACTCTAAGCAACTATAGGTCACAGAGAAGGTACCAGCCTGCCCCAGTGGGGGAGATTCCTCACCAGGGAACTTCATATATCAGTGAATCATAGGTCCACTTCCTATCACTAATTAGATCGGTAAGCTAAAACTGCATCTTAAAGGGAAAAAATTATTAAAAATATAGAAAGCATTCCAAAATTCATAGCTACAACATTTAGAAGTTTCTAAGATGTAAAACAACAAAAATTCCAGTATCTGATATCCAACCTCTTTACATAAATGTTCCCCCTCCTGATCATCCTACCCATGCTTTAAGGATGAGCCCAAAGACCTGGTATGCTTAGTCTGTAAGTTTTTTCACCTGTCTATCTCTAGTAGAAGTCAAATAAATCTCACTACCCTTCTCCTTACCTAAACTGACTTTAAGATGACTTTCCCAATGCATCCTTTATGTTGTTATCAAATCCCTAATGAGTACTCTGCCATCAACTCTGTATAATTCTAATTTAGTAACAGAAGTGTGCACAAAAATTACTGGCAGGAAATAGCTGTAAGTGGATGTCCTGAAATGATTTGCAGATCCACTTTGATGAGAGTAGACTATACTAACGAAATTCCAACTGGGCCTGTTCTTGCAGGGAATTATTCTCTTAGAAATAGTTAATATGTAAGACCAATGAGCTCTTTGAGGGCACGGAGGCACCTTGGGCTAAGTTTCCTCTTTCAAACACTGGGCCCTTCACTGCCTAAACAATCATTTCGTCATTGATAAAAAAGTCTATGTCCAGTCCCATGTTAGTGGCAATAATTACCTTTCTCTCTCCCCTGAAAAAATAACTTGGATCTAGGAGCGAGCCTCTATACTACCCAGAATGGCACTTCCATTAATTCTGGATGCAGATGTTTTGTCTTCTAAAGTGACCAACTGAAGCTGATTCGTTTTAGAGCTGGTGTCTTTCTTCACCTAGCAGTCATTCAAAAAATTCTTGTTGAATTGAATTGTACCTGCTTATATCTCAAAAAAAAAAAAAGTAGATGTCTATGAAATGTGTCGAATATAAAATAGAATATACAAGAAACTGAAAAATTATTCTGATTTCTGTGATTAAGGCAGACAACCCTGAATGAGGCTCCCTAATGATTTTTTAACTTAATCATTTATTCAGCCTCTTTCAATGTATTCAGGTAGTCTTCCTTAGGGTCTTCGTAACTAGGCCTCTAGAGACCATCCAAAAAAGGGCAATCCCAGAAAGAGGCCTCCAAGGGTAGCTTCAGACCAAAGGAGAAATCCTCTCCCCTAGGCTTGCTTTGTTAGAAATATGGTATATTGGGGAGGGAGAGGAGTAGAGGAGGAAACAGGAGAGTGGAGCATGAGACATGGAAAGGTACCTTGAATAGTGGGGGAAACTGGTTTTCCTTCCTCAAGAGTGCAAGAGCTGGTCTGCCTGAACTCTGGCTAGCAGAGAGCCCTGGTGCCCACCTAGGCTCTTAGATTTATAATTTATAAGATGTCCTGCCAGCGTTGGGGATGGTTGTAAATGATGAGGTATCTCACAAATGATTAGCTTTCAGCTTTTATAAAACATGCTGTTTTGTCACCTGCTACTAGATTAAGATATGGGATATCCCGAAGCAATTGCTGTCAAAAAACATCACTGCCTCAAGGAAGGAGCTACTCGGTCACGCGAGGAGGGTGGGACTCCTGGAATGGCACCCGACTGCTGCTAATATTCTCTTTAGCGCTGGTTATGATTATAAGGTCAGTCAATTTGAAGGAAAATGCTACTGAGGCAAAATCCCTCCCTCTAGTCTTTGCCTGGAGACCTTTATTCCACGCATCATTCATTTCTAAGTGTCCAGAAATCAAATGTGTAGAATTAGTACAGGATATATGAGGGAAGTCTAAAGAGAAAGGAAAGTAAAATATTTGTAATTTGAATAATTGAAAATTATTTGTATGTATGTGTATAAATATGCACGTGTAATATTTACATATATGTGTGTGGAGGATCTCACTAAGACCATGTCTTGCTACACAGATGTTTCAGATATCCGGAAAAATCCACTAGAATTATAGGACTTGTGTTCAAATTCTCTTTTTACTATTTATGTGATCCTAAGCAAGTCACTTAACCTCTCTGGATCTCAGTTTCCTCATCTATAAAATGGACCAGACGACCTCCTTTTCAATGCTAAATCTATGGTCTTTTTAAAATTTCTTCTACTACTCTACCCTCTGAATTCTCTGCTTACTTCAAAGCATTGGAACCAAATACTTTACCCAGCCCATTTCCAGATTATTCCACATGGGATTACCGTGTTTCACTACCTTGTTGAATACTGACAATATGTCTGCCATGTCCTGTATGTATGTTTATTGTCAGGTGAGTAAAAGAGATGAGAAGAAAGATACTAAGAGTTTCGTTTCTTTGTCCTCTAGTTAATGATATGGAACCTTGACACAAAAGAGTCGGTAATTGTGAACCCCGCGAAGACAATTGACTTTCACCAAGATGTGATCCTCTCCATGTCATTCAACACAGATGGCAGTCTGCTTGCAACCACCTGTAAGGACAGAAAGATAAGGATTTTTGACCCTCGCGCAGGAGCAGTCTTACAGGTGCAATATGCTACTTTATACTTTTCAATAAGATAAATATCTTACTGGGTTTTTTTCCCATCTGGGCTGGTTTACAGCACAAATGGCATAATAGTGTATGATGAAGTCACATTAATTCAGTCCGTACCATCATGTCTGGTCTCTTGTCATAGATTTATGCAATTATTTGGTCAGAGGCTAGATTGAAATTTACATTTGGATTCTCTGTGAAAAACAGGTTTGCTAGGCAAATTAATAATGCAAGCAGAATCGCAGGAAGGAAAACTTAGCCCTGAGAACAAACTGTTTCCAAGCATTCATTTGCATATAAAGAGATGATATGACCTTGTGGGTAGAATGACATATAGTAGCTTTAGAATATAGAAGGCCTCCCTCTGAAATGCACTGGAGAGGACTAATGCCCTGGTCTAATCGGATAGCCTCTCAGCGCTCTAGGCAACTGTTTAAGACTATAAGATGCAAAGGAGGTGACAATTTGCATTAGCAGAGGGAGTTCACTATACCGATGAAAGGACAGGTCAAGTCCCAATGCCTTTCCTATTTACATAGATACAGGTGGTATGGTGAATACAGCGTCAGTCCTGGAGTAAGGAAGATTCATCTTCGTGAGTTCAAATATGGCCTGAGACACTTACCAGCTGTGTGACCTTGGGCAAGTCACTTACCCCTGTTCACCTCAGTTTCCTCATCTGTAAAATGAGCTGAAGAAGGAAATAACAAATCACTTCAGTGTCTTTGCCAAGAAAATCTCAAATGGGGTCACAAAGAGTCGTACATGGCTGAAATGATTGAATAACAAGAGGTAAACTGATTCCAAATTATTCTCCTCAGCTTGTTAAAAAGATCTTTTAAAAAACTAGAATCTAAAGTTAAGTAGAAGCATTTTTATTTCTTACTAGGGCCAGGGGTTAGGTTCTGGTCGTTTCTTTACCTATTTCACAATCTCTGTTTCAAAATGAGAGCTCACCATTGAGGTTAATGCTACTTCCTAAGCCCGGACCATCTAAACAATGGCGCCATTCCAGACTGTGTTCTGTATCTATTCATCTAAGAACGTCTTGTTCTCTTGGTCCTCTTTCATCTGGTGATGCACAAATACAGCCTTTTGGTGGCTGAGGGGTTTTAATGCTTTGAACAGATACCATCTCTTCTGCAAGGAGACCATCACGTGATGAAATGAAAGCTCAAAGCACATAAATCCCATAGCAGAGACCCTGGACATGCTTCATTAGAGCAGCAACAAGCAAAAGTTCTTCTATTTTTTCTCTCATCCTCTTTCATCTTTATTTATGCTACATTATAAGTAGTTTTCCCATTTGCAAGGTGAATGACCCTCTTAGGAACTTTCCCTCATTTTTCTGTAACTCTCTAATTGAAATTGCTTCGTGCTCTTAAAAATAACAAAATTGTGTTTCTTATTTTGTCAATAATTCACACTTGTAATTCCTTTAAAATTATTTCCCCCTTATACACTCATCCCCAAGGTAGTACAAATTAACAGGACAGATAGGTGACTCATTGGATAGAGGGCTGAGCCAGGAGTTAAGGAAGATACATCTTCCTGAGTTCAAATCTGGCCTCAGACCCTTCCTAGCTCTGTAACCCTAGGGAAGTCACCTGAATCCTGTTTGCCTCAGTTTCCTCTTTTGTAAAATAAGCTGGAGAAGAAAATGACAAATCACTCCAGTATATTTGCCAAGAAATCCCCAAATGGGGTCACAAAGAGTTGGACATTACTAAAGAACAACAGTACAGAGTAGCAAAGTTTTATTCTGGTAACAAACTGAGCTCAGTTCTGGGTGGCACTAACTTTTAGAGCTATCCAAGAGGACAGACTCAGGTGTTGAGAAAAAGCTGAAAGTCCAGTTGTATAGGATCTCATTAAGGAGGGTATGAATTTAACAGACTCCAAGAGCATTGTTGCTATGCAGTTCTATTATTTTATGTGTATCAAAATTTAGATGACAATAATTTAAAAATGTCAAATTTACCTTCATTTTTCATTTGTATAGTACTTCATATAGTAAAAAAATTCATATTTATTAAGACAGAATCAAAAACTTTTATATCTATAGGAATCTTAGGTATCATATATTCTAAATCTTTCATTTTACAAAGGAGAAAATTGAGGCCCAGAGAGAAGTGATTCGCCCAGTTTGGGGAAGGAAGTGAAAAATTTCCCTACTCTGAAACTTCAACTCCCAAAATGCCGTATTTATTGTTGATTTCTGAATTTTTTGTCTTTACCATCCTTCATTAAAATCTTCCTCCAATGCCTCATTATGCCATAGAGATGACCCTGAGTTCTTGAGGGCTATGCTCTCACAATTCAAGCCATGACCTGTTCTGTCAAGCAGAAATGACCTTAAGTATAGGCTCGGTGATTGACTATGTAAGATTAATAGATAATTCTTTATTATAATAGATGGAGAGAGAGAAGGGCAAGAGATACATGGGAAATATAGGTAATGTAAAAATAAAATGCATTGATTTGTTTTTAAAAGTATAATTTCTTACATTTATGCTTCAAGCTTTCAAAAATACTTCATAGAAATTTCATTTTACCTTTACCTCAATCTTGTGGCTGTGGTTATCCCCATTTGCAGATGAAAAAACTGAGGCTGAGAGAAGGTAAATGATTTTTCTAGTGTCACACAGTTAATCAGTATCTGGGGAAGGATTCAAACCAAGGGCTTCCTAACTCCAATTGTAGTACTTTATCTGCTATGCCACACTGCCTCATATATACCATTTGAAGACTGCCTAGAAAAGTTTAGGACACCATAAATTTGGGTGTAGGATGATGAATTTTTCATCAACACTGACCTTCCAAGATCTCACATGGATTCTAGGGCATGATAGAGGGGTTATCATCTACACCAGGGGTGGGGAACCTGGGTCCTTGAGGCCACATGGGACCCTCTGGGTCCTCAAGTGCAGCCCTTTGACTGAATCCAAACTTTGCAGAACAAATCCCCTTAGTAAAAGGATTTGTTCTGTAAAACTTGGACTCAGTCAAAAGGCCACACCCGAGGACCTAGAAGGCTACATGTGGCCTTGAGGCCACAGGTTCCCCACCCCTGAACCCTGATTAACACAACATTCACAATAATTAAATCACAAAAGCATAAAGTATGTCATTATTATGGTTTTCCATTCCTTCTTCCTTACAAATCTAGGGCAACCTATTTATATCTATAAGCCAATATTTTTCACAAAGTTTGAAGATATTTATCAGAGCTTCTCAACCATTTGGAGTTCTGATATCCTATCAGTGCTGGAGTGATTCCTGCCTCCCAACTTTGTTGTATTTCAGATAGGGGTTGGACTTAGCCGACCCTGGGCTTCCTCCCATTCTACAGTTCCATGAATTCTGAAGTACAATACATATACACTCAATGCTTCAAAATAGCTTGAGTTTAAAAATAAATTAATTTCCCATCACTGCTATTTATCATCTCCAAACCAGTTTCAAAACCTGTATTAGGAAATTTCTGGACAGAGAGTTTATAATAGTTCTGCTCTTAATCTCACTTTGGCGCTCTCCACTTCCATGTTCATGGAATTCTGTATGGATTGTTATAGCCTTAAGCTTCTTCAAGCAATTCTCAGAGAATAATCACGCAGAGGATCTTCAGCAATGATCTTATAGAGAAACTCTTTCCCAGAATATTACACAAAGTTGTATCTCACTCCTTCCCACCACTTTTTTTAAGGGGGGAGAATCACTGATCCACTCAGATTATTTCCTCATGCTTACATACTGTGTGTCTTCTTTTAGGAAGCAAGCTACAAGTCTCACAGAGCCAACAAAGTGCTGTTTCTAGGAAATATGAAAAAACTGCTGTCCACTGGAACGTCCAGATGGAACAACAGGCAAATTGCACTATGGAATGAGGTGAGCCGGTGAACTTTCCAAGCATAGGGTCAGAGCAAGGACCAGCCTGGGACTCCTTAGACCTGTTTCGTTCCCCTTTTTACAGCATTTGCTGCTTTCCACTAAGATTCCTTCCTTTTATTGATTCTAACCTTAACCCTAATTCAAGTTATTTTTTTCTCTCTCCCATTCTCCTGCTCATTCACCTCTTCCCTACAAAGTAGATAGAGGATCAAGGAAGATTAGAGCCAGGCAGTTGGCTTGTTCCGTCCACCTTAGCTTAGGGCTGCAGGATGGCAAGAAGAGAAGTCGTCAGCTCTGCCTATTGGAGAATTTCCCTCTCCTCCAGTGAATACTCAATTTGCTGACCTAAGGCTATATCTCTGTATGGCTACACATGTTGCTTCACTCTGTGTGTGTGTGTGTCTGTGTGTGTCTGTGTGTGTGTTTGCAACCAGGATAGTGTCTATGTCCTAGTTGAAGGGAAATAAATGTAGTGGAACCCTTTTCTTATCCCAGTACCTGGAGAAAGGATAAAAACCGGGGGCATAGTATAAAGCATACACACACACACAGAGACACACATACATATATACGTATGTGTGTATATGTGTATATATTTATATACACATATACATACATATATATTTATGTTCAGAAGCATATATCTGAATTCATGGAATAAAGATCTATGTTACAATGACATATCACTGTAATTACACTGAAATTATGTATTTCTTCCATTGGCTCTAAAACCCTTACCATATTTACTAGGCTTAATATATTGGAATGACCATAAACTATTTCTCAGTGCAGTTTTACATCTGAGACCTCAAGCATCCCATTAGTGTTCTTTGTTTGTTTGATTTGTCACAAGCATTTTTATTAACAGACCGTTCAAAAAATAATCATGGTAGAGACCTTTAGTTCATCCTTCTAATAAGCCTGTTGATCTGGTCTCCCGTTACCAACATCTCCACCTTCCACAAAATGTGTAATCTTTTTCTTCATTTTGCCTCGTGGAGAAGATAATTTGAAGGACCACAGGAAGTTGGCAGCTTTGAAATGCTTACCAATAGTGTAGATGTCATGGATCAAGTCCTTTGTGCAGATTGTTCCATATTTACCAAGAGACTTTACAATAAGGGCGTAATCCATTAGGGCAGTTCTCTGTTTCTTGATCTTGTCATAACCACTTTTCTAAATCAAGTCTTTCATAGACTTCAGGTTTGGGTAACCCCATGCAATGTATGGTTCCACAATCCTCTGCGTGTTAATCAAAGCCTTGTTAAGTTTAACAAAAACGCCATTGAACATTTGGCAAAGATGAAGAAGATGTAATACTTTTTGGACCTTTTTGGACCATTAATATCTCTGATTCTGATCACAAAAGCTAACTTGGGCTCAGCAGGTACATAGTAATTGCCAGCTTTTTGTGCCATCCTAGCCAGCTGGATTTCACTTCTGTGCATCTGTCTGTACTCGTTAGGGTAGGCTCTAGCTTTTTCATAGATGACTTTTCTCTGTATTTTACAGAGCCTTTTTATAGCCATCTTATTCAAGCATTTGTCCTTCAGTACTGGAAAGCCTTTCACTTATTCAAAGAGATTCTGGAATGGATGGTAGCTTCTTTTCTTCTCTGCCTGCCATGATTCCAGCCTCTATTAGTGTTATAAAACAGAGACTCAGAGTAAGTACTCTAGCATACATTCATCTGGGATGGCCTCTGGAAGACTATTCTGTGAATGTCCTTCTTATAACAAACATGACCCTTATGGAAAACTGAATCTCTGTCAGTCAGTCAACAAGCATTTATTAAGTACCTACTGTGTACCAGGCACTGTGCTAATTCCCAGGGATATAAAGAAGGGCAAAAGCCAATCCCTGTTCTCAAGGAGCTCTTGGTCTAATGGAGGGAGACAACATGCAAACAGATATGTGCAGACAAGCTACATATGGAATAAGTTGGAAATAATCAACAAAGGAAGATACTCAAATTAAGGGGGATGAAGAAAGACTTCTTATAGAAGGTAGGAGTATAGACTTAAAGCCAAGGCAGTGCAGGAGGTAGAGGTGAGGAGGAAAGGAATTCTAGGCAGAAGGACAGTAAGTAAAAATTTCCAGAGGCAGGAGGTGAAATATCTGATGGGAGTCTGGTATCACTGGATCACAAAGTATCTTTGTGGGGATGGCTGGAGGAGGGCAGGAGAGCCATAAAAAGACTGGCCAGGTTTTGAAGAGCTTTGATCCGGGAGGTGATAGGGAGATGCTGCAGTTTATTGAAAAGGAAGGTGACATGGTCAAACCTGTGCTTTAGAAAGGTAAAGTTGACAGTTGAGTGGAAGACAGAGCAGAGTAGGGAGAGATGAAAGGCAAGGAGACCAACCAAGGCTAGTCCATATTGTAATTGCCTCCCAGAGATGATAATGTTTCTACAGAACACCCAAGGAAGGGAAGCATAGACACATTCTCTCTCCCTTGGCTGTCTCCTTGCAAGTTAGAGCAATAAGAAGGAAACACTGAGTCAAGTCCGAGTGAGTAAGTTTTCCCTTCTAGAAACATAGATCATATGGTAGAATCCTCTACTCAAGCCCCAATTCCTGGCTCAGGTCCTCCTTTCACTATGTAAATGACCTAACCACCTGGAGGCCAAAAGAACACCCCAATTAAAACTACTGTCAACTTGTAATAGCCCTTGCTTCAGTCATTTTTCAGTTTTATTCAACTCTTCATGATCCCATTTGGGGTTTTCTTGGCAGAGATACTGAAGTGGCTTGCCTTTTTCTTTTCCAGTTCATTTTACAAATGAGGAAACTGAAGCAGAGTTAAGTGACTTGTCCAGGGTCATACAACTAGTAAGTGTCTGAGGCCAGATTTGAACTAAAGAAGATGAGTCTTCCTCACTCCAGGCCTGGAATTCTATCCATTGTGCTACTTGTGTGCCCCTCTTCCTCCTTCGTAGTGTGGCACAGAACACTGGCTTTGGAATCAGAAGACCCAAGTTCAAGTCCCTTCTTTGATGCTTATTACCTGTATGACACTGGGAAAGTCACTTAAAATCCCTAGGTCTCTGTTTCCTCACCTATAAGATGAAGGGGTTGGGCTGGACAGTTTCAGAGGCCTCTTCATCTCTAAACTTGCCAAAAATAATATTACTCAATTAGTTAAGAAACATTTACCAAGCACTGGGCTAGCAGCTAGGGATAGAGAGATAAAAAACCCAGAATAATCCCTACCCTCAAGGAGCTACCATTCTGGGGCAGTGACAACATGTACACCTAACAAATCTATAGTTTTCAAAGGGGCATTAGTAGCCTGGAAGAATCAAGTAAGTCTTGAGTAAAATTAAGTTTAAAAATTTAAATTGGGTTTTAAGAGGAACTGAGAATTCCAAGAGGTAAGGACTGAGTGGATTTCAGGCATGGGAAACATCCTGTACAAAGTCAAAGAGATAGAGAGGATGTGGAGTATTGTGGATGAGAGAAAGGCAAGTAGACCAGGTTGAGCAGATTGTAGGGTGTTTTAAGATTTGAGTAGGCTGGATTCTGATTGTGGAGAACTTTAATTGTCAAGCAGAAGAGTCTGTATGTGATTTTAGAGGTATCAGGAAGTCCCTGAAACTTTTGGAGCAGAGGAGTGACATGGTGGGACTGTACTTTAGGACTATCACTTTGGCATCTATGGAGAGGCTGAAGTGAAGATGGGAGAGTTGTGGAGAGACTAATTAAGAGGTTATTGCAATAGTCTAGGCAGAAGGTGATAAAGACCTGAACCACTGTGGTAACTATGGTAATATCATCTCAGCATGTTTCCATTTTGCAGCTCAGATGAACCATATCTCTGGCTTTTACCCTGACTCTGTGTGGATCAAGCTGGCTGCTTCCCCTGGCCATGGTGCTGACAGCTTTCCTCAAACTCACTTGATTCCAAATTAGGGCACCAAGCCTTGTAGTAGGTTTCAGAATATATGATGGTGACTACAAAATATATTGTGTTCTTTAGGTATTTTTCCCCAAAGTGTTTAGACAGGCAAACCTAGAGCTTTTTTCAGTCACTTTTTCTGCCAAACTGTGTATGAGGTCACCTGACCTGGGTTATAGCATCCTTGATGCAACCCTTGAAGTTCTTTTCCAGCACATGAATATAACTGGACACAACTCTCCCTTGGACCTGGGTGTGGTACAGGAGAATCAAAGAGATATGTCACTCTGACTCTTGTAAGCCTAGTCATGACATGAACGTTTTCCAGGTCTTACATTAATATGGTGTGCGAACTGCCTACACCAACATAAAAGTACCGTTTCTGTGTACAGTAAAAGTAAGGATCTAGGCCAGCTCAAAATGACTGAACTCTGGGATTCGTAGACCTTGGCCTGACCCCTCCTGGCCATCCTTACCACTGGTGAATCCCATCTAAAACCCATCCCTAAATGCACTGGGCTAAAGGCTTGACACCAAGTCACATGAACTCCAGACAAGACAGCCTTCCTGAGATATTCAATTCTAGTTCTGCTACATCATACCAGAAAATGCTCCATATGCTCTGCCCTTTCCAGATTGAGTATTCCTAAATGTGATAGGCAAAGGGAGTTGGAGGATTATGCATTATTGTTGAACTTGATCAATGAAGACAAAGAATGCTAATCATTTCAGATCTAAACCCTCTTTTTCCTCAATAAGAGAATGCTTTCCACAAAAATATTCAAGATATTTGCCCCCAAATATTTCCCCTCTCTTTTATGCCAACAGATAGTTTCTTTGGGTATACAAATCAGAACTCACTTTTGTTTTTAGATTTTGTAATTTCCCTATCACTTCAAATAAGACCAGCCCAATGGTTCACACAAGACCTACTGATTTAAAAGCCAGACGTTCATATGTATAGGGCAAGTGTTTGCTGTAAGTTTCGCTTACTCAAATTAAATTGAACCAAATTACTAAAACAGAGAGCTTTCTTGGCCACTACTTTTACCCCCACCTGCCAGTGATCATTTGCTTTCCTCTTTGTCCCTCTTGTATACATCTTTTTCTTTCTACGATACCCCAGCTGCAAGGATTGACCCATTTCTGCTTCTATTTCGTGAGATTTTGACAGGGATGAAGTCTTAAGTCTTAGTTCTTTCCCCTCCAGCCCCGCCACTCTCATTGTTGTTTTGAAATGTAATGTGTAATGAAATGAATGAATGTAATGAAATGCATGTAATGAAATGTAATGTCAATTCTGAACAAAATCACCGATACAATTATGCTTTGGGGAATATGCACCAAGGATCCAGCCCCACCGTAGGAGATCCATGATGCAGAAGGCAGCACCCAGGCTTTTGGAAAATTCTTCTAAACTGAGAATAAGCTGTTTGGCTATTCTTAGAGGAACAATGTAGAATTGTAGAAAATACACTGGCCTCATAATTAAAAAACTTAAATATTACTCCTATTTTTGTCATTTATCTGCTCTATGACTTTGGGAAAATCACTTCACTTATTAGGGCTTGAGGTTCCTCATCTATAAAAGTGACAGGGTTGGACTCAATGATCTCTCAAGTGCCTTCCAGATCTAATGTTCTGTGACTATGGATTCAGTAAGATGACTATCACATTAGACCAAGGAAGGGTGTTTTGTGGCAGTGTTTCCCAAAGTGTTGATCCTTGGAAAAATGTTAGTAGTCTGCCATACTTTCTAACACCAAAGGTCTTTATTTCTTAAGATTTATCAACTTAAAAACTGACTCCTCTTATTTTTTATTTCTACCTCTCTTCCTCGGCCCCTATGAATCTTGTCTATTGATGCTGCAAATGAGGGAACAGTTGGTTATAGAGATTTTCCTGGTACATTGTATAATCTGGGCTGGGGTACATCGGTTTATAACAAAATAAGTGACTGAACAGCCTTTTTTCATTTCTTCATCCCTGAACAGGATGACCTTTCTGTGCCTTTAATTGAAGAGGACCTAGATGGCTCTTCGGGTGTATTGTTCCCTTTTTATGATTCAGACACCAATATGCTGTATGTGGTGGGCAAGGTAAGTTTTGTGCTATGAGAATTAAAGCTAAGGTTGCTAAACATGCAATGATACAGTAGCTAAGTTCTTAAGTGAAGGTGGGGGAATGTGAAATTGAGTACTGAATTCTTTATTTCATCATTGACTTAAGCCTATAAATGTTTTTAGACCAGAGAAATTACAAAAAAATCATGGAGATGCATTTCAAATATCAAGCTTTTAAACTGATGGCTGTACTTCGTCAGTTATGTATAACCAGTCTCTAAAATAAATGCACATCATAACTCCTCAATACCTTTATATAAAACTTTCATGGAGTTACTGGAAAAAAAAATAACTATGACTCAAGTTCAGCCACCTATAGCCTCTCTGAACTTAGCCAGAGTTTTCCTTGGACATCAGATACATGGCCCATTGCAAGACACCTCCCCCTCTCAAAAAAAAAGGCATGTCTGGCTTGGTAGGACATAGCTTCCTCCTGGTATCGCTTCCAGGGTCACATCCGTGCCATAATAAGTTGTAGAGAAAGAGATTCATAGGCTCAGAGAAGTAGTATGGTGAAGTGGAAAGTGGATATGGACTCAGAAGACCTGCGTTCAAATCCTACCTCTGACACTTACTACCTATGTGACCTTGGACAAGTCACTTAAATTCTCTAAACTTCATTTTCCCTCAGTTGTAAACCGAGGGTGCTCAACTGGATGACCTCTAAGATCCCTTCCAGCTCACAAATGTTTGATGCTATTATGTAAACTTTGAAAGATGTTTCAACAACAGCAAAAAAAATGGCCATAACTCCTTCCTTTTTTATCTGCTGTGACACACACACACGCACACGCATGCACACGCACACGCATGCACACGCACACACATGCACACGCACGCGCACACACACACACACACCCTCTATTATCCTGTCTCTGAAATGCAAGGTCTAGGGGAAAGGAAAAGATACCTAAAATTCCTACAAATTTGGAAGCAACTATTTTTTGGGATAAATGCAGCAATACCTAACCTCTACCCAAAAAGAGTAAGGACTACTGAGAAATAGGAGTGGGAATGAAAATAAAAGAGTTTTTAAATCTTTATTGTTTCAGTTTTATGATTTTCCTTGGCATTTTCATTTTCAGTTGCACATAAAAATAAATGTCATTGTTTTATTGCGTTTGTTCCACACCAAATGAGAAGCCAAAGTATCTTCTCATTCTGTTTTGTTCTCTTTCACAGGGTGATGGGAACATTCGATACTATGAAATTAGTGCAGACAAACCACACTTGAACTATCTTACAGAATATCGTTCTTATCTCCCTCAGAAGGGAATTGGTAAGTATGAAAGAGGTCCATTTCTTAGAGTACAGATTTTCTGTTTGGATTGATGTTATAGACTTCATTCACTGACGTGCAAAGCAGTCCTTCACCTCTTAAGGTGATCAGTTATCATCAGATATTTGGAGTGATCATTTATCTTCACCAGACTAAACATTATCGTCATCATTATTTAGGAGCTGGAAACATTCCATTTAAATGGATAATGCACAAGGCAACTTTGTGAGGATACTTCAGGTATGAGATATAAATCATAAAATATCCCATGATAGGAGACTAAGGCTATAAAATTTAATTCCCTTCATTTTACTGATAGGGACCTTGAGGTCCGGGGATATAATGTGATTTACATTTACATTTATTGTCTCAAAAACTGATGGAAACACAGAACCTTAAAGTTAGAAGGAGCTGGCAGGCTCTAGTATGACATGTATATGAACCTTGAATTCTTTTTTCAAAATCCCTAATAAATAGTGATCCAGCCTCTGATTATATATCTTCAATGATGGAGAATTCATTATGCCACCCAAGGCAGTCCTGTTATTGGGATAGGGACTAGAGATGATTCCACAGATATAGGAAATTTCCACATGAGGAAATTCCCCCTACCAATGAAGTTCAGCAGTTTCTTTGGAACTTATATTAATTTATATTGGAACTTTGTATTTGAAACTTATATAGATTTGCCAGAAGTTAAGTGATTTGCCCAGTCACACAGCCAGGATATGTCAGAAGCAGAAATTGAACCCAGAACTTTGAGGCTTCAAGGCCAGATCTCAGATCTTGTGCCATGACTTTTTCCATCATTTGGCCAGCTCTAATTGTGAGAAAGTTCTTCCTGCTACTGAGCTGAAATTTACCTCCTTAACACTTTCCAGTTCTAACCCATAGAACTTCATAATAAGTCCATAAACTATTCCCTATTCGGGTATTTGAGGATAACAGTATTCTTACATAGACACATATTGCACTGTATCCTTCTCCAGTCTAAACATCTCCAGTTCCTTTAATTAATCCTGAAATGACACGATTTTGCCTAAACTCGCTAGCCTGATCACCCTCCTCTAAACCTGCCCCACTGTGTCAGTGTCCCTCTTAAAATGTAGTACCATAAACTGAACATAGTACTTCATCTGTATAGAGCAGCGGATAGACCACTAGGCCTGGAACTAGAAAGAACTGAGTATGAATATGGCCTCAGACACCTACCAGCTCTGTGACTCTGGGCAAGTCACAACCTCTGTTTGCCTAAGTTTACCATCGGTAAAATGGGGATAGTAATATCATCTGCCTCCAAGATTTGTATTATGAAATAATAATTGTGACATGCGTAACATGGTGTCTCTGGCACATGGTAAGCACCATATAAATGTTAGCTATTATTGTTTCATTTATCGTTACTACCTGAACAGTATAGAACCGAAGAAGCAGTTGCTTCCCTTTCCTGTAGGCAACCTGAATAGCTAGTTAGTGATACACTAGGGGGTCTCCTGACTCCTAGCCCAGTGCTTTTTCCACTAAATCTCTGCAGCCTCTCTCTCACGGCCGCTCAGACAATAGAATTTTAAATGAATAACTATTGCCTCTATGAAATAAACCTTCAGGCTCAGCAGAGTTGATAATTAACTAGGAATTTGTACATAGATTGACATAAAAAGATCTGTATGGAAGATAATTTTTGTAATGTTTTCAGTGTTCTCCTACTGTCCCAGTGCCTTCATGTTATCTTGGTTTCTCACTTTTCTGTGATCCCAGTACCATAGGCTCTGAAACTTTGTGGCTCTTCCCCTGAACATTTATCTATCCTACATCTCAAGTCCCTCAGGGCCCTGGTCTCCTTGTCCAGTAATCCTAGTGGGTATGTATGGGTACTAATGGGTTAATTCTTTATTCTCCTAGATAATACATGAATTGAATTTGGACCTCAGAATATATTTTCCTATGAAAACAATATTTCCCTTATGGCTAGGCTCTCAGCAAAGGTCTTTTCAGCCCACAGTTTTTCAATATCTCAATGATCTTGTCAATATAGGTACACCTTTCTGGGTGCCATACATACTCATCTTATATAATTCTTGTCCATATTTCCCTGTAAACCTTTTACTGAGGATCTCCCCAATAGAACCAAAGGCTTTTAACATTCTCTGGGTAAAAGATTCAGTCTGTTCATCTGTTTTCCTTCCCTCTCACTACATAACCAGTCCACTTCCTTTAATATTTTTATGCCATTTCTTGCATGAAAATCATCCCTGATATATTGTATAACCTCCTTCACTCACACCACCTTTTGAGTCATCTACAATTTGAAATCTTGATATTCAATAATCTATGTCTACTTAGTCTTATCAGGAGAATACTGGTATTAGAAACTGTTTGGTGTATGTGTGTGTGTGTGTGTGTGTGTGTGTGTGTGTGTGAGAGAGAGAGAGAGAGAGAGAGAGAGAGAGAGAGAGAGACAGACAGACAGAGAGACAGAGAGACAGTGGGGGGGTGGAGAGAGAGAGAGAGAGAGAGAGAGAGAGAGATCAATCTGTCTCCATCTATGTGGTAACTGAAAGTGTAGCACAATTTCCCAAATGCACCTCAGCCCTTGCCTATGCTCCTGTACATTTCTGGCTCATTTTCCATGCATCTATCCAAGGTATGCGTCTTTGGGCTAATGTACTAACTCAATGGGCTACCCATCTGACTGTAGATCATAGTCAGGGCAATAAGCATTCTTCCTCCAGTTGGTAAATTTTTGCCAAGTTCATAAGTTTGGTGTCTTTTGAGTTGTTCTAAATCTCCCTAATGAGAAATTTCCTGTGGAATTAATTCAATTACCACAATGTTAGTTACAGGTAGAAGCATCTGGAAGATCTCATTACCTCTAGGGAATTCTTATTCTGTCTTAATTCTGCACCAGCCATCCTCCTGACAGTGTCAGTTATTTGGGGTACACACCATTTTGTGCTTCTCTATACTGAGGATGGCTTAACAAAATTTTCCTTTATGCTGCATCTATTGAGTTATATGATGCTCAGATATGCTTTGATGAGTGATACACTATTAGAGGACAACCTTTAAGGTTGCCTTTTGCTCTACTGAATGAAATGCTTTAAAAAATAACAAACCAGAAATCCTGAAGGATCTTGTGGGCTATATCTTTTAGTTACTCGTCTGACTGCAGATGTGGTCTTTGATAATGAATTTGCAAAAGCCTGCTCCTTTTCTTTTCATTTTTCCCCCTCCAAGGGCATCCTTAAGATGTTCATAGAGAGATAGGGTGATGTCATAAAGTGTTAGACCTCCAGTCAGAAAGACATATTCAGATCTTGCTTCAGACACTTACCTAGCTGTGTGATCTTGGACAAGTGATTTAACCCTGTTTTTGGCTTTTTTCATCAATATAATGAGGGGATTGAACTCAGTGAAATTCAAGGTCCCTTTCTGATCTAAATCTATGATCCTGGGATGATTCTTATAAAAATGAGCATATAAGAATATGAATCAGGAGTCTTCTTGACCACTTTTTTGGTAAGAATACCCATTTACAATTTTTTTTCTCCAGTTCTTCCATATTGTACCTTCTTTATAGATACCTTGAAAATCTTTCTCTCAGAGATTTCAAAATGACTCTGTCTCCAGTATGCATGTCACTTTTTGTACTTCATCTGGTCCCATAGAATATATACCCATATATGTCTACACTATAACTTAAATACTATATGTTTGTAATGCAAAATAGAAGCTAACACGCCATTCACAATACTAGTAATTGAGGACAGAAACAACATTAAATAAGAAGCAAGTTTCTTTATTTACCTTGAATGCTGGTACTTGAAGAAAAACAAATTTAATTAGTGAAAGATGAGAGAACATATCTGAGAGATTTTTTGTGAAAAGTTTGAGGGAGATCTCTCAATAATTTTTACGACTTTAACGTGTAAGAGAGAAATTTGCATTAGGCTACAGGGCAGGTCTTTGCAAGTAAGGTTCTCCCTTTTGATTATAAGCTCCTGGTGGACAAGGACTGTCTTTTGCTTCTTTTTGTATCCCTAGCACTTAGCACATTTCTGTGTCATTCAGTTATTTTTCAGCCATGTCCAACCCTTCCTCACCCCATTTGGGGTTTTCTTGATAAATCTGAAGTTGTTTGCCATTTCCTTCTCCAACTCATTTTACAGATGAGGAACTGAGATAAACAGGGTTAAGTGACTTGGCCAGGATCACACGGTTAGTAAATGTCTGATGCTGGATTTGAACTTAAGAAAAGGAATCTTCCAGACTCCAGGCCCTGCACTCTATCCATTGCACCACCTAGCTGCCCCACCTGGCACATAGTAGGTGCTTTGAAAATGATTATTGATTGAAAAAAATAGAAAGAGCTTAAAATTTCTGTAAAATGTAAGGGACTAAAGTGAACGAGTGAGCACATGCCAGAAAGAAATAAGCCAGAGGCAAAATAAACTGCTTTGTGAAAACCAGGAGGGAATCCAAGAGGGATTGGACCAGCAGTTCCCACATTGACCTTAAGGTGGCGCTATCAAATAACCTTATAGGCTTTATAGCTGGGGAAAGAGAATTCTCAGATTAAGAGCTGAAACGAATCATTAAGACAATCCAGTTTTAGAGATGAAGAAACTGAGTCCTAAGGAGGTAAAGTCACTTGCCTGTATTCAGTTACAGATTGTAGGATTCAGATTCATGTCTTTTGACTCCAGATCTGCCCTTTTTACTGGGACTCATTTTAGTTATTCCTCCTTTTCCCCTTGCAGGTGTTAAGGGAGCCCCTCACCCAACCCTACCATGATCTGGAAAATCCATGTAAAAATTTTTGGCCCCTCCCTTCATACCAGAGAAGAAGTCTGAATTATTATGATATTAAAAGATAAAAATATGTTGATATTATACAATACTGTGTTATGCTATTTTATGCATTTCTGAGTTTCTAAACTTTTTCTGTCACCTACTGGTCTTCGCATGTCATCTGCAGTTTCCACAAAACTCCCCCCAAATTCTCATTTAATTTCCTATGCCCACCTGCGATATATCAAAGCTGAGATGGAGAAGGGAAGGATATATGTAAAAATGAAGGTGATGTTAAAAACTAGATACCAATAAACTGCAGTCGCCAAAGTATGAGGTGATAAGAACCTGTGCCAAGGTTGGGGTAATATCAGAGAAGAGAAAGAGATATATTTGAGAGATGTTGCAAAGGTGAAATCTACAGATGTTGGCACCAGATTGAATAAGGAGCAGGGGTGGGGGGAGAAGAGATGGTAAGGACTTAAGGATGACACCTAGGTTGTAAGTGAAAGACTAAGAGGATGGTGTTGCCCTTGGTGGTAGTGGAGGACGTAGGAGGGGAGGAGGGCTTAAGGAGAAAGATTCTAAGTTCAGTTTGGGGCACACCAAGTTCAAAATGTCTACTGGACATCCAGTCTGAGGTGTCTGAAAGGTAGGTGGAGATGCAAGAGGTCAACAAAGAGGTTAGAGAAGGGCAGGTAGATTTGAGAATCATCAGTATGGAGATAGTAATTAAATCCATAGGAGCTGATGAGGTCACTGTGTGAAGTATATAGAGAAGACCTAGGACAAGAACTCTGTGAGATACTTAACAGCTAGAACAAATAACCTGGCTGAGGATCCAGCAAAGGAGTCCAGAATGGTCAGATAGGTAGGAGGAGAACCAGAAAAGACTGGTATTCCAAAAACTTAGAGAGAAGAGAGTATGAAGAAGAGTGATCCACAGTTTCAAAGACTGCAAAGAAATCAAGAAGAATGACGACTGAGAAGAGACCGCTAAATTTGGCCATTAAAAATCATTTGTAACTTTGGAGAGGTCAGTTTCTGTGGAATGATGACGTTGGAACCTGGATTCTAATGGGTTAAGCAAGAGCAGAGCAAGAAAGAATCTGGTCACCATTGAAGTTCCTCTCACCTTTTCTTCTATACATAGTTACTACTTGAAGAGAGGGATTCTTCTTTGAAAGGAGACACAGAAGAGGCAGCTAGGTGATGCAGTGGGTAGAGCCCTGGTGCTGGAATCAGGAGGATCTGAGTTTAAATCCAACCTCAGACATTTACTGGCTGTATGATCCTGGGCAAGTCACTTAACCCCAGATGACTCCAAAAAGAAAAAAAGACAGTTCAGAAATTAATTATTGTACCCAAAGAAATTCACTGGATTCCTGGAGAGCTAATTTGGCTAAACATCTTGACTCAAACCAAGCCTCATATATCCTTCTTATATGTCATCTAGAAGCCCAGCCCTGTACGGGGGTTCTTAACTTTTTTTGTATCATAGACTCTTTTGGGCAGTCTCATGAAGCCTACGGGCCCCATTCAAAAAAATGTGTAAAATAAAATACATTAAAACATTAAAAAAACAAGTTCCTAGACTTCATGTTAAGAATTCTGATATTAGAACAACTGGAAAGTACACTATGTACAAGGTTAGATGCTAAAACAAATTCCTAAAAACCCCAAATCATGGCCCCACACACATCTCTGAACTTTTCCAAATACCATGAAAAGTCTTTGCTTCAAGAATCAAAGATGAATTTAAGGATAAAAGTAGAATGGATGAAAAACTGAAGTTAAAATGGTGAGAAAAGACTTAGGAGATTTGGGGTTTTTGTTTTTCATAACAAATGTCTAAAAAGGACCAATAAAGTCTCCAAGAACTTGGAACTCTTCTTCCACCATTCATACAGAAACACATGGCATGGTTTGAAACAACTTCAACAGGGAAGCCAACTAATCAACATGTTTACTAAAGGCTATTATGTTATGTATCCAACCATGTACTTGAGTCTATGGGAAAACTAAAGCAACATGAGATAAATAGTGTTATAAATGGACTTGCCAGTCAAGGGTTGGATAGTCGGCAAGATTAGCCCAGTCACTGGCACATAGGCAGGAACGTTTTAAGTGCTAAACTATATGATACTGACTGTGAGTACAGTAGGACTTCAGAAGGAAAAAAATAATTTTTGCTGAAATGATCAGAAAAATCTATGAAGTAGACTTGTACAGTAATATACAGTAATTAATGGAAAAACCACTGGTCTTGGCACCTGAAGACTTGGATTTGAATTTCAACTCTTTTACTATTATTGAGTTGTTTCAGTTGTGTCCAACTAACTCTTTGTGACCCAGTTTGGGGTTTTCTTGGCAAAGACACTGGAGTGGGTGGCCATTTCCTTCTCCAGCTCATTTTATAGATGAGGAACTGAAGCAAATGGAGTTAAATGATTTGCCTAAGATTACCTAGGTTAGATTTGAACTTGGGAAAATGGAGTCTTCTTGACTCCAAGCCCAGCACTCTGTCTACCACTCCACCTACATGCCTCGAATCCCAACTCTACTGCTAACTAGATAGAAACTTACCTTCTGTTAGACTTTTTCCCTTTATATGACTGGAGATGTTATGAAGACTATAATATAATCCTCATTATGCTGATGTATTGAATGTTAACAAAAGTAGTGAAAAGAGCACTAGACTTAGAATCAGAAGATAAAAAAGTCCCAATAGCTACTTACTATTTACTGGCTAGACATATTTAGTCTGTCTGAACTTCACTTTCTTTCTCTGTAAAGTAGAAATATTTGTCTTCCCATACAGGTTGTTGAAAGGGTCAAATCTAATAATGAGTCCTTCATAAATTAGAATGTTCTATACAAATTATTGTTGCTCCTATAAGGTTCTACTTCATTATGCTGTGTTGTGGTCGTGTCTTTGCATCCTTAAAGATTACATCCACAGATTGTACATTCATCCTGGTAGGTCTGAACCAAGCTGAGAAGGTTTTGAGTATACACAGACTGGTGGTAGACCATGCTATCTGTCACTGGCGGATTGGCCAACCTAACTTCGGAGAGCTCATCATTCTAAGTCTGGTCACCAGGCAGTGAACTTTTATTAGCCGTAAATGAATGAGGCATGAAAGGGTCGTGATTTACATCAGTGGTTGGAGTTCACTCAAATTGAGAAGGTGATGTGATGGATCTTTAAAAATATCAGATAGAGTCAGATAATGGAGGGCCATCAAAGACAGATAGAGGAGTTCATGTATTTGATGCAGCCAGCCATAGTCATCCAGAGAAGATTCAGGCGATGATGGATTAAAAGGAGGAACAGATTAAGTCAGGGAGACGAGCTAAGAGACTGTTGCTGTAATTCTGATGCAAAATGATGAAAGGCTAGACTAGTGAGGCAGCAATGAAAATGGAGAGATGGTAAAACTAAAGGCATTGTGAAGCAAGAAAAGATAGAATTTGGTGACTACTTAGATATAGGGGATGAAGGAAAGATAAAACCAAGGTTTCTAGAATGAGAAGGCTAGAAGAGGGGCAGTGCCATTAACAGAGATGGAAAAGAGGACTTTTTTGGAAAAACCTTTGCTTCTTTTGGTGTCCTAAACTGTATCTTTTTAAACGTATTAGAATCAATAGCAGAGAAGCTGTTCTTCTCTCCTTTGAATAACACTGACATGAAGGACAGAAATCAAGTTCATGAGCTAATCAATGATTTAACCAGTGGACTAGGAGTCAGGAGCAAAAGCGTAAGTTAAACTTTGGTTCTCCAGACCACACTTCTAAAAGTTTCTAACCTACTATCCTAAGACACAATGGATCCCAAAGCATGATCTGTCATTGGATACTCAGGGTTTCGTTTTCCACTTTTGGTAACATATCTTTGGGGTAAATATCTATCACTTCAACTGTACATGATTCTTTATCCCCATTCTCAGAAAAATGAGAATACTCTAATGATGTTCATGGCCAGCCTCACAATAGTATCCTGAGGGGAGAAGGGGAAGGAGAGGCAGGAAGACCACTAACTGAATTTTCAGGTACAGCTACACTGAGTACAAAGTATACAATTTAATTGCAGCTCAACAGTAGTTTGATAGACATTTGTTTAGCACCCATGAACAAAGTAGTGCACTAGTTTCTAAGGATAGAAGCATAGCTAGAACACAGACCTTGCCCATGAGAGCTATGCCCATAGTCATGAGAGCATGTAGGAACCAATGAACCATTGCCCATGTACTAGTCATTTTCCATGATCTCTTCTTTCTTCTGGATCTTTACATTAGGAATCATGCCAAAGAGAGGTCTGGATGTGTCTTCCTGTGAGATATTCAGATTCTACAAACTGATAACAACCAAAAGTCTCATCGAGCCTATATCAATGATTGTCCCTCGACGGGTAAGTGGCTTCCATAACTAAACTATTACAGGGAAGAGGTCAACCACAGCACGCCACTGATGGAAACCCTACCTATGCCATCAGAGTGAATGGCCCCATACCTCTGCCTCTATGCTGACATGAAGTATATTCTCATTCTTTCCAGATCCTTATAATAATTTCAAGGGTCCTGCTTTGGGTGTTCTCTAGTTTTTCCACATTCTTCCTAAAATGCAACTCTCAAAACTAAAAATAATATGGTAGGTGCAACCCAAACAGGATAGAGTACAACGAGACTATAACCTAGCCTCTTCTTCTGTACATAGTTACTACTTGGAGCAAAGGATTTTTCTTTGAAAGGAGACACAGAAGAGGCAGCTAGGTGATGCAGTGGATACAGCCCAGGCGCTGGAGTCAGGAGGATCTGAGCTTAAATCCAGCCTCAGACATTTACTGGCTGTGTGATCCTGGGCAAGTCACTTAACCCCAAAAGATTCCAAAAAGGAAAAAAAAAGACAGTTCAGAAATTAATTATTGTACCCAAAGGAATTCCTGGAGAACTAATTTGTCTAAAAGTCTTAACTCCACCAAGCCTCATATACCCTTCTTATATATTGGTTAGAAGCCCAACCCCTTACAGGGTTTCTTAACTTTTTTTGTATCACAGACTTTTTTGGGCAGTCTGGTGAAACCTATGGACCTCATTCAAAAAAATGTATAAAATAAAATACATCAAAACATTAAAAAACCAAGTTTCTAGACTCCATGTTAAGAATTCTGGTATTAGAACAACTGGAATGTACACTATACACAAGGTCTGAATACACTTTTTTTAATGATGTCTAGGATCATCTTAGCTTTTTTGTCTATCATATCACACTGCTGGCTTGTGTTAAAATTACAGTTCACCGAACCTCTTCCATCTCTTCAGCACCCTTAAGATCTTTTTCGAATGAATTATTATTTCCATACCTCATCATCTGGTACTTACCCAAGTTTAAGACATTACCTTTATTCCCATTAAACTTCATCTCATTAGAGTTGGCTCAACATTTTATCCTCTTACATTTTGGGTTCCAACTCTATTGCCCAAAGAATTAACTGTCTCTTATAATTTTGTGTCAGCTGAAAATTTGGTAAGAATGCCATGTTTGCCCTTATCTCAGTAATTGATGAAAATATTAAGTGGCACAAGGATAAATCCTTGTGGCCCTCCATGCCACCTCCTTTCAATTTGTGCTCAGCTCAATAATAATAGCTCTTTGGGCCTAGCCATTCAGTTTCAAATTCACATAACTGTAATGTTCTTTGGCTCTCTATCTTGTCCACAACAATAACATGAGAGAATTTGTAGAATTCATTGCTAAAGTATGTAAAAGAGATCTAAAGTATTCCAAAACAGGGGTGGGAAGCTGGGAGGAGGGGGAGAAAGAGAGAGAAAGGAGAAGAAGAAGGAGGAGGAGAAGGGAAACATGGAGAGGGAGAGAGAGAGTTAATCTAGCATAGACTGTACTCTTGTTTTTGTTATTTAAATTTGACAAACATTAATAAACATGAACATGTCTACATACAAAGAAAATAGAAAAGAGGATTTCATATGAAGCTGAATCTCCATCCTTTCTTGCTTATTTCCTTTTTAAGTATATAATAAATTCAATAGTTTCTTTTTATTAAATTTTTTTAATTAATGAAAAGTCATCTTCTCTCTCCCTCCCATCTTCCTCCCCCCATTTGAAAAAACAGAAAAAATCTTATACAGATATGTATAATCAAATAAAACAAATTCTGACATTGGACATGTCAAAAAAAATCTCAATCTGCATGTCTCTGTGAGGAGATAGATAAAACAATGATTACAAAACTCTCTCATTTGTATCTCCTTCTGGATCTCCTGTTTTCTTCTATGTATTCTTTTAAGTGGCATGGACTATTCTTAATGAAATCATTCTGGACCTTTATGTTCACTGCTTTCTTTTCTGAATGTTCATTAATCTTCACATATATTCATCATAAAATTAATAGAATTCTAAATTTTCCCAAGGAATTAAAATCTAGTTCACTGCCATATAGTTTTCAGATTTTACTCTCAGTTTCTTTTCAAAATTCAGGTCAACATTTGCCTTTCTCGAGTTCAGTTTCCATGGTACCATTTTCCATTCAAAGGTCACTTGGCAGCATTTACATCCAGAATTCTTTTAGAACTTTTGTTCATTGTTCATCTTGGCCTAGTGATTTGACCTTATCAAGGGCCACTTAGTGCTGTCATTTTATCTTGCTTATCTTGAGTATCAACTCACTATTAGCCTTTTAAAATTTTCATTTATCTTCAGTATCAATTCTCTTTTCAGTTAAAAAAAAATTATTTTTCTTGACAGAGAACACAGAAGCTGCTCCACCTTCATTCCGTCACTTTTTATCATCCCATTCACATTGAACAGCAGTCTTCACCCTTTTTTATTAATTTATTTATTTTCAGTTTTCAACAATCACTTCCACATGTTTTAAATTTTCTCCCCCTCTCTTCCTCTTCCCTCCCCAAGAAAGCATGCAATCTTATATGGGTTCTACACATATATTCTTATTAAACACATTTTCACATAAGTCATATTGCATAGAAGAATTAAAATGAATGGGAAAAACTATGAGGAAAAAAACGAAACATAAAGAGAAAATAGTCTGCTTCATTTTGCATTCCACTTACTTCTATAGTTCTTTCTCTGGATGTGGATGACATTTTGCCTCAAGATTCCTTTGGAAATATTTTAGATTCTTGCATTGCCATAAAGGACTAAGAAACAGTCCTCACACGCTGTGGCTGTTACCATGTATAATGTTTTCCTGGTTCTGCTCATTTCACTCAGCATCAGTTCATATAATAAGTCTTTCCAGGTTTTTCTGAAGTCTACCTCTCTGTCATTTCTTGTAGTTCAACGGTTTTTCATTACATTCATATACCACAATTTGTTCAGCCATTCCACAATTGAGTTTTATCCCTTTTTTATCTTCCCTTTTTCCCCATATGTCAAAAACTTACCTACATTCACCAGCTTCAAACCACTCTGAATTTCACGACTCCTGAAAATGTTTTAAAAACACTTGCCAAGTTTTGAAATTCATTTGTTAACCTTCCCTTGCTCCCATCCTTTGAATATCTTTTAAAATCCAACTTGATGGATGTATCATCTTTGCACAGATGTTCTCCTTAGAAACCTTCTCCTTCCCCTTCTTCCTCACTGGAATTCTTTTTGAGTCTTCAGAATTATCTTGAAAGCCTCCTAACACTGATGAACTGATTTGTTCTCTAGAGTCTTAAACCACTGCATCCTACCTATCCTGTTTTTTGAAACCTTTGAAATCTGTTCTCCAAAAATCCAAAATGAATATTGGACTATACCTGGCATGCTTATCCTCTGTCACAAATTCTAAGATGGGGTCACTTCCCCACAGGGTTCCCATAATTTTTTACTTTGGAAACCAGTTTATGAGTAGGATCATAGATTTGGAGCTTTCCAGCTCCAAGACTTCAGAAGTCATCTAAGTCAGCTCCCGAGATGAGGAAACTTCAGTCCAAGTGCTGCTATAAATATTTTAGGTATATGAGAACTTTTAATTAATGACTTCATTTGTGTATATGCCGAATAGTAGAAGTCGAAGTGTATAGACATTTTAGTCACTTCATTTGAATAATTCAAAATTGCTTTCCAAATTGGTTGCGACAATTCACAGTACCACCAACAATGCATGAATATCTATCTTTTTCCACAACCCTTCCAACATTATCTATTCTTCTATTTTGTCATCTTTTTCAGTTGACTGCATGTAAGGTAAAGAAACATCAGGATTGAATGATGGCCTATCATACCACAGTTGATTTAAATCTAAGTTAAAATGTATATATTAGAGTACCTCAGCATTAAAGAATTAGTCTAACCTTATCAACTTGTACACCAGAAAAATGAAAGTACTTCTTAGGTCGTATGTAGTGTCTGTCAGCAGTAGCAACCTCTTTATATTATCATTGCCTTGACCACATTACCTCTTTTTGTTTGTTTTTGTAGTCGGAATCCTACCAAGAAGACATCTACCCCTTGACGGCTGGAGTCCAGCCAGCTCTGACGGCGCAGGAATGGCTGAGTGGAATGAATAAAGGTCGGGATTTCAGAGATAGATGTTTGCCTTCTGGTGCTACAACAATAAAGATCACTCGATTGATCTACTGTGGCTTCAGTTCAAAAATATTGTGGAATATGATGCCTTTAATCAAGTCGCAGTAAATTATTGGACCCAAAGCTGGCATGAAACATTTCACAAACATTTATTGTTTTTTGCAGTTTACTCATTTTAATCATGTCCAACTGCTCGTGACCCCATTTGAGGTTTTCTTGGCAAAGATACTGAAATGGTTTGCCATTTCCTTCCTTCTCTAGTTCATTTTACAGTTGAGAAACTGGGGCAAAAAAGGATTAAATGACTCACCTCGGGTCACACAACTAAGTAAATGTCTCTGGTCAAATTTGAATTTAGGAAGATGAGTCTTCCTGATCCCAGGTCCTGCGCTCTATCCACTGCACCACCAGGTGGTATAATATACCCGCTTTCTTTTCCTCAGATTACTTTGTGGCTGTGACAGATGACTCTGAGGGTGGATTCTGCAACCCATCTGATACCTACCCCATTTTCAAATGGGTTATAATGAGCCCTATTTCCCTTTTCAAATGGGTTGTGATCTTCATTGAAGAATTCATTACATTATCTTTTGTGTTTTTTCCAAACAAAAATGATTGCTTTCTTTGTAATTTCATTTTCCAATTAACAAGCATTTCTTTCTTTTCCATTCTCCAGTATAAAAAAAGAAAAAGCAAATCCCTATAACAAATATGCATAGTCAACAAAAAACACATTTCCACATTGTCCACATCCAAAAAATTACATTATCTTTTCCCAAAAACTCGAATATTCTAAATTTTTCTATGTAGAAAATTCTTCCTGTAATCCAAGCTCACAAACTTGGTTCCTTCCTATTTAACTCACTCTCCCTCATATTCAGTGAGCTGTCAGGTCTTAAAATTTCTCCCACCATATCTCTCACATCTGTCCTTCTCTCCTCTCACATAGTCACCCTCCTTAGTTAAGGTCCCCATCACCTGTTGCCTGTACTAATACCATTGCATCCTAATTAGTCTCCCTGTCTTATCTCTTCTCTTTAATCCGTCCTACACAGAACTGTCAAAGTCAGTTCCTAAAATGTAGATCTGGGCATATCATTCCGTTCTTCAATTACTCTAGTAGATCCCTTTTGACTCACAAATAAAATATTAATTCATGTTTATTTCATCCTTTCCATTTTTTAATATATGATAAATAATACATACTATAGAAAATATGTTATAGTTTCCATATGATATAATAATTATGTTATTATATATGATAATTATATTATTATATATAGATAATATATTATAATATATTTAAATTATATACATAATAATACAGCAGTCCATGTATATACAGTAGCATGTAAAGACCTTATGAATCTCAACCTTATTTATTTATTTAAAAATAAGTAAACATGTTGGTGATGTAGGCTCAAAAAATGTTTTCTGTGCAATCAAAACAGTTGGGAGACCATTGATCTAGTCATTGGATCTAAAGGTCATATCTCTGTTGTCTTAATTGAATTAATAATGAAAGATTTTGTTTTAAGTGTATTTAGAAGTCATAGAGTTCTTGTAAGGAAACATTTAATTCATTTTGTACCTTTTCAGTAAAAAGAGAAATATCATCAGAAAAGTCGCATCTGGAAGATTCGTTGTATAGCTTGAATGGCAGAGGGATCCAGAAACAGAATAAGATAATGAACACATTCTGGTTCAAAGCTATGTACTCATAGATAGCCAGTAAATAGTGAAAGTAGGAAATAAACCCAGACTCCAAGTCCAACATTTGTTCCCCTGTTCATTCCTATTTGTTAGTATGAAATCCCCTCTTCATCAAAGGTCATTGCTAGAGTCATATGATTACCTCCCAATAGCCAAAGTTGTTAGTGAGCGTTCAGTGATAACATCCCTCAGAAATTCATTGTTCCCTCCTTCTGCTGAACAGGAATCCCACTCTGACACAAACAAAGCACATTTAGGCATTTGGGGACAGTTCATTGACAGGTTACTCTTTGGAAACACCAGTATAAATCAATGGGTATTACTTCCTCTAAGTGAGTACCAAAAGGGCCAACCTAAAAAGACCAAGGTCTCCCACTGCATCCTGGGCCATCTCCAGTCATCCTGATGAATATCTGGTCACTGGACCCAGATGGCTCAGGAAGAGAAAGTGAAGTTGGTGACCTTGCACAGCCCTCCCTTACTCAGTACAAAGTGAAGTGCAAGTCATGTCATCATTTCTCTGATGTAATGGTCTTCCTTGAAAACAAAGGACGAGCCCAGACAGATAAATGGTATCATTCCTCTTAATCAGAGGTGTCCAACCCAACAGCCATGAGGCCCATGACACTCTAGAGTGTGACTGGAACCAGATGAAAATGTAACTGGGAAATATTTAACAAAACAAGCAAAAGTACAGTTTAGATAGATGATATCACATTTTAAAACTGAGTCAGCATGCAGCATACATTGATCCTTATGTAAGGGTTTCTGTTTGAGTTTGACATCACTACTCTTAACCCCTGAAGTCTGCTCATTGCTTGTCTCTATGTGTCTGGGAAGGGGTGTGAATGGTGTGCTCACTTCACTTTTATTTGTCTCATAGGGCCATTACTGGTATCTCTGAGACCAGGGTCTGAGCTTGCAAACTCTCAGCGACAGTTTCCTGAAAGGACACTATCCAATTCTGTGCCTCTAGAATCAAATAGGTATCAAGATAGGATAGAAAGGAAAACAGCGTTTGAGGATGCCAAGAAGCCATACAGGTTCCAGGATGACAAAGGATCGAAAAAAGGAATGGATCTAGTACAAGAGGACAGGAAATCTTGGCTTTCAAATGGCTTCGATCCATTTGAATGTCCTCCACCCAAAACAGAAAGCGAGGTAAGAGTACATGAAAACTAATCATTGGGAATGGGCTTCTCTGGATGTGTAAGAGGATCATCTCTAGAGGAATAAACAAGGTTGTTTGTGAGGTCCAGACATAGGCAAAGGAATAATGAGGGATAAGGGAGAGAAGGAAAAGAAGAAGAAAAAAATGAGTGATAATTCATACTTTGGGAAGAAGATGAAAGAAAAACTAGAGGAAGAGGTAGAAGGAAAGAGAATGCGAAGGTCATAGGCGGAGATAGATTTCTATAATATATTATATATCTGTATATATTATATACTATATATCGATCTAGATAGATAGATAGATAGATATATTAAGAGGTATATGTGGTGGTACTGGAAAAAAGAGAAAGCCACTTCTAGACACCTCAGGTTGCTTACCCTTAGTGGCAAGCCTCATTTTTAAATTCAGTTGATTTTTACAAACGCTTTGAAAAAATTAGACTTCCCAAGAGCTCAATGAATCCCAAGCATTTTAATCCCATTATACAGATAGTAAAACTAAGACCCAGAATTATGTCCATGCCACTTTCAGAAATGGAAGGCAGAAATCCCAATTTATTGGTTATCAGTGTTTATGTAACTTTGTTTAAAACCTTCTGGCACCTGCATATATTTAAAATACTCAGGTTTCCTTATCCTAGCTCTTATTGTCTGCTGTAACCATAGGTTTCCCAAAATACACTTGTAATCTGTAAAATCAACAAATTTTTAAATAAATTAATTTTAAATAAATTTTTAATCGATAAATCAATAAAAATTTGCTTTTGTTGTTAGCTTATTCAATAAGCCAAATTATTTATGATGGCTTCTAGAATGGTCTTTAGAGGGTTAGCAACTCTTTTGGTTCACTTTAAGTGGTTCATTAAAAGGTCCCTTTGGATCCAAGTCATGTTAACACAACCACTTAAAAAAATTGGGGGTAGGGGTGGAGACAGGAAATAATAAAGGATAAAGCATTTCAGTAAAAGCTAGTATTCCCGCATAACCATTGCTTTCCTACTGTTCGTCCTGCTGCTTGATGTACCTACCCCTCAGTTCTATACCCCAGCCATATTGGACCAGATTAACCTGTCTGTTGTATTCCAGCTGCTGCACATGTTCTATCGACAACAAGAAGAAATTCGGAGACTTCGAGAGCTGGTAAACCAGAGAGAAGTCCAAGTCAAACAGCTGGAACTGGAGATCAAAAACATACACATGAGTTCAGGCACATATTGAAAGGGAGAGAAAGAAACTGTTTTCCTGACCCTCAGAACCCAGAGCAACTCCCAGACTACTATCAAAACCAAACTCCAAATCTCATAAGAATAACTAACTACTGTTTTTTATATTTTTGTGAGAAAAGAAAAATTTAATTCATTGAAAAATGCCAGTGGTCAATAGTGCCCAATTTTCTACTTGCCTTCTTTTCACAGAGGTTTTTGAATCAAATCACTTTGAATAATACTTTGGTCTTTAGTTCATTATTTCTCTCTTTTAAAAAATAATCCATAGAAGCAAAAACAAAAAGTGCTATAGCATCTCAAGGAGAGAGAGAGAGGAGAGAGAGAGAGAGAGAGAGAGAGAGAGAGAGAGAGAGAGAGAGAGAGAGATATGGACAGAGAGCAGCACTCAGTATACCGTTATACGCAATTAAGAGAAGGGTCTCAAGGAAATCTCCTCCTGCAGGGATTCTTTCCATTGATACAGACCACAGTCCTTAGTAGAAAATTCCTAGAGAGTTGCCAGAGGAGCATATAGCTAAATGTCTTGCCCAGGATCACACAGCTAGGTAAGTATCACAGACAGGACTTGACAGCAGATCTTTCTGAATCCAAGCCCAGCGTTCAGTTATTTTTACCATACTGCCCCTATATAGTGAACAGATAGATTTAAATAATTTTTACCCCCCTGGAAATGAGACCTTGTCACATGTACTCAGATTAAACTGAATAGCTGGCTCTTGACTTAAGGTCAATTATAGAGATTTTCCATAGACATTGAAGAGCTTAATTGCCAGTATATGTATCTAGTTCTGGTCCCAGAATGCAGATAATCAAATCCAAACTGTTCTTCCTTTAAAAAAAATTGTGCAAGACTGTAAGTCTCCTTGGTACAGTAGCCCAGCAACAGACTAAGGATTATTGGGAGTAAAAGTCAGTTAACCAATGGGTCAGAGATGGTTATTTACTCACTATCATTGCAGGGCAACTACTACAGTTTGGAAACCTGGGTTTATGGCTCGTGATGGAAAACCTATACAGTTCACCCTCACAGGTGTTCTATAAACCATCGCAAAAATAGGATATAATGGAAAAGGTCCAGATGAGTTTTGAGCGTCGACTGCCATGAAGCATTTAACTGCTCATGTCTTTCCCACAGCTCCACTCTGAGCAACCAAGGGCATACAGTGGTTATATAATGCCCTATCTGGTTGTATTTTAAATCTGCATGTCCCCCATATCCTGAGAGACTGGGGCTCACCGTGTCTTGTTTTTTTCACTAGGCCACAGTTCCTTGGGCATGCTTTTCTCACCTGAGCAGCACTCTGTCCTGTAAATACTTTAAAATGCTGGAACTTATTTTTATACAAGCATTGTCTGCAAAATATGCCTTACTGCACTGAGGGAAAGGATAAATCACTGTTGATTATGGAGGGGAGCAGAAATCCATGATATACTATGTTTTAAACATGTCATCTCCTATCTTCTCATGTAAAACTCATACATCAGTGACCAAAATTTCATGTTTAAAAATAGTATGTGGCTTCTCTGAGACAGAAAGCTTTTTTTCATTTTCTTTTTTTATGTCTAGAATAAATTATTTAAATTATTTGACAGCTAGGGAAAGGGACAGGTAATTTTTACCCAATATTTTTTTAACCAGTCTTTTTTTAATTGTATTTTTTTTATATATGTGACCCAATACAGCTAAAATTGGTCATATTCACAGCCAATTAGTAGAGTGCTCACTGATCTACATACTTGAAACAATAATGGTTTGTGTACTGATTTACTTTTCCATAAACAACTATTCAATCAGCACCTGCGTATAATCTTTGGAAGAATACCTCTGTATAAATGTTGAGTTCTAAATATATTTTTCCCAATCCCCTTGCCTGCAAGCATATTTTGAATTTGTTCAAAAGCATAATATACACAAGATCAAATAACAAAAATTGGTTTATGCTTTATTAAACTGTGCCTAAAACTATTTGAATAATCATTTTATCATTTCTTAAATTCCTTGTATCTTTGTAAAAAACATATAGATGTTGTGGAATTGTGCAATGAAAAACAAATGTAACAAAATAATAAATAACTGCCTAGACTTTTACTTTTTAATACATAGTTGTTGTTTTTTTTAATAAATAGTATGTATTCACTTTGCTTAAAGCAAAAATCAAGAAAAGTAAAGGAGTGGGATCTTCCGGGAGTTGGCCGATCTTTCATTTATGGAGATGGTGTGGCTTTCTCCTACTAGGCACTGAGTACATCTACATAAATGCATGTGGATCACCCAACAAAACCTTTGACCTGCTTGTGGAACCTGCCCTTGTGTATTTTATGTAAACTGCTATGTTCCATTTCTTTCTAATAAAAACAGATGTCTAAACCTGAAAAACAATTCACACTGGTAACCAAAAGCATCTCTTTTGCCCTACTTGCCTTCAAGTGAGATGCCATTTGGGAAAAGTCTGCTGGTTTGGTGCTGCCTGACAAACAGCATCAGTCTTGAACCTCATGGAAATGAATTGAAGATTTCAGGACTCAAACTCTAGGCTTGTCATTATCTAAGATATTCATGCCCCACATGAGTTGTTGAAATGTATAAATGCTATTTGCAAGTGACATGTATAGGTAACATCTGGGAATTGACCCACCTCTGTCTGGTGAGAGGAGACCCAAGGAGCTTCTTTGCCCTTTGAAGAGAAGTCAGTATCACCACAAAGTTGGGTGCTCTTTTTCCCAGTCTCTGAGAGGGATATCAGGCTGGAATTATATCTATCTGCTTCCTTCAAATATCTCTGGCCTTGAGAATACAATGTTTCATGGTTTTGAAGGAAAGACTTTCTTGGTCACTCTCAAGGGAGAACATAATCCTTAGCTTACACTTTCCAATTTAGCTTCTTCCCTCCAAATACTGGTTACAAAAAGCAAATAGAGTGTAAAATCATTAATTCATTAAAGACTCTCTACTGATTAGAAAAGTAGACCAGATAAAACAACAGCAACCACACAAAAGTGCATGAATAAGCTTCTCATCTGAGAGTGAGACGATGTCTCAGCTCATCCAAGGAGGTCTATTAAAGCAGTCTCTAGGGAAGAAAGCTTGAAATCAGCGACATTTTGAAGAACCAGCTTCCACTGCATATCTTTATCTTCTCTCTCCTTAAGAATCTCTGGCTGCAGCTCAGTAAATCTTTTTTATACAGGTATGCAGTGTGATAGTCTCCTTTCTACCATTTAGGAGCCTTGCCCCTCTCACAACATGCAAAAAACACCTCAGGCTTGCTTTGGAAACCCAGTTATGTTTACAAAAGAAATGTTTCGGGAAAACAATTTGGTAGGATGTTTTCTTGGAGAAGAATTTTGTGAAGTAGACTGGGCAGTTTTCCCTTGAGTGATTCACACTCAAGGTGAAGAATGTGGCTCAGAAGTGGTTTTTCCCTAGAACCTCTATTAAGTTCTCATGTTTCAAAGAAAATATTGTTTGATATGTTTCTTACTCAAAGTGTCCTCCTTAACAGGTAGAACCATAGCTTGGAGTTACTGAGGCTGGAGCAAATGCACTTGTGGAGAGGGAATCCTAGCAGTGGCCATGGCCCAGAAGACTAGGGGACTAGCAGTCCAGAAGACAGTCACACCAAGAGAGGGCAACCTCTGTGGCTGGTCACATCTGGAGGTGCCAGCCTAGCTGCTTATTCCTGCAGGTGTTAAAGCCACAGCTATTAAAGACTCAAAAAGGAAGTACTTGCCTCAAAGTCACTGGCATTGTCAAATAGTTCCACCTCAGAAACTGATACCATTTTATCAATGGAAATGGCATTAAAGAAGAGGTATCAACATCTGCTTTGCTGCTGCATCCTAAGGTTATGGTTATGCTGAGTCATTTCAACTGTGTCCAGCTCTTTATGGGGTTTGGGGGTTTTCTTGGCAGAGATTGTAGAGTAGTTTGCCATTTCCTTCTCCAGCTCATTTTACTGATGATGGAACAGAGGCAAGCAGGATTAAGTGACTTGCCCAGAATCACTCAGCTAGGAAGTGTCTGAGGTCAGATTTGAACTCAGGTCATTCTCATTTCAGGCCTGGTGTACGATATATTCACTGTGCCACCTAGCTGCCATACATCCTAAGGACAATGAGACTTTTCCGCCTGACTTACAGATGAAATCTTCCATAAGTGTTGTCTCCAACTCCATTAAAAGGTGAAATCCTTGAATGCAGGAACTGTTTTTCTTTTTGATTTGTATCTCCAGCACACAGCATGTGCTTTGCATGTAAATAAGCACTTATACATGTTTTATTCATTCATTCATTAACCTCATACATATCCCTATGGGCAGCTAGGTGGTACAGTGGATAGAGCACCAGTGCAGGAGTCAGGAGGATCTGAGTTCAAATCTCCCCTCAAACACTTGACACTGACTAGCTGTGTGACCTTGGACAAGTCACTTAACCCAATTGCCTCATCCTGGATCATCTCCAGTCATCCTGATGAATATCTGGTCACCGGATTCAGATGGCTCTGGAGGAGAAGTAAGGCTGATGACCTGCACAGCCCTCCCTCACTCAAAGTCAAGTGCAAGTCATGTCATTTTTCTGATGACATGGTCTTCTTCAGCAACGAAGGATGAACACGTACATACATACATACACACACACACACACATGTATCCCTGTGTTAGGCTCTGGAGAAAAGGCAAGGCCTAGGAGAAGGACACAGCAGACTTAGAGGACTACAAAGTGAAAGAGAAAGAGGGAAACAGTTGAAGTGGAAAAGAAGCAAGCTACACTCCCATCCCCACACACCCCACAAACATGCCTCTGTCATATCACGTCCCTCAGGCAAAACTACCCAGAGAAAATCATATCTGTTTAGTTCTGGGCACCACATATGAAAAAATATATCGACAAACTAGAGTATATCTAAAGGTGAGTGATCAAGATTGTGATGTAACTGCCATATGAGGAAACCATATGTTATCTACTATGCAGCCTGGTACAGGGCATAGAGAGCTGGCCTTAACAGTAAGGAAACCTGGCTGTGTTGAAGTCCTGTCTCTGACTCACATTGACTGAGTGACTAGGAAAATCATTAACTTCTCAGTTTTTTGGAGGCAGAGCATAGGGAATAGGGACTGTCTTCAGAATCAGGAAGACCTGAATTCAAGTGTTAACTTTGATGTATGCTAGGTGTGTGATAATGGGTAAAGCATTTATTCTTTCAGTGCCCCCAGGCAACGGTAATACTCTTAAGTTGTGCGTACACGCATGCGCACATCCGCATACACACACACACACACACACATGTCCCAAACAAGATTCCTTCTATCATTGTAGTCACAGGTCCTTACCAAGCTACAAAGAAATGAACTGTGCCTTGAGTAAGGACCAGTCAAGCTAAATGTGTTGAGGTTTGTCAGTGGAAACCTAGGTACTAAATCATGAATGGGGGTGGAGAGACACAGCACTCATGAAAACTACTAAAGTGAAGAGAGGTTATGACCTTCATCAGTGAAGGGATGGTCAATGCTAATAAAAAAAAATGGCTCTTTTTAAGTACTCAGTTATGGTTACTATTATAGTTGTTCTAAAAAATAACCTGTACCTGAACTCAAATTTGACTTCAAACACTTACTAGTTTTATGACCCTGACCAAGTCACTTACCCCTGTTTGCCTCAGTTTCCTCATCTATAAAATGAACTGGAGAAGGAAATGGCAAAGCACTCCAGCATCTTTGCTAAGAAAACCCCAAATTGGGACATGAGGAGTCAGTCACAACTGAACAGCAAGAATGATCTAGAAAGATCTTACTGTGTAGGGACGTGTTCCTTCTCAAATTCACCTAAAGACATGACCAGGAGGAGTCACCATACTTCTCTCACTTAAATACTACTTCCTATCTTCCCTCTGTCCCCATCATTCTTCAGTATACCATCCTTTGAAGTTCACTCTGTCTATATCACCCCCCTCTAAATCCTTATTGCCATCATCTTTGGGTCTCTCAGTCATTCTCCCTCATTTCTCAAGGAATTCAGTACTTGGCTGATACTCTTCCTCTGCTACCTTCAGGGCCTTCAGTAAAAATGTTGATATCCTTTTAAACAGTCATGTTGAGGACTAGGGTGGAGTGTGGTGGCAAGTTCAGGATAGAATTTCGGGACCTGTTCTCTGAGACTGTGCTCAGTATCATCCAGAATTTCTCTCCAGGTCCCCCTGGGTGTTGCTGTCTCTGTGACATAAACAAGAGAACTACAGAATACAAGGGATATGTAAAATAGATGATGCCCTTTAGGCTAACATGCTTTAAGATAATAAGACTGGCCAAATTACTAGGACAGGAGAAGAGTAGATTATCCCGTAGACTTGCAGTTTCTGTCTTTAGATACGCTGACCCATGGATCAATAAATGGAGTTGCCCTATCTTCTTCCACCTGCCCATGTCTTTCTTCTTCACCGCTTTCACCGAGTCATGTGGGGATGCTGGCCGTCCACCACACAGCCAAGCTTCACAGTTCATCAACATCCTTAATTCTACTAACCTTCCTTTTCACCTCAGCCAACCACAAGGTCCAAATATGAAGTCCCTCCTTGGTTCCATCTCTGAATTTTTGTCTTCAAGGTGCCAAATCCCCTCTGTGACTCTGGTCCCTGCTCCAGTAGGAGAGGGGCTCTCTCCTTTCCTTCCCTGCTTAGTTCTGTAGGATTGGGTGTGGGGGACAGGAGAATAGAAGCTACTTCTAAACAAGGAAAATTGCCTTTTTCCATCTTCCTGTCCTCAACATTATCCCATGCCAAGATCACCTCTTTTCTTTTTACTATTAGGAGATACCCCATTTTCCAAAACTGAAGCCCAGCAAGAAAGCTGTGCCCTTAGCTTGGCAAAACAACAATCCCTGGTACTCTCTAGATGAACTCAGCCACAGCAAAATCCCATTAACTATTTCCCACTAGCACCAGGTGGTCCCTGAGCTTCGAAAAGCATCTGCAGGACCAGTGTTCTGGTCATGAAACCCAGCTATGAATCAGACATGTCTCATTGTTGCTGTTATCCCTCATTGTCAGAGCAAAATGTCACTAAACATTGCCATACATACATACATACATATATATACACACATGCGCGCGTATATATACAGAGAGAGAGAGAGAGATTTGCCCACATTAAAATGAATCTCCTACTAGAGGAGATCCCAGCACACGTGTCTAGTTTCCCTCCTCCAATGGAATAAAGAAAGGTTTTTGCTTATGACCACTGTTAGCTCTTTATTTTTATTTTATTTGGTTTCTTATAGCTCACTGTGATTGTGGTCTGTGTGGACTCTAATATTTTCAGAGTTAATTGTGGTTGTGATAACCTGTGTGAACTCTCTAGTATAGGAGTGTGTGTGTATACATACATATATACATGAGTTGGCAGCAGCTTCATAATATCGTGACTTTTTGATCATTTATTTTTAGAGTTGACAGCACCTAGGACAGCATCATTTTCTTTACCCCTGAATGGATGCTAAATGAATATTTATTCAACTGAATTGGACTTGGATAGTGAGACTCCAAGCCACATAGATTTGGGATATGGCTTCCTCCCATCTATTTACCTGAGCTATACAAATGAGTGTTCATATACTTATAAGTAGAAAGCATAGTTTACTTTTTGTGGTGGCAAAGCATTGGAAACTAAGGGTATGTCTATCAACGGGGGAATGGCTGAACAAGTTGTGATATGTAGTTGTGATGGAATATTATCGTGTTATAAGAATTATGAGCAGAATGCTCTCAGAAAAACCTGGAAAGATTTACATGAAATGATACAAAGAGAATTGAGCAGAACTTGGACAACATTGTGCACAGTAACAGCAATGTCATAGGATGATCGACTGTGAATGACAATTATTCTCAGCAATGTAAAGCTCCAAGATGATTCTCATGGACCTATGATGAAAAATACTATCCACCTCCAGAGAAAGAACTGAGGGCAGTCTGAATGCAGAGGAAAACATACAGGGTTTGGTTTTGTTTTTTCTTGTGGGATTTTTTTTGGACTGTTTTCTTTCATAACGTAACTAACATGGAAATATGTTTTGCATGACTATACATGTATAACCTTTATCAAATCGCTTGCTTTCTTAATGACAGAGGAGGAAAGGTGGGAGAGAATTCAGAACTCAAATTTTTAAAAGATAAAATTAAAAAATTGGGAAAACAATATTAAAAGTCAAAAGAAAGAGGGATGAAAGGAAGGAAGAAAAGAAAGAAAGAAAGAAAGAAAGAAAGAAAGAAAGAAAGAAAGAAAGAAAGAAAGAAAGAAAGAAAGAAAGAAAGAAAGAAAGAAAAAGAAAGAAAGAAAGAAAGAAAGAGAGGAAGGAGAAAAAAGGAGAAGGGAAGGAGAGAGAAGAGAGGGGAGGGGACAAGGGAGGGGGGGGACGGGAGGGGAGGGGGGCGGGGAAAGGGAGGGGAGGGCAGAGGAGAGGGCAGAGGGGAGGGGAGGAAAGCTGAAAGGTTGAGCAGCCTTCAAAGTTCCGCGGACTTGTTCCTGCCCCTCTCCTCCGCCCTTTGCTCTGTTACACCAGGCTTTGCAGATGCAAAAGTTTCGTTTCCTCTTTCTGCTCCTCCCCAGGGCAAATGGCTACGGCTCCTCCTTGGGCAGCAGCTGCGCCTGACCCGGTGCCCTGGCAAATCGAGGCTGGGGAAGTGCGGAATGCTTCCCATGCAGGGGCGCAGGGAAAGCCCGGGAGCCGGGGCGGGAGCCCCGAAGGTGCCGCCGGAGCAGAGGAGGCCCAGGGCCGCGGGGCGCCCAAGCCGACGCCCACTTGGCTGTGTCCGGAGCACCGCAATCGGGCCGCCGAGCTGTTCTGCAGCCGCTGCAGACGCTGCGTGTGCGCCCTGTGTCCGCTGGTGGGTTCGCACCAAGGCCATCCCGTGCGCTTTGTCCAAGAGGAGGTGCGCTTCAAGCAGGTGAGCCGGCCTGGGAGGGGGCCCGTAGGGGAAGCCAAGGTCGGACGGTGCTGGACAGCGAAGTCCCAGGTCGCTCACTGAGTCCTCTTTCCTGGGAATGGAAGGAAAGCCTCCCCATCTCCCCCACCCCCGCTTCCCTTTATCCCACCCCCCACCCCCGCCCTTTTTAGATAGCTCCGGATGGTCCTCCTGCCAAGCACATTTCTTTTGGGTGAGAAATCGAAGCTATTGGGAAACTGGTTATTCTATATGATGGGAAAACTCCCCCTTTTTTTGATCAGTGTGGGGCAGTGAAATCCATGCTGGTTTTGAAGGCAGAAAGCTAGGGTTTGAATGCAGACTCATGCTTAGTAGCTGTGTGATCTTGGTCAAGTCACTTAACCCTCCATGAGTCTCGGTTTCCCCTCCTCTGCGAAATGGAGATGATCATACTTACACTACCTGCCTCTTTGGGAGAAAGGTGCTTTGTAAACCTTCAGGTGCTTAGTAACTGTGAACTTAATTCATTTCAACAGGCACTTAAGTGCCCAGTGCATCTAGAAAAACAAAAAATAAATGGAGGAAACAGTACTTGCCCTCAAAGGGCATACATTTTAGAGTGGGGGCAGAAGGGGAAGAGAAAGGGAGGGATAAGTAAATACAAAATGTATATAATAAATTAAACTAAAAGAAGTCTGGGGAAGGGAGTACTACAGCTGTGGAGATCAGGATGCACCCTACTCCATAGGTAAGAAGTGGCCCATGACCTGGGAGTGGAAGGGCAAGAAATTTGGATTCCAGAAAGTAGAGATGAGAAAGGGCATAACATTCCAAGAAATAGAGGGCAGTATATAAAAAAAAAAAAAAAAAAAAAGACATGGCAGCAGGAGTAGAAGCAGTTGGGTACAGGAAACAACTCTTAGTATTTCCCAATCTTTGTAAGGTTGCCAGGACATAACACCAACTAAACCTACCTGTGGCAGGGTACATCATCACCTTCTCTAAATGGTATTTATATTGTAGGGCACTGAAGAGGTTTTCAAGAGATGTTACCTTTTTTTGGAGGAGCAAAGAGGGAGTAGTAACATTTTCCTTCCTCTAGCCTTTTGCTTGCTACAAAGCTAATTTCCTACATCCAGCCTCACTCAGTACAATGTTATCTAGCCATCCTCCAAAGCTCTGCCCAAGTCTTAAAGCTTCTATATATCACTGGGCAATGCTTTCCCTCCCCAATGATTTCTGTCCTATTTCTGAATGTCCATTGTGTCACTAATTAGCACTTGGTTTCTAGAAGATCTCTTATCTAGTCCAGTATCCTCATTTTACAGATGAGGAAACCAAGGATAAGTAAGGGAGGGAGAATGATTTGCCCCGAGTCACACCAAATCCACTGGCTTTCTGCTGTTGCATCCCTATCATGATCTTTGTCATGGCTGCTTTCTTTTCTCGATTGTCACTAATCGCTCCTTTAGTAATACATTATTAAAAATATATTATGTTGCCAGCGCCTAAGAAGTTCCTAATAAATGCTGAATGATTGATTGATTGTAAGGAATGGAAGTCAAACTCACTGGCCTAAGGTTTACAGACTCTTCTCCTAGGGGAGAGAGAGTAGGAGGAGATCTGAATAGAGCTGTCCCTTTTTTAATTCTATCCCATCTCTCCTTTTCTCCAAAGTTTTTCAGAGATCACAGGCACTGACTCAGCAATTCAGTACACTGGGATATAGTTCTTCTAGACCTAGTTATTACTTCATAATTCAATAAATACTTCTTTTTTCCCAAATTTATTAATTTGTTTTCAGTTTTCAAAAATCACTTCCATAAGTTCCAAATTTTCTCCTTCCCTCTCCAAGATGGCATGCAATCTTATATGGACTCTACACATACATTCCTATTAAACACATATTCACATTAGTCATATTTCATAGAAAAATTAAACTAAATGGTAGAGACCATGAGAAAAACAAAATGAAACATAACAAAAGAGAAAATAGTCTGCTGCATAGTTCATTCTCTGGATGTGGATGGCATTTTGTATCATGAGTCATTTGGAAATGTTTTAGATCCTTGCATTGCTATTAAGGGCTAAGTCTATCAAAAAGAGTTCTTACATACTGTGACTGTTACTGTGTATAATGTTCTGGTTCTGTTCACGTAAGATTTTCTGGGTTTTTCTGAAGTCACCTGTTCATCATTTCACACAGTAGTATTTCATTACATTCATATACCACAATTTGTTCAGCCATTCCTCAATTGATGGGCATTCCCTCGATTTCCAGTTCCTGATCACCACAGAAAGAGCTACTATAAATATTTTTGTACATGTGGGTCCTTCTCTCATTTTTTATGATCTCTTTGGGAGAAGAGATATTGCTGGGTCAAAGGGTATGCACATTTTTATAGCCCTTTGGGTATAGTTCCAAATTGCTCTCCATAATGGTTGGATCAGCTCACAACTCCACCAACGATGAATTAGTGTTCCAACTCTCCCAGATCTTCTCCAACATTTGTCATTTTCCTATTTGGACATGTTAGTTAATCTGATAGATGTGATGTGGTACGTCAGAGTTGTTTTGATTTGCATCTCTCATCTCATCTCTAATCAATAGTGACTTAGAGTATTTTTTCATACGACTATAAATAGCTTTAATTGTTTTTCTCTGCAAACTTCCTGTTCATGTCCTTTGACCATTTATCAGTTGGGGAATGGCTCAACAAATACTTATTAAGTCCGTATTGTTCTAGGCACAGGGTTCAATTGTTCAATCATTTTTCCGTCATGTCCAATTCTTCAGATCCTGTTTGGGGTTTTCTTGGCATGGTTTGTCATTTCCTTCTCCAGCGCATTTTATAGATGAGGAAACCGAGACAAACAAGGTTAAGTAACTTGCACAGGGTCACATGGCTAGTAAGTGTCTGAGACCAGATTTGAACTCTGGAAGATGAGTCTTCCTGACTCCAAGCCCAGCTCTCTCTCCGTTGCACCACCTAGCTGCCCCAGGAACAGGGTGTATAAAGATAAAAGTGAAACAGTTTGCCTTCAGTGGGCTTTATTGTGCTGTTTCATGTATAGTAATTTTGCCTTCCTAACTAGATTGATAGTTGCTTGGGATGGAGAGTAAATACTATGCCTTATATTTCTTTATGGTCTCCACAGTTCCCAGTGCAGTGTACACTGTGAAAATGTGGGGTTGAGGTGGCAGAAAGGTTGAGGGAGAGGTTTGTGGTGAACACAGGTTGGCTATAGCACATTTCCAACATGTAAGAATTAGATGAAGTGATATTATTGAGGAAATGAAAGATAGAAAAGGAGCGGGGAAGTACTACATAGCGAAAGTAAGGGAGAAACAAGTAGACAGGTGGAGTGTTGTATTCTGGCAGAAAGAATCCTGTGTTTGGAGTAAGAGGATCTGGTTTCAAACCCCAACTCTGCCACCTACTTCCTGTGTGATGTCAGACAATTTACTTAACTCTTCTGGGCCTAACTTTCCTGTTTTGTATAATGAGGAAATGAGACCAGATGACCTCGAATGTCTCTTCTATCTTGAAATCTATGGTCTTGTGGTATTTGTGAAATCTAAAATAACCTGAAGGAAGTCCTCAAAAACAGAGAGGAACAAGGGGGAAACATGGACAAGAAGCACGTCATGAGAAGCCCTGAATGGTTTGCAATCTGCACCAATAGAAGGAATGCTCACATCAAAGGATCCTTTAGATCCACTGTAGCGTTACAGCCTAATTTGCAATATTAAACCTATCCAAGAAGTGTCTCCAGTTTATAAAACTGGAGATGGCAACGCCTATATTTCCTCCGATACCTCACAGAGTTGTTGTGATGAGAACATTGAGATCATACGTGCAAAGCACCATATAAATGTTAGCAAGTATTATGATGCAGTGCATATCACAGACTTCAGATATTTGTTGAGTAACAAATGTACAGTTCAGAAGTTCACCTTTCAATATTATATAGAAGGGGAACGATTCCTTCTGTGCCTCTCCAATATTCTTTGCTTGCAAATTGCTCTCTTTCATCTAGCAATTTATAATAATGATGATTGCAGGTATCTCAACTCATCTGAGGAATAGAAAGAAAATTTCTGGGGCATAGGCAGAGGAGGCTGGCTATGGAGTGGTGGCAGTGACTTTTCCCCGTATTGTGCATAGATGGGTAGTGGCCACTTCTCTGTGTACCAGCAATTGATACTAACTACTGTTCTCTATGTGTGGCAGCTGCTGTTTTACAGTAGCCACTATTGTCTTTCTGGGCTACAGGATTTCTCCTAAATTCTGAGTGGGGATGTGAATTATAGCAATTATGAAGGTAATTGGGGGATCATCCATCATATTGCTTCCCTTTAGATAAGAACAAAGGGTTTCATAGAGAAGATGGAAATTTAGGACATTGAAGGAGATTATATATCATAACTGAAATGAGAGTCCTAGCAATAGGAAAGTAGGGGGCGTGGAAATGTGTAAAAAAATAAAATAAAATTGTGCATAATAGAATTGGATAAAAGTGTCTACTTTGTTTTGATTTGGCAGAGAAGAAAGTAGGGCACCAGGCAGGGAAGACTGGTCTGCAAGCTGGGGCTGGGGGAGGGAGAGAGAGAAGTTAGAGGAGAAAAAGAGAGGTGGGGGACAGAGAGAGAGAGAGAGAGAGAAAGAGAGAGAGAGATGACGTAGTAAAAAAATTGGGCTAAGATAGTCTGCCCAAATTAAGAGAATAGTGGACCAGGAGAATGGGCCTAAAGGATAAGAAGGATGAATCTATGGGGAAGGAAGTCATCTGGAAGAGACACAATCAGAGTCTTCACTAAAACTTTAGCCAGGGGTGGAGAGCCTGCAGCCTCCAGGCCACATGTGGGGCCTTCTAGGTCCTTAGGTACAGCCTTTTGACTGAGTCCAGGTTTTACAGAACAAATCCTTTTCATAAGGGGATTTGTTCTGTGAACCGTGAATTCAAAGGGCTGCACTTGAGAGCCTAGAGAGCCTCATGTATCCTCAAGGACACAGATTCCCCACCTCCGCTTTAGGACTTGGAATCAGAAAAACCTAAGTTCAATGTCTCCCTCAGAGATTTACTAGCTAGCTGTGTGACCACAGGCAAGTTATTCAAGCTCTCTGTGCTTCAGTCTGGTCACGTGTACAGTGAGTGGGTTAGGCTCAGTGGCTTCCGAGGTCTCTTCTACCTCTAAATCTGTAATCCTATAATGGAACAGTAGAGATAGTCATAAACTGTTACTCAAAAAGCAATCTTTGGTAATAGGGGAGAAGAATTCTGAAGTTTCAGTAGTGCTAATGTGGTTTTTCTCAAACATCTTCCACAGAAAGACATCCAAAAGTGTATGAAGCACCTAGCTCTGAAGAAGAAACAGGAAGCTGGCAACATCAACAAAGTAAATAAGGCCACTAGTGATCTTGAGGTAAGAGGAAACCCTTTTGTACTGACTGTTGTACAGATGTTTCAAGGCAGCAACCACAGGGCTTATCTAAAAGAAAGGTCTTCTAGTTTAGGCTAGAAATATGGTTCTGTTTAGGCGTCAGTTTGTCTAAAACAGATCATGGTGCTAAATGGTTGCCACCAAGGAGAAAAAACAATATTGTCAAAAATTCAGTGTTGTCAACCATTCCACCCCTGTTCAAATGTATGTTTGCATAGCCTCTTATCTCCTTGAAGCTCACCAGATGGTAGTCAGGAAGCATAAGTAAATAACATATGGAAACTTATGTCCACCATGGTGGAAACTTGTATTACCATGGTGCAGTGATAATTAATGTTCATAATGAGGACCTGATGTACTTACTACAAGACTCTCATGTGCCTTATGAATTCCTAAATACTTAATTGTGTCCTGTATCTAGTATATACTTAGTTACATATTTTATTGTATCAAGAGAAGCTGCACGGATGGAGACCTAGCCTGGGAGCCAGGAAGATCTTGATTCAGGTCCTACCCTTGACATATACTGGTGTGTGATCTTAGATAAATTACTTAAACCCTCATTGCACTAGGCAATTCTTTATGAGAAACTAGCAGAGAAGATGCCAACCTGAATTGGTAAAGGGACTTTCCTCACCCAGGAGTTTCCCATACTACATAAATCACTGATCAAGTCCCTGTTCATATCCTTAGAAAATTTTGCAGTCTGTGGTATGTCATGTACCAGTATAAGAAGCGTTGGCAGAAGGAAGGCAAGGGATTGGGGATAACATTCCAAGAAGAGAAGCAACACAGTGATTCAATTTAGCTACAGTATAGGGTAGTGAAGGAGCCAAGCAGGAGATAAAAATGGAAAAGTTATTAGAATCATTGTGAAAGTTCATATGGTAGAGAGCAGGAAATGATGGAGTCAGGAAAAGCAGAGATCCAAACCTGTGTTCTGTATGTACTAGCTGCACAATAGGCAAGTTACCTAGTACCTAGCCCAGAGTGTTCTTATGAGGCTCAAATTAGATGTATAAAGTACATTGTGAACATTAGAGAATGATATAAATGTCAAGCATGTTTATTATTCAAAAGGGCTTTTAATGCCTGTTTAAGGAATTTGAATTTTATCTAGTAGACAGTAAGAAACTATTGAAAGGCAGCCAGGTAGTTCAATATATAGAGAGCACTAGGTTTGGAATCATGAAGACTTATGTTCCTGAGTTCAAATCCTACCTCAGATACTTCCTGGCTGCATGACTCTGGGCAAGGACTTAACCCTGTTTGCCTCAGTTGTCTTCATCTGTAAAATGAGCTGGAAGAGGAAATGGCAAACCTTTGCCATTAGTATCTTTGGCATGAAAACGCAAAAATAAGGTCTTGAAGAGTCAGACATGATTGAAATGACTCAACAGCAGCTATTGAAGATCTTTAATGAGGAAGTGACATCAGCTGACATTTTCATAGGGCTATATAAATATATATATATAATACACACACACATACGTGTGTGTGTGTGTGTTAGAGAGAGAGAGAGAGGGTCTGAATCTGTGACTGCATTGGTCTAGTGATTTCCTACCTCTTTTTACTAATGCAAGATACTCTAGACCTGAGGTTTCTCATTGTAAAATGAGGGGATTAGACTGGATGGCCTCTGAGGTTCTTTCTGACTCCAGATCTGTGATTCCTGATCTCCAAAGTTCTTTCCAGGTCTAACAGTTTGTGAGAGTCTAAGATAACATTTGACTTGGAAGAGGGAAATGAAATTCTAAGCGTTCACAAATGAAGTGTTTCTCATATATACATCAAAATAAATAGGCTATTATAATATAAGCCAGGTGAGAGATGATAAGGGCCTAGAACAAGCCCTTGGCAAGGCATGAAAGAGATGCAAAAGATAGAAAGGGATTTATGATGCCTAATTTGGGGGGAGGGGAGACGAAGAAGAAGGAAGAATGAAAGATGACTTAGATTTCAAACCTAGTGAAATAGAAAGATGCCAAGGCAACAAAAATGCTACAGGAATATGGGTGAGGAGGGGCAAGTTTTTAAAATTACTTCTATTTTTCTTTTTATATTACCTAAATTTTCCCTTGTATCTTTCCCCCTCATCTCTCCCAGAGAGCCATTCCATATAATAATTTAAAAAAAAAGAAAACAAAAAACAGTTAACAAAGTGATCGGTGCCTCAGAGACGAAGAGAACCACAGCTGACGATGCAGACAGGATAGAGGCTACACGTCATAGATTTGGACTCAGTTCGCCAGTGAGAAAGCCTACACTTCTCTAAGGCCTCTCTAGAAACTGAATGGTCTGAAAAAAGGAGAAAAAAATATGAATTCAGGAGAGGAGGAATGGGAGGGAATGAGAGAAGAAAAATATGTAACTTCAGAGATGACAGATGATAAAGAGAGCTATGGAAGTTAAAAAAAAGAGAGAGAGAAATTACTTCGTCAAAACTTTGTGGACACAAAGGAGTTTCTGAACAACCCCAAGCCCCTGAACAAGGCTTTCTAGAGAGAAAAGGAGGAGTTCCTGGACAATGCAAAATTTTTTTTCCAATTTTTATTTTCACTTGCAAGTTCTCTTTTTCCCTCCACCCCATCCCCCAGCCACTAAGAAGGCAAGAAGTGTGATTCCCATTATCACACAAAGTCATGAAAAGCACATTTTCCCATTAGCCATGTTGAAAAAAAAGAAAAAAATATGATTCAGTCTGTACTTAGAGTTCATCAGTTCCCTCTCTGTAGGTGAACATTTTTCATTGTTAGTCCTGTGGAATTATCATGGATCATTGTTTTGAACAGAGTAGATAAGTCTTTCCCAGTTGATTATCACTATAATATTGCAATTACTGTGTACAATGTTCTCCCCATTCTGTTCACTTCACTTTGCATCAACTTACATAAATCTTCCCAGGTTTTTCTGAAGCCATCCCTTTTGTCATTTTTTTCTGCATAATAGTATTCTATCACAATCACATACCACAACTTGTTCAGCTATTCCCCAGTTGATGGGCATCCCCTCATTTCCAATTCTTTATCAACATAGAAAGAGCTGCCAAAATTATTTTTGCCCATATGAGTCCTTTTCTTTGATCTCTTTGGGATACAGACCTAATAGCAGTGTTGCTGGGTCAAAGGGTTTATAGTCCTTTGGGCACAGATCCAAGTTGTCCTTCAGAATGTTTGTATCTGTTCATAACAATGCAGAATTCTTGAACCAAGGCTCAGGTGTGAAAGAGGAGAAATTCCAGGATGTTGTCAAATTTCTGGACCAAATGGAGGAGCTCTAGAACAAAGAGGAAAGAGCAATGAGAAACAGATCCATGATATGGAGGAGCAAACCCACCCTTTACTAATATTGTGAGTTAAGTAGACTTCGCAGTTCTAAGTGATAAGGGGTCAGTTCTCTGCCTCTCCCTTTACCCTCAGTGCTTTTCCATTTTGAGAGAAGTATCCTCAACCTTAGAACACTACTATAAGTCTATGGGAATGTACAGATCCTTGGGCAAAAAGAGTTCCAACTGGAGAAGGAAATCAGGTTGTTTTGATTATTCACAGATTTATTTGTATGTACTTTATGTTTTAGGTAGATATATATAAATAGATATCTATATAGATATGTAACTATACATCCAATTACATACAGCTATAGATATATAACTATATATCCACTTAAATAAAGCCCATCCTTCACATGAATTATTGTCAGATGTTGCATTTTTATAAAAGATAGGGACCCTTTAATCTTTTCTCTAGAGATCTGAAAGCAAAGTATATTCTAATGTTTCCTGGGTGAGAGCAAAATAAGCCAAATTCTGATGTTTGTAAAGGAGACCCCAGGTGTGGGGCACAAATCAAATAGAATGTTTTGTGAAGGATCCCAGGGTTTAGTCCAATCCATGTAAGCCCAGCGCTTGAGAAGTGAGCTATAGATTACACTAAAATAACAGATTAAGAGCAGGAAGGAACTTGAAGTCATAACCTTCTGATTTTTACAGATGAGGAAATTGAAGTCCAGAAAGGGTAAGTAATTTGCCCAAGCTTATATCGGTTCTAAATGGCAGAGGTGGATCAAACTTAGGTGCTCTGATTCCAAATCCAATACTTTTTCCACCACACTACTCCACTCTCATCGCAAGGTTCAAGAAACATTTGTGGGTGGGATTTTGAGTCAATAACTGAGAGAACATGAATCGTATTACAACCCCTAGAGGTGAATAGAAGTCTCAGTTTTCAAAAGGAAATGGAAGTCAGTTCCACATATCCTGATGTCAATCCTTGGTAAAGTTCTGTAATCAAGTGGATAGTTTGTAAACTCTTATAAACAATGACTCCCCAGAAGCCAGCTCTCCTTTTACCTCCATTGAGAGATGTTACTCATCAGGCAAGTGATGGGAGGCAGGGCAGGATCATGCCGTCAGCATGGTAGCTCAAAAGGGTGACTAGAGCTGCCCAGGCTGTAAAAAGGATCAAGTCAAAGGCTAGTGAAATCAGTGTGTGTGTGTGTGTGTGTGTGTGTGTGTGTTCGTTCTTCATTGCTGAAGAAGACCATGCCATCTGGAAAATAATGACATGACTGGCACTTGACTTTGTTTTGAGTGAGGGAGGGCTATGCAGGTCACCAGCCTCACTTCTCCTCTGCCCTTTTGTACCTGCTCTGCTTATCTTCCTGTTAACTACAACAGAATTATCTCCTGGGCCTTGCTACTTTGTGAATAAACTTTCTCCTCGCCTCTGCCACAGTTTCTCTGGCCTTTGGATTGTTTCTGTTGATTTGAGGCTCCAGGTATTAAATCTCCTGTTTCATTATCCCATAGCAAGAACAGATTGTAGACTTAACCAACCCCTCGTGGAGGGTAACTGGGTAACTAGCCAGCCCCATAACCATTCCTGACATGAAGAGGGGATAGCACGGACAGGATACAAGCATGAATTCATAAAGAATAATGAGTACCAAACTTTCTAGGGTTTTCTTTTATGAGGTACTACCAATCAAAGAAATGACTTAGATGTGCTTTTACGTGGATTTTCTTTTAAAGGAATTTGATAATCTATTATAATATCCTTATGGAAAAGCCAGAGAAGTGTGGGTTGTATGAGCTTATAGTTGGGTGGATTCATAGTTTGTAGAATGGCTATATGCAAAGGATATTGATTCATGAATTAATTTAAACCTCTATGAAAGTTTTTAACCATGAACTTAAGACTGTGGCTTCTACTCTGTTCTCTTTAACATTTCTGTCAGTAACTGAGATAAATAAGAATCAGAAGTGATTTTATAAATTTGTCTACTAGTAGTCATATGATGGAAAAACACTGACTCCAGAGGCCTGCATTCAAATCCCACCTCTGATGCCTGTTATTGACTATGGATAGAAAGCTGGCTTTAAGGCCAGTAGTACCTGGGCTCCAGTCCTACTTCTGACATGTATTGTCTCTGTGACCCCAAAAAGTCATCCAAGTTCTTCCCCATACCAATGAGTCACAGAATCAGTCCCTAGCCCTATATAATGATTTGCCTATCCAGTGTGCAAGTGACATGAAACTAGGAGACTGAAATGATAGATGACAGAGGTAAGGTCGAGAAAGATATGCACAAAATAGAACGTTGAACTGAATTCTAAATCTGATCCTTCCATGAATCTATGATCTCATAGTTGTGGGTGCTTCCTCACTAATGCCAATAATAATCCATCTGTATCATCTTATCCTACGTGATTCTTGTTCATGTCTTTCTTTTTTTTAAACTTTTTATTCAATTTGACCTTAAATACAACACGAGAAAAGAAAAAAAAAGGAACATTTCCAAGAACACAGCGGAACATAGGAGAGGATTCAATAGGGCAAAGGACTAGGCTATATAGCAATTAGCTTGGTTTTGATGACCTCCTTTTCTTGGGGGGTATGGGAGGGAATGTCTACTTACTGTTCGTGAATTGGAAGATAGATTTCCATCAGAGAGGACTTCTTTCTTTGTAAAAATCACCAACAGTTAAATCTCTTCCACTAGCAAGCCCTCTTCCCTAGGAATGGATCTGGGCAATCACAGGGCAAACGAGTACAGGTATTAAAACTTTCTTCTATTATTCATTCATTCATGTATTCATTTATTCAGTAAGAATTTTTTGAGTCATAGTGCCAAAGTTGACGCTGAGGAGGTATACATAACAAATGAAAAAAATACAGTCCTTATCATCTAGAAAGTTCATATTCTAGTTAGCGAAAGAAGATAAGCCATTCATGCGTTCATTTGACAAACACATATTAAGTGCTTAGTATGCACCATGCATCGTGTTAACCACTGATAAGAGCTACGGATGTGGAGAAGGGCAGGGTGGGTATAGAGGATGAAACAATACAAAGATGAATAATATGTACTCCTTGATTTCAGTAAACTTGCAATTAACTGGGATAAGCTTATGCAATTAAACATAACGCATATTAGAGCATAAGAAGTTCTTAAAGGCAACAGGAAATGCTTCAGAAATTAAGTAATGTGAAAAGATTAAATGGGAAAAGGTTAAATAATGCTACAGTGTAATAGGGACTGAAGAGACCAATTTTCCCAGCACAAACAAGCAATAGTAGATCTCATTTACGACAGCTAAGAGACATATGTATAAATAAGTTATAAGTTATAAGTTATTTATAATAACTTATAAATAAGTTGCAGTGTTTTATCAATGATGACTTAGATGTAAGAAAAAATGTAAAGAATCTCCTCCAAGAGATCATACGACCAATGTAGGTTAACATCATCTTGTGAGAGCTATGAACAATAGATGGAGAGCCTGTATACTTCAGGTTTTTATATATGTAATGTCTAAAAAAAAATCAGAGGAAGCCTCCCTACTCACCGACTTCTTACATTAATTAAGTCATCCTTTGTGGAAGAATTTTGAAAGGACATGAGCCAGCAAAATAAGCATGTCTTAATGAATACAAATCTTATCTCAGAGTCAAAAAGACCTGCATTCAAGTCTCACCTCTGACCCTGGACAAGCCACTTTATTCCTCACTGTTGCTCATAGGCAACTCTAAAACTAAATTGCAGAACAGCTGCCAATCTGCCTTAAGTACAGGGGGAGTTCCCTACACCAATGGAATTACAGATACAAACTAAAAGAACCAGTGAAAGAAACAGAGAAGGCATGGTCTCAGAAGCTCCAGAGGAGCAAAGGGAATACAGAAGCCAAGGGAATGAAAAGTATGGGTGTAAAGGGGATAGGTAGAAGGTCAAATGCTGCAAGAAAGTCAAGAAGGGTAAATCTAAGAAAAGGCCAAAAGATTTTATAATAAAGAGCTCATCACTGAATTGTGAGGGAGCAGTTTTAACAAAGGGAGCCAGATTGCAAGGGTTTAAAAAGTAAGAAGGAGCTAAGCAACAGAGACACTAGATGTAGGTTACTTTTTAAAGCTATTTGGCAATGAGAGAGGCTATAGTTAGCTCAGTGGATAAGATGCATTAATGAAGTTGTTCTTAGAAATAAGAAGAATTTGTAGTAGCACTTTTATTATAGCAAAGAACTAGGAAAAAAATATGTACCCATCAAATGAGGAATGGCTGGGCAAATTACAATACATGGTTATAATGGAATACTGTTGTACTGTAAGATGGCCAAAGAGACAGAGTTAGAGAAACTTGGGAAGATTAGTGTGAACTAATGTATAGTTAAATAAGTAGAAACAGTAGAACAATTTATTCAATTATTATAATATTGTATAAGAAAACAACTTTGAAAATCTTAAGAACACACAACAGAGACCTGCTACAGCTCTCCCCTCAAACCCCTCAATAAACCTCTAAAAATGACTCTAAACAAATTCTAGAGCAGCAGAAGTCACAAAATCATAGACTGAAGCAAATTTCCAACCCAAGGCAATCTGGAAGTTGATGGGAAGGGTCTATTACACCAGGCTGGGACTTCTCAACACACAAATGCTAAAGATCGCTTCAAAGGTCAGTGGGAAAGTTCTCTCACCTGGTTGAGAGGGGAGCATGGTCCAGCCCCAGACCAGCCTCTGTTCTTGCCCCAGGGCAACAGCAGCCACTGCTGAAGCAGAGACTGCTTCTGGAGCTCTCCACTTAACAGAACTCAAAAGTCAAGTAATTGGCTGGAAAAATAGGCAAACAGGGGTGGGAGTGGGGGCGGAGGAAGAAATAGACTATAGATTCTTACTTTCTTGGTGAGGAGGTACTTTTTTACATCACTGGTGATGAGGAAGATCAAAACATACAGCCAGAAGAAGACAATAAAGCCAAAGCTCCTACATCCAAAGCCTCTAAGAAAAAATATGAATTGGTCTCAGGCCATGGAAGAGCTCAAAAAGGATTTTGAAAATCAATTCAAAGAAGTAGAAGAAAAATTGGGGAGAGAAATGAGAGTGAGGAAAGAAAATCATGAAAACAAGTCAACAGCTTGCTAAAGGAAACCCAAAAAAATGCTGAAGATAATAACACCTTTAAAATTAGACTAATCCAAATGGCAAAGAGGTCCAAAAAGCCAATGAGGAGAATTCTTTAAAAAGCAGAATAACCCAAATGGGAAAAGAGGTCCAAAACTCACTGGGGAAAAGAATTCTTTAAAAATTAGAATGGAGGAGGTTGAGGGGATGGGGCCAAGATGGCAGAGGAGAAGGTCTCTCACCACAGCCCATAAAATACCTGTAAAAAATGACTCTAAGCAAATTCTAGAGTAGCAGAAGCCACAAAACGACAGAGTGAAAGAGATTTCCAGCACAAGGCAGCCACAGAGGCCAACAGGAAAGGTCTATCACACCAGGTGCGGAGCAGAGTGCAGCCCAGCCTTGGCTGCTCAGTGGCAGGGATAGGACTAGAACAAGCTTCAAGGCACCACCAGAGCAGCTGTGATTCCCAGATTCCTCCCCATAAATGCCAAAGGCAACTTCAAAGGTCAGTAAGAAAGCTCTTTTACCTGGGTGAGAAGGGAGCAGGGTCCTCATACCCTAGCCCCAGCCCCAGGCAGCAGAAGCTTCCATTGTTGGAGCCCTGGCCTAAAGACTCTGGGGGAATTAAGCTGCTGATCTGGATCACAGCCTTGAGTGGCAGCTCTGGGGTGAAAACGAATGCTGGCTGGCATGGTGCAGTTGGTGGAAGCTCTGGAAAGAGAATTCTACTGGCAGATCCTGGGAAGAAAGGAGTGCTTGTAGTTGCTCCCAGATCAGAGTGGAGATCAGGAGAGGAATAAATTTCTCTCCCTTGATTGTACCACCTTGGAGGAACTGAAAACTTACAGGTCCCCAGTGTATATCTTCCTCTTGACAAAGAACTCAAAAGTCAAGTAACTGGCTGGGAAAATGCCCAGAAAAGGGAAAAAGAATAAGACAATAGAAGGTTACTTTCTTGGTGAGCAGGTATTTTTTTCCATCATTTCAAATGAGGAAGAACAATGCATACTATCAGAGAAGACCTAAAAGTCAAGGCTTCTTCATCCAAAACCTCCAAAATAAATATGCCAGAATCTCAGGCCATAGAAGAGCTTAAAAAGGATTTTGAAAATCAAGTAAGAGAAATGGAGGAAAAATTAGGAAGAGAAATGAGAGAGATGCAAGAAAATCATGAAAAGTGAGTCAACTGCTTGCTAAAGGAGACCTGAAAAATGCTGAAGAAATTAACACCTTTAAAAACAGGTTAGCCCAAATGGCAAAAGAGACCCAAAAAGCCAATAAGGAGAAGAATGCTTTAAAAAGCAGAATTAACCAAATGGCAAAGGAGGTTCAAAAGCTCACTGAAAAAAATAGTTCTTTAAAAATTAGAATGGAGCAGATGGAAGCAAATGACTTTATGAGGAAACAAGAAATTACAAAACAAAAGCAAAAGAATGAAAAAATAGAAAACAATGTGAAACATCTCATTGGGAAAAACAGCTGACCTGGAAAATAGATACACAAAAGAGAATTTTAAAATTATGGGACTACCTGAAAACCATGATCAAAAAAAGAGCCTAGACATCATCTTTCATGAAATTATCAAGGTACACTGCCCTGATATTTTGGAACCAAAGGGTAAAATAAATATTGAAAGAATTCACCTGTCACCTCCTGAAAGAGATCCAAAAAGAAAAACTCCCAGGAATATTGTAGCCAAATTCCAGAGTTCCCAGGTCAAGGAGAAAATATTGCAAGCAGCCAGAAAGAAACAATTCAAGTATTGTGGAAATACAATTAGGATAGCACAGGATCTGGTAGCTTTTACATTAAGGGATTGAAAGGCTTGGAATATGATATTCCAGAAGTCAAAGGAACTAAGATTAAAACCAAGAACCACCTACTCAGCAAAACTGAGTATAATACTTCAAGGGAAAAAATGGTCATTCAAAGAAATAGAGGACTTTTAACCATTCTTGATGAAAAGAGCAGAGCTGAATAGAAAATCTGACTTTCAAATACAAGAATCAAGAGAAGCATGAAAAGATAAACAGAAAAGAGAAATCATAAGGGACTTACTAAAGTTGAACTGTTTACATTCCTACATGAAAAGACAATATTTGTAACTCTTGAAACTTTTCTCATTATTTGAATAGTTGGAGGGATTGTACACACACACATATGTATATATATGTGTGTGTGTGCATATCTGTATATATAGATATATATGCAGGCAGAGGGCAGAGAGTAAGTTGAATAGGAAGGGATGATATCTAAAAAAATAAAATTAAGGGGTGAGAGAGGAGTATAATGGGAGGAGAAAGGGAGAAATGGAGGGGGCAAATTATCGCTCATAAAAAAGGCAAGAAAAAGCTTTTTCAATGGAGGGGAAAACGGGGAGGTAAGAGGGAAAAAATGAAGCTTACTCTCATCACATTTGGCTTAAGGAGGGAATAACATGCACACTCAATTTGGTATGAAAATCTATCTTACACTACAGGAAAGTAGGGGAGAAGGGGATAAGTGGGATGTGGAGGGATGATAGAAGGGAGGGCAAATGAGAAGAGGGAGTTAATTAGAAGTAAACATTTTTGGGGAGGGATAAGTTCAAAAGAGAGAATAGAATAAATGTGGGGGCAGGATAGGATGGAGGGAAATATAGCTAGTCTTTCACAACTTGACTATTATAGAAGTCTTTAGCAAAACTAAACCTATATAGCCTATATTGAACTGCTTGCCTTCTCAGTGGGGATGGGTGGGGAGGGAGGGAGAGAAGTTGGAACTCAAAGTTTTAGGAATGAATGTTAAGAATTGTTTTTGCATGTAACTGGGAAATAAGAAATACACGTAATGGGGTATAGAAATCTGTCTTGCCCTACAAAAAAAGAGAGAAAATGAGGATAAGGGAAGGGAGGGTGTGATAGAAGGAAGGGTAGATTGGGGGAAGGGGTAATCAGAATGCATGGTGTTTTGGGATGTGAAAGGGGAAAGATGGGGAGAAAACTTGAAACTCAAAATCTTGTGGAAATGAAAGTGAAAACTAAAAATAAATAAATAAATTAGAAAAAAGGGAAAAAAATAAAATGGAGCAAATAGAAGCTAATGACCTTATGAGAAATCAAGAAATTATAAAACAAAACCAAAAGAATGAAAAAATAGCAGACAATGTGAAGTATCTCATTGGAAAAACAACTGACGTGGAAATGGATCCAGGAGAAATAATTTAAAAATATTTGGACTACCTGAAAGCTGTGATAAAATAAAAAACCTTGACATCATTTTTCAAGAAATTATCAAGAACAGCTGCCATGATTTTCTAGAACCAGAGGGTAAAACAGAAATGGGAAAATTGCCTCCAGAAAGAGATCTCAAAAGGAAAATTTCCAGGAATATTGTAGCCAAATTCCAGAGTTCCCAGGTCAAAGAGAAAATACTATAAGCAGCCAGAAAGAAATAATTCAAGTATCGTGAAAATACAATCAGGATAACAGGATTTAGCAGCTTCTTCACTAAAGGATCAAAGGACTTGGAATATGATATTCCAGAGGTCAGTGGAGATGGGATTAAAACCAAGAATCACCTACCCAGAAAAACTGACTATAATACTTCAGGGAGAAAATGAAACTTCAATGAAACAGAGGACTTCTAAGCATTCTTGTTGAAAAGCCCAGAGCTGAATAGAAAATGTGACTTTCAAATATAAGAATCAAGAGAAGAATGAAAAGGTAAACAGGAAAGAGAAACCCTAAGGAACTTACTGTAGTTGAACTATCTACATTCCTACATGGAAAGATGATATTTGTAACTCATGAGACCTTTCTCAGTATTAGGATAGTTGGAGGGAGTATTATGTATATTTGTATGTGTATGTATGTGTATGCATTTATATATATATATACATATATATATATACATATACATATATATGAGAGAGAGCGTGCATAAGATAAGCTGAATATGAAGGGATTATGTCTAAAAAAGAAAGTTAAGTGTTGAAAGGAAGGAACTGGGAAAAAGAGAAAGAGAGAGGTAGAACATAGTAAATCATCTCACATAAAGAGACAAGAAAGAATTTTTACAATGGAGGGGAAGAAGGGGAAGGTGAGAAGAAATAAGTAAACCTTCCTTTCATTGGATTTGGCTTCAGGAGGGAATAAAATACACTCTCAATTGGGTATGGAAGTTTATCTTACCCTACAGGAAGGCATGGGGGGAAGGGGATAAGAGAGGGGGGATAATAGAAGGGACAGTAGATTGGGGAGGAGGGTAATCAGAAGCAAATGCTTTGGTAGAGGGACAAGTCAAAGAAGAAAACTGAATAAATAGAAGGTGGGCAAGATAGAGGGAAATATAGTTAGTCTTTCACAACATTACTGCTGTCAAAGTGTTTGGCATGACCACACATGTATAACATTTATCAAATTGTTTGCCTTCTCAATGGCTGGGGAGGGGGAAAGGAAGAGAATGTGAAACTCAAAGCTTTAAAAATGAATATTAGAGGTTGTTTTTACATGCAATGAGGAAATAAGATATAAAAGCAATGTGATTTAGAAATCTGTCTGAACCTACAGGAAAATAGAAGGGAAAGGGATGGAGGTGGTGGTGATAGAAGGGAGGCCAGATTGGCAGAAAGAGCAAAAAGGCAATCAGGATACACACTGTCCAGGGGTGGAGGTATGGGAGAGATGGAGAGAAAATTTAAAATTCAAAATTTTGTGGAAGTGAATGTTGAAAACTGAAAATAAATTTATATCAAAAAAAAAAAGAACACAAATTAATTCAGTGATCAATCACAAGTCCAGAAAACTGATGAGGAAACATGTTTCCCAAATCTTGATAGAGAGGTGGTGGACATAGGGAGAGAATAACACTTATATTTTCAGACAAGACCAAAGTGTGAATTCATTTTACTTGACTCTACTTATTGTTACAAAGAAGGCCATTCAGGTTTTTTTGGTGGGGAGAGAGAGGGATAATTATGATGTTGAAAAATAATAGGAAAACTCTGAGATCACTGGTGAAAATTGAAAATGAACAGAACAAAGCAGAAGGAAGTTTAAAGGGGCCTCAGAAAGCAGGACAGTATGAGTCCTACTGTGTTAACTTTACTGTATGCTTTAAAAAGCTGTAAGAAATAGAGATACACCATTATATATACAATCCTCTTCTCTAGTCTTTATATGTGGAAATGTTCATATTTGTGGATATTTGTGAAATTCATAATGTCCAAAGATATTTCTAAGAGAATTGAGAAGATCTGAACACAGAGGGGTTAGAGGGGGAAAGAGTCACTAGAAAGGGAGAAATTGAGAATTCCTAAGAAATGCCCAAAAGAACAAAATCCTAGAGGATTGTGAAAAGAGATGAAATCATTAGAACAGATGGAATAGTTATCCTTAAGCAGGAATAGAGACACTTCTTAACCCTAAGACAGGAAGGAAGGAAGGAAGGAAGGAATACCTTGAGAAGCTTTGAGGTTTGAAGGTAAGATAGATTGTTCATAAAAGATGACTTTATTTTTCTCAGTAATAAACATAAGTGAAGTAATAAGCTATTGGTATAGGGAAGAGGAAGGGACTGAGTATTTGAAGAGAATTTAAAAGTTTAGGAAGAGTCACTGTGCAAAATGAGATAGGAAATGAATAACTGTACTATAAAAGGATTGCTGAGAAGCAAGAAGAATCCATGAGGAAAAAGGAAGCATAAATTTCAATGAAATTGGCTTGATTTGGGGACTGAGCAGTCCAGGAGCAAGACTAGAAAAGCAGGCAGGCAGACATGGAAGGACAGAAGGAAGGAAGAAAGGAAGGAAAGGAAGGAAGGAAGGAAGGAAGGAAGGAAGGAAGGAAGGAAGGAAGGAAGGAAGGAAGGAAGGAAGGAAGGAAGGAAGGAAGGAAGGAAGGAAGGACTTATTAAAGGTTTACTATGTGCCACTGTGCTACATACTAAAGATAAAAATGCAACCAAAAGAAAGATGGTCACTGCTCTCAAGGGGAAGACAGTACACAAAAGGAAGCTGTAAAGAGAGGAGGGGAGGAAAAAGATACCTGAATAGAACCAGAAGCAGGGAATAAAGGGAGTCTGCTGCTACTGTTGGTGTGGGTGATTTGCTTTAGTTCCTCATCTGTAAAATGGGCTGTAGAAGGAAGTGGCAAACCACTTTAGTATTTTTGCCAATAACACCCCAAATGGGGTCTCAAAGAGTCAGACACAAATGAAATATCTAAACAACTGCAATATGCCAGGCACTGTGCTAAGCACTAAGGACACAAATACAAACAAAAAGAAAAAATAGTCCCTGCCTTCAAGGAGCTTATATTCTAATGGGGGAAGACCATGCACTAAAGAGAGAAAGGGGAGGAAAAGGTTACCTGAAAAGAACCGAAGGAGGGGAGTAAAGGCAAGTCTGGGCACCTCCACAAAACAGAGGTTGCTGGAGGCACTCACCAGTGGGAGAAGGGGAGGAAGGTCTTATAGAGTAGGATGCTCCATATTTAAAAGTTCACAAGGATAGCTGAATCTTCCAGGGTGAAGAGACCCCAGGCACTGGGGGAAGTTCTAATATAAGACAGCATGGTTTAGAAGTCTAGGAGCCAGAAATGAGACTGGGAAGAGGAAGGTCGGAAATACTACCTTGAAAGTTAGTACAACAAGAACAGCAGGTCACTGAGAGTGAGGGATTCAAGGGGGTGATGATAGATCAGTTGTCTGGGTTGTCTGGGCCCTCACTGATGAAATTTTTTCCCTTGATAAGGGAATCTCTACCACCCTTCTGACCATAGAGATTGCTTTGCCACCTGTTAAGAAGGGAATTTATGGAAAGCAGTATGGCAGAAACTAGGTATAAACCAACATCTTACACTGTATACCAAGATAAAGTCAAAATGTGTACATGATGTAGATGTAAATGGTTGAAACCACATACAGATTAGGAGAGCAAGAAATAGTTTACCTGTCAGATCTATGGAGAAGGGAAGAATTTATGACCAAACAGGAGATAAAGAGCATTCTGAGATGTAAAATGGATAGTTTTGATTATATCAAATTGAAAAGGTTTTGCACAAGCATCACCAGAACAACCAAAATTAAAAGAAAAAAAAGCTGAGGAACAATTTTATAGCAGTTGACACTAATAAAGACCTCATTTCTCAAACATATAGAGAACTGAGATAGATTTTATAAGAGTACAAGTCATTCCTTAATCAACAAATGGTCAAAGGATACAAACAGGCATAAGAAAAAAATACTCTGAATCACTATTGATTAGAAAAATGCAGATTAAAACAACTTTGAGGTACCACCTCACACCTATCAGATTGGCTAATATGACAGAAAAGGAAAATGATTAATGTTGGAGGAGCTGTGGGAAAATTGCTACATTAATGCATTGTCCGTGGAGTTGTGAACTGATTCAAATATTGTGGAGAGCAATTTGGGAACTATGCTCAAAGGGCTATAAATTATGCATACTCTGATCCAGCAACACAATTACTAGGTCTGTATCCTAAAGAGACTTTTAGAAAAAAAGGAAAAACGACAAAAAAATATTTTGTACAAAAATATTTATAGCAGCTTTTTTGTGGTGGCAAAAAATTGGAAACTGAGAGAATGTTCATCAGTAGGGGAATAGTTGAACAAGTTGTGGTATGTGTAATGGAACGCTATTGTACTACAAGAAATGATAAGCAGGTTAACCAGAAAAACTGCAGAGTTCCACAAACAAAGCAAAGTAAGCAGAACCAGGAAAACATGTACACAGTAACAGCAGTATAGTACAATGATCAACTGTGAATGACTTAGCTCTTCTCAGTAATACAATGATCTGATACAATCCCAAAAGACCCATGATGAAAAATGCTATCCACATCCAGGGAAAGAACTGATGGAGTCCAAATGCAGATCAAAGCATATTATTTTCACTTTATTTTTTCATGAGTTTTTTTTGGTCTGTGTGTTTTACAATATGACTAATACGGAAATACATTTTGCATGATTGCAGATGTATAACCTATATGAAAATGCTTACTGTCTCAGGGAGAGGGGAGAGGGGGAAGGTAGGGAGAGAATTTGGACCTCAAAGTTTTTTTTTTAAATAAATGTTAAAAATCGTTTTTACTTGTAATTGAAAAAAAGTGTTGTTTTTTTTTTAAAGAAAAGAACTTGATGGTTCAGGGAATGTTTCTTATTCTTCAGATTTCAGAGGAGTATTTACTCCACCCTTCTGTCGTCCCCCTCCCAATACACACATATATTCATTTCTACCCCTTGTCCTGGCATAATGCTAGTCAGCCATGTTTGCAAATGACGCATTCATAAACTGAGGAATGGATGATCAGTTGGAAATTTTTAAAAATCATTTTGTTTTTAGGAACATTCTGAGGCTATCAAAATCTGGCTAACAGGAAAATTTACTGAACTGCGGTTATTACTTGATGAAGAGGAAACGGCTGCAAAGAAATTCATTGATAGAAACACCCAGCAGGCATTTAGAACATATGATGAGCAAGTGGAATTGTGTCAAGAACGAATTAACATGATAGACAACCTTTCCAGGAAGATCCAAAGAATAAACCAACAGCAAGATCCTATTCAGTTGCTACAGGTAACAAGCAATTTCTGACACTGAAGTCATCAACCCCTAATCTTAGTTCATGGTGATTAGTGTCTATATTTATGTGGCATTTGAACCGCTTTATGAGCCATAGCTTCTTTGGTTTTTTTTTGCTCGTTTCATGTGTTGGTGCATATAAGTTCAATTGTAGATTCTGCTCCACAGTGAGAAAATGAGGTTGCTTGGGATACAGAGTAAGAGTTCATTTGCAATGGATAGATAGTATCACTGGCTAAGGAAGCTTAGATTCGTCCAGACATTGTAAAAAGACAGAATTCCTTTTCACTTTCTTATTGTTCAGTTATTTCAGTCATGTCCTCCTCTTCATGACTTCTTGGACCTCTGGGTTTTCTCAGGAAAAGTAGTGGAGTGGTTTGTCATTTCCTTCTCCAGTGGCAGAGGTTAAGTGATTTGCCCAAGGTCACACAGCAAGGAAGTTTCTGAGACTGGATTTGAACTCAGGTCTTCCTGACGCAAAGCCAAGTACTTTATGTGCTGTGCCTCCTAGCTGCCCCCCTTTTCATCTAGGAAGTAATAAAATGCCAAACTTAAGGGGCAGAACAAGAAAGTAGTTAGTCTATCCACAGAGATAAGCATATACCCTGCATAGTTTATCTTAAAAGTAACCACACAATCCAAAAATTAACCAATCAGTGAACTAAGAATAATTATTAAAAACATGCACACATGCTCACATTTTCCCTCTTTTCTGACCTTATTGCTATGTCTCTGTATACAAAAGTAGAAATTCTAGAGAATTGTTCCAAATGTACATTTATTTGAATGCATCAGCTCTTTCCATCCCAATGGTTGTGTGGGCAGCATGATGGAAGCACTTTCAGTTATACCTGCAATAATAAGGAGTAGGATGATAGAAAAACCTCCTGGCAGTTGTTACCCATCTGTATCTCCAGGGTCTGGTTTCTCAGACCCACAGGTCTCTAATGTCTGTAGTCACTTCATCCAGGGGTGATCAAACCCAGAGGTAAAAAATAATGGTTCAGTACAGTCAAACTCCTATTTACTTCAACAAACAGTTATTGCCTGCTACATACCCAAACTGATATTCAATTTAGTAAACATAGTATCACTTACTATATGTTGTGAAGGCAGCTAGGTGGCACAGTGGATAGAGCTCTAGGCATAGAAACAGAAAGACTCATCTTCCTAAGTTCAAATCCAGCCTCACACACTTCCTAGCAGTGTGACCCTGGGCAAGTCACTTGACCCTGTTTGCCTCAGTTTTCTCATATGTAAAATGAACTGAAGAAGAAAATGGTAAAACCACTCCAGTATCTTTGTCAAGAAAACCCTAAACTGGGTCATGAAGAGTAGGACACAACCAAAACAAGTAAATAACAAGAATATGTAGTGCAGCATGGAGTTCTGAAGAGCTAGCCTCAGAGTCAAAAAAATATGGGTTCAAAACCTGCCTCTGACATTTCCCACCTGTGTGATTCTGGGCAAGTCACTTCACCTTTCAGTGCCCCCAGGTAACTTTCAGAGACTATAAATGGCAGGATAGTTGCTGATCTACATTTGTAGAGGAAGTATCCTTGCCCAGAATTTCCTACCCTCATGAAATCACCAGTGCAGGTGATCACGTTCTCTGCCACGTAATCTCAGTTGCCTAGAGTACTAAGAAATTAAGCAACTTGCTCAGATCACGCAGCCAGTATGTGTCAGAGGAGGAACTTGATTTTGAGGCCAGTTTTCTATCCTCTATACCCTGATGCTTATGTTTCCTCTCTGTTCTGTCCCTTCTGCTGTATCAAGGTACACTGGAGAAAAATTTCTAGAAACCATTAAGAAATAGAGACCGTTTTTCTCAAGAAAACTGGAAAGAAATAGTTAAGGATGATTAATGTTGTTAAGTCATTTCAGTTCAGTCTTCGTGACTCCATTTAGGGTTTTCTTGACAAAGATACTAGAGTGGTTTGCCATTTCCTTCTCCTGTCCATTTTACAGTTGAGGGAACTGAGGAAGACAGGGTTAGGTGACTTGCCAAGGGTCATACAGCTAGGAAGTGTCTGAGACTGGATTTGAATTTATGTATTCCTAATTCCATTTCCTGTTCTCTATCCATTGCACCACCTCATACGGATGATTAATGAGCACTTAACTTTCAGACAACTTCCTAGTTCAGTAGAAAGATGTAAATCTGTACAATACAACTTCTACAAATTGAGAATATATTTCTTAATGGAAACTCTAAAGATAAGAGGCATGGGGTATAAAGAGCTGACCTCATAATCAAGACCTGGGTTTTAAGTCAATCCTCTGACACTGATTGCGTGACCTTAGATTGCTTAACTAGTCATTGTCCCAGACAGCTCTATAAGACTATCAACTACAGAATGGATTACCCCAGTGACTTAAATTGGTAACAAGAACTTCCTTACAAAGGTTCCAACAGCGATTACATCATTGTCAGGACAAAACAAAATACTCCAAATCTCTAAAGATATAATGCAGATAAGCAAGCATTCTTATAAATGGGATGGAATTAGATTGCCAAGCCAGTACCCAGTGGGACCTAAGTTAACATGAGACCATGTAGACTTCTCAGCTTCAGACCAGAGATGACAAACAGCAAAAAACAGAGAAACAGGAAAATACAGGTGGAAAGAAGAGATATCTGTACTGTCACTTTTTCCTCTGCCCGCCAGGAAGAAAAATCAAAGAGAGAAGGCAGAACACATATGGGTCCTTAAATCTTTTCTGCTCTTTTTTTTTTTTTAATTTTAATTAATTTATTTATTTAAAATTTTTACATTCATTTTCACAAATTTTTGGGTTCCAAATTTTCTCCCGTTTTATCCCCTCCCCCACCCCAATACCCCAAGCAATCTAATTTTCCCTATCTCCAATCTGCCCTCTCTTCTGTCATCCCTCCCTTCTCTTGTCTCCATCTTCTCTTTTCTCCTGTAGGGCCAGATGACTTTCTATTCCTCATTAACTGTATGTCTTCTTTCCTAGTTGCAACAACAATACTAAACAGTTGTTCCTAAAACTTTGAGTTCCAAATTCTCCCCATCCCTCCCTCCCCACCCATTCCCTTTGGGACGGCAGGCAATTCAATATAGGCCATATCTGTGTAGCTTTGCAAATGACCTCCCTGATAGTCGTGTTGTGTAAGACTAACTGGATTACCATCCCTCCTAACCTGCCCCTCCTTGTTTCTCTTCTGTCTTTTGATCCTGTCCCTCCCCAAGTGTTGACTTCAAATTGCTCCCTCCTCCCTTTGCCCTCCCTTCCCTCATCCCCCCCCTTGCAATATCTCTTTCTCCCCCACTTTCTTACACTGTAAGATAGGTTTTCATACCAAAATGAGTGTGCATTTCACTCCTTCGTTTAGTCAAATGTGATGAGGGTAAACTTCTTGTTTTTTGTTTTTTTTTTCTCAGCTCTCCTCTTTTTCCCTCCACTAAGAAAAACTCCTACCTGCCTCTTAAATGACATATAGTTACCCCCTTCCCTTTCCCTCCCCCTACATTTCTCTCTCACCATTTACCCTAGTTTCTTTTAAGGTATGGTCCCATCCTATTCAGTTCAATCTGTGCTCTCTATCTCTGTATGTGTGTGCATGTGTGTATGTGTGTGCGTGCGTGTACATGTGTATGTGTGGTCCCACCAACTACCCAGATACTGAAAAGTTTTAAGAGTTACAAATATTGTCTTTCCATGTAGGAATGTAAACAGTTCACTTCTGGTAAGTCCCTTAAGACTTCTCTTTGCTGTTTACATTTTCATGCTTCTTCTCATTCTTGTGTTTGAAAGTCAAATTTTCTTTTCAGCTCTGGTTTTTTCATCAAGAATGATTGAAAGTCCTCTGTTTCATTGAAAGACCATATTTTCCCTTGAAGTATTATACTCAGTTTAGCTGGGTAGGTGATTCTTGGTTTGAGTCCTAGTTCCTTTGCCTTCTGGAATATCCTATTCCACACCCTTCGATCCCTTAATGTAGAAGCTGCTAGATCTTGGGTTATCCTGATTGTATTTCCACAGTACTGGAATTGTTTCTTTCTAGCTTCTTGTAAGATTTTTTCCTTGAGCTGGGAGTTCTGGAATTTGGCCACAATGTTCCTAGGAGTTTCTCTTTTTGGATCTCTTTCAGGTGGTGATCGATGGATTCTTTCAATACTTATTTTGTCCTCTGGTTCTAGAATGTCAGGGCAGTTTTCCTTGATAATTTCATGGAAGATGATGTCTAGGCTCTTTTTTTGATCATGGCTTTCAGGTAGTCCCATAATTTTTAAGTTGTCTCTCCTTGATCTATTTTCCAGGTCAGTTGTTTTTCCCATGAGATATTTCACATTCTCTTCCATTTTTTCGTTCTTTTGGTTTTGTTTGGTGATTTCTTGGTTTCTCATAAAGTCATTAGACTCCATCTGTTCCATTCTAATTTTGAGAGAGCTATTAAATTCAGTGAGCTTTTGAGCCTCTTTTTCCATTTGGCTCATTCTGCTTTTGAAAGCATTCTTCTCCTCATTGGCTTTTTGAACCTCCTTTGCCAATTGGGTGAGCCTATTTTTCAAGGTGTTAATTTCCTCAGCATTTTTTTGGGTCTCCTTTACCAAGGTATTGACCTGTTTTTCATACTTTTGTTGCATCTCTGACATTTCTCTTCCCAGTTTTTCCTCCACCTGTCTAACTTGCTTTTCAAAATCCTTTTTGAGCTCTTCCAGGGCCTGAGCCCACCCACCACCCCCCTGGGGTGTCTGGGGTACTGAGGCCCCGCCCTCCACATCTTTCCCTGATGGCAAGAATACGTCCTCATCTTCGTCAGATCCGAAGGTCGGGATCATTTGCATTTGTTGGAAAAAATTCTCTAAAGTCTTATTTTTCTTCCCTTTTCTAGGCATTTTCCCAGCCAGTTACTTGACTTCTGAGATTCCTTTCCACCCCCGCCTGGATCCGCCCAGCTAGTGCTTGGCCTCTGAGATTTAAATGGGCTTTCCTCCTGCCGGCTGTCAATCAGTGAGCTTTAGTTCAGGTGCTGGGGTGGGGCCAGGGCTGCCTCCCAGACTGATCCCTTGGGGGCTTTATGCAGAGACTTTCAGGAATGGAGCGGGTGGGGGCGGGGTGGGGGGCCCGCCTCCCAAATCCCGCTCCCTTGGGGGCTTTAAGCAGAAGCCTTCAGTAACAGAGCGGGGTGGGGGCAGGGCCGTCTCCCAGGCTCAGCTCCGTCCGGTTTTATGCAGGAATCTTCTGTAATGAAGATCCTGCCTGCTGCTGGGGGATTCCTGGGTCCCGGTCAGCTGCCGCCTCAGCCGCCGCCCACACCTCTGCCTCCGCCACTTCCTGCCCCCGTCCCCGCGGCCACCACTTCCTCCTGAGGGGGCCCGAGTCACGGAGACACCCCGCTTCCCCTCTCCTTCAGCCCGGCTTTCTTTCTCACTGACCTGTAGCTTCTGTGGGCGGAGGGACTTTCCCGGCTGCTGGAGCTTCCGTCTCTGAAGCCTGCTCGGATCAGCTTCTCTGCGGCCCTGGCCAGCGCAACGCTGGGGGTGTTGTCTGCTTTCCGGGGCACACCGGACCCTGGGGACGGGTCTCCAGGGCTCCCTGGAACGGAAATCTCTTCCACTCTGCTTCTGCACACCTTGTATTCACCCAGAAGCTATGGGGGACTCTTTTTACATTAATTCTATGGGCTTTGGTTTCGGAGCTCGTAAATGTGCGTCCTCCTACTCCGCCATCTTGGCTCCGCCCCCTTCTGCTCTTTTTAGTCTACTCAGGTCATATTCTATAAAATTAATTTTCTCCTCATAGTCTCAGTAGCCTATTATCTTAGCCTTTCCAAGGGTTGGGGAAAAAATTAATATTTTATTAATAATTTCTACATTCCTAGATCTATGCCAGATTCTAGACCAGGGGGAGAAAAGTTTTAAATCATAGAGTTCCAACCATATTTAAAGAAAGAAGGAAGAAAGAGAAGGAAGGAAGGAAGAAGAAAAGAAGGAGAAAAAAGAAAGAAAAAAAGAAAGCTAGCTATTTCTTCAGTTCAGTCACATGCTTCCCATTTCCCTTAGCCTTGATATTTTGGCTGAAGCTAAGATGTCTTTAATGATGTCATGACTTCTTCCAGTAGCTCCTTGTTGATGATATGTTACAGTCTACTCATACCCACCATATACTTTTTCATTATCCTTTGGGTGACCTATAACTGTAATTCTTTGGACACTGTAGTATGTCACAGCCATATAAGATCACCAGAAGAATATCATTATTAAAAAAGATGGGCCTTTATTTCAGGGAGAAGCTTGGGGTCATTAAAGGTGATTGCCTGATATCACAAAGGGAGTCAGCCCACTTCGCTCTTTAGATGTGACCCTTGCTCGTTGTTTGTCACGGTGTCTATCCAAGACATATACACTAATCGACCAGCTTGATAGCTTGTCCATCTACCCAAGTCATTCTTCATGCATTTGTTTTTTCCTGTGTGAATAGTTAAGCTGAACTCTCTTGAATGATTAGGAATCACATTTAGGAGACCCTACAGCATTCAAGGGTTTGATTCAACAAACATATCATAGGATCATAGATTTAGAGCTGGAAGGAGACCATCATCTGCAACATGGAATATCTGGAATATGCCAACAATATCCTTCTTTAGAAAAAGGAATCTTTGAGGTCATCTCTTATTCAGCATAGGAATCTCCCTCAACAACTCTCTGCTTGAACAATCCATGTAATAGGGGGTTTATTCTCTCAAAAGGTCAGTCATGCCATTTGGGGATGGCCATTAGTCTTCTTTACATTGCATCAAAATTAGTCCTAATTATCTCTTACAGGGATAAGCAGACTATCTCAAATTCATCTTCCATTACGACAGGCTTTAAGATAGTTGAAGACAGCCATTTGAAGACCTTTCTTTGTCTTCTCCAGGCTAACCTTTCTCAGTTTCCACAACTACTCCTCATATGTCATACATTTCATTCATATAGATATGGAAATAGATGGAGAGTTGTAGAGATGGGTACATCATATATGTTATATATGTAATATATGAATACATAATATCCAATTTTATGTTTATATTATCATCCCTTTCCCCTTTGGTCTTCAAGACCAAAGACTCAGTGTTATTTTATCATTCTTAGCACCTAGCATAGTGTATAGTTATTGTTTACTTAATATATGATATATATAGTTGTTGTTTAATTAATATTTGTTGACCACGGCATGGTTTTGACTATTCTGAGGCCCCTTGTCTGGATGTGTCCTAGTTCATGGGTGGTCCTCTCTTATCATGTTGTTTCCTGATCTGAGTGCAGTATTGCTGATGTGGTTTGTTCAGGTCAGAATAGATAAGGCTTCCTTTCTTCAAGCTACCAAAAATCATATAGTTGCAGGTAGATTATATACTATCTTGATACATCTCATTTTCTCATTTTTTTGTTAGTTTTTTAATTTTAAATTTAAATTTAATTAATTTAAATAAAATAAAATAAATTTTTTAAAATTCCTTTCAGTTATCATTTTGTTAAACAGCATGGTATGCTGGGAAGGGAGCTGGCCTTGAGGTCAGAAGACCTGACTGTGTGACCCTGGGCAAGTCATTTCATTTCTCTAAGCCTCAGTTCTCTCATCTAGGAAGTGGGGATACTATTACTGTCAATTTCTCATAGGGTTGCAATAAGAAAAATGTTTCATAAGCTTTAAAGTACTATACAAATGTGAGATCCTGACTAGATTTTTTTCAATAAAAATTGACTATTTTGAGAAAATAAACTTTTATTATTTTAAAAACAATATATAAATAGCATAATATGTATATAAATATTTAAAAATTATATTTATAAGTATAAATGTAACATAAATAATAATATATAAAATATATTATTTGTAGGCTTATATTTTCAAGATAATGCTTCAAGGGCTTTTTCTTTCTTTGGTGTAAGTGCTCTCTTAATAATAACAATATAATAGCTGACATTTAGATAAAGTTTAAGGTTTACAAAGAGTTTTGCATAGTTTATCTCATTTGAGATTCTCAGCAACCTTGTGTGGTAGGTACTGAAAGTTTTATTGTTCCCGTTTTACAGATGTTAAAATAAAGGTTAATTAACTTGTCCATGATTGTACATGTACTAAATGTCAGAGGCAAGATTTGAACCCAAGATTGTCCATGTCCTACTCCAGCACTCTAACCCTTACCCAGTACTGCCTCTTCATTGACACAGATAGTAACTCTTTTGCTATTTAGGGGATGATCTCTGGGAGTTGTCATGACAGAAATAAATAGCACTGACTTTTCCCCATACCTGTGATGCTGCCTTCCTAACTTCTTAGTCATGAAAGCCCTGACTTTTTTTAAGATTCAGCTCTAACACCATTTCTTCTAAGAGGTCTTTTCTAGTCCCTTCTCTTCCCCTTTCCCCAGCCCCGCCTATTCCACCTATTCCTATTTCTTTTTTGTGCCCTGATTTACATTTTTTTTCTCTCCCATTAGATGTAAGCTCCTTGAGGGAAGGGAATGTTTTTGTTTCATTTTGGCTCTATATACCCAGCATTCAGTATAGTGCCTCGTGAATGGTAATCTCTTAATTAATGCTTGTTGATTGACGGATTGATGACACTCATCACTCTTAACTAGACTGCTATTTGAATGATAGACATTCTGGACCTCTACCTCTAAATGTTTATACTCTCATAAAATAGCTTTTTAGAACATAGGGTCATTTCCATTCCACAATGAGACACCAGAGTAGGACTTCACTGGAGGGAATCCAGGCTAAATTAACATGAAAGTCAGTGGAGGGAATGGGTTTCTGAGTTTTGTGGGTAAGCATAAAAAGGGCAATGACATTCTTTTCCCTTTCACAGATTTGTTTAAACCAAACTTAAAATCAGTTTTGTTACCTTTAGGAATATACAGCATCAGAAAAAGAAATCATGCAGCAGATGATGCCTACAGAATTATGCCATCCAGTACCTGTCAAGTTTGAACATGCTAAGACCTATTATAGGAACTTAGCAACATCTGTTTTTACCACTCTGCAGATGCCATTGGAAGTCCGCCTTAAAGAAGGTAAATCATTTTTACTTAACCTAATTTCTTTGCAGGCAATCCAACTGCTTTTCCTTTTTGACTTGTACCAGGTCTCTTCAGCCCGGACAAATCTTCCTAAAATACTTTCTATTGTGACACTTTTCTGCTCAAAAAAAATCAAGTGGTTTCAAAGTCTTACGAGGTAAAGTCCATATCCCTTGACCATGCATTCAAGGCCCTTCAGAACCTGATCCCAAGCTGTTTTTATTCAGACTACTGCTCCTCTAAAGAAATCCTTTGCCCCAGCCCAACTATTCTAGTTACCATCCTTTTTGTTTCGGCTCATGCTGTGTTCCTTGTCTTTCTCTCTCAGTCACTCATTCATTCAGTAAACATTTATGGAGGCCTCCAAAGGAGGAAGTATTAACATTAATACTCCTTCATAAGTAGAAATGTTAAGACACTTGGAACTAAGAGAAGAGTTATCTTGATCTCTTCTACTTTTGGAAATTCAATTCAGTTTGACAAGTGTTGATTAAGTGACATTCAATAAAAAATGAAAAGAGATGCTGCCCTTAAGGGGTTTATGTTTCTGGTGTTCATAAACCTATAAAAATTGTGGACAGGATTTGATATACTCAGGATCAGTTCCTTCTCTGGTTTGTTTGAAGTAGTTTTAGTGAACAAAGTAAAAGAACAAGAAGATAAAACCAGAAGGGAAATTAAATGAATCCTCCTGGGGAAAAGTATTTTCCAGAAAAATTAAAAGGACAACTGAAATAATGAATAAGAACAAAAAAGATAAAAAAAGGATAAACAATACATAAACCTTTGGAGGAAAGGTAAAAGAAAGTGAGAAGTCTCCAGAAGGTTAAATAATGCAACAATAAGACAACCAAAAGCAAAAGTAGATTTACTCCAAGCACTTTGGGAGTATTCAACAAAATTACCAGTGTTCTTTCTACACATAGTAAGTAGAGAGTAAAGGAGGGATGGGACAAAGGAAAGAAAGAGGAGAGGAGGGGAGGAAAGAAGGAAGGGAAAGAGAAAGGAAGGAAGAGGAAAGGAAATGGGAAAGGAAAACCAGAGAGAAGAGGAGAGAAAATGGTAAAGCATAGAAAAAGGAAGAGAAGAAGAGAAAGGAGATGCAAAAGGAGAGGAGAAGAATGGGGAGGAGATGGGGAAGAAGAAGAGGGGGAAAAGAAAAGGAAAGGAGATGGGGAAGGGAGAGTAGAAGACAAGAAATGGGGAAAGGATAATGAGGGGGGTTGGGAAAGGAGAGGAGAAGGGTGGGTAAAGGAGAAGGGAGGGGAGAAGAAAGGAGAGGAGAAAAACAGATTCTACCACCTGTTTTTGTAATTTCTCATTGATAGCTACAAAAGCATGCGTCAGTATCACCCAGATACCACTGACTTGACTCATGCTCTTGATCCTAAATTTAGATGCCTGTAACAAAAGCTTGTTACCTGACCTTCCCTCATCTCTAAAACACTGTACCCACCATCTTGCTATTTTGTATGTGCCCAACCATTCTCTACCACTTGAATTTCTTAGGAGCTATCAGCCCCACTTAACTCCTTCTTGTTCAAGTTTCCAAGACTTGCTTTTTGACTAAAATAGTCTCTTTCTATCCATCATCTGGTACAGATGGAGACTGTCTTCATGTACTGGGACCAGTAAATACTCTTTTCTTCTCATCCTAACTTCTTCCTCAATAATCCATAATACAATTAAAATTTACATCAGAAAAAAAATCAAAAGCACTACAAACTGCCCAGAATAGGTAAGTTGTTTTTCTGGGTGCTTAACAAGGCTCTTACAATTTCTTCTAGATATCCACAGTCAGCTTTCTGTATCTTCCAAATCAAAACCTGGTACCTTGCTGAAAACAACAACCACACCTGAGCGTTCACTCTTCTTAAAATGTAAGGTAACATTAGTATGTAAAAGATCATAGATTAGCATAAGACTATAGACCCTTGGCATAAATCTGTGACACTTTCTATATTTACTTACAAATTGAGACAGAATATCCTTTCATCATTTTAAAATGTTTTCCCTGTTGAAACAAAGTATTTTAGTTACATCTTAAAGCATTGGTATCAATATAGTCATGGAATGTCAAAAAATGTTGGACCATAATACCCCTAACCCCAAAGGATATTTAAAGTCTGAGATGAAATTTAGCAGTGATAAATGCAGAGCCCTTCATGTAGGCTCTAAAAATCAACCGGGCAGACACAGGAGGAAGGTGACATAGGTTAGAAATTATTCTATGTGAGATAACCAACCCATTTTGGTGGACATCAAGCACTATTTGAATTAGTGATGCTGCTTAGTAGTAAAAAAAACCTGATGAAATATGCATAAATAGAAGTATAATGTCTGAAATATGAGATGTGATCATTCCATTCCACTTTTCCCTAGAGATAACACATCTGAAAGTATCCACTTCTAAGGGTCAAAGGTTGGAGGAGAAATTGATAAGCTGAATCATGTTCATAGGTCAGCAACCAGATAAAGAGTGACTCAAAATCATACTGCATGTGTACTGGCTGGAAAAATTGATCTCATGGTATTCCAAATTATAGATTGTCTACTCCAACCTACATCAGAGATCAAGAGACCAAAGTCCAACAATGCTACATGATTAAAGGAAGCCTGGTGGAGTGGAAAGAACACTAGAAGTATGAAAACCTAGGTTCAAATCCCACCTCAGATACCTAATGTTTTTTGCTCTTAAGCATTTAACTTCTCTCAAGTTCCCATTCCTCATCTGTAAAGTGGGAATAAAAATAATGGTAGTACTGTGTGTGTGTATGTATGTGTGTGTGTGTATATGTGTGTGAGACAAGCCCAGGATTTAAACACCTATTCATTGATGAATTGTATTGTTTCCACCATTTCATACTTCTTTTCATTTGGGGTAAGATGTGTGTGTATTCATCCTTCGTTGCCAAAGAAGACTAAGCCATCAGAGGAATGATGACATGACTTGCACTTGACTTTGTTTTGAGGGAGGGAGGGCTGTGCAGCTCATCAGCCTCACTTCTCCAGAGCCATCTGAATCCAGTGACCAGATATTCATCAGGATGACTGGAGATGACCCAGGATAAGGCAATTGGTGTTAAGTAACTTGCCCAAGGTCACACAGTTAGTGAGTGTCAAGTGTCTGAGGTGAGATTTGAACTCGGGTCCTCCTGACTCTTTCCCTGGTGCTCTATTCACTGCACCACTTAGCTGCCCCATTTGGGGTAAAAGATAGTGTAGTGAAAGACATCAGACTAAAGATTCCCCCAAGTTTAGGTTGGAAGAGAAAAGACATGACAAAAAAAAAGAAAGGCAAAGAGAAAAGACAAAGAAGAGGCATGATGACTGTCTTCAATTATTTGAAGTGTTATCATGTGGAAGAAGGCTGCCATTAATTTTGCCAATGGATGGAAATTACAGGAAGAAACTTTTCATGTCAGTATTCTGTAAAGGAAACCTCCCTAAGAATGAGAACTTGTCCAGAAACAGAATGAGCTGCCTCAAGGGAGACAGCAGGCTACTCAAGGTATTCAAATGAGTGTTAGATACTATACGACCACTACTTGGATATTTCCCCATACATTATGGAGTGCTTCAGGTAGAATTTGGACAGAATTATTTCTGAGGTCCCTTCCAACTCTGCAGTTCTATGATTTTGGAGTCTAGTCAAGAGAAGAGTAATTCATATAGAAAGGGACTTAATACCATGTGATGCAAGCACTATTTGAAAGAACTGAAGATATTTCACCTGGAAAAGAGAAGGCTTTGGTAAGGCAATAAGGCAGTAAGCATTTATTGAGTACTTACCGTATCTCACTGTATAATCATTGCAGATTTTATGCCAATTTTTCTTTTTGCAAAAAGGTGGGGTGTGACCATTGTGTGAAACTTTTAAAAAATATTGTGCTGGTGTTACTCTAAAGATTTTTCTTACTAAACTGTATCACTGGCAGACAAACATACAGTTTAGCTAGCTCAGGAAGATGCAAGTCTTCCCATATCACACGACTTAGTCATGGCAGTTTTGCCTGCCCACTTGCTCCTCTTGTGACTACATCTCTTCCATGGGTTGAGTAACAGTACTGTTAGTACTGCAGCATTCTAAACAAATCATACAAGTTGGCTTTTGGAAATATACTGACAGTGTGCCTGCACTGAGAATTCTAGGCTCAGGGCTTGCAGTGCACGAGAGATAAATGGATATCCATAGGGCTCTGGTGAATACATTGCTGCTCTGTGTACCTTTTAAGCAACATGAGGAACAAAATTCAACCATGCAATGATTACATGACGAAAGGTTATAAATCAGTTTTTGGACTGGAAAAAAACACTAAGGTGAGACAAGTAGGTGGTAAAGGTAGTTACATGGTGAAATATGGTTACTATATTCCACGTACGGGAGATGAAAATATAGTACAGGCAAAAAGAAAGACAATTTCTGCTCTCAGGAAGTTTCCATTCTTATAGTGAAAACAACACATAAAAGGAACTGAAAAGGGAGTGGGGAGTAGGAGGGAGAAGGTACTCACAAGGGGAGGGGCCAAGGAGGGTGGTTAAGTTCAGATAGAACCACAGTTAGGAGGGGAATGAAGCATGGTTGACCTGGACCCATTCCAAAATGAAGCTCCCAAGGAACAACTCACTAATGGAAGAAAGAGACCAACATGGCAGAGTGGACCAGCAAGGACCTCGGCATACCCGGGAGGACTGGCTGTACAGGTTCTTAGATCTGCTTTTCCAAAAGGAAAGCAACTTTTGAGGGGTCAGCAATCACTTTAATCAAGCACATGTATCATTCGCTTAGTTCAGGGAGAAATGTCACCACCCTGAACATCAGAGAAAATATGAACAGAGAAATAGAAATCAATAGACAGGGCTTCCAACTATCTGACCGTAAGCAATACATACTTTTTTTTATTCATCCCTTGAGTAACTACTTAAAGATGCCTATTCATTGAATGGGTATATCTCACTCAAAGTAAGAATCTGATAAGACCTTAGCCTAAAATGGCCATTGCATTGCATTGGATCCTGGGCCATCTCCAATCATCCTGATTAACATCAGTCCACTGGACCCAGATGACTCTAGAGGAGAAAGTGAAGCTGGTGACCTTGCACAGCCCTCCTTCACTCAAATCAAAGTCAACTGCAAGCCATGTCATCCTCTTGATGTCACGGCCCTCTTCGAGAACAAAGGAAAAACACATCAACAACATCACAGACCAACAGACAGATCCAACTGTCTAATCATAAATACATAGTTACCAGAAAGAAAAGTACCAATATCTGGATTTTCAAAACCAGAGGGCTCCATAGTGGTTTCCCAGAGTCTCATCTGGCACACAAACCTTCTTCCAAAAACTAAGCCCCAAAGTAAAACCTCACCTCAGAGTATATATATACACTTTTCAGAGCCAGAGGGCATCACCACCCTTAAGAACCAGTGCCTCATTAGAAATTAACAAAAGCTGTGGGCCTTCTTAGAGTAGGCCTGAATTACTCAGAGAAAGAGAATGTGGTAATAAATACTGTGTAGTGTTCAGATCTAGTCCCCCTGACTAATTATTATAAAAAGGCGGGTCTAGCAATACTTCTTTGGCCTAAGGTAATTTCTTATATGCCTTTGTAACAGCAACCACACTGGCATAGCCAGGATGGCTTGCTAGTACAGGTTCTTGGATCTGCTTTACTAGGAAATATAGCTGTGTGAGGGGTCAACAATCCTTTTTTAATTACATTCAGAAAATACAAACAGAGAAAACATAAGCAGAAAAATAAAGACCAACAGACAGGGTTCTACTGCATGAATCAAAACAATTTTGCTACACACTTTACATACATCCCTGGATCTAGAGAGCCTTTACATCTGAGCAGTTGGGGAGCTCTGAACAAACTCAGAGTCTCAACCAGGGAATGACAAGATCCTTTTCATAAGCAAGCCCCCAAAGTAAAATACCAACTTTCCAGTATATGCACCAAAGACTCAGCTCCCAATCAGCATGAAATCCACATGACTCAGCAGAGCTGTGAACAATCAGGGTTCAAAGGAGATTGAGCCTTCAGATGCTCACAATTTAGCCTAAGCCTGGGAAACTGGCTTTTTTCCAAAAAGAAAACAAAAATCTTACTTTACTTGCTGTTGTTACACCCTTGTGAGTACCTACCAAGGTTACTGTTTGAGAGAGCCTATGACTCCATCCTTGTTTTGTGAAGTCTGAGATAAACAGGGAGATATGGAAACAAACACAATTCTTCCTTTTATGTTCCTGTACCACGTATGGGCAGCACAAGATTATATACCTATGCTACATGTGGGAAGCACTTGATAGAGGGCCAGCCTTGGAATTAGGATGACCTTTGATCTTTACTGACCCAAAAGAGATCACTTAACTTCTCAGTACTTGAAGCTGCAGAAAAGTTGATGTGCATTGGTAGAAGGAATTTCCTCCCCAGGAGTTCTCTGACCTAATGAAATCATAGGTCCAGGCCTAAAATTAATAAAGAGAAGGAAGATGAAGAATCTTATCATTAGCAGAATGTATTTTCTCACGGGGAAAATCTTCTACTGATGAAATCATTGTTCCAGATCTACCTCCCACAAAAAAAAGAGTACATAGGGCACAGATACAAATCATTTCCCGAGAAAAGCCCTAAATCTCTCAAAAGACATCATAGCAAATAGATAAGATGATCTTTAGTAATTACTCTGGTTCACATGATGAAATGATAATAATAAAGAATATATTAGCCCCATTTTTAATGTATTGACATAGGTTGAAGTAAGGTGAAAGTCAGGGGATGGAGACCTAAATGTGGGTGCTAGATAAAATCATAGTATATTAGAGTTATAAAAACTAAGATTTAAGATGAGGAATTTGCCTGAGATTACCTTATAAACAAATTGCAGAAGTAAGACTAACATCCAAGTGTCCAGATTCCTTTTCCAGTGCTCTTTCTGCCATGTCACTGTGCTACCCACCTTGGGGTGGCATTAGTGAGAGTCAATCTAAATATAATTTCATGTGTGCTCTGGTTAATCATTACAAGTTTCTGAAGGCCTTCCAGGTAAAAATATCTGAGTATCTACAGAGTGTGATGATGTCAAGGGGAGGAGGAAGATAAGATGAACTCATTCTGTGAACTGATGCACTATGTCCTGAGTAGGAGAGTGTTGAAGGGAAGAGTTCATGGTAAGAGAAGCTATATATCTTCATAGCTCTGACGGAGAGAGAATGTTTTGAATTGCCTTTTAGTTAAGTATGAAAAATTGCTTAAGAGGTTGCACATACCCAGGTTAACATTTTCAGAACCTTAAAAATGTCACACTGAGTCAGATTTATGGCTCATCCAGCTCAGGCTTCTACCTCTCACAGTGACATCAAGGTATAACCATAAAAGGACATTATTAGAGACAGTGTGGTAGAGTGGTTAGAAAGTTAGTGGTGGAGTCATGAAGACTGGGTTCAAGTTCAGCCTTTGGCATATACCAACTATGTCATCCTGGGCAAGTGTGTTAACCTTTCAGTGCTACAGGCAAATCATTGTGATTATAAATGCAAAGCAGAAGCCTATCTGAATTGAGAGGGAATTTCCTCAGTAGGGGTTTGCTATGCCCATGAAATACAGAAGGAAGGAAGAAAGGAAGGAAGGAAGGAAGGAAGGAAGGAAGGAAGGAAGGAAGGAAGGAAGGAAGGAAGGAAGGAAGGAAGGAAGGAAGGAAGGAAGGAAGGAGGGAGGGAGGGAGGGAGGGAGGGAAGGAAGGAAGGAAGGAAGGAAGGAAGGAAGGAAGGAAGGAAGGAAGGAAGGAAGGAAGGGAGGGAGGAGGAGGGAAGGAGGAATTACCACCCCCACACCCAAAAAAAAGTGAGCAATATTTTCCTCTGCAATAGCAGTATGCATAGTAGAAAGAGTCCAGGTTTGGGAGTCAAAAGAATTCAGTTTGAGTCCCGAATCTACTTGTGTGGCCTTAGTCTTCACTTAACCTCTCTGATTCTCAGTTTGTTAAACTGTAAAGTGAGGATGGTAATAACCACTTTAAGAGGCATTGACCTTCACACTCTTGAGGAAAGCTATTATTTGTTGCCCTGTATAACCACACCCACTTCCAATCTGCAAGACTTTTCCCCTCAGGTTAAATATCTCTAGTTCCTTCAAATAATCTTCACATAACATGATCACTAGATCCTTCGATATCCTTGTCTCCCTTTTCTGAGTGTACTCCAGCTTATCGATATCAATCCCAAAATGTGGGACTCAGCACTAAGCATAGTATAAGTCCTCCAGGATAGGGGGAGGAGGGGAGGAAGAAAAAATAAATCACAAAACTTAATAAATCCCTGATGACCAGCAACTTCTATACCATTTCCATCTACAGTCCCATTTAATCATCGTAGTTCTTCATGATGATATGTCTGTAATGATGTCAAGATTCTCATTTATTGAAGGAAGAGCCAAATTTTTCTCACTGGCAAAAAACAAAAACGTCAAAAACAACTGATATAATTTAGAAAGTTTTTCAGCATAGCTTGAAATAAAACCAAGTATCTGATTAATTTACAACTGATCAAGACATCCTTTTCCGAATGTTTCGAATTATTCAGATATTTTGTTTTTATTGCTTTACTATATTTTGGAAAGAATGATGATTTGTTTGGGGTGTTGTCTTTTATTTAAATAGATGCCAGAATCCCAACCCTGGAACCAGACACGATGCATCCCCGGCTGCGACTGTCTGAGGACCGTTTGACAGTGACCTGTGTTTTGATTGGCAAGATTCAATTATGTAATCCCCAGAGGTTTGATAAACTGTGGCAGGTGCTGAGCCGGGACTCGTTCTTTTCTGGGAGTCATTATTGGGAGGTGGATTTACTCAAGTCTGGGATAGGATGGTGGATAGGGGTGGCCTATCCTTCTATTGAACGCAAAGGAAATTCTGAAGCCAGTCGTTTGGGGTTTAATAGAGAGTCTTGGTGTTTAAAAAGATTTGATTTAGAATACTGGGCATTTCATAATGGAGAAAGGACGCGAATAATGATAGATCATGATCCTGAAAGAATTGGAATTTTCCTGGACTATGAGACTGGAATTCTCTCTTTTTATGATATAACATGTGGTATGACACACTTGCACACATTTTATTCAAGGTTCCAAGAGCCACTTTATCCAGCACTGAGGCTTTGGGAAGGATCAATAACCATACGTAAATTGCCATAGGGCGCCTTCTAATCCAAGGAGATGATTGGTCCCTGTGTAAGACATGAATGGTACAGGAAAAGACTCTCTCTGAAGATACATGGCTGGTGCTGTGATGATAATAATAAAAATAATTAACATTTGTACAACACTTTAAAGTTTGCAAAGTGACTTATGTATAGAACCTCACAATAACCCTATGAGGCAGGGACTCTCAACATCATTACCCTATTTTACAGATGAGGAAATTGAGGCCCAGTGACTCCCTCACAGTCACTCAGATAAGTTATCAGAAGCCAGGTCTTCCCAACTCCTAAGTCTGGTGCTCTGTCCCTTTTGTTTTCCCAAGAGTAGGGACTTCAAACCTGGTGACTGTTTTCCAGCCCCGTAACACCTTCTGTCTTTTTGTCCGATCAATCATATAATCAGATGAACAAGTCTCTGTGAAGAAAAACAAAATTAGAGTAGTATTGGTGCAAATGGATTTTGTGATATGTTACAGCAAACATGAAGTGTGAAGCCATTGCTTTAGGAAACCAAGCTACATACGTATACAGGTACGTCCACTGGGGTAGGAATACTACAGATGCTACACAGTAATGCTGATTGCTACTAACTAGTAGTAATGCCAATAACTATTAACATTACTAGTAATGTTATTATACTTGGTAGTAATGATAATGCTAGGTAGTAATATTTATTACTACTAACTAGTAGTAATACCAATAACTATTAACATTACTAGTAATGTTATACTTGGTAGTAATGATAATGCTAGGTAGTAATATTTATTACTACTAACTAGTAGAAATACTACTAACATTACTGGTGATGTCATTATACTAGGGGGTAATGTTAATGCTAGGTAAAATGTTAGGAATTAAAACAAAGAACAAGGATTAAAAGAGATTAGCCACCCCAACAAAATCAGTTGATAGAGTGCTTCTTAAAACTGTGGGTACCAACCCCTTATGGGGTCCCACAGTTTAAGGAGTGCTGAAGGGACTGTGAGTGGAAAAAGTTTAAGAAGCCTTAAATTATTAGGCCTTGGCAAAGTGCAGAGTACTTAGCTTAACCTTGGTCCTGAAATGGATAGCTCACTGCTTTGTGCTGATGTTTTATTCAGCTGACCAAATTGCTTATATAGATAAAAGGAGGCACCAGAAATATGATATTGTACCAGGACTACCAGTAGTTTATGTAATTGTGAACTAGAAACTAACCAGAGGATCTAAAATGTAGCCAGTCTTAGGTTAAGGAACTCTTGGGTATGGGTCGTTCTAGTCACGGATGCTGGGATCTGCCAAGCAGATGAGCAAATCAGGAAAGGTAAGAAGAAACCTTCCATAGGCAAACAGGTGCATTGATTTACAGTTTTCATAAGAAACTTAAGAGCATTTGACCTTTACTCATTTAGGACTCCTGACTTGGGCAAATAAATGGCAAGATCTGATTTCTTTCTTGTGTCTTGAAATCCAATGTGTCATACTCCTTTGCTTTCTAGGATGGAGAAATTGCACAGTTGGGGCTTTAAGTTACTGTAGCATTCCATTTAAGATTCCCAGACTACGGGTTTTACTATCTGCCTAGCACTTATAAGGAAGGGCCTGTCTCAAAAACAGAAAGAACACAAATAAAAAGAAAAAATTGAAACAACTAAACAAAATAAAGAAAAGGAAAGGAAAAAATGAGTTTTCCCTCTCAGAGGAAAGTATAATCCCAAATTAGCTCCAAATTAGAGTACATGGAACTCTACTAGCAAGGATTAGGTTCCTCATATATGCACACCCACATCCAAGTGAGAAACCAAAGCACCTTGGGTGAAAATTCTAACACATAGAACAATCCCAGTTATGGTAACAGTTTCCCCAGTGGATCATGGATCAGTGATCTGTAGAGAAAGTCAAATAAAGACTCAGACAGAATTTCTCCATAGGTCACTATAACACATAGAACTTTCTGTTTTTCTCCATTGGATCCCTTTTACATTAACAAGGCATTTCAAATGACAGTCCAAACCCATCCAATTATAGGACAAGCATATTAGCCCAAAATGAAAGCAAACTAAGTCAGATGAGCCCCTAAAACACATGTGGGGCTCCCAAGGGAAGATTAAGTGTCCAAGGTTGATGAGAATCAGCCCTTCAGATCCTGGAAGATGTTCCCAAATATAACTACTACTTTCACAGGACACTGTAGGGTACCTTCTTCTACTAAGCCTGCTTTGTCCTCTGGCCTGTGGAGTCATGTGGTCATGATGAGGTGCCTTGGAGCCTGTGCTTGGACCCCAATCCTAAAATCATGTCTCTCTAAAAATCACATTTCTCCCTAGCCTCAAAACACTGTCCCAGGCAGTGTCTCCCTAGCCCAAGGACAGCCTGCTCTAGATTCCTCTTCCTGATACAGTAGCCTGCTGCACCTACAGAATTTATTAATTTGAACCAGCTGTGTACTGACTGAACTGGCTGTGTACTGGGTCATGAAGATATTTACTACTCACTGACCAATCGTATGTATCCTAGACTTAGACATATATATTAAGTGTATCTTGTCTAACAAGACATTAATGAGAGCTTCCTGGTTATTTCTCTGCTATGAATGTTACTTGATTTAGTGACGTTTCAGGCCTAAAATCACACCTCCATGTAGCTCTCCCTTGGCCTATTTCCCAGTGAACTCTGGGTAAAATATCTGCACAGCAGGTACTAAAAATGCATGTTCCTTTAAGAACTAACCACTTCCTAGTCCCTCCCTGAATCACCTAGTTAGTATATTTGGCACATGTTATACTATAGAATATCCTATGTGAACTACCTGTACTCCTTTAAGGTTACAGGTTCCCTAAGAACTTTTGCCTGCTCAAAAGCATAATAATAAATCTTTACCACCTTGACTTTAAGAATTCTTGAGTCTGTGAATTCATTCTGGACAGCCCACCGCTGTACTTCAGTCTTTTGGTGGGGGGTGGGGAGAATCCCAGCATCCTCCGTCCCTCCCCTTTCCAGCCCTCCTCAGTGACTGCGTTGATCAGAGCCTTTAAGTCCTTTAAAAGTTGTTTTTCTTTACAGTGTTATAGTTATTGTATAAATTATTCTCAAAGTTCTGCTCATTTCACACTTTACCACCCCATAACTTGCTGTTATTATCATCTGTATCCATCCATCCCTTTCACCATGTCTTACAGCCCAATAATATTTCATTACATTTATATACCATCATTTGTTCAGTCATTCCCTGGTTCGTACCCACTTCATTTCAAGTTTGTTGCTGCTATGAATATTTTTATACATATAAGTCCTTTTTTCTTGTCAACTCTGAAAACAAATGACCAAAAGTCACAGAGGATTTGCAACTGTTAACTCTAAAAATACCAGAGAACTCTCACAGGTTATCACATCCATAGTTAACTCAAAAAATAAAAAGAAAATAAAAGCAAAATAAAACCAGAGAGCCAACAGTGGTCACAAGCAGAAAGCTTTCTTTACTCCTTTGGAGAAAGGAAACTAAACCCATGTGCCAAGCCCTCCTCTAGCAAGAGACCCACTTTAGTGTGGGCAAGTCTCAGTACATATACTAGTGACTACTCTGTAAGCTGTATCCCTGACAGTGAAGGGCAGGGCTTCATGACCAGGACATGGGTGTGTCCAAGCCCAGAGACCACCTGGTGCTGGTATGAAACAGTTCTGGGATTTTGCTGTAGCTGAGCTCATCCAGAAGGTGAGAACAAAGGATTGTTGTTATGCCAAGCTCAGGGCATGCTTGCTTGCTGGGCCTTAGCTCTGGAAAACAGGATGTCTGTCTCCAAATAGCAAAAAGGGAGGAGTAGAAAGAGAGAGGTGTTCTTGATATAGGGATCCTGACATTCTCTTATATTTTTGAAGTACAGGCTTAATAGTGGTATTGCTGAATCAAAGCATAGGCAAATTTAGTTTTTTTTAGTATAGTTTTAAGTTGCTTTCTATAATAGCTAAACCAGTTCACAACTCCAGCAGTGCTTTATTAGTATGTTTAATCTCCCATATCCCCACAACATTTTCTTTTCCTTCTTTGGCCATCTTTCCAAATCTGATAAGAGTGTAGTGGAACCTCAAGGTTTTAATTTACATTTGTCTTACAAGTCATTTGATACATCTTTTGGTGTGGTTTGATGGTGTTTTCATTCTTTCAAGAATTGCCTATTTATAACCTTTTACCATTCATCTATTGACAAATGATTCTTGTTCTTAAAAATTTGAATCAATTCCCTCTATATCCTTAATATCATACTTTTGTTAGAGAAACTTGCTGCCAAGATTTTCCCCCCAATTTAACTATTTCTCTTCTAATTCTAACTGCATTGATTTTGTTTTTGCAAAAACTTTTCATTTTGATACAATCATAATTGTCCATTTTACTACCTGGGATTCTCTCTGTCTCAACATTTTCCTTCCAAATCCTGAGGCAAATTGCAACATACCAAGAAATTCTCTTTAAAGAAAATGGAAGCAGCATTTAAGATAGGATTCCTTATAGTATTGACTACTCCTTGTGACAGAGAAGTTGGTGAGACACTATTCTCCATAAGAGAAATTTTTTAAGCTGATGTCAATTCTGTCCATTTTGAGACTCCCTGGAATGATGAGAATTCAACAGAGGTTCTGGCTGAGTTCTCTTTAATCCACCTAGCCCAGTATTGACCCAATTATTATAAAACTTAGTAGGTTTGTCAATAAATGGGAGAAAGTGGTTAAGCTAAACTTCCACTTGAGGAGATAGATATTAGAGGCACCTCCCACACCCCCATTTCTACCTCCAGAGCTCCATGAAAAGGGCAGACTTTTTATATAGGCTGTGGTTAACTTTATCACTAGTTATCCCAAGAGCAAACTTGTTAAAGGGCTGGCCTCTAGAGGTGGATACTGAAGGCCAATTAAAAGGGAGTAAAAAGTCTCCTAAGGAAAAGCAGGCAATCTCAATCCAAGAGAGAAAAATAGAGTCTATACTAGATCAATCCAAAAGTTCATCAGACTACAAAGTCTTAACAGGCAACAAAAGAGACAGGATTTGCTGCCATAAATTCAAAATCTAGTCCTCAACACAGATTGTGACTTGCAAAACCTGCAACAGCAGCAACAGGCAAAACCACTAAGTGGCATTGGTGCCAAGCATCAGAGAGATGAGCGTTTGTCCTGGTGCTCACCTGCTCAAAACAGTGTTCATATATGACAATGGTGTGCCAGCTATGATCCCACCTTAAGCAGGGATTTTTAACTTGGCGTCCATGAACTTCCTTTTGTGTGTATGTGTGTTTTAAATTCTGATAACTATTCCAATATAATTGGTTTCCTTTTGAATCCTATGTGTTTTATTTTATGTATTTGAAAACATTATTTAGAGAAAGACTCCACTGGCTTCACCAGACAACCAAAGGCACCCATAACAGAAAAAGTTAAGACCCCCTCCTCTATAGGATCACCGCTGCCATGGTACTCTCAATGAGAGTCTTGACCTTCACATTGGGAATCCCCAGAAGTAACAGAGGCTCTTGATGAAAATTTTCCTATACCTTAAATTTCCTTTAATATTGTTTAATTAACATTCTAAATTTCTGTCTGGAATTCTAAGCTGTTTGTGGAAGGATATGGCAACAAAGTTCCTCCAGAGTTACAGCTTACCACTTTCACACAAGTGGATTGATAGAGGTTTTATTGGAAATTTAGAGAGGATTGAGGGTCAGTTTCCAAACCTGTCAAATAGAGGAAAGCATAATAGAATGCTAGACCACTGCAACAAAACTACCATACTACTCTGCAAATCTTTCTTGTATGTTTGCTCCCATGTTTTCTTAAACAATGCATTGTGAATACCATCTGGGTGATTCTCAACTAAAAATTTTACCTACTAACTCAAGTACAGGCAAAACTGATAGAATTAAATCTCCAGTGCATGGCATTCTGTTCCTTCACTACCAAAAATCGAGTGATTAACCAAGAGTAGGACTGGAGGTACATCATAGCTAGCTTTAAATACTTGGAGGTCTAACAAGTAGCAGATGAATTCAATTTGTTCTAGTTGGTCCTGGGGCCAGAACTAGAAGCAATAATGAGAACCAGTTGCAGAAAAGTAGATTTAGGTTAGATGGAAGGGAAAACTTTTGAAGAATTAGAGCTATTCTAGAGTAAAATGGGTTGCCTTGGGCCCCTTTCCAATTGAGGACTAAAAGGCAAAAGGTTGGATGGCTACTTGTTAGGAATGTTGTAGTTTTTTTTATTTGGGGGGATATTTTTAGGTGTGGCTTGACTAGATGACCTCTGAGGTTCATTCAAGCTCTGAATTTCAGTTATTCTATCATTAGAAGAACAATACAGAACATGTCAAAGCAAATTATGATCACCACCATCTTTACCTAGGTCCTCCCTTTTATGTCATTTCCCAGACCTAATGGGTTCATCCAATTCTTTGTAGGTTATAGGAGAATAAATACCACAAAACAACATCCATATTCCAGTGACACCATTTTGGAATTGTATAAACTGTGCTCCTTACCACTTTTCAATCCGTCCTACTCACAACTATTCCAATCATACTAATTTTAAAACTTTGAGTGGTTCTTTAAATTAAGACCAGACACTTCAAGACTTCTGCAAATATGACTGACTTAACTTAAAAGTCTTACTCCTATTACTCATTTTTATGCAATTTACAAACTAGGCTACTTATTCTCCCATCATCTTGCTGTCTACTTTCCTCCCTTCATGTCTTTACTGGTGTTCTTTATCCCACCTAGAATTTGTTTCCTTCACCCACCCCAATCTTTGCCTGTCAAAAGCTTATACTTCCTTTGCATGTATTGACTCTTCCATGATTTCTTTCCTACTAGACATGGTCTCTCTCTTCTGAACCCTGATAACACTTGCCCTCTTTTTATGGTATTTATCTTACAAGTTGAGGACTGAGGATAAACAAAATAGGTAACCATCTCTAAAACATAGTACATAGGGGATTAATTGAGGAATAGGTCTTAATGTTACTTTTTTATAATTTCATATATTTCTAATTTCAGAAAATTCTACTTCAAATGGCATAGTGAATTACCTCTAACATAAGTCAAATTGCATTTGGTAGGGGGAAGATACAAAGCCTTGGTAGATAAGCAATGTAGGTTTCCTTAGAATGTAACAAATACATCATGTGCCCATGTCTAGCTATTTGTGGACTTCTATCAGATTGTAAACTCCCTAGTTGCAGGAATTATGTTTTATTTGTCTCTATATTTCCTATAGAGGGGCAACATGATATAATGGATACCAGTCATGTACCCAAGAAAGAAGGCTTTCTTGGAAGGAAGGTCTTCAAATCCTGCCTCTGACACATACTGGCTATGTGACCCAGGGGAAGACACATAACCTTCTAATGCTCCAGGAAACTCTAAGGATTTAGGTTGCACAACTAAGTCTATATTCCAAAAGAGGTTTTTAAAAAAGGAAAAGGACATATGTATAAAAATATTTATAGAAGCTTTTTTCTGGGCGCAAAGAATTGGAAATGTAGGGAATGCCCATCAATTGGGGAATGGCTGAACAAGTTGCAGTATATGATTGTGATGGAATACTGTTATACTATAAGAAATGATGAGCAGGATGTGCTCAGAAAAATCTGGAAAGATGTACATGAACTGATGCAAAGTGAAATGAGTAGAAACAGGAGTACATTGTATACAGTAACAGCAATATTGTAAGATGATCAACTGTGAATAACTTAGCTATTCTCAGTAATACAATGATCCTAGACAATCTCAAAGGACTCATGATGAAAAATGCTATCTATTCCCAGAGAAAGAATTGATGGAGTCTGAATATAGATCAAAGTATACCTTTTTTTTTACTCTCTTGATTTTTCTTTCTTGGAATATGTTTTCTTTTGACATGACTAATATGGAAATATGTTTTGCATGACTATACATGTATAACCTGTATTAAATTGCTTGCCTTCTCAATGAGTGGAGCCAGGAGGGAGAATTTGCAACTTAAAATTTTTAAAAATGAATTTTAAAAATTGTTTTTATATATAATTGGAGAAAAATAAAATACTAAATAAAAAAAATGTTCAAGCTTTATGTTGCCTCTCAATTCCAAAGAATTCATGATGAAACATACTGTCCACCTCCTGATAGAGAGGTGATGGTATCTCAGAGTTCATATTAACGGGGTTTTTTTGGACAATGTAGGAATCTGTTTTGCTTGACTATGCATTTTTGTAACAGGAGGTTTGTTTTTTTTGTTTTTTATATGGGAAGGGGGAGATGGGAAGGAGAGAAGGCTTGTCTTAATTTAAAAATAAAATCCTGCCTTTAAGGGACTCACGTTCTAATCTGAGATGTCAGCCTACATTGGTAGAGGGAGTGCCCTCACCTAGGGAATATCTTATATCAATGAAACCACCGGTCTTGCCCTTATCTCTGTTGTAATATTTCCTAAAGACCTAAATAGTATATCCCACATAATGGCCACTTAGCACATTCTTGTATAATTGAATTGATTTAATCGAATAGAAGAAAGGGAGAGACCAAGAAGGGAAACTAATAGGCTCATTTAGTATTTAGCTCATTCTCAGACCATGAGAAACCACATTCTATTTCAATTTTACATTCGGATACATTATTCTCACGACATGCATATGTGTGTATATGTATATATATGGTTATCTGTAACTAACATTCTCACAACATGTGTGTATATATATATATATGATTATAAACTGCGAACCCTTACTGCTAGCTTTTCCATATGGACTGTGCTCTGTATATTCTGCAAGCAAATCCAGAAATGAAGGCACTGCTAGGCAGAATGTGGTAAATTAAGATATTCAGATTATTGAGAAGCAGTTTCCAAGGGAAAAACAAATAAACGCATAATTTGACATCTCATCATTTGCCTGAGCTTCTTCTGAGGAATAATCGAAACCAAGGTGGCTGAAAACATCACTTGCAAGGAAGCAGTTTAAACAAGCCTTCATGCTCCTTTCAAAGAAAAATCATTGAATTTGGGGACATCATTGTATTTAAAGAACACCAGCTGCCACACATGCAAAATTTCCACTCCTTGAAATGCTTAATTCTGGAAGGCTATTCTCCACTTTCTTTTCTGGTAATTTTTTCATCACAAAGCACATTCACAGTGATTTTTTTTTTTTGACGCTTTTGAGACAAAACCTGGGTAGATTGGCAGGTCTCTCAGGGACCGCTTTTATGCGGTAAAAACGCCTCTTGCCTGGCTTCCTTTGTGTTCAATCTGAATTTGCTCGGGAGGGGTTTAGCAAAAAGAAGAGGGGATGAGGCAGAGGGAGCCGCGTGAGGAGGGGGGAGGAGGGACGGGGGCGGGGGGGGATAAGGGAGGGGAGCTGAGGAGGGGGAAGAAAGGCGAGGGGGCTGCGGCTGAGGCTGCGGCTGGGGCTGCGGCTGATCTTGCGTCAGCGTTGCCTAGAGAGAGACAGAGAGAGAGAGGGCGAGAGGCAGACGGAGCCCCGGAGCCGGTGCAGCCACCCGGCGGTGCCAGCTCCTCGGCGGGCTCTTCCTCCTCGCTGCCATGCTCCAGCTGCCCCTGCTGCCCCTGCTGCACTGCCTGGGCTGCAGCGCCTGGCTGCTGCTGCTGGCGGGGCCCATAGCCTCGTCGGCCAGTCCAGCCGACGACAGCGCCAGGAGAGGGGACCCCTCAAGCTCGGGGAGCGACGAGGTGCAGCGCCAGCCGCACGACTCGTCCTACGGCACCTTCGCCAGCGAGTTCTATGACCTTCGCTACCTGTCCGAGGAGGGTGAGACTGCGGGGCCACGGTCGGGGGATGGGGGGGAAGGGAAGCAGGGGATGAGAGGGGGCTGGGAGGAGGGGGTGTGGGGCTAGGAGAAGGGGACGGGGGTGGGGAGATCACTCGGAGATCCCCAGGGACAATGGCCCAGAGGGCAAAGATGGAGCAGGAGGGATTGGGATAAGGGGCGAGCTGGCCCCGGGGACTTCTGGCTGGGGGAACTGAGGAAAGAGATGTGCTACTGGGGAGGGGGGCAGGTGGGAAGGAGTAGGTGGATGGTATTGGGGATCAGATGCGCTTGGGAGCTCTGTCTCTCTCTCCTCTGCCTGTCCCCTTGCTTTTTGCAATGCGGAGGAGGGGGGAAGAAAGAGATGGAGGATGGTGAGCCTAGAATCCTCTGCAGCACTGGCATGGATTGGTTGTTGTCCGGGCTAGCGACAAAGGTTGAGGAGCTAGCTCTAGCTGCACTGACTGAGCCCTACCCCCTTTCCGCAGCCCCCCCGGGGGCGGTGCGGGAACTGAGGCCAGGTTCTCTGCCAGTGTTCTCCCCAAGCCTCATCCAAGCTGCATTTTCGGGAGCTTTGGGGAACATAAAAATCCTTTACCTTCCTTGAGTTGTTTGAAACATCCTCTTATTACAGTATCTTCTTAATATCATGTTGTCATTGTTTTCTCCCTTAGACATCAATCACATCATGTCATCCTTCCCTGCTTCCACCCCACCCTCATCCCCTTTCCCACCAATTTTATCCAGCATTTTTACCCACCTTCGGTGTGTCCTGCCATCATTCAGGGCTACCAGCCCAGCCCCTGTTCATCTAGTTGAGATTTCCTTTGTGTGGGTTTTCCCACTAGCCGAGTCTTTGAGAAGGTTGCTTGCCTCAAATAATGAGACCCAGCCTGCAATTCTTATTGTGTAAAAAATGTATCTACCTTTACAAAGAATATGAGCAACATTTAATAGCTCCCTGACATCTTAAGAATTGCTCGTTTTCTATAAAATTTGAAAAGAAAAATTTGAGGTTAAAATGTAGGTTGTTGATTACAAAGGACATTTATAACCACAGACAATGATCAGAAGCAGGTCCATTTCGGAAATTAATCAATAAATAGTTATGTTCTATAAATTTAACACACTGCTAGGTGCTTTAGCATACCCCCAAAATGCATGGCATTATTCTTACCCACCTGATTAAGGACTGAGACGTTCCCATAAAATGATTTGTGAACATGACAAAATTACATAAATACCATTTTGGTGACAGGCCAGAACTGCGATTTCATAAGGGACTTTCAATAAGAAAATTCCCTTTACTAATGCTGACTGGCAATTTTTCTATAATTTATAGTTTTAGTCAAAAGCTTAAATGACTTGCCCAGATTGATAATTGTATAATACAGAAAATAGCGAAAGGAACAAAAACATCAGAGTGGATTGGATTAGGAAAGGATTCAAATGGAATGTAGGATTGGAGCGAGCCATAAGGAATATAGGCCATTAATGAACCAGGGAGGCAGAACAGCATGAGCGAACACTGAAAGCAGGTATGGAGTGATCTGTGATGGAGTAGGGGCTGCAGTGCGGCGTACAGAACAAGGAGGGGCTCCTGACTGGTATGATTGGTTCATGTTTGAGAATGGTGGGAATGAATATGAATGCGGCCTTGAAAAAGCAGAAGGGCGTAGATTGCCTGGATGTGGTAAGCAGTTGGAAGCCATTTTAGGTTCTTGTTTAGGAGCCTGACATGTAGAAAGTAGTATTTGAGAAAGAAAAATCCTGCAGCAGTGTGTGGGCTGAATTGGAGTAGGATGGAGGATGGAGTCAGAAATACCAGTTAGGAAGCTATTGAATTATTCTAGGTTCAACTTAATTTTTTTTTTTTGCGATTTATTTTTGGGCAAGAGGTACAGGTGATAAGAGAGAGAATTCAAGCATGGGAAACAGCTTGTGCAAAAGTATGGAGCTGGAATGTCGTAGATAGGGGTGACAACAAGGTCAGTTGGACTAAAATATAAAGTATTTGAAGGAGAGTGATGTATGAATCATCCTGGAAACATAGGTTGGAACCCAGATTATAAAGGACCTTAAATGCCAAACAGATTAACCAGTTTCCATGGCAACAAGGCAAGAAGGCAAGCATTTATTAAATGCTAACTACAGCTAGGTCCTGATTAGTGTGAATAATGAATCCCCTGAAGTGTTTGCTTTATTCTGATTTTGAATTTGCCCTGCAGATTTCAATTGGTATCATCTATCATATTTTACATAATTATAACTTCTAATGATACAAATTCAAATACATATGACCACTTCTGATGATTCATTATTTATACTAATTAGGATCTAGCTGTTTTTACCAGGGAATGTACTAAGCACCGGAGATATGAATACAAGCAAAAATGAAAGACAATTATTATTTTCAAAGAACTTACATTCTGATGAAAGAAGAGGACACACAAAAGGGACATGAAAAGGTGGGGAAGTGGAAGTGTGGGAGGAAGGCATGGCATAGAATGAAGAACAAACCAATGGGAGAAGAGGATCATCAATGCAGAGAGATATTCCAGAGGTACAGCAGTGGCTAGATGTTCCAGGATGAGAAGACCCTAGCACTGAGGAAAGTTCCAGGGTAAGGCCATGGTGGCAAAGTCTAGAAAACTTGAAACAGAACTGGGAGGGCATTTATTAAATATATCCTCTGTGCTCAACACTGTGATAGCCACTAAGGATACAAAGACAGAAATGCAATAGTTCCTACCTTCAAAAGTTTATATTCCATTGGGGGAAACAAATGTATACATATATATATATATATATATATATATATATATATATATATATATATACAAAATACATGTAAGTGTACACAGAATACATTAAAAATTAATGAAATTTCATTTCAGAAGGAGACACAAACATCTAGTGAGATCAGAAAAGGCCTCTTACTGCGGGTTGAAACTTGAACTTAGCTTTGATGGAAAACTGAGATTCTGAGAGGTCATAGTAAGGAGGGAGGACATTCTGGATTTGACCAATCTGCTATGCAAAGGTATGGAGGTGAGATGTCAGTTGTGATTAATAGAAGAGAAGGCTAATTTGGCTGGAATATAGAATATTTGAAAGAGAATATTATATAATCAACCTAGAAAGATAGGGTGGAGTCAGATTGTGAGAGAATTTAAGCGCCATACACACAAATTTGCAAAAGGGAGGCACTGGAGTTTCCTGAGAAGGGGAATGACATACTCAAGTCTGCATGATTTGGCAACTGTGTGCAAAGAGAAGGAAGAGACTGGATGCCAAGAGCACTTAGGAAACTTTAATAATAGTCTAAGTGAGAGGTGATGAGGGCTTAGACTGGCATGATTGTGGTGTGAGTGGAAAGGAGATAAGCATGAGAGATGTTGAAGATGTAGCATTCACAAGAATAAAACAAATGCTACTTAATATTGCTTTAGTATTCTGCTGTAAGAGAAAAGAGGAAGGCACAATGAGCAGAGAAATAGAACATTCCACTAAATGTAAATGGATTTAATTCCACAACTAAATAAAAAAAGGTTTGAGAAATTAAAAAAAACAAATATATGCAGGAAACTTAATTTTTTAAGACATTCATTGTAATTGGAAATAAAAGAGATGAGCCAAAATTTGCTTACTGCAGCTAAAACTGCCTCGAACATGTATTTTAATTGCTAACAATAAAAAGGAACATGTAATTATCGTCAGTGGAGTAGGATATAAATTTAGAGCTTGAAGATAACCATAGTAGGCATGCAACCTAACCCCTTCATCTTATTTGTTTTTACACTTTAAAAATTATAAACAAATTTATTTTTAAATTACCATGCATTCATTTTTCTCTCTTCTACATCTCCTTCTCCCCCATACTGGGGTGGGGGTGGGGAGAAAAGAAAAACAAACATTTTTAATAAATGTACATAGTCAAGTAAAACAAATTCCCACATTGGACATATCCAAAAATGTGTGTTTCATTCTACATATTAATTCAGCACATCACTATTCAGAAGCAGATTGTATTCTTTCTCCTTGGTCATTGCATTAATCAGAGTTCTTAAATCTTTCATAATTGTTCATTTCTGAAATGTTTCTCCTGGTTCTGCTCACTTCAGTCTGCGTCTGCATCAGTTTATACAAGTCTTCCCAGTTTTCTCTAACCCATCGTTTTCATCATTTCTTACAATACAATAGTGTTCCATTATATTCATATACCATAATTTGTTCAACCATTCCTCAATACATCAATCTTCTCATTTTAGAGATGAGGAAACTGAGGACCAGAGGGATGGAAGCATAATGCTACAATGGAAACAACAATGGATTTGAAATCACAGCAACTGAGTTCAAATTCTGGTTCTGATCCTTAATGTCTGTGTGACCTAGAAGTCGATTAATTTTTTTGCCTCAATTGCTTCATTTATAAAATGAGGCAGTTAAATTTGATAAAATCTAAGTCCCTTCCAGTCTTTGATTCTATGGTTTCTATGAAAGGATCTCTGAAATAGAAAATATAGATGCTTCGATTCCAAATCACAGAATCTCTGAGATGGAAAGTATCTCAGAGGTCCTTTAGTCATGCCTGAACAAAAATCCACTGTACAACATACCTTACAAATTGTACAGCAATCTTTCCTTCAAGATCTCTAGTGAGTGGGAACCTACTACCCCTTAAGGCAGCCCATTCCATTTATGAATAGTTCTCATTATTAGGTACAAGTTTTTCCTTGCAGCAAACTTAAATTTGCCTCAAGCCATCACTCCTAATACTGTCCCCTCGAACCAAACAGAATAAGTTAAATCTCTCTTCCACATGACCATAGACTTTCAGACACTTGAAGATAATCAATTTGTTCCTTCTCATTCTTCTTAACTCTTCTTTTCTTTAGGCTAAGCATGCTAACCCCTTCAAGTAATCCTTTTACAGCAAGAGACCTTAATTATCATGGATGTCTTCCTTTAAATAGTCTCCCACCTACAAATGTCCTTTAAATATGATAACAAAGACTGGATTCTGTACTCCAGATGCAGTCTGATCAGTGTAGAATACGAAGCAACTATTGCCTCTCTAGATCTAGACACTGCCTCTCAATGCAACCTAAGATTATATTAGCTTTTTTTAACTATTAATATGTATTGAGCTTATAGTCCACTAAAACACTCAGATCTTTTTCATATGAATCACTTTTTAATCATGTCTTTTACATCTTGTATTTGTGAAGCTGATTTTTTGGATCAAAGTGTAAGACTTTATATAATTCCTATTAAATTTCATGAAAGTTATTTATTAGATTCAGTTGATGTTCTAGTCTGTAGAGATAATTTTTGATCCTGACTCTATATGTTTATTATCTCTCTTAGTTTTGTGTCATCTGAAAATTTGATAAGTATGCTACTTGTGCCTTTATACAAGTCATTCTTAGAAATAGTAAAGCCAAGGATAGATCCCTGAGAACCACTTCATTTCAAGTTATCATTGAACTATTTTTTAAAAGAAATTTGCCTCCTTGCATTTTTAACTTTCTAGATGACCTCATTTGCTACCTATACTTTTTGCATTTGTGTAAATACATCTGTAGTGGTGGGTTTTGTTGCTTTATCCTTTCTTAGATTTACTTGTCTTTGAATATCTGGGGTGTCTGTCCTGTAATTCTTCACTTTATGTTGTAACTACTTACTATAGTATCTAGCTTGGTAGATAAACATAGGCAATTTTCTTCCTCCTTCTTTTTTCTTATAAACTGATTTAGATTTGATTTGTTATACTCCAAACAAATACATTTTAAACCATTCCTTGTTAGGAATCTTCCATCCTTGCCCAAGAATCTAACATTCCCATATTTTAAGTCATGGTCCAGAAATAACAAACCCATTTTCAGACACCATCTGCTTAGCCCAAGTTTTCTTATCTTTTCTTTACTATGCAGCCATAACTAAATTAGTACCTATATCCTAATGTCTCATATTTCTTTCCCAAGACTTCATAGTACTTAGCAACATTGTCTAGATTCCTTCTAGCAGGATTATTTTTGCCTGTATGAATCAGATGAAGTGAACAGTGGTCATCTATTTTTACAAGTCTTGAGAAGTTCACCACCATAATCTAGTTGTGTGTATACAGAAGAAAAATATAGAAGACTTCCTTATTATTGTCAGGTGAACATAAATCTGTCTTGGGATCCTATCAGCAAAGATTTACTAATCCCTAACACTTTTCTATCTTTTTTTTGACTTTTTCTCCATCACTCCGTGGAAAACATATAGCACCTCTCACCTCACAGGGCCTAGCTCTTCATGAAGAGCCTAATGTCTATCACTTAGCTCCAAGTGCTCAATGGTCCTTAATTTTCTTCTCTGTGTAAGATCCTCCCACCCTCTAACCACTTGACAAGATTCCGCTTTCTGACATTAAATCACTTTTTTTTTTATTTTTGAAGCCCTTCTTCCCTTTTTTAAATTCATTCACTATTTGGGGAGTGGAGACCCACTTTACGTTTTCTTCTAGGAGGACATAGATAACAGTTGCTTGGTAGTGGCAGAAAGGCAAAAGTACATTCTGCAAACCTCATTGCGTATTTCTCTCTACTTTCCATGCTTTCAGGACTTTATCAAACTAATAATTCTTGTAGTTAACTTCCCTATAGAACTGAAAATAATAATAGTAATAAAAACTGAAGATAATGTGACCAAGCAGTACTTACCCCCAAATAAAATTTGTGGTGATTCAATGGAATAGTCTGGAAACATAATATGGAAACACATGATCAAAAAGGACATAAGGAGATTTCTCTTTCTCTCCAGAAATGACTCTTTTTAAAAAGATGATTTCATGTATATTTTTGTTTTTATGTCACTACATTTCCAACTGTATCACTCCCTACCTCCCATAGAGCTTTCCTTAAATAGGAGAAAAAAGGTTTAGCAAAATTAACCAACATATCAAAAAAATCTGGCATGATATGTAACATTCCACACCTATGATCACCCACCTTTGCAAAGAAATAGGGGAGGTGCATTCTAACGTTTCTTCTTCAGCCGAGTGTGGCCATAATAATTTCATAGCATGTAGCTTCGATTGTTTAGTTTTTGTAATTTATGTTGTTGTAATCATTATATGTAATATATTGTATGTGTATATGTGTATATATGCATGCACACACACAAATTTTCCTTTTCTGCCTACTTCACAAAAAGTGACTCTATCTAATTAGGAACATGGGGTTAGACGTATTGTTCCATTAGTATAGGTATTTCCCAAAGAAATATTTCAGTGAATTTGTGATCTCATTCCAATGTTGCAAATTGCAACCTATCCACATTTTGTCATCCTGTGTGACTCATACATGTTCTCCAACAAATCCTCCATTAAAGGTCTGTACAACATGCTGGGACCTCCCTCTAGGTGACAGGGCACCATGCAGATTGTCCATCTGTTTTTTCCTCACATTCTCTACATAACCATTCACCTTCTTTTCCAAGGATACATCCCACATATAATATCCTTTAGGCCACTTCTTGCCTGCAAGTTGTTAGTGATAATATGATACAACCTGTTTACACCCACCATACATCTCTCCTTTGCCCTCCCGATAACCTGCAATTTTGATGCTTTGGATATTGTAGCATTCCCTGATTCACCAACATCTAGTACCACCATAGAAATAGTGATAAAAAGCTTTTGTTTTAGGGAAAAGCTTTTGGGCATTGAATATACTAAGAAACAAATCTAGTTCATTCTCTTCCTACCATTGAATTCTGGTCCCAGCTCATCATCCATTTGCCATGTCTGTCCATGATATACATATTGATGAACCATCTAAATGGATTATGCATCTAACTGTGTATCATAGACTGAAAATTAGGCATTCTTCATCCACTTGATTTTTCCTATATGGGTTGTTAGACCAAACTTATTTTAAGTGATTGTCAATATTATTTAGGAGACTTTGTAGTATTCCAGGATGTGATACAATCAGCACAATATCATCCTCAAACAGGAACATCTGGAGGACTTCACCATCTCTAAGGAATCCCTCTTCCACTTGGACTCTTTCCTGGACATAGTCCATGAAAATGGCAAACATTTTTGGTGAGCATATGACTCCCTATTTTATTCTACACTTGATATTAATAATCAAAGCTTTATTTGAAAAAGTAATTTTGTGGTTACATCTATTAAAGTATCATGTGTGCACTTAACATATGCATAGGAGACATCTCGTTGGTGAAGAGCCTTTAAAATAATTAAATGATTGTCAACAAAAAATAAATACAATGTTACTTTGTATTTGCTACACCTTCCTGTCAAGTGTGTCATGTGGTCTGCTACAGTATATAATTTGCAAAAGCCTACCTATTCTCATTTCATTTTTGCATCTCAGATACCATGGATACATGTAGATCATTTTAACGAAAAAGGTTTAATGATGGAAAGTAGGTATATGGATAAGTACCCTTCTAGGTAGTAATATTCTCCATATTTTTTTTCCAATCATTGCGTCTTTCCCTTTTCCAAATGTCTTGAGAATTGCTCCCTCAGTGCCCTCAAAATTTTGTTGCTTCCATCATAGATATCCTTTGTATATTACATCTGCACCCACCACTCTTTCCATTTTCATTTTCTTTAGTGACATTGCTACTTCTTCATTTAGCAAATGAGGGATTGTGGTGTTAGAATTCAAATATAGTTGTTCTACTTTCGCTGATGAAGGAAATGGTTACAGGAAAAATTTGACAAATATTTTCCACTTTTCAGTGATTATTGTTCTTCCAGTTTCATCTTTAAATACTCTTTGGATGATCTGGATTAATTGGACCTCACACTAACTTTCTGCAAATTTTATTTCCTTCCAATACTTCTAGCAGTTTTATCTGGGGATATTGATATAATCTTCCACTAACTCTTCCTTAAGGTTTAGTGAACGGCATTATATTTTAAACCAGTGTTGTCCTTGGCCACCACATTCCTCTACTTGATAAGGAAACTAAGTACTTATTTAATGAGGCTCTTTTAGCCTCTTCATTTTGAATATTGTTTTACATCATTTAAATTTCATAAGAAAGAATAACAGCTCATGTCATTGACATTTCCTTTTCTCTTTCCCATTTTTCAGCATCAGTAATTTGGTTGAAGAGATCAGATTTAAACTGTATTAATTGTATGTCATAGCTTCTTATCTTCACCTTTTCTGTCAAATACTAATTTTGATCTTTTCTCTAACAAGTCAGTGGTGCAACTGTATACACAGATAGATGATTTAGAAATGACTCCCATATTAATGTGTAATTCCTTGTCTGTTAAGATACACTCATTTCATTGGGGGTGGAAGAAGAATTTCCATGTTCAATACCTTCTAATTGTCTTCTAGAAAAAACTTTTCATGATATATGGACCTTTTGATTTTGTGAATTTTTACAAGCTTTTGACCTTTTTCATGTCTGTCCTGAGCCATTTTTTCAACATATTTTTTATCTGCTCCTTATGTCCATCTCTGCATTGAAGTTCCCAAGTGCTAGCATATACATCTATTTTGTTTTGAGGCTCTTACTGAATTTTTCATAGAATTTTCTGCCTCCTCATTTCAGCAACAAATATTTGTACATAAGCTAAAGTTATCTTCACTGTCATCTTTTTGTCCATTTCCATCGTAAGCCCGGCAAAGACAAATGACTAAGTGTCCCATGAAATGATGTTCCTTGATGCCTTTGGATAAAACACTTCGTTTATTGCCTCTCCCAAGTTCTCCCAGGAGAACTTTTAAGCCATATTCATTTAGCTGCAACATCCTTATATCTTTTGGAGTTTTTATAGCAGTAATATCATATTTCTATAGTTAAGTTTCTCCAGCAGTATGTTGATGTGCCATTTTTTAGACAAGAATCGCATATGTAAATTACCAATATTTGGTACTCTATTACAATAGAGTATTATAATATTTATGGATGGTCTAAAAATTTTGATTCTTAGCACCCTGTAGCCCTTTCTGGATATCCCACTTAAGTGTTGCATAATCAGAAGGGCTCAAGAAAGAGCTATTTTGTGTTTTTCTTTATTCCATGAGTTACCATGGACTAAGAATTCATCACCATGTGGACAGCCTATTGGTCATGAGCCTTTACATACTTATCTATGCAAGGCCTCAAACAGAAGACACAGTCTGTCAATGGACTATTCTCAAAGGCTTTTTCCAGCATGATAGACCCTGCCAAGGCTGGCTCCGCTTTTATAGCCTTCGAGAATGTAGTGTTAATGTCCATGCCATAGTTTAATCTCAGAGTGGAACAAGACAGAAAAATAATACAGATAAAACATAGAATCTTGTCAGTGACAAAATTGTGGTCTTTCAATACCCCAGAAACAAAGGGAAACACCATCACTGAATCATAGTTTTATGAACTGAGCTATTTAAAACAAAGCATGGAAAATACATTGTTAGTGAAAACAATGCCTATAAAAGCTGCTGAGATGAATTCTAAATATCATATTACAACATAATGAAAACAGAAAGCTCACATATATAATAGAAAAAGCAGCTCATTTTTTGTTCTTTTGTGTCTTCAGTGAATAGGATCAAAAAAATAATGTATGTGGGGTTTTGTAAGCTTGACTCTAAGATGATTAGAGCCTAAAGGTGGCCAGGAGAGGAAAGAAGCTAGATACTAAAATTCTATTAACACAATAAGAAAGGATAAGAAAATAGGACATCAGGGTCTAGGTAGATGATAGTACTAGCTACAATACACAATAGAACTTGACAAGTAGGTTATTGAGTTACAGAGCAAGGTATTATGTAAAGTCTGAGGAGGAAGGTTATAGTTGTCCTAGGGTTGGGGAAGGGGAGCAGGAAGAAGAAAGACCCAGAGAGAGTGGGAAAGACTTTTTAGAAAACACAGCTCTTAAGCTGGACTTTGAGAGGTTTAGGAATCTAAAAGGAAAGGAGGGAGAAAAATGTCATCCTAGGTCCAGGGAACAGTGTGGGCAAAGGCAAAGAGGTGGAAAAGTATAGCTAATGTTTGGAAGGTATAGAGTAATCTAGATTTGCTGAAGCATAGAGGTAAGGTGATGCCAGTTTATAGAATGTCTTGAATATCATATCGGGAATTTTGAACTTTATTGACAAGGTAATAGGGAGCCCCTGAAAATTTCTGAGCATAGGAATAACATGACTACTTCCATGTTAAGAAAGATTAGGCTAACAGAAAGATTATTCTGACTAATCATGTTCAATTGTTGTAAGATTAATATGTAAATTTAAGTCATTAAGGGATTATTTCGAGGGATGAATGTAGAGAAAACAAATGAGTCAGCTGCTAAGATAACGTAGGAAGATGGAAAGAGGACTTAAAAGGGAGGAGGCAATGATAGCTATGCTATTATGAGGGTGAAGGACAAATGGCATGTATTTGCAGTGAAAAGTAGAGAGAAGGGTGAGGAATCTGTGATATAATCAATCAACAGCATTTATTATGTGCATTTTATGGGCCAGACACTGCACTAAAAGCTCAGATAAAAGAAAAGCAAAAATACAGCACCTATTCTCAAGGAGTACACAGTCTGCCACATAAGATTAAAAAGATTCCCCCTAACGAAAAGGTTAAAAGAAAGCCAAAATCTTGATGAAATAGGACAGTAGAAGATGGAGGGCTCTTCAGAAAAACCACAGTTTTCACTTGAGTAAGGAGATGGAGGAAATACCTTCAATTCAAAATGAATCCATTTTTTTCTGATAGAGTAAAGAGTTTTTCTCCCACATCCCTAAGTGTCACAAAATAATTTAAATTCTTGGGATAACTTTAGAGTCCACTTTGGTTTTTCCACAAGATTGGGCTTTTCCTTGGCCAACTGTGATCCAGAACCACACCACTTTAAAGGCATTAATTGCCTTAGAAAGAACTTTTTTTTGGCTTGAGGATTTCCACATACCCGACTGACCATGAATAACTGTTGGGCCATGTGAACCACAAATGAAATACTAACTATTGCTCTTTATTGTTTGAAGAGCTGTCATAGCACAACTTTAAGCATCCAGGACTTCTTATAGAATTAAAGTTGTAACAAATGGAGAGTTAGAACAAGAAAGGAGCCTTCCCATATTTTTGGTTTTTTATCCTTGAAGGCAAAAGATGTTCAGTAAAAGAAATATATGCTTATATATTTTTATCCAAAATGTATGATATTCCCTGTAATGCCTGACCCAAAGAAAAGGGTATTTTAAAAGATTACTGATTGAGCATTTTCCCTGTGCTGTTTTATCTTGAAATCACTGGATTCGTGTATAGGAGGACCTATCCCTACTTTGCTTGAATTCACACTTTCCTCTGAAAATGGGACTGATACAAAATTGCTAAGTTTCCTAGGAATATCAGCGAAATAAGTCTTTACTACCCTACTGAAAGCTTTCCTTTAGAAGGGCAATATATACTAACTCTTCCTGGATGACCCAGCCATGTGCCTTTCTTAAGGTAAACCTTTACACAAACTTCCATCTACAACAAGTGGCTGCATTGAAAGAGCATTGGCTCTTTTCCATATCTGTGCCCTCTTTGGGGTATAGATATTATATGGCAAGGCATACTCTGCCTTTATCCACTAGGACAGGACCTATGCGTACAGGTAAATTTATTTGTATGTAAGCCTGATTCAAACGAGTGCATGTGTCTTCCTTTCCTCTCTAATCCTGTTATAGGGAGAATTAGACTAATTGAAGATAGTCTTAGAAGGTATAAACATTTCTAGATGTTTGTGTGGTGATACATAGAGATTACATTTTCAAAATACATGCTTTTTGAAAAAGCCATCACTGTACTTTTGATATTCTAACAAACATTTATTCTGATTGTCCAGGTTATCCTTTCCCTACTGCTCCTCCTGTGGACCCATTTGCCAAAATCAAAGTGGAAGACTGTGGAAAGACTAAGGGGTGCTTTAGGTTTGTAGTAAAAAAAAAATTAAGGCTGTAAAATATATTGATTTTTCAAATATTGTTTCATTTGCATGTAGATTCTATAATGAATGTTTATGACCTATGGATATTCAATATGTTATAATCAATCCTTATTACTGTGCTAAAAGGGTAGGGGAAAGTGGAGTATAAAGCATGATTCCTGGCTTCAAAAAACTTGCAAGGTAGGTGGGGAGAGAAAGACTAACGCAGTGAACAAATTAGTTCATAGTACAATAATAATACACAAAACTAAGTTATAAATTGTATGGTATAGGCAATAAGTGTCTGAGTAATTGAGTTTGGTTTTGACTCTGGTGAGGCTGAAGATGGACATTTATGTGGACAGTTCCATTAAATAGCTAGAGATACAAAGCAGGATCTCCAAAGAGTGGATGGAATGAGAAATAAATGGACTGAGGAAGTACTCGCACAACATAGTACCTTGTGCAAACTCAAAAAATATTAGTTAAATGAATTAATGAAGTTGGTGAGGCCGAGGAGAAAGGAAAGTCAGAGAGACAGAGCAATAGGAGGAGGACAAGAAATATCAGAGTAATATATCATGGAAATCAAAGAAGGGGAAAGCTAGAGAATGCTCCAAGGAGAACAGAGGTCTTGTCTTTGGAAGACAGAAGAACAACATGACTATGGGTGTAGAAACAGGAACAGCAATGATTCACTTAAGGCACCATGAAAAGATTATCCTGACAAGAGCAGAGAGCAGGAAATTAGCTGAATTACAAAGGACAAGACAAGGTGTGGAAAGCCACTTTAGATTGGATGCTGTAGGTCTGAGGTATCAAATAGGCCACTTTGCAACCTGAAACACCCAAAGTAAGTTCCAAACCAGATTAAAATGTATTCCTGATATTTTAAAATGTCAGTTTTACATTTCAATACTTAGCAAATATTAATACAAAATATTAAACAAATAATATTGGGCAAAATAAACTTTCTATTCCAGTATGACACTACTGTTGTAGAAGGCAATAGGAAGTGTTTGAAATTTTTTGAGAATAGGGAGGAATTGGTGATGGACTAAATGGAGGGGAAGAAGAAGACAGATGTATCCAAAATGCTTCCAGGCTTTCAAGCCAGGGTTACTGGAAAAATAATGGTGCCACTGAATGAGATGGGACAGTGGAGGGTAAAGAAAGAAGTTAATTTTCATTCATTCGTTCAATAAGCTTTTGTTATTGGTGAAATCTCAAAATGAAAATGTCCAGGAGGTGGTTGGAGATTTGAAATTGTATCTCCATGAAAAAACAGAATTAGAAATATAGATGTGGGAGTTGCCAATTTAAAGGATCTACTTGAAGGTATGAACATGAATGAGCTCCGCAAGGAAGACAGGATAATAAGAATAAAGCTAAGAGAGGGCTGGACTTGGAATCAGGAAGACCAAGGTTCAAATCCTGCCTTGGGCTTTTACTAGCTGTGTCTAGAGAGTGACCCAACATACCTTTTAAACTCCTGTTATCTCACGTGCCTCATCTGTAAAATAAAGGACTCAGCGGTCTCTGGGGTCACATCCAGCTCTGTAGCTATGATCCAATTATGAATGTCTACACTGAGGGAGTAGGAAGAAAGAAGGAAAAAAACCTTTCTTAAATACCCACTGTGTGTCAGGCACTGTGCTAAGTGCTTTACAAATATCATCTTATGTGATCCTCACAGCAGTCTTAGGAGGTAGATGCTATTATTATTTTCATTTTACAGTTGAGGAAATTGAGACACAGAGCCATTAAATGACTTGCCCAGGGTAACACAGCTGGAAAGTGTCTGAGGCCAGATTTGAATCCTGAGTCTGGATTCAGTGTTCTATACACTATACCATCCAGCTGCTTCTAAATGAAAAGAAGGAGCCATAGTAATAAGCAATGAAGAAGTCAGAGAGATGTTATTAGACCAGCAGAACAAACCCAAACACACTTGCATGTGACACAGTCTTTCAAATATTTGAATACCACTATCACATCCATCCTATATATTCTTTTTTTCCAAGCCAAACATTCCCAGTTCTGTCAACAGATCCTTTTGTGGTGTGATTTCCATTTGTCCACTGCCTTATAAGCAATGAACTTTAACTTTCATATGCAAATGCCTAAGTAAGGAAAGGAAATTCCTACTGCCATCTTGCAAATTGTCATGATCTCTGAGAAAAATCTCTTTGTGGGTGTATGTGTATGTGTATGTATACATAATATACATATTTGTGAATCCCTTTGGCAGTTAATATTACATAATATGATATAATATAATTTAACATGCACATTTATACGTGCATATTAGCAGGGATTAGCTGTATCACTGGACCAGGCATTAAGTGACTTGCCCAAGGTCACATAACCATTATGTATCAGAGGTAGGACCTGAACCCAGATCTTCTTGGCTTAAAGATTAGATCTCATGCTCTAACCCATGCTCCTGTCTTACATATGTATTCATACATATCATACAAGGCAGCTAGAGGACCTAGTGGCTAGAGAACTGGACCTGCAGTCAGGAAGACCTGGGTTCAAATCCAGTTTCAGATGGTTGCTAGCTGAGTGAGTTTGGGTAAATCACTTGACTTCTGTCTGACTCAGTTTCCTTATCTATAAAATAAGGATAGTAATGGTACCTACTTCCCAGCTTTGTTGTGAGGATAAAATGAGATAATATTTATGAAGTGCTTTGGAAACCTTAAAGCACTATATAAATGCTAGTCGTTTGTCTTTCTTGTTGTTATCCCCACCAGGTATAAAGTGGCAAAGTTGAGATGTGAACCTGACTGCATCCTCAGAGTGCTTTCCACCTCTCTTTCAGTTAAACATCTTGGTTAGTCATTTGACATCTTCTTTTTCCTCACCACAAGAGGGAGATGTTTCCTTTTGGATGCTCCATCTGGCTCAGCAGAGAACGAAAGCTCCTTCAAAACACTCTTCCTTTGGAGAGTCTTGTTTCTTACCTTATGAACATTCAATTCTTATGTTCTTGCCCCAGTACTCTAGCTTCAGGTAACCATAAAAACGCAAGTTGTTTTTTTTTTTTCTCCCAGAAGCCTTCTGATATTCGTATACAGTTTAAAAGGGTTTATTTCTGAGTCTCCATTTCCTTCTGCCCTCCCCTTCCACTGAGTTCCTTGAAATCTGCCATTTCCTCTCATTTGCCATTTCCTCTTCATCTTTGTTTTTTATTCATTTGTTTAGCTGTTTTCAGCTGTGTCCAACTCCTTGTGACCTCTTTTTTGAATTTTCTCGGTAAAGATATTGGAGTGGTTTGCCATTTCCTTCTCATTTTACAGATGAGGAAACTGAGGCAAACATGGCTAAGTGACTTGCCCAGGTCACACAGCTAGTAAGTGTCTGAGGCTGGATTTGAACTCAGGTCTTCCGGACTCCAATTCATGTTCTGTCCTCTTAGCCATGTAGCTGCCTCCTCTTCATCCTAGTTCTCAACAAGTTCAGTACCTGTCTTCCTTTCCATTAAAATCCCTGTTCTCATACTTGTGGACTTCACTGAAATCAGGAGTGTACCCTTGGCCTCCTCTTTCATCATCTTCCTCATTTCCTATGGCCTCTGTGTTTACTCAGCCACCCACAGTATACCTTAAGTATACCTTAGATGTCATAATCACCTAAAACTGCCATTTCCATGATCGTGAGCTCTGAAATTCTCCTGTCTGATTAGTCTTCTCTGCTTTACCCTTCCTAAACTTATCTCTTTGACCTTCCCACAACCTCTAGGCCCTCCACTATACCCTATTCTCCCAGTACATTACCTCTGCTCTAACCTCCCTTTAAAGTCTTGGCCTCATAGTTGACAAGTTCAGCTGATTCTCAATCCTTGGTTACAGTCCATGCAAGCAAATGCCACTGGAGGAAGTTCACCTAGACAAAATCTCTGGAAATATCGGGAATTACAGGGTCCCACTACAAATCCCTCTTATCAGGTCTAAACTGAATCCTTACTCCACAGAACAATCCTAACTATTATACTTCCCTTAGCAGTTTTTCCAAAATGTTTCTTCTCTTTTCACACCCCTTTTAGAACTCCCTACTCCAATCCCCCTTAGTATATATCACTCATTTCCCCTATTCTATACACACATCAAACCCATTCTGTATTTTCCCTGTCTTGTCCTCCTTGACTTCATTCTGTGAAAAGAAAGTAGGCCTTCTTATCAAGGTCAGCCCCACTCCTTGTGTACTTGATTCCATCCTCTTGCCCCTTCAATCATTCCACACTCCATCTTCAGCCTTTCCTTAGCTACGGACATCTCTACTACTATGTACAAACATGACCCCTTCCTAAAAGTAAATAAATAAAAAAACAAAAGAATTTTTAAAAAAATCTTTCACTTAATAAGTCTGATCAATTCTACCTCTATAATATCTCTAAATCTACCTTCTGTTGTCCACTCACAAAGCTAGTACCCTCTTTCAGGTCCTCATTACCTCTCTGCTAGGCTGCTGAAATAGGTCCTACTAATTTATCTGCCCACTTCTAGTCTCTTCTCCCTCTTTAATTAATCTTCTAGACATATGTCAGATTAGTTTCCCAATACACTGGTACGTTTTCAATGCACCATGTTCAATGCACCCTTGTTTGAAAATTTCAATCGTTCCCTATTGCATCTAGGAGAAAATACAAACACCACAGCTTAACATTTAAAACTCCTCCTATTTTTCCAGATTTCCTTCATCTTACTTCCTTTCATGTAATCTGTATTCCAGTCAAATTGGTGTGCTAGGTTTCCCCCCTGAACTCAGCATCTGATCCCCTAGCATCCCATGCTCTCCCTTCATTTCTATAAGATTTCACTCAGATGTCCCCTGGGGCCTTCTCTGCTTATTGCCTGGCACTACCAATGTTCTGGCCTTCAAATTATCCTCCATTTACTTCTCTGTGTACATTTTCTATCCCCCGTGATATATAAGCTCATAGGTGATTAAAAACTGTTTGCATCTAATGGAATTGAATCTGTCTCAATTTACTCAGTGACACAAATTTAAGGGATTAAACAGCTCCTTTCAAGCATCTCCTTTTTAATCCAAAGTCTTTTTGTCCCAGACCCTTGACCCTTAGGGTGAGAGGCACCTTATTTCTACTCTTTAGATATAGTTTACTCTGACTCTGCTACCCAAAGCCTGAAGGTTTGAAGCTTTTAGACTCATTTTATTTGCTGGAAAAGCAATTTATTCCTTAACCCCCTTCCAATCCTCCAGAGTTGGCAGCTGTCCCCTAAGAATCTTTCTCTCTGACTCTTCTCAGTGGCCTATGTGACCATACTAGGCAGAGACTTTGGCAGCAGCAAACAAAGAGTTGTGATCTGAGTCATCTGGCATCAGAAAATAGTATAGGGAATGCAGTTATTGGAAGTCAGAGCAGCTGTAGGTCCATAATCCAAGTAGTAGGTCAAGAGCTAAGGATAGTTGGTAAAAGAGCAGAAATCCAGAGAGAAACAACAAAAAGCACATTCCCCAGAGTTCAAAATTATGAGTGGAGAGAGAGAGAGAGAGAGAGAGAAGAAAGTACTTTGTAAACTGTAAAGCACTCCAGAAATTCAAACTATGCTGAAAAGCAAAGCAGTGGGGTGGGAGGGAATATAAAGGTACCATGTACCTAAGGCATGGTAGAGGAAGTCCTAAATGCAGAAGAAGAGTGAGGCATGGTTGCCCTGAGTAATCTCCTTAAATTTTCCTAAAAGGACATTCTGCGAGGACTTATCAGTCAGAGGAAGAGTAGTGCCCAACAGCCATAGGCTACTTTTGATGTGTGAATTCCTGGGCTGAAATGAGGTTTCGGGATGAAGAGGTTGGGCATGGTAGAGGAAATCCGAGTATAGCCTGGAGAAGAATTACATAGAATGATCAGGACAGTATAAGTGAAAAGAACAACCAAACCTTGTATGTTGCATATTATAGTATAATAATATAATTAGCTCTAGGGAAGAACTAAAAAAAATATGGCTCCTTCCCTTCAGTGCAGAGATTGAGAATAGTTGTTGTGGAATATTGGACATGCTGTAAGAAATAAATATTGGTGAGTTTCACTAAGCTGCTTTTTCCCCCTCTCTTTTTAAATCTTAATTATAAGGGATGGCTCACTGGGTAGAAGAGTGGGGAGGTATTTATTTTGAAATCAATATGATGTGAAAATGAAAGTCAATAGTACAAAAATACTTAAAAAATTTTCCCAGCTACAAAATTACATAAGCATTAAGATCTGCAAGAAAGGACAGTCCACATAGACAATAGTATAGACCCTGAAGATACTTAAGTCAGTAAATAGCTAAACCACAGATGGGCAGGTAAAAGGGAATGTTTATGTTCAAGGTTTTAGAAGAAGTAAGACTTATTTTCCTCTTGTAGGTATGGGAAACCAGGATGTACAGCAGAAACCTGTGATTATTTCCTTAGTTACCGCATGATAGGAGCTGATGTAGAATTTGAGTTAAGCGCTGACACGGATGGCTGGGTGGCAGTTGGATTTTCCTCAGACAAGAAAATGGTAAGATTGAAACTGGGGCTGGAAGCTTGGTGCATTGTATTATTGCTAGATTTGCAATTTGAAATTATAACTGTGTTGGCCAGACTTCATCCCCTACTACTAAATGTGCAGTATGCCCTTTGTTTGATTTTTTGTGGTTGTTCATTTGTTTGGGATTTTCCCCTTTACAAATTGAGCTTTGAAGAATTTTCTTAGCAGGGCAATATCCTAGATAAAACCGAGGTGAGTATTTTAAGATTTGACTACCAATATGCTGGTATATTTTTTAAAAAGTGTATTTCAGACAAATCAAACTTTTCATTTCAATGGGATCCACAGTATCTCAAAAAATCTTATCAGTCCTGAACCTTCTCATCGACAAACATTGGGAAATCTCCTTTGAGCTTTCTTCCAGGTCACATTCTTCTCACTGGAGCAGATTTTTCAAGAGCCCTTGAGTGACAAGGCCAGGTCTTCAACCCTGACAGCCTATTGCTCATAGTGGCTATTTTTATGCTGTGTTTATCCCAGTAGAGCAGAGCTGCAAGCTGAGCTCCTTTGTTGTGGGCTTAAGCAGTGACTCATTTTGAGAGGCAGTTTTTGCTCTTCTTTGAATCCTAAGAGTTTAGCACAATATCTGACACATAATAAGTGCTTAATAAATGATTGATTAAAAAAAAGCCAATGTGTGTGTGTGTGTGTGTGTGTGTGAGAGAGAGAGAGAGAGAGAGAGAGAGAGAAAGTTAACTCACTTTTTTCACAATAATAATGATAGCTCATATTTATATCGCATTCTAATGCCTGGAAAGCATTTTTTATACGTTTTTCATTTGATCTTCAAATCAGTTCTGGGTGGGAGGTGCTATCATTATCCTATTTACAGATGTAGAAAAACGAGGTTCAGAGAACTTAAGTCACTTTCCCAGAAACATACATCTCATAAATGCCTGAGGTAGGATTCAAATCCAGGTCTTCCTGACTCCAAGTCCAGGACTCTCCTTGCTGTACCATGCTATCTCTCAATCATGGACTATTCAATTCAGGAATCTGATGGGGAAGACGACTTGTTACATCACCTCTAATTCCTCTAAGCACTTCCCCCATACACAAAAAATTACTTGATAAATATTTTGTATAGATAATTAGAGACATGTTGTCTCCTCTAATAGAAGGTATACCCTTTCAGGGCAAGAACTATTTCCTTTTTGTACTTGGATCTCCAGCACCTAGCATTGATCCAAAGAAAAGAGAAACCAAACTGGATAGGGAGACTCCCTAATTCTTATCTTGTCCAAATAAGAGTAGATGTGAAGATTTAGGGCAGCTAGATGGCATAGTGGATAAAGTACCAGGCCTGGAGCCAGGAAGATGCATCACTTACTAGAATGACTCTGTGTGACTAAGCAAATCACTTAACTGTGTTTCCCTTGGTTTCCTCATCTGTATAATGACCTGGAGAAGGAAATGGCAAACTATTCTAGTATCTTTGCCGAGAAAATCCCAAATGGGGTCACAAAGAGTCACACAACTGAAACAACAAAACAGCAACAAAGATTCTGCCTCCTACCTGTGATGAGTGGAAAAACCTAATGGGACCATACTCCAGAATTTTCATGATTAATTATTAAATGTGAACTGTTCATCCCTAAGTATAATCTGGAGCAGATGTTTATATGAAGGTCACTTTGGGGGAGCCATGAGACACTTAACCATTAGATGTAGCTTTTTAGAACTAGAAAGTACTTTAGAGAGTACCTAATTGAACCCCACTTACTTTACTTAAGGTGAAACTGAGGCTTAAGACCTTACTCAAGCCCTCATAGTTTGATAGTGATAGAGCTGGTTGTAAATCATAGGTTTTCTTGAGTGTTTTCCTCTTTACCTTGAGTAGGGAGTGGCTAGTTTTTTGTATCCCCTTGTGCTTGGCACATGAGAAGCTCAAATATTTTTTTCATTCAATTATTCAAGTGCTGCTACATTTCTGCAGTGCTTTCTGGTTATTTGAAATTGTTAGATCTCTTTTGGGTAAAAGAAAAAGAGAGACAGAGAGTCACGAGAAGTTCTAGTCCTAGCTCAGCTACTTACTTGCTATGTTTCCTCAGGCAAATTACTTCATCCCTCTAGATGTCAGCTTTCTTGTCAGTAAAACAAGGGCTTTGACTAGCCAGTCTATGAGGTTTCTTTGAGCTCTTATCATAGTTTTGTGATCTAATTATCATATAAACTATAAATATCCCTTCTAACTTTTATTAAGCTGTTTGATTATGGTCTCTTAAGGGATAATTAACATTATCAACCTTCAACCAAAAATCAAAACAAAAAATATGACCAAAGGGTTATCCCAATTCAATTCTTTATTTTCTTCTTATCTAGGATTATGGTATGAATGGGCAGTTATGTTTCCAGTTGAACTTTCTTTGGGGAGGGTCTTTTAAAAGATGTATCTCTGACTTTTTTTTTTCTCCTTGAATTGTTTTGGTTTTAGGGTGGTGATGATGTCATGGCCTGTGTCCACGATGATAATGGCAGAGTCCGCATACAACACTTTTACAATGTTGGCCAGTGGGCCAAAGAGATCCAGAGAAACCCTGCCAGGGATGAAGAAGGCATCTTCGAAAATAATCGTGTGACCTGCAGATTTAAACGTCCTGTGAATGTTCCCAGAGATGAAACGATCGTGGATCTTCATTTGAGCTGGTATTACTTATTTGCTTGGGGACCAGCAATTCAAGGTAAACTGATAGTTACTAATGGAACTCAACACCATAAGTGACTGCTCCCAAAAAAATACTCCAGCCATTAGTGAGTTCCTACTATGTGTCCAGGAGTAGAGGATACAAAAGAAATATAAAACATGGACCCTAATCCAGATTTACAAAGCCATTGTTCCTGTAAGGCACAGGAGTGGGTGGGTGGGGCTACCACACCTGATAAAAGAAACTTGTCAATCATTTGACCAGGAGATAATGATGGTGATCTCTCCCAGAAGTTCCTTTCTTATTTCATGGGGATCCTGACTCAAAGCCTCCTTAGGTTCCCAATTCTCCCTTTGTCCAAACTCATCACCTCTTCTTGCACCATTCTATGGACTCAGAATTTTGGCATTTAACTGTGGCTCTGACACCTCAGTTCTCCTCTCTTTACTTAGCCAGACACTCCTATATTGATGATTACTAGTGAATTTGGCTTCCCCACCATTTTGATACCACTTTCACAACTGGGCATCCTAACAGCCAACTCCCAATGATTTTGACAAGCTTGCAGCTAATTAAAACCCCAGATTTGTTTGTGTTTTTTTTCACATGAATTTCAATCTAACTACATCTCCCCAATCTGAAACTTGGGCAACTGATTTTCCAAACTTCAATTCAGGACTTGACATTTGTCTGTGTTACTCTGCATTATATTTGATGCTACATTCACTCATCTCTTGTCCACCACATGAGCATCAGGCTTTCTTATTACAGAAACTGTGGGTATGCTTTACAGGAATAAGCTCAGGGCCAGCTGCCATGAACCATAATAAATAAAAGCTTTATAGGCACAAGGAACAATTGAACAAAAGGTGAAACCAAGGAAGCATGAAAAAGATTGCAAGTTGTACACTTAACACTTGTAAGTATCAAGAGACCAGATTTGAACTAGGTCTTTCTGACTTTAGGCCTGACATTGTGTACACTGCGCCAACTAGCTCACTCTAAGGGACTTCAATCCTTTAATTTATAGATATAGAACCTGAGAGCCAGAAAAATAATGTGACTTCAAGGTAATACAGGTATACCCTGGCAGGATCCAGGATCCAAGCCCAGGTCTTCTGACTCAAAATCCAGTGCTCTAGATGTAGGAAAATGTATCTGTGTAGAGAAGATAGTTGAAACCATGAAAGAGAATGACATTGCCAAAGGAGAAAGTATCAAAAAAGTAGAGGGATTAGAAAATAAACTTGAGAAATATAAACATCAAGGGGTCAGGAAAAAAAAATGAAGAACCAACAAAGACAGGACAGTTACCTAAGAGGTGGACCAGGAGAGTGTGATATTTTGAGAACCAAAGGTAGAAAGATTTTGCAGAAGGTAGAGGGAATCAAAAGTGGCAAATGTTGCTTAGACATTAAGAAGGATGAAGACTAGGAAAGGGCTATTAGATTTAGTGATGAGATAGATCATTGGTTACTTTTGAAAAATCAATTTCAGAAAAGTGGTAGAAATAGAAGCCCAGTTGTAAGAGGGTGAGATGAGAGTGAATAAGTGGTGAGAAAGTAGAAGTATTAGATGGAAGCTACATTTTTAAGGAATTTGGTTATTAAGCGAAGGAGAAGACTGGGACCGTAGCTGTAAATAGATAGAAAAATCAAGAGAAAAGTTTTTTGGAATACAGCTAAAAGATTTGGTGACATTTTTACCATTTTCCTACCTGCCCATGTTACTTTACTGATTCAGTCTTTGGAATTAGAAGTAATTCAGAATTCACTTTGACATTTTATTTTGTCAACATTCGCCATTAAAAATTGCATAGATTGAAGTGTTTGCCATTTCCATCAATGTCTAAATAGTAATGGATTATGCAGTGGATCAGACCAAGAATTATTACAGTGCTGGAAATTATAAAAGAATATAGAGTAAGGAAAGATCCCATAAAGAAAGACTGTTCCATATAGATAGAAAGGTTGCAACTCTTAAGATTAGAAAACTAGTGGTCAAAGAAAAGAAAAAGATTTTGGGAGGCTGAGAATATATTAAGAAACCAATGTGAGCATTTATCATATCTTCTTCCCTGATATACTTCAAAAGGTTCATGGTTCCATAGATGTGAGTACTCTCTCCAGCAATAACATTCAAAAGAATAGAAAAATTCCAATGAGAGTGGAAAAAGTAAAAAAAAAAAGTCCTATAAGAGAAAAATTAACTTGAGCTGCTTCTGGAAGGAAGTATAGGATTTAAATTGACAAGAGAAGATGGAATAAGCAAGATGTCTGTGAGCAAGATATATGTTATAAGGAGGAGCCAGGTTGGGGAATAATAAGATTGACAAGTGGAAGAGAGTGTAGAATTTCAACCTGATGGGTTTTTATTTAATCTGGTAGGCTATAGGGAGCTGCTGTAGGTTACTAAGCCAAAAAGTTATATTATAAAAGTAATTAAGAGGATGAATCTCTTGTGTGGAGGGTGTCATAGAACAGGTAGAAACTCAAGATGGCAAACCAACTAGGAGGCCTTTGTCACCAGAGACACAATACAGAATACACCATGGATCCATGGCCAAAAAAAAAGCTTAACAAGTATTGTCTCTTGAGCCCTGTACCTAGAGTGGCCTGCATCTCAAGTTCATGATGATTCATGAGATAGTGTTGGCTACATGCTTCTCACTCGCTTTCCCCATTTGGGTTCCATAGAACAGGTGAACTGCACCGTGTTAAAAATGTAACACATCCATCTCTTTTCTCATTTCTTTCTATCCTCTTCCCCAAAATCCCTTCAAAGATGCATTGTCTCCTAAAGGTTTTCTTATTATTCTCATTCTCTATCGTCATGGTCAAATGCTTCCCTGGGAATATCAGTGTTTATATTTCAGTAACTCTAGGGGATTTACTAAGAAAGTAAGGCAAAAGGAAAGCCAGCACCTTAGCACTTCCAATATCCAATTCTAGTACAGTTAGGTCTCCTATTCTGACCTATCAATGTTAAGAGCAAATTTGTATAAGAAAGGTGGAGACTTCCATAGAGGTCAGAGTTGAGAGTTTCTTCCTTTTAAAATTATCTTTTGGGAGAGAGTTGTTAATATTCATCTTGAAAGTGAAAAATTTGTATCAAGCTTTTGCAAAAGTTCTATGCCAACTATAAGTAGACAGGCTACATATACATTTCCTACTTTCTAAAAAAAGTTCTATTAGTCAGATCTTTATGCAATGGTCCTTTTATGGCTACAGAACTAAGTTCCACTCTTGGAGTTCCCTGAAAAATACAGTGATGGGAGTATAGACAATACAAAACACTAAGAGGAAAACAGAGAGAATAAGGCACTACCATGCACCGTAGCACCATTCTAATATATATTCACAGTCAATAAATTATATAGATTTTGATCTTTGAGGTCTGATTGTCTAGCCTTTTGTTTTCTGAGGAGCCATGTATGGTATCAATAAGTTAAAATCAGTAGAAGTGGTAGAACTCAGAGCCCAGCCAGAAAAGATAAGTGAGTAGTTTACCCTGATGACTAAATCGCTGACAGGCCAGTAGAGTTTGTCCCATAGAAGATGTCTGGGTAGGAGAAGGGTATCAGAGAGTATGAGAAAACAGCCTGTTTCATTCAGTTAAGTAGCATTCAAGAGATACTTCATTTAATTTCCTGTGATCAACTCCATTTTTTTATTATCCAGTCATGGATACGAGTGTAAGTCAAGTTGCCGATGCTCTGAAGATTTTAAGATTCCTTGGCTGTTCAGATATTTTGTTTGAAGTATTTATTTTTTCTAATCCTTTTCTTTTAAAGGCTCTATAACTCGACATGACATAGATTCACCACCTACGTCAGAGCGCGTTGTCAGTATTTACAAGTACGAAGACATTTTTATGCCATCAGCTGCCTATCAAACCTTCTCCTCTCCATTCTGCTTGCTTCTTATTGTTGCGCTGACCTTTTACTTATTGATGGGAACCCCGTAACCACAGCAGCAAAGCCGAAAAAACAGCTTGTGGATTAACTGGAAATTCTTCATTGTGGTGTGTTTTCTAGTAGAATTCAATATAATTGTTTCCTTTAAAAAAAAGTTTCATTTTCAGCACCTAAATTTGTCAGAAAAAAAGTTATCTAGCTTATCTTCTGGGTAGAGGAGGTTTATGGTAATAACAATGATACCTTACATTTATATAGCATCTCTTTTTCATCAAAAACTTTCGCATACATTATCTCATTTGTTCCTCACTACAGTCCTGGGAGATATATAGAGCAAGGATTTTATACCGTTTTACAAATGAGGACACTGAGACCCAGAGAAATTGAGTAAGTTGCCCATAGACACATGACCAGTTCATGAAAGAACCAAGATTTGGAGCAAGGTCTTTGGACTTCTGTTTCCTATTGGTTCCATAAAAGTTGCTTAAGAATCACCAGAGAATATACAATGAATTACTGGGAAATCACAGGATCATTAGACCAAGGTTGACCTTTTATACAAAAAGACTTCCAAAAGTCAGTGAAGAAGAAGTGCTTTCAAAATAATGATATTGATGATGAAAGGAAGAAAAGAGATATTACAATATTACAACATATTTTTCTGGCTTCTTCTGAAAATAGGCTGCTCTCCTAAAATGAGTCTTTGAAAAGGAAAATTGAAATTTTTAGAAGATTACCATATTGAAAATTACTCTGAAAGTTTTTTTTACATTTCTTTTAATTCAAGCACAATTTATCACTTTAACTGTCATTCTCTTACTAAGAGACCACCATATTCAGAGGGAAAGTGTGGCTAATATTAAAATCAAAATAGATTATTATTTCATTTCCAGTTTCCCTCCTTAATGACAAAAAGCAAAATGTTTTGTGTTCAGCACTTAGTGAGACAACAGAAAATGAAATTATATTTTGGATTAAAAAAGAACAATTTTATAAGTTTGGAATTTGGAGGACCATATGATTACTTTAAGAAACAAGGATGTTCATCTATAATTATCTTTAAATTGACAAAAAAAGTAGTAATTTTTAGGTCTAAATCACCTTATTGTCAAAGTCAGAACTCATTTCAAGGGTGCCTACCAGATTGAAGTAATTGAATATGCCTTGTAAGAAGCAAACCATCTTAATAGTGTTTAAGATCCATTCAAGAATAATTCACAATTATATCTTGGAAACAGTGTTACACGAGAAAAACTTTGCTTTAGATGAATAGTCTTCTATTTCATCAGGAAGTAGAAAACTTAATGGTGAAAGGAATATACCAAGAATTATTTCCATTGCTTTGAAAATATATATTTGTATACTAGACAGTCAATGTAATAATAATGATGCTTTGCTTTATTTCATATGTGAATGAGAAGAATCTGTGATTTTGTCAGCATGGCATGTCTCTTCCAGGAATTCCACTTGACCATATGCATCATAGACCACAACCATCTATGACTTGGGATGAATCCTATAGAGTTGCACAGAACACATAGAGTTTCAATTACTTGCCCAGGGTCATACAACCGGAAAGTATCAGAAAAGGGTTTGAAACCAGTTCATCCTGACTCCCAACCTGTCATTTCTACAACACTTTTTATATATGACTGTAGATATATATTACCATCCCTAAGTACTTCTTGTAATCTGTTCTGATTCCAATGTTTTGTATTGGTAATTTTCACTGTGGTCATCACACTTCATATTAATGAAGATGAAGTTAACTGTCTTGACCAAGGCAATTTAGCAGCAATCTTGGAATTTATGACGTTTGCTAGGTCTTGTTATGATGAAGTCTTTACTATTCCTCTGATAACTAAATTCCTTTAAACTGAGTCCAAGAAGAACACTTATTATTATTCAAATTCTAGGTTATATGTTATAGTAAAGACTAATGTATATTTGGCCCTCTCTGCCCTTTGCATAAGAGCAAAATGTTTTTGGGAAGATTTTTCTGTTTCATTTTATATGTAGATTAATACTTGTAATGTTGAATTGTATAAGTGTTACTGCTAACCTGTCTACAGTACGGAAGACTAATTAGCAAATTCTTGAACTTTCATCCCACTTACGTTTCAAAGCAATAAGCTAATTGTTTCATTGACAACTTCTATTTTGCTTACAGGTCACTCTTGTGTAGAGTTAGGCTGTCACAAGTATATTTTCATTTCATACCTGTAAGCCTATCTCAGCCAAAGCTTCATATGCTGACATCTATAATCAACCCATAAAGCCATTATTTAAGGAAGCCAATAGTAAGCTCTTGATCTTAGAGCATCAACGAAAAGATCATGTATGAGTTTACCAAATGATCATTCCTACTTTGGGTTTTAGCTGGTATTTGAATGTCATGATTATTCAATGACATGAATTCCCAACATAGAGATGCCAGGTAATAAAAAAAACCGCAGTTGAACAACCTCCTAAATTTGAAGATTCACTGAAGTAACTATATACATTTCAGCCCCATTAAATAATCAGTGCTTACTCAGTTAAAGGAACTAACTACTGATGAATGCAAAAATGCACACAATGTGTCTACACATATTTAATAAGACCTTATTGCTCCCACTAACTAGAATCCTTAATTAGTAGAGTGTTTTTCCCCCATCTAGCAACTCAGTTTAGGGAGAAAGTTGAAAATGAAAGAAAATGAACTCATATCAGTAACTTCAAACCAACTTCCAGATTGTTTCCCGAGGTTAACTTTGATTCAAACCATTATCTTACAACTTTTAAAACTATTAAACCTATTAAAACTAAGCACTCTTCCCTTAAGGTCCATCAATTTTTTGATCTTTAAAGAAAGACTAAATCGCATTCATTGTATTCTACTTATATAAGGCAAGGAAGGAGACTAAGACATCTTGAAAAGACTTTCAGCAAGTTGAAACAAATGAGTTGACCATAAAATTCAATTAACCAGACCATCTGTTCTCAAAGCCTTCTAGTTAAGTGAGGGTTTCTTTGTTTTTGTTCAGACTTAAGACTTCATTGGCAGAGGGAACTACCAGTGAGGAAACTTCCTCTACCAATCCAGATGGGCAATTGCTCTACAACCTAGTATCTTAATGAGGGACACAGAGAAGTTTTTGCCCAGGGATACACAGCCGGTATGTAGGTACAGAACTTGAACCAAGGTATTTCTGACTCTGAGACCAGATCTAGGACATCTATATCATCCTGACTCTCTTAATTTATTGAGTTTCATCTCAGTAGCTCTAGGATAAAGACCAAACTTGGATTAATAGCTATATATAAGAATGATGGTTATCAATTTATTCATCAGCATCCTATTTCATTTTGAAGGACAATTATTTGTTTGCTTGAGCAAAATCCTATACTTTCAAGTCAATTTGTCTAGCCACTGCCAGGGAGAATGTGTGATTTCACCTGCAAAGTCATCACTCCCTCCCTTTTGGGCTAAACAGCTATACCAAAAAAAAGTCCAATTACTCATAAAATTCTATCAAGAGAAAAATAACCATCTTCTTCAGCAAGCAAGCCTCTGACTCACAGCAAATATGAGTCTTTCTTACTCTTTGCCTAGGGTACCATTTTAACTCATGCACACGATGCAAGATTATAAAATTCACACTCTTTCTCTCTGACTCCTCATCCTACCTTCCAGCTTGTGCTAAGGGAAAACAGTCTATCCTTTCTTAGGGACTGGGATCTTCCCTCTTATTTTCTCTCTGTGCATGTAATTACCAATGCAAGTAGTTCACATTTGTAGCCATCATATTGACATAAAAACTAAATGAACCATCAGAAGACAGTTCATCTGAAATCTTACTATCTGGAGCTGCAATGGATAGGAAATAAAATTAACTTTTCTCCCCTCCATGCTGTTTCTCCCCCTCCCCTCAATATCAGGGCGTGAGGGAAGAAATAGTCACAGGAATTTTTTTTGGATTGACAATCATAAGACAAAATATATAACCAGTAATAGAGAAAAGGAAAACAAAAGTATGAGGGACAAGTTGTGTTCATCTCACCAGTCCCTCTATTATCTGTTGATTATATATCTATATATCTTTCTCTATTTCACTTTCATACTTCACTCAGTTCATCACTCCGCCCTACCACTGAACAATCCAGAATAGACTCCTAGAAAAGTGTTCTAGAGGAAATGATCCCTTCAGCTCTGGGTGGCATTTCTCTCTGGTCACCCTGTTGTGACCTTTCCTTCTTGGAAGTCCAGCCAAGGGCAAAGGAAAGACCACAAAAACTTCAGGAACTCTGGGTAGTTTGTATGGCTTGCTGACAAAAGAAAAAAATCTGTGGGCATGGAAAATCTACACTGCATTCTTCCCCGGGACCAGAAATTTTGTAGCCTCTTTTAAAAATCACTTGAAGTACACTTAATCTCTACAAATATATGTCACAAGCATCAGGGTAAATATCAGTATTTAAAATAACAAGGATAATTATCCCAGGATCCTGGGTGATCATCCAAAAGTACGATTACCTTATGTTCATAATGGCATTACATTCAGTAAGTAGAAGACAGTGCAAAGCAGTTTTAATGACTCACTCTGTATTCAGAACGTATTATACGAACATACTCTGGTAGATCACGCATTTTCATAGTATACAAACAAATATGCATAAATAGAAAAAAAAAGCTAGAAATAACAATGTAGATAGGCCTGTATAATAATTTAGAAAATGCATGAGCATTTGCACATACACAAATAGGCAGCAAAACAATACCTAGTTAATAGATTTGCTATGCTATATGTATAACACTAGCACATAAATAATAAAATAATAAAACTGAGGCATAACATAGAACATACAGTAATTGACATGTGCTTAAGTAAACATAAGCAGTTAAAAGCAAGGCAACTCACATGAGCAAACATTACTATTATGGTCTGGTTAAATGTAAAACCATTTCTCCAGTGTCACAAATAACATCAAAGGTTAGTTTGCTTACAGGTCAGATATATCTAGTTATCCTGTATTCCAGTGTTCTTTCTGGCCCTTCACCTGAGCTGGTTAATAGTAATTATTAACATTGCCATCAGATCTGTAAGTTTGTATTCCTATTCCTGAATGTTTTGAAGGTTTGACTCTGGCTATCAGCATTTCTAGGTTCTATGAATTGTTTCTGGACCCTAGAAGTCTCTACAGATGAAGTTCCAAGGAGGAAAGGTGCTCTCTCTGGGTTGAATCTTTTCTCTACATTCTCAGTAAGGCAAAGTTGTTGAGTTACAATATATAGTGTCTCCTTTGCTGAAAATGTCATTTCATTCTGATCCAATTCAGACCATTTTTGTACAATTGGTTAACGATTTTTCTTACTAAGAGTTCGTTGAGGTAAGTGTCTATTATTTCCATCCTCCTGAACTGAACATCCAAGTGAATTTGCTGTAGATAATAGGTGGTTGCAATTAACTGTTTCTACCAGGCCCTAACCACTCTCTGGATCTATACTATAAATAGTCAAGTTGTCAACTTGTGCGTCCCTTGAACACCAAGGTTTCTCTTTATAACAGACTTGGCCATCACGCTTTGATTTGTTTTTGTCAGCTCTTCCAAGTTGAAGTCAAGCTTAATTTATAGACTTTCCTCTTCCTCTCAGCGGATAACTATTCTTCTTATGAGTGTTTGGATTTCCTCTCTTTTTTGAGACTGCAGTGCACAAATCAATAGATGTTAGGACTCCTGCCCAAACATTAGCAAGTATGGTTTAAAGAGTATAGCTTCCTGGAGGAGTTGTATGCATGTACTACAAATACCTTTTGTTGACCCCACTTCATTTTTTATTCTGGTTTCAGTGTCCTAACAGGTTCATCAGTGTACAATTGAAAACATTTGGGCTATGAGTCTCTTTGGAAGATGGTAAGATATATTTTGACTTCTTGACATTTATGAATGCTAGCATTTCTTTGAGTAGCTTGCTCTCAAAGTCTCTACCTTGGTCAGGATGGATCATAGCAAGGAATTTATATACTGAGAAATAATTCTCCTACAACAATTTAGCAACCATGGAAGCTTCTGATTTCTGATTGATATTGCATATTGCCTATGCATACCTGGTGAAATGATCAGTTACCACTAAAATACAACTTATGTTCTTTCTCTCTTCTTCCAGAGACAGGCAGTAAAGACAAGTTCCCAAGGTTTGATTGTGCTTATGTTTTTCAAATATGAGGTACAAGTTGATAGCTTTTCTTTGTACATAATGAACTCATCTCACACTTCTTAGTAATATCTGCTACCACTTCAGGCTAGTAAAATCTGTTCCTTCCTCTAGACTTCTTTCTTGATATATATGTCCAAATGGTGATAGACATAGAGTGATAAGCACTGAATGGCACCATTTGCTTTTTTGGTACCATGTGCAGGATTACTAGTAGTCCAATGTAGAATTCCATTACACAAGTCTAACTTTTCCTATTGTTTCAACAGTAAGAGAACTTCTAGTGAACTAGGAACTTCTAGGAACTTAAAGTCCTTTAACCTCGCTTGCATACTTCTTGACTTATAACTCTTCTTGTTGCCCATCTGCCATCTGCTTTCACTGGCAGTCTTCTAAAGACAATTGAGGCAAAGAAAGTTCAATGAAACAAGTTCATATAAGCAATTGACCATAACTTGACAATGGCCCAGCTGTCTGGAAATCACGTATAGTCCTATTCTCTCTCCTTAGGTATCACTGTAGCTTTGATGTTATGTGACCCTTCGGAAAGAGCATCTGTGTCCACATTATTCTCCCTTAGCTGTTAGTAAATGCTGAATTCTTAGTTGGCTAGTGCTACTACCCATCTGCAACAAAAAGCATTTACTTAGTACTTGTGAAAATGTGTCAGTGGATTCTTATTAGTCCACAGTTGGAATTTAGTTCTACACACAGTCTTTGAACTTTTCAGCGACAACCCACTTTCAAGTCATGAGTTCCCATTTACCTCTAGCATAGTGAGTCTCACTGTCATTAAGTCTTCAGCTTGTAAATGTACTTGGTTCCTGGTGACTGAGACTTTCTCGGTAAAAATCACTGCATCCAAATACTTCAGGCTGGCATCTGTGTGTAAGACAAAACATTTGCTTGGAACATCATAGGCAACATTTAGATATTCATGAGACAAGTTGATCCAAGCTTTTGATAGTTTTTCACATATGCCCTTTCATAGATCTCCAAATAGCTTCATAGGTTTTAAACCAATGTGGCTTTTCTTGCCCTTCTGCTTTTGGTTTTCTTTGATCATGCATGCATGAGTGGGAACATTCTAGAGCTTAGCAGTAGCAAAATAGTTCTTCACAAATTTAATAACAATAAATAATTAGCAATAATAAATGCTAAATCCTAGAAATGTCCTCAGATCTCAAAGGTTCTATGGTGTGCCCAATTCATGAGCTCTTCTCTCTCCTCTGGAACAGTGCTCACACCTTATGGAGACACTCTTTGACTTGTATACTTGAGAGAAGCTGTGCAAAACTAGCACTAATCATTTGACAGTTTCCTTTTGCCATTCCTATACTTGCATCCATCTTTCTCCACGTTCTTCCTCAAATCAATAAAGTCATCTATGTACACCAAGACTTTCAGGTAATCCATATCCGTGACTATTTTCTCCCTCAGCTATTGGAAAGTGGCAGGTGTCATTGAGATGTCTTGAGACCTCAAACTGGTAAAAATCCAGCTATAATTATTAAAAGTAAAACAAAACAAAAAATATGACAATAATCTTTTTAAAAACTAAAAATTTTCAAATATATGAAAAAATTAACATCTGAAAAATAAAAGGTAAGAAAAGAAAAAAAAAGTCTTCCAAAAATACATCACAAAATGCTGAACTAAAATTATATTCGAACTGGAAAAAACAAAAACCAAAAATCTCAGAGTGAGCATCCATCTACTAATTGCTTCTTTGCTAAGCTGCTGCCACCATCTTTTGCAGCTACCTTTTTCTGCTGCTTCTCTGCTTAGCTGGACTAAAATTCTGTTGCAATAAAAAAAAACCAACATTGCAGTGAGAGAGTTAAATAAAAAAATCAAAGAAGAAAAAAATTTTAACCCCAGATGTAGCTTTCATATCTATTAACTACAAAGGACAATGCAAGAGTGAAAATAAAGTCATGGAATTATTCTTTGCCATCCATATATAAAGGAATATATTCTCCCCCAAACTGATGCCAGTGGGAGAAGGAATATTCCCCGGACAACTCATTCTGTAAGAGCTGAGTTATGCATACAACACCTCTTCATGCTCCGGCAATTGACTGTGACTCTCAATTCTTCCGCTCCAGCTCTGCAGCTGCTTTTCCTTTTTACTTACAAAGCTGCCATTTTGCTGCTTCTCGGCCAATCTGTAGCCACACTTTGGAGTTACTCCTCATCTGCTACTGTAGCTGCTAACTCCCTTCTGAGTTGCGCTACCATCTGCTAAGCTACTGTTACCATTTTTTTGCAGCTATCATCTGCCACTGTTTCTCAGCTTAGCTTCTGTCACTTTCTACTATTGCTTCTCTGATAAGCTACCGATGCCATCTTCTGCAGCTATCTTCTTCTGCTACTTCTCTGGTTAGCTGCTGACGTCATCTGCTTCTGCTTCTCTGCTTAGCCGCTGACGTCATCTGCTTCTGCTTCTCTGCTAAGCTGCTGTTGCCATCTGCTGCCTTTGTCATTCGCTGCTGCTTCTCTGCTTAGCTACTGACGTCATCTGCTTCTGCTTCTCTGCTTAGCCGCTGACATCATCTGCTTCTGCTTCTCTGCTTAGCCGCTGACGTCATCTGCTTCTCCTTCTCTGCTTAGCCGCTGACGTCATCTGCTTCTGCTTCTCTGCTTAGCTGCTGACATCATCTGCTTCTGCTTCTCTGCTTAGCTGCTGACATCATCTGCTCCTGCTTCTCTGCTTAGCTGCTGACATCATCTGCTTCTCTGCTTAGCTGCTGACATCATCTGCTTCTGCTTCTGTGCTTAGCTGCTGACGCCATCTGCTGCTGCTTAGCTGCTGACGTCATCTGCTTCTGCTTCTCTGCTTAGCTGCTGACGTCATCTGCTGCTGCTTCTCTGCTTAGCTGCTGACGTCATCTGCTTCTGCTTCTCTGCTTAGCTGCTGACGTCATCTGCTGCTTCTCTGCTTAGCTGCTGACATCATCTGCTTCTGCTTCTCTGCTTAGCTACTGACACCATCTGCTGCTGCTTCTCTGCTTAGCTGCTGACGTCATATGCTTCTGCTTCTCTGCTTAGCTACTGACACCATCTGCTGCTGCTTCTCTGCTTCGCTGCCACTGTCATCTACTATTGCTTCACTGCTTAGCTTCTGCCATCATCTGCTGCTGCTTTTGTGCTTAGCTGCAGCCACCTTCTACTATTGCTTCACTGCTTAGCTGCTACATGCCGTCTGCTGGTGTTTCTCTGCTTAGCTGTCGCTCTCATCTGCTTTTACTTCTTCGTTAAGCTACTATTGCCATCCACCCTTACATCTCCACTAAGATGCTGCTGCCATCCTCTGGAGCTATTACCTACTACTGTTTCTCTCCTTAGTTGCTGCTGCCATCTATTATTGCTTCTCTGCTTAGCTGCTGCAATGTGCTGCCATCTTCTTAAACTATCAACTCCTACTTAGCTGCTGCTACCATCTGTTGCTCATTCTCTGCCAAAGTGCTAAAGCCATGTGCTTACTGTAGTATCAGCCGCTGCTGCTCCTCTATTAAGGGGCTACTGCCATCTACTGGAGCTGTTACCTGCTCTGCCAAGCTGCTACTACCACCTGCTGAAGCTGTCATCCACTGCTGCCACTCTTTGAGCTGCTCCTGACAGCTGCTTCTCTCCTGCTGTCATCTGCTAGACCTATCATCTGCAGCTGCTGCTCTGCTGACTTGCTGCTATCATTTTCTATCAGCCTCTGTGGCTTTTTCTTCCCCTGGAAAGAGTATTAACAACTTTTTATGAAACTGCTCCAGGCCAATATGCCTGGGAGCTAATCAACACATTTTTATCATTTTTAATAGTCACCACATACCACATTTGGCTAATACTCAGACAGCTGTCAATATCTTTTTCTCAATTTCTCTTCCCTCCCCCCATCCAAACTCTCCTTGGGGAAAGGCCTTCAGCCCTCACTACTGGTTGGGTTATCTCCTCCCACCATGCCTCTGACATTGAGCAGTTGACCCATTCAAATGACTCAAAGTATCCTCACTGGAGGTTTTGGGGTGGAACTAGAAACTTTTGTTTTCTATTCCTTCCAGTACAAGTGTCAGCAACTCCTTATACTTAGCGTATTTTACCAACTTCCTTCAGCTTCCCACATCCTTCTCTTCTTCTTTCTCTGAGTCACTTTTGCTTCTCTTTCAGCTCAAGGCCCCCTTTTTCTCTAATTCATGTGATCAAGTTCTCTTCTTTCTTCTTGAGTTGTTCTTCAGCTGTAGTCTTTCCCCCCCTTTAACTTAAGTATGTTTTTAAAAAGTAGTATCAATCTGCTTCTCTCTTTAGTATCAGCTTAATCCCTCATTCCAGTATTTGTCCCTAGTCTACATCGTGTCTCATACAATATATGCTCCCAAGAACTCCGAAAAGTATTATCTGGTTATCGAGGCATCCACAATTTCTCAAGAATCCACAGTGCTTGCCACATAGCCACCGCCTTTGTCATGGCTGCCTCCTTTTTCCCCCTCTTACCACTATAATGTGGTAACCCCTTTTTTCTTGTAGCTCTTGTTTCTCTAGAAGCCCTTGCAACCACTATGTGTGTGTGTGTGTGTGTGTGTGTGTGTGTGTGTGAACATGTTACTCTAAGGCTTTTCCCTTTTGAGGAGCTCCCTTGGAACTAGTCAGATTCCTTCAGCATAAATTCTTTCTGTGTATATCTGCTCCATTTACTACTTTCATGTCTCCTCTCTCCATTTTGGCTAATCTGAAGTCACTTCTTCTGTAATTCTGCCTGTTGCTAGGAGGACTATCTACCATTCTTTTGCAACATGATGCTTTTTCTTCTGTTGTGAGAAGATGACCAAGCTTGTTCGCTTTGTTTATTTAATAACAAGACTACATACAGTTATGAATGAGGAATACAGAATGTGACTTTAATAGTAAGAGCTTTGTAACAGCTACTTCAAGGAATCAAAGACCCTTTTCTGGGGTCACAGAGGTGCTCCCAATTATTGAGGTTGGTAGAAGTCTGACTTCCAGTTCAGTGGTATGTTACTCTGCACAGACACTGACAAAAGCAAGGAGGAGATTAGTTATGGGAATTTAATGAGGTAGTGTATGCAAGCACTTTGGAAACTCTAAAGCATTATATAAATGTTAGTTATTATTTCAATGGACCTGTGATGTCATTGATGGGGGTATTTCCTGTGATTCTGAGGATCACAACTTATCCTTGCCTTCCCATGCCTCTTTTATCCACATCCTCCCATTCATTCTCCACAGGCTGAAATAGAGAAAGGAAACATAAGATTCACAATAATTACTCTTTAATAGTGCTTTATTTTTAGTAAAGCACTTTCCTCACAACACACCTGTGAAGTACATAGTAGATATCCCATCATCCTTGTTAAACAAATGAAGAAAATAAAACTCAGAGAGGTTAAGTTACTTGCCTGTTGTCACACTGCTAGTAGGTACAAGAGCTAGGACTCTCTTTATGCTCCATACAGTGTCTAGCAGCAGGAAAAAAATTGTAATTAACATAACAGGAAAAGAATGAGCAGTGAGTTAGTCCAAGCCCTGCTGCAAAAGAGAAGAGATTAGTAGAGCTATTCACTTCTACTGCTTTCTTTCTCTACTCATCTCCCTCTCAAAATGTCTTCATGGTCATCTCTTCAATATCTTGGTCTTGACAGAAATGTACTTACAAAAAAATGTTAGAGTATTTAAATAGGTGCTTAATGAGAGTGAATTTTATTTGAGCAAATAATCTAAGTTATGAATGTAACAGTCCCATTCTGTGTACAAGTAATTTTGTTGAATTGGAATGGAATTTTGAATTTGAATGGAATCTTATTTGATTTACTGGGGATTTTGTTCTACACAAAACCCCAGAATTATAGGAACCCAGACTCTTGACATTTTCTAGTAACATTATCCTGGGATCTACAGTCCTAGATGCCATGACTAAACAGATCATTAGCTTGACCCTGTCAATTACCCTGCTTCATAATACCTTCCAATTCTTCACCCTTAGCACCATAGTAAATTTTAAGTAGTTATACCCCAACTAAAATTTCAAATACCTTTTCCAGGGTAAGGAAATTTCTTTGTAAATTGCAGAAAGTGATTGAGACATGAACTATTATTGTTTTAGTAAAACACAATTTCAGAGTAGACAGTATTATGGGAGGAAATTACTTCCAGAGGAAAAGTGATATAAATATGTTTCATGATTGTATGACAGACTTTGAAATTCAAAATTGATCCATATTGAGGTTGGTTCCCATACCCTACCTCTCTAGTAAATGCTAATAACTCCTACTAGTGATACCCAGAAGATATCTGGCTAAAGACATCCCCTACACTCATTTCTGGGGAATAGGTAGAACTGTTAACTACATAAATACAACTGGCTGGAACACCATATTTCCAGCTTGGTAATCAAACAACTGACTAGTGGCCCAGAGATTTATTACTTTTGCTAATAATATGTATTTTAAGACTTCTAACACTGCAGGGAAAAGAAGCCCATGTGGAATTTGGACTCATACCCTAAATCAGATGTCCCTAAACTTTTTGTGTCATAAACCCCTTTGGTAGTAGGTAAGGCCCTATCAACCTTTTCTCAAAATAATGTTTTTAATCATACAAAATGAAAAATCTCATAATACAAAGGAAATACATTGAAATCATTGTCAACCTTTTAAAAATAAAAACCATGTTCATGGACTCAACGTTAAGAATCCCTGCCCTAAACTAAAACCCTCATGACCTAATTCCATTATTTCTTATTCTGAATAAGGGATCTTTAGGAATCTTAAAGTCAGTCTCCTAGAAAACATCCTCCTGCTCTTCCTGCTGCATTCTCCACCATTTTCTCTTTATCTCCCTTATTCACTCTCTGACTTTCTGGATGTCTCTTCAGAGAGATTTTTAAGTACCACAGTAGAAAAACTCAGACTTCCACTTCTGATCTCATGGTAGCTTTGTCTTTTCCTGAGCTAGGGAAAACCACAATTCTCAGCATATTTAGCAACTTAACCCCTATGCCAAGACAGTCAGTTCAGATCTTGCCTGAATGATTCCGACTAACTTGCTCAAGCCCAGCATTTGGACTTTATCCCAATTCTAACTTGTAGACAATTAAATGATGTTTTTTTTAAAATTTTCCTTAGGGGATAAATAGTGATGTACAGTAGGTCTTTGTCTTTAATAAAATAAAAGAATAATTTGTTCAAGTGATGTCTTCAAATGATGTTACAAAGTGTAGATTTACTCATTAATGAAGATGGAAGCTGAGAAAGAAGAGTATGCTATAATCAATGGGAACCTACCTGCAGCTGTTTGAATTTCCTATTCTCCTTAGGTGTAAAAGGCAATGCCCTCATACTTGGTCAGAGCATGAGAGCTAAGGGGTTCTTTCAGCCTGGGGACAATAATCATCATTTTCATCAACCAATATTTATTGAATACCTTCTCTGTGTAGGGTGCTAGACAAGGGGCTAGAGAGTAACTGAGCCCTTCTAAAGGAGAAGCTCCCTTTCTTGAAGAATCTGCCTCAAAAGAACAGAGGACTACAGTGTGAGGTAGTGGAATGACAGCTGTACTTGGAGCCAAGAGATCTGGGGTCATGTCCTAGTTCCAACAGTCACTAATAGAGTGACCGTGGGCAAATCCCTCAATCTCCCGGGGCTTCAATCTCCTCATCTGCAAAATGGGGATGATTTCTACTACCTACCTCACAGGGTTGTTGTGGGGGAAGTGCTTTGGAAATGTTTAATGCTGTAATAGAAATGGAAGTTATTAGTATTAAGAGGCAGCATAGTACAATGTAAGGAGCACTGGATTTGAAGTTCCAAGTCCCCAGTTCTGCTCTGCTGTCCTTCCTCTGCCATTTAAGATCTGTCTGGCTTTGGACCAGAAGTTTAGCCTCTCTAGACCTCAGCTCCCTGATCTGTAAAATGAAAGGACAGGCTACAGATGATCACTAAGGACCCTCCCAGCTGCAGATCTAGGAACGTATCATAAACTTCTTGATGAAGGCTATTCACATTTGTAGACCCCATACCATTGTCCTGGATTTGAATGGAAAAAAGCAGTGTAAAATCTTGGAAAGAGCTCCAGACATTGGCTACAATTCCCCCTCTGCTCCTTACTAGCTATGTGATGTTCAGTGGATCATTTAGCCTCTCTGAGTCTCAGTTTTCCTCATGTGTTAGTTGGGAATAAAAATACTTTACCTACCTCACAGGGTTGTTGTGAGGGAAGCGCTTTGTAAACTGTGAAGCTGTAGAAACATAAGCCATTGTTATTATGAACTATTTCTATTATTTTATCACCTACAGTATTGTAAGAACTTTACAGTTTTATCTTTATCATTTTTATTATGCTTTTAGTAAATCTAGATTGCCTTTAGAATTCTTTTTATTATGCCAAACTGGTTTTAGTAATTTAAGACTGCTTTTTAGTGTTTTAAATCTTGCCATTTTGCTCTTAACACTTTAAGATTGCCTTCTTATGACTTATTTTTACTGTCCTGAAGACTACTGTCCTTAAGACTTATGGTCTTAGTTTTTCTGTCCTAAAATTACTATTCGTATCTTAAAGATTTCCTACAGCGAGTGACTTTGGGTTGTTTTAGGCTGTTTTCATTATTAGATTGCTTTTGCTTTTAGTCTAGATTTTAATCTGTGACTTAGACCTTGAAGTTCTTGTGTTGTTTTCCCTATCAGGCTGTTTTGAGTGATCTGCTAAAATGTTATCCTCTCATTCCATCTTATTGCCTTCAGTGTTTTAAAATAAAGAATCATTTCTCAAAACTCATGTATGGATTTTTTGTCAATTTATCCTAGTTTTAAATATGAGTAATAGGCCAGGGGAAAAAAGGATCAGAAGCTCAAGGCTGTGAGGGAGAAATATGAAAATTCTGTTTGAGTCTATAAGGAAATTATAATGATACAACTTGAGGGTCGGGAGGATGATAAGTATCGCTTGCATTTATACAGTCTTTTCAGGTTCACAGAACCCTTTACAACTCTCACAAATATTTGCCAAAGAGTAGAAAGGGGATTAAAATAGTAGTTTTAATAGGATAAGTTATTATTATTAGAATGAAGAGTAATTCACTGAAGACAGTATGTTGCTGAAGCAGAGGGAGAAAATAAAGTTGTGAGATCAACTGAGTCCAGAAAAGGAGCAGGAGAGACATGGCAATGGTGTCTTGGCCTTAGGTCTCTTCCCTTACCCAAGGGAAGATGGGTGGTAGGTTACTGGTGTTTGGTACACTCTGTGGTATGCTTCATGTAGGTGCCAAATCCCTACACATAGTGTGTATCTGTACAAGGAGTAAATTAAAATTAAAGCTGTACTATTTATCTGAATTCCATCCGTTGAGCTTACTCCAAGTTCTCATTCATGGAGAAGAACGTCACATTGACAGGGTCACTAGGTTTCTAACGGTAAGAAAATAATTTATCAAATCAGGTATTTTCTTCTGACCCCACACAACCCAAAGACAACACTTCCTTTTGCTCTATTGATTCCTTACAGTGCATATATCAATAACTATTATTTCACCCATGTTGAACAACAGTGAAGAATTATAGCTCCTCTTGGTACGATGCTTTATTAGAAGGTCTTCAGGAATTACTGTGGTATACTTTTTGTTGCAAGAAATAATTGGAAACAAAGTAGATGCCCCCGGTGAATGGCTCAACAAATTGCAGTAGATGAATATAACAGAATATTACTGTGAAGTAAGAAATTAAAACTATGATGAATACAGAGAATCATAGGAAGACTTAAATTAACTGATGCAAATTGAAATGACCAGTACCAAGAACATAATATATACAGTGATTAAAACCACAATAACATCAAGACAATTGCAACTGAATGATATGAAATTATAATGCCCATGTATGGCCCAAAAGATATGAAAAGACACCTCCCACATCTCCTCCCCACCCCCCTTTTTCTTTGGGGAGGTATGCACTATGAGAATGCAATACTATATATCTCAGACTTTTTTCTACATTGGTTAATTTTGCAGAACATTTTTCTTTCTTTTTAAAATTCTTCATTTTAAGGTATGCCTTTCTGGGTAGATGAGAAGAGAGGGATGTGTTGGGAAGTGTGTAAAAACAAAAGATATCAATAAAAAGTGATTCTTAGAAAGAATTGCTGGCTGGGCATGATGGTGTTCACCTCTAATGCCTGCTCTTGGGGAGATTGAGGCTGTTGGAGCACTTGAGCTTAGAGGCTCTGAACTGCAGTAGAGCTAACAGCAAGTGGATATTTACACTATCACTAGGATAGCTTGTGGGGTGGGGAAATGACCAGCAAGCTGTCTAAGGACAGTGGACTAAACCAAGTTGAAAACAGCAGGTCAGAGCTTCAACATGAGCGGTCATCGTACTTCTAGCTTGGACAAGATAAGGAGACTGAGTCTCAAAAAAAGAAAATTCTTTGGCCAAAAGATCAGTCACCAATAAATCACCAATTTGGTGATAAACCTCCAAGAACTTGGCTAGGCTGAGCTTCAAACTATTGACATGGAGGCCATCACCATACTTGAAACCTCTCCAGCTTAGAAGGACCTGCCATTGCTTACACTCCATTAACAGAGCATTCAAAAACTCAAGGTCACCTCCATACCATGATGGAGCATCAGAATGGGACTTTAATGGAACATTCATTTCTTAAAATAAAATAACTTATTTTACCACTGTCAAAAAATTTGACTACTGAAAAATAAAAGAATTTAATTCTTAGGAAAGAAAGGTTGCAAATCCTATGCTTTGACAGTCTTTGCCTGTGATATGGTTGGTATTTTTTTTAATCGCTTGGATAAAAGCATATATTTCATTTTTCAAATCTGCAGATGACACAGTGCTGAGAGATAGTAAATGCATCCTGAATCAGGATCTTTAAAAATTTCAAAAGATAGAAATGGTGTGCTAAAGCTAATAAGGTGTGAAACTTTGGAAGAATCAATTGTAAGTCTTGTACATGGCATAAATATAAATTCAATAACACAAATACACATGGGAAAACTAAAGGAGTTCTACAGTTCATTCCTCAATCTCTTCCTCTTACAGTTTTTCCTCTTTTGAGGTCTAATGAAAATTTGGTTTTCTCTTGAAAACACTATGTGCCATATTACTAAGGGTGAGCTGATAAATGTTTAACAACTGACTCTCTGAAAATAAAATGTACACATAATGCATTTTTAAGTTGAATCTGCATTATTACCATTTTCTCAAGTCTATACAATTAATAAAACAACAAACCAAGTCCTGATTTGTAGTGTTTATTGATTTCCAAGGTGTAAATGCTCGCAAAGAAAATTTAACAATGAACACTTAAAATGTTGTAAGAACTGACTCCGACACACTACTGTTGAGTTATCACCCTCTCCACTGCCATCTGCTCCTTTTCTAACATCTGTTAATTCACAGGACAAGAAAGAAGAATTGATATAACGTTTCTGCTCCCCCCACCCACTGCTACTTACAGACTTGTGCTATGTAGACTCCATAGCTCAATAATCTCACTCACTTCCTTTGTAGTTCATACTATCCAATTATATCGTTAATGTTGTGCAATGAAAAGACTACTGTTTTGGATTTAGAGCACATGGAGTCAAGTTGAAGCTCTTCTATTTACTTATTCCTTTGTGACATTGGACTTACCACTTCTCTCCATCCAGGTTATGGTTTCTTCAGTTATAAAATGAGTGAAGTTGGAATAGATAATCTCTACGGTCCCTTCCAGCTCTAAATCCTCTGATCAAATGACCCTGCCACAGTCTTTGTCATACCACCTACCAGCACACTTTGCCTACCTTCTTTAATGACTTCACTATTAGTTTTACAACCTTGCTCTGCAATCCAACCCCTGCTATTGTCCTTGGTGGCTTCAGTATACACACTGATAATCTTTTCCAATCATTTCCTCACCATGATACCTACATTCCAGCCATCATCTTCTTCCCTTACAACTTTAGACTGTACTTCCATATCCCTGGGATATGATGGGTGAGATCTTGCCCTATTTTTCCTGGAATCAAGTCTCCAGGTCACTTCTGTCCCACCTCCACACTATATAGCTGTGCTTTTCAGTGTCCCCCATTAGAGTGCTTGTTCTTTGTGCACGGAAACTGTCTTCATTGCTTGTATTTGCATACCTGGCACTTAGCACCATTGTTGGTACATAGTACTTAATAAATGCTCTATATCCATCTATCTGTACATCTATCTTTCTGCATATCTTCTAATACCCTACCAGTTTGTTTTCAACTGTTGTAGCCTCCACTTCCATTCTATATCATGTGGGTGTCTGCCATCAAATAAAACTGTGCCTATTTCAGATCTCAAACTGAAATTCCTTTCACTAATCAAAATTTCCAGTCCTCCTTCATCTCTTCCTTTAGTCAACAGTCAACCATTTCAACAGTGCAGTATTCTTTACCCTTCAATCTGTAGTTCTTCTGTCCTTACTCTGTTTTAACCCTGACCCTTCACACAGCTAACTTCTATTCCTGAGGTGGGAAACTATGTTGACTTCTGCTTTCTAAGTCAAAAAGGCCCTTGCTAAAGTAAATCTCAGTACTATCTAGCAACCTTCTCTTCAGTTCTCATTGGCTTCTCATATACTCCACAGCAGCAATTCTAATCTTCTCATTTCTTCACATCCCCAAATGACCTTCAATATAAGATTTCTCCTTCTACTTTACAGAAAAGATTAAGGTCATCCTGCAGGAATTCTTTCATCTCAAAACCTTTTCTTGCCTTGCCTTCAAATCCTCTACTCTATTCCTTTGATTATTAGAGGTTGGTTTTTTTCTTTGCAAGAGCTAAGTAATTTATTTGTACCCTTAATCAAATTCCCTCCTTTTTCTTCTATGACTTTGCTTCATTAATCATCTATCTCTCTCTCTCTCTCTCTCTCTCTCTCTCTCTCTCTCTCTCTCTCTCTCTCTCTGATCCCTTTCTCTTGAATCTTTTCTTCCTAGCAATTGGCAAACATGTTCAGGCCTCCCTACCTTTTAAAGATCTTTGCTTTTTTGGAACTATGCTCAGAGGGCTATAAAACTGTGCATATCCTTTGACCCAGCAATACCAGTACTAGGTCTGTATCTCAAAGAAATTTGGGGGTAAAGGAAAAGACCTATATGTATAAAAATATTTATAGGAGATTTTTTTGTGGTGTCAAAGAACTGGAAGTTGAGGAGATGCACATAAGTCGGGGAATGGCTGAACAAGTTGTAGTTTATGATTGTGATGGAATACTTGTGTTCATCCTTCATTCTCAAAGAAGTTCATGACATAAGAGAAATGATGACATGACTTGCACTTGACTTTGTTTTGAGTGAGCGAGGGCTGGATGGAATACTATTGTGCTATTAGAAATGATGAGCAGGAAGCTTCCAGAAAAAAAAACTGGAAACACTTACATGAATTGATGAAAAGTGAAGTGAGCAGAGTCAGGAGAACATTGTACACAGCAACAATAATACTGTATAATGATCAACTATGAATGATTTAACTATGTTAATCTTGATAATGATTCAAGATAATTCCAATGGACCTGTGATAAAAAGTGCTATCCACCTTCAGAGAAAGAACTGATGGAGTCTGAATGCAAACTGAAGCACACATTTTTACTTTATTTTCTTGCATATTTTTTGTCAATATTTTCTTTTGCAATATAACCATTATGGAAATATGTTTTGCATGACTACACATGTATAACCTATATCAAATTTCTTGTCTTCTCAATGAAGAGGTAGGGGAGGGAGGTAGGGAGAAAGAGAATTTGGAACTCAAAATTTTTCAAAATGAATGTTAAAAATTGTTTTTATGTGTAATTGAAAAAAAACCAAAATATTTAAAGTGTAAAGATCCTTACCTTAGCTGTTACCCATCTCTAGATATTGTTCTATCTTTCTTCTGTGGTTTCATATTAAACTTTTTCCTACATTGTTCCTTCAGTCTTCTTGGACAGTGCTTGGACCCTGTAATGGCACTTTAAATAAGAAGATCTTTCCCATTCATTAATAGGCCCATGTGACCTGCCTGGGTCACTTGGAAGCCTGAGTCATGAGTCTAAATCATGCAGTTCTATGTCCAATCTCAGCAGGAAGTAGTTACGGAAGAAGAGATCTTTGCCCCTTACCCCAAGAGTTTTGCTCAAGCCCCACCTTAAGATATTATTATATGGGCTTATCTTGTGTGATCCCTGTTATATTGTTGTAGAGTTCTGTTCATACCAGTTGCTCTTCAACCTATGTAATGAATATAAAAGAACTTGGGGCTGCATGTAATGGTAATTTAAATGAGAAGATCTTTCCCATTCATAATAGACCTGTGTGACCTGCTTGGGTCACATGGAAGCCTGAGTCACATGAGTCTAAGTCACATGGAACAGGAAGAGGAGGAGCTAGGGTAGAGTGAGAGGAAATTGGTCAGACTAGACAGAACTGAGGGGGAGAGAGGAAACAGAGAGCTAGGCTTGTGAGTGTTTGTTTGTAGGAAGATCCTAGCATAGGCTTGGGGATGGTGCTGTCCTCTGCATTGTTATTGTGTATAGATTTTTGTTACTGTGATGGATTTGGCTTTCTGGTGTTGGGATTTGACTTTCTGGTGTCTGAATAAATAATTAGGTTCTGTCTTCCATGTGGAGAGTATATTGTATTTCATGATTCAGAATTGCACCTGGATATTTATGGCCACCATAGATGCTATTGCATTCGTGCTACAGACCCCAATTTCAAAAGCACATTTTTCCCTAGCTTCAAAACACTATTCTTGGCAACTTCTCCCCTTTCCAAGAACACTATGCCTAGAAATTACTCATGAGTGGGCCCCAGCTAAATACTTCTCTCTCTCTCTCCCTGGTATAGTAACAAGCATTCAAACTCTGCTTCAGAGAGTGCAGCTCTGATGGACTGGCCACATTGTTTGAATGCAAAATGTATGCTTGCCAAAAAGACCATTTTATGGAGAACTCACACAGGGCAAGCATTCATATGGTGGTCAGAAGAAGCAATACAAGGACACTCTCAAGGTCTCTCTTAAAAACTTTGGAATTGATTGTGTGACATGGGAGACACTGGCACAAGATCGCTCAGCATGATGTGCCCACATCAGAGAAGGTGCTGCTTTCTATGAGCAAAGTAGAATTGAGACAGCTCAAAGGATACGTAGGATGTACAAATTTGGAGTATTCACCCCAAAGGTTCACAAGGACTATTTGTGCCTGACTTGTGCTCATATTGGTTTGATCACCTGAAGCTGGATACGCTGAAACTTGACTCTGGCATAGTGATGTCATTTTAATCCTCTTCAAGAATTAAGGACAACAACCAATAAGCCATGCCTGCAAGAATTCCACAAGATTATCTATTGATGGGTGGCAGACTGGGCATTCCTCATTCAGCCCTAGCCGCTAGTTGAGTTAGTGATGTTGCAAGTCTAAAACCACACCTCCAGGTAACCCCACCCCCCTCCTTGAGCTTTTCCTGGTGAACTCTAGGTAAGACGTCAGCAAAGTCGAGACAAAAAGTGCATGTTCCTTTAAGAACTGACCACTCCTTAACCACTTCCTAATCCCACCACACATCACATAGTTAGCATATTTGGCGCATGTTTTACTTTAGTTTATCCTATGTAAACGTTAACTATACCTTTCTAAGGTCACAGGTTCCCGAAGAACTCTTGCCCATTGGAAAGCATAACAATAAACCTTTGCCACCTTGACTTAAAGAATGATTGAGTCAGTTTTAGGAACAACTCTTTAGTATTGTTGTTGCTACTAGGAAATAAGACATACAGTCAATGAGGAATAGAAAGCCATCTGGGCCTACAGGACGAAAGAGAAGATGGGGACAAGAGAAGGGAGGGATGATAGAAGAGAGGGCAGATTGGAGATAGGGAAAATTAGATTGCTTGGGGTATTGGGGTGGGGGGAGGGGATAAAAAGGGGAGAAAAAATTGGAACCCAAAATTTTGTGAAAATGAATGTAAAAAGTTAAATAAATAAAAATTAAAATTAAAAAAAAAGAAACAGCATTGACACTGGATTCAATGGGTTCAAATAGCTTGATCTTAAACTCTGCTTTTGATGCTCACTACCAATGTGAACTTGAATAAATCATTTAAACTCCCTGAAAAAAAAAAAAAAGAATGCTTGAGTCCATGAATTCATTCCAGATGACCCTGTCCAGTACTCTGGTCTTTGAGGGGTCCCTGAACCCTCCCTCTGATGGTATCAGACTCACCAAGACTTCATTTCCTTTTGATGACACAGCTTTCTTGGCCATCTCTTCCAGTACTTTCACTCATACGTCCCCTTCTCCTCCACCCAATCACTAGTTATGGTAAAGGAATTGGAATACTCCCTGCTCTCCTGCTACAACCCTTTCTCCTTTGAGGTTCATTTGATTCATATCAATTATTCAATCAAGATCCTAGTGACTGTTATCTATTGACCACCAGGACACTCTCCATCCTTCCTCAAAGAGGTTAGGGATTTATTCACTGCAATTCTCTCTTCCCCAATTCCTGCCCTCATACTAGGGGACTTCAACACATATGTGGATGATCACTCAAACATCCTAGCTTCTCGGTTCCTCAACTTATTTCCCATGATCCTCCAATCCTCAACTACATACAGAGATGGATATACTCTTAACTTTGCCGTGCCTACCAAGTGTTACAGTTCTATGTCCCTGAATCCTAAAAAATTTTTCTATCGGATCATAATCTGCTATTCTACCTCCCTTTGCCTTTTAACTCCTAACCTTGTTCTTTAGCCTCTCTAAGACCTCCAATCTCTCTATGTCTCAATTCTTTCTCAGGTCACCAACCCCTGTGCTGTATGTATGCTCCTCACTTCCCCATCTTGACTTCTTGGTGAAGTAGTTCAACTCTATACTGTCCTTTTCTCTCAAGTCCTTTGCCCTATAATTATACTGCTGATTTTGCCCTGTAAAGTCTAGGCTTTGCTTCTACTCGCAGGCTACTGAACAATACTGAAGAAAATTGCAAAATGTGTCACATAATTTCAACTGGTTTCTTACTGTAGCAAGGCAATTATTTTATAACTCCCTAATCAATTCACTATCTCATTCACTAGGCTGCATTCTCTAAACCTTTTCATTCCTTCTTGAAATTCCCATGTCTCCTCCTGTCCCCATGTTTTTAGCTAAGAGCCTAATATTCCACTGAAAAATTGAGGCCATTCACCCCCAGAATCCCTCATATACCCTCTTCCTCCTCATCTCACATTACTCAGATTCCTTTATCACTACTCCTTCCTTCACTACAATCTCACATGAAGATATAGCCCTTTTCCTCATCAACATAAATTCTCCTATGGAAACAAATTATCCCTTTGCATACAATCTTCTCCAACAGATTTTTCTATCCATCATTCTCACTCTCTCACTAATCTTTAATTTCACACTATTTACTGAATGCTTCCTTACTAGCTATAAATATGATCTTGTCCTCCCCTTTCTCAAAAACTCATGCTTGGGGAGGATGAGCCAACATGGTGGAGTAGAAAGATTCACATATGCTAGTTCCTAACCCACAGCCCATAAAATACCTGTAAAGAAGAATTCCCAACAAATTCTGGAGCAGCAGAAGCCACACAACAACAGAGTAGAGGAGATTCCTGTGCCAGAGAGCCCTGAAAAACCAACACCAAAGGTCTGTCACACACCAGACCCAGAGCAGAGCCCAGCCCTGCCTTGGCCGCCCAGCACCGAGAGGATCAGATCTGAGCAGGCTTCAGGGACGGGGTCTCCAGTGGCAGCACAGGTCCCTCCACCCACAGGTTCCAAAGGTCAGTTAGAGAGCTTTTTTGGCTGTCCAAGAGGGGAGTGGGGTGTCTCCATAACTCAGGCCCCCTCAGGAGGCAGCAGCAGAGGCAGCAGCAGACAGGGGCTCCCAAATCAGGCAGGAGCTCTGCTCCATTATTGAAGGTCTCCACATAAACCCCCTGAGGGAACTGAGCCCTGTGAGGCGCCCCTGCCCCCCACCCTAGCAGCTGAACATAATCTCACACTGAATAGCAGTCTCGCTCCTGCTGAAAGCCCTGAGGCTTGAAAGCAGCATTTGAATCTCAGACCCCAAGCACTAGCTGGGTGGATCTGGAGGCAAGGCGGGGTTGGAGAGCAATCTCAGAAGTCAAGTAACCGGCTGGGAAAATGCCCAGAAAAGGGGAAAAACAATAAGACCATAGAAAGTTACTTTCTTGGTGAACAGATATCTCCTCCCATCCTTTCAGATGAGGAAGAATAATGCTTACCATCAGGGAAAGAAATAGAAGTCAAGGCTTTTGTACCCCAAACACCCAAAATAAATATTCAATGGGCTCAGGCCATGGAAGAGCTCAACAAGGATTTTGAAAATCAAGTTAGACAGGTGGAGGAAAAACTGGGAAGAGAAATGAGAGAGATGCAAGAAAAGCATGAAAAGCAGGTCAACACCTTGCTAAAGGAGACCCAAAAAAAATGCTGAAGAAAATAACACCTTGAAAAATAGGCTTGCTCAATTGGCAAAAGAGGTCCAAAAAGCCAATGAGAAGAATGCTTTCAAAAGCAGAATTAGCCAAATGGAAAAGGAGGTCCAAAAGCTCACTGAAGAAAATAGTTCTTTCAAAATTAGAATGGAACTGATGGAGGCTAATGACTTTATGAGAAACCAAGAAATCACAAAACAAAACCAAAAGAGTGAAAAAATGGAAGAGAATGTGAAATATCTCATGGGAAAAACAACTGACCTGGAAAATAGATCCAGGAGAGACAATTTAAAAATTATGGGACTACCTGAAAGCCATGATCAAAAAAAAGAGCCTAGACATCATCTTTCATGAAATTATCAAGGAAAACTGCCCTGATAGTCTAGAACCAGAGGGCAAAATAAGTATTCAAGGAATCCACTGATCACCACCTGAAAGAGATCCAAAAAGAGAAACTCCTAGGAACATTGTGGCCAAATTCCAGAATTCCCAGGTCAAGGAGAAAATATTGCAAGCAGCTAGAAAGAAACAATTCAAGTATTGTGGAAATACAATCAGGATAACACAAGATCTAGCAGCTTCTACATTAAGGGATCGAAGGGCATGGAATATGATATTCCAGAAGTCAAAGGAACTAGGACTAAAACCAAGAATCACCTACCCAGAAAAACTGAGTATAATCCTTCAGGAGAAAAACAGATCTTTCAATGAAACAGAGGACTTTCAAGCATTCTTGATGAAAAGACCAAAGCTGAAAAGAAAATCTGACTTTCAAACACAAGAATGAAAAGAAGCATGAAAAGGTAAACAGCAAAGAGAAGTCATAAGGGACTTACTAAAGTTGAACTGTTTACATTCCTACATGGAAAGACAATATTTGTAACTCTTAAAATGTTTCAGTATCTGGGTAGTTGGTGGGATTACACACACACACACACACACACACACACACACATGTGCATACACACACAGAGACAGAGAGCACAGAGTGAATTGAATAGGATGGGATCATATCTTAAAAAAATGAAGTTAAGCAGTGAGAGAGAAATGTATTGGGAGGAGAGAGGGAGAAATGGAATGGGGAAAATTATCTCTCATAGAAGAGGAATGCAGGAGACTTTTTAGTGGAAGGAAAAAGAAGGGAGCTGAGAGAAAAACATGAAGTTTACCCTCTTCACATTCGACTAAAGGAAGAAATAAAATGCACACTTATTTTGGTATGAAAACCTATCTTAAAGTACAGGAAATTGGGGGAGAAGGGGATAAGCAAGGTGGGGGGGATGATGGAAGGGAGGGCAATAGGAGGAGGGAGCAATTTGAAGTCGACACTCTTGGGGAGGGACACGATCAAAGGAGAGAATAGAAGCAATGGGGGACAGGATAGGATGGAGGGAAATATAGTTAGTCTTACACAACATGACTATTATCAAAGTCATTTGCAAAACTACACAGATATGGCCTATATTGAATTGCCTGCCTTCCCAAAGGGAATGAGTGGGGAGGGAGGGATGGGGAGAAGTTGGAACTCAAAGTTTTAGGAACAACCATTGAGTATTGTTCTTGCTACTAGGAAATAAGAAATACAAGTAATGGGGAATAGAAAGTTATCTGACTCTACAGGACAAAAGAGAAGATGGGGACAAGAGAAGGGAGGGATGATAGAAGAGAGGGCAGATTGGTGATAGGGGAAATTAGAATGCTCAGTGTATTGGGGTGGGGAGGGGAGAAATGGGGAGAAAATTTGGAACCCAAAGTTTTGTGAAAATGAATGTAAAAAGTTAAATAAATAAATTTAACTAAAAAAAATTTTAAAAAAAGATTAAAAAAAACCCAACTCATGTTTGATCCATTAATTTCCACTAGCTATTTCTTTCATGCTTTCATGGCTAAAATCCTTGAGAAGACTGTCAACAATCAATGCCTTCACTTCCTTTCTTCCCACTTTCTTTTTAACTGTCTTTGGTCTTGTTCCCAAGCTCATCATTCAGCTAAAATGAGTTTCTCTCTCAAGCTATCACTGATCTCTTAATTGCTAAATCTAATAGTTTTCCTCAACCCTCATTTTTCTTGACAGCTCTGTGGCTTTGACACTGTTGACCACACTTTTCTAGATACTCTCTTTTTTCTAGACTCTCCACCTCCTACCTGTCTGACCGCTCCTTCACAAATCTCCTTTTCTGGATCATTATCCAAGTGATGACTGATAACAGTAGGTATCACCCAGATCTCATTCCTTGTCCCTCTTCTCTTCTCCTTCTATACTATTTCATTTAATGACCTCATCATTTTTCATGGATTCAACTATGATCTTTATGTAGATGATTCTCAGATCTATTTATCCAACCCTAACCTCTTTACTGACTTCCAGTCTCACATTCTCAACTACCCATTAAACATCTCAAACTAGATGTCCCACAGATATCTTAAACTAGATATACCCCAAACTGAATTTGTTATCTCTTCCCCAAAATCTCCCTCTCTTCCTAACTTTTCTGTTACTGTTGAGGGTATCACAAGTATCTCATTCACTCAGGTTCACAACCTACATGTTATTCTCTCCTCACTCTCAATCTTCCTATGTCCAATCTGTTGCCAAGCCCTGTCAATCCTGCTTTCATAACATCTATTGTAAATATCCTGGTTTCTCTGCTGATACTGCTACCACCTTGATCCAGGTTCTCATGCTTGGATTATTTCACAGCCTTTTGTCTGATCTTTCTGTCTTAAGTTTCTGCCCACCCCTATCCATCCTCCACTTAATTGTCAAATTAACCTTCTTAAAGTGCAGGTCTGACCATGTCACCCATCTATTCAACAAATTCTAGCAGCTTTCTATGACGTCCAGGCTCAAATACAAAATCCTCTTGTTTTTAAAGCCATTCATAATCTGGCCCGTTCCTATTTTTCTGGTCTTTCTACACCTATTTCTTTCTACCAACTCTGTAAAACACTGACATAGTGGCTTTCTTGGTCTCTTTCAGCTTTTAGCTTCCAGCTAAAATTCTATCTTCTATAAAAAGTCTTTCTCAATCTCCTTTAACACTAGTGTATTCTTCCATCTGATTATCTCCAATTTATCATCTCTGTGTGTGTATAACAAAGATATATATCGTTTGGACATAGTGGTTTGCATGCTATTGCTCCCATTAGACTTCAAGTTCTTTGAGGGAAAGGATTCCTTTTTTCTTTGTTTTTCTTTGTATCTGAAGCACTTAGCCTGACACACAGTAGATATATAATGAATATTTGCTGATTTTGTTCCGCTCCCATATCTCCATTCTAATTTTTAATCCTCATTCTCCATTATTTTTCTTCAATTTTTGATACTATTGACCATATCTTCTTTCTTGAAATTCTGTCCTACTTTAGCCTAAATCCTCCTACTGCACAATACTAATCATGGCACTCCTGCTCAAAGTGATAAAATCTTCCTCATTTCCTATTTAGTGAAGTCAAAACTTACACCTGATTTTCAAGGTCCATCATTATCTGGTTCTAGCTACTGCCTAAGCCTTGTCTCACAACATTCCCTATGTTCTAGACAAATTTATTGTTTGCATATGTTCCAAGCTTTTTTGCCTTTGCTTGTGTAATTCACTACAATTGGAATAATCTTCCCCCTCCTCTGCCCCCTCTGTTGAAATTCTACCCATCCAAATAAAATATCACCTCTTTCAATGAAGCCTTCCCTGATCCTCTTCTCCCAGAAAGGAGTTTTCCTTCTTTGGACTTGACTACCACATTATCTCTACCTCTTCCAAGCCTATATTATGTAGTACAGTTAATTTGTGTCTATGGCTTGTCAACCCTACTGTATGTTTGAGACTATTTAATTGAAGAATTTAAAGTAAAGTTTAACAAAAACATAAACATATTACTAGAAAAATACACAGAATAAAATGAGCATATTTACAGAAATTATACCCACAAGTGAAAAAATGAGATCAACTGCTTATAAAAGCAACATAATTTGGTTCTAATAATTTAATCAACAGTGCACTGCTCCAGTAAATGAGCAGGGCTACAGTTTCTTTTACATAAGAATTCAATGCAACATGGCACTAATTAAATAATGCCAGGACATGTTTCATTCCTGGAACAGCTGCACCTAGCTTTAAAAACCATAAAGTAACATTGATAGCCTTCAAAAGGGGGCATTATTACCATCTAACACCATTCAATGATTTTAAATCATTACTGGGTGATTTAGAAACTGCTTAAAAAACAGAACAGCCAATAGATGCTATTACAATAGTGCTTTTTCTCCTATACGTAGAGAGTTTTATTCAGCTAATTTACCACAGCCAACCAATTCTTCTGAGACACTGAGATAACATCAGAAGGCAAATGGATTTTTTGATCTGTGACATTTTATTAATGTACACTGAAGGGCAATTTGGGACCTGACAAAAGCAATTCTTCAGCTATATACAGACCTCAGTTGTGTTCCCTTTAATTCTCTTCATCAGGAATAAACAGAGGCAACAGAAAGAGCATTGAATTGGGAGCCAGAGGATCTGAGTTATAATTCCAGCACTGCTATTTGCTAACTGTATGACTTTAGGGGATGCGTCATCTCCCTAGTCCTCATCTGTAAAATGAAGAGGAGTTGAATGAGAGGCCCTCTGATGTAACCCCTCATCCTAGATCTATGATTCTATGCCTTTTCTCTGAGATTACTTCCCATTTACACTGTGTACATCTTGTACATACTTAGTGGCTTATGTGTTATCTCAACCTTCATTAGAAGAACAGTCTGAGGATAGGAACCATCTTATTTTTCTATTTGCATCCCCATCCCCTAGCAGACTTTTTTTTGCCTCATAGCAAGTGCTTAATAATTTTTTTATTCATTTATTCATTCATAGTTAAGATGTTCTTTTAGGAGAAGAAAACTGTGGCAGGTGAAATATGAAATGATCAAGGAAACAAAGGTTTGATTTCCAACCATATTAATTTATTATGCAATGTTTGTCAATTGCCTAAAAAAATAGAGATTAAACCCCTTCCTCAGCTTAGGGTTGGACTCCAAATACAAGGGGAGACAGATTTTTATAGATGAAAAACGATTAATCAAATAAGACCAATTAATTAAAAGGAAGCAATACAACATTGGGTGATCTGATTTCTAATTGGATGAAAGATTAGGAACTTTCCAAGTTGGGAGGGGGAAAACAAACAGGTCTAATTCTCTGAATTCAGGGAAACGGGGTGTTCCACTCCCCCCAAGTGTCTGTGAACAATCAAAGGAACATGGAAACAATAACTGATTGATCAGTGTGATGCCAATTTCCACATAAGACATATGCTATGGATGTACAACTGTCAGAAAGCTCCTTGCATCTATCTTTGGGTCTGACTGAGTTTCTGGTCAACATAACCCAAGTTCTTAGTTAAGGGTCTCTAAACAGCAGGTAGAAGTGGTCCAGTTTCCCAGCCACACAAGACCAGGTTCAAACAATGCATCAAGGCTTTCCCACAATTCCCACAATTGAACAAAGTTTTCCCACAAGATAGAAGTTGGACTAAACCCATAATTGAATAGAAAGGGAACTGAGCTAGTCACAAGATGAAGTCAGTGTAGTTCACTCAATTCCCACAATTAACCACTTGCGGTCCTAATCCCCTCAATCCCTCAAACTTTACAACCCAAACAATCACCCTACAGGAAACATGAGCTCCTTCTTGAGCAAGACTTCTCAAGTTTTTTTCTGTCTTGGATCCTTTTGGCAGTCTGGTGAAGCCTCTGGACCTCTTCTCAGAAAAAAAAAGTTTTTAAATGCATAAAAGAAAATACATAAGATTTAAAAGGAAACCTAATGAAATAGTTATCAAAATTTTTTTTAAAAAACGAGTTTGCAGACCTCAGACTAAGAACTCCTAACCTGGAAAGACTTACATGAACTGATGCAAACTGAAGTGAAAAGAACTAAAACATTGTACACAATAACCGCAATATTGTATGATGAAGAACTATGAATGACTTAGCTATTCTCAGCAATAAAGTGATCCAAAACAATCCCAAAGGACAAATGATGAAGCATATCATCAGCTTCCAGAGAAAGTACTAATATTGTGTGAATAAGACTGAAGCATGCTATTTTCACCTTCTTTCTTTCATCCTTTTTTTATTCGAATATTCTTGTACAAAATGACTAATATAGAAATGTTTTACATGATTGCACAAGTATACTATATGTGAATCCTAACTGTCTCAGGGACGCAGGAGAGAAGAGAGGGATAGGATCTGAGCAGGGTTTGAACACAGGACTCCTGTGGTGAAGTCCACTATGCATCCATTATGCCACTCCATTTCTGTCTTACTATGTTCTAATCTCCATAATTGTAAGCATAATGTCTTACCTAAACCTTGCGCCTCCTCCAGTAGACCCTTAAAATGTTTTTTATTTAATTGATATAAACTCTTCTGGCTACAATTTATGTTTCCAGCCTTAGTTCATACTCTCTCTACTTACGTAGAGTTGTTCTCTACTCTACTCATACTATTCCATTTCCCGTTCTTGCTCTGACCTCCCCCATCTCCACATCTTTGCTCCCACTGCCTCCCTTACCCAGAATAAACCCCCCTCTTGAAGTCTATATTGTAATAGAATAAACACAGGAACTAGAGACAGAGGAAGTGGGTTTGAATCTCCGATCTGAGTTACTTCCCTTCTATGGACCACAATTTGTTCATCTGTCCAATTAGTAGCGTATACTAGGTGTACACTAATGTTTTTTCCAAAGCTCTAAAACCACTATGTTCTTAGACTTTTGCTTTCTTTAAGGCTCAATTTAGAAGTTATCTTCTCAGTAAAACTTTTCAGAAGCTATCTTCTTCATGAAACTATTCCTGTTCTTTCCTCTCCCACAAATGAAAGTAATCTCTTCTTTCTCAAATTTCCCACAGCACCTTGCCTGGACCTCCCCTTTCTCTGTGTCATAACTGTTTGTCTATATATTTTTTCTTTCATTTTCCTTTTTCTAATTTTTAAAAATTTAATTTTGTCTTCTGCCTTCTTTCCCTCTCACCATGCCTACCCAATTGAAGAAAGAAAAAAAAATAAAAACTATTATAAACATGTACAATTAAGCAAAACAATTCCTGTGTCAACATTTTTTCAACCCTTTAGACTATAAGCTTCTTGAGAGTAAATGCTGTGATATTTTCTTGTATATTTAACATCTACAATGGTTCCTTGCACACAGGAAGTACTTAGCCAATGTTTGCTGAAATTAAATAAATGTCCTTTCCTTTTTTACATTCTGGATCTGCCCTATTGAAAGGGCTCTCATATTTCCCATGATATCTGCCTGCCCTCCATTAAAGTCCTACTCCAATGTCTCATAGTGGTATGGAGGTGACAATGGGTTCTAGAAAACTGCATCAGCTGGATATAAGTTTTGGTAAGATTATTGGTACAAATAAGAGTTAAGATTGCCTGTCTCTTATTTAAGAACCAACCTAGCTAAGTTTAGAGCTCAGGAGAGAAACAGATAATTAATACCGTGGCCACGGCAGTTCTCCAGATCTACTTACTTAGTTGCAGAGATGTTTAGATTTGTGTTGGTGAAGGGGATGTCTGAACTTTTAGCGTACTCTTAGAGACCGTTAGAGGATCTTTAGAGAGGTATCAATTTTTTTTGATCATGCAGTTCTATCACTATTTTTTTTCTTGATGGATGTGCTGGGAGGGAAGGTAATTTTCACAATGGCACTTACACTGTCATGGCTGTAGGTGCCTGAGTTGGACTGGGTTAGAAATATCCCAAATGACTAACCATCGGCACAGAAAAAATAAAGTTGAGAGTTTGCTCTGGGGTTGGGCTGTAATGAGTAAACAATAAGTGTGTTGGAAGACTTGTATGCTCTAGTATAGAGTTAAATGAACAGAATCAGGAAACCAGTTTATGCAACCACAACGGACAAACAGGATAGCTTAAAAGTTTTTTTTTAAATTATGTATACGTATGTGTGTGTGTTTATGTGTGTATAAAAGCAAGTGGGACATGATTCACAGCTCCAAGTAGAGGGAAAGGAAAGGAAACAAGCATTTATTAAGTATCTACTATGTGCCAGGCATTGTACTAAGTGGTTTACTTCAATATTATTTCATTTGTGCAATCCTCTTTTTCTATTCTACTATATATGGAAATGCCCCCTTTTACTTGCCATTTAATTCTAATTAAATTTTATTAACTAATTTTAATTTTTTCAAGTTGATATGGTTGTACTGAAGACAAATCTCATGATCAGCTCTCATACAGTAGCTTTTGATTCATCTTCCCCCACTGGTTGATCACATGACTCATGAAGACATTGATGAGGTAACTAGATAGTACAACAGATAGAGGACTGGACCTGAAATCCAGAAGACCTGAATTCAAATAAAATACTAAGTAGCTGTGTGGCCCTGGGTATACCATTTGAGCTCTGTCTGCCTCCATTTTCTCAGCTGTCAAATGGGAATAAGAATAGTGTCTACCTCTCAGGGTTGTTGGGAAAATAAAACAAGATATTTGTGAAGCACTTTGAAAACCACAAAGTGCTATATAAGTAATAGCTATAAGGATGATGTCATTGCACAAATGCCCAGGATGCTGCATCCATTTACCTATGGTCCACTGTATTAAGAGTACTGATATATCTCCTTTTATGCTAAGGATAAAAAAAATTGCTCTGCTTTGCTTGTACCATGGTTGGAACTTAGTTGGTATGAATCTTCTACAAGTCTCTAATCCATTTGGACAAGAAAAAAGCTTCATTCTCTAGACACCGATTATCTTGGGGTTGGCACTTTCCTCCACAAAAGTCCTACTCCAATATCTTACTAGGAATGTGGAGGTGATCCTGGATTCTTATGCTAATAAAGCACAAGCTTTGAAATGTCCTACGAAACGAATAAAACTACAAATGTGGTAATAGCTTTGGCTCATTAAGTATGGGGTGGTTCACTGCCAACAAGATGAACATTAGGTGAAGGTTTATGTGGACAAGGTGATCCATGAAACAAATAGCACTTAATTAAACATGGAAAACAATGTATAAAGTGCTTGGCCCAAAATATCTGGGTTACAGCGTTAGAAAACATCAGTGGCAGAGATTCAAACCCAGGTGTTGGGTAGAAGGCCAGAACTTTTTCCTCTTTACCAAATTGCCCCTGCTTTTCTTTTCTCCCCCCATTAGTTTCCTAGTAGTTTAGAGTTCAAGGGGACAAAAATAAAATTATCCTAATTTTCAACAATAATTCAACTTGGGAGTTTGGGAGACCTGCATTCAAATCCCAACTGTGATACTTACTTGCGATGTGACCCTGGGCAAGCCACTTAACATTCTCTCAGCCTCAGTTTATTCATCTGTAAAATGGGAATAATAAATGAACCTACTCACAAGGTGGTTGTAAGGATCAGATGAGATAGCACACATAGAGCTTTGAAAACCTTAAAGTGCTAAATAAATACCACCATTTGTTAATTATGGTCAACCTGGAAGTTTGGTTAAAAGAGGCAAACAGGCTAGGTAATATATAAATTCATATTGTTTATTCCCTTAAAGCTAGCAGAATACATGTACATGGGGCCAGAACTTAAATTCTGACTGTCTGATAAAAAAGAATGACAAGTCTTATATGGTTTAGAGAAATCCCAACTCAAGATGTCTGTGTCCCTCAAATTTATGATCTCCATATGTGAAGGATATAGCATGAGGTTGTAAGTTGACAGAGTGTCAATTGAAATTACAACCCAGGATGTCTGTGTTTCCTTTACCATTAACATGACATAACATAGTATATGTCCATAAAATATTAAGATAAGAAAAGGCCCATTGTTCAAGATAGTGTCTTGGTTTTAGGAACTGTAGCCCCAATGCAATATTCACAGCACCTATGGTGGCTATGAATATGCTGGTATAATTCCGAATTGCAAAATATAACATACTCTCCACATGGAAGACAGAGCAAAAACATTTATTCAATCACCAGAAAGCCAAATCCATTATAGCAACAAATAAATCTATACACAATAACAATGCATGGGGCACCACCATCCCCAAGCCTTCCCCCTTATGGCCTTCCCACAAATAAACATTCACAGCTTGATGCCTGCTTCCTCTCTCTCCCTCAGCTCTAAACTTCTCTCACCAACCCTTAGTCCTACTCCACCTGTTCATCAAGCTCCTCCCACCACAGATTCATGTGACTCAAGCAGGACACATAGGTCTATTAATTCATGGGAAAGATCTTCCCATTAAGCAAAAATACATTAACAGTACAGGAGCCTTCTCCTTCATGGCTCTTAGCTTCATGTGGCCTTGTAGTTGTTGACACAGGAAGGGGCATTCTGGGTTTACTCAGAGAACAAAAGGCTGTCTGTTAGACCAAGGTGGTTCTTCTGGTTGATTAGTTCAGGCTTTGACTCTTATTGAGGTTCAAATGATCTTAAATGATATCAGTACCTACTATGAACAAGGCACAGTGAAACAAAGACAGAAACAAAGGATTTCCAGCCCTCACATTTTATTGCAAGTAAAAGTCAAGGTGGATGTAAAATATACATAAGTAACCACAAATAGTTTTGGGAAGGTAGGGAGGGTAGTAACAACTGGGGAGAATCAGAATGGGTACTTGATCTGAGCCTGGAAGAGAGATTTTCTACTGATACACTTGGAACCTTACTAGATTCTATTCAGAGAATGAATTTCCTCTCACTTAACTCTTCAGAGATCTCCTTTACCACACTGCCCACCACTCCTATCCCAAAGAGGACCTAGTGTGCCTGCTTCCTTCTCTTTTAGGCACAATTAGGGGGACAAAACAGTCCTAGAGTTTAGAGAGGTCCAGGATTTTTCCCTGGAAAACCCTGCCATTATTATATGCAAAATCAATGCAAAGACACAGCAGTCCTTTCCTGGATCCCCAACCCCATACAAAAGCTGTTTGAATAATATGTATATTTATGAAAAGAGAAAGAGAGCACCTGGCAGGACGGCCTATTGTTGCTTTAAGTAAAGATGTATCACTGGGTCTCTGGTGCTGGAATGTGTCAGAACAAGCCGGACTAGGAATGTGGCAGCCAGTCGGGTGTTTACTGGTGCTCTTTTCATAGGAGTAAGCTCCACCAGAGCGGACCCTTTAGTGAGACAAGCGGGGCTTAGCCTAAGAGACCTGTTATTTCATACGTACACAATGGCAGCCGGGAGATTGGAGATCAGGGTTGTGGGTCTTGTGGCTGCAGTTTAGACTCAAAAGCTCATGGGTTTTAGAGCTGGAACCTGGTAAGTCACGTTTTCCAAACCCCTTATTTCGTAAAGGAGGACACTGAAGTCCAGGTGAACCCGCTACTCTAAGATCACAAAAGTTGGCCAAGCTAGGGCCTCCCACTTTAAGCCTTTGCTTACCGACCTACGACTTCAATTGTTGCCTTTAAGGATTTGTAATTTCAATTTTTGTTACTCTTTAACAGTTGCCTAATCCGTCATTCTCGACTATTCGTCGGCTCATTTTAGAAAATAGGGGAAAGGTGGTCTACCCGGGATTCACCCCCAGCCCGTACTTCACACCCCGGGGTAGACCCCCGGACTGCAGCTTCCAGAATTTCTGCCTAGGCAGTGGCCCGTAGGGAGTTACTTCGCCGCAGGCAGCGGGGTAAGGGGCCCAAGGTGAAAGAGACGAGGTCGCGGGGCCTCTGGGGAGGTGTAGTTTCGCTCCAGCGCACTCCGGAATCCGAGCGCCCGCAGGACTACAAGTCCCATGAAGCTCCGCGCCCCAGCGGGCCGGCCGATACCGCTTCCTGTACCCTCTCCAGAGCTCCCCCGCCGGCCAGCGAGGCGGCGCCACCATGGCTGACAGCCCGGGCGCCCCGAGGCAGGAGGCCCCGCGCAGCGCCAGCCCTTCGCGGCCGTCGCCGCCGGCGGCCCCGGCTCCCAGGGGCGGCGGCGGGGGGGCCCGGGACTCGCAGCCGTTGCTGCTGCGGGAAGGTCCCGCGGGGGGCGGGGTCCCCCCGGCGGGGCTGGCGCTGCGCTTCGACAAGCCCATCAAGCAGGCCTTCTACAACACGGGCGCCGTGCTGTTCGTGTGCCTGTGCTGCGGCGCCGCCGTGCTCGTGTACTTCATCCTGGAGGCCTTCCTGCGGCCGCTGCTGTGGGCCGTGCTGTGCGGCACCTTCCTGCACCCCTTCAAGAGCTCCCTGACGTGCCTGGGCCGCCGCTGGCTGCGCCGCCTGCACCGCGCGCACACGCCCATCGTGCTGGCCGCGCTGCTGCTGCCGCTCTTCTTCGCCAACTACGGGCTGGAGGCGCTGGGCGAGCAGGTGCTGCGGCGCCGCCGCCTGCTGCTGCTGCTGGGCGCGGGCGCGCCGCTGCTCTACGGCCTCTACCACCTGGGCAGCTACCTGGGCGTGCAGGTGCTGCTGGCCTTCGCGTGCGCGCTCATCCGCCAGGGGCTGGACTACTTCAACACGCTGTGGGTGAGTGCGCGGCACGCCCCCGGACCCTCCCCCGGACCCTCCCCCGGACCCGCGGGGGCCCCCGTGGGCGCGCTGTGGGCGTTCACCCGCTAACAGCTGGGGGTGCCCTTTGTTCATGCACACCGCGGAGAGCGCTCCCCAGGGTTCCCTTCTCAAAAACGTGCCGAGATTCCAAAGGAAGACCGGTCCTTAATAATAGGTAGATAACCCTCCAAGGTTTGCGAAGCACGTTGGTCATCGCAGCCACCCTATTGTCCTGTGGGATTATCTTGTTATCCCCATGTTGGCAGATGAGGAAACTGAGGCGGACAGCGTCTGATGTGCTAGAGTTCAGTGTTGAATTAGAACTCACATCTTCGGGCTCCCTCTTTTGACGGCGTATCCCGCTTTTAGACAGTTCTCATTCTTAGGAAAGTTTTTACTTTGAAGCTAAATTTGCCTCTTTTGCTCCTGGTTCTGTCAGAAAGAACCCTAATCCCTCCTCCGTGTGACAGTCCTTCAGATATTCGAAGACAGCTATCAGAAATTGCTGTCCAACCTACCCCATCTCGTTTGTGAAGTTTTGGGTTTTTTAAAAAATTCTTTTCTTTTTTGGTACCTAAGGGCAAGAATTTCAATTAATCTCTATTGAATTTCATCTGTGTTAGGTTGGTCCCAGTGCTCTAGCCTTTGAGTGCAGCTTTTTGACTGAATCCAAACTTTAGAGAACAAATCTCCTTAATAAAAGGATTTGTTCTGTAGAACTTGGACTGAGTTGGAAGGCAGCATCCAAGAACCTAAAAGACCACGTGTGGCCTGAAGGCTACAGGTTCCCTCGCATGCTTGGGGTTCCCCACACCCATTGGGTTTTCTATTCTCAGCTTTTAGCATGGGTAAATTTGATGAGCATACATGCCGTCTATGCCTTTATCTGAATTGTTGATAAAAATATTAAATAACTAAACCATCTAGGTGACTTTGGGCGGATTTCTTAACCTCTTTGGACCTCCGTTTTCTCATCTGTAAAATGAGGGGATTGGATTTTATGGCTCCTGAGGTCCTGTGCAGCGCCAGATCTATAATCTTCTCCAGTGATCTCAGATCTTGACATGTGAGGATGGGGGTAAGGGCTCAATCTAGGGGTCTTGGTCCAAGTTCTCCTTCTCACGTTTGTATGTGTTGGTGATGATCATTTTTCTTATTTTCCTTCCCCCTAATTGCAGAATTTCATTGAGTATTATTTCAGGCATTTAGGGGATACAAAGACAAAACTTAACAGCCTCTTCTTGCAAGGAGTTTCCATTCTACTAGGAAAGGATGTTGGCGGTTGGGAGTGCCGAGAGGGAGAACATAAAAGTGACTAGGAAGTATCTACAGAGTACCTAATTTCCTCTGGGGATTTTGAAATGTCCTGGTATGGGATAGTGGTACCTGACCTATGCCTTTGAGGGAAATCAGGAATTCCAAGAGGTAGAGGTGAGGAGGAGGAGACTTAAGCATTAACACAATCTAAAAGTAATTGCCGGTTGTTAAATGTATGATATAAGGGGATTTCACGCGTCTGACTGACAAAATTCTAAGTACATTAATGTGCTTAAATCTCCTTGCAATTTTTTTAATCACTTATGTCACAGGTTAGTTAGACTCAGAATGAAATTTTTGAATTGTGAACGTTCATTAAATAAATTAGTAATACTTAAGAGTTCAGGCAGCCAGGTGGTGCAGTGGCTAGAGCACAGGGCCTAAAGTCAGGAAGATCTGGGTTCAAATATAGCCTCAGATACTTTGTAGCTTGTGTGACCCTGGGCAAGTCACTTTTGTTTGCCTCTATTTCCTCATCTGTAAAATGAGGTAGAGAGGAAAATGGCAAAGCATTCCAGTATCTTTGCCAAGAAAATCCCAAATGGGGTCATAACTGAACAACAACAAATACAAAAAACCTCAAAATATATCCACTCTTAACATAGTCTGAAAGTCAAGTGATTGAAGTTGTTCTTGCAGAGAAATTCTGAGATAACGTATCAGTACAGAAAACCCTTGATAAACCAGATATTTTTGCCTTCTCTGTACTTCTAGGAAACAAGACACCAATGATGACCAAATATATGTGCATCAAAGAATCCATTTTTTAACTCCACTAACTTTTAAGAACATCCTAGAGTCTTTCCAAATTCCTATACCTTTTCACACATCCAATACTACCTTTTCACACATCCAGTACTAAATTATTAAGTAAATTTGTATTTCTAAGATGTTCATGGGGACCTGGAGTTGTGGGGGAAAGCTGAATAAACTTGAATTGTAAGGTTTCTTGCTTTCTGTGAAATGACCTGGGGCACCACCATATAATTTCTAATAAAAGTTATTAGCATTTGGAATTAGGAATCAGAGGAAATGTGCAGAAAAGTAGTTTCAGTGGCAGACTGACTGTAGTGTGTGTAAGGGAGATAACTGAGTATGTATAATTCACTTAGAAGCCCTTCCTATGGCCTCTGGATGTGGTTATCTGCTGAATAACACCAAACCTAAAAATGACAGAAAAGATAACACAGATGCTTCTATACCATTGTAAAAATAAATCTAATAAATATTTCGTAGAAAATGAGAGTGTTTGTATTTGTAGTATCAGGCACTTGACAGAAAAGAATAATTTAAGAAAGGTTGTGAGAGAGCAGGTCTTTTCCTGCTTGTATATGAATTCTTGAACATATTCCTGTTGTTATAAGTAGCATACCTTCTATGTACATATCTCTCTTGAAATGAGGTCACTGAGTAAGAATGAATGGGGTGAAAGGAAGTGAACAGATTTCCCAGCTAAACAGTCAATGTCAGTATTCCCAAGAAGAGTTAGATAGAGACATGGATTGAGATATTAGTGAACTGTTAGTAGAAAAAACTAGAAATAAGTCAGTATGCAGATTTTCATCAAAGGTACTCAATGTCTCAAAAGAACCAGATTTGAGATACTATTTGTAAGTGGGATGATATTTAGAAACACACTATTTGTAAGTGCGATGATATTTAGAAACACTAAGTGATCAGATAGGTTAACTGTTTTGGATGGCCAGGGTAAGCTGAGTGAAACTTGGAGGTAGATACAGCAGAATTAAAGCTAAAGATAGGTAGTTAAATTTTAATCAAAACTTCAAACACCAGGATTTTTTGTCTTTCTTTTGCCCTAATCATATTATTCGATACCACAGAGTCCTACCCTGGAGGTTTTGTGTCTGCATAAAAGTTGACTTTCCACCCAGAACTTTTTGATCATTGTTTAAAGACCTCTTGCTTTAAAATTTGTTAAAAATTTATGCTTTTTAGCATTCTTTTGTTTTTAAATTGAGTTTCAAATTTTCCATCTCCCTGCTGTACTCACTGAGAAGACAAGCAATATGATATTGATTATATATGTGAAATCATGTAAAATGTATTGCCATATTAGCCACATTGCCCCACAAAAGCAAGAAAAATAAAGAAAGTAAGAAAATTGTACTTCAGTTTACACTCAGAATTCATCAGTTCTCTCTCTGGAGGTGGATAGCATTTTTTCATCATGAATCCTTTGAAATTGTCTTGGATCACTGTATTAATCAGAGCAGCCAAGTCTTTTACAATTGGTCATCATTACAACATTGTTATTACTGTGCACGATGATGTCCCAGTTCTTTTCACTTCACTTTGCATCAATTTATATAGGTCTTGCCATTGTTTTATGAAACCATCCTCCTCATTTCTTATAACACAGTAATATTCCATCACAATCATATGCCACAACTTAGTCATCCACCAATTGATTGACACTCCCTTGATTTCCAATTCTTTGCCACCAAAAAAGAGTTGCCACAAATATTTTTTTACATGTAAGTCTTTTTCCTTTCTTTTTGATCTGTTTGATATACAAACATAGTAATGGTATTTCTGGGTCAAAGTGTATGCAGTTTTATATTCTTTTGAACATAGTTCCAGGTTGTTCTCCAGAATGGTTTCATGTTTCACTACTCAGATAACAGTTTGTCAACGTATCTCTTTTTTCTGTCATCCCCTGCAGTACTTGTCATTTATGGTAGTTATGAGGTGGTGCCCCACAGTTGTTTTAATTTGCCTTTCTCTAAAGAGTAGTGATTAAGAGCAATTCCCTTCTCTCTCTCTCTATCCCTCTTCCTCTCTCTTTTTTTCTACCTATCTTTTCCATCCCCAAAATTCTATTTTGCTTCTAAGCACTGCCTCCCTTAATTTGCCCTGTCTTTTATCATCCCCTCCTTTCTCTTATCCCTTTCCCCTCCTATTTTTCTGCTGGGTAAGTTATATTTTTAAATACAATTGAGTGTGTAAATATAGTCTTCTTTCCTTGAACAGGTTCCTATGACATGAGTATGGTTTGAACATTGCCCACTCCTTTTCCCTATTTTCTCTTTCTCTGTAAAAGTTCTTCCTTGCACATCTCTTTTAGTGAGAAACTTTTCCTCATTCTACCTCTTCCTTCCCTCTCCTCCAAGTACATGCCTCTTTCTTACCCCTTCATTTTTTTTGGAGAGCATTCTCATAAAATTGACTCATACTTATGCCTTTGCATAAGTATTATTAATTGCCCCAATAATAATAAAGTTCTTAGCAATTACATGTATCATCCCCCCATAAAGGATTGTAAACAATATAACTTTATGAGTCTCTTATGACTACTCTTTCATACTTTTTCTGCTTCTCTTCAGTCTTCTGTTTGAATATCTGATTTTTTATTCAGCACTGGTCTTTTCGTTAGGAATGTTTTAAAGTCCTCCATTTTAAAATAGCTATTTTTTTTCCCCTTGAAGGATTATATGTTCAGTTTTGTTGGATAGGTGATTCTTGGTTGTACTCCTAGCTCCTTTGCCTTCTGGAATATCATATTCTAAACCCTTGCCTCCTTTGACGGGAAGCAGCTAAATCTTGTGTGATATTGACTGTAGCTTCACAATATTTGAATTGTTTCTTTCTGGATGCTTGAAATATTTTCTCTTTGACTAGGGAGCTCTGGAATTTGGCAATAATTTTCCTGGGAGCTTACATTTTGGGATCTCTTTTAGCACCTGATTGATGGATTCTTTCTATTTCTAATTTGCCCTCTGGATCTGAGCTATAAGGACAGTTTTCCTTGATAATTTCTTGAAATATGTCTAGGCTTTTTTTTGATCATGATTTTCAGGAGGTTCTGTAGTTCTTAAATTAACTCTCCTTGATCCGTTTTCTAGGTCACTTGTTTTTCTGATGAGATATTTTACAATTTTCTTCTATTTTTTTCATTCTTTTGACTTTGTCTTATTGTTTCTTGATGTCTCATGGAGTCATTGGCTTCCACTTGCCCAGTTCTGCTTTTTAGGGAATTATTTTCTTCAGTAAGATTTTGTGCCTCTTTCTATTTGACCAGTTTGGCTTTTTAAGGAGTTTTTCTCTCCAATGGATTTTTATGTCTTTTATACCATTAGCGCAATTCTGTTTTTTAAAGTGTTGTTTTCTTAATTATTTTTGTACTTTTTTTAAAACAAGATGTTAATTCTCTTTTCATAATTTTCTTGCATCACTGTTATTTCTTTTCCCAATTTTTCCTCTATTAGCTTATTACCTTCAATGATTCCAGGAGTTCTTATTGAGTGTGGGTCCAATTAGCGTTTTCCTTTGAAGCTGTTTTCACATTGTTGTCTTCCGAGTTTTTGTCCTGGTTTTCTCAGCCACTATTGTACTTTTTATAGTTGAATTACTTTTTGTTATTGTTTGTTCATTTTCCCAGCCTATTTATTAACTTTGGACTTTTTGTTAAAGTTAAACTCTACGGGGGTTGAGGAGACATTGTCTCAAACTTCAGGCTTTTTTGTGCTATTTTCAGAGGTAGTTCTGGAGGTCTACAAGTTTTTGGTGCTTCCAAGTTGGTGTGATCCTAGGAGAGATATGGTCACAGCGCTCGTTCTCTCTCTCTCTCTCTCTCTCTCTCTCTCTCTCTCTCTCTCTCTCTCTCTATCTGTTTCTCTTTCTCTCTTCCTCCCTCTCTATAGCAGCTCTTTTTTTAATTAATTAATTTATTTTTAGTTTTCAATATTCACTTCCACAAGATTTTGAGTTCCATATTTTCTCCCTATCTTTCCCGTACATCCACCCCAAGACTCAGAGTCTGCCCTCCTTTCTATCACACCCCTCCTTTCTCTTATCCTCTTCCCTTCCGTTTTCTTGTAGGGCAAGATAGGTTTCTATATCCCTTTACCTGTATGTCTTATTTCCCAGTTGCATGTAAAAACAGTTTTTCACATTCATTTTCAAACCTTTGAATTCCAATTTCTCTCCCTTCTTCCCCCGCCCCCCCCCATTAAGAGGGCAAAGCAATTCAATATAGGTTATATTTGTGTAATCTTGCAAAACACTTCCATAGCAGTCATGTTGTGAAAGACTAACTATATTTCCCTCCATTTATTCTATTCTCTGTCCTGCCCCCATTTATTCTATTCTGTTTTGATTCTGTTCCTCCTCAAAAGTATTTACTTCTAATTGTCACCTCCTCTCATTTTCCCTTCTTTTTATCATCCCCGCCTCATCAACTTCCTTCTCTACTTTCCTGTAGTGTAAGATAGATTTTCATACCAAATTGAGTATGAATGTTATTCCCTCCTTAAGCCAAACCCAATGAAAGTAAGGTTCACTCTTTCCCTCTCACCTTCCCCCTTGTCCCCTACACTGCAAAAGCTTTTTCTTGCCTCTTTTATGTGAGAGAGAATTTACCCCATTCTGTGTCTCACTTTCTCCTCCCAATATATTCCTCGCTTGCCTTTTAATTTTATTTTTTAAGATATCATCCCTTCATATTCAACTCACCCTGTGCCCTCTGTCTATATATGTATGTGTGTGTGTGTGTGTGTGTATAAAATCCCTCCTAATACTAAGAAAAGTCTCAAGAGTTACAAATACTATCTTTCCATATAGGAATGTAAACAGTTCAACTTTAGTAAGTCTCTTATGATTTCTCTTTTCTGTTTACCTTTTCATGCTTCTCTTAATTCTTATGTTTGAAAGTCAGATTTTCTATTCAGCTCTGGTTTTTTCATCAAGAGTGCTTGAAAGTCCTCTATTTCATTGAATGACCATTTTTTCCCCCTGAAGTATTATACTCAGTTTTGCTGGTTACGTGATTGGTTTTAATCCCAGCTCCTTTTAGCACTGGAATATCATATTCCAAGCCCTCTAATCCCTTAATATATTAGCTGCTAGATCTTGTGTTATCCTGATTATGTTTCCACAATACTCAAATTGTTTCTTTCTGACTTCTTGCAATATTTTCTTCTTGACCTGGGAGATCTGGAATTTGGCTACAATGTTCCAGGAATTTTCCTTTGGGGATCTCTTTCAGGAGTTGACTGTTGGATTCTTTCAATATCTATTTTACCCTCTGGTTCTTGAATACGAGGACAGTTTTCCTTGATAATTTATTCAAGGTTAATGTCTAGGCTTAGGCTTTTTTTTTTTGATCATTGCTTTCAGATAATCCAGTAATATTAATATTGTCTCTCCTGGATCTATTTTCCAGTTCAGTTGTTTTTCCAGTGAGATATTTCACATTGTCCTTTTTTTTTATTCTTTTGGTTTTGTTTGATAATTTCTTGATTTTTCATAAAATCATTAGTTTCCATCTGCTCCATTCTGATCTTTAAGGAATTATTTTCTTCAGTGAGCTTTTGGATCCCCTTTTCCATGTGATCATTTCTGCTTTTTAAGGCATTCTTCTCCTCATTGGCTTTTTGGATCTCTTTTGCCATTTGGGTTAGTCTATTTTTTAAGGTGTTATTTTCTTTAGCATTTTTTGGGTCCCCTTTAGCAAGCAGTTGACTCATTTTTCATGATTTTCTTGCATCACTCTCATTTCTCTTCCCAGTTTTTCCTCTACTTCTCTTACTTGATTTTCAAAATCCCTTTTTAGCTCTTCCATGGCCTGAGACCAATTCATATTTTTCTTGGAGGCTTTGGATATAAGAGCTTTGACTCTGTTGTATTCTTCTGTTTGTATATTTTGGTCTTCCTTGTCACCAAAGTAAGATTCTGTACTCTGATTTTTTTTCCAGTTTTTGCTCATTTCCCCAGCCATTTACTTGGCTTTTTAGCTCTTTGTCAAGGTAGTTCTATGCTTCCAGTGAGGTCTGGCAGGGGGGGAGTGTATTGTCAGCTACTTAATCCCCCTACAATCTGTGGACCGAGAGTTGCAGAAACAGCAGCAGCCACTGCCCCTGCTGCTGCTGCTATGGCTGCTATGGGCTCCTCTGCTCCTCTGTGCCCTCTGACACCTTGAGGGTGGGGCCAGATCACTCTACTCTCTCACACAGGTCTAACAGGTTTTTTCCAGTGACCTTCCATTTTGTCCTCAGTGTTTTGGGATTGTGAAGTCTGGAAAGTGCCACAGATTCCAGTGGTTCAGTCCCCTGTCCCCTCCCCAGACCAGGCCTGCTCAGGTCCCATCTGTGCCAGCACAGCTCGCATTGGACTCTGCTTTGCTTCCAGTGTGGCAAAATAGACGCTTCCTATTGACCTTCCAGGCTGTTCTGGGCTGGAGATTTGCTGTATACAGTCATTTTGTGGGTTCTGCAGTTCCAGAGTTTGTTTAGAGTCAGTTTTCATAGGTATTTTGCTGGGTTTGGGTGGGGAGAACTCTAGCAAGTCCCTGCTTTTACTCCACCATCTTTACTCCGAGTCCCTCCCCACCTCCCCTTCATAGCAGGTCACAGCTCTCTTGATTTGTACTCTGGTCTTTACTCAGCAAGGGCCCTGGACCCCTGTAGTTACAAACACTAGGGCTCCTCTTTGCTTTGGAACTGTGACCAGGGCCCCCTGCCGCTTTGTGACTGACCACCCTTACTCCTCTGTGCCCTGGAACTGTGACCCAGAACTGCATATGAGCAGTAGAGTTACCAGTCAATGCCAGCAAAGGATCCCCTGCAATCTCTTTTTGACCATTTGTCTGACCCTCTTATCATCTCTGGGCTAAGGGCTCCCGAAGTTGCTGCCACATGTGTGGGCTAGACAGGCCTCTACCATGGTGTCACAGACTCTTCATGCCAACCTCTTAAGTTTTCTTAGTCAAGAAAAATATCTCACCCTGAACCTTTGTTGGTTTTGCTGTTCCAAACTTCTATTTGAGGTGTTATTTTAAAGTTGTTTGGAGGGCAGTGTTGGGAGACTTGAGTTGTGTGGTTGCCCCTAATCTGCTATCTTGGCTCCCCTCAGACCTCTTGCTTTTCTTACAAATGTTAGTCTTAATGATGCAGTGGATTCCTGGGCAACTTCTAGATAGATAGCAAATGTGATTATTAATTATTGAAAGTTCCTTGTTATCCTTAAAGCATTGTTAAATTGATTGTTACTGCTATCATGTTCCCTTCATTCCTATGTGTAACTTTCACTTTAACACATTGCATTATGTGCAGTAGATGTTGATTAATGCATTTAGCCATGCAGAATTTCCATAAACAATATATCACTTCTGAAATGAGGTGTATGCTTTTGTCTTTTAATATCTGCTAGAATTATTGTATGGAAAATAAAGCCTCTGTTGGTATGAGTACCAACAGAGGGTACTGTATGGGTCTCTTCTTGAGTGATGTAGGAAAGAGACCTTTTATACAAATCAGTACTCTATTAAATGCCATACCAAATGATAGCTGAAAGTTATAGTGGGACTTTTCACGGGGTCCAACTTTCTCCCAGGTGTCTTGAAAGATTAATATAAATCTGCCACTTTTTTTTATATGTAATTTATTTATTTTCAGTTCTCAACATTCACTTCCAGTGTCTCCTTTGTCCTCTGGAATATCGTATTCCAAGCCTTCAATCCCTTAGTGTAGAAACTGATAAATCCTGTGTTATCCTGGTTGTATTTCCACAATACTTGAATTGTTTCTTTCTGGCTGCTTGTAATAGTTTCTCCTTGAACTGGGAACTCTGGAATCTACAATATTCCTAGGAGTTTTCCTTTGGGGATCTCTTTCAGCTGGTGATCAGTGAATTCTTTGCATTTCTGTTTTGCCCTCTGGTTCTAGAATATCAGGGCAGTTTTCCTTGATAATTTCTTGGAAGATGATCTCTAGGCTCTTTTTTTGATCATGGTTTTCAGGCAGACCAATAACTTTTAAATTCTGTCTCCTGGATCTATTTTCCAATGAGATTTTTCATGTTATCTTCTATTTTTTTCATTCTTTTGGTTTTGTTTTATAATTTCTTGGTTTCTTATTAGCTTCCATTTGCTCCATTCTAGTTTTTAAAGAGCTGTTTTCTTCAGTGAGCTTTTGAACCTCTTTTTCCATTTGACCCATTCTGCTTTTTAAAGCATTCTTCTCCCCATTGGCTTTTTGGACTTCTTTTGCCATTTGTGTTAGTCTATTTTTGAAGGTGTTATTTTCTTTAGCATTTTTTGGGATCTCCTTTAGCAAGCTGCTGATTTACTTTTCATGATTTTCTTCCATCATTCTCATTTCTGTTCTCAATTTTTCCTCCTCCTCTCTTACTGGATTTTCAAAATCCTTTTTGAAGTCTTCCATGGCCTGAGACCATTTCATATTTTTTGGATGTTTTGTATATAGAAGCCTTGACTTTTGTGTCTTCCTCTAATGATGTGCTTTGTTCTTCCTCATCTTAAAGGGTGGAAGAAAATACCTTTTCAACAAGAAATTAACCTTCTATAGATTTATTTTTTTCCTTTTTTTGAACATTTTCCCAGTCAGTTACTTTATCTGCTCCAGCTCTCCCCCCATAGGGAGGGTGTACTACCCTAGGCTTCAGAGGTTTTGTGTAGCTGTTCTCTGTGGTATCTCTAGGGACCTGTAAGTTCTTGGCTTTTCCAAGGTGGCACAATCAAGGGAGAGGATTTTACTCCTCTTCTGGCCTGCACTCTAGTCTGTGAGCAACCACAAGCACTCTTTTTTGCCTTGGAACTGCAAGTAGGGTTTCCTCTCCATAGCCACCACCAGCTCCACCTTGCCACTGCTCCTCCTCACCTAAGGACTGCCACTTAGGACTGAGACCCAGATCAGCTACTCAATTCCTTCAGGGTCTTTAGGCCAAGGGCTCCAAAAGTGGATGCTGCTGTAGTGGCTGCTATCACCCTGGGACCAGGGCTAGGGCCAGACCTCACTCCTCTCTCACCTAGGTGAAACAGCTTTCTTATTGACCTTTGAAGCTGTCTTTGGTGTTTGTGTGTTGAGAAATATGGGAACTACAGCTGCTACCCATGATTCTGGGCCCTGAAGCCTGCTCTGTGCTCCTGTCCGTGCTTTGGCCCAGGCTGGGCTGCGCTGCGCTCTGCTCTGCATCTGGTATGGTAGACCTTTCCTGTCAGCCTTCCAGGCTGTCTTGGGCTGGAAATCTGTTTCATTCTGTCATTTTATGACTTCTCTGCTCTAGGATTCACTTAGAGTCATTTTTTACAAGTATTTTATGGGCTATGGGGGGAGAGCTAGAGCAGGTCCATCCTTCTACTCTGCCATCTTGGCTCTGCCCCTTCCAAATCTGCCACTTTCTATGAAGAGATGTTAGCCATTGGAAGTTCAACAAGAGTTGAGCAGTGTCAGCTTATGGGATTCTCAGGATACTGCTTTATTTCTGGGACTATATCAGTGATGTCCAAAATGTGTTCCTTTGCATAATAACCCCAAAGGTTGTATGTGATCAGCCAGTTGGAGTGTGGGAAGATTCTACCCCCTCCATCATTGCCAGTTGAGAGCACAGTTGCACCAACACAACTGCATCCATTACCTCCTTAGGCCGTTACTGTTTAAATACTTCTCCCACTCAGCCTCTTCCCACTCTCTCCCATGGGTGCCCTGGATGCTAGGTCCTTTGCATAGTTATAACTAAACTCAGGTACCCACAGGAGTATGCATGCAAAATTGTCCATCATATGTCCCCCAGCTTCTTTACACTCTGCCATTTAGGTTGCTTGTAGCAGGCTTCCCTTGGTGAGTAGACTCTGGCACTCCAGTGCTATGACTGGTAAGGTCCTCCCCTCCCCATTTTGTTTTAGTTAAGACAGTGAGTCATAGAATAAGCAGGCATGGACAGGCTGTGAATTACACCACAGATCTCATTAAATTATCTTTACCCCCAAACCCACTCTTCTGTAACAACGTCTTCATTACTGTGGAGAGCACTGTTATCCTCTAGTCATCCTAGTTCTTCACCTCAGTGTCAGCCTCATCTCACTCCCTCACCCCACATACACAGTCAGTTAATAAGTTTTGTCATTTTTATCTCTAGTGTCTCTTCCGTCTGTCCCTTTCTCTCTGTCTAGTTCAAGCCCTTATCACTTATCAGGACAATAGTGGTGGCTTTCTTATTGCCTCCAGTCTCTCTTTTCTTCATTCCATTTTCCTTAGAGCTTCCAGAAGGAATTTGCCAAAGCATAGGTCTGACCATATCACTCTCCTACACAATAGACTCCAGTAGTTCCCCATTGACTTGAAGACCAAATATATTATCTTTAGCTCACCTTTATTAAATTTCTAATTTTGTGTAAGTTTTATGATGTGCATATTAGCACAATATAACATGTATGTATGTAATTCATTAAAAGTATGCCTATATTCAGGTGTGTGCTCAAGTGTGCAGTTAAAGTTTGGAGGCAGCTGGTTCTATATAGCCTCCTACTTCTCTGATGTATTCCTTTCTTCTTGGATAAAGGGGACTTCCAAATCTTTTTCACCCATTCACTTCTCCACTTCTTGGGATCTGGCTTCCGTAGTGAGAATGACTTCCTTATGGCTAATTTTAAATAGACTTCATCCTTGTTGGTCTTTCTACATTGTGGTCCTTCAGACCAGATGTGCCAAACATTTAGCCCAGGCTCACACTCTTCAATATGGCAGGAACCAAATTAAAATGTAATTGGAAAGTATTTAACAACATAAATGCAGTACAGTAGAGTAGAAAATGTTAATATATGGTTTTTCCAAGTCCAGCCGCATATCAGCTTCATGGATCCTAGGTAAGTTCAGTGGCCCCTGTTTCTATTTGAATTTGACACCACTGCTCTTCTTTCTTTCTTGGTTCCTATGATGTTGCCCTCTTATAGTTCTTTTTCTGGCTGTATGATTTTTTTCTTTTGACTCCTTTGCTGGCTCCTTTATCTCTGTTGGCCCCCTGAGTATGGAAAGTCCCAGGGATTTTTGTTCTCCTTCAGCTTTCAGTATATTCTCCCAGAGTGATCTCATCTGCTCCCAGGGCTTCAGTTATCACTTGTACACGATAAAGAGTAGAGGGTTTCCCTTTTTATTTCATCTTGAGAAAATGATATTGCAATAGTTAAGGTAACTAGATGATAAAAATGATATAATTATAGATAAATAGATAGATAGCATTGACACAGTGCCTCCTTTGTGTCAGGAACTGTGCAAAATGCCTGACAAATATTTCCTCATTTGATCTTTGCAAAAATCCAGGCAGGTAGGTGCTGTTAATATCTGCATTTTTTGAGGAGACTGAGGCAAACAAGTGGTTTGCCCAGGGTCACACAGCTTACAAGTATCTGAGATGAAATTTGAAGTCAGCTCTTCTGGACTCTAGACCCTATCCTCCTCTATCCACTGTGTCACCTAGCTGCTTTAGGAGACAAAGACTAAGGCTTACTAGTTAGGACGGATCCAAATAAATAGTAGGAACACATCAACAACCTTGTCTCACTGGACTGCCCGCCAGGGAAGGCCCTCGAACATACAAATACTACAAAGATTGTCATGGTGCTTCTAAAATCACTTGTAGAAGTCTATACAATTTCAACAATATTCTTAGCTCTACAAAAACTATCTTCTTTGACAACTGAACTCCAAGCCTACTGGACTTCATAATCCAAATTTTTGAAAGGATAAATTGTAACAGAGGTTTGAGCTTGTCTTGATGTGACTTGAACTGAATTCAATAAATTCAACTCAGTAAGCCTTCAGGATATGATTAAGTATTGCAAAGAATTGGGACTTTTTTGACCTTTGGGGGTATAACAGCACCCTGGCAATCACAGGAGGGCCTGATATAGTAGTTCTTTTCAATCCAGTAACATACAGTTAAAGGAGAAACCTTTCTCAGAAAAACAATTCATTGTTTTATCATTGTTCCCCACCCTATCCCCTTTACAAAAGCACTATTTGGTAAATAATTTAAATAGTATCTCTGTTTTATAAAACAGGAAACTGAGACAAAAGATTAGGGGACTTTCAGAAGGTGACACGAAGTTGGTATCAGGTTGAGAATTTCAGTGTGGGTGTTTTACTTTGCTCTGTGTTTTCATCTTACTTTCAGCCTGGTCTATAACATCTTTCTAAAGCAGTGGTTCTCACACTGTAGTCTACAAACCCATGGGAGGCCCCAGGACCCTTTCAGTATGTCTTCAGGTCAAAACTATTTTCTTAATAATGCTAAAACATTATTTACCTATTAAAAATATTCCTTCTTTTCCAACTTATCTGTGAGGCCAAATTTTTTTTATATGCTTCAACCAGTAGCATATACATGAATCTAGTTGTCTTCTAGTTAACCAGACAGTAAAGACATTTGTAAAAATATAAAAAATAATGCTGTTCTCACTAAATTCTTTTATTTATAAAAATGTTATTTTTTCATAAACATTTATGTTAACATGTAATGAAATAGATAATTTTTTTATATTTTATCAGTTTTTATTTCTAATAATGATAAATATTGATAGCTGTAACCATAAACACAAACTGTTTGGATTTGCCAGTAATTTTTTTAAGAGTAGAGAGGGGTCCTGAGACCAAAAGTTTGAGGATTACTAGTCTAAAGAATGGATGAGTCATTATTACATTGGATAGCATCAAAAGCCTCTTGTTAATTACATCCATAAAAATAGGTGAAATGTATTTTTTGTGCTGATTTAAAATATGGTTTCATATTTTGTCTATCACTCATTATTTTCATAGTGTATGGGATGGCTCAGATCCCTACTTAATTAATTACTCAGAGGCCTCTCAAAGTGATGACAGAAAGTTTATTTTTTCAATTCCCAAGAAGCAGGGCAGTTCCTGTACCAGTTCACCTGGTCCAGGAAAAGCCAAAGGCAAAAGAGAAGCAATGATATATATAGACTCTAACACAAGTCCCTCCCTCCCCACTGACCATTATCCTCATTAGCTGAGAATATGATCTTACATTCTAGATGTGAAATCTAGCCAATCCCTTTTGAAATGAAGACATCAAGATTTATGTACGTTTCATCCAATCATTGAGACCCTAATGTACTACACAGTTTTATATCCTTATATGGAATTATTCCACTCTAAAAATATTGTAACCTTGAGCCTTTCGGTCTTACCTCACCCCTGGGAGAAGAATTACAATCTGAGAAGTCTTTGCAAAACCTATTCCACTCAATCCCTCCTCTTATCTATTAATCTGAAGACTTCTCACGGATATTTCAACCAAAGTTCTGTAACATGATCTCACACTGTCTATTAATTTCATCCCCATCAGGGTCACTCCTGTCTTCTTGTCTCCACAGGTGCCCATCCTTCCTTCTTTAGTATCATCAACCAAATGGCTCCTTTGGTCCTCTCTTCTACTCTAGCAAGCCTTAGTAGAGAATTTCTAACTATTCTAGTAATAAGTGAAATCAAACAAGGTAAACAAATAGGAAGTAATATAATACCTCTAATTGCTATGAGGCCAAACCACAGTAATCTCTTCTACCAGCTCCCTTCAAACCAGGACCACCAAGACATATTGAAAGGGGAGTTCCAAGTTTGTACAGGAACATGAGCAACTTTTCCTGATATTCTTGGTGATCTCTTTCACTATTTTTCCATTATCATCAATTTTCAAGCAACATGTGGATAAATTGAGTTTTCCACAAACTCTCTTCTTCTGCAAGTAAATAATCTGAGATCAATCTATGTTGTAGTACTGCTCTGTTAAGAACAAACAATAATAACCCTAGTATAGTTCCCCAAACAACAAAACATATAATGAATTTCCATACAGGCCTCATTGGCTATCCCTTTCCAAATTTTGTGTGTTCTCACACACATTTTAAATGGAGCTTTTAATACTGACAAAGTATGTCTTCCAAGCGTGAGGCTTGGGAGTTTAATAACTAATAGTAATAATTGTAAATGACAGTAAACAACTTTAAAATTTTTAAATGCAATAACTTTCCATAACTTTGTCTACTGGTTTCCCAATTATGCTAAACATTTTCTGAAATTGGGATGGGGGAATAGATAGTTCAAGGTTCAAGCACATCCCACCCATATTCCTCCCCTCCTCTTATTTATTCCTGTTTCCACAGCTAAATCCAATCCATAAATATCTCTTCACATTCTTTCCCTTATGAATCCTTCCCTTCATCTATCTTCCTTTTTATATGAATATGGGAAGGGAGCAAAGTTGACTGACACATTGGCAAACTGCAGGGGGCAGTCCCCTTGTTACAAGTACAGATACAGAGATTTAAATTAATAAACTATCCATTTAGAGGTTCCATCTCCCCAGCAGTCTGGGGAGAAGTATCATCTTATGCAGTTTTCTGGTGGGCATGTTCCTTCAAACAGTCTTCAGCATAGCATCTCAGCATCTTCTTCTCTTTATCTTCTTGTAGAAATCCAGATGTCCCCTCTCCTACAAAACTGAACTTAATACCATCTTAGGTTACCATTCCTATCACTCTTACAAAAATCAAAATTGAAACTTTGACAAATTATCATGGATTTTTTTTTTAAAGAAAATTCACATTAAAATGCAGCTTCTACATTTCACAGTAATTCATTATTCATTTCCCCATTAGGAAGATGAGATTTCACTAAGAAGTCAATACCAGGCTCCAGTACTTACATAAAAATAATAAATAATCATTTTTTAACACAGTGCATATCACATCATACAACAATTCCAACTTCTGATCATGTGATGTTTCTTTTAAAGCATTTACGACAGACCACAAACCATTTTTCGTTTAACATTAACCAACTGAGACAAAATAATAACTATGTATGCTAGTCTCACAAGCCCTTGACCTAATTATCTCCACACTATTACCAAGAATTAAAGGACCCTAACATATTGTTCTTGATCTAAAGTCCTAGACCTGTTAGCTTAATTTTAGATTTAACCTCAGATGTTCCCCTACCAACAATCTATTATTTGATAGATCTGGTATTATTACTTACAAAACTTTTGATTTTAGGAATTTGCCATTAAGAGTAGGGACATTGCAGGGAAACAACATCTCCCTTACTTCATGTCAATTCCAGGCAGGAGTAGATTGTCAACTGGCATTCAGCCAGGCTTACAGTCTACCAGGTGTCAGTGGGGAAATTGAGTCAGGAGAATCTACCTCAGCCCAGGCTGAACAGCTGCTCTCCCAAGCTTTCCATGAGATCACCTTTTTGCAGTTCATACCAGCATCTCACAGGCATACTGGCATACTGGCATCGTGAATCAGACCGCCTCTCTTGCTATCCACACCTGGAGTTAGACTCAGAAGAACAGTCAGTTAATAGTCCCATAAAAATCTTAAAATAGCAAGCTCCAGTAATGAGTTTCAGACACGACTAATTTCACATTGAAGCAAGTCTTAAGCAGCTTACATGCCTTTCTATACATGTTCTAGTTCCTGATGGAATAACAATTGTAAGTCATTGCTGTAATAGATTTATATGTTTCCCAAATTACTTTATCCCTTTCTAACCCTGCTCCATCTAAAAGATTGAGCTATACATGTGACAAGTTCAAACACTAACTTGAATTTTTATGTTCATGTAATGAATTCAAATCAAAACAATCATTTAACTTTCAATGCCAAATATTATCAGAGGCTACCTACCTCTAAGAAAATTAGACTGAAATTCTTTTCCCCAAACTGAAGATGTCTCTGATTTAGTCTCAGTAATTAATTCAGTCAATTGTTTTAATACTAATTGCTTTTACATCATTTTGTAACATGTAAAGATCTCATTCCAAGTTGGGACCTTTGTCCATTACCCCAGAACAGTTTAGTCCCATTTGTCTAAAGGCCCTGGAAAGCCTCACCTTGAAAACTCCTTGTTTTTCTTTTTCCACATAAACTGGCTCTCCTAAGGTCAACCCTATCACTATGCCCAAGTCTGTTCTACTTCCCAATCTTAATTCTGTTAGTCCAAATCTCCAGTTTATTGGCCATTCCCATCAAGACCATCCCTGGAGCTCCCAGACCACCTGGGGCCACCCTTTTTTGTAAGGGACTCCTTTCCCTGAATCCCTCTATAAATAAAATACAATTACAGTTAACTTTAAATCCCAATCTTGTTCTATGGAACAATAATACAACACCTATTTATTCTCATTAGATTTAGAAAGAATGTTCCCAGGGATTTTATCTTACATCTTCGATCTTAAATTTGCCCTAAAAAGGCAGTCACTGAAGATCATTTCTTATATATGTATTTTCAAATTCTCACCAAAGCAAATTCTCTGCTGGGGCTGTACTTGTTACTAGCCTGAGGACTGCTTCTTTCCCCCGCCCCACACGCACAGTGTACTAGCTTTGGCTTTTAGCATTAGAATTATAAATGGCAAACATAATTTTCATAAGTGATAACAAAATTGTTTTAGTTTATGAACCCGAACAATAAATTTCAGATGACATCAATTGCATTTTCATATCCTATTAGAGAAACTAAATTCTTCCCACTTTTGTAACTTACAAATACAAATTGGATAGGTAGGCCTTCCAAAAAACATACAAAAGATTTTACAAAGTATTTCTTAATACAAGTGTTTCTTCTCTTATGAACAGTTTACAATTTATCACAATCCCTTTGAAACTAATTGACAAAAATCACAGACCTAATCCCAAAGCCTTTTCACATTTGCCCATAAACTTTCTTTTACAAACATAACTTTAGAGTAAATGCTTGATTCATGGCAAAAACAATTTTAGCTAAAATTTCCTTTTCAACAGCATAAACAAACTTTTAACATATTTAATACATTCTCAGATGGATCAGGCTTGAAAATCACACCCATATATATTTATGTATATATATATATATATATATATATATATGTACATTTTTAAGGCATTCTCATTTTCTCAAAAAGAATGATACAACAAGGAATGCTTACAAAAAAATTCCTAACAGCTCTTTTTTAACCAATTCATTAATTAACTTAATAATGCAATTCCTAATACAATATTTAGATGGATTACCTAAAAATTTAAACTTATTTAAGTTTACTTAAAACTTAAAATAAGCCATTAATCCATTTAGCTTACCATCACGTGGGCATACTATCACCTGATATTCTTTCACATAGAGTCATCCCAAATTACATGATTTTCTTTTTCTTCTTAAAATACTTTCTCATACTCTCACTACTTACTGAAACCATCTGCAAACAAAACCCTTATTTTTCTAAGACTCTCAATCCCACCACTCAAGACCATCCAGCCATCCTCCACACCCCAACTACAACTGTCTGTGCTGAAATTCCCTTCCAGCTTAAGTATATACCATTATATAGCACACATCCTTTTAAAACCCCAATATATATGTAATAAATTACAAATTTAAAAATTGTGTAACTATTACATCAGATTAATTTTGCATCTAACAAATACCCATCCTTTTGTTACTGGATCTAACATTTTTGATAAAAATGCCACTGGATGTCTCTGCCCTCCTCTTGTTTGTGCCAGGACTTCCAAGGCCACCCTCTTGTCTGTGTTCACAAAAAGATGAAAGGGCTTCTACATTAAGGGATCGAAGGGCATGGAATAAGATATTCCAGAAGTCAAAGGAACTAGGACTCAAACCAAGAATCACCTACCCAGCAAAACTGAGTATAATACTTCAGGGGAAAATATGGTTTTTCAATGAAATAGAGGACTTTCAAGCATTCTTGATGAAAAGACCAGAGCTGAAAAGAAAATTTGACTTTCAAACACAAGAATGAGAAGAAGCATGAAAAAGTAAACAGCAAAGAGAAGTCTTAAGGGACTTACCAGAAGTGAACTGTTACATTCCTACATGGAAAGACCATATTTGTAACTCTTAAAACTTTTCAGTATCTGGGTAGTTGGTGGGTCCATACACACGTACACGCATGCACGCACACACACATACACACATGCACACACATACAGAGACAGAAAGCACAGATTGAATTGAATAGGATGGGACCATATCTTAAAAGAAATTAAGGTAAATGGTGAGAGAGAAATGTAGTGGGAGGAAAGAGGGTGAAATGGAATGGGGTAATTATATGTCATTTAAGAGGCAAGTAGGAGACTTTTTAGTGGAGGGATAAAGAGGAGAGGTGAGAAAAAAACAAACAAGAAGTTTACCCTCATCACATTTGACTAAAGGAAGGAATAAAATGCACACTCATTTTGGTATGAAAACCTATCTTACAGTATAGGAAAGTGGGGGAGAAGGAGATAAGCGGGGGGGGGGGAGGGGGGGGGATGATGGAAGGGAGGGCAAAGGGAGGAGGGAGCAATTTGAAGTCAACACTTGGGGAGGGACAGGATCAAAAGACAGAAGAGAAACAATGAGGGGCAGGTTAGGAGGGATGGTAATCCAGTTAGTCTTACACAACACGACTATCAGGGAGGTCATTTGCAAAACTACACAGATATGGCCTATATTGAATTGCCTGCCGTCCCAAAGGGAATGGGTGGGGAGGGAGGGATGGGGAGAATTTGGAACTCAAAGTTTTAGGAACAACTGTTTAGTATTGTTGTTGCTACTAGGAAATAAGACATACAGTTAATGAGGAATAGAAAGTCATCTGGCCCTACAGGACAAAAGAGAAGATGGGGACAAGAGAAGGGAGGGATGACAGAAGAGAGGGTAGATTGGAGATAGGGAAAATTAGATTGCTTGGTGTATTGGGGTGGAGGGAGGGGATAAAAGGGGAGAAAATTTGGAACCCAAAATTTTGTGGAAATGAATGCAAAAAATTAAATAAATAAATAAATATTTTAAAAGGAAAAAAAAAAAAGATGAAAGGGCTTCTCTACTGAGGGTAACATTAATACCAGGGCTGAGATTAAAATTTCCTTGAGTTGTTTAAAAACTTTGTTCACTCTCAGAGTCCCATTGAATATGTTTTTGTTTTTTTTTAAAAAAGAAAAACCTATACTTATTATATTTTTTTCACTTTAAATACATTGTCTGGCATCAAATATATTGATCTAATTAAACCTAAATTCAAAACTCTCAGCTCTAAGTTGCTTACTTGAGATTTTTTTACTTTTTAATCTTCTGCTTGCTTCCACAAGACTTTAATAAATTCTAACCTATCTTAAACATTAAATTAGGAGTGACACATTTCACCTATTCACAATTCCAAATATGACCAGAATGAATTCAATTAATTTTCTGTTATTTTTTGGGTGAGGCAGGAAATGGTTAAATGCTTGCTAGTATGCCTCTTTGGTCTGAGGGAAAAAGATAATTCCCTCCCTTCCTTTTGTACTTCTTTCAAGCCTTCTGATTACACAGTACCCTTGCTCCTCTCATCATCTCTACGTGCTTAAATTCTCTTGCCGTTCCCTCTAGCCCCTTTGAAACTGCACATAACTTATTTCTTTCTGTTCCTAACCTGACACTTTTCTTCTACATTCTTTTACTTGCTGTTACCAACCATATAAACTGAACAGTAAAATAATTTTTTTTTTCTCTCCCTCCTTGTCCCTCCTGTCCTGTGAAACTGATCTGGAGGGCTTGAAGAAGAGGAGTAGCAGGAGTTTCAAGGACAGTTCAGCTCAGCCTTTCTGCTCCTGCTGGCTGGCTGGCTACATTTACAACTTTCAGATAAAAGAGAGGCAGACTTTCATTCACACAGAAATACCAACACAGCATGTACAGACAAAACATTTAACAGAATAGAATAGTACATATAGGTTTCAATTTTTGGCAAACCCAGTCCTCGGAGGAACCATATTTGGGCCAAATTGTGCCCCCCTCCGATGTCTTTTCACCCCATATGAAACAACAATACTTAATCATCTTCTTGTCTTTCCCTTATATTTTGGTAATTCGTGCCAATTCTGTAGTTGATTTCCCAAGGGACTATTTACTGGTATTTCTTCCTGACTCCACTCCGAAGCTCGGCGGGATTTGGACTGCTCCTTCCCCATTTTGTTTGGACAAGGTTTGTCACCAATACCTCCAAGTCTAAGACTCAACGAATGGTGCTGGCTCCCTTGCTAGCTCTCTTGCCAGCTCTCAGTGGGGGTCGCCCACCCACTAGCAGTCACCCGGCAAATGTTTTTTGGGGGGCCCTTCACCCTGGGGTCTGCAGTCCACTAATTTGGTTGGGAGTCGTCACCTCCCTGAGTCTATCTAAGACTCAACGAATTGACCCCCAGATCACACACACCACCACCCCCAGCTTACCGCCGGGTCGTACATGTACAAGTTGCCTGACTGCAACTTTCAACACCAACCGGTTGGCATTTTCACACACTTCACAGCTTCAGAGTCTTTGGAGTCCTTATCTCTATTCTTTCTGTCCTCACTGAGTTCCTGTGCTTTGGGTCGTTACTGTGCAGAGAGGGAGGCCCGGCAACCCCATTCCGCCCCATGGGGGCGGAAATCTTCCCACGGGCGCCTGCCCTTGAACTGAGTTGCCAGCCATCTCTCTGGAAAGCCACAGATCCCGGACGAGCCCCCAAACTGTGTGGGATGGCTCAGATCCCTACTTAATTAATTACTCAGAGGCCTCTCAAAGTGATGACAGAAAGTTTATTTTTTCGATTCTCAAGAAGCAGGGCAGTTCCTGTACCTGTTCATCTGGAGCAGGAAAAGCCAAAGACAAAGGAGAAGCAATGATATATATAGACTCTAACGCAAGTCCCTCCCTCCCCACTGACCATTATCCTCATTAGCTGAGAATATGATCTTACATTCTAGATGTGAAATCTAGCCAATCCCTTTTGAAATGAAGACATCAAGATTTATGTAAGTTTCATCCAATCATTGAGACCCTAATGTACTACACAGTTTTATATCCTTATATGGAATTATTCCACTCTAAAAATATTGTAACCTTGAGCCTTTCGGTCTTACCTCACCCCTGGGAGAAGAATTACAATCTGAGAAGTCTTCGCTAAACCTATTCCTATCAATAGGAAGCATAGTTTTTCTATTCCAATTGTGTTCATTTAACTCAACTAAAATGTAACTTTATGTTACTTTTTTATTGAATTTTCCTAATGGGCCATTGATCCATAACTTCCAACAGTAGTGAGCCAGGATACTATAGCCTTGCCAAACCCCCTACAGGTAATGTTGATGCCCTTTGCATTCACTCCCATTTTGTCTGGCAGATTACCGCCCCCCACACAAATCCTTCCCCTACCCCCCTTCTCAGTCTTTGATCTCTATCTGCTGATTCCCTAGTATCTATAAAAGATCTTCACTCAACCCAACTATTCCTGCAAGTTATTGGCCTGTATATTATCTCCTTTTAATAACTAAATTTATAGAAAACACCATCTACTTTTATCACCTCCACTTTTTTACTTTCAGTTAGTTAATCATTGTTTTGTAATGTGACTTCTGACCTCAAGTCACTCAAGTGAAACTGTGCCTTACAGAATGATCTGTTATCTCTTAATTGTGAAAATTTACTGGCCTCTTTTCAGTCATCATCCTTTTCTGATCTGTCTGCAACATTGGATCCCATTGACCACTCTCACCTTTATGAGTCATAGTGAGAGGACTACTGCCTGTTGTCATAATCTTCAGTCACATTTGCTTTCTCCTCATCCATATCCTGCGAGTGTGCCCCAAAGTTCCCATTATGCCTTCACTTTCTGGGAATATATTTTTTGTAATAATCAACTTTTATTTTCTAGTGCTTTTAGGTTTGCAATGCACTTTACATACATTCTCATTTTATGTTTTAATGAGATCTTCTAGATTTCATGAACACTTTCACAGGATAGAATGGTTTTCTAGATGGACAAATCTGTAGAGAAACCTTGGAAGCCTATATTAGGTTTCTTATGTAGAACATGTCCTGTGAAAGTTACAAATACTACGTAATTAGAACTTAGTATTGCTACTCATGAATTATCTTCTAATATTACTAGATTTTAAATTAAAACTAAGGTTAAAAAAAAAACCCAAAGGATTTTCTACACCTAAAAATTTACATTTTTAAATACCTGACAATTTTTAACCAAAAGGATGATTTTTTTTTTAAATAAGAGAACATGTAAGAACTTTCCTAACTACTTTCTTCTTAACAACTTAATATGTATAGTAGAAAATTACTGTGGTAGCAGTTTTAAAACACAAATACTTGAAAGTTGTGTAGAATATAGGTATATTTGTGTTTATTTACATATTCATGTGTTTTCAACCTTATATTTTCTGTTCATTTGTTCCTAAAGATCTGGACGTTGGTAGTTGGCTATGTCTTGGCTGTTTTATTCAAGTGGAATCCAAGTACTGAACGCTACTTGAGAGCAGTTTCGATTCCTGTCTGGATTATATTACTTTTCCATTTAGGTGGGTCACTTGTTTTTGATACCAAGAGATGTGCCATGTTAATTAAAGCAAATATTTCTAGATTTATTTTAAAATTTAGATTTATTAAAAATCCTTTTAGGATTTTAGAAACCTTAACTTCTAAATGCAACATTTTTAGTTTTTCATCTTTTAATTTTGTTAGATGTTTGTTTTTAGAATTTTGTGTTTTACAATTGAAAAACAGTCACAACATTTAAAATATATTTCAGAAAAATATATTGCTTACCATTGTATTTCTCTGTTTTTCTGTAAGACACCTTTGGTCAGTGTTTTTAATAGTGGTCAAAATTACCTGTAAGGTCCTTTCCTGCTCTTAACTCATGATCCTCAAAATATGACTTCCATGTTCTTGCTTGTTTCTTGGAGAATGTGAGAATGTATTCTAGTAACCCTTTGACTTTTTTTATTTAGTCATGTTGAATTTGGAAGATTGAGGAAGAGAAACAGATTTCTCCCCGGGCAACCCCTTAGTATCAAAATCTTGTACATTAAAGAAAAGAGTCTGGATCAGTTCCTTGGGAAAGCTCTGGATTGGATCTGCATTTTCAGAGCTGGATCAGAGTATTTCACACAGAAGAACACTGTTTACCTTTTTCCCCTCCAGAACCTAGTCTCCAGTGTAGAGCTTTAAATGTTTTAATTATATATGCACATATATAGTAACTGTCCATTCAGGTCACTATATTGATGTTTCAGAAGGCTTGGACTTGTTTACCATTCCTTTTCAGCATCTCTGGCTGGCTCCTGGAGGATTCCAGTGTTCCTGGTCATTGTTTTTCTGATGTCTGTGGGCACTCTTTATGAAAAGCAGAATGAAGAAGTCTCCTCAGGTGAGAACTTTTATTTTATTAATGGTAGTATTCCAAGTAGTATCCTAGAGATTAAATGCCAAACAAATTATAAAAAAATAAAAAAAACACTTGCCACATTTTCTGTTCAGAAATACTATTTTTAAAGGTTTCATAGTTGTAATGATACAAGTTCTTTGAGAAATTAGGTTTAAAGAATTATCATTCCATCTTTGTTCATATAAATTGTGCTTGCTGGGGAGGACAACCATGGAGCTTAGACTTACAGTAAACAGCCATTTGGAATGCAGCTAACTATGATTTCTGAAACAAGTTTTAATTTAGTTTAATTTTTAAAATTTATTGCAATCTTTGATGGTTACATCACTTTTATTTGGGGGTGTATCCCTTCTCCCAAGGACAATCATCCCATGCAACACATGAAAAAAGGGGGAAAAGCCATTCATCAAAACCAAAACTTATCAAACTAAGTCTGACAGTATGTGTGCAGTGCTCCACACTGACCATCTCCCAGGTCAGCAAGGAAGGGAAAGAGAGAGATCATAGAATCATATAACCAGAATGAAAAGGAACCTCAGAAGCCATCATTTTCTCATTGTTTCTTTGGAGCTAACCTTGTTCATTATAATTACACATTATTCAATTTCAAGGGCATTTTTAATATGGTCTTGTCGTTGTATATATTGTTTTCCTGGTGCTCCTTACTTCACTTTGCATCAAGTAAATTAAGTCTTTCTCTGCTTCTCTGTAATCTTTATATTTATTATTTTTTATGGAGTAGCCTTATTCCATTACATTCATGGTCGCAGGACTCAGATCTAGGTATGGGCAAAGCAGCAAAGTCCTGCCTCAGTGCTAGCAAAGAGACCCCTGTAATCTCCTGACCAGTTGTTCCATCCCTTTATCATCTGTGTACTGAGAGCTCCAGAAGCAGCCACTGCTGCTGCCCCTTAAGTCTTTGATTGTCTGTTTCAAGTTGTTGACTTTCTTTTCATAATTTTCTTGATTTTCTTGGATTGCTCTTATTTTTGTCCTAATTTTTCCTCAGTCTCTCTTATTTGATTTTTAAAAACCCTTTTTAAGTTCTTCCAAGAACTCTTTTTGTGCTTGGACTCATTTGACATTTCTCATTGAAAAAGGAGGGGCTTTTCTAGCTCCATTATCTTTTTCTCAATATGAATACAGATCTTCTCTATCCCCATAGAAGCTATCTATGGTTGCGTTCTTTCTCCTTTGTTTACTCATTTTTTTAAATTTTGTTTTTAGTGGCTGTTAGTGTAATCAAGTTCTAGTCCTGAGGTATGGGGAATCATGCCCAAGCCTTAATTCCTTCTTATTATTTTCTGATGTCTGTCCTGAGGCCCAACTTTGGGTTTTCCTCTCTACTGCTAAGCCTCAGTCACATTGCCTAGTAAATAATCTTGCTCCCTTCAGTCCCTCTCTTGGCTCCAAATTACAGCTGCCCTCTCTGCCCTGGAACTGAAACTCTGCTCTCCTGCAGGTACCCACAGCTAACTACTCTGCTACTACACTCATTAGGTATGAGCTACTTCTCCCTGCAGCCACAGCCCCGGTCAAATCTGGTCAACACAGCCGTGCTCAGGTCCTTCCTTAGTGGAAGGTCCTTCTGTCTTCTGTTCAGCTGTCAGGTCCCCTCTTCTCCCCACCACTGTCTATGAGATGAATGTTTCTAAGGCCAAAGCTGCCTCCCAACCAAGATGCCTCCAGGGCTTATTTGTTAATTCTGCAGAGTAGGCCTCGAGGTATTTGCACTTCACTCTGGCTTGAAGTTGGGTCTTTCCCAGGGACTTCTCAGATTGTCTTAGGACAATTGCTTTACCCCAACTCTTGCTTATTTCTGCTGCTCTATGGTCCCTGTGAGGTTCTGTCATTTTTTTGTGGAGAAATTTGGAGAGCCCAGAAATTTTCTGACCTCTTCCATCATCTTCCCAGAATCCTAGCAAGCTATTTTTAAAGTTTGGAATTTCTTGTCATTAGGAAAACAGTGATAACAGGAAAAGTCTATTAACACAAAATGCACACAGTTCATTTTGGCATCAAAAAATTAGGGAATGGGGGGCGGAGCCAAGATAGCGGACTAGAAAGACACACTTACCGCAGGGTCCTCCCCACAGCCCATAAAATACCTGTAGAGAGGGACTCTCAACAAATTTTGGAGCAACAGAAGTAGAGAACAACAGAGTGGAGGAGATTTCCAGCCCATGGTGACCTGAAAAGCCTACAGAAACGTCGATTGCGCCAGACACGGAGCCAAGCGTGGAGCCCAGCCCAGCCTTGGCCCAGCAGCGCGATAAGACAAGACTCTGGGAGGAGGATACCTCAGGGGCGGAATCTCCAGTCACAGCAGCTGGTCCTCAGATCCTTTGGCCCACAGGCACCAAAGTTCAGTGACAGGGTTTTATCAGCAGGGCAGGAAGGGAGAAAGGCCTTCCCATAGCTCCGGTAGCAGGCAGCAGCCACAGAGCCAGCATAGCAGCCTGTACTGAAGCTCCATGGTTGGAGCTTAAAACTCCTGGAGGCATTGAAGAGCTGAGTCTTACCTCAACCCTGGGTGGAGGCCCTGGCCGAGCTGGTCTTTGTCTCCAACTGAATGGTGGCCCTGCCCATCCAGCTTATCTGAAAATCAGCCCCCGGTGCTGGCTTGGCGGAACTGGAGGCCAAGTGGCTGTGAAGAGGTATCTGCTAGGATTCTGGGCACAAAAATCCCTCTCTGCATCCAAACCAGTACATGCCTGATTGTGCCACCTTGGAGGAACTGAGCTCTTCCAGATTCCCAGAGTATACCCTGCTCTTGACATAGGATCCAAAAGTCAAGTAACTGGTTGGGAAAATGCCCAAAAAAGGGGAAAAAAATAATAGCATAGAAGATTACTTTCTTGGTGAACAGATATCTCCTCCTCCTTTCAGATGAGGAAGTACAATGCTTACCATCACAGAAAGACATAGAAGTCAAGGCTTCTGAATCCCAAGCATCCAAAATAAATATTCAGTGGGCTCAGGCCATGGAAGAGCTCAGAAAGGATTTTGAAAATCAAGTTAGACAGGTGGAGGAAAAACTGGGAAGAGAAATGAGAGAGATACAAGAAAAGTATGAAAAGCAGGTCAACACCTTGCTAAAGGAGACCCAAAAAAATGCTGAAGAAAATAACACCTTGGAAAATAGGCTTACTCAATTGGCAAAAGAGGTCCAAAAAGCCAGTGAGGAGAAGAATGCGTTAAAAAACAGAATTAGTCAAATGGAAAAGGAGGTCCAAAAGGTCACTGAAGAAAATAGTTCTTTCAAAATTAGAATGGAACAGATGGAGGCTAATGACTTTATGAGAAACCAAGAAATCACAAAACAAAACCAAAAGAATGAGAAAATGGAAGAGAATGTGAAATATCTCATTGGAAAAACAACTGACCTGGAAAATAGATCCAGGAGAGACAATTTAAAAATTATGGGACTACCTGAAAGCCATGATCAAAAAAAAGAGCCTAGACATCATCTTTCATGAAATTATCAAGGAAAACTGCCCTGATAGTCTAGAACCAGAGGGCAAAATAAGTATTCAAGGAATCCACTGATCACCACCTGAAAGAGATCCAAAAAGAGAAACTCCTAGGAACATTGTGGCCAAATTCCAGAATTCCCAGGTCAAGGAGAAAATATTGCAAGCAGCTAGAAAGAAACAATTCCAGTATTGTGGAAATACAATCAGGATAACACAAGATCTAGCAGCTTCTACATTAAGGGATCGAAGGGCATGGAATATGATATTCCAGAAGTCAAAGGAACTAGGACTAAAACCAAGAATCACCTACCCAGCAAAACTGAGTATAATACTTCAGGGGAAAAACTGGTCTTTCAATGAAATAGAGGACTTTCAAGCATTCTTGATGAAAAGACCAGAGCTGAAAAGAAAATTTGACCTTCAAACACAAGGTTGAAGAGAAGCATGAAAGGTAAACAGCAATGAGAAGTCATAAGGGACTTACTAAAGTTGAACTGTTTATGTTCCTGCATGGAAAGATGATATTTGTAACTCTGGAAACTTTTCAGTATTGGGGTGGTTGCTGGGATTACACACACACAAACACACACACACACACACACACACACACACACACACAGAGACAGCACAGAGTGAATTGACTAGGATGGGATCATATCTTAAAAAAATAAAATTAAGCGGTGAGAGAGATATATTGGGAGGAGAAAGGGAGAAATGGAATGGGGCAAATTATCTCTCATAAAAGAGGCAAGCAAGAGACTTTTCAGTGGAGGGAGAAAGAGGGGAGGTGAGAGGAAAACATGAAGCTTACTCTCATCACATTTGACTCAAGGAAGGAATAAAATGCACACTCATTTTGGTATGAAAACCTATCTTACAATACAAGAAAGTGGGGGGGAAGGGGATAAGCAGGGTACGGGGGATGATGGAAGGGAGGGCAGAGGGAGGAGGGAGCAATTTGAAGTCAACATTCTTGGAGAGGAACAGGATCTAAAGAGAGAACAGAAGGAATGGGGGCAGGATAGGATGGAGGGAAATACAGTTAGTCTCACACAACACGACTATTATGGAAGTCATTTGCAAAACTACACAGATATGGCCTATATTGAATTGCTTGCTTCCGAAAGGGAATGGGTGGGGAAGGAGGGATGAAGAGAATTTGGAACTCAAAGTTTTAGGAACAACTGTTGAGTATTGTTCTTACTACTAGGAAATAAGAAATACAGATAATGGGGAATAGAAAGTTATCTGGCCCTACAGGACAAAAGAGAAGATGGGGACAAGGGAAGGGAGGGATGTTAGAAGAGAGGGCAGATCACTGATAGGGGCAATTAGAATGCTTGGTGTTTTGGGGTGGGGTGAGGGGAGAAATGGGGAGAAAATTTGCAACCCAAAATTTTGTGAAAATGAACGTTAAAAGTTAAATAAATAAATTTTAAAAAAAATTAGGGAATGATTTTCTGATACTCTACCTGAATTTTCTCTCCTTAACCCATCATTTCCTAGTCTTAAAGTAGATAATACCACAATCCTATGACTATTAGTGACATCCCTTTGTGGCTATCACCAAAAAAAGCTTAGGAGCTTGTTACAGGTGCAGGAATGTGTGCTTCTTCATTTCCCATTACTCTCCCGCCATGATACATCATCAGTAATCAATTCTCCTGATGGTCATAGTAATTACTTTATATTCTGAGTAGTAATAAATAAGCACAGGCCTTTTTTTAAAGTAAATTATACTTTCATAAAGCAAATGCAGACTTGAGCTTTTTGGTGTTTATTGATTCCCTGCTTTATAACAATGATGTTATTAATAACAGACGTTTATCACTTTAACGTTTGCCATGTGCTTTAAATACATTTCCATTTGAGTTCACAACCACCCTGTGGGATAGGTATTATAAGCATCAACTTTATCTTAGAGATGAGGAAACGGAAGCTCACAGAAAGTATGTCCCACAGACATATGGCCCTATAGGTCCTCAAATGCTGCCCTTTGAATCTAAACTTCATGGAATAAATCCCTTTAATAAAAGGGATTCTGTAAAACTTGGACTCAGTCCAAAGGGCACTCACAAATTTAGGCCACCAGTGCCCTATCCCTGGTCTTGTTTGTGGTTACACAAGTAGTAGGTGTCAGAGGGAGGATTTGAACCTAGGGCTTCCTGATCCTAGGTCTAATAATTCTTTTTCTAACACAGTATGCTGCCTCCAGGACAACTCTAGACAGCACTTTTCGAGTCCTCTTAAGTCTAGGTTATTCTTTGAGCAGAATGTTTTTGCCCAGATCCCATCTCTGAAACATTATTCCTCATGATTTTTGTTCTTTTTAAGACCCCAAGTCATTTAATCTCTTTTGGCATATGCTCCCATTTAGCCATCCATTTACATGCCCGCATTCATTAACATGTTCACAAATAAACAGCCAAACATTAATGTATCAGTAATGCCAACTTATCTAGACAATAGGTATCCTCGGTTTAAATCCAGATGCAAGTCTGAGACAATACAGGCTCTTTGAGCTTCAGTTAAAAACTGTACGTATTGAGTGTTCTGACAGAAGAAAAAGAGGCTTTAGAAACTCAAATCTCGTCTCCTGAAAGAAGTCTTTCCTGATCATCCTTAATTATAGTGCCTTTCCTCTAGTGATACTTCCTGATACCTTATATGTAGTTCATTGTACTCTCGAATCTAATTATTCTTTATTCCTCAATTCTACTTTATATATGTTGTCTGTATCTCTTTATTTATTGCTCTCTCTTAGATAGTAAGCTCCTTGAAGGAGAGAGTATCTGGCACACAGTAAGACCTTAACCGGTGCTTGTTGATTGGATGAATTAGATTGGAATGTTCTGAGAGTGCTGTTCTGCTGGTTAGGCATCTGACGCTATTGTGGTGTACTTCCAGAATTATAGTCTTGGAGAAACCTCTCAACCAAGAGAGCTGTTGTTTTCAGTCAGTTGTGAAGATAGATTGTTTACAACTTTACTTTAGACAGGAATGTGATTGACTAAAAGGAATTTAGCAAAGTTTTTTTGTTATTATGATCAGGTTTGGTTGTGGTGAGATTTCACAACTCTGTGGTGGTACTAACAGCAATGTGGAATACACCTAATAAATCAAGTGAATGAATGAATGAAGCAAAGGGACCAGGAATGGAATTGAATGCTAAGAAAGAAAGCACAGAAAAAATTTTATGACATTGGCGCAAATTATGTAACACTGGCAAAATGAGGCCTGGAGCAGGGAAATGGCTTCTCTTTCCATTTCTTATGTACTGGTTTTCTTATGGCTTCACCATCAGTTGAGTGCAAAAGTTTCTGTGAGATTCACTTTATATTTTGATGATCATATCTTGATTTCTGGCCTTATGGTCAAAATCATACTGGAATTTTAGCTGTGAGGGATCTGGTTTGAAGTAATGAGGCCTAAACACCTAAATAGAACAGCATGTCATTAAGACTGGATGCTATTTGTTGGCCATATCTTAGTGTGAAATCCATTTAAAGTAAAACATTTTATTGTATTTTCAATTGGATTTTTTTTTTGCTTCTTTATAAATACGTTGTAGATATATAAAATCTTAAACCTCCTCTCTTGGAATTTACATATTAATAATATCCATTGTTTTACTCTAAAGTTTAATTTAAAAAGGTAGGAACAATTTTAAAGCATTTCTAATTTGAAACAACCTTTCCTTTTTTAAAAGAAATGTTTTTATTTTACAGGGATAGAATTACCTGGTCAAGTGATTTCTATTGCTGCTTCCACACTGGCCACATTTGCCATATCCATCACAGGGTACGAGCCAGGACAGGAAGAACATAATTCAGCACAACAACCCAAAGGTGACTGAACTGTGTGAGAATATAACATAAAATTATAATATCTTATGATCATGTATGTAGGGTTTATAAAACTTCTTTACTTTTCTTGTTACTACTCTGTTTTAGAATCTTTCTTTTTTTTCTTAGTCTTGAACTTATGTGTATGATGATATATTTTTTAATTTTAATTTTTAATTTTTTTTACTTTATATATATTTTCTTTTGTTCCATGTTTACATTTTTTATCTGATCACTTTACCCCTTTTTTCCTTCTTTTTCTTTTTTTCTCCTTCTCTTCATCTTTGCTCTTTTTCCTTTTTATTTTGCCTTGTTAAAAGGATGCTTAATAAGAAAATTATTTCTGATTTTCTTTGATTTCTTCTTTTCTTTATGTCTCAATTGTAATTTTTTTTTCCTAATCTGTTCTGTTATTCCTTTCTCCTTTGGATTCCTTGTACCTCTATTCTTTTTTCCCTTCCTTAGCCCATTTCTTTTTTCTTTACTCCTTTTGATCTGTCTATTCTTGATTTTTTTTTCATTATCTTTCCTTCCATCTCTAGCCACCTTTAATCATCTGTTGTGGATATCTTCCCTTTCTCTGTTTTTCTTTTAGAATGCAGAAGGGGAATCTTACTGTTGAAACTTCTGTGTGGCAAATAATTTGGTTGATACCTAACTCCATTGAGTCTCCCCAGTGGTTCAGTAGGAGCTTTGCCAGTACCTGGCTTTATTTCTGCTCCCTGGGCTTAGGCATATCCTGGTTCTTCCGTCCAAAACCCTCCTTGTTCTTCTTCTTGTGTTTTTCTCTGTAGGCCTAACTACTTATGATGGGGATTAGAATTTGGTGACAGTCAGGGAGCTGATTATAGTCCTTATAGCACCAACAGGAAATGCTTGCCTGATGCTGTATAGGACCAGGACAACTCTGCCCCCAAAATGTGCACATCTGCCTTCCTGCTTATAGAAGGCAAGGTTCATTATCATAAGACATAAAGTAAAAGGAGAATACTCCAGAACATATGTTAAAATTGAATACTGACAGTGTGCAAGCACTGAGAATTCTAGGCTCATGGCTCTCAGTGTACAAGAGATAAATTCGTATCTACATGCTTCTGGCAAATACATTGCTACTGTTTACCTTGTAAGTAGTGTGACAAACAGAATACAACATGATTAAATGTTGAAAGATTATAAACCAATTTTGGACTGCAAAAAACAGGATACGACAGTTATACAGTGGTGATGATTATGTGGTAAAATATGATGTGAGGGAGCTTTGACAACTTCCGAACTTCTACTAAGCATGAATTTGCTCTGAAAGGAAAGGAGTGGCCTCAGAAGAAGTACCATAGCGCAGAGGTTCCCAAACTTACTTGGCCTTCTGCCCCTTTTAAAAAGAAATTACTCATTGCCCCCCTGGAAATTTACTTTCTATACCTTTAATAGTTTTTTTTTAAATTTCTGTCATTTAAAAAAAGATACATTTTTTAATGACGTCTTCAATTTAATAATTTATTATAAATTTGCAGGTTTTTACCTGCATTGAAATTTTGATGATGCAATATTGCATCATGTAATCATATAGTATCAAATTGTAAGCATGTCATTATAGGCACCTATTCCTGGTGATGCATACTGGACTTCCCAGCAATGCACAATGCACTGCCCTACCAACACTTGCTTGTTAAGACCTGTGGGCAAACTTGACTTCTGATGGGTCATAACTTGAATTTTATGTATTTATATGGAAAATTATGTAATCACTATGATTTTAACTCTGTTGCACAAGAGATGAAATATATACAAATGATTTTTCAAAATTTTCTTCTCTTTCCTTATAAGCTTCTGCCACCCACTTATTTTTATTCAATGCCCCCCAATTGCACCCAAGGCACCTCCTCCCTTAGGTTTGGGAACCTATGCCATAGAAGTTACTTTTGGTGAATGTGAGACACAAAATCTCACAGACTGACTTGTTAGTGGTGGCATACATGATTGGACATCAGAGTCCCATTTCATCATGGTCATAGACATAGATGTCCCTCAAGAAACACACAAGGTACATCTTCCTAGTTACTCTCTTGAGGTCAGTGACATTAACAAAGGAAAAGATGAGGGATCAACCCAGTGGAGTCCTCCATTGCTTCTTCTCCCTCTTTCCTCATATATACCCACAGGATATAGGTTTCTTTAAAGACGATGACAGCATTATCTCATTGTTGATTCATTAGGGCAAAGGTACCATTGTACTTCATCCCAAAGTTGTCAGTGTTGGCTGTGTCTATTTCGTTATCAGCTGTTTGCCTTCCTTCCTGTGATGACAGCCCTTCAAGGAGCAAAGGAATCCGAGACCTTCTGGGTACCTTTAGTGGACCAATAATCAACCTACTCTTTTGTCTGGGTGGAAATCCATTCTCTTTACTTATCCCTAAAACACACTCTTTAAAATTCTAAGAAGTTTTGGTGGACAGAGCTGGGCTGGCAGAAAACTGCTTGGGGACAGCAAGAATGATAAATGGTTTCAGTAGGAGTTGTGTGAGTCAGAGGAGTGGGCATGGTCAGCGTAAATGATTTGTGTGTGAACTAAGTAGATAGGTACTTGAACTAGGCATTTTTTTCCTCAGGGAAAGGGCATAGTTTGAAAAACATTTCCTTTTATGGATCATACACTAAAATTACACTTTAGTTTGTATGCCTTATTTGAATGTCCAGAGAGAATATTTGGACTGATGACCCTTGTGACACTTTCACTTGTAACAGTGTTTTTCCTATCTACACATAAAGTACTTAGAAATTTGGATTTTTTTTACTTAAAATTAAGATTTTTTTTCTTTTAATTCAACCCTACTTTATTTACATAAGGTATTATATTACTGGGGAAAAAATAAAATGAAAATAATCCCTACCCTCATGGAGCTTCAACTTTACTTGCGAGTAGAGGGACATATAATGTGTAGACACATAAGCAGACATAAAGATATTATAAAAGGGAGAATGTAATAACAAATGGAAGAATCAGCTATTTCCAGATATTGGAGACCCTATGTGCAAAGGCATGGAAGGATTTAATAATTCCTGTGGGATTCAGTGTTCTTCAGAAACAATTAAGCTTTTTAATAATTTAATGCTAATTTTTAAAAATTTTAAATTATATTTCACTCTGTGTCCTAAGGGATATGACAAGTACTAAATTTAAGAAAACTTTTAATGATTTTTATATTAAATTTTTATTGTCCGTATCAAAAATTGAGTACAATTAAAATAAACTTTTTCTGTTTAAAGCAAAAAAACCAAGATAATGTTATATAGTAAACTATGAGATCTTTTGGGATGCCATTTGTATCAGAGGTAGATCTGTAATAGTTCACACTCCTAGTTGCTGTTTCAGCTAAACATCCCTATCACTAATGTTGGGAAGGCTGGACCAAACAACAAGGCACTGTACCCTCCTTAGAAAGTTATATATTCTAAACAAATGAATAAGCTTCTTGGAAGTTTGGTTTGTAAAGAAGTGTCCCTGAAGGGCTTTTTCTGCCTTGGGATTTATATATGATAAACTGACAGGCTTTTTAACCATTAATAAATGTTTTATAGGTATAGTAATTTGTACACTTTAAATTGTTTACTAAAATCACAGAATTATAGAATCTTAGAAATAATTTTGTCCACCCTTTTTATTTTACTAATGAGGAGACCAAAACCCAGGAAAATGGTGAGTGGTTTGAAGTTTCCTTGTGAGTGGCATGAGCAGATCTAAACGCCAGATGGTCTGTCAGACAAGAGACAAAACGCAACACACCAAGCGAAGATGAGACCAAATGGTAAAAGCTGGTTTTTAGAAATGCTTATACATATAGTAGCCATACCAGGCTACTACGCCTAGGAGAAATTTATTTTTTGTGGTTAATATAGCATATATCAGAATTCTTTGTATTTTACTGTTTGATTAATGTGTGTTTTCAGAACTTAAAATGGAATAGTTTGATCAGTTGCCCAGTAATGGTGGTTAGTAGAAATTAATTGAGTATATGATTTTTATTTTTCTTATAGAAACTGCAAACGATGGAGAACCCACTCGTGCATGTCCTCCTTGTTCCACTGCCTCTTCCCCATCTCCTACTTTGGGCAGACAGAGGCCTGAGATTGGAGCATTTCTTAGAAAGAAGAAAACCAGTGGTGTCTACTTTGTCACCCTTGTATGGGCCATCATTGTAGTCCAGATCTGGTTGAATTTGTGGATTATCCAGTTGCTTCCAGTGCCTATTGCAGGTCATTACATAATTTATTACTCTATTTTCCATTTCCAACTGAACTTTTGTGAGTTTCCAAGCAGTATTTGAATGTGAAATCAATTTTCAGGATGTTAGGGATCATAGAGAAGCCTGATTATTTGTGCTTATGTGCAGTGTGATATCATGCACAAGGAAAAGGAAAGTGAACAAATACCGAGTTTAATATACTATGAGAGCTAACTTTTATTTACATTTAAAAGTTATACCCTTTTTCATTGGATAAAGTAACAATTTCAGTTTTAAGAATTAGGCTTATTGAATTTTTAAAGATGAGAAATATGTTGAATTAAACATATTCACACACATACATAGAGTTATATTTCTTTTCATATACATCCTTAAATACAAATACCAATGTTATTGACTTTTCTGTCTTAGTAGCTTGATGACTTTTAGTCATCTAATGCCTTGATCCTTTAAAGGACAAGGTACAAGGTATAGCAAATATTGAACATACACTATGCCCATATGTTGTTTCAGGAAATCCCTCAAAAGCTCTTTGTTGAATCTGGAACTTGGGGTTTCTTGGAATATGGTTTCACAGGTTTGGTGTTTAAATCATCTTTGATAGCACAAACATGGAAGATACAGTTGCTGGTTTAAGGTCATATATATAAGAATAAAATATAAGAAAAAAGTATAAATATATTTTAGAAGGCTTCACTAAATTAATGGATTTTTGTATTGTTCCATAAACACCTTAATTACAATAGAAACTAAGTTAATTATTTCTGAGCTTAGCATTTCAAGGATTATCTTTCTGACTCTTATCTGTTTCTTGTCACTTTCTCATGACTGTCTTCTTATATTTGAGGGACTGTCATGTGGCAAAGGACTTAGATTTCTTTTGCATGGCCCTGTGACCAGAGGTTGGAGCCATGAATAAAAGTTGCAGAAAGATAGCTTTATAGTTTGACTAAAGGGAAAGCTTCATATCTAATAGGATATGAAGTAATCTAATTTGGATTACAGTATTCAAAAGTAAAATGGAGTTCTTTGGTATCTCGTGACTTTCCCTATTTGACTGTAACTCAGAAAACCCCTTGTCATAGTTGTTGTAGAATTGCATGTAGTTATCACAATTTAAAAAAAACTTACAGATCCCACCTTTAGAACCTTTTATCTGGGGTAGTTCTAGAAGATATTTTCTCCTTCTAAAAACATTCTAGAAATCTATAAAATGATTTAATGGATTCTGTTAAGTACATAAATGTAGTTATTTCCTTTTCCATGTAGTTATTACCTCTAGGGTAAAAGTTAATAGTATAGCTTTTTTTTTAATCTTTGCCCTTTTTATTTTTTAAAATTGATTGCAGTCTGGGTACTCAAAAAACTTATTATACACTTTGGAGTTGTGAACTTCTTAAAGAAACGTTGCTATGGTTGGTGGCAAGTTCTGGAAAAGTTTTTGAAGGAACGGCAAGAAGCTCTTGCACCATGGCCCATTATAGGACTTGGAAAATTCATGTTAAAAGTTGATAGCAAGGTACAGTATTTCAAGTGGTGGGGGGAGGGCTGCTGTAGTGTATTGTTTTTAAGACATTTCAAATAACAAACTTTTTGTTATTTGAAAGACAACTTCAGAAGTATTGATAAATTAGTTCTGTGTTGAATGAATGTTTTCCTTCTTGTAGTCAGTGGTTTCACATTTAATTTCTTCTAGGTGTATGATGAGGGACTTCTCCTTTATAAGGGAGTAGCAAAACCAAGATGGAGTTGTGATCTGAATATATAATAATCGTAACATGATGATATGAGAAGCATCTTATATATCACAAACCAGAAAAGGCCTAACTTAATCTGCTTTTCTACGAAGGTTCAGTCTTGTTTCTGTCATTGAATCCTAATACCTATTCTTCAAAGCCCAGAAGTAGATTGGATTCATTTTCAAAGCTACGTATTGCACATTTTAAGGAGATTTAATTTTATATCAAGTGTAGTGGGAAGAGGATGGAACTGGGACAAATAACTTGTCTTGATTCCTCCATCTACTCTGTGACACTGGCGAGGTTGTTGGTTCATATCCCTAGGTGAAAAATAATCTCATCCTACTCCCTGATTTTCACTTTGAAATACAGTAGAGGAAACAGGCTGAGAGTGCTGAATTTTGTTTCCCAGGTCAGGCATGGTATAGCTGAGACCCACACCCAAGTTTCCTGACTCTTAATATTTTTGAACCTCATTTTATGCATTTGTAAAATGAAGATAACAATGTCCACAACACCTTCCTGACAGAGTTGTTATAAGGCCAGCATTTGTGAAAAGGAAAGAAAAGACTATATGTTATTATTATTATTATTTTGTTTTTTACATTAATTTTCACAGCAGAAAGTTAAAGGAGTTTATTATCATCCTTTAAATAAGAATAGATATTCAGAAAATTGGGAATTAAACATCTATAAACTAATTATGGATATTTGTGAGTTATTTTTGCTTTATCAGGAGGAAGTCTGTCACCAAATGCAATAGAAATATAAATTATTTAAAATAAATTTACCTAGTTTTAATATTTTTCTTCAATGTCAAACACATAAGTAAACTTTTCAATATGTGAAGTGTATATATGCATTTAAGACTAAAATGACTTTCACTTCTGTCAACACTGAAAGCCCTTAACATATTTGATTATCAGACTGCTCACAGTTCATTATTTACTTTATTTTTCATGAATATTCATGTAGGTTTCACCTAAAGAACTGACATTCAAACCCAGGACCCCTGACTCCACATATGAAGCTAACTGAGCAATGTCCAGATTTCCTCTTCCACCTCTTCAGGATGTTTTTTAAAAGTTTTAGACACTAGGCATCATAATATTTTAAATTAATTAAGGTTTTATTATATTCATTTGCATACTTTTTATAAAAGTATGCTTAAAATGCCTTCCCACACCACCACACAGTCAGCCCTATAGGAACCAAAATAGCATTATCTAGATTTGTCTCTTATTTAAGCTTTTTTAAATGCATGAAGTTATTCATGACATAGAATAAGAAGTTAAAGCATATCCATCTCTGTAGAAAAATGTTTTAAAAACAGCATGTGAGCATCAGTTCATAAATTTCTCAGATTAATTGGATCTACTGCTTGTGAAAAATGACCTTCACAAATGTAAGTCTAATCTTTGGGATTTTAATATAATTGATAAAAAGAAAACTCCTCAAACATTTCATTTATGCCTTTATATTTATTTAATTGTACTAGCAAAATTTTATCGTCAACATTCACTTAGCAGAATATTGTGGATTTTAGGACATGAAGATGCTGAATTACGAATTTCTCTACTCTTTTTTTTTTTAAAGTTCTTTCTTAGTTTCTTTTTGTTCAGGAATGGTTTTATTCTCATGTTTTAGCCAGATTTCTTTATCTTTTTCCTTCATCGCATTCTCTAATAATCTTCTACTGTTCTTCTCTTCTCATTCCCCCAACCTCCCAAGCTCTGGCATTGGCTTAATAAGAAGGTAAATAAACAAACATATTGGTTGCTACTAATAACGAATTGGGGGTGGGGGAGGTTCCTAACCTTGCTTTTCAAGTCTGTTTCCTTCAGAATTCCCAGCTGTCATCATAGTTTTTGTGTAAGCTATGGAAGGTCATAAAATACCAAATTTGCTGTAGTGTTCATGGTAACTTGTTTAAAATTACAGATGTAATGAAATCCCTATCCCTAAAAAACTTAAAAATTCCTTGATTCATCATGACCAACCAGGAGCCCATGTCTGCATAATGGTTCACAAAATGGGAATACTAATATTAAATGTTTAATGAAAAGGAAACAAAACACAGGCCCTTCTGTTGGTGTTAATTTCTTTTCTTAATAAAACTGTTGCTGTATTAAATGCCGGCTGTGTGCCAGGCACTATGCCAAGCACTGGATATACAAAGACAAAAATTTAAGAGGTTCTGCCCTCAAGGAGTGTGCAGTCTATTGGGGAGGCAGCAGGAAACTATATACGTCACAGGATCATCTATTTAGATTCAGAAAGTACCTTGGAGGCTACCTAGTCCAATCTCCTCATGTCACAGTGAAGGAAACAGAGGCCCAGGAAAGTCAAATGATTTGCCCTAGGTCAAACAGGTAATTAGCATGAGGGACAGGATTTGAATCCAGGTCCTCAAGATCCAGAGTCAGTAATTCTGCCCCACATAAAGCAGATATAAGTTGTAAAGAGGAGGGTACTCACATCTGGAAGGCATCAGGAAAGGCAACATGTAGAAGGTGATGTTTCATCTGAATCTTGAAAGAAATTAAGGAATCAAGAGGTGAATGCATTCCAGGCATGAGGAAAGGCCAGTGCAAAGGTAGGACAGTTGTGTGTCTTTACCTCCTGGTTCTGTTTATTTCATTCTGTCTCAGTTTGTAGAAGTCTCTCCAGTTTTCTCTGAAACCATTCCTTTTATCGCTTCTTGTATCCCATATGTTCATTTACCATAATTCATTATTTAGCTTTTAAATACCTTCCTACCCTCCCTTTACAGCCTTCTCATTTGCTGTTTCCATTCCCGTCATCTGCTGTTCAGCCAGATGGGCGTTTTCTGTTTTCGCTCCACAGTTGCCCTCTTCCTCTCTCTGTATCTCTTCACTCCCAGTCCACTATGCCTGGAATATCTCACTCTCACCTCATAGAATCTCTCTTTTTCCCTTCAAGTCAAAGCTTATATTCTTCTTTCTACAGACCTTTCTTGACACCTCCAATTACCAGAACCACCTCCCCCAACTATCTTGTATTTATTCTGTATGCATCACCCCAGTCCCTTGAGTGTAGCTCCTTATTACTTCCAGGATCAAATCTAAAATTTTCTTTCTGGCTTAAAAGCCCTTTTTAGATCCGTTACCTACCTTTCCAGTCTTCTTATACTTTACTCCCCTGTACATACTCTGCAGTCAGTGACCCTGGCCTGCTTCCTACTCCTCACACTGGACATCTCTCAAATTGAGACATTTTTTCCGGCTGTTCTTGATGCCTGGAATTGTCTCTCTCCCCATTTCTGCCTCTTGGCTTTCCTGGCTTCATTCAAGCTTCTCACCTGAAACTCCACATCGGGCAAGGAGCCTTTTCTCATCCTTAAGCTTACTGTCTTTTACCCTGTATATATCATGTTTGGTCTTGGTTGTTTGCTGTCTTCCCCACTTTGTGGGGCACTTTGTGGGCATTTAAGAAATGCTTGCTGATTGATCATTGTTATGCAGGCTAAGGGAGAATGAAGATTGCAAGATGACACCTAGGTTGGGTCCCTGGAAGGTAGTACTATTGTATCTTCAAGAGTGATACCTCTGAGAGAAACAGGGCGTTTTAGAAGACGAGTCCCTCGAGGCAGAGTGATAGATGCCCTGGGGTTGTGGTTGGAGAGAAATAATGAGATGGGCTGAACGTGTTGAAGTTGAGATGCACCATTGGAAATGGCCATGTAGAACTTAATTTTATTCAGGCCCTGAACAGATTTGGAGAGATAATATTCTAGATAAACCTGGCTTGACTATAACATACTTTTTATAAATACTCTATCAGGTTCCAAGATGGGCATCTTACTCACTGAAAGCACTTCTTTCACTGTCAGATAAGAATATGATTTGGTTTTGAAAGTGAAGGAAAAGTGAGGATACCACAAACACCTAAACTTAAGAACTTTGGATAGACAGTAAAAATATTTAATTTATAATTAATTCTGGCACTGTTGACCCATGCCTGAAATCCGTAGGGTTGTGTTTTCCTCCTCTGTCCAAAGCAGCAATCTTTGTCTTTTCCAATTTAAGTAAACATTAAAGTTAACATTTTTACTAAAAGTTGTAGGAAATCCTCTACATATTTGTATGTAAATAAGTGGTATTTTTAAAAAGTAACCGTTGCCTTTATGATATTAGGTGAAAAGAAGTTGTTTCAAGGATTGTAAAGCAAAGGATTTTTCTTTCCTTTAATTGGTTTAACAGTTGTATGGTCTTGAAGGGAGGTCACAGTTCAGATGAGTTAAGTTATTTTGACTAGTTGTGGCATTCTGGTTTTCTGTTTATGATTCCATCTGAGTAGCTGCCAACTGTCCAAAATGACCACTCTCCCCCTGTAGTGTGAGGGTTCATAAGTCTTACCAGGAAGCAAATTTATAGGACAAAATCATTGCTCAATGGGCTAGTCTTAGCAAAAGCAATATTAGGCTTTAAGGATAAAAATAATTTTTTTGTCTAATTGGACCCAGGCAGAACTAAACCTAATCTGCCCAGTTTATGTTCCCATCATATCAACATAATCTGTAGTTTTCACTGACATTCAACGCATTTCTTCCTAGTTAGTTTCCCTTCTCCGCTTTACCCCAGCTTTGTTTTGTTTTCCCATAATTTGTTACTTTTAGTAGGATCCAGATAGACAAAAGGTGAATTTGATTTTCCCAAAACTCAGCATGTCACAAATACTAACTCATAGAACCAGGTCCCGGCTCCAAATCCAGCAGATTGACTTTTGCCCCCAAGTCGTTTTAACCTCTCCGAGCCTCAGTTTCTTCCTCTGTAAAAATGAAGGGAATGGACGAGATCATTTCTAAGGTTTATAATCCTGGCCCATAGCAGACGCTTATCTAATAAATACACACCTTGCTCACCACCTGCAAAATCATTACCTTCTTGTCAAATTGTGGAATTTAGGACTGAAGAACTACCTTTAGAGACAATGCAATCTCCTTCTTAGGACGTGGGCAGAGACCTTAAGTCTTTAAAAATGGTTTATTTTTACAGGGTTGTCATTATAACATAATTTGGTTTCCTGGTTCTGCTCAGTTCACTCTACGTTTGTATATGTCTTCTCTGGTTTTTCTGAAGCTGTCTTTTTGTGTCCTATTCTAAAGGTTCTTTTCATTTCTCACCTTCTATGATTTGATCTGTCCAATTTAATTTTTGGTTTTTGGATTCTCTTTGCTTGTCTATCTGACCCTCCCCTTTTGTTTTCCATTTCTGGCCCTTAGCTAGCTATCCTGTGGTCTAAGAACAACTTATCGATCACAAACTTAATGAGTGGAGTTTTATGTTCTTAAATTTTGAAGTATACAAATAAAATGTTATCTCAATGTTAAAACAATGGTAACTCAAATTATTTTTTTACTTTGGAACTCTTGGTTGATTTCTTTCTAGGGTGCTGTGGCCCTTAAGAGAAAAATTTCCTCATTCCTCAGTCTAAATGCTAAGGTTGGCTTTGAGTGGAGAATATAAAAAAATAGAGTTTTTATGAATATTCTAAATGTGTACATTTTAAAATATCTGTAATTAAGATATATACTGTTTATGGCTCATTTATTTTCTGTTATAGATATATAGATAAGTGTTTATAATTCCCAAGGAATTTATTTTTTAAAATACTGTCTAGGAATATTTAACACCATATTTTAAATAGAAAATGTAATTGTGTTGTTCAGTAGACATATAGCGTAAGTATCTTTGATTTCAGAATGCTTAATTTTACATAAGTTTTGTATAGTTTTCTTTTTTATTAATTTCAAATTTTGATATATCTTTAAAAGACCTTCCATATCTTAAATGTCTGTTTCTTACCCTACAGTTGTTTTTGTCTTGGATGTTTTGACAGCATGCAGTGCAAATTAATCCTTTTGATTTAATGTCATTAACGTCAATAAAATATATTTAAAGATAAGTTTTATTCTCCAGGATAAATCTAGTTTTGATCTAGTGACAATTGCCTCAATTACGTATATAATTACATGGAAGAAATGGGGGAAGATAGCTCAGAAACCAGTTAGTCAATAACCTAATAATAGTGAAAGTTTTTGGTTTTTTACTGGTTTTCTGTGGTAAAAATTTTTCACGATACTTTTTCATCATTATTTTGTTTTTGTAGTTCAGCTGATATGCATATTGGTCCTTCTGGTAAAATACATGTCAGTAAACCAAATTTAAAATATTACTAATACAGCAAGTCTATAGAAGCAGGACATTACTGTTACTACTAATGGAATCACTTCTTGTAAATAGGGAAGCAGTTTAGAATTCTGAAGCATGCAGTCTTTCTCCTCAGAATGATTAGTAGTAAAGGAAAAATAACTCCATTTTCTTTGTGCACAGTTATCTTCTTTCTCAAATATTAAATATCTTTGTTCAGGAAGAAAAATATAGATTTCACTTGCAAAATTACTCAGCACTTTAGTCCCTGAAGGGAGTACAGTGTCACCTCTCAGCAATGACCACTGGTAAAATGGTAGTGTTGAAATTGCCAGGATCTGGGGGTGTAAAAAAGGGGTGACAGCAGCAGAGAAGACATTGCCATATTTTTTTAGATCCAGTTAACCAATAATGTGTATTGTTGTGCAAACTTTAGAAAATAAAAGTATTTTTTGCTTCCTACATTAACTGACATTTAGGGAGAAATTGGTTATAATTAACCCAAAAGAAGCATGAGTCAGTTTGTGAATGCCTTTTCAGTAAACATTTTCAGTCATTTTAATATATTAATTCTTTAGGTTTTAATAAATCAGATTTTCCTGCTTGTTTTTTATGAGATCTAAAACAAGTTATTTTTGTATCAAACCTGTTGTTTTTATTTTTTGTATTAATATGACACCTGTATTATAGGTGGTGTGGATAATACTTCCATACTCTTCAGTGGTTAGGTGTGATTTTAGTACTGTAAATATTTCTTTAAATGAAACTGTAGTGAAACTTGACATTGATTTAGGTTTATTTTTAAATTACCTGTGTGTGTATTGATAGGTATTAATAAAAAGCTAAATTTTGAAAATTAAATATACCAAACTACTTTCCCAAATTTTTTGTGAATACTCCCCAAATTCTTCATAATACGAACTCAAGGCAAATAAATATACATTATGTTTCAATTGGATGCTATTTTTTATATGAAATATGAACTCAAGGCAAATAAATACACATTATGTTTAAATTGGATGCTATTTTTACATGAAAATTTCCAGAGGGATTTATAATCTTAAGTTCTGTGGTGTATATATGTAATTTAATTTGCAGAATTGCTTACATTTTAACATTTTTCAGATGCTGTCTTTTGTAATGCTAAGAATACAATCTGTCTTGCATTTGAATAAATAAGCAAAATTTAATGGAACATCATTTTGTAAATCCTGTTTTCTACCCTTTTTTTCCCACAGATGATTGTGTGGTTGGAGAAAATGCTAGATAAAATAATCAGCATTTTCATCATATTTTTGCTAGTAATAGGAACCCTTCTTCTGGCCCTACTCCTTACAGCAAAGGTATAGTACTTAAGATTTTGTTTGGAATAAGGTATAGAACTTAAGATTTTATTTGGAGTTAGCATCAGAAGACATGGCTGGCTCTGCTATTTATGATAGCATATATACTGCTATCGATATACTACTCCTGAATGTTATTTGGTTTGAAAAGTACTCAATGCACAGTAGTAGACACTTAGTAAATGTTTGAGTTGCATTTATGTGTTAATACATTAAATGTCTTTATTACTATCACATTGATAATAGCTTTTAAATGCTTTCTGACTTTTCTTATACTGGTTAGGTATCTTTCTATCAGGCTCATGGTCCAGTAGACTTGGCTTTGGTCTAGCTTTTCTCCCATGCTAATCCCTGCACAAAGTGCTCCCACAAACTGATCTTCTCTGCTTCTGACCCTTGTGGCATTCCCTTCATACTGATAGAGCTAAAAAGAGACACTGTCTTCCCTAAGGCTATTGGAATAGTCCTGCCACTGGGTCCAGCTTTTCCATTGCTCTCAGGGGGTTGCACTTGGCACATGTATCCCCATATCACTCTTCTAAAGGGAGGGAGTTACTAGGTTGCAACTCATGTTTAGAAAATATTATTAAATGATTATATGCATTAACAGAATACTCCTCAACTCTGTCAACATCAAGGCTAGACGTGACATATGAAAGATAAAGCTAACTTCTTTTACCATGCAGGTAGAAAACTTCTCTGTGATTTTGAATCTTGGAGAGATACCAGGGCATTGAGATATTAAATGACATGCCTTCATGTGCACATGTGTCAAAAGCAGGAAGCCTTTCAGACTCCCAAGATGAGCCCCGTCTCATATGTCATGCCGCCTTTATTTGTTGAGCGTCTGATACAAGCTCAATTTTAACTTTGTGTTTTCTGCTAGTAATTGTTAATTTAAACAAATGAAATTTTAAGCATTACTTGCTTTTCATTCAAAGTCTTTCATTTTTAACTCAGGTGCATCAAGAGAGTGTGCACATGATTCAAGTCACAAGCAACTTAATCAATGAGACTGTAGCCAACCACCCGGAATGGGCAAAGTAAGGCCACCTTCCTGAAGTCTGAGGTTTGACCAGAGTAGTAGGAATGGATAATGAGGCTTGGCATTCCTCCTTTGATTGGAGACCATAATTTTTTAAAAACTGAATAGAATAGGCTCCATTTCATATAGGAATGCTGACTTAGTGACAAAAAATACTCTTCCCCCAAGTATCAAAGACCTGGGAAATCTTCACTTACTTTGGAAAGAATGACCCATTCTAAAACTAATAGTTGCTCAAGACCTCTCAACATGCTTTCATTTTGTCCAGAAGAGATGGAGACAATTCCTAGACCTGAGATTTCACCTCCTTCTACTAAGGCAGGTCGATACCTTTGCAACTCATGCTTAGAGCGTAGAGCACTTTGAGGTTAAATGACTTGCCCAGGGTCACATGGAGATAGTACGTGTTAAAGGTGGAGCTGATCTTCTCTCCAAAGCTGGCCATCCATTCACTGTGTGCTGTCAGCAGGGTAACTTGAATATAAATATTTCACCGTATTGGAACAGGAGAGGCATAGTGACTGGAGGGCACCTTAAGCATTATCAAGACCTGGGTTTAAGTTCCACAATTTGTGGGCTTTGTGACCTTGGGCAAATTACCCCCATTAAGACTGTAGGTGGCAGAACTTGTACCAGTATGTGTTGGTAGAGGGGATTTTGTTAATACCAATGAGATCACAGGTCCAGTCCTTCCTCCCTCCCTGGGCCTCTCACAAAATAAAAACAGTGAACTCCCAGTTAACATAGTCATTTTGTTGCAAGATTTCTGTGATTTACCATTGGAGTTAAATCTCCTTAGATGCTTCTGTCTTTGTTTGCCCCACTCCCAGTTCTTTTAGGTCTGTTTAGAAGAATAAGAACATATCTATCAACATTGGCCTGAGGCATCAACAGAAAGAACCCCTGATTAAAAAAAAAAAGGCATGAACCCAAATGTTAGTAACCTCCAGGCACAGAAATGGCTTTTTCTATCACATTTTGGAGTGTGTAGCACTTGTTAATTAATGTAGGGTAATTGTACCATTTTGATATCACAGTCAATGTTATAGACAAGATATATTTTGCTTTTTCAGATGATTTGAGAGAGTAAAGTTTGCTTAGCAGTTATCTTCATTCTTAAAAATTATATGATCTAAAATTTCCAATTTTTTTTAACAATAGCTAGCATTCTATAGCACCTACTGTATCCCACTAGGTACTTTACCAATGTTACCTCATTTGACCTTCACAACAACTTCACCAGGTAGGTACTATTATTATCCCTTACAGTTGAGGAAACTGAGGCCAGCAAGTTAAATAACTTGACCAAGGCCACATGTCATGGTTGGTATGTGGCGGAGGCTAGATTTGATTCCAGGCCCAGCACTCTGTCCATTGGGCCATCTTGTTGTCTCTTAAGAAAAATGAAAAAAATAAAAAAATTCAGTATTTCATATTCTTTCACCTCATATGGTTATTAATTCTAAATGAATCCTCTGGCAAAATTTTTATCTCCTTAATCTGTCTCAGTAAATAAAAGTAAACAAGTCTAGGTGATCCTAGAGAAATCCAAGACAACTAAGGTAGAAGTTTTGGGGAGAGAAAAAAGTGAAACCTAGAGTCCGGAAGAAAGACCCTATAGATAATTTAGGCTAGATCCAGGAGACAGGATTAGAATGGATACAGCTTCATTTCCACCACTGAGGCAGCCTATGTGTGTGTGTTCCTGATTCTGTGTTTGTTACCTGCTCTTTACTGAAAATGTACTTTAATCTTTCCTTTTTTTTTTTAAACCTCAGTTGGCTTCCTGAAGCTCAGGTAGTTCAAAGAGCTCTCAATTCTGCAGCTAATAATGTCTATCAGTATGGTCGAGAATGGATAACACATAAGGTAAGGTGGGAAAGATCACACTTTTTTTTGTTTGCTATATATTTTTGGCAACTCTTGGTTTTTTTATCAAATAATGGAGGTTTAACTAACTTCTTGGAGACAGTAGAGAACAACTTGTGAAATTAAAGTTTCAGTGTTATTATTAATCATAGTTTAACATTAATTTAATGAACATAGAGTCTTGAATACACATACATAAGCTGCTTCAGTTCTCTATAGGGGTCTTTCTTCTGCGCTCTACGTTTCATTTTTCTCTCTCCAAAAACTTACACATTGTCAAGATTAGCTTTGTTTGCTGACAGTTTCATCACTTAGGTTGAAGAATAGAAAAACTATTAGGTAACATTTAATTTTGATTAAAAAACTTCTACTCTAGTAGGGTAGAGTAGAAGTGGCATGAATGTCAGGAGAAAAGTGGCCTTCCCAGTAGAGTTTGAGATAGCCAACGATGAGAAAACCAATCATATTTAAATATATTGTGGACTATAGAAAGTTAAGGAAAAGATCAATATGGAAGGAAGCTCTCAAAAGTGAAATTCTAGCAATACATAGGTATCTTTCTGGAGGACTTAGATGAGAGGCAGAGCAGCTGAAAAGGTAGAGCATAAAGAAAGCTGGTGGGAATGGCAGCCACAGGATGTCTAACTCCTTGCCTGTTGCCTGCAAGCCTGGCTCTTTCTGCCCCCCCCAATGCTTCTTTCCACAATGGCAGCAGCAGCTCACACTTCTCCCTATGGATAAGAGAGGGAAGAGGGACAGAAATTCCCAGAGATATTAATGATAGGTCTTGAAAAGAAGGAGGCCTTTAATCCCAGATAAGTAAAAACATCCTCCAAGTATAAGAGTACAGAACTGTTGCTGGGCTGAGGGGTACTAGGGCATCCACCTCTACCTCTGATGAGGCATTTGATCCTTGGCTCATGCTTGTGGTCCAGATTTAGTGTTGGGGATCCAGGCCTTCAGAGAGAAGGTTAGCTGTCATTATCCCTGGCTCATTATGCCCTCATCCTGCAGCCCTTGAGAACATGACTTAAAGTTTATATCCGACTTATGTCCAGTGTCTCCCCAAAAGAAGGAAATGAGGTATGTAATGTACACTGTAGATATGTAAGACAAACGATACCACTGGACTTTTTAAACTCTGAACGACATAAAACAAATGCTAAATGTAAAAGAACCACAGGGATGAATTTTTTTTTTAATGTAACTTATACTACTAGGATTTCTGCTAGTTGTGTGACCTTTGGCAAGTGACTTATCCTCATTTGTGTTGGTTTCCTCAACTGTAAAATGGGTATCATGACACCTTCCTCCCAAGGCTGTAGTGAGGAGCAAATGAAGTAGTCCTTATAAAGTGCCTGGCAGGAGGCCCTTTGGAAATGCTGATTCCCTTTCTTCTTACTGTTGCTATCCTCAGTAATATCATAATGATAAGCAGTAGTTGTTATTGTCATATCATACATATGACCAGTCATTCCTGGACTTCTGGGGTATCCGAGTGTCCTCACACTTGACTAGATGTAGCTTTAACTGGCCCAGGAGAAGCATACCTTTTCTTCCGAGTGCTCAGGTGAGTAGGATTCCTTTTAGGACCTCACTTGTATTCGTGTGTATTATAATGGGCCTGGTGAGAATCAGGCTAATTGGACCAATAGTTCAGTTGCTTGAGCTGAGAATTGGTACCCAGAATGGTTTGTTCTTAAATGCCTTCTTTAGACTCTAATCTTTAGCTAATATCAGAGGACATAAAATGGAAAAGAGATACTGGCTATTGTTTTACATATGTATTTCAGCAAGATGTTTGACATTCCTTGTCAGTTTCTTTGTGGACAAAATGGAAAAATATAGGCTAGATCAGTGTTCCCAACTACACTGCAGAATTTTTTTTTCCTTTAAATAGTGAACTACTTTATCCTCAGTGTCAACCAATAATTCTCAGTTATATTGGAAAAAGGAGAAGCAATATGTTTTTGTTTCGTTTTTTATATTTATAGGTGTTAAGAGATAAGGATACTACATACTAAAATTTTTGTGAATTGGCAAAAAGTTTGTCATGGACTAGTGCCAAATGATAAATAGTTAACTGTTTGGATTTGTAATGGGTTTAGCAGTTGTGCCCCAAAATACAGAATAATCAATTATTGTTCAACTAAAGGGAGGTTTTCAGTATTTAGAAGTGATTTGGATGACAGTATGGAGAGCTTGGTCATCAAATTTCTGAATCATAAAAAACCAGAAACATTTGTGTTAGATGGCATGGTCAGATTTCAAATCAGGAAAACACCTAAATAAGTAGGAACGATGAGCCAAATCTAACAAGATTAAATACAAAATTATGATTAGTGATAAATTATAAAATTATAAAAGTGATCTTTAAAATAACTGGTTTAACGTGTTAAATTTAGTATATTCTTTTAAAAATACAAGTTATACTTAATAGATTTGTGGTTTCATGAACAATCCTTTTTTCTTTCTTTAAATGGAAATGCTCAGGTTTGATGTTTGTAATGTCCAGAATAACAAAAAAAAATTTTTTTCTAAAAAACAAGACCAAAAGATAAATGAATTAACTGGCTGAGTTAATAGAAGATAGCTTTGACATTTTATATCATTTGTTCCACTAGGTATTTCTTAATTTCATTTGTTGGTTAACGTTTGTTAAATTAAATCTGTTAATACAAATACTTTAACTTTTGTTCACAAATAAGAATTATTTTGTCCAAAACAGACAACTCAGATGAGATGTCCAAGGACTAATAATGTCATTGAAAATACATTCCTCTTGAAGTGGTTTACAAAAACTTGTGTAGAAATCACTTTTAAACTCTGACAATAATAATCATGGTTAACAAACGCCAAGACGCCGTTAAACAAGACTTCTGTCTGCAGAGTTAGCCGGTCAGGATAATTCCCTCCTCTGCACTTTTTAGCAGCGTGTTCCATTTGTTCATTAGAATAAAACTGACTATCCAGATACTTGGTGAAGTAATAGAAGTAAGCAGAGGAATAAAGAAGGAAAAGAAGAGGGTTGCATTAGAATTGTGAATTGTGGGGTGTTAATTTTTACTGTTTATATGCTTTTTTAAAAAACCTTGAATACCAGAGTTTATTTGGAACATGTAAATAGATGCCAGTAAATTTTATTTTCGTGTTATTGTTTTCTGTAATGCTAAACCTGTTTTTGTGTCTGTTGTAGCTTCGTAAGATTTTGGGAGATAAAGTGAATAATACTGCAGTGATTGAAAAACAAGTACTGGAACTCTGGGACAGACTGTATCACTCTTGGTTTGTAAAGGTGAGTAACTGGTGCAACTTCCCAAAGATAGGGAATTTTTGAGAAGATCGATTTCATGTCATTATAAGGAAAAATCCCTAATAGAGTGGTTCAAAAATGAAAAATGCTACCTAAAAGATAATGAGTTCCACATCTCTGGAAGCATGCCAGACAAGTCAGTATGATTATTTGCCAGGGATGGTGTAGAGGGTATTCATTCTTCAGATAGTGTTTGGACCAGATGATCTCTAAGATACCTTCTGACCTTCAAGATTCTATGTCAGCTATAAATTATTTTGTAAAATCTGCTAACATATAGGGATACTGGTTTAATTAATAAGTTATTATTTTCATTTATTGAGCATAAGTTCTCAAATTAGGCCCTTCAATTAATCACATATAGGGATACTGGTTTAATTAATAAGTTATTATTTTCATTTATTGAGCATAAGTTCTCAAATTAGGCCCTTCAATTAATCAGTAGCAATTGACCAGTCACTTTTAAACCCTAATCTGATCAGTTCTTTTAGGCTTACATATTTCCTTACATAAAATAAACAGTTCCTCCCCTATCACATTCTGTTTATACCCTTCTATTTTTCCCTTAGCTCTGATACCAGAAAAGTTTTTAATTTATAATGTTAAAAGTGCATCGCCTACAGAAGAGGCCAAGGATCTCTGTCTGAAATCAACTTTTTACCAAATCTTCACAATTTCCCCCTTTCCTTTTAATCTATTTATGTCTGACTCCAACTCAAAAACAAAAAACTATCTGTATTAGGGGAAAATGGTGGCATTGAAGTAACAGCTAGAAAATTAGGTTATGTGCCTGCCCAGCCATTGCAAATTTAGCAGGAATTATGAGCTGCAGACAGGTTTTCCTCAGTGCTTCTGAGGGGATAGCAGAAGCTTTGCTTTTGTAAATTCATCAAGTGAGAGAGACCTAGTAGTAAATGAAAACCAGTGTTTGTCTTAGTGACCTGCCGATGATTTAATAACATTTATCTAGAGTTGGTTGGAGAGTAGTAATGAGATGCTGGTATTAGGTCCAGCTAACTGCAAGGCAAGGAATTGGGATCTCTTGAGTAGAAAGCTGTATTTTTTTATTTTATGTGTTGATGGACCAGGAAATTAATAAAGCCGTTATTTGTTACTTTTTCTTTCAAGCAAATATGAAATGAAAAAAATAGGAAAGTTTGTCTGCAAGCACTTTTTACATAGGTATTTTTATAATGCCACTTTTGTTTCTCTTGACCAGGAAAACATATGCCTATATTCTTGCTATTTACTTAACCTCCTTCATTGGTACTTCAGATTAAATAATCAGAAAGCATTTATTAAGCATCTAACTATTTGCCAGGCACTGTGCTAGAGGCTGGGAATAGAAAGACAAAAATGAAACCATAACAGCACGTTCATATATAAGTATATTTAAAATATTCTCAAGGTAATGCTGGGGAGGAAGATATTAGCAGCTGGGGTGACTGGCATGGGGGCGTCCTGAAGAAGCTTTCACATGAGCTGAGCTTTGAAGGAAACTGAGGATTCCACAATGTGGGTGTGAAGAGGGAGTGCATTCCAGGCACCAAAGACCACTGCCACAAAGGCACAGAAATGCAAGATACGTATCATGTGTGAGGAACAGACACATGTCCAGTTTGGCTCTAGAGAGAGTAAGGAACCATTGAAATTTCTTGAACTGGGGTACGACATGATGAAATTTACTTTGATTGTTGTGAGGAAAATAAATTGGAGATAGGAAAGACTTGGGGCAGGGACTCCAATGAGAACTGTTAAATTGTCTGAGAAATGATGAGGCCCTGGACTAGAGTGATCATTTTAGTAGAGAAATGACAACAGATATGAGATATTTGTGGAGGCAGAATCAACAAGATTTGGCAACTGATAAGATGGGTGATGTGAGAGAGTCAGTGATGACCCCAAAGTTGGAATCCTAGGTGACTGGAAGATTGGTGGTGCCACTGACTGATATTTGGAAGTTTGGAGGACAGAGGCCTTGGGGAAAAAGTTTGTGAGTTTTGTTTTAGACACATGGAGATTCTGATGGATGCAGGAAACCAATTGGAAATACCCAGTAAGCTTGTTGGAGATGTGGAACTAAAATTCAGAAGGGAGACTCAGACTGAATACATAGATCTGGAAGCCATTCTTCTATAAATACTAACTAAACTCATGGTAGCTGACGAGTAACCAAGAGAATGTGGAGGAACAGAGGTATGCCCAGGACAGAGTTTTCACACGGGCTCCGTGGAGGAGGATCCAGGAGGAGAGGGTGAGGAGTGGTCAGCCAGGAGGATGAACCAAGTATCCTAAAAGCCCAGAGAAGAGAATGTGGCCATAGGGTCAAGAAGAACGAGGACCGAGGAAAGGCCGTTTGATTTGGTGAGCGAGAGATCACAAGCAGCTCTGAAGAGCTCACTTTCGGTTGAGGGATGAGGTTAGAAACCACCGCAAAGGGCTGAGAGGTGAGCGAGGCACATGTAAAAGTCAGGACAGGACTTTTTCTAGGAGCTTAAATGTGAAAGAGAGGAACTCTACAGGATGATAAAACCAAGGTGAGGATTTTTCAGAGTGGGGGAAAGTTAGTGATGCAGAAAAAGTTAAAATCTTTAATCTTTATTGTTAATAACAGAGAAAACATTTTACATTGTCAGAATTGGAGGAAACTGTTTGAAGACAGAAATCATACCAGTAAATATTGTAGATTTTAGTGGTTGTCATTGGCTGGACTTCTTTTAGCTGTTATCTTTGTTTCATCCAACAGGAGTAAATTTCTTCCTGTCTTTTTTTTTTTTTTTTTTGAGGCAGCTAAGGGGTGCAGTGGATGGAGCATTAGGCCTGGAATCAGGGAGTTCTAAGTTCAAATCCAGCCTCAGACGCTTAGCTTATTAGTTTTGTGACTCTGGGCAGGTCACTTACACTCTCTGCCTAAATTTTATCAGCTGTAAAATGGGGTTAACAACAGCACCTAACTCGTAGGGTCTCATGAGATAGATGAGAAGTGCTTAGCACAATACCTGCACATAGTAAGCACCCTGTCAAGGTGTATTACCCTCCCCTTCTTTAGTCACATCTCTTAAATTCCTCACTCCTGCCAATCCAGCCTTTTCCTACCTTCTTTACATGTGATCACTCAAAATAAAAATTAGTAGTTATAGTTTGCCTTCAGTTCAATAGATATTCAAACAACTGTGATTCAGAGTGTAATGACTGCAAAGGAAAAGTTTGAACGACGTACTTTGAGAAATGTGAGGGGAGGGAATCATTTCTACCTTGTTGCAAAAGGCTTCATCTTTTTGGAGGAATTGGCATCTGGCATGGGTGCCTTGAAGGAGGAATGCTCTTCAACAGATGATGATAGGAGTAGTTAATTCCAGGTATAGGGAATGGAATGAAGAAAAGTAGAGAAACAGAGAGAGAACAAGATGAGAAAAGGTAAAGCAGTCCAATGTGTCTAGACTGCAAAATTTGTCATCAGGGAAGTAGTCTGAAATAGTAGTGGAAAGGACAGTTGATACCAATTGTGGAGGGCCTTAAATTTCATATCTACACACACACACACACACACACACATACATATATGAAAATACACATATATACAATACACATATACATGCAAATATATATACATGTATATGTGTGTGTATGTGTGTATTTGTACATGAACTCAAATACGTAAATTTTACAAATACACATGTTCACATCCTCCTGAAATAGGACTATTACTTCTTTCTTCCCGCCTTAATAGGTCTTGACTGCCATGCCTAGCTACTAGAATGCTGCCTTTCAGGAAAATAGAGAGAGTGTAATGGAGGCTGAGAAAGTAGCTTCAGTCTTGTCACAGGTACAGGAATAGCCATCTTCTCTCCCTAACTCCAACACCTCTAGGCCTTGGCTTCTCATCCAGCTCTGGTAAGCCTCTCTATAACTGCCATAGGGTCGTAGCTGCTAAATCCAGCTGCTTCCATATAGTGATTCTGAGTACCTAAAATCTATATCATTCTATTCAACCCGTATTAAGACAATCACTTGTGACCTGACAACTGGGGTAAAAATAGATAATCCAAAATATGAGTTAAGTCTGTCCTCTACACCTAAATGATTTGACTACGAGGAGGGTGAAGAGATGTGGCTCAGTAGGCCTATGTTCATCTGTTTTTCTTGAATCCAAAAGGAATAGATAGAAACCTGGAAGATAAATGGAAAAGGTAAGAGAAAAAAAGGATGGAGAAAGTAAGGAAAAATGGAGAAGCTAGAAAAGCATGAGAGGAAAAGAAGAAAAATGTGGTTGTAAAGTATAAGCAGTAATAATAACTAGCATTTATATAGCTCTTGTAAGTTTGTAGAGAATTTCACACGTTTTCTCCTTTGGTGCTCATAGTAACCCTGCAAGATGGGTGCTATTATCTTCCATGATACAACTAGGAAGGGTCTAAGGCATGATTTGAATGTAGATCTTCCTGGCTCCAAGCCCACTGTCCTATCCAGTATGCCTCCTTATTGTCACAAGCAATAAAATTAATGTTGACAAGTTTCTTTTGTGTCAGGAGACACAGTCCATTCTTAAACTTAGATATGAGGAAAGCAGCACTTTTCTGTGTTCAAACAACATATAGAGAATTAAAGCACAAATATATAATAAATCCTTGGTGTTTTAGATGGTAGACTGTTTCACTCTTATAATAATTCAAAGCTTTTTATGTCTAAATACTCATTTAAGTACTTTTAGATGTGCTTCTAAAAATCCAGTACTTTTAAAAATATTCAACATTTTATTTTTCTCCCCCATTTACATGTTAAAACAATTTTTAAAAGTTTTTTTAATATTTTAAATTCTAAGTTCTGTTCCTCCCTCCCTGAGAAGATAAGCAATCTGTTATAGTTTAAACATGTGCATGGGCAACTAGGTGATGAGTCAGAAGGCCCTGAGTTCAAATCTCACCTCAGACACTTGACACTGACTAGCTATGTGGCCTTGGGCAAGTCACTTAACCGCAGTTGCCTCATCCTGGGTCATCTCCAGTCATCCTGATGAATATCTGGTCACTGGATTCAAATGGCTCTGGAGGAAAGGTGAGGCTGGTGACCTGCGCAGCCCTCCCTCATTCAAAACAAAGTCAAGTGCAAGTCATGTCATCATTTCTCTGATGGCATGGTCTTCTTCGGCAACAAAAGACAAACACACACATGTGCAATCAAAGCCATTATTTTTTTTAAAAAACTCAACTTGATTTAATATTCACATTCTGTTTTACTTTGTAGAATGTAACACATTCTGGAAGGAACAAAGGTCACAAGATGACTATAAATCGTCAGAATAGCTGGCTTGGAGACATTCTGGATTGGCAGGATATTGCTTCCTTTGTTCATGAGAACATTGAGACATTTCTTTCTGTAAGTAATTTTCTTTATACTAACATAGGGCTTGAATGAAAAGTGTAAGAACTACCCTATGACTTATTTCTGTTGGTTGAAGCTTTGATTCATTGTGTTACACTTGACCTTTTTGTATGGAGCCTGCCTTTATTGCTGAGGAATTTACATGTTTGAAAGCTGTGGACGTAGTTCCTTTGTCACTTTCTCTACTGGCTGAGCTGATCTGAGATGTTAGGAGCCCTAGCATATGCATCATAGCCCTGCCCTTATAAAAACCTATTTGTTCCTTAGAAATTTGGAGCCCTGAAGTATCTCTAAACTGATCAGAATATACCTTTTGAACACTTGAAGAGTGATCAGATTTTTTTTGTACGTGTAATTGTTTGTTATTTTAGAGGGTCAGTGATGACCCCATTCTAGTGATCAGTTCAGGAAATAGTAGTGCTCATTACATCTCAGGGACCCACCTCCCTGTAATGAAATGAATCATCAGTACAAAACGGCTTAAACAAAGTTTCTGAATTCTATTTATTAGGCCATTTATTTGACATTCCAAAAAAAAAGGTATGGCACCTTTAAAAAATTTTTCTAAAACTTAGTTGTGGTGGTGTGAGGGGTGTGGGGGGGTGTATGTACAGGTAGATGGATGATGATGATGGTAATGTTCTTAAAGAACTTTGTTCTCAGTCATGTACCACAAGAAAAAAATGAAAGTGAAAAACATTATTTTCTTTTGAGCCTCAAGGTCAAAATAAGAGGTTATAGAATCTTATAGCTAGAGGTGGAAGGGGGCCTCTTAGGTCATGTAGTCTAACCCCCTCATATTACAGGTAAGGAAACTGAGATGTAGGGAAGGTAAGTGATTTATCGAAGGTCACAAATTTGGCGAATATTAAATAGGAATTATATTTGTTTTTCTTTTTCATTTTTTTTATTCTGAACTTTACAAATACCAAATAAAATGAGTATTTCAGAAGAAAAGGAAACTGGACATTCAATAAGTATTGATTGCTTGTGTTTTTAAGTATATATTTGTAGATCTCAAGGTGTTATATCAATGCTAGTAGGTGTATAATAAATGCAACATATAACTTTAAAGGCTGTCCTGCATATCCTTCTGTTCATTTTTAGAAGGAGCTAATGCTATTCCCAGTTCTCTTCCCATTCCTCTCTACTCAAGAAAATTTGCAGGGAAAAGGAAAAAAACCCTTGTAGCAAATATGCAAAGTCAAGCAAATCAAGATTCCCACGTTGGTCATATCCATAAATGTTTTCAGAAACAGCATCTGAAAGTAGGTTCTCTCATAGCCCTGAGTGGCAGCCCTGCCCCTGCCAAAAGCCTCTGGGAGAATTGAGCAGCTGATCTGAATCTCAGCCCTGAGCACTGTCCTGGGGCATGGTGGAGTTGAGGTAGTTGTAGAGAGGAAATTCTGCTACTCGCAGATTCTGGGCAGAAAAGCTTTGGTAGCTCCCAGACGAGTGCACAGGCTCTTGACTGGGCCACCCTGGAGGAACTGAGAACTTACAGGTCCCTAGAGTATGCCCTACTCTTGACAAAGGACCTAAAAGTCAAGTAACTGGTTGGGAAAATACCCAAAAAAGGGGAAAAAAATAAGACTATAGAAAGTTACTTTCTTGGTGAACAGGTATTCTCTCCCATCCTTTCAGATGAGGAAGAACAACGTTTACCATTAGGGGAAGACATAAAAGTCAAGGCTTCTGCATCCAAAACCTCCAAAATAAATATGCAGTGGTCCCAGGCCATGGAAGAGGTCAAAAAGGACTTTGAAAATCAAGTAAGAAAGGTGGAGGGAAAGTTAGGAAGACAAATGAGAGTGGCAGGTGACACAAGAAAATCATGAAAAGTGAGTTGACAGCTTGCTAAAGGAGACCCAAAAAAATGCTGAAGAAAATAACACTTTTAAAAATAGGTTAATTCAGTTGGCAAAAGAGGTCCAAAAAGCCATTGAGGAGAAGAATACTTTAAAAAGCAGAAGGAGCTAAATGGAAAAAGAGGTTCAAAAGCTCACTGAAGAAAATAGTTCTTTAAAAATTAGAATGGAACAGATGGAAGCTAATGACTTTATGAGAAACCAAGAAATTACAAAACAAAACCAAAAGAATGAAAAAATGGAAGAGAATGTGAAATATCTCATGGGAAAAACAACTGACCTGGAAAATAGATCCAGGAGAGACAACTTAAAAATTATGGGACTACCTGAAAGCCTTGATCAAAAAAAGAGCCTAGACATCATCTTTCATGAAATTATCAGGGAAAACTGCCCTGACATTCTGGAACCAGAGGGCAAAATAAATATTGAAAGAATCCACAGATCACCTCCTGAAAGAGATCCAAGAAGAGAAACTCCTAGGAACATATTAGCCAAATTCCAGAATTCCCAGGTCAAGGAGAACATATTGCAAGCAGCTAAAAAGAAACAATTCAAGTATTGTGAAAATACAATCAGGATAACACAAGATCTAGCAGCTTCTACATTAAGATATTGAAGGACTTGGAATATGATATTCCAGAAGTCAAAGGAACTAGAATTAAAACCAAAAATCACCTGCCTAGCAAAAGTGAGTATAATACTTCAGGGGAAAAAGTGGTCATTCAATGAAGGTAGGTTCTCTGACTTGAGATTCCTTTTACCATGGTACCCTTCATCAAGACAGCCCATGAAGGGATTTTGCCTTTCTGGATGGAAAGCTAGTTTAGGACAGAGGAATATAAGTTCTGATAAGAATGATGAATGCACCAGCAATACCACTACTAGTCCAGTACTCCAAAGAGAAAAAAGACCCAAAGGTACACAGATTATTTATGGCAGCTCTGGTTGTGTTTGTCCTTTGTTTTTGAAGAAGTCCATGACATCAGAGAAATGATGACATGACTTGCACTTGACTTTGTTGGAGTGAGGGAGAGCTTTGCAGGTCACCAGCCTTACTTTGTCCTCCTGAGCCATCTGGATCCACTGACCAGATATTTATCAGTATGATTGGACATGGCCCAGGATGCACTGGGGAGATCTTGACTTTTTTAAGCTAAGGCCTATTCAGGAACTCAGAGTGAGATAATGCTCTACTTGTTATAGCAAAGAACTGGAAACAAAAGGAGATACCCATTCGCTGGAGAATGACTGAACAAATTATGATGTATAATATAATGGGATGTTATCACCCTGTAAGAAATGATGAAAGGGATCTTTTCAGTGAAACCTTGGAAGAGTTGTATGTTAATAAAGAACGAAGTGTGAACAGAACCAAGATAGTAAATTATGCAGTAATGACAATATTGTAAAGAAACAAGACTTCAAAGTACTTAAATTTGATGAATGAAATGATCAGCCATGATTCCAGCCATGACGCATGAAACCAATCTCCTTATAGAGAAGCGACAGTCTTAAGGTGCAGATTGAGATACATCTTTAGACATAAGGAATGTGTGAATTTATTTTGCTTGAGTATGCATAATTGTTAGAAGAGTTTTTGTTTCTTCTTCATTATTGTCAAAAAAAAAAGTATTGAAGCATTTTTTTAAAGTACACAGAAGTGAACAGAAGGAAATTCAAGAGGAAACATAGAGAAGCAGAAGTTTTGAAAATAAAACATTGAATTTATTATATACTTAAAAGGGAAAAGGCAAATTGCACATGATGAAGATTCAAAATTTTACAGTCCTTATTATTTGCTCTATTTCATATGTGGAAACACTCATCTGGTATTTATTAAGTTTGAAACAGTTTAAGAAAGAAAAGGCATGGTTTTCCAGTGTGGACAAGAGTAAAATTTAATTAAATTACAGTTGTTTATAATTAGGTACCCCAAGATACCCAAGTATAATTTCAGTTTCTCTAATTCTTGCTCAAGAATATTGTCTTTGCCTCTTAATTCTCTTGTAATCATACTGTTTTTAAATATTTTGATATATATTTTAAAAGAGTATCATTTTGATAGAAAATCTTGAATCTTGAGATTTGTCTTTGACCCTTTTCAGTTATCAATTCTGAAACAAAAGCCTTATATCTTTATTATGGTATGCTAATAAAACACCACCACCATCTTGTGGTAGTGCCCTTAGTTGCAGAGATAGTACCAAAGGAAAAACTAAGCCTCTCTTTTTTTTTTAATATAATTTTTGCTCCACATCCAACAGTCAGGGTCAAACTCTTATTAGCAAACAAATGGTATTCCAATTTATTATTATAGGACTCTCTGTGTAGGACATGATTTCATCCTGTAGGTGGTATTTGTATAAGGTTCTGGTAATAGGAGATTATTTGTTTCTGAGGTAGGTTTGAAACCCTACATTTTACAAAGAAATTAATTTGTCTTTTAAAAATGATCTCAAGTGCAGTCTTGAGACTACACTTTTAACTTAGCTTTCCTTAAAATCAGCCCCAAATTTGGAGTTTCCAGAATAAAGCAAATGCTTACAGTGAGTAGGAAAGTCTCAGAGAGTTAAGCACTAACACAGTCAATTATGTATCAGAGGCAGAATTTGAACCCAGGTCTTTCTGGCTCCAAGGCAAGCCTGCCCAACATGTGACCTGCTAAAGCGGCCTGCAGACAATATATTGTGCAGGCTTGCTTTTTGTAAATCCCTCAGTAGAACTATGTGAAGTTCCCTTCGGGCAAGCCTGCACGACATACCACTCTTGGGCCCTATGTTGTACAGGCTAGCTCTGAGGCTAGTTTTCTGTCTGCTGTGCCAGGTTACTTACAAAGTATCCTAAAGGAGAGGTTGTCACCTTTGCCATCACCTCCCCACAGGCCCATTGGGCAAGAGATAGCTCAAGACCCCTGGGAATAATGGCTGCCGTGCTTCTAGCCTGGCACCTGTAGAACACTATTCAGGGAAAGAACCCATCTGGAGAAAGAGCCCAGCATCCTCACTGCTAACCAACTACCACCTGTGGGCAGGTCAGCCAAAGGACCCCCTTCCCTCTTTTCTTCTAGCCCTGAGTAGGGAACCTGCAGCCTTGAGGTCACACAGGACCTCAAGGTCCTCTAGGTCCTCAAATGTGGCCAAATCCAGAGATTTGTTCTGTGAAGCTTGGATTCAGTCTAAGGGCTGCACTTGAGGACCTGGAGAGCCACATGTGACCTTGAGGCCACAGGTTCCCCAGCACTGTCCTAGACCCTGTTAGTCCTACTTCAGGCTAAGCCTTTATACAAAGGAATAATAATACTTTTGACCATGCAGCATGGTGTTTATAACTATAGGGCTGCAACCCCTAACTTCTTAGCAAGCCACATCTCCTGAAGATCTAGAAAAGACAGTTCTCACCACCAAAGTCAGATATGGCTTACCAGAGGCTAAAAAATGACTTTCCCCATCTCTCATCCATCTCTGTTCCATCACTGTTTAACCTGTCTTGTAGACTTAATGGCATTCCAAATTGTGTTATTGTTTTCGTGTTTATCCCTCTACTAAACTGTAAAATTCTTCAGATCAGAAACTTTGTTTCTCCATCTTTGTATCACCATCACCCAGCATAGTTGCATTACATATAACAGGTACTTAGATTTTTTTTGAACTGAACAGAAAAATCTTTCTTCTCCCCTCTTTGCTCTGCTATCCTCCCAACTCCCTCACCATCAAGAAGCCTTCCTTCATAGAACAGGATTTTTGTCCTTCATGCATGCAATTTTAACATTTTACAGCCAGCTTCACGGTATCTAATAGTTCTTCAATCCGAGTTGTTTTTAGAGATTGTTCTTTAAAGGGCTCAGCCTTTCCCTTTTGAACAATAAAAATAGAACATGGCAGAAAAAAATTTTAGACAATTCTGGAATGGTATGGTTTCTTCATATGCAGAAAACACTTTTTTGCTATTTAATAGGCAGATGCTTTCATTAACCCTTTTAAATGAATTCTGTTACTTGCAGCTGAAAAGTTTGATCACTTTGTTAGCCATGACTTGTTTTCTTTGCACAGATGTGTGACTAAGACCCAGGAGCATTGTTTTTACCACACATGTTTTTTAGCGCTGTCATAACTTGCTGTGATCTTATAAATAACATTTATATGAAATTTTACTATAAAAAGCATAAATATTTTTTAGATAAATGTAAGATTTTGCATAGTTTCTACATAAAGTCATGCAGTATAAAAATTTTAGTGGAGTAGTTGTAGACAAGGTTCAGAAACAAACATATTATCTTCTTTCTTCTCGGAGTTCATTATTCATTGGGAACTTTGGAAAACAGCTGTCCATTTTCCAAACTTTTCACGTCTTTTGTATTCCATGAACTCTTCTACATGGTGTGAAACTCTTGAGTCTGATTTTGTGTCCTTTTAAGGCAGTGCTCCTTATGTACTATTCTTTCTGCATATCATTTGGTCTAGGCTGTTATGAAATCAATGAAAATCTGTTAGGACATGTTATTCTGGAATGTTGCAAACTACAGGTTACCTGCCAGTAACTTCTGGAAGTCCCTTTAATAAACCAATCAAAGAGTATTGGTTTCCCTTGTTCAGTGCTTTCAATAACTATCCGTTTTCGATCCTAAGCTCTCCCTCTTTGGTGCTCTTTCAGTTACTCCACTTGTAGCAGAGAGAGTGCTGATGGCATTCAATATTGTTCTTTAACGCATTTTAAATTTTAGGTAGTGAATACTTGAAACCAAGATCCTGAATCTGGGAATTAGGCTGGTACCCAGAAAATCTGTTTTTGAGGTTTAATTTTTATTTCCTTCTGGTCATTAATGCCAGCAAGTAGGGATATTGGTTCCTGTAGCCTGTTTTGTTGTTTTGGTGGTGGTTGTTCAGTTGTTTTAGTCATACCTGACTTCATGACCCCGCCTCGGATTTTCTTGGCAAAGATGCTGGAGTGGTTTGCCATTTCCTTCTCCTGCTTATTTTACAGATGAGGAAAATGAAGCAGACAGTGGTAAGTGACTTGCTCAGGGTCATACAGCTAGTACGTGTCTGAGGCCCGATTTGAACTCAGGTCTGCCTGACTCCAGGGTTGGTGCTCTAACCACTGCTTTACCTAGATGCCTCCTTCTTGCTTTGGTATATACAGGCCATACACTTCTTTGTGTATAATAATTAATGCGTTTGTGACATAAAAAACCACACAGATCTCCATGGCATTTAATCGGTTTTGTAGGTTTACCTATTTGCTAAAATGTTCTCTGAAAGAATGATTCCTCCTTATTGGTTAATTTTTATGTAAACTTTATTGGTTAATAAATTAAGGATAATCTTGAAATTATGGTTTAAAAGTGATTTTTTTGGAGTCAATTTCTGCATGACGTGAAGCTCTTGATTGGCAGCATTCTTATATGCTGCTTTTTCCATACATTATTGGGTCCAGGCTATGCTAAAAACAATGAAAATCTGCTGCCCAGTGCCTTCCCCTTTCAGATTACATTGCTGTGTTGTGTATATGTGTATACACATGTGTGTATGCATGCACTCTGTGTGTATCCACAGTGCCTGGTACACGGTAAATGCTTAATAAATGACTTGTTGACAGCATTCAGACATCTGATTCTCTTCTTCCCAGATCCTGGAATCCCTGTGGATAGTGATGAGTCGCAACGTGAGCCTGCTTTTTACCACAGTTACAACATTAGTGACTATTCTTTTCTACAGTGGGACAGCCCTCCTCAATTTTGTGCTATCTTTGGTATGTATGTTCCTGATGCCTCCTTTTCAGACTACATTGCTCTTCTTATGAACCTTCTTTTTCCTTCCAGACCCATCTGTTTATTTTTTAGAAGATGCTTTCTTTTCATTTTCTTTCCTTCATCTCACTAAAATCTAAAAAGGAAGAGGCCATCAAGTTTTATTTCAGTTTTAGTATGAAATATTAAAGTTATGATTTAACCAAAGGTTTGCCATTCAAAATTTCTTTTGAAATCTATTATCTGCTTGAATTTTTCAGGAAATTATCCAACTATTTAGATATCTGAATTTTTAAAAAAATGCTATAGAACTAGTAAGTAAAACTTATTATTATAACCCTCATTTACATATTTCTGTATAGCTTAAAAGGAAATTTCTTCATTATGGCTTTGTTGGATTATACAGATATTAGTATCATCAATTTACAAATGGGGGAAAAACGCTCAGAAAGTTTGTGTGATCCACCCATCATCGTAGAGCTAGAAAGTGTCAGAACTTTCTTTGACTATGATTCAGGACTTGGGACTCTTAAGATCAAGTGTGGTTCTCACTATACCTGTCAAACAGTGACTTAATTTAGTAGAGACTCATTGCGTACTTGCTGAGTACAGAGGTACCTTTGCTTAGTATTATGAGCAATACGGAGCCCTTTCCCTCAAAAGCTTATATAGTCGGTTAAGAGTAAAATGAATAAATAGTACAGGAAATCATAGTGAGTGCCATTGAAGATCTACAAAATAATACCATTTACAACTTCAAAGAAAGAAAAAATCTCTTCCAGTTCAGGGAAGACTTCATGAAGAAAGGTCATTTTGGAGCTGGGTCTTCAGGAATGTTTAGGATTGTGATATGATGAAGGAACAATATCACTGAAGACTGACAGGCACAGAATTTCTTCAGAGAATAGTGTATGGTTTGACTGCAAGGAGTGGTAGGAAATAAAACTAGAGCCAATATTGTAGAGAATGTTGGACGTTAGGCTGAAGAATATTGTAGAATCATAGCTTTAGAGCCAGGAGGCATCATAGAGACCACATGGTCCAGACCTCTCATTTTGCAGATAAGAACTCGAGCCAGTCAAGGGAGGTGGTTTAAACTTGCCCAGCATCACACAGGAGAGAGATAGCAACACATTGTTTGGAGGGAGATTTGAGGCAAGGGAATAGCACACCTGGATTAATCTGGCAGTGGTATGTAGGATGCATTGTGAAGGAGAGAGAGAGACTAGAGGCTGGCAGGCAGGGAGTGCTGTTAGGAGACTTGTCAAAGTGAGAAGCCCAAATTTGGAGTTTTGTAGGGCAGATGCAAGGCTTACCCAGCACTTTCCTCACAGTAGTTGTGTGAAGCAAATAGTATAATTGTTATGTCCATCTTGCAGATGGAAGAACTCATGCTTAGAGAGGCTAAGGGACTTGCCTAAAGTCTGTATCTAGTGAGTGTCAGAGTTCAGTCTTGAACCTCAGTGTTCTGGCTCTAGGACTAGTTTTCTTTCCACTAGTGTCACGGGAACCCATGGAAGAAAGAATTTAAAGAGTGTGTAGTTAATAATAGCAGTAAAGCAAAACAAAGTCCTTGAATGTACAAACTAAGGAAAGGAAAATGGCTGGCACCTGGCTGCTCCTTCCTGTGCTGTGTAGCTGGGGCAGTACTGCAGGGATGAGTGGGCTGCTGCTGGTGACAATTGCTAGCCAATTTAGGCAAGAAATCGAGCTATACTTGCTGCTAGTCTCAACCATGGGATGATGCAGTGGTGCAGTTAATGTCCCTAGGAATCAGAGAAAAGGAGAGTATTTGAAAAGTTCAAAGTGGGTAAAGGGGTCTGCTTAGTTGAGAATACTCAGAAATGTCCTATTTGAAGGGTGTCAGAGCCACAATAAAAAATTACCCGCCTCAACAGAAATAGTTTCCTCTGCCTTCCTTTCCTCCCTCTCTCTCTCTCTCTCTCTCTCTCTCTCTGTCTCTGTCTCTCTTTTTGTTTTTTGTTTTATTGAGTGGTGAGGGGATAGCAGTACCCCAAAATGACCAAGATATAAAGACAAAAGGATCAACTTAAAATATTTTAAAATTTTGGCTATCCTGTTTGATCTGAAGCCTGTCATTATCTAGTATTGTCTTCACATGTATTATTTAAGGGATTGTGTATGTGCTCTTGGTTCTGTTTTCTTCATTCTGCATCATTTTATGTAGATCTTCCCAGTGTGTCTCTAAGTTCCTCATACTTAGTGTTTTTTAAGGCACAATAATAATCCTCTGTCACATTCATGGTTCATATACCACCATTTCAGCCATTCCCCTATCAGTAGACATACCACTTTGTGTCCGGTTTTTTTGTCACTACAAGAAGTACTACTATGATTATTTTGGGATATGTGAGAACTTTTCTTTTTTCATTGACCTCCTTGGGGTGTATTCCTAGTAGAGGAATCACTCGATCAAAGGATAGAAAGAGTTCAGTAATTTTCCGATTCTAAATGACTTTTTAGAATAATTAGATCAATTCATCAACAGTATGTTATTGTTCCTCTCTTCTTATAGCTCCTCCAAAACTTACAATTTCCATCTTTGTCAATTTGATGGGTGTGTGATATGATGTCCATAATTGTCTTAATTTCATAGTCATATTTGAGATTTGGAAAGGACCTTGTACTTTTTTTTCTTTAATAGCTCTGAAAAAAAGGATGAAGGAGTTCATTAGAATGGTTCAAAAATCTTTTGAGGCATATAATTTTAAATTCTTATGCCATCACAGAATTTCCTGATTCCCTTAAAATAGTGTGTTTATATTCACATGATTATTTTCAGTGTCTTCATAAACTCTGATTTGCTTTACAGGTGATTTTCTTGACCACACTATTTTATTTGTTAAGTTCCAGTGATGAATACTATAAGCCAGTGAAGTGGGTGATTAGTCTGACCCCCCTGTCTCAGCCGGGCCCTTCATCCAACATAGTTGGTCAGTCTGTGGAAGAAGCCATAAGGTAGGAAGGCGGCGTCTGCTTTTCTCATCACATTCAAAAACTATTTGATTATTTGGAACTAATTTTCTTTATTTGGTCTTCTTGTTAATACTCTTGTATTGAGGTCCCCAGCGGATAGTTATATACTGTGTTTATGAAATCATTCATGTAATATAGAGTACAATGAAAAATGCAAACTTTAATGGAAAAAAAAATTGGCACAATTCATTTTTCTCCTCGATCTGGTATTAATTAGTCAAGGGATTAGCTGCTTCTGCTGTTAATACTGAAAAAAAAATGGGGAGCATTGTATATATTAGAAGAACATTATATTTTTCTAACATTTGTCTAATGAGAAAATAAAAATACATTTCCAGGAAGCAAATAGTACCCTAATAGGGAGAAGCCCACTGTTTAACTATTCATAGAATGTAAGAATTCATTTCAACAAGGAAGAAGTACCTACCAAGGGAAAGAATATGCCTTAACTTCTTGAGGTGCAAAGATAAAAGTGGAAAGCAGTCCTTGCCTTCATGAAATTTAGGTTAGGGGTTGAAAACAGGTCATCTTATATATTCTTTTGACTTAAGCTCTCATAGACAAATGAGAATCTTCCTGTCTTTAAAGAGTTACCAAAAAGAAAGCACCATGATATTCTGTAATAACATTCTTTAATAATAAATGGAACCTCAGAGTTGTAAAGGACTTCAGGATTCCTTAATACAATATCTCCAATGAGTGGTCATCCTTCCTTCTAGAAGATCTCTGAAAAAGAGGTTCATTATTTCCTATGGCAGCCCATCATGCTAAGGAAAAATTTCTTTATATTAAACTCAAATCTTCCTCTCCTGCTGCTTCCACCCTTTTTTCCTCTGTGCTTTCTGAAGCCAAGTAAAGTAATTTTAGCTACTCTTCCAAGCCTTCATCTATTTGAAAACTGTCATTAAAACTTTTCTTAAGTCTTTTCTTCCTTGTGATTTTCTTCCCCTGAAGACTTTGCTTCTCCATGATAAAGATCTGCAGCACCTTTACCCAAGCACTCTCACGGCACAGTCTCTTTCACCATCCTGGTTCTCCTCTTTTGGATGCTCGCCATTGTGTAATATTATTCCTAAAGTGGGCTGCCTACGACTGAGGAGCACAGTACTTCATCTGTGGTCTGATCAGGGCAGCAAAGGATGAGGATATCACCACCCTCATTATGGACATGTTGCCCTTCTTAATACAATATCTGATAGCATTAGTTTTTTTGGCTGCCGTGTTATATGTCTGATTCATACTGAGCTTGAAGTTCACTAAAATTATCAGATATTTTTAACATGATTTATTTGATCCCAGCTATTTAAAGAAATTTACATCTATCTCTCTTCAATTTCATCAGATTCAGTTCTTTGTTCTCTGCTCTTAATATTTTGTATATTCATTCTGTCATCCAGTTTATTAATTATACCTCATTTCATGTGCTCTTCATATTTGATAAACATCACTAATGTTCATCTAAACCACTGATTGGGAAAAGGTTGATTAGTGCAAAGGCAAGGATACTTTTTTACAGATGTTCTTTCAAACTGACATTCACCCATTCATCTCTTTTGTTTTTAATGATCCTTTAGTCAGCTCTGAACTTTTTTTAAAGTCTCACTTTTCGCCTCTCCATCTTGTCTACAGGGAAAACACAAGAGTGTCAGGTAGGAAGTAAGTGTGATATAAAAAATGAAAAGATCAATAAAAGGTTAATTTTAAAATAGTCCATTCTAAAATTTTGCCACTAATGGAAGACAAGCTCTCTGGCAAATAGTTTATAAAATCCTCATTTTTTAAAATCAGGACATTTTGTTATTACTCTCTTCTTGTCAGAAATGTCTTCTTAACATCTTAATTCCTTTTCTATAGTCTCTTTTTTTTTGTATTTATAGGAAGGAAGAGATAACTGACATCTTCTGTATAATGTTTAGTATTGAGTCACCTCTCAGAGTTTTTTTCAGCTTAAATAACTTCAATTGTTTTAACTCCTTAGTTCTATTTTTCAGTTCTTTGGTTATATTTTTTCCTTTCCTTAAGCCCTCTCCAAATATGCCGCTTCTTTCCTAATTTATGAGAACCAGAACTGGACACTGGTATTTGCAGTAAGATTTTTACAAGAATTGACCATAGTGTAGGCATCATTACCTTGTTAAACTATCAAGATTGCCTTTTTTAAAATACAGTGAAGAAATGATCAGCTTAGTTTCTGTTACAACTCATAGGTTGTTTTCAGTTATTCCCAGACAACCAACTATCTAGCATGTTTTTAATATGTTTACTTTTTACCATTTATTCCACTTAAGGTCATTTAAATTGATATTTTTTTATGCAAGGGAGAAGCTGCCTCTTAGTATGATGTTATCTGAGAATGTAATGGTCATGACTTCTCTGTCTGGGTCAACAGTAAATAATTTATTGAGCACTTTTGTACAACATTTCTGCCTTCAAGGAGCAGAGAAGGAGATGGCACATTGGTAGAAAAGAGAAAAAACAGTAAAGATGGACAATACTAAATATCAAATGAGTAATATGGTTAATAAAGCTGTTGGAGTTCAGAGAAGAGAAACGACTGTGGACTTTTAGTGTGATTCCTGCAGAGACTAGGACTTGTGTCAGGCCTTGGAGAAAAGGTAGGGCTTAGCTAAGCAAAGGGACAGGAGATGCTTTCAGACTGGAGGAGCACCATGGACAAAGGCTTGGAGGTATGGAATGGGTGGCATGTCTGGCGGATGGTAAGTGGACCAGTTTGCCTAGGTAGCAGTTTCATGTAGGTAAGTAGGCCACAATAAAGAGACAGAGGATGTATATGTTGTGGAAGATTAAAAAAATCAGGCCAAGTGGAGTAGGTTGTTCTGTACTGGCTAGGAGGGAAGGAGATGGGGAGCCAGAACTTGAGCTTGTATCTGATTAATAATTAAACTACAATGCACTCGAGCACTTTTGAAGAGACCTGGTTTTTCCTCTCAAAGAATTCTCAATTTAGTATGAGAGATAAGATTGCGCAATGGTTAACAATACAAGACAATGTAGAGGTTCGTTAATAAAGATATAAATATGGGGGAGGAGCCAAGATGGTGGAGTAGAAAGACTCACGTATGCTAGCTCCGAACCCACACCCCATATATTTCCTGCAAGAAGAACTCCCCACGAATTCTGGAGCACTGCAAGGCATGCAGAAACACAGTAGAAAAGATTTCCGTTCCAGAGAGTCCTGGAGAGCTGTCCCCAGGGGTCCATCATGCTCCGGACAGCGGAGTCCACCCCTGTGCTGCCCTGGCTGCGCGGGCCCAGAGGAGCAGATCCAAGCAGGCAGCCGCAAAGGTTCTCCACCCACAGACGCTACAGGTCAATGAGAGAGACGTCTGGGCTGGCCAAGAGGGGAGCGGGGTATCTCCGTGACTCGGGCCCCCTCGGGAGGCAGAGGCAGCAGCAGAGGCAGTGGCAGAGGCAGCAGTGGCGGCACGGGACTCCTGGAGCAGCAGGCAGAAGTTCAGGGCCATTACCGAAGGTCTCTGCATAAATCCCCTGAGGGAACTGAGCCTGGGAGATGGCCCTGCCCCCACCTGCTCCATTACTGAAGGTCTCTGCATAGAGCCCCTGAGGGAACTGCCCCCATTCGAGCACCAGAACTTAAGCTCACATTGAATAGCAGCCGCGCCTGCCGTGGAAAGCCCATTTGAATCTCAGACCCCAAGCACTAGCTGGGCGGATCTAGGCAGGGGTGGACAGGAATCTCAGAAGTCAAGTAACTGGCTGGGAAAATGCCCAGAAAAGGGAAGAAAAATAAGACTACAGAAAGCTACTTTGATGGGGTACAGATGTTCCCACCTTTCAATTCTGATGATGAGGAACTATTCTTACCATCAGGGAAAGACGTGGAGGTTGGGGCCTCTGTATCCCAGACATCCCAGGTGGATGTCCGGTGGGCTCAGGCCATGGAAGAGCTCAAAAAGGATTTTGAAAATCAAGTTAGACAGGTGGAGGAAAAACTGGGAAGAGAAATGAGAGAGATGCAAGAAAAGCATGAAAAACGGGTCAATACCTTGATAAAGGAGACCCAAAAAAATGCTGAAGAAAATAATACCTTGAAAAATAGGCTCACTCAACTGGCAAAAGAGGTTCCAAAAGCCAATGAGGAGAAGAATTCTTTCAAAAGCAAAATTAGCCAAATGGAAAAAGAGATTCAAAAGCTCACTGAAGAAAATAGTTCTCTCAAGATTAGAATAGAACAGATGGAGTCTAATGACTTTACGAGAAACCAAGAAATCATAAAACCAAAAGAATGAAAAAATGGAAGAGAATGTGAAATATCTCATGGGAAAAACAACTGACCTGGAAAATGGATCCAGGAGAGACAATTTAAAAATTATGGGACTACCTGAAAGTCATGATCAAAAAAAGAGCCTAGACATCATCTTTCATGAAATTATCAAGGAAAACTGCCCTGACATTCTACAACCAGAGGGCAAAATAAGTATTGAAGGAATCCATTGATCACCGCCTGAAAGAGATCCAAAAAGAGAAACTCCTAGAAACATTATGGCCAAATTCCAGAATTCCCAGATCAAGGAGAAAATCTTGCAAGCAGCTAGAAAGAAACAATTCCAATATTGTGGAAATACAATCAGGATAACTCAAGATCTAGCAGCTTCTACATTAAGGGATCGAAGGGTGTGGAATAGGATATTCCAGAAGTCAAAGGAACTAGGACTCAAACCAAGAATCACCTACCCAGCAAAACTGAGTATAATACTTCAGGGGAAACTATGGTCTTTCAATGAAACAGAGGACTTTCAAGCATTCCTGATGAAAAGACCAGAGCTGAAAAGAAAATTTGACTTTCAAACACAAGAATGAGAAGGAGCATGAAAAAGTAAACAGCAAAGAGAAGTCATGAGGGACTTACCAAAAGTGAACTGTTTACATTCCTACATGGAAAGACAATATTTGTAACTCTTAAAACTTTTCAGTATCTGAGTAGTTGGTGGGACCACACACACACATACACACACACGTACACGCATGCACGCACACACACACGCATGCACATACAGAGACAGAGAGCACAGAGTGAATTGAATAGGATGGGACCATATCTTAAAAGAAATTAAGGTAAATGGTGAGAGAGAAATGTAGTGGGAGGAAAGAGGGTGAAATGGAATGGGGTAAATTATATCTCATTCAAGAGGCAAGTAGGAGACTTTTTAGTGGAGAGAAAAAGAGGAGAGCTGAGAAAAAAACAAGAAGTTTACCCTCATCACATTTGACTAAAGGAAGGAATAAAATGCACACTCATTTTGGTATGAAAACCTGTCTTACAATACAGGAAAGTGGGGGAGAAGGAGATAAGCAAGGTGGGGGTGGGGATGATGGAAGGGAGGGCAATGGGAGGAGGGAGCAATTTGAAGTCAATACTCTTGGGGAGGGACAGGATCAAAAGACAGAATAGAAACAATGGGGGGGCAGGATAGGATGGAGGGAAATACAGTTAGTCTTACACAACACGACTATTATCGAAGTCATTTGCAAAACTACACAGATATGGCCTATATTGAATTGCCTGCCTTCCCAAAGGGAATGGGTGGGGAGGGAGGGATGGGGAGAATTTGGAACTCAAAGTTTTAGAAACAACTGTTTAGTATTGTTGTTGCTACTAGGAAATAAGAAATACAGTTAATGGGGAATAGAAAGTCATCTGGCCCTACAGGACAAAAGAGAAGATGGGGACAAGAGAAAGGAGGGATGATAGAAGAGAGGGCATATTGGTGATAGGGAAAATTAGAATGCTTGGTGTATTGGAGTGGGGGGGAGGGGATAAAAGGGGAGAAAATTTGGAACCCAAAATTTTGTGTGAAAATGAATGTAAATATTAAATAAATTTTATATTCAAAAAAAATAAAGATATAAATACAGTGCTGTGAGAGGCCATCTCTTGGGGTAAATAGAGGTCATGAAAGTCTTCATGAAAGGATGAGTAGGAGTTAGGGAGAGTTGGAGGGTGAAAGCTGTTCTTGGAGTATTTTGTGAAAGAGAAAAATTTTTAAATTAGCTCAAAGTGTTGTGATCTCCCCCTGCCTCTGCCCTCTTATTAATTGCAACATCCCACAAGAGATGAGAGAGAAGGATTGGTTAGAAAGAAGTGTTACAAGAGTGATGCCTAAAATACAGGGGAAAAAAAGACATCTTATTTCTTTACCAGGCTCTGTGGCAATCCATAGGACAACCTTACAAGCTCATGATACCTAATTCCCAGGCTGTGAGTAGAATGAAAAAGTCAGTATTATCAAATCTGTTCAGAAATTGCACATCTCCAGTATCTTTCTGTAATAAGAGTTTATATGTGACACAATGAGCCATTAGGTGATGGAGACTGTATCATAAAAATCTTCTATATAGCACATTTCACATTGTAGCCACTAGAATATTTATTAAACAACTAAAGTATATACAATTACCTTGGACCTCCACTAGGATACCTTTACTGTATGTTTTGAATTAGTAATTTGACCATGATTTTCCTTCACAATGTATGGAGGAAGACAAGTTGGTATAAATACTTCTTCCTTGACTACCCAATGTCAAGTCTCAAAGTTGGCAGAGCCAAGCTTCTGTAGAGCTTTTTTCAACTTTTTTGTTTATATCATTAACTGATCCTCAGCAAATTATTCTTTGGTGTTGTTATTCTGCTCAGGTAGATCTTTTATATGTTGTCACTATTTCTATTAATCCTTGCAGGAAGTGAAGTTGAAATAAGCCTCTTTAGCCCATATGTTTAAATTTGACACCCTCACCCCCATAACCAGTGGAAGCCAGAAAACTACCCAACTTAAAGAGAAGCAGCTAACCTTAGGATGATACTTTGCTTTCCTCTGAGTTGATTTTGCGCATCTCCATAGCAAAAAAACTTGATGAGCTTCATAGATAATTTTAGTGAAATGTTTCCTCAATTCATTAAACTATTATTACATTCCAGAGTTAGGGAAAGTATGTTTTAGTGAATGAGTTTCTACATCATTAGTAATATCAGTTGCCTTTGTGCTGTTTTTTCTCTGTTGCTTAAGTTGCCATGGGAAAAGAAAAAGAAAATTATCACCAGATGACCCCCCTCCTTATTAAGGATCTGCCTTTCCATAATTAGCTTGTTGTCCCTAAAAAAGCAGACTTTGTTATGAGGGCTGTACACAGAGTTTTTCCAGCTTGAGACCAACCTCAGCTTGTACTCCACTGAAATACAATTCTGAGAACTCAGGATCACATCTTTATCACAGTGAAGTATTGGTAAACAGCTTTTTAGAGTCACTCAGTTCCAGATGACACTGTCAATGTAGGGAAATGCTCAGTATCAGTTTTTAGATCAAGAAAGCTGAATTTACCTTCTAGTATTCCAAACACAAGGAATATGAGGTCCTTTGCTCAATTATGGATGAATAGACATTGTCAAAAGAAGTCAGTAATGTTGGTATTGATATCTTTGCTATAAACCATACCAAAACAAGGAAGGACAGCTAAAGGGAAGTAGATCTATAGGTAGTTAGTCCTTGGAGAGACAAAGAAAAAAATTAGCGAACTGGATTTTGTTCAGTGCTCAGAAGCTACAAGAAATATTGCTTCATAAGACATTTATTTGATCATCACATATGGCACTACTAATAATAGGTAGTGATTGATTGTGTGAATGGATAGATGGGGGGAGATGTTTCCAGATGCCGTGGAAGTAGTGCCGAAGTTGAGATCTAGGACAGAAGAAAAGAGATAACTTCAGTAAGGAGGATGGACCATCTCTGTCTTCTGTTGTGGTTGTTTGTCCTTCGTTGTTTAAGATGACCTTGGCATCAAGAAGATGCTGCCATGAATTGCAAGTGAATTGGATTTAAGTGAGAGAGGGCTGTGCAAGGTCACCATCCTCACTTTCTCTTCCAGAGCCATTTGAGTACAGTGGCCAAATATAGATCCAGACAACTGGAGATGACACCGCATGTAGTGGGAGTCCTTGACCTTTTTAAGCTAAGGCCTTCGCCAGGACTCAGTTTGACTGAAGTAGTGCCTATTCAGGGATTAAGGATAGATAAGAAAGGAAACAAAGAATGGTCTCTTTTACATAGTTTAAAAAAGAAATCAATCTGGGAGGGGAAGAATCAGGCATTCTGACCAAAACAGAAACAATTGCTATTTAATTTACTCAGAGTGAGTGATTCAGGCCAAAACCATGATCCTCTCAATAGAGCTTGGGCTGGGACCTATTGTTGGCCAGTCAGTGAGAGCCAGAGAGAATTGGGTTTCAGGAATGGTCCTTAAAAAAGAAATCTAGCTGTAAATCCCAAGATATATAAGGGTACAATTCCCTATATAGACAAAGGGAAAGGAGAAGAAAGGAAAGGAAAGGAAAAAGGAAAAGAGGAAGGAGCTGTGTTGCCCAATTGGAACTGGCCTGTTGGGTCCCCAGTGGGGCAGCTGTACTTCTCACAGGTTGTTGTTTGTCCTTCATTCTTGAAGACAACAATGGCATAGGAAATGTGATGCCATGACTTGCAAGTGAATTGGATTTAAATGAGGGAAGACTTTGCAAAGTCACCAACCTCATTTCCTCATCTGGGTCCAGTGGTAAGGTGTAGTTGGAGTTGAGATTTGTAGCAGCTGTTTGGGGGAATGTAACAGTCGGTTAATTATAAAGCATTGTCATACATCAGCGAGGATCCCATTGAGATTTGGTCACATAAATTTGTAGTAGATCCATTTGGCACCATTATATGACTTCTTCTAGCACTATTTAGCAGCATAAAAAGTAAGATAAAAGAAAATGGGTAGAGGAAGTAACTGAGAGTTCTGGGTTAACAAGTTGTAAATGCTCATAGGAGAAAAGAAACAAAACATTCAGTCAATTAAGTATATATATCAAGAGCCTGCTTTGTACTAGGTATTTTTTCAGATGCTAGGTATGCAAGTACCAAAAAACCCTGTCTCTGTACACATTGAGCAAACATTCTAGTGGAAGGAACAAATTAGAAATGCCCCATTAAATAACATCCTCCTTACTGGGCAAGGATTACTTTACCTGGTATATAATAGGTGCTTAATAAATGCGTCTGGCTGGACTGCATATAAATAGAACTAGCATAAATATAAAGTTAATAAATAAATATATTATACATATACAAATAGTTGAATAAAACCTACTTTGGGAGGAAGGAATGCTGGCAGTTCAAGGGAACAGGAAAACCTTCATGCAAAAGATGGTGTCTGAGCAACATCTTAAAGGAAACAAATGACTTGTTGAGGCAGAGGGAAGGAAGGATTGCATTCCAGACATGGAGGACACCCAGAACAAAGATAAAGAGGCCAGAAATGGAGTGTTGTAAGTGAGGACAGACCAGCTTAACTGAGTTGCAGGCTGAAGTTCTGCAAGTGATACCAGTGAGGTTAGGAAGGTAGATGGGGTAAGTAGATCGTTTAGTTCTTTACAAGCTAATCAGAGGAGTTTACATTTTAAAGGTAATAGGAAACCCCTAGAGTTGATTCAGTAGGAGAGTTACATGGTCAAAATTAACTTAAGGAAAATTGCTTTGGCAGGAGACTGTCAGATATATTAGAGACTTGAACCAGGAGACTTGAGCTAAGAAGCTATTGTAATAATCTAGGCCAGAAGGGAGGAGGGCCTGAACTATGGTGGTGACTAGTTGTGTGAATAGAGTGTAGGAACTGGATGGGAGAGATGTTATAAAGGTAGAAATGGTAAAATTTGTCATCTGCTGAGAGATTGAGGAGTCAAGAATAATGTCAAGTTTACTAGCCTGAGAAACTGGAAGGATAGTGGTGCCTTCAACAGAAATAAGGAAATTTGGAAGAGGGTTGGGGAAAAGATAATGAGTTTGTAGGCCCAAAAGCCTATTTAAATTGTGCATACCTAGTAGTGTTGTACTGGAGCTGTTTCTTCAAGAGAGCAAACTGAGGAAAAGGACACATATGCACAGAATTATTTATAGCAGCTGCTATTCTGGTGGCAAAGAATTGGAAATTGAGGGGATGCCTGTCAGTTGGGAAAAGACTGAATAAGTTGTGGTACATGATTATGGTGAAATGCTATTGTGCTATAAGAAATAATGAAAAGAATGATTTCAGAAAAACCTGAGAAGACCATTATAAAATGATGCAGAGGGAAGTGATAAGGACCAGGAGAATAATCTACATAATACTAATAATATTGTAAAGATAATCAACTCTGAAAGATTTTGTAACTGATCAACATAATAATCTACCACAGTTTGAGAGGATCTGTGATGAAGTAGAGAACTGACAGATTCAGAGTACAGATTGAAGCTTGTTTTTTTCCTTGCCTTTTTATTTGGTGGGGGATGGGATAAATGGACATTTACTTTGCTATACATTTTTCTAATAGGTTTTGTTTTTCTAGTCTTCTCATTGGGTAGGGAGAGAGAGGAAATTTGGAACAAAAAAAAAGATTTTTAAAAGTTGCTGTGCTTTAAAAATAAATAAAAATAACAAGAAAGATAATGAGTTGTTTTAGACATCTTGAATTTAAGATGTCTCCACAATATCCCTTTTTGAATTGCCCAGTTGGCACTTGGACTGACGCTCCAGGGAGAGGCTGAGGCTAGATGTGTAGTTTGGGAGTCATCTGCTTGGAGATGATAGTTTAATCCATAGGAGCTGATTAGGTTACTGAGAGAGAGCATTGAGGGAAAAGAGGATCCAGGACAAGGATTCTGTGGAATATCCAAAAAGGTAAGAGTTCAAGAGCAGAAGAGAAAGAAGAGTTTACCTGATCAACTGCAGGGTTGAGACTGAAGAGAGCAAAATAAGCCTGTATTAAGGCAAAGAAGTGGAGAGCTAAGAGTATAGGAATGGAGGGGCTAGAAATCATGTGAAGGATACAGAATAGGTTTAAGAGAAATGAGATGAAGATAGGAGAACAAGAGATTATGATCAGAGAGGGGAATTTCAGAGGTCAGGTTCGCAGAGCAATGGTTAATAAACTGGGAGACCAAAGTGTTTTAGGGAATGTTACTATATATTGAGGACTCCAAATACAACTTTTAGTGGTTGGAGTGGAAAGATACAATATAAGCCAGATTCTAGATTTGGCAGGGAGGATGAAGGGAATGACCTAGAGGCCAGTAGGATCTAATAAGGGTCCAAACAGGAAGAAAGAGACTGACAAATCTCGAAAGAGAAATGATAGTAATAGAAGTTAGAGCTCTGGAAATTGATCACAAGGAGCATACTAGTCTCCCTCTTTCCAATGTTAGGTGATAATGGAGCACATCCTGCGGGGTGGAGCCAAGATGGCAGAATAGAATCAGGGACGTGATGTAGCTTTCCCCCCAAATCCCTCAATAAACCTCTAAAAAATGACTCTAAACAAATTCTAGAGCAGCAGTGGCCACAAAATGACAGACTGAAGCAAATTTCCAGCCCAAGACAATCTGGAAGGTCGATGGGAAGGGTCTATTACACCAGACTTGGAATGGAGCGCAGTTGGGGCATGGGCTGCACCAGCACAGATAGAGTGGGGAGCAGGCTTTAGGGGACTGAATCATTGGAAGCTGCTGTGGATTCTAGACCTCTCAACCCACAAATGCTAAAGACAGCTTCAAAGGTCAGTCGGAAGGATCTCTCACTTGACTGAGAGGGAAGCATGGTCTGCCCCAGTCCCAGCCCCAGGATGGCTGCAGCCACTGGTGAAGAGGAGACTGTCTCTGGAGCCCTCCACTTAACGAAGTTCAAAAGTTAATTGGCTGGGAAAATGAGTAAGTCGGGGGGAAACAGGCTATAGATTCTTACTTTCTTGGTGAAGAGGTATTTTCTTACATCATTGGTGACGAGGAAGATCAAAACATACAACTAGAAGAAGACAGCAAAGCCAAAGTTCCAGCATCCAAAGTCTCTAAAAAAAAAATATGAATTGGGAGAGGGTGGAGCCAAGATGGTGGAGTAGAAGGACAGACCTACTCTAGCTGTCCCGCCCATAGATCATAAAATACCTGTAAAAAATGGCTCCAAACAAATTGTAGAGCAGCACAGGCCACAAAACAACAGAGTGAAAGGGATTTCCAGCCCAAGAGAGCCTGGAAGGCTGACAGGAAAGGTATATCACACCAGCCTCAGAGCGGAGTGCTACCCAGCCTTAACCATGTAGCACAGACAGGACTGGAGCAGGCTTCAGGGCGCAGAATCACAGGTAGCAGTTGCAGTTCCCAGATTGTAAACTCACAAATGCCAAAGACAACTTCAAAGGTCAGTAAGAAAGCTCTTTCACTTGGATGAGAGCAGGGTGTGGGTCTGGCCCCAGGGTGGCAGCAGTTACTGCAGCAGCATCCACTTTTGGAGCCCTCTGCCTAAAGACCCTGGGTGAATTGAGCTACTGATCTGGATCTCAGCCCTGAGCATGATCCTGGGGCACGGAGGGTCTGGAGGCAGTTGTGGAGTGGGAATTCTACTATTCCCAGATTCTGACCAGAAAAATTTTTGGTTGCTCCCAGACCAGTGAGTGCACAGACTGGGAAAATGCCCCCAAAACAGAAAAAAAATAACAATAAGACTATAGAAGATTACTTTCTTGGTGAACAAGTATTTTCTCCCATCCTTTGAGACAAGAAAGAACAAAACATACCATCATCAGAGGCCTCCAAAATAAATATGGAATGGTCTCAGGCCATGGAAGAGCTCAAAAAGAATTTTGAAAATCAAGTAAGAGAGGTGGAAGAAAAATTGGGAAGAGAAATGAGAGATGCATGAAAAGCAGGTCAACATTTTGCTAAAGGAGATCCCCCCCCCAAAAAAAAAATGCTGAAGAAAATAACATCTTTAAAAACATGCTAACTCAATTGGCAAAAGAATTCCAAGAAGCCAATGAGGAGAAGAATGCTTTAAAAAGCAGAATTAGCCAAATGGAAAAGGAGGTTCGAAAGCTCACTGAAGAAAATAGTTCTTTAAAAATGAGAACAGAGCAGATGGAAGCTACTGACTTTATGAGAAACCAAGAAATTACAAAACAAAACCAAAAGAATGAAAAAAATGGAAGAGAATGTGAAATATCTCATTTGAAAAACAACTGACCTGGAAAATAGATCCAAGAGAGACCATTTAAAAATTCTGGGACTACCTGAAAGCCATAATCAAGAAAAGAGCCTAGACATCATCTTTCCATGAAATGATCAAGGAAAAATGCCCTGATATTCTAGAACCAGAGGGCAAAATAAATACTGAAAGAATCCACCAGTCACCTCCTGAAAGAGACCTGAGAAAAGAAACTCCTAGGAATATTGTAACCAAATTTTGGAGTTCCCAGGTCAAGGAGAAAATATTGCAAGCAGCCAGAAAGAAACAATTCTGGTATTGTGGAAATACAATCAGGATAACACAACATCTAGCAGCTTCTATATTAAGGTATTGAAGGGGTTGAAATATGATATTCCGGAGGTCAAAGGAGACAGGATTAAAACCAAGAACCACTTACCCAGCAAAACTGAGTATAATACTTCTGGGAGAGAATGAAATTTTGATGAAATAGAGGACTTCAAGCATTCTTGTTGAAAAGACCAGAACTGAATAGAAAATTTGACTTTCAAAAGCAAGGTAAATCAAATGAAAAGGTAAACAGGAAAGAGAAGCCTTAAGGAAGTCATTAAAGTTGAACTGTTTACATTCCTACATGGAAAGATGTTATTTGAAACTCATGAGACCTTTTTCAGTATTAGGGTAGTTAAGGGAATATATATATATATATATGTAGGTATGTATGGGTATGTATGTGTTTTTATATTATACATGTGTAGGTATGTATATGTACATGTGTGTATTTGTATATATGTGTATACACACATAGAGGGCACAGGGTGAGTTCAATATGAAGGCAGAATACCTAAAAAATACCTAAAAAAATTTTACTATGGAATGGAATGTACTAAGAGTAAGAGAAAGGGAGAGGTAGAATGTAGCAAATCATTTCACATAAAAGAGGGAAGAAAGAGCTTCTACAATGGAGGGGAAGAGGGGGGAGATGAAAAATAATTGACCCTTACTCTCATGGGATTTGACTTAAGGAGGGAATAACACAGTCAGTTGGATATGAAATCTATTTTACTCTGCAGGAAGGCAAGGGGGAAAGGGGATAGGAGAGGGAAGAAAATAGAAAGGAAAGCAAAATGGGGAAAGGGATAATCAGAAGCCAACACTGTTGTGGGGTGACAGGTCAAGGGAGAGAATGGAATAAATGAAGGACAGGATAGGACAGAGGGTAAAGAGGGTAATTTGGTTACTCTTTTACAACATAAATATTATGGAAGTGCTTTGCATTGTTACACATATATGACCTATATTGAATTGCTTGTTTTCTCAGTGAGGATAAGTGGGGAGGGAAAGAGAATATGGAACTCAACACTTTAAGAATGAATGTTAAAAATAGTTTTAGCATGCAACTGGAAATTAAGCTATGTAGGCAATGGAGTATAGAAATCTGTTTTGGTCTACAGGAAAATAGAGGGGAAGTGAGGTAGAAGAAAGGTAGGTAATAGAAGGTAGGACAGACTGGAGGAAGGGGTGGATGGGGTACATGCTGTCCTGGGGTGAGAGATGGGGAGAAAATTTTGAATTCTAATTCTAATTCTTGTGAAAAGGAATGTTAAGAATTGAAAATAAATTATATATGGAAAAAAAGAAAAATATGAATTGGTCTCAAGCCATGGAAGAACTCAAAAAAGATTTTGAAAATCAAGTAAGAGTAGAGGAAAAGTTGGGAAGACAAATGAGAGTAATGGAAGAAAATCATGAAAAGTGAGTCAACAGCTTGCTAAAGGAAATCCCAAAAACTGCTGAAGAAAATAACACCTTTAAAATTTGACTAACCCAAATGCAAAACAGGTCCAAAAACCCAATGAGAAGAATTCCTTAAAAAGTAGAATGAGTCAATTGGAAAAAAGAGGTCCAAAAGCTCACTGAAGAAAATAATTCTTTAAAAATTAGAATGGAATAAGAGGAAGCTAATGACTTTATGAGAAATCAAGAGCACATCTTGTGCTTTAGGGGATAGTCAGAGATGTAGTATCTTCCAGAGAGAGATTCTTTAGAAGCAAGAGAGAAAGAGTATGAAAGGAAGAGAAATAATAAAGAGGAGCTTGTTAATGAACAAGGTCGAGAAAAAGAAAGGGGAAGAGAGAGATTGTAGGCAGTGGTAATGGGCGAAGATAATTTTTCCTCTCACTAACAGGTATAAAGGGCAAAGAATTGGGAGTTTGCTAGTCATAAGACTAGCCAGGAGCCTGAGGATCTCATTCCCCAGAGACCTGTGATGGCATAGTAATGAAATGCTGTCCTCTCTCTAAACACAAGTAAACAACATATTAGAGGCAGCAGAGCATGGGATCCTGCATCTGTTTTGGTAAGCATTTGATATTGAGATCATCCAAGACCTTTACTCATTGCCAGGTTTTTGGTTCAGTTTGCTTAGGTTTCTTGTCTTATCTCAAAATAATGGAAGATGAAAAGAAACCTTTTGCTCCTGCTGGGATGTGGTAAGCAACATCTTGGTCCTGGATGGAACCTTGGCAACAAAAGTCCAAATGTGGACACTCAGCATTTATTGAGAGCTGACACATTATTATTCAATGATTTGGTGAAACAGGGTGAAAAAGATCATGCTTCCACATGTAGCAGGTGGTTCCTGAGCAAGCAGGTGTCCACATGTAAACCTTGAGAGGAGCTAGGATCGCCAAGTCCTAGGAAGGGGCCTGAATGTCTGCCTGGTGCTTGGTGATCACGAAGGGGTAATGCATTCCCCCCCTTCATACAGTAATGGCAGGCACAGGGCAGGACGGGTTCTCTTTCCCACATGACAGTCTGTTACCATCTACCTGCTTTCCACTAGCCAAGACACTCTTGAGTAATGGAGAGCTGATGGGTCAGTTTTCTCAAACTGATCTGGTGGCTGAGGTAGTAGTTAGGACACCATGTGTGTCAGCAGGTTTGACTACAGTAAGTTTCAGGGGAGGAGGAGAGGGCTCCAAATACAGCCTCTGAGAAGGGCCAGTGCCTTAGCCGCAGCCAGTACTAGTTGAGTAATTCTTATTGATCTTCCCCAAACTAACTTTTTTATCCTTCCCTCTTTCTTACTCCACACATCCAGCCATCAGATCAAAGATGTTATCGGGCATATTTCCTCAGACTGGGGGAGTGCTAAATTAGATTCTTTTAAAATCTCTTCTTTAATATTTTATGCTTTTGTCAATGTGTCCTATGGTCTCTCACATATACCTCTCCCTTTCTATTCCCACTATTCTTCCTCCCAGCCCACACATTTGGGCAACAGCAAATCAGTTTACTTCTTCACCCTCACAGATTTCTTTAAAATAAGGAAGTTAAAATCAGTTGTCTCTAAAATTTCTTCAGTTTTAAGTTATCCATCATTCTCTGTACAAAAATAAGAATAAAAAGATCAAAACTGAATAGTCTCCACTCATTTAATTCCCCATTATCTACCAAATAAAATCCAGACTCCTTGCTCTGGCTGTCAGAGTCTCTGACAGTCTAATCTTAACATATATTTCCAGCTTTATCTCACACATTATCTCCCTGTTAGGAGTCCTCATCCCTACCAAAACTGGATCATGCTCAGAACTTTCCTGCCTCCTTGCCTTTGTTCAATCCGTTTGCCTTCACTACTGAATATCACCTTATATTATATAATGTCTCCATAAAGCGTTCCATGATCACGTCATCCAGATGTGACCTTTTTCTGTCCTGAAACCTGTAATATTTATCTGTAGCTCTCATAAAGTAGTTCTATGTTGCTTTGTATGGTAATTATATGTGCATGTGTCTTATCTTCCTCACTAGATTGGAAGATCCCAGAGGGCAAAGGACTATATCCTTTACATTTTTGTGTTCTCCACAGAACCTTATATAAATAATTTCTTGTATGAATGATCTCATTGTGAGAGATTCATCGAGCATACATTTATTCATCACTTACTGTTTGTAGAACACCATGATAAGCTATGGAAGAAATGCAGATTTATATAAAATATAGTCCCTAGTCCCATTGAACCTGTAGCCCATATATATATAATATATATACACATACCTATGTAATATATGTACATACATACATATAAGCAGTTAAAATGCAGGAAGAATGCATTAGTGGGTCTAACAGAAGAAAAGTGCTATGTCCAGTTCCCAGAAGAAAAGAATGACCAGTGGGGAGAATTACAGATGGCTTCATACAGGAGGCAGAATTTGAATTGTACTTTAAAGGATGAGTAGAAGTTCAATAGGTGATCTCAGTAAAAAGACTGTGAATGAAATTTTCATGGAAAAAGGATCCATATGAACCTTGACATAAAGGGTAGAATTCAGATAAATGGAACCGAGGAAGTAGGGCACATCACAAACATTTAATATGTAGAGAAACCAGGTTCACTGAATGCCACTGAAATACATATTCTGTATAAGAATCTTAAAGCAGGATTTTAGTTATATACCATACTTTATGTTTTTTATATTTGTGATAGATATTTGGTCATTTTGATTACATGAAATAACATATTTAAGCATCAGCTTGAAAATTTGGAGACCAAAGATTATCCTACTCACTAAACTGAAATTTACTATTAATGGCAGTTACTAAAATTTTGGCTTATTAAATATATCATATGCTGTGCTACTAGAAAACCAAGTTTTAAAACCTTTTAATTTTTTCAGATGAAACTATGTAGGTTTTTTAGTACCAAATCTCCTAGTTTAAGTTCTCTGGTGGAGTCCATGTGTATTGTATACCTGTGTTTCTAAGAGACTTCCCTTCAGGTAAGGAACAAGGGACAAGTAAACTTTTGGACAACCTCTTTTCCAGTTAATATGGTAATATTATCAATATCTAAATAATTTACCCCAACTTGATAATACAATTATATACACCAAGTATGAAGTTTAACACTGCTAGGCTATAAATCCAAGACATAAATCACATCAAAGCAAAATCCTCTTATGCTTTAATGAGTTTAGTTTTAATAAACATTTAAAATATTACCAACTGTTTTTTCTTAAATAATGGTGCTCATTTATGTTAGATCATCTGTGTCATGCTGTAGCATTGGAAAATTTGAGGGTCTTGGTGATAATTTTCAGGTTGGATTTGTTTTTGAGACTGAGCTTCTCCAGGTTTATATAAATCTCAGAACTGTAATTAAAGATCATTTAAGCAGTCCCTAAGACTTTATGATTAATGTTTTCACTGACTACATAAAAGACATAAATTTAGAAAAATTTCAGTATCACAAAGACTGAGGCCTGTACGGAAGCACCTTCTCTCATATCATTGACAACTCTTTTGTGACCAAGATAGTAAGGAGATCCATTTTCAAGAGAAATCTAATTCTCCTTTATGGAAACCTGCATTTTAAGCTGGGGAAAATGAACTCTTGAAATAAAACTTTAAACATGTCATGTAGATTGTAATTTCTCCATTATACAATTTGGCTTTAGAATATATTGTCAGATGTGCATAATCAGTGATAAATCCTAATGCTTCAGTAAAGTAGAAAAATTTAAATTATTTCTAACCCAGTAGTAATTGAAATAAAATGGATTATTATTGGGAATTAATTGCATGACCAGATATTGAAAGCTTCCCCATACTTCAAGTTTTCCATTCTGAAGTACATAGTTACTTTATTTACTCACTAACCTTATTGAATCTTGAATCTTAATTTATTCTAATTTTTTTAATTGTTATAGTTTACTGAATGAATGAAGATGAGATTTGATTTTGAGTTCACGGATCTCACTGAGTTAGTGGCATGCCCATCTTTCCCTGTACCATTTTCCTTTCCCCTAGAAGCATGTCATCCTCCTAAATGTGCATACCATACCCTTCTTCCCTGATGTTCTCATTCTGCTTGCTCTGGTGGAGATATTGCACATTACTAAGTTGCATGTTGTCACGGCCTTAGTGCAATTTAGTATGTGTGATATTTTCACATGAGTGCATGCACACGGGTATGGCTGTGGCTTAAAGTTGTTGTAGCTTTTGGTTTTTGTTGGGAGAGGAATTTTCTTATATAAATCCAAATAAGCATTGTATAATATCCTGGGTAATATTTATACTGTACCTTTTGGAGCTCACCAGAAATGTATATTGCATAATATAAATGTTGTTGTTAACAACATTTTCACTTGAGAAATTGTATTTTTTTTCCATTTGTGGGTAACTTGGAGTGCTGTTTTTAATTATACATTTAGAGTAGTTATCCAAGAAATAACATTTTTTTGTGTTCTGTTTAGAGCAAATTAAAATTTCGTTAAAAAAACTCAGGAAATTTAGTATCTACTAAGTAAAGTAAGTATAAATAGAAATGTAAACAGCAGGTTTAAAGCAGCAGGGAAATAGGTACCAATCCCTTGGAACAATTACCTCTTCTAACAGTAATAGAATAGTGTAGATCTTACCGATAGAAGAACATTAATGAAGCGAAATTATTTTAAAATAGATCGATAAACATAGTGGGTTCTTAACCACTTGATTAAAGATGGTACTAAAAGAATTTAAATAGACTCAAAATAGAAGAAAATGTTAGTTTATTTTCTAAAGAAAATAAATTTGTCTTCCATTTCATTACTCAGTGTTCTTGAGTTCCGTGATCCCATTAATGTGGGTAGGCCCTCCAGCAAGTTAAATCACAACAAACCTACATTTCATTATCTTGTGCATTTCTTTTACATGCCCTCCCTTAATAAATGGCAGAAGGTCTGTAATAGTGTGCTAGGAACCTTCCTTTAGGTTTTTTAACTTTGCACAAGTACATGTGCAGTACTCAGCTTTTTCATATGCTCTCTCTCAAACTATACTACTGAACAAGCCTTTTCTGACAATTCATTTCCTGATTATGTTTTTTACACTCTTTGCAAGGAAGTCATCATTGCCAATATGCCACAGCAGGAAGGGATAACCAGGAACAGTGGGATATCATGGTGAATAGACTTCAGTTTAACATAAATATGCTAGAATTTTCCAACAAAGCTGTCTGTTAAGTGGAAAGGGCTGTTTCATGAAATAGTAAGTTTCCTATTACAAGGAGACAAGTTTTGATTCAGTATAAGGAAGACTTTTCCAACTATCAGAAAATATCCTGGAAAGGCTGGAAGCCTTTCCTAGTGTGTCCTTCACCACCAGCACCACCCCCCACCCTCCCCACCCTACCCCCCCCCCACTCCCCCCTGGCTGCTAGTGCCTTTCCCTCTGAGACTGCCTTCTGTCCACTGTGTGTTTATCTTGTTAGTTATGGTCTCCCTCATTAGAATGGGAGCTTCTTAAGGACAGGGGCTGCTCTCTTGCCTTTCTTTGTATCCCTAGCACTTAAGTGCTCTTAATAAATGTTTGTTTTTTGTTTGTGTTCACTATCTGCCAAGACTGGGGACACAAATGCAAGCACTGGGGACACAAGCAGAAAGAAAAACAGTCCCTACCCTCAGCAAGCTTACAGTTCTAATGGAGGAACACAGCAAACAAAAAGAAGCTAAAAAGGGAGGGGAGGGGATGGTTTTGAGGTCCAGAGGAAGTCCAGAAGTAGGCAGCAATGATTTGTTGATCATTTTTCAAGGAAATTATGAAGAAAATTAATTCATTGAGTAAGAAGTTGGACTAGATTACTTCCAAGGTTCCTTCTACTTCTCTGATCCTATGAGTATACATAGCATCATGTAGTTCCAGTTCAGTTTGTTGTATTTTTTTAACACGGCAGTAATAAATTCATGTTGACTTGTTATTCAGTTTGTTATTTACAAAGACCACAACTTTTAAAAATTAAAGGGAGCATTTCTCTTACAAGGTTTATAGTCTTAACTCACACTCTTCTAACCAGCCACTACCCCCATCACACTCTTCTAACCAGCCACTACCCCCATCACCCCACCCTGTCCTGCCATCAGTCACAGAGCTTTAAGTCGGCTGTAGATGAACATTCTACATAGAGGCGGTGCTGAGCAACTAGTTCAGTTCACAGCCTGTAAACTTAAGAATAGTTTTTACCTTTTAAAATGAAGCATACGGCATAAATACTTTATAAAGCATAAAGTATTTTGAAATGTAAAAACTATTTCTTAGCTCATGAGCCATACAAAAACAGGTAGAGGACCAGGGCAGGAGTTTGCTGATTTCTGATCTGATCCAATCCCCTTTTTTTTTTACGAATGAAGAGCTGAGGCCCAGAGAGATGGATTTGTTTGCCTAAGGTCATAGTTAGTGACAGAAGAGATGAACTGGTGAGAGTCCAGGCCACTGTATAGATATGCAGTTCTTTGCATTGCGTGATTGTACTTCCTATAAGTTGTTCCTCATCAGGATAATGTTAGGGACCCATGATCTGTTGTAAAGACTAATTAAACTTTATACCAGCCTATTTATTCCCTATGATACTTTGAAGGCTTTTATCAATGAGTGTGGTGGGAGTATATCTTAATGAAGCAATTAAGAAGTTGGAATTTTACATTTGGAGGAGAAGGGATTTGTTTCTTTCTTTCTTCCTCCCCAGGAATATTAGACTTGTTTTCCCTTCCATTATTACTTCATTTCTCCTGTGTTGATGTCTTTCTTCATTGAAGTTCAGCTGCTGCTCAAGTCCCCTTTCCCTATTCTGACCACTGTCACAGAAGATAATTAACTGTGACAAGTCCTTATTCCCAGGAAGTGCCAGATTGGATTTATTTTTCATTTAACTCATAATTTTCTTATTTAGCTCCCTCAGTATCCTTTGAAGATATTTTGAGGTCCTGAAAGGAAACTTGTTTTTTCTTCTTAGGTCTTAGAATGTTAGTACCATAATATCATCATGTAACTCCTGCCAGTTGCTCAAATACACTGACTTTTCTAGGTTTCTCATGGCTGTGGTGTTTGCATTTCAGAGTTCCCACTCACCTCTAGTTTTTTTTATCAAATACTTAAAAGTCCTCTATTCAATTAAAGATGAATATTTTTCCCTGTAAGGTTAAGCTCCCCACTGTGCTGAGTAAGTTATTCTAGTTTGTAAGCCTATATCATTTGCCTTTTGGAATATTATATTCTAAGATCTCCATTTGTTTTTAGTAGAAGCTTAAAATTCTTGTTTTAAGACTATTTTTTTTTCTTTGATGTGGAAGCCTCTGGATTTTGACTGACATTCCTAGGACTTTTCCTTTTAGAGTTGCTTTCAGAAGGTTATTAATGGGATCTTTCAGATTCTGCTCTCTCTGAGATGTTTTCATTTATGATTCTTGAAAGAAAAGACTCCAGTCTTAGGGAGTTATTAGATTTGTTTGGTCTGATCTATTATTAGGGAGTCCAGTACCGGGTTAGGTTTACCATGTTCTCTTTTAAGCTTTTTCACTTTCTAATTCTTCCCTCATTTTTTATCTCTTTAGGTGTTCATGTAATCCTTGTACCCCAGGGGCAGCTAGGTGGCTTTGTAAATAGAGTGCTGGGCCTGGACTCAGGAGGACTTATTTTCTCAAGTTCAAATCTGACCTCGGATACTCACTAGCTGTGTGATCCTGGGCAAGTTACTTAACCCTGTTTGCCTCCATTTCCTCATGTGGAAAATGAGCTGGAGAAGGAAATGATGAACCACTTCAGTATATTTGCCAAGAAAACCTCAAATGGAGTCACAAAGAGTCAGACATGGCTGAAACAACTGAACAGTGAAAATCCATTTTTCCTTTAGTCTCTTTTCATTTGTTATAGCTACTTTTTTGGGGGATTTTTAAATTTGAGTAGTTTTTGATACTATTTAGTGTTTTCTTTGATTTACAGATCTCTCTAACTTTTGTTCCTAAATTGGGACTTTGTGCCCAAACCTGACTCCACCCCCTGCTGTGTTTTAGGGAGGGTTCTTCAAGGCTCTCCCCATTCCAGTCCATCTTCCACTTAGCTACCAAAGTGATCTTCCCAAAGTTTAAGACTGAACATGTCATATCCTCCTCAATAAACTCCAGTGGCTCCCTATTACCTTCGGGATAAAATATAAGATCTTCTATTTGGTATTTAAAGCCCTTCACACCATAGCTTTTTTCTTCTTTGCAAGTCTTACATTTTACTCTTCTACTTACTCTACAAAACATCTACAATTCTAACTATTCCTGCCACACAAAAATCCATCTTCCAACTCTCTGACCTTTCACTGGCTATACTCCATTCCTGGAATGTTGTCCCTTCTACTTCTACTTCCCATCTTCCCTGGTTTCCTTAACTCAGCTTAAATCCCACCTTTTGCAAGGAGTCTTTCCTGGTTCCCTCTCAAACGCTGTGAGGCTAGCTTTCATCTACTCTGTATCGTGCATATATCTAGTTGTTTGAATCTTGAGGTGTCTCCCCACTGAAGTGTGAGCTCTTCAAGGGCAGTGACCATATTTTTATCTTTCCTTATCCCTAGCACTTAGCAGATTGCCATCGTAAGTGCTTAACAACTGTTTACTGACCAGCTTCAGTTAGTCTACTAAATTTATGAGATTTGCCCTTTTCTATATTCTGTTTTCTCCACATGATTTTTCTACCTGGTAGACAGTTGCTTATTGCTTTGTAACCTTAATTAATTGAGTTGAAAAAGTTAGATAATAAAGTTAGAAATGTTTAAGTATCATTTACCTTTTTGGTGGTTATGGGTAACGTATTACAGCCTGGATCCCTTGGATTCTTCTGTGTCATCAGTATCAAGTTACCCACATAAAAATAATTTATTAGAGTTTGGGCAATAAAATATCTGCTGGGATGAAAACAAGGTGAGTGAATTATTTAAGTAAATAAGCAACATTTACTTGGTTGGTGATTCATTGTCATTACATTATGGATTATTAGAGCTGGAAGAAACTTCATAACATAAAATCATCTAAGAATATTGAATATAGAAAAAAATTCAGAGAAATCTGAATTTTATAAATAAGGAAACCCAAAGAGCTATGGAAATGACTGTCTCATGGCTGTTTAGTAGGTAATTAATGATAGGGCTAAAATTAGAAACTATGTCTTCTATATTGCATCCCTTCATTGATTCTCCAGGTCAATTTTTTATTATCCATGTTCATGTTAGGGTGCAAAAATACAAATGGTTCAAAACAAAATAATTCAAAATTCAAACCAAGGGCTCCTTTTAAGATAGAAGATTCTAGGGAAGCTGTAAAATTTATCCTACAGGTAGCCGCAGAGAACCAGTTACTGACAATCCCTGTGGAGTCATTTCCTTATTTTTATTTTTTGTTTCATCCTAAGGACATGCCCTACTCTATAAGAAAACATTATATGAAATTAATAATGAACCATAGAGATGCAAAAGGATAGGTCTGTGTGTCTGGGGTTATCTAAATTTAAGAAGAACAAACCTCACATATTCGATAAAGAAGCCAAAAAGTAAGGCAAAAGACAAATTGCAGCAACAGTCTGATGAACTTGAAACTTTAGACTTTAGAAAATGGTATCCATTGTTTAGGTAACAATGTGACTGTGGTCTTCAGTACACGAGAAGAGGAATGATTAAGATTTTTAGTTTTGGAACAAGTTGTCTAGAAACTCCTATCTAGAAAAATCCATTTTATTACATAGATATAAAAGTTCTTTAATTAAAAAGTTATTTTATTTTTCATAGTAACATGACTTTAATATTCTTTAACAATAAGGGCATTCATTGTAATTGAATTTTCCAAGTTACAATGTGAAAGTGCTTTATCTCCTCTGTTTTCTTTTTGGTCATTTTAGAGGTGTATTTGATGCTTCCTTGAAAATGGCTGGATTCTATGGATTGTACACTTGGCTGACTCACACCATATTTGGAATTAATATTGTCTTCATCCCATCAGGTAACCATCATACCATCAACCCAGTAGTATTCTTTTTAAAGTTATTTAGAGCATTTTGTGGAAATTTGGCGTTTTGGTTAAGTGCGTGTATTATTCCCCAGGTTTGAAGTATTACTTTTTCTAATTCTGGCTCAGAGCTGAACTCAGAGTATGGTTTAACATATATTTTCAAACTGTTGTGGTGATTGTTTAACAGCCTTATGATTGTGTCCTATAGAATATTGTTACTGTTGTTACCTTCTGGGGATCAAGGCTCATCGTTCCTCTACTGCTTCTTGAACCATTCACACATCTTATCTGAGTTAGTCTAGCACCTTCTTTATGGTTGTCATTGTATGTATTCCAGAGTTAGAGATGACCTGGCTCAGGCCCTTATTTTTACAGATGAGGGTACTGAGACTTAGAAGGATAAAGTAACTTGTCTAAGGTTACACAGCCTGATGGTAGAAGAACTGAGATCACAACCTTGGTCTTTTGATTTCCCGGTTGAGTTGCTGTCCATTGTACCATATTCATATTACCCCTCACCAATTTTTTCCTCGGTGTAGAATGGCCTCAATTCTCATAGATTTTTTTCTTTTCCGTAGACATTTGTCATCTGAAAGGACCTTGTCTGGAGCCGCCCTGTCACTGATACCTTCTTTCCCCATTTATCCGTGCTCAGCAGCGTTTGTGATCTAATGGCCCTAACCCAACCCTACTTTAACCAAATAGCACATAGAACTAAGAACTCAACTACCTCTTGAGTCAGTTCGTTCTATTTCCAGACAGCCCTAATGGTTAGGAAATTCTTTTATTAAGCCAGAGTCTTCCTCTTCCTAACTTCCATTCATTGGTTCTGATTGTTTCTTCAGAGGCACATGGATCAAGGACCCTTTTCTTGAAGATAGTTTCGATGTCCCACTCCCAAGTGTTCACTTCTACATACTAAACATTCCCATTTCCTGTAACCAATCTTCCTGTGACATGGTTTCAGGTTTTCTCATTCTCCTGCTCTGATCTTTGCTTTCCTGACTAAGAAACTTTCTGTTTGGGGCTGCCCTGTGGATTCCATTTTATTACACAGATACAAAAGTTCTTTGTAGTTAAAAGAAGTTATTTTATTTCTCATAGTGATAGGATTTTAATACTCTACAACAATAAGGTCATTACCTTAAATTATGATCATATACTGTTAAAGTAGAAATGATTCTCTCTGTATGATAAATATTTGGAAATATTCCTATGTCTGAAAATAATTTCCATTACTGAAATAGTAAAAATAGTAAAGATTGTGTTCAGAAACACAAAAAGATATATGGAGCAGAAATCAAAGGTCACCCTAAGATTATAAACATGAAAAAATAGTTTTAAATCAAGGGGTTTTGTTTCATGGCCTTTTGGCAGTCTGGTGAAACCCATGTACCCTTTTTGAGAATAATATTTTAAATGCACAAAATGCATAGAAATATATTGAAATAGTTAGGTGACTCGGTGGATTGAGTGTTGGAAGACCTAAATTTAAATCCAGCCTCAGATACTTACTAGCTGTGTGACCCTGGTCAAGTCACTTAATCTCTGTTTGCCTAATCCACTAGATTAGGCAAACCATCCCAGTATCATTGCCAAGAAAACTCCATATGGAATCATGAAGAATTAGACACTGAAAAACAATATTGAAGTAGTCATCAGAATATTTTTTTACAAACAGGTTCATGACTTCAAGGTTTAGAAATATAAGAAACTTTGTTTCTAGACAGGTTGCACTTGAGGTATGAGTAGGACGTCTAGGTCCAGTTAATCTGAAGGCAGCTAGAAATGTTGACCTGAGGTTCATAAAGAGACTGGAGGGATAGATTTAATATGTGGAAATGGTCCACAAACAGACCCTTGAGGAACATCCACATCTAGAGATCAGAAAGTGGACAAAGACCCAAAAGAAAAGAGAGGTAGAAGAATCAGTTGGAAAGCATTTATGAATCACTATGTGCTAAGTGTTAGGGATATAAAGATGAAAATAAAACATTCCTTGTACCAAGGAACTTACATTCTTTTGGGGAAAATAAGCTGTATACATATAAATAAATTTAAAGTAATTTGGTGGGGCGAGTGACGCATGAGCAGCTTAAGGGAACTAAGAAGAGCCTCGTGTAGGAGGTGGCACCTAAACTGAGCTTTGAAGGACACTAGGTACTTTAGGATGTGAAAGGAAAGAATACTGTCCAGACATGGAGACAGACTGCAAATGCATGGGGATAGGAAATAGTATATCATGTGTCAAGCAGGCCAGTTTGACCCAAGTAGGGTATGATGGAGAGAAATATGCAATATTCCTAGAAAAGCCTGAGCAAGGTTACAAAAAGGCTTAATTTAAAAAAAAAAAAGTAAGTTTTATTGATGTCTTTTTTTGACATCACCATAGTTTCTTTCGGTACCCTTCCCTCTTGCCCTCCCAGAGAGCCATCCCCTATTTCAAATTGAATTTTTTAAAAGAAACAAAAAAGGGGATAAAAATCAGCATAACAGCAATACATTGAAAAAGGAGAATATTTATAATGTACAACATTTTGGGACCTCTGAAATCTGCAAAGGGGTGAGGTGGGACTGTCTTCTCATAACTCTTCTTTAGAGCCAGGCTTATTATTTATAATTTTGCAACATTTATGAAAGGCTTTCAGTGCAAAGCAGAGGAGTTTTTATTTTATTCTAGAGATTAGAGAGGATCATTGGAGCTTATTTGAACATGGGAGTGACATGGTCAAATCTAGGCTTTAAAAATTTCACTTCACTTTAGGAGATATTATAGAGGGGAAAGATTTGAGGAAAAGATACCAATTAATAGGCTATGTCAGTAGCCTCAGCTAGGGATGATAAGGGCCCTGAACTGGGCTGACAACCTTGAAAGTAGAGAAAAGGAGACTAATGGCAAGAAATGTTGTGGATTTGGCAAATGACTGGGTATTTGGCATGAAGGGAGAATTAGGAATCTAGAATGACTTCACAGTTGTGAAAGTAGATAACTAGAAGGATAGTAGTACTTTTGACATTAATAAAGAAGTTCAGAAGAGACATGGGGCGGGGGGAGGAGGGAAGATGAGTTTAGTTGGAGTATGTTAAATTTGAAATGCCTATATAGGACATCAGGTTGGAAGTGTCCAGTGGTCAGGTGATGATGTGAAAGACTAAAATTCAGGAGAGAGGCTAAGGTTGTATGTATAGATTTGAGAGTCATTTGGGAGACTGCGCCTTGGGACTACACACACAGGGAGTGGGGGAGCAGCCAGGTAGGTAGGAGGAGAACCACAAGAGAACATCATATTGGAAACATAAGAAAGTATCAGGAATTGAATTGGCAGGAGAGGGTGGTCACTGAGGTCAAGTGCTTTGTGCAAAAAGGTCAAGAAAAATGAGGAGAAAAGGCAACTGAGTTCATTGGTCACTTTGCAAAAAGAAGTTTGAGGTGATGAGAGTCAGAATGTAGATTATAAGGAGTTTAGAAAGGAAGTAGAAGCAGTGAGTAAAGCTGGGTGTTTCTGGTGATTTGGCTGTGAAAAGGGAGAGAAAGAATGATAAAATGAGGGGATAGTAGCTTCAGGAAATAGTTTTATAAGGACAGGCTTTTCTGTGTAGGCAACAGTGAAGTTTCCAACAGATAAGGAGAGATTGAAGATTAGAGAGAATGAGAGGTGATGATGGGGTAAGGTGGCAACCAAGAAAGGAGCCATTATGGAAGAGACAGTAACAAGATGCATGGAACCAAAAATTTCCAAAACAAAGATAGTATCTCCTGGTTGGAACTATGGCAGGTTGAGTAGGAACACTGCAGGTTAAATGACACATTGGTGTTTAGTTTTCAGGTGTCTCATAGTCACTTCATTCTGGTAGCCCAGCTAAGCTTCTTGTCTAGTTGCAAGCTTTCGTTTCCTAAGTCACCAAAATAACCTCAGTCAAGACACATAATGTCACTGAAGATCCATTTCTTTTTCTGTAGAATGACAGTTGGATTAAATGAGCTGAAAATTCCCTTCTGCCTCTAAATCCTGTGAACCTTAAATTCCAGGTTAGCTTAAAGTTTGCATATAGAAGAGCAGCACATTCCATCTTCCCAGTTTTAGACTGGCACAGTCTAAAATTAGACTGGCAGCTTCTGGCCCAGGAAAGAAACTTGATCATTAGCAGTTTGTCCAGGAAGGTGTTCCTGCTACTACTGGAAAGTAGTCATTGGTATTTAATTATGATTGGCACCTCTCCCGTTGGTTACAACTCCCAAAAGTGCTTCTGTCATTGGATTCTTTCAAAAACCTTTTTTAGAATAGGCATTTCAGGGGAATGGTGAGGAAGCTGAGTCCTGGAGAAGTGATGTGATTGCACAAGGGGACAGCGAGTTAATGGCAGGGCTGAGGCTCAAACGTGGCCGAAGTGTTCTTTGCACTTCAGCAGGCTCGTGTGTGTGGGAATTATTCAGTAAACACTCCTCCAGTTCACTGAAGCTTGACTTCAGTTAATCAGCTTAACCTTCACTTATTGTTTTAATCCATTAATCCAGTACACTACATTCCTCTAACATTCCAGCGAATTTGAATTATTTTACTATATGTGAATGGGTGGGGGGAAGGGGTCCTACTGCAAAGAATTAAGAGTTTTGCTTTCTATTTTTCTACAATATGGAGTTTATTTTCTTTTGACTTTATTAGCATTAGCAGCAATTCTTGGAGCAGTACCATTTCTGGGAACATACTGGGCAGCAGTACCTGCAGTCCTAGACCTGTGGCTTACTCAGGGAGAAGGATGTAAAGCTGTCTTGCTTCTGGTTTTTCACCTCTTACCAACCTACTGTGTGGATACTGCAATCTACTCTGATATATCAGGGTAAGTATTTCACAAAGCTAAAAGCAGGATTAGTTGTAATTATACCAGTGTCTTCACATCTTGATAAAAATTCTTTTTTAAAAAATAATTTTGAAAGGTTTTTTAAGGCTTCTTTACTCCAACAGGCTTTGTGTTTCTGTTGCCATTGTAAAACTTTAATAAAAATTGACTTCATAAAATAGGGCTATTTATGTTACTGAAGAAACATATTTGGTGTTCAAATGGACTTCAGTAATACTGAGTTATGTGCAAGAATGGACATAAAAAAACATTCAGAAATGAATCAACAAGCATTTATTAAATGTCTATTCTGTGCCAAGGACTATATGAGGCATTGAATTGGAAAGTAAAGTGAGCCAGTCATGTGACAAGAATGAGAAATAACAGAGAGACTGTGTGCTGCATTTACCCGTGAAAAGTTAAAAGACTCAGAGGAAGACCTCTTATTCCCCCCCTATGGGGGAATGTAATGGAGATTCTTTAAAGGAAGATACAGGTCTGAATTGCCCAGGATGCCATGATGGTGGCGAGTTACAGTCTGTACCACTGGAGTGAATACCTCTGTCAGTGTGATCACAGATCCATTGAAGATTCAAAGTAGGGAAGTATATAACAGACCCACGTTTTAGTGGTATCTTCTATGGGGGAAAAATATTACCAGATATATACCCAAATGAAGAGTCAGTATTTCATTTTAGAACTTTTCCATTAAAAAAAACTTTTAAAGACCAAATATCATTTACATTTACATAATTTTCCTTGTCTCATCTAATAATTTCAGCTCTTTTTGTTGTTGTCTAACTTTGCTCCTGACCTGTGAGGAGGTCCCAACGTAGGCATTCCATTGGTGCAGATCAGAAACTTAACTTGGAGTTCTAGAGTTGCCCCAGGCAGTAGAGTTTAAGTGGCTTGCCCATGTCATAGAGGTGGGCCCCAGGCGTTCCCTTATTCCATGGTTAACCTTTTATTTTTTACATCACTCTAACCCTTGCTTTCAATACAAACCTTTAATTTTGACATGGAGCAATTCCATTTCAGCCTAATTCTCCTATAATGTATCTTCTAGGGAGAAAGAACTATATCTCCCTCTCTTTTAAAAAAAATATTTTTTTTCTATTCTAAAGTATTTGTAAATGTTAAGGTTTGGGGATTTTTTTAAGGCAGAGAACTTTAGAAAGTAGTTTATGTCAGAAGCCTGTGACAAGTTATAAATTCTGCTAGAAAACTGTTAAAACAAAGAAAACATTTCCCATATTAATTGAGCATTAATCAGAGAGGGAAGGTTGATTAGAACTGATGTGATATTCAAGATAGAGAAACATCTCTTTGATTATAAAAAGACTACCACATTGTTTTGCTGTAATCTGGAGACTTTTAACAACTTCTTGTCTATGCATGTGCGCACACAATAGTAATCCTTACATCCAAAGAGCGTGAAACAGAGAAAACCATAGGAAGAATCCTTGTTCCCTAAAATAAAGGACAGAAAGAGATACTATTTAAGAGGGCTACAAACTGGTTAGGAAAGCTAAAGAAGGAAATCAATACCTTGACTTCTCCCCAGGAAATTAGAAATAGACTAGTAAAGACTCTTGCTGTTAAATTGCTCTAAAGAAAGATCAGAGCAGGAGAATAGGTCACAGGTTTACAGCACGTGAGGCCTGGGAACTTTTAATACGTTGAGCACATGCAAGAGAAAGTTAGAGGTTTCTCAAACTACAAAGGACTAGAATTGTAGCAGTGATTGTTTAACTGGTAAAACATACTGGAAAAGAATATTTTTTAATATATTCATTTTATTTATTTTTAATGTTCCACAATCACTACCGTAAAACTTAGATTTTTTTCCCCCTACCTACTCCCTACCACCCCCCTCCCTCCCCAAGACAACATACAATTCTATATAGGATCTACACATACCTTCCTATTGAATACATTTTCACTATACTCATGCTGTGTGGAAGAACTAAAATAAATGGGAGAAATCATATAACAAACCAAAACATAATACACACACGCAATGATCTGCTACATTCTGTAATTGAATTCCATAGTTCTTTCTCTGAATGTGGAAGGCATTTTGCCTTAAAAGACCATTGGGAATTTTTTTTTTCTTATGTCCTTGCATTGCTATAAAGATCCAAGTCTACCAGAAAAAACTCTCGCACACTGTGGTCGTTGCTGTGCACCAAGTTCTCCTGGTTCTGTTCCTTTCACTGAGCATCAGTTCATAGAATTCTTTTCAGGCCTCTCTGAAGTCTTCTTGTTCATCATTTCTTATGGTGAAATAGTACTCCATTACATTCATATACCATAATTTATTCAGCCATTCCACAATTGATGGGCCTCCCCTTGATTTCCAGTTTTTGGCCACTACAAAGGAAATGGGCATTGATCTAGTGCCTGCTCTGTGCCAGGCACTGTGTTAAGGGCCTTTTGAAAAAATATATGCTCTCATTTGATCCTTACAAAATAGAGTAACATCCCCATTTTAAAGTTGAGGAAACTGAAGCCAACAGGGTAAGTGACCTGGCCAGCGTTACACAGCTAATAAAGTGTCTGAGGCTGGATTTGAATTCAGGCTTTCCTGACTGACTCCAGGCTCTTTGCTTTATCCACTGTGCCATCAGCAGCCTCTACTATACAGTCATATCTTCTTGGTTTAGAGCTCCTACTTAAACTGCTTCAGCCTTTTGTGCTAAAGATCTAGATATGAAAGTAGCTCACTTTTCTGGAGTGCTTTACATTTTAAAAAGAACTTTTATCCTACGTACCCCCTATGAGGGTATATGGTGCCAATATTATTACCCTTTTACAGATTATGAAGTCAGGGCGCAGAGTGGTGCACTGGCTTGTCCTTGATTAACCAGGCACTAAGTGTCAAAGCTAAACCATGAAACTAGAGCTCCGGACTCCCCGGCCCATTGTGAGAGAGTGGTGCAATCCTGCGAGGCCAGATAACAGACAGGAAAGTGTTCTTCACAGCTCCTCGTTCTCTGTTGTCCACTGCTCCTTACTCAGCATGCGCATTGCCTTATTTTACACCCTTTTTTGAAATATTCCAGGGATGATGCTCACCTGGCGATACCATGTTTCTCATTGGGAAAGTCTTTGACTTGAAGCCAGAGGGCCTTTATTCACTGAGTAAATGCAGGCAGATCTCACCTTCTTGGTGCACCACAGGTTTCTAGACGTTTTCCCACTTGTCTTCAGTTTCATTATTTGATTCCAGATGGTTCAAATTACCAGAAGTCTGATCACCAAAGAAGTGGGGTGAGGGGTTTTTTGTTTGTTTTTTTGAAGAGATTGGGCCGATAGCACATTTCTATAGCACAAGAAATAGCAAATGAGTAAACTCTCTTTTATAATATATATTCTCTTCAGCTTACAATCTTGAAGACTTTTCCTGGATTGTGGGCCATTATTGTATTTTTTCCCATTAAAATAACATAACGGAATTGTGTTTACAGATCTGTTAACCCATGCAACTGCGTTCCTTAGACACCACTGTTCCACTGGTGCCAATGATCCAAATCAGAGGAATAATGTTCTGGGAGTAAATAATCCATTTCTCTAATGCTGACCTTCCCATTCAGACTTATTATAATAAACATCCCAGACCCCAGAGGCTTGCAGCTTCTGTAAACCTGATTATAATCAGCCCTCAGATGCTCATATGAATTCATCAACTTGGATATTCCCTCCCGCAATGCACATCACAACTCAGCCTTGGCCATCCCATCCTGTGCAGCTCTTGTCCATGTCCTCCTATAAATTCACCGTGAGCCTCCCACCCCCTACTCCTCCCTTAGAGGGGATTTCATTACTTTCTTCTCAGATTTCAGTTAATTGCATTAATTGAGGAAGGAGTGAAGAGATAGTGGTACTGAGTATTAAACACTTCCTATGGTATTTTTCATGATTTGAATTTACTCTTAAAATTTATACTTTTTATTTCATTTTTTTTGAAGAATTGTTTTCAAATTGACATGAATTTTTTAAAAAATGTTTTCTTAAAAGGTAGATTTATATCGAATAGCAGTACAATCAGCTGAACTTGCTTAGTAATTATTGACATTTAAATTAATTTTAGTGCATAAACTATAGTGATTTTTCAGGAATTCACTGTGTGACCTCCTTAACATTCTCTCTCATTTACTTATATGGTTTTTATTCTGTTTTTTATGGTTCATTTTTTTAGATTACTTTATGAAGATCTTAACATTTCCCCGTATACCTCATATCTGTTAGTCTTAATTACATTATAGCAGTATCTTTCAAAATTTTTTTTTGTTCAAAGCACAGTATTAATTCCCATAGGGATTTTTTTCCCTTTGTATCACCAGTGATTAGCACACTGTTATATACACTGACTGATTAACTGATCATAGAAATCACAGCACAATATAAAAGTCAAGAAACTTAAGTATGTATGAGATTGCAAGTATAAGTACTACACAACTCCATTACATTTAGCTGAAACTTATGTACATCATTTGAGAACCACTGCATTATAATAACCAGTGTAATGCACAATTTATTTATCCATTTGGACTTTTAGATTGTTTCCAGTTTTTGTCTTTTCAAATAAATTGCCATGAAAATCTTTCTACAGATAGCTCTTTTATTTTTTATTACATTTTCAGGGCATATTCCCGGCCATGGAACTATTGTGTCAAAGAGTGTAATTTTTTTTTAATTTTATTTTTATTTTCAGTTCCAAATTCTCTTCCTCCACCCATTCATTGAAAAGTCAAGAAATATGATACCCATTATACATGCAAAACATATTTCCATATTGACCATTTCCCCCCCTTAAAAAAAGTGATTAATTTTGTAACTTGTCCTTTGTATGTATTGTCAGATTCCTCTCCAGAAAGATTTTTAAAATATGAAATTAAGCCAGCAATAGATAAGTGTACTTTTCCTCTTCAACCTTGCCAGAATTGTGTATTGTTACTTTTAATCATGTTCACCCATTTTCTGAGTGATATGATGCCTCAAAGTAGTTTTAATTTGCATCACTCTGATTATTAAGAAAGTTGTCTGTTTCCTTTTTTAAAAAATTCTTTTCATATGCTTTGACCATTTCTTTGACTAGAAATTGACTTTTTAACAGTTCCTTAGCTTTTAGATGTCAAGTTTTTAATAGCCATATTTGTCCAACAGATAAATCCTTTCACGTGAAATCTGTTTGTGTTGTTATTCCAGAGGAGGCCATCCTTACTTAACTGGTTTGGCAGTGGCTGGTGGAGCGTACTACCTAGGCCTGGAAGGAGCGATCATTGGCCCCATACTTCTCTGTATACTCGTAGTTGCCTCTAATATCTATAGTGCCATGTTACTAAGTCCTACGAACCCCACGCCCACCCCAAGTCAGACAACGTGGCATCCCCAGACACAACAGTAAGTTAAGTTAGAGAAATATCTCTGAAGTAAGTATGAATATTGAATTATAACTGATGTTTTTCCTCTTTTCCATAAAGTTTGATTTAGTCAGTTAAACAGCAGGTATATATTTGAGTGTTTACACTGTATTCAGAGCTGTAGAAGATATGAAAAAAAATTGTAGCCTAGCTCTGCCTTTCAGGAATTTGTAGTCTCGTTTATCTTGTTCAGCTGAAGTTAGACAACAGATGTGTTGTGGGGCTATTCTAAAATCCTCTTAAATTTGTGTTCTGTTTATGTATGGTTCGTTAAATTTTTGAACGTAGCATTCTCTTGTGAGTTAGAGCTTTAGAGCTGGTTCTACATTAAACTCATAGTTTATGGGCAAAGGGAAAGGAGGAATGAAGTTTCTTTAAAAAGAATGAAAGAAGACAGAGGCATTCAGGTGCAAAAAGCTTTTTTTTAAATTCACACCTGGCCCTTTTGTTGCTTTTACCTCTTGATGATGATAATAAAATGAGATGTGGCTATTCGTTATTTAATAGAATAAGAAGTTACTGCTCTTTTATCCTTGGTCAAAAAAAGTGAGATCCAGAAAGCACTGGAAATACTGTGATCTAAGTTTCAGGTTGAAATGAAAATAATTTTACAAAAGATTTTGATCAGCTTACCCATGTAACCTAACTAAAGAATTAAAAATTCATTAATTCTGCTATCTGGTTAGGTCTTTGCTTCTCCAGCATTAGGCACCACTCCTACATGCACATTTTTTGCATCTCTGATAAGTATTTTTACTTTGCATAAAAGTAAGTATTGTGGAGGGGAGGAGCTGTTGCTATGTTGAATATTCAACTTGCTGTGATAAATTTGAAGCTAGGAGATTTTTCACATTTTTTTCACAATATGCTTCAATTTGATTTCAAATTTCTGTATTTTAAAAAGGATGAAAGGTAGTATAGTATTATTGGAAGGAGTATTGAGGGAAAAATAGTATTGAACTAGTTTCAGTCATGGTTCTACCAGGAATGAATAACATTGAGCAAGATGCTTTTCTCCTCTATGTTTCCTCTTTAGCACTTTTACTAAGTGAACCTCTTCCAGCTTTAATATTCTATGTTTTATTCACCTATACTGTATGCTTAGCTATAATTAATATTTCCAGATTGTCAGATGGCCTAGATAAGGTATTGTCTGTCTTGTATCAATCTCTTTCTGTATCTTTACCCAAGCAGAATATTTTACGTATTTCTTAGACAGATGGAATACCTGTGAATTTCAAAATTACCTATGTTCCATATCATTAGTATTTTCAAAGGGCATCACAAGTAAGAGTGCCCGAAAAGTGCTTTTAGCTAGAAGTGCCATTAATAAGCAAGTGTTCTGACATACAAGTAAGTGTTAATCTAAGCTCCCCAAAGCTGTGGTACTCAAAAAGCCTGATAGAGTTTATAAGTGGATTTGCCTTTAGTTGCAGCAATACAGCTCTGTTTAAATAGAATTTCTTCCCCCAAAACATGAACTATTTCCTAGGGTTTGGGTTTTGTTTTTGTTTTGTTTTGGTTTAGTTTGGTTTTTTCAGAATATAAAAATATGCCAGGATGCAAAATTCACTCAGGAAAGGTTCTTAGAACCATAAAGAAAATCACTTTATGAGTGATTGAGTCCTGGCACATTCACCCTACCTGAAGATAGGCAAAAAGATGGAATTCTGCTAAGAATTCCTGGCAGGGTATTAGGAACTATTAGACAAGTAGCAACAAGTATGTTTTCTCCTGCACCAAAAATGACTGCCAGGGCAAGCTCAGCCTTCCCTAAAGCCACAAAAAGCCATGTATATTGTAAGCAATTCCATCCCCACCCACCTAAAAGTTGCCATTTTAATAGTTTTTAGATATGTTTATTACAGGTATAAAAGGACTATAAATTTTGTAATTGATTTGTAATCTGTCAGAGATGGAAGGAGACGTCCAACCCATCTCTGTTTTTGTACAGGTGGGGAAACTGGGTCTTTATATTTTGGCTTAGGTTAAATATAAATGTAATAATATAAATATGAGTTGCTTTCCCTGCTGTTAGATTTCCTCTTGAAAAAGTAAAGAATTTTCTTTGAAGTAAAGACATTTTCTTATGTTACCACTTTCAGAAGAATTTCTGAAGATCCAAAATCATCAGAGTGATACTGCAGGAGCTTGTTTAAGAAATTCTCCTTTCAGTGAGTTCAGAACAGCCATGAACTTCTTCTGTCCTGCCAGCTATGATGATCAAGGAAGGCCCAGAGAAGTAGCATTTTGGAAAAGAAAGTGTGTCTACTGGCCTCTATGGAGCACTCTGATGTGCAAGAAAACAAATGCTGCTGATGGATTTGTATATTATAGCAGAGAAACTTGTTTGATGACTTATTTTTTAGAAAATGACCCTTGAAAAGTTTTAAGTTATACACTGGAGTCCTGGCTGTTACCTGCTAGAACAGTTGACTTGAATATTGTCCTTTGTGGTTATTGGTTTTGTTCAGATAGCTTTGAAAAGGGACAATCCTAGCTGTTTTTTTCCTGACTGTCAAGGGAAATGAAGGATGTATGTGCTTCCAGTCATTTTAAGAGCTCTAAAGTACCTGTCATTAAAAGTGAATAGAACACAATTAATTTATTCTGCTTTAAGAAATTTGTTTTAAAATTTTTCTGTAATAACCACTTTTCCATGAAGAGTGCTTTCAAGAAACTTAAGAGATTTACAGCATCCAGCTGAGTGAGAAAGAAGGGTGATGTTCTTTACATCTTCTTTCCCTGCCTCCTTACCATTGTGAAGAAAAAGCAAACTGGCATGAAAACACCTGACTTGGAATTTGGATTTTACCCCTAGATGACCCAGAAAGACTTCCGTAAAGATAAAAATGTAGCCACATCCTTAGTATTGAAATGAAGTACTTTTTTGAGCTGCTTTTGCTAGCCCTGCAATTATTTTTAAAAATAGGATGTACAATTATGCATTTTCCCTCTATGTTTTAAATGGGGATATCGAGTAAAGTAATGGTTTGATTTCTAAATCCAGTTTTTCTTCACATTTGCAATTCTGCTCACATCGTTTATTTATTTTTAATAATAATGATGCCTTAAGTTTATAAGGACATATTTAACTTTTTAAAGCACTGTTGTTACTGTTACCATTTTTCATCTATACAGATTAAGATAAGGATATAGCAGGTATTATTGTCCCTATTTGACAGATAAGAACATTAAGGGCATGCTTTGTTTTATGTCTGGAAGGTTCCTTAGTCATCAGATGCTCCCCCTTGTTTTGAAGATGAGGAAGCTGAAGGCCAGAATAGTTAAATGTCATGCCCAGGCTCTTGCATGTGGTAAAGTGCTGGTGTTAGCATTGGAATCTAGGTCTTCTGACTCAAAAAAAAACTCATGTACTTTCTGCTGTGCTGCACTGCCTACTGAATGCTTCAGAATATATAATTTAATCAATGTGGATACTTGCTGCAAATTTATAACACTTCCACACCTTCGTCTTTATTAAAAGAATCTCATGAGTTATTATGATCATAAAACTTTAATTAGCTAGTAGCCAACTTCCTGGTGATGTTGAGCCTCTCTGGATTTAGTTGAGCTTGTCTTTGGTTGGCAAAAACCTTCCAGAACTTGTATTCCATTGGCATAGCTTACCATAATAGAGTATAGGAAGAGAATTTGAGAAAAGGGACATTTTTATAGTATTTTATGTTGGTTTACAAAGCTTGTAGTGAGTTTTTTTTCTTACTTCATAATGTATTCAGTTGGTATCAGCATTAAACCAGATTTCAATAGATGGCTATTTCGTAGTTTCTTCCACAAAACACTAGATCCTTTAAACTTAATTCTCCATCTAGATAATATTCAATTGAGTACAAAAATCACAAAAGGTAATCCTGTTTTAGTACATCAGTCTTGAGGGGTTTAGAGTTCAGGTAGGCTATCAAATGACAGGCAAAATAAAAATCATTCAAATAAATACTCTATTTGCTGTCGTGAAATTTGCACAAAAGTAGGATATAGAAAATTTCTGTTACATTAAGGGTTTGTCTAGAGGTCCCTAACTGTAGAACAGCAGGCTGATCTTTCCGACTGCACCCCCATTTTCTTATTTTGTGCCTCTTCCATTTACAGCCTGTGTGACCTAAGGCAAGTAACATTACCTCTGTGGGCCTCCATTTCCTTTTAGAAGTAATCTAATTAATGAGATGATTCCCTAGTCACAGATTCTCTGCTTTTCAGTTGGTACTGCTCCCACTCCTCCCACCTTAATATGCGCTCCAAATATGTCTCAATTATTCTTACAGCAAGGAAGAGACAAGAACAGACAAAAGTATTGTGAGTTTCTTCGTAACTTTTTTAAAAATAAAAATGATGGCATATTTGGTACCGATAAATTAGAGCTCACCAAAAAGCAGTTAAGCATGCCTTTATGCTATTGCAGAAAAGAAATTGTTTAATTTTTAAAAATAGCCTGAAGTTGTTACTGATGTGCTCCTTTTTTGAGGTCTATGAATTGGAGCTTTTCAGATGTTTACTTGGTATGTATAATATGCTATGGCAAATGCAGCTCTTGTATTTTTACTCTGAGTGTGTGTGTGTGTGTGTGTGTGTGTGTGTGGAGACAGAGAGCGAGAGAGTGTGTGTGTTTATACACACACACACACACACACACACTCTTCTCTACACTAATGATATGACATAACAGTAAATTTAAGAGATCTGCCCAAGGTCTTTTCATTGTCTGTCCACCTTTCACCTTTCATTCTTCATTTACTGAATTCCAGCCTGTGTGCATGGCCTGAGCTAGAGGCTAAGGACGATACAAAGATGAATGAGGAAGTAATTGCCCCCAAGGAGCTTCTAATCTTTGTTCAAGACAAAATTTGTAATTCTACATAAATAGGGTTCAAATACAAATATTTTGTTCAGTAACTACGCATGATTCTATAGTGGTAGTTAACACACATGTACATCTATAGAAGTAGTAGAAATCATGCAAAACGTTATTTATTACTATTCTTGAGAATTATTTAATTTCATCTAAATAAGTTGTAAATTGAATAAGAAACACAAATGGCAATAACTATCCCCACAACATTGGTTATATTAATTGAGCATTTATTAAGAAGCAGCCTGGCACAGTGAAGCCAGAAAGACCTGGTTCAGGTCCTCCCTTTGGCATTATGCCTGTAAGGACCCGGAGCAGATCGCTTAATCTTAGGGTTCTTCCCTGCTTGATAAGACTATAAATCAGAGAGAGTGTCAACCTGACTTGGTAGAGGTAGTTTCCTTACCTGGGAGATCTCTATACCAGTGAGATCACAGGACCCTTTTATTGAGTTCCTACCATGTCTACAGGGATGGGTTAGATTCAGAAACAAAACAGCACAGTTCCTACCTTTAAGGAGCCCAAAGTCTGGCTAGGGCGAAAGTGTGTACATAAGAAAGTATAATGCAGGTTCGGACAAGATAAACAGATAGGAAAGTTCTAAAACCAGATGAGACACTGGGAAAGAAGATGATGTATAACCTTTGTGTTCACCTCCCCATTAAGTAAATGTGACCCAACTTCTAATATTCAATTGCTATATTGTATATTACATAACTAATAATATATTAGTTACTATTTTCACAAGACCTTCATTTGCCTCTATTAAATATTCCTAAATCATCTACCAGGAGACTTGAGTGTTTGTGAGGCATCATTAATCATAGATGGAGTTCCCATTCCAGTTCAATCATTCACTTTGCAAGCCTGGGCAAAATTACTTAAACTGTGAGCCTCAGGTCCCTCAGCTACAAATTAAGGATAATCCTACCCTGGCTTGCAGGATTTCCATGAGGTTTAAATGACAAACTATTTGTAAAAGCACTTTACAAACTGTAAAGCACTGTACAGATGTAAGGTAGTATTATCGTTATTCTTGCTATGATTTCACTGACATGGTCATTATTTCTTGACTGTTCAGAAGTACCAAAAATGTGTTACCAAGTACCCGCTGTACCCACTATATTTATTATCTTTTAAAATAACTCCACATTTTCATCTCAGGTTGTACCAAGCCCCAGAATTACCCACCTATCAGAAGGTACAAGCATGTTCAGTACTTAGTTCTTAATATTCAGTTCTAAGAAAGATGATTCAGATGACCTTCCATCTCTGATCTGGGCAGCTTACCTTCTCAAGCACCCAGACTTCTGTCCATATGGCAGTCCTAAGCTTCTAATCCTTCTGTGGACCTGAGTTGCATTCCAATGGAAGTGTCTTCTGCCCAGTGCTTTCAAGTTTAGGTAACAGCTAATCAGGAGTAACATTTCTTTTTTTATATATATTAACGTGTCATTGTGTGTGTAGGCTTAAAGATGTTTTATCTTTTGAAGTGAATGATCCAAAACCACTAAGCAGGTTCTTTAGTGTACAAAGAAGGTGATTACCTCCCTGAATTATCTTACAGTCGGACCACGTTTGGAGTATAGTAAATTGTATTCAATTCTAGATGTCACATTTTAGCTGGAGAGTTCCTAGGAGAGAGCAGTCAAAATAGTAAGAGTGCTTAAAACCAAGCAACAAGGGATAACTAGGGATATTTAGAATTATTTTTTTTAAATCTTGAAGGGTTGTCATATAAAGGAAGGATGAGATTGTCTTTTTGGCCTCAGAGCGGAGAATTGAGACCAATGGGAGGAATCTAAGGAGGCAGCTTCTTAAACCATTAGAACTGCCCAAACGTACAATCAGCAGCCTTCTTTAATAGTGGGTTTCCTGTCACTGTAGGTTTTCATGAGAAAGCTGGTTGGCTTCCTTTTTGGAGCACATAATTCCATTTGTAGAAGGGGTTGTCCATTATGACCTCTGGGGCCCCTTCCAACTATTAAGGTAGCTAGTTCCTAGCACATACTAAGCACTTCATAAAAGTTTTCTTTACCTAAGTTATTTAAAATAATCAAAACTGTTTTAAGCCAAAATACTTAAATCTGCTTCCTAATGCTTTGTATCTACCTGAAGCAAGTCCTTATCAAGGCTTTTGTGAGATTTCTGTAATGGAAATGTGAATTAGTGAATCCATTATTACCATATTATGAAATCCTGCCATAAATTTCATAGGTTTCACTGGTAACAGTAGTTTTAAGTTCAGACTTTCATATTATTTGTTAGATCCTTAAGCTGTTATGACAAATAGTTCCTTTATTACTTGCAAAGTATTTTCTTGAACTGTTGAATTTTTCAGTATTAGTCCTCCTGTTACAACATATCATATCCTGTTTATACACAGTAGTTAGGTTATTTGTCCCTTATAACAAGTAAGGCAAATAACATCTCCATTTGATCTCTTCTTAAACAGAGTTTGTAACTTGCTTAAGTGTCAGAGGTGGGACCAAAGCCTGCCTCTTCTTTTTGATTCCTTGTCCAGTGTTATTCCTCATTATACTTTGCTGCTGCCTTGTCTAGCAGTGCACTTATTAATCTATGGACAGCTGACATTCTACCTCTCCTCCTACCCCACCCCAACCACTGTGCTTTTTCCCTACCGGGTTTCTTCTCGAGTAAAATTATTACTGATTGTCTTGGTGAAGTGTGTTCTCGAAAACACTAAATTTAATGGAATTATTTCTCACCATAAATTACTAAAACTGAAGATTGCTTCTGATGGTCAATTTCCATTTTTTTAATTTGAATTTTCCTTTTGAAAATGCAATTAAGATATATAGTTCACCAATGTGAATTCTTAACAGTGATTTTAAAGTACGAAACATATTCATAACTCCAGAGGCACCTAACCATTCAGTCCACTCAAGTCTTCCACGTTAGTCTCTCTGGTTTTTACCTGAATGATCTTCCAAGTTTGAGAGATAACAGATTTTTATTTTAGATGGTGTAGTAAGAAAATGTACTTAGTCTTATTTATTGTTGCCTTGTGAAGAAAAAAAATTAATGGGTATTTAGTAGCAAGCCAGTGAAGCTTTCACTACCGAATTGGAATAAACTTTAGAAGTAAGGACAAAAAGGAAGTTTACAATTTTTAACATGGAATTTTATTTTTAAAATTTGGTTAGTTCAGTGTGTAATTAAAGAAAGCCCCCCTTAAAATATAGTCTTACCAGAAAACCTAAATCATATTTAGACATAAGTTTACACATTTGAAAAAAAATGTTTAGAATAGGTACTCCTTAACCTGGGCTCCATGAACCTCCATGGATAGATTTCAGAGGGTCCATAAACTTAGATTGGAAAAAATATATATATATCTTCATTTTTACTAACCTCTAAGTGAAATGTAGAGTATTTTTTAATTGTGAATTTTTCAAAATTATTCTAAGAAGGATCATAGGCTTCATGATACTGTCGGAAGGGGTCCATGTTCCCCCCAAATGACTAGGAATTCCTGGCATGGAAGTATAACATTACAGATTTTCATAAGTATAGATGAACCTTATGTGTCTTAAAGGAACAAATTCTATTAGCATACTAATAGAGTAGTATTTTAGAGCTACAAGAAATGCCATTATGGGTGCCTTAAAGATTCTCTTAGTGCAGCCTCTTTATAGCAAATGAGAAAACAGGCCCACCCATATGAGTACTGTCAAATAGTGATGACAGAGAATATTTCCTGTGAAGCAGTGTGACAAAACCAAACACAATCCTACACCACCAACAACCACGATTGGCAGAATTTCTCTTAACTCTGACTGGAGAAAGCTCTGCCTAGGTCATTTCTGTATTGGTGCTACCTGTTTTATTTGTTTCCAGGTGTCCTTTTTCAGTTTGTTCCTGTTGACATTTTTGAAGAAATTTTTCATTTCCTAATGTTCTGAACAGGTTTGAGAGCCTCAGCTCTTTTAAACAAGATAGGTTTATGCTAACTACTGCTTAGGAGTAATTCATTTCTGTAACACTTATGGTTTACAGAGTATTTTTATGCATGTGGTTTCATTTGAGTCTCATAACAAGCCCATGAGTTATAATGGTTCAAGCATGATTTTCCTCTTGTTACAGGTAAAGAAACAAGAATAATAAAGTAACTTGTCCAAGGCTACTAAACTAGTGAATTGAACTAAAATTGGAACACAGGCATTTGACTTAATGTTTTGTATTCCTTAAACTGCACCATGATGCCTCTCCAACATGCTTTATTTTTTGTTCAAAAAACCAAGACCCACAAATGTTGAGGAATGCAATCTCAAGTGAAGTTAGTTCATCAGAGTTCCCTATTTTTTGGTAACCAAGTATGTGTGTGTCTATTTTGCGCAAATTTGAAGAAATGTTTCTTGTCCATTCAAATAACACCCTTGTATTTCATGTTCACATATACCATGTGATTTTGAAACCAAGATATGAAACGCCATATGGAACAACTTGAAAATATCAACTCTGAGTCAACATTTTGAACAAAGAAGACATGGTCAGAAATTAGAAACAAAGCAGAATGAAGGTAGCAAAAGTACTCTTTCTTGCACAAATGATATTTCTTAGCTTTCAACTTCTTTTGACAAGGTGCCAATGTCACTTCTTTGTAATTGAAAATTATATTTTGAAATAAATTTATCAGTGTTGAACGTTTAAAATGTGGTCAGTGATTGATATGAAATCTCATTCCTATCAAGTGGCCAAAAAGCTTCATTTAGTGATTGGAAATGATTTCTTTTGTTTTTTTAAACAGAAGAAGAATCTTTTAGAGAAGGAGGTTGTGAAGATTAAGGAAGTCATGTAGCACAAGGTTCTGGAGGGGGGTCTTATGGTGGTGAGGATGGGTTTTGGGTGTTTGAAGGAAGGAAACTTCTAAGAAGTTGAGTAAGAGCTTTCCATTCAAACATTTCTTGAATGACTAAATGTGCATAGCCCCATACTATAACTAGGAGTGTGAGGAGATGTGACAAACCACATTTCCTAAACATGACAACTTAGGATAACTCACCTGTTGCTCAGAATGCATATGTGTATTGTGCTACAATGCAGGAGATAAAGGGAGAATATAAAGGACATGATCCAGAATACTAAATTTAGTAGGCATCCCTAGCAGTGCTAGGTCTCACACTATTCTACAAAGCAATGATAATGAAAACAACTTATACTGAATAAAAAAAAGTCAAGCAATGGAACAAATCAGATACACAGCACACCAAAGCAAACGAACATATTAGTATAATGTTTAGTAGACCCGAAAACTTCCAACTATTGGGGTATGGCCTCTTTGGCCAAAAACTCCTGGGAACACTGGTAAACAGTCTGACAGAATCAGGTTTATTAGAACAAGATCTCACATCATATACCTTATGCATGTAGAACTTAGACATAAAAGGTCACATAATCAAATTAGAGGAGCAAGGAAGAAAATTACCTATGTCAAATGCAGATAAAGAGAAGAATTCACGATCAGACATGAATGATAAAATGGACAATTTTGATTACATAAAGTTGAATGAAATATTTTCGCATAAACAGAATCAATGCATTTTAAACTAGAAAAGAAATAGTTAACTGGGGAAAATCTTTGTGCCAGGTTTCTCTGACAGGTCTCATATTTAACCGTCTCAAATATATAAGAATGGTAGCCATTCCTCAACAGCTAAATAAATGGCGAAGGGCTACATAAGCAGGCAGTTTGTCAAAAGAAAGAAATCCAAGTTATCAACAAGAATATGAAAAAATGTTCCAGATCACTATGAATTAGAGAAATACACTTGAAAACAGCTCTGAGATCCTACTTCACACTCGTAAAATTGTCGGATGATAGATAGAAAGGGAAAATGACAGTTGTGGGATTTGAAAATGGATACACTATTTGTTAGAACTGTGAATTGGAGCAGCCTTTCTATAAAGCAATTTCAAACTGTCTCTGCCCTTTCCATAATCTATATCGAATTGTTTACCATCTCAGGGAGGCGGGGAGGTAGAGAGGGAGGGAGAAAATCTGAAACTAAAAAAAAGCTTAGTGGATGCTAAAAATTATCTTGAGATGTAATTGGGAAAAAATAAAATATTTAAATAAAATAAAACTGCCCCCCAAATCACTAAATTATGTATACTCAGTAATTGCTACTAGGCCTGTATCCCAAAGAGGTCAAATTAAGAGAAAAAGGACCTGTATTTACAAAAATATGAACATGAACTGATGCAGCGAAATGAGTAGAACCAGTAGAATAATTTATACAGCATCAAGCGCTACAGAAAAACAACTTACAAAGAAAGACTTAAGAATTCTGAAATTCTCCAAAGACGTGATGGAACCAAAGTATAGAATTAGACATACATTTTTTGGGCATAGACAAAGGGATATGTGTGTGGGTGTGTACATACATACCCCCCCACACACACATAAATATACATATATATATATATATATATATATATATATCTGTATGTATATACTGAATTCAGAGGACGTGGACAAGAAATCGGGATGAAGCATAGAGATTGTAGTAGTTTCCAATAATAGTGTTGGATTTGGAGGCAAGAAGATTGGTTTCAAATCTTGCCTCTGAAACTAGTTGAGTAACCATAGGTTTAACCTTTATGAGCCTCAGTTTTCTTTAAAATTGGGCTGATAATACTTTTGTTACTTACCTCAGAAGACATTTAAGACTTAAATGAAGTAATATATGTAAAATTCTAGATAGATATCATATCATATGGCCTTGTGATTTAGAAATGGTCAAAAGCATTAGAACCTCAAATTTAGAACCTCAAAGAAGGGTTTGATGAGGGTTGGAAAGGGGGGAGATGGAGTCTGAGACACCCCCCCAAGACAGAAGTACAGGATTAGATCATCTGGAATGAATTCACAGGCTCAAGCATTCTTGAAGTCAAAGTGGTAAGGATTTATTGTCACTTTTCAGAGGACAAGAGTTCTTAGGGAACCTGTGATTTGAAAAGGATACAGGTAAAGTTTATGTAGGATATTCTATAGTAAAACATGTACCAAATATGCTCACAAATAATTCAGTATTCAACGTGGGATTAGGGAGGAGTCAAGGAGTGGTGAGTTCTTAAAGGAACATGTACTTTTAGTATCTACTGAGCAGATATTTTATCCAGAGTTCCCTGGGAAATAGCCCAAGGGAGGTGGGATTTTAGCCTGAGCAGATATTTTATCCAGAGTTCCCTGGGAAATAGCCCAAGGGAGGTGGGATTTTAGCCTGAAATATCACTAAGTCAACTAACATTCAAAGCTGACTGAGAAATAACCAGGCTGCCCCATCAATGTCTTGTTAGACAAAATAAATGTTAAGGAATATACATATGTCTAAGTCTAGGATACATAAGATTGGTCAGTGAGTAGTAAATATCTTTATGACCCAGTATATAGCCAGTTCAGCCAGTACACACCTGGTTCAAACTAATAAATTCTGTAGGTGCAGCTGGCTACTGTATCAAGAAAGAGATCTAGGGCAAACTGACCTTGGGCTGGATAGAAACTGCCTGGGATAGTGTTTTGAGGCCAGGGAGAAGTGTGATTTTTAGAGAGAAATGTGATTTTTAGAATCAGGGTCCAAGCACGGGTACTCAAGCACCCCATCAGATTAAGGTTTGAACAGGATTTGTTCTGCCTTATGACAGCTGTCAGAAAATATTGGTGTATTCAACTAGGGCTAGCCCTGCTACTAAATCCTTTATTCCTGCATTACATTCATGAAACAGATATCCTAAAAAATTAAGCCTTGAACCGTTAATTGCTGCATTCTTTCCACAGCCTTAACAAGACAAGTAACATTCCAGTGTTTATTGAATTGTATCCACTTTCCCCCACAAACACAAAACAGATCCCTTAGGGACCTGACAAGTAAAGGGCACCCCAGGACACCCCAGGAACACCATGAGTGTTTGCTGACTTGCTATGTCAGAGGGTTTTCCCGTAATAAACTTGTATTCAATTATGCCACACTGTAGAAGAGCAATATTTGTTTTAGATATATGTATGCTTATACACATTTATATGTAAATTATATTAATAAGTAAGATATTTTTCCCTTTTTAGACTCTTTGTGTATTTGAAGATTATTCCCCCTCCCTGATAGAATTTGAATTAGCACTTCACATGTCGAAATGGGATGTGGGGAGGAAATAGGAGCATGAGCCTATCTTTACAAAATCCTTGCTTACTCACTTGAGAGAATAAGCCAAATCTATTCTAACAGCTGACAGATAATTGTCTTGTGTCTTTCAAGTGTGAATTGTTCCTTGCTGTTTTATTTTCACCCCTAAAATCATCAAAGATCTCTTCTTTTCATTAATAACATCATAGATTTCATAGCACCTGGAAGTATTAATTAGCACTACACATCTCCCTTGTAAGTCTACCTTAAGTAAATCAAGGAATGGTCCAGTCTCATACTCTTATCCCACTCAAGTACCATGTTCATCAGCTACCCCAGTATAGCTCTCAAAGAAGTGGTAGCAAATAACACCTTGCTCCCCAACTGCCACCACCATGGAATCCTGAAAAGGAAGAAGCATTTCTAAAATACATCAGAGATGAGACTTTTCCTATACCAAAAAGAGAAATCTGGAAAGCCATCACTGAAGGTTTCATGTCACCACCCCAATTTAGACATGGATTTGAAGGCTATAGCATACCATTGACATCTTTGACCTTCCTCAGGCATTGGTTGGCTGCTGACAATATATTTTAATAAAAAAATTTAACATATAACTCATGCATAAGTCTTTTGGGTTTCCTTTTTCTCTCCCAAATGACAACATAGATGACTCCTTTAGAGCAGAATTTGCTGCAAATAAAGAAATTGAAGCGGATAAGAGAAACTGATCAGGCATCTTCATTTCCAGACTCCAACCCAAGGAGTCTTCATTCCAACTGCTGCCCTAATTTACTCTCCCTCACAGATGTTACCTTCTTTCTATCACAGGCCTTCATTACTTATCTATCTGGACAATTCTATCAGCCTCATAACAGGTCTTCTCTTCACTATCTCCCTTTTCCAAACCGTCCTTCATATTGATGAATTAACTTTCTTCATACGTGAACCTGGTCTCGCCTCTGTTTTTAGTAGCTCCTTGCTTTCTACCAATTAAAGTTCAAATTCTTCTGCCAGAGGTTCAAGGCCCTCTACAATATGACATCACCCTAAGTCCTTATCTAACCTTGAAGGATCCCAGAGTCTGAGCATTGAAAGGCACCTAAGTAACCATGTTATCCAACCTGTAGGAACCACACCACTCCACACTGCTGCTAACTGACTTTACTTTGACCCTGATCAACCAGGTCCCCAGGACATCCTCTCCATGTACTTTTGGGTATTTGCCTCCAGTAACCCTGACTGGCAACCTAAAACTGTTGATTCCCTGGTCAACCCAACTAGGAACCTAGCTCTAGACACAGTATTACTTTTCCTATTGAACACTGTAAGGAAATTATAACAGCTTTCACATATAATCACAGACTGGCTTTGCTGTTTGATGAAAATAATTACATCCTAAAAATATGGAAATGTGACCCCTTTAGAATCTGAAAACCTTACTTTCAGTCACATTTCACTGCTACAAACAATAACTTCCTTGTGTACCTCTTGCTGTTTTCTATTTTAAATGCTTGTCATTTTTAAGATTTGGCCATGGTAAAAGGATTCTTTAAGGAGTGAAATGGGACTGGCTTCCCACATGCCTCTTTCAATGCTGTTAGAAGCACTTCTGTAGAGTATTTCTTCTGACATACAATTAACAATTGTTCTGAAGAGCGGAAAAAATGTGTTCAGCTCTGTTTTCTGTTCCAAGCTCTTGAATTCTTGAACTTATAAATGATATAAAATGAAGAGGCTGGACTAAATCTTTTAAGTTTGCTTCTAGCTCTAATTCCTATGACCTCTGCAAGACTTGTTCTCTTTGTGATTCAGGTTCCAAAGAACACACCAAAAGAAGTTGCTGGGGGAGAAAAAAACTAATCTCTATATTTTCTTTAATGGACAGAAGTAAGATTCAATCTAGCATTATATGAATATGGCATAAAGCAATGGGGAAGAACTTTCTATGAAAGACTAATGAATCACAATTTATATATGACAGACCAAAACTAGTAAATACTTACATATATGTATCCCCAGAGAGAAGCAGAATGGAGTAGTAAGCGGAAATCTGCCCTTGAAACCAGCATTCTAGTTTCAGTGCCCACCTCTGGCACATACTGGCTCTCTGATCCTGGGAAGTACCTAATCGATGCTTGTTGACTTTTCAGCTTCACTCAGGATTCTCAAATAAGTTGCAGAGTTGGGGTTTATCTAAATTAGTTCTAGATCTCTTCGTTTTCTCATCTGGAAGTTCCCTATACTGTGCTAACACGTCCAGGCATGTATGTACATGCACACATGTATGTATACATGTGATTTGTATATGTGTGTGCACAGAAGAGGGCACACAAGTTCAAGCCTATCTATATGTGTGTATGTATACACAACATGTACACTGCATATATCGCATGTATATACATATATACACATACATCTAGAGTATATTATATATGTTTTATGTATGTTATATGTTACTGGAAGTGAAGTATGTGTGAGTATGTGGATAGGACCTGAACCTTTCATTGCATTGGTATAGGGAACATCCAGATGAGGAAATCTGGAACCAATTCCCTCCATATCTGTATACCTATATCTATTTGGGTAGGAATATGTGCATACATAAATACATATACACATATTTAAATGATGTGGAGATTGGAAATACTTCTATCTATAAATAAATAAACATGTGAATATAAATATGTATGTATATCCCAAAAGGTTGTGGTTGTGTGTGTTTGTATGTGTATATGTATTGGTGTATGTGTGTCACAGCCATAACGACATCTGGGTCAAAAAACTTATGTATTTAAATTACAGTTAGATAATAGTTATTGTGTATATAAATGTGTTTGTGTGTACATATGCACAGGTGTGCGTGTCAGAGCTATAACTAGCAAACGTAGTAGCAATTTGGCACCTAGGGCAAGCAGTATGCCTGTGGCAAGCATCCCAAAAGTGTCTAGTGTATTTCCTAATGTGAAAATAATACAAGACATGAAGACAAATTCAATTGAAATAAAGGGTATATTAGTTAATATAGTAGCTATACTTCAAGACCTATATATTTTAGTTTAACAATTTTAATTGCTGCTGACTCCAGGGACCCTTGAGTGTTCACCCTCTCCCTCTCCAATAGACAGCCCCATGCATTCGCAGGTGGACTCAGTTCAGTCCTGGAATCTTAGTCCCTAAAGAGAGATCAGGGTCCTTTTTTCACACCCTACAATCCAAAGCCCCAGGAAAAATTATTTAAAACTTGCATTTGGCTAATGGGCTGTGATCTCCCCAAAACTGGAGAGTAGAAGTATGCTCAGTGTAAATCAGGCATAGAAAAATTGTTTATTACTTCTACACAAAGAAATACTAAATATTAAAAACTCACAAACCCACATTGTTAAAATGCCTTAAAGAAGCACCAGTGATTATTTATAAACCTAATGACTGTGTAGTCAAGAGGAATGAGGATTGAGAAAAGGCCATCAGATTTGGCGATTAAGACGTCATTGTTAACTTTGAAGTTACCAGCATCAGTTGAATGGTGAAGTCAGAACCCAGACTGCAAAGAGGCTCCGTTAATCAGGCAAAAAAAACACAAAGAGGCATCCAAAGGCCCAGGCTTAAGTTCACTTTGACTCCCTGTTCAAACTACCATGTGGAAGCAGTGGAGATGTTGTAAAGATGGATAAGGCTATTTTCACAATAATTATAACGACACTGGGGATGGATTGCAGTTCAGTTGTGTCCAACTCTTCATGACCCCATTTGGGGTTTTCTTGGCAAAGATACTGGAGTGGTTTGCTATTTCCTTCTCCAGCTCATTTTACAAGTAGGAAAACTGAGGTAAACAAGATTGAGTGACTTGCCCAGGATCACACAGCCAGTAAGTGTCTGAGGTCATATTTGAACTCATGTCTTCCTGACTGCAGGCCCACGACTTTATCCATTGTGCCACCTAGCTGGGGATAGGTGGTCTAAAAAAAGACTAAAGGAGGACATAGTTGCTTATTCAAATATTCAAAGCGTTGTTCTTTGGAAGAGGAATTAAACTCAAACAGTGGGTAGAAATTGTAGGGAGGTACTCTTCTCTGACTCAAAAAGGAAAAAAAAATGCCCTAACAATTATAGCTATCCAAGAATAGTATGGTCTTCCTCGTGGAATATTGAGTTTCCTAGTATAGGAGTCCCCAAATGGAATCTGGGATGTTGTAGGCAAGGATATCATGGGCATATTTTGAGTTCCTGCTTCACTGTCTTTCTGGAAACAGCCAGACCACACCTCTCAAAGCAAATTGTGCCCTTGTTTAAGAGCTGGCCTGTTCTTCCTAGGCCTATTTCACTTTTTCCATTATTGGATCAGAGTTGAATGAATGTGGCACAACTCACAGCAACAGTAACTAATGAAGGGTTGGAGGGGATAAAATACATGAGATCCCTGACTGCCAGTTAGCCGAATAGAGAGAAATGAGGTAAAAAAAAAAAATAAAGAACAGTTACTGAAGCAGTCACCAGAACCAGAGGAAAAACACTCTCATGGGGAAAAGGGATGTGGTCCAAGCCATGATTTGAGGGAGGTTAAATGAAAGGACATAGGAAATCATTGGAAAAGCCTAATCTAATGCATAAGCCAAAAGGTAGGAAATAGGGCCTAAAGCAGTAGTCTAAAGCTAGGGGAGTTAATATGGAATCAATTGGTGTTGGTGAAATAAAGCTTTGTGTGGGGCAACCTCCTTCCCTGAGGCAGTGTTCTTTTAACAGGTTTGTGGCTGTAAGCCAGCATGCTTACCACACCCTTTCCTCTCTTGGCCACATGAGTAATGATGTGAGATCAGACAGGATACTTTGGAGGATGAAAACTGTAGTTCATAAAGAGGAGGTAAATGGGGTAGGGGAGCTACGAAGGGTATGTAAAGAATATTATGTAAATTCCTGAGAGACCAGTCATCCTGCCTACATCTTCAGAAAGCTTGAGCATCTGATTTACTCTCTCCATCTGTCTGCTCACTTGTGGTTGGCAAATTTTGGATAAATACATATACATACACACATATATCTACACATGTATATATATATACATATATATATGTAGATGCATATATACATATGTATATGTATGTATACACACAATATATAAAACACCTATTCCAGAAGCTCCAAGTAAATGTAGGCTTTGATTGGAAAGGGTATCTCGAGAAGACCCATGCAAATAAAAGCCATGTACAGCAATACATGTGCTGGGTCCTTTGGAGTTTCTGTATTGTGATAAATGGTACCATTTTGGTGAAGATCATTCAGGATCACTGGGGTGGTGAGAGATCCACAATGGAAATGAGTGAAATATTCTCTCTGTTGAATTGTTAATAGCAAGATTTGGGAACACTGACGCAAGACCTTTATTATTATGGAGGTTTCGTAGGGAGTCATACAGCTTTCAATGTCCCATTAGTTTGTGGTCCAACTGGAGGCCCAGTGTATGAGCTCTAGGATTTTGTGGAGACACTTGTAGGGTAGGAAGGAATAAATAAATGAGCATTTATTAAGTGTTTACTCTGTACAAAGCACTGTGCTAAGTTCTAGGTATACCAATAGACGAGCAAGACAATCCTTAGTCTTAAGGAACTCACATTCTAATAGGGGGAAACAACACATAAAGAAGTCAGGTGGAAAGGTATCCTTGGCATGCAGCAGCAAAGCAGATCATAATGTATGTTCTGTAGTGTCATCTCCATTAATAAAGCCATATTGGTTTCTGATATTAAAGCATTTGACAGCGGCACAGACTTTGGTGGTGAGAACTTTTTGGGTTGTGGAGTTCTGACTACTGAGGAGGAAAGCATAGTAGAGCAAACATGAACAGGCATGTACCAAGTCATGTGTCTACAGTTATGACCATTTATAATAACTGTAGAAGCTGGGCTGGAAGTATGACTGGAGACTGGTCTGGAGGACATGGCTATTACCAGGTCTCAGGTTTTGGGAACTGAGCTGTTTCAACAGGAGTGTGAGGGGGTGGTTGTAGTCAAGGTGGTGCCAGTGGTTTTGACTGACCTGGTGGATGCCTCCCCAATCTTTCCTTTAAGAGCCTTGCTGCTTCAATTAAGATGATTTGCCTACCCCGTTGGCTGCAATTGGTCAGCAGCTTTCAGTGGTGGTGGTAGTGAAGATGATGGGGCCCCTTCTCAACAAGTTTTGCTACCCTGAATGATTGCCATGGGCCCAGGATGGAAGAGAGCTAGTAGAATCCAGGAGGTTCTACTATATCCATGTTTCTTGAGCTTACATGTTGGTAAGTGGTAATTGGTTAGCAGTTGATAGTGTAATAGATGGAACATTGAACTTAGAGGCAGGATGACCTAGGTTCAGATCTTGCCAAAAGCACTTAGTACTGTGTGACCCTGGACAAGTCACTTAACCACTCTGAGTCTCAATTCACACAAGAAAGGGATTATAATTGATGACTAAGATTTTGAGCTCTAAATCTATATTCCTATGATCTAAGTCCTGCTGGAGGACTTGTAATTAGAACAGTCCTGGATAAAAGGAAATTCTGGTAAACTTGAGTTTTCACAGTGGAATTCCTTTTTTGTAGATATTATAGACCTAGAGGAGAACTTGGTGGCTTTAGGTGAAATCAGTACTCTGCGGGAGAAGGGGGGGGTAGAAGGAAGTTGAATAGAGTCACAAATGGCATAAATACAGGGTATTTATTAAACACCAACTGTGGCCCAAGCATTGTTTTAGAATGTATCTGTCTTGCCATTCTATGACCTAGGGAAATGTTACCATGAAATGGGCAAAAAATAGAACCAACCACATAAGTTACATATTAATAACAGGAGCAAAGTCAACACTCTTTGGGCAGGGAAGCAAATTGTGCACAAAAGCCACTCACCTGGCGATCCTGTACCTGTCAGGAGAGGATCCAAGAAATAGACTGGGGTATACCTAGGGATGATGGGACATGGATGCTGCTGACACAGAAAAGACTGAGAAGAATAATTCAGGCAGGTAGGAAAAGAACCACGACAAAGTAGTGGCACAAAAACATTGGGAGGAGAGAATGTAGAAGGAGGGGATGGTCAACCACATCCAACATTACAGAGGGCTTATAATGGGGACAGAGAGAAAGTCATTGGATTGATCAAGAAAGACATTAAAGGTGAACTTGGAGAAGAAAAGCAAATTGTAAGGAGTAGGGAAATGAATGGGAGGTGAGATAGTAAAAGCAACAAGTCCAAATAGCACTTTTCCTCCCTAGGAGTTTAGCCATGAAGGAAAGATATGGGATGATAGAACACAATGAAGGTTTTTTGTAAAAAATGGGCAAAATCTGGGCATATGTGTGAAGGTAGCAGGGAAGTCAGTGGACAGGAGAGGTTAAAAATGAGAGAGAGAGAGAGAGAGAGAGAGAGAGAGAGAGAGAGAGAGAGAGAGAGAGAGAGAGAGAGGAGAGAGAGAGGAGAGGAGAGAGGAAGGAGAGGAGAGGAGAGGAGAGGAGAGGAGAGGAGAGGAGAGGAGAGGAGAGGAGAGGAGAGGAGAGGAGAGGAGAGGAGAGGAGAGGAGAGGAGAGGAGAGGAGAGGAGAGGAGAGGAGAGGAGAGGAGAGAGAAGAGTTTGGAATGACTGCTATGGGGTGTGGGATAGAGAGCCAACTAAGGAAGAGTAAATGGTGTGCCATGCAATGAAGGCCCAGTTGAGATTGGATAAAATAAATCTAAAATTATCTCCCTCTTCTCCCAACTTCCTCCTCCTCCTTGTCCTCCTCTAAAACTTGCTATTTTTATTGAAGACACCATAATCCTCTCAGTCACCCAGGTTCCTAACCTTGGAGTCATCCCTCATTCTTCCATTTTCTTCGTCACTCACATCAAATTGGTTATTAAGTCTTGTTAATTCCACCTCCATATCTCTCATATCCATATCTTTTACTGTAGTCATATAGCTACCATTCTAGCTTAAACCTATATCAATGTTCACCTATTATAATAGATTCCTAATTTGTCTCCCAGGCAGGAACAGTCTTCTAGTTTCTTCCATTTGCAATCATCCATCTCCATATAGCAGCCTACATAATCTTCCTAAGTCACCCTCCTGGTCATGAATGTTTATTGGCTCCCAATTGCCTCGAGTATATAAAACACAAACACCTTGACTCAGCATTTAAATCTCAGGCAAAACAGAGATCTCAGTTTCTGGGCTCCTCCAGGCAGAGGATCTTCCATTATTTGGTTCCCATTTACCTTCAGAGCTTTTTTTCACAATATTACCCCTTCATGAACTAAACATTCCAGCCAAACATACAAGCCACACTTTATGCCTAAAATGGAATCCTTTCTCATCCATCTCTCAAAATCTTCTTTCCTTCAAGGTTTCGCTGAAGGACCACCTCCTCCATGATCTTCTCAGTTCTTTCTCCCTCAATTTTTCTTTTACTTTGTAGCACAGATATATCTCATATGTAGAACAAACAGAAGGAGGGAGAGAGAAGAACCCAGGAGATAGTCCCCATGACAAAACCCTTCTCTCCCTCTTCGTTATCAGCTTCTGGCTTGAAGCAACAATGGTCTAGGCCTCGGGGGTGAGGAACCTGCAGCCTTAGGCCATATGTGGCCTTTAGGTACTTGAGTGCAGGTTTTTGACTAAATCTAAGCTTCACAGAATAAATCCCCTTAATAAAAGGATTTGTTCTGTAAAAGTCATACTCAAGGACCTAGAAGGCCACAAGTGGCCTTTAGGTCAACAAGTTTCCCACTCTTGGAAGGAAAATTTATGGCTTTAGATTATAAATCTCTTTCTCTGCTTTCATTTCTCCTGCTTATAACCTTGTGTTGGCTTAGAAAACTGTTACAGAGACACTAGAAGGGAGAATACATGCAACTCTTGATCAAATTTCAGATTCATCTTTCCTGTGGCTACCACCCAAATGACACCAAACACACTAAATTTAGCACACTGTTTGTTTTCTTTCTAATCTAGTTATAGGAAAATCTATGGTTTAAAAAAAGAGAAGGGGAGAGGGAAACAGAAAGTGGAGAAAACAACAAAAGGATGACTAGCACCATCCACTGAAAATATACCTACCAAGAAGTAAAAGGGCTAAGTTTGATTATATAAAATTAAAAAAATTTTGCACAAATAAAAGCAATGCAGAGAATATTAGAAGAAAAGCAGGAAAATGGGAGGAGGAAATCTTTGAAGCAAATTTCTCTGATAAAAGTCTTATTTCTAAGATATGTAAGGAACATGTAAATTTATGACAATAAGGACCATTTCCCAATTGATAAATGATCAAAGGATATGAACAAGCAGTTTTTAGAGGAAGAAACTCAAGCTATCAATAACAAATTGATGAAAAAAATGCTCTAAATCATTATTAATTAGAGAAATTAAAACTAAAACAATCCTGAAGTTCCACTTTACATCTATAATAAGGGCAAGGTTGACAAAATTACCTTACTTTAATGCAGCAGTGGTGGAGCTATGTGAACTGGTCCAACCATTCTAGAAAGCAATTGAAAACTATCCCTAAAAGCTATTAAACTATACATACCCTTTGACCCAGTGATAGTAGTACTAGGTCTGAAAGAGAAAAGAAAGAAGACAGTATAGCAGCCCTTTTCATGGTGACAAAGAATTGAAAACTAAGGGGGTGACCATGAATTGAGGAATGGCTAAACAATTTATGGCATTTGAACATGATGGAATACTATTATGCTGTGAAAAAAATGATAAAGGGGATGGTTTCAGAGACATCTGGAAAAATCTGTATGAACTAAATGAACCTGCTCTCCTAGATTTCATGATTTCTAGAAATTCATCATTTTGCAAGATTGAAATCTATTCTGAATCTCACACTTTTGTAGAACTCTCTATCCCAAGGTCCCCTACCTCTTTCTGGTTGGAGAGGGCAGGGGTGGTGGATATCTGGGAACTCCTCAGACTCTCTGAGGACAACCAAGGAATTTGCCTCATTATTTCCCACCCTGTTGACCTTCTGGATTTCGTGATCTCCAGAAACTCATCATTCTGCCAAATGACTTCTTTTTATGTGTCATCTTACCCCGTTAGATTGTGAACTTGAGAGCCAGGACTGCCTTATACCTTTCTTTGTATCCTCAGTGTTTAGCACAATGCCAGGCACCTAGTAGGCACTTAACAAATGTAGAGGGATTATTAATATTTCTTGACTAACTGATGAAGAGTGGAGTGAGCTGAACCAGGAGAATAATCTTTACAATAACTATATTATAAAGCCAGTCAATTTTGAAAGTCTTAGGAAATCCAGTCAATACAATGACCTACCATCTCCTGAGAGAGAGGTGAAGGACCTAGCATACAGAATGAGATGTATGTGGAGCAGGAGGGAAGGGGAGGCAATAAGCATTTATACAGCGCCTACTATGTGCAAGAAGAATTAGGGGGCTCAGTGGATGGAGCACTGGGTCTGGAGTAGGGAAGACCTGAGTTCAAATCCTGCCTCAGACACTAGCTATATGATCCTAGACAAATCATTTAATTTCCGATTGCCTCAGTTCACCAGAGAAGGAAATAGAAAACCACTCCAGTATCTTTGCCAAAAAACTTCCATGGACAGTACAATCCATGGAGTCATGAAGACTTGGATGTGACTAAACAACAACTCTCTCTCTCTCTCTCTCTCTCTCTCTCTCTCTCTATATATATATATATATATATATATATATATATATACAAATGTGTGTATGTATGTGTACATATATATATGGTACAAGTCACTGTGCTAATTGCTTTATTAATATTATCTCCTCTAATCCTCATGACCACCCTGAGTTAGGTGCTGTTATTGTCCTTATTTTACAGTTGAGGAAACTGAGGCAAATAGAAGTTAGATGACTTGCCCAAGATCACATAGTTAGCATTTGAAGTCCTTTTGGACTCATCTTCCTTACTCTAGTCTAGGCCCATCACTCTATCTACTGTACCACCTAATAGCAAACATGGCTTTGATTATATATGTTTATAGTAGAGAATTTTGTTTTTCCTTTTCTCTCAGTAGAGAGGTAGAAGGTAGGGAAAAGGCATATATTCATTTGAAAAAAAACTTATTTAACAAAAAATACAGAAGCCAGAACTAAGTTTCTGACTGAATGGGCAGGAAATACATTTCCTGCTTAAAAGGAGGACGGTTCATGTAATGGCTTCCTCCATGGCTTGGAGTAATAGAAGGAGGGAAAATGCCTCTGTAGGGTTAGCCTCACCAAATCGGGCATATTCAGCACTACAGCATTTCACCGCCCTCAGCCTCAGGACCAGCCAGTCTGCAATGGCAGTTAGCTCATCATCATAACCAGTTAAATGAAAAGTGGGGTGAACAAGCCTGTTTGCCAACATCTTTCCACATACTCCCTTCTTCCTTGTCCTTTTCCTTCAGCTGTCTCTCTCAAAGAACTCTCTAGGAGAAATTCCAAAAACCTTCACAAAGTTCTTGGCCTTAGAAGCCAGTGGAATCCTGAGAGAGCATCTACTGCTTTGGGGCCACTCATATATAGGACCAGACCTGTGCTTATTTGTAAATGTCATATTCCTCCAGTAGAATTTAAGCTCCTTAAGGGCAGGGAATTTTTTGTTTGCTTTTGTACTCCTAGCATCTAACACAAGCTTATGTATGGTAGGTGCTTAAAAAATGTTTGTCAAATTGTACTGAAGTAAGGAATTTCCTCTTGAACCCAAGGTTTCTACTTTAATTTCCTCATCTGTAAATTAGGAGCTACCTAAAACAGGTATCTACCTTTCAGGGTTGTTGTAAGGATCAAATGAAATAATAATTATAAAGTGTTTAATACAATGCCAGGGACATGGTAAGTGCTACAAAAATGTTATTTGTTGCTATTATTATTTTCCTTTTCATAACCCAACAGAAAGAATATAGAAAAAAACCATATTATATATTTTCTCTGGGTCTGCATAAAGTCCACAATGACATTTTTCCAATCAGAAGAAGGTTACTCTGGCAAGTATTCTTCTAAGTCAAACAACTCATTTTTCATCAAAGCTTAATTTATAGCAAGTATAATTTCTTTAATAAGCTTTGCCATTTTACAACCTAGACCTTACCAGAGATCTGCTTCTAATTTTAACTCTTATCACATGAACATAAAATCATAAAATTATAGATAAAAGGTACATTACAAATCATTTAATCCAATCCCCTCATTTTACCGATAAGGAAACTGAGGCCCATTCTTTACAAGGTCTTGTCTTTGATTTCCCTCTGAACATTTTAAGTCTATTTGAATACAACTGAGTTTTTTTGCAGAAAAGAGTTCTGAACAGTCTTGAGCAGAAAAGAGAGTTTTCTTCACAAGACTTGTCACAGTTTTCGATTACCTATAACTAATGACTATTCAATGAAATGTTTTACAACAGGTTCTTTATGATAGAATGCAATATGTTCCTTGAGACAGTTCAATGGATAGAATGCTGAGTCTGGAGTCAGGAAGATCTGAGTTCAATCTGACCTCAGATACTTACTAGCTATATAACCCTGGGCAAGTCACTTAACCCTGTTTGCCTCAGTTTCCTCATCTATAAAATGAACTGGAGAAGGAAATAGCAAATCATCTGAGTACATTTGCCAAGAAAATCCCATGGACAACATGGTCCACAGGGTAATGAAAAATCAGTCGTGGCTTCACAACGGCAAATATGTTACTGATGGTATCAACTGTTTCATCTTTGTATTCCCTGTGCCTGGTACATAGTATTTAATAAATACTCATTGGTTGATTACTTCATTTATTCTTCTAGGATAAGGAAACCTTGTAGTTGGATAAGTCCCATGGTACTTTCTAGTTCTTTTGTTGTAGCTATGGTAGAAGTATATAGTTGATATTGAAAAATGTATATAGTTTATATGTGTTTGTGTGTGTGTGTGTGTGAAAAAACCAGTAAGACACAGTCCCTGCCCTCAACTCAAATTAACGAGCAATTATTTGTCTGCTATATGTCAGGGACTGTGCTAAGTGTTGAGGTTACAAAGAAAGGCAAAACCTTTCCTGCTCTTAAGAAGCTCATAGTCTAACAGAGAGGAAAGTCACTAGTATAAAGTGGGACTTGGACAGGTTTTCTCAAGAAGGGGTTTTAATTAAGATTTAAAGGAAGCCAAGGAAACAAGATGAAGCAGAGAAAATCCTAGGCATGAAGGACCGCCAATGAAAATACAGATAATAAGGAGATTGATGTGTCATATGGGAGGGAACAGCAAGGAGGTCAGTATCACTGGGTCATAGAGTATATGGAGAGCAGTAAGGTAAGAGAAGACTCAAAAGGTAGGAAGGGGCCAAATTATTGGCTTTAAGAGCCAAATAGAGGATTTTTAAATTCATATTTGAGGTGACAGGGGGCCATGGGAGTTTATTGAATGGGCTGGAGAGAGGGGCTGACATAGGCAAATCTGTGCTTTAGAAAGATATTTTGATAGATGAATGGAAGAGGGACTGGGGTGGAGAGAGATTTGAAGCAGGAAGATCAACCAAAAGGAAACTGCTGTCTTGTTGGGGAGACAACAATTACACAGGTGAAACAATAATACTACAACATTATATATATATATATATACATATATATATATACACATACACACACACACATATATATACGTATATATGTGTGTATATATATGTATGTATATATGTGTGTGTGTGTTGTGTGTATATATATGTATAATTACTAAACTATGTGGTTCAGATTACACATAATCCTTCCCCTTACATGATACAGTAGAAAGAATTTTGGTTCTGGAGTCAGAGAGCCTGGGTTCAATTTCTGTGACCTTCAGTTTCCTCATCTATAAAATTAGTAGGGGATGGACTAGAAGGAGTCTGAGATCCTTCCTTCCTCTAGAGCCATAACCCTTCCTCTTATTAACTTGTCAGAATGACAGCAGACCATTTTTTTAAGGAAAAAAAAAACAATTTCACTACTAGTAGTAAAGATTTATGAGAATATAAACTATGTACAGATGGGCAATAACAGATTTATGAATCACATAGGAAATGCTGTTTTATACAGCTTAAAGAATTCCTTACTGTGAACCCTCAGGCTATGTATGGTTCCATCTGATAGCCCCAGTCCACTGCTCAAAGATCCACAACGACTTCCTATTACCTATTGGATTAAGTCCAAATTCTGCTTCCTGACATTCTCATCGTTATTCCTCCACATAATCCTCTGTTCCTGTAGCAAATTTCCTCACCAACTACATTGATTTTTGCCCTTGAAATATCTTCTATAAAAATCCTTATCTACAATTCAAGAAATAATTTACTCCTCTCCCAACTCTGCTCTTGATACTCTGGACTTCCCCTCCATCTCTTAGCAGCTTTCATGGAATATGCTTCTACTCTGTAACCTTCTCACCCTGGAAGATCCCTCCAGTCCTGTGCCCCCTTCTCCGATTGGTGAGTTTCTCCCAGGAGGACCTCCATTTTGAGGAAATGCCCAGGCCAATCATGCTCATTCCATTCTTCTCCCAGCTCTGATATTGATTCACTCTGGAGTTCTCTGTTCCTCTACAAGGTACTCTCTCTCTCCTCCACCACCACCATTGCTTTTCAGCTCCCTTTTATGTGTTATCTTCGTTAGAATGCAAGCTCCTTCCAGGCAGGAACTGTATATTTGTTTGTATTTGTATTACCAATGCTTAGAACATTGTTGACTCAAAGTCTGAATCAAATCCTGTTTCTTGTATTAAACCTTTTCTGAGTACTCTGGGCTGCATTGGTCACTCCTTTTTCTGAAGTTTTTAATAGAACACATAATCTGAACCCTACAATTTAGTAACATATATACTATATTGTATTGTTATTGGGTGATTCTCTATCTTCTCAATAATACAGCAAGTTCATTGAGGGCAAGGACTTGGTCTTGCTCTTCTTCTGTATTAATTATAGTACAATAAAAATAGTATTTGATTCATAAAAGAAAGATCAAGAGTTTTTGGTTGATATGCCCAAAGGATTATAAAACCATTTATAACCTTTGATTCAGCAATACCACCTCTAGGTTTGTTTCCCAAAGAGATCATTAAAAGGGGAAAAGGATGCAAAAGTACAAAAATATTTAGAGAAACTTTTTTTTAAGATGTAAACTTATTTATTTTTAGTTTTCATTGTTCATTTCCACAAGATTTTGAGTTCCAAATTTTCTCCCCATCTTCCCCCTCCTCCCCACCCTGAGATGACATGCATTCTTTTGCCCCTTCCTCCAGTCTACCTTCCCTTTTGTCATCCCCTCTTCTTATACACTTCCCCTTTACTTTTTTTTTAGTTTCAAAAAGCTTTTATTTGGGCTCCCCTAAAAGCAAATAATCATAAAACAATCCACTGCAGAGAAAATGTTTTATAGTAAAGAAATAGTATCTTTATCCTTTCTTTTCCCTCAAGTATACAAACTTTCATCTTATTATGAACATTTAAGAGCAGTTTTCCATGTCTAGATATGTGATTTGTTTCAAAGGGCACTCATAAATGTGGCCCTCCACATTATGTACATCTCTAGCAGACATTGTGCAACTTCTCTGTAGTCTTAACCACATACTTGTAGCATAACTAGAAAGTTATTTTGCCCAATCTAACAAAATATTTTAAGGTTGTATTCTGCTTCCTTTTGTCTTCAAATCTTTCCTAACTGTGGTTAGAACATTTAACATTTGAGAAAAAAACAACACTACCTGAAACACTCAAATTATTACAAGTTGTTGTTCATAAACTTAGGACAGTGAAGCTCAAAACTAAATATGTTAAATTATCTCCTCCCTCAAATGGATAATTAGAAAAAGAGATGATTTGTCTATTAGGTCAGTTAAAGAAGTCCTATTCCTGCAATGTTCCTAAGTAGTCCCTTTCCTAAATGCCAACCATACTAGTTGGCTGATGATTGCAACAGATCTCACAAGGATTTAAAGTTTCAAACAGTACCATCCCAGAGAGAGCCAGCAGAGTGACCAGGGAGTTCAATGACCCAAGTTAAATGCTGGTAAAGGCACAAAGAGAGGAATTATGGGTGACTTTTAATGCCATTTTCATTTAACAAGTCATTAGTAGAGTAGCTGAAAGACTCTTTACTTTCATCACCCCAAGATATTTAGATCAATTACTGTAGGAAGACATGATTGGCAGGCTGGTATCCCTTCTGGTAGAGATCTTCAAGGGAGGCCCAGCTGGATCCTAGCATGGTCTTGCTGGAGTAAACTATGGCTAAGGGGTGTACCATAGGTATTTCTTCCCTGAAAGGAGCTCTTTGGTGAAAACATCTTTAGGAAACAGTTTTCTAGCCTCCTCTTCAGGAATAGTTGGAAAAACCATGACACTATCCCCATATTTACAGTCAACAGGAATAGCAAATTTCTTGTGTGCTGTCAACTGAAGGGAATCAACCACTCTGAGGATCTCATCAGAGTTCCTGCCAGTAGTTGCTGGGTAGAGGATAGACAACTTCAACTTCTTATCGGGGCCAAAGGTAAACACCACACAAGCTGTCAGAGGCATGTCCTGCCCATCCCATTCATCTGGGTCTAACATGCCCAACTTGATGGCAAGGTCCCATTTGTGATCATCAATGATGGGGAAAGGCAACTTCTCTGTGGGCTTGTCTCTATTATAGGCACTGATGTCCTTACTCCAGGAAAGATGGTGTTGGATAGAGTCAATAGAAAGGGAGATCATCTTAACATTCCCCTTCACAAATTCTGGGGCCAGCTTTGCAACATGACCCAGTTCTGTTGTACACACTGGAGTAAAATCCTTACAATGGGAGAAGATAATGCTCCAAGAGTCTCTGAGGAAGTCATGGAAACAGATGCCACCAATTGTGGTGTTTTCCTCAAAGTTGGGAGCCTGGTCTCCAAGCACCAGACCTCCGGGTATGGCAGCCAGCAGCATAGAGCGAGAGAAGGAAGAGGAGCTACAGCCATTGTGGGCACTCGTTCCAACTGGGAAGCTGCTGGCAACTCCCCTTTACTTTCTTGAAGGGCAAGATAAATTTCTATACCCCATTGCCTGTGTATCTTCTTTCTTTGTTGCATGTGTAAATAATTTTTTTAACATTTGTTTTTAAAATTTTGAGTTCCAAATTCTCTTCTTTCTTCCCTCCCCACCTATCCCCATTGAGAGGGCAAGCAATTTAATATATAGGCTATATATGTGTAGTTATGCAAAACACTTCCATAATACTTAGGTTGTGAAAGGCTATATTTCCCTCCATCCTATCCTATCCCCCCAATTATTCTATTTTCTCCTTTGACCATGTGCCTTTTCTAAAGAGTTTGCTTTTGATTACCCCCTTCCCCAGTCTGACCTCCTTTCTATCATAGACCCCTCTTATTTCCTTCCCCCTTACTTTTCTGTAGGGTAAGATACCCAATTGAGTGTGTATATTATTCCCTCCTTAAACCAAATCCAATGAGAGTAAGGTTCACTCATTCCTTCTCATCTCCCCCCTTTTCCCACCATTGTAAAATCTTTTTCTTGCCTCTTTTATGTGAGATAATTTACCCCATTCTCTCTCTCTTTCTCCTCCCAATATATTCTCCTCTCACCCCTTAATTTTATTTTTTAGATATCATCCCTTCACATTTAACTCCCCCTGTGCCCTCTATTTGTCTATCTGTGTATCTATCTATCTAGTTCCTCCAGCTACCCTAATACTAAGAAAGGTCTCATGAGTTACAAATATCATCTTTCCAGATAGGAATGTAAACAGTTCAATTTTAATAAGTCTCTTATGATTTCTCTTTCCTGTTTACCTTTTTATGCTTCTCTTGATTCTTATATTTGAAAGTCAAATTTTCTATTCAGCTCTGGTCTTTTCATCAAGAATGTTTGAAATTCCTCTATATCATTGAGTGTCCATTTTTTTCCCTGAAGAATTATACTCAGTCTTGATGCATAGGTGATTCAAAGGTTTAACCTTAGCTTCTCTGACCTCCAGAACATCATATTCCAAGCCCTTCAATCCCTTAATGTAGAAGCTGCTAGATGTTGTGTTATCCTGATTGTATTTCCACAATACCAGAATTGTTTCTTTCTGGCTGTTTGCAATATTTTCTCCTTGATCTGGGAACTCTGAAATTTGGCTACAATATTCCTAATAGTTTTCCTTTTGGGATCTCTTTCAGGAGGTGATTAGTGAATTTTTTTCAATTTCTATTTTACTCTCTGGTTCCAGAATATCAGGGCAGTTTTCCTTAATAGTTTCATGAAAAATGATGTCTAGACCCTTTTTTGATCATGACTTTCAGATAGCCCAGTAATTTTTATCTCTCCTGGATCTATTTTGTTGGTCAGTGGTTTTTGCAATGAGATATTTCACATTGTCTTCTATTGTTTCATTCTTTTGGTCCTGTTTTGTAATTTCTTGATATCTTCATAGCTTCCATTTGCTCCATTCTAATTTTGAAGGAATTATTTTCTTCAGTGAGCTTTTGGACCTCCTTTTCCATTTGGCCAATTCTATTTTTTAAGGCAGTTTTCTCCTTGTTGGCTTTTTGGACTTCTTTCACCATTTGAGTTAGCCTATTTTTAAGGTGTTATTTTCTTCAGTATTTTTTGGTACTCCTTTAGCTAACTGTTGACTCATTTTTCATGATTTTCTTGCATCACTCTAATTTCTCTTCCCAATTTCTCCTCTAGTTTTCTTACTTGACTTTCAAAATCTTCTTTGAGCTCCTCCATGGCCTGCAACTAATTCATATTTCTTTTGGACATTTTTGATGTAGGAGCTTTGACTCTGCTGTCTTCCCCTGGTTGTATGCCCTGATTGTCCTTATCACCAAAGTAAGATTCTATAGTGTGAGTTATTTTACAATGTTTACTCATATTCCCAGCCAAATACTTGACTTTCTAATTCTTTGTCAAGGTAGGACTCTGCTTCCAGCAGGATAGGGGCTGAGGTGGATGTACTGTCCCAGGTTTCAGGGATTTTGTATCAGCTGCTCGATCCCCCACCCTCTGTGAACCCAGAGCTCCAGAAGCAGCCTTTGCTGCTGCTTCCATCCCCACCCGCACAGCCCTGCTCTTCTTTCACCCAGGTCCCACAGAATTTTCCCATTGATCTTGGGTTTTCTTGGTAAAGATATTGGAGTGGTTTGCCACTTTCTTTTCCAGTTCATGTTACACATGAAGAAACTGAGGCAAGCAGGGTTTAGTGACTTCCCCAGGGAGACAGAACTAGTAAGTGTCTAAGGCTAGATTTGAGATGTCTTCCTAACTCTGGGTCCTATCTTGGTACTCTATGCATTGCACCACTTAGAGACCCTTAAGTTGGATTAGATGATCTCAATGGATTCTTTCAACTTTAAGATACTGTAGTTCAGGATAGCATGGTGGGAATTGGTGTAGTAAGCTCTCATCAACAAATTTCTCCAAACAAATCTAGAAAATATACCAGAACAAATCTTGATAAGAAAATCTAGAAAAAGTCACAGTAAGTCATTTATCCAGCCCAGCTTGTCATACGGAAACAGACAAGGAGGTCTGTGGATAAGGTGGTCTAGGAGCATGCCACAAAGGTACTCCAGTCCTAAGGAGGAGCTGTACACAAGGACAAAGAGAGGTTTCAGACCAGGGCATCCCCATACTTAGCACTGAGATAGGGACAGGGATAAATTTGCAGCTTTGTTACCCACTGATCATTTTGGAGTTACTAAAGAAACCCAGAGTGGGCTGAGAAGGGGACCTGCACAGGAGAATGGCATTCCTGGGTAGGGAGGCCTTTGGTAGTGTACTGAGGAAGGAGGAAGGAGGAAACCAACAGCAGCAGCAGCAGGAGTGTAGCCCAGTCCTCAGACAAACATTAGAGTCTGATCTCACTTTCAGCATCTAGTCCAACCTGCAGAAGAATAACCAAGGCAGGAATCTCAAACCAAAGAGGAATCTACAATTCTGTCACTATGAACCAACAAAATTTTCCAGCTGGCTAGTAAGGGCAGAGTCCAGTAGCAGTCTACATTTGCACAGACCTACACCTAGCTCAGGAACTTGCAGAGCTTAGACCAAAGAGAAAGAAAACAGTAGTTCAGGACAACTAGTAGTTTAGATCAGACTACTTCAGGAGACCTGAAAATTTGCAGGTCCTCAGCCTGTCCATGAGACCCTGGAATAGCACAATACTCAAGACTTTCTTCCAAGAAAGCAGCAATAGCCCCGGCCCAGACCATCTTTCCAGAAGTGGAGCATAGCCCTGAAGTCAACTCTGAAGTCAGGAAATAGGCTGGAAGAATGTGCAAGCAAACAAAAAAAAAAACAAAAAGAACGAAAAGAATCCCAACATAATGAATGAGCTGTTATGGTAGTAGGGGTGCTCAAGATACAAACATAGGAGAGAATGAATTCAAAACATCTACAAGCAATGCCTCAGAGAAAAACACAGCTTGGGCACAAACTCAACTAGAATTCCTGGAAGAGATGAAGCAAGAGTTTGTAAAAATGCTTTTATAAATGGAATGAGAGTGCTTGAGTGGGACAAATTGGAAAAGAAATGATAGCTATAAAAGAATTGGAAAACTAATTAACAGCTTGGCACAAGATTCAAAAAAATCTTACCCAAGCAACAAACTCCCCACAAATTCAAATGGACCAAAAAGAGGTCAATGATTACATGAGGCAAGAAGAAGTCAAAAGACTAAAATGAAAGTCAAAATTAAAAGTCAAAATACTGGGAAAAAATAAAGAAAATATAAGGCATCTTATAGCAAAAACCTAGAAAACAGATCCAGGAGGAAAATAATTTAAGAATCATTGGATGATCTGAATACCATGAATGAAAAGAGCCTAAACATCATGTTTCAGGAAATCTTAAAAGAGACCTACCCAGACCTCTTAGACCAGAGGGCCAAGCAGAAATAGAAAGAATCCACCAGTTACCTTCTGAAAGAAATACTAAAATGAAAACCCCTAGAAACATGACAGCCAAAACCCAGAGCTTCCAAGTCAATGGAAAAAATACTGGAAACGGTCAGAAAGTATTGAAGAGTCACAGTCAGGATGACACATGGTTTATTAGTCACCATACAGGATTGGAGAACTTGAAATATGATATTCTAGATGACAACGGATATGAACTTACAGTCAAGAATAACCTACCCAGCAGATCTGAGTATGATGCTGCAGGAAGGAAAGAGGATCTTTAATGAAATAGAAGACTTCCAAGCATCTCTGAAGAAAAGAGCAGAGGTTTGGAGAAACAATGGAGTTCGAATATAGTAGTGAAGAGAAACATAAAAAAGTTAGCATTAATAAACAATGATAAAGGGCTAAACAAACATAAACTACTTACATTCAGATAGAGATGATACATGTGTACTCTCTGAATCCTGTCATCATCAGGATTCATACATGGAATCCAATTAGACATACCCTGGAAGTGGTTATATTATATTTGATTATCTTAAGACAAGAATAAAAAGAGAGAGGAAGAGAAATACACTGGGGTGGGGGAGAAGGGAAAGGAAAATTAGGGAAAATTATCTCACATAATCATGGTGCACACATAGACATCTATACAAGCAAGTGGAGGAGGTGGCTGAGACTTGAACTTCACTCTCTTCTGAACTGATCAAAAGAAGGAAGAATTTACTCACTTAGCACAGCGTTGGGTACAGAATGCATTTTACTTAACAAGAAAATAGGAATGAAAGGTAGAAAGGGGGTAAGGAAAGTAAAGGGAGGGTAAATTAAGGGAGAGATTCATCCCGAACAAAGTGAACTCTAGAGACGAAAATATTTGTAGCTCTTTTTGAGGTGGGAAAGAATGGGAATCTGAGGGGGTGCCCATTAATTGTGGAATGAATAAACAAGTGATGTATTTAAATAGGATTGAATACTATTGTGTTAAATTCTTAGCAATATAATAACCAACCAAGATTCCAGAGGCCTAATAAAGAAACATGCTACTTACCTCCCAATAGAGAGGTGAAGGACTGAGAACATGACAATTTTTTTTTTTTTTGACAAAGCCAACGTGGAAACTTGCTTTTACTATACATATTTGTGATAATTTTTGTTTTTCTTGTGTTCTTAGTAGTATGGGTGATGAGATTAAGAGAATAAGAAGACATACTTTAGTTGGTTAGAACAAAATATTTTTTAAAAAGTTAAGAAACTGGAACAGAAGGTGGTTCTATAACTGATTGACCTGGTAGTATAAAAATAACTTACTAAATAAAGTACTGTCCTCAGTTTGATTGCTGCTTAGAATCTTGGGTCCTTGACTTGTACTAATAAATAGCTGGAATTTATGTAGTAATTTAAAGTTGCAAAATGTTTGCAAGTATTATTTCATGTTAACCTTATATAACAAGTATAGGAGGTAGGCGCTGTTATTATTCCAATTTTACAGATTAGGAAATTGAGATCGAAGGAGGTTAAGGGACTTGCAGTGCTGGCAAGAGTCTGAGGCAACCTTTGAATTCAGGTCTTTCTGACTCCCGGTCTTGTGCTCTATCCACAGTACCATCGCTACCTCCGGACAGTCTCAGAGTGGTTTTTGCAACAGCGAACGTTAGAAGTTAAAGGGGATCTATCCCTCCACTCAGTCACCGGGGTTGGATCTAGAAAACTGACTCCTCTTGTCCAGGTCTGACCCTTTAGCTAGGCAGATCAGAAATATCAGAAGATCCTAGAAGAGACCCCGAAAGATCCTTCCGTCAAACCCCTTTAGAGTGAACACGTTTCGCGAAGGAATTATTCGTCTAGAAAAAGAAGAGTTCCCCTTCCTTCCTTCTTTCCTTCTGTCTCCTTTCTCTTTATTCCCTTTCTTTCCTATACCCTTGGCCTCAAATATTTGCTAAATGAGTGAATCAATAACTTTTCAGCCCCCAGTCAGGGTGTGTATAACCAAGGTATTCGAGAGCCAGAGGGGATGATTTCTGCAGGAATAAATTAAAAGGAGCGATGTTGAAACGTGAACCGAGGTGCTCTCGGAAACACCCAGAAAATACTTTGCAGGTAAGCTTGGCGGGGAGCGGCGCGCGGTCTCATCGCCACGTTCCTCCCCTTTCAGCGCCATCCCGGGGGTTCTGCCACGGCAGCTTCGGCCAGGTCCGCGTCTGTGGGACGTGTCCACCCCCGGGGGTCGCCTGGGACCCCGACACCTTGGGGGCGCGCGGGGAGGGAGCGGGGGGTGGGACGCGCTCCTCGCCTCTGGGGCCCCTCTCCCCCGGCGGCGGGGGCGGGGCAGGGGCGGAGCGCGGCGGGCGCAGCGGCTTCGGTGGCGCCGGGGGCGGCGGCGGTGTGACGGCCGGGGCTGCGGCGGAGTGCGGTGCGCGGTCGGGGAGCGCCCGTGGGCCTGCTCCGCGTCGCGGACCACCATGGCCACTTCTCCCGGCGGCGGGCGGCGGCGGCTCGGGGGGCTCCTCGCTCAACTTCCCGGGCTTTGGCTGGGACTCCGGGCTGCAGATCCAAACTCGCTCGGTGGAGCAGACCCTCCTCCCGCTGGTTGTCGCAGGTAGGACCCCCCGCCCCCGCCCCGGAGGGAGCGGGCCCGCGATGGCGGCCGGCCGCGGAGGGCGCGGGGCTCCCGGTGCCTGCCCACCCTCCGGAGGGCAGAGCGGAGCGGGAGGACGGCGTGACTTTGTCCGTCCCGCCCCCGTCTCGTCTCCGTAACGGTCTCCGAGAGCCCGGCGCCCGGCGTGGGGGGCGGGGGCCGCCGAGCGCTAAAGTTTCCTGCGGGGTCCGGAGTGCGCGAGCCTGGGAGGCGGGAGCCGGGGGCCGGACGTAGGGACAGTGGGGAAATCTTCCTGGGAGGTGTGCCTTCCCTTTGTGTGCCCGGAGGGCAGGCGGCGAGCGGGAGCCCAGGACGGCCAGCCCGGGAGAGGCCCCCTGCGGCGCCGGGCCGCCCGAGTGTGCATGGGTGCCCGAGGGGGGTGTGCGTGCGTGCTCGTGGTGCCATCTTCCACACGCCCGGGGGGCACCGCGCAGGCTGGCCGGAGCCGTGGGCGCCCCTTGGAGGGGTGAGCGTGTCCGAGCGCGCGGTGTGCTTAGAGTGGAAACATTTCGGGGGCACCGCGCAGGTTGGCCAAGTTTTAAAAGGGGAATCTAGATAATAGTTTTGTAAAAGGGAGGTTAGAGTGTAGAGTGGGATGGCTAGAGGAAGACGCAGTCTGTACCTCTTTGTTATTTGGATACATATGTTTAAAAATCCAGATTTAAACATTTTTAATTGCACTTGTTTTTACTTATCACAAAAGAAAAAAACCACTTTCGATGTTGTCTGGGAGGTTGCTTATGGCCTCTGACTATTCAGAATAATTCAGTCCAAACTTACATTTATTATACCTGATTCTAAAAGTTTTAGTACATTTCGTAAACATTACCAAAGAAGGCGCTATCAACTCTCTCTCTTAATCTCTAAACTTCTTAGACGGGTAATCTACGTTGTTTTCTATTTATTTACTACTCTTCCCCTTAAATTTCAGAATTTGGCTACTATCCTTATGTCTTTGAAATTACAGAATTTGGTTACCACCTTTGAAAAAAACTGAATTTGGCTACCATCCTCCTTAGGTCTTTGAAATTACTGCTTTTAGTCATTAATGACTTCTTCCTGGACAAATCCCAGACATAATCAGCTTTTTTGACCTCATTACTGCCTTCACTAATGTTGACATTCCTCGTTTATTGAAACTCTTTAGACTTTTAGATTTTTTAAACTCATTAGCTTTCTAGAGATTATGCTGCTTTTCCCATTCTTCTCAGATTTCCCTGACCCCCCCCCCCCCCCCCCATTTATCTCTTTCCCACCCCTCATAAACTGTCTTTGATCTCCCCAGGCTTAGTCTTAGGTCCCTTTCTCCTCTGCTCCCACACTCAGTGCCTTGGGGAATTTAACCAAAATGCAGCTGCTTACTTAGTAGATACTAAATACTTTGCTCCTTAATTTACATCTTCAGCCTAGCCCTATCTTTTTAGACGTGGATGTCCCTTTGACATTTTAAACTTACTGTAGGTGGTATCCCTATCCTTTCTCCTCTCTTACTTAGTTAATACCAAACCCCATTGTTGCTGCTTAATTTACATCCTCAGCCTAGACCTTTGACACTGTCTTTTTAGTCTACTTGGATGTCCCATTAACATTTTTAAATGCTGTCCTTGGTATCCCCAGACTTTTACCATCTTTTATCTCTAACTGCAGTCTTGAAACCTTAGAATTTCTCTTTTGCTAGTTCTTACTATTCTCTCTCTGTTCTTCCCACCCCCATTAGCCTTTTTTGTTTATAAATTATGAGTTAACATTTACATTAGATTGGAATGGAAGGGAGGATTTGTTGGTTGAGAGTTTTGAAGGCCAAAATGAGGAGTTTGTATGTGAGAGAATAATAGTGGCTACTGTAGTTTTATGAGCACAGAGGTGATTTGATAAAAACAGTATCAGAAGAAAATTTAATATAGCATCCCATATAAGAAGAATTGTAGCCTGGAGGTGATAGAAGCAAGGGCAGCAGTACTGATAGAGAAACAAGACTTAGAACAAGCTGGTACAGGCACACCCCACCCAGTGACATGAATTGATTTCATGAAAATAGGACACTAGGTAAAACATTAGAGGAGACAGTGCTACAGCAACAATGTTATAAATTGGAGATATGTTCCAGGACAGCCAAAATTTAAGCTTAAAATAAGTCTTTACAGAGACTTGAGACTAATAAGGAATTGAAACATTGATGCAGAACTAAGAGAAGTAGAGCTTGTAGGAGATGGATACTATTGGAACTGACTAAACTTGGCAGAGAGAAGGAGATTGCTGTGGCATGAAAAAAGAGGTAAATATGAGAGCTGGTGCTATTGTGACCAGAGCTATTGTAGGCCCCTCATCAATAGCCAAAAAAGAAAAGAAAAGAAAAAAAAGAGAAGGAACTCCAAATTGGAAGGGTTTTTATTCTCCCTTTTCCTTTGTCTTGGCAGAAAAATGAGCTCTGCAACGGAAGGGGGCAGACTTACAAGAACACCAGTAGCACCAAGCACCTTTACAATATTCCCCTTTTCTTCCCTAACTCTCTAACCCCAGGTTGGAGCATTATTATTTGATGGAAGGAATGCCTCAGAGAAAGCACATTATAGGAAGTAGTCAATAACCATGGCATATATGACTTAGAATTTTAAGACTTCGAACTGGAAAGTGCATTATAAATATAAGTTCAATTCCCTTGGTTTATAAATAACAGACAAGTAATAAGTGTCAGAGTCAAATTTGAACCCAGGTTTTTTTATTCCAAATCCAGTACTCTTTTCCCTGTACCATGTTGAATATTTTGGGAATGCCGAATGTATGCAACTTTTTGACATTGTCCTGGTGTGCTAGCAGGTTCAAAATATAGTGAAATCTTTTTATGAATAGACTTTTTATTGTTTCCACTTGGTTTATAAAGCAAGAAAGTAATGATCCAGTTTGACTCTTAAGGGGTTAGTCAGACATTTCTACTGAATTTCTTGACATTACAGTGGATTTTGGTTAGCATCTTTGTATGTATTATTGTCACCATTATTGAGACTGAATCTCCCTATCTTACTTCTGCTGGAAGTGCAGAAGCCACTCACAGACCAATACTTACTGGTGTAGAAGCTTTAACTTGCTCCATTTTTCCAGCTTGGGCTGGGTTGCCTCTCCTTTGACAGCTTGGTAGCTGCTTAGCTCCAAGAAGCTCACCATATTAATGCCAGGCTTAATGTGGACATCAGTTGGTTTTAGCCCTATTGCAGCTCAGAAGTCCTGAATTCAAGGATTCCATCAGCTTTAGAACCCTCCCCCTCCCTGCAGGGATTATACACCTTGCTGGTTAGTGTATGTTATTGTTTCTGTTATTTCTAACAATAATAATAGTATATGATACAAATTATATAACAGTTTGGCTGATGTTGGTTGGGTCAACATTTTGCAAGTGTTTCCATGGAAGGCTTTGAAGGCTTAAACATTCTACAATGTAGACACTTAAAACTGGAAGGATCCGCAGAGGTTCTATGATCCAAGCTCCCTGTAAAGTAGGAAACTGTTCTGTAACATTCCTCACAGTTGGTCCTCCAGCTTTTACTTTCAGCACTTCCATCATCAGGAAGCTCACTAATTATTTGCTATTCTTCAGTCATTCAGTTGTGACCAACTCTTTGTGACCCCATGGATCATACTGTTCATGAAGTTTTTTTTTTCTTAGCAAAGATACTGGAGTGGTTTGCCGCTAATTATTAGGGAAGCTGTTTTCATTGTTGGGCAGCACTAATTGTTAGAAAAGTCTTAACCTACCTTCCTGTAGCTGTCACCCTTGATCCTAATTTTACCCTTTGGAGTAGTGCTGCGTAAATCTTCCCTTCTCTGTAACAGTCCTTCAGATATTTGAAGGTAGCTATTCATTCAACAGGTACTATTGAATAGCTACCATGTGAGAAGTAGTGTAGCACAATGGATAGAGGGTCCACCAAGGAATCAGGAAGACTTCGAGTCAAATTATGCCTCTGATGCGGGGCAAATAAATTACTTAACCCCAGAGCTTTAGTTTCTGTAACGTGGATTGTGCATAGGATTTTCTGCCTCAAATGCTCAAGTGAAATAATGTGTGTAAAGTGCTTTGCAGACTTTAAAGATATATAGATATATGCATGCATGTATCTGTGTGTGTGTGCACCAGGTGAATTTTTTGTTTGTTTTATTTTTATTTTGCACAAACTTGTGATTTCAAGAACTTCTGGTGTGGAAACTCTTCACTTGTACAGACTATTAGCAATTTTTCTAGCTTATAATTATAGAGAATTGCATGTGACACTGAGAGATTAAACTATTTGCCCATGATTACATAGCTAGTATGTATATGTATATATATATGTGTATGTATGTATATATGTGTGTATACACACACACATATATGTGTGTATAATCAGAGGAAGGAGCTGAATCCTAATCTTCTTGGCTCCATGACCATGATATAAAACCATACTGCTTTTCATAAATGACCGTTCTCATAACAGTCATATTATTAACAAGTGTGAGAAGACATTATGCTAGGTACTATAGTTATTGTCTCTTTTTATTTTTTGGTTTCTCTTTCTCAAGCCCAATATTCATGTTCTTTCAACAGTTCCTTTCACATCACCCTTTCAGAATGAAGTTTACTTTGTCAGTTTTTCTCTTAAAATGCAGTCTGCCACCAAAAAAAGAACTGATGGATTCTAAATGTAGAACAAAGCATATTATTTTTCACTTTATGTATTTTTTCATGTTTTTTTTTCCTCTTTGGGTCTATCTTTTTTTTGCAACATGACTAATATGGTAATATGTTTTGCATGATTGAATATGTATAACCTATAACAAATTGCTTACTGTCTCAAGGAGGGAGAAGGTGAAAGAGGAAGAGAGAAATTTGGAACTAAAAATTGAAAAAAATGATAAAATTGTCTTTACATGTAACTGGGGGAAAATAAAATATTATTTTTAAAAATGTGGTATCCATAATTAAATACAATATTTCACATGTTTCTTGATCAGTGTAGAGTACAGTGAGCATGTTTCTTCCTGTGCTCTGAACATTAAGATGCCTTTAAATTTAAGTAGCAACATCTCATTGTTGGCCAATATTGAGTTCGTGATCAACTAAAAAGCCCAGATAAATTTAATGTGGACTATTGCCAAGCAAATATTTTTTTTTTTACAAGTGACTTTTGAATCAGTTTTTTAGCCCCTGATAAATTCAATCTTTTTAGTTTTGACCTAGTTTTGAAATTATTTTGAAATCATTTTGAAGATACTGGATTTGAAATCAGAGGACCTTGGATTTCTCAGTCTTTACTGCTTAGTAATTGTTTGATTTGAGGCCAGTTACTTTACTTCTCTGGGTCTCAGTTTCCCCTTCTGCAAAATGAGAGGTTGTACTAGAACAAGGGTCAGATACATTTTTGTGTGTGGAGCCATAAGGTAAGAATAACTTTTACAATTTTAAACAAGGTATTATTGCATTTAAAAACGTAAAAACCACTGGCAGGCCATACCAAATAGACTATGGGATAGATTTCATCTTTATGCCATAGTTTGCTGACCCTTGGACTAGATAATCTAAAAGATCCCTTCCAACTCTACGTTCCTATGAATGCTGATTTTTGTCATCTGTTACATTAACAGCAATTCCTGTGGGGAAAGAACCAAAGGTTTTTATTTTTTGGTTTTTTGATTTTGTACAACTTCAGTATGAGTCAAAAGTTTGAGATAACTGCTTACTAAAAACAAATGTAATCTTGAGCTATATCAACTCAATTCAGCAAACATTTATTAGATGTCTACCGAGTACAGAGCATCTGTGATAAAAGTGGTAATAGTCCTGTAGTATTTATTCTGTACTACTCAGGCTACATTCAGAATATTGTATCCATTTCTGGGTTTCATACTTTCAGGTGGGACATCAACAAATTAGATTGCATTTGGAATGCAGCCAAGTTAGAAGGGATGTAGAAGAACTGTGTCATCAAGGAAATGTTAAGACAAGTGAACTAAATGTGAGCTGTCATGTAGAAGGAATGATTCTTTTTCCTATTATTTCAGAAGGCAAAACTAGAACCAGTATGTGGAAGTTGCAGAAAGGTAAAGGATGTATGTGTGTGTGTGTGTGTGTGTGTACACAAATGCAATTTGTAACAATTGGAGCTGTCCAACAATGAACTGTGCTGCCTCATCCAGTAGTGAGCTTCTCAGTACTGGGAATATTCAACCAGAGACTGGTTGACTGTCTATCACGAGTTGTTCCTTCCTTGAAAGAGTAACCCCCATATTGTTAAGGAAGCTGGACTAGATAATCTCTACATTTCCTTCTCATTTAATTCATGGTTTCTTGAAAGAGAAAATAATACTACTTTCATTTTTAAAGTTCTTTGAAAATGATGAATAAGTATATGGACAAGAACTAATGACTTTATTCAGACTTTTCAAAGATCTTTTGATAAGAATTCATGCTAAAAGTGATTTTAAAGAAAAGCAATTTTTTGATGAACAGGCAGTTTTCAGATGAAGTAATTAAAGCTATCTATAGTCATATAAAAATGCTCTAAATCACTACTGATTAGAGAAATTCAGATCAAAACAACTCCGAGGTACCACATCACATCTATCAGATTGGCTAACGTAACAAAACAGGAAGATGATAAATGATGGGGAAGAAATGGAACACTCATGTGTTGTTGGGGAGAACAATTTGGAGCTACGCATGAAGGGCTACAAAACTATGACCCATCAATACCACTTCTTGGTCAGTATCCTAAAGAGATCATAAAAATGGAAAAAAGACCCATATGCACAAAAATATTTATAGCAGCTCTTTTTGTGGTGGCTAAGAATTGGAAAGTGAGGGGATGCCCATCCATTGGGGAATGACTGAACAAGTTATGGTATGTTCCATAAGAAATGAACAGGCAGACTTCAGAAAAACCTGGAAAGACTTTGCATAAGCTGGTGCTGAGTGAAGTGAGCAGAACCAGGGAAATATTGTATGTAGTAATAGCAACATTGTGTGATGACTTTGATAGACTTAGCTCTTCTCAGCAATGCAGTGAACTAAGACAGTTTCAAAAGACTCATGATGGAAAATGCTATCCACATTCAGAGAAAGAACTATGCATATCAAAGCATACTATTTTCTCTTTTTTTTCTTTCTCATGATTTTTCCCTTTGATTCTAATTCTTCTTTACAACATGACTAATGTGGAAATATGTTTATTATGATTGATTGTATATGTATCTATCGCCTATATCAGATTGCATGCCATCTTGGGACAGGGAGAGGAAGGAGAGGGAGAAAATTTAAAACTCAAAATCTTATAAAAGTGAATGTTAAAACTAAAACTAACTAAATATTTTTTAAAAACCAATTTAAAAGAAAACAAACCAAGTAACCATGGTTTGCCTTGGGTAAACAATATGCTATTATATAATAGTGGGGGTGGAGAGAGACAGATGTGAGACACATTTCAAAAAAAGACTCAGCAGGACTTAGTGATTGGTGAATGGAATCAAGTATGAATCTATAATGCCAGTTCAAAAAAATATCAAGTATTTATATAGCATTTTAGGTTTGCAAAGTACTTTACATGTGTTATCTCATTTGATCCATGTTTTAAGTCTGGAAATGACTAAAAGTAAAAGAAAAGTCTGCTGTGGGAACCATGGTGGATTCATTCATCAGATATTTGTAGTGTACCCTCTTTTGTACAAAAGGGGTGGAGGAAAGTGATGCAGTATAGCCACTGATCAAAGAAAATTTGTTCATTTGTACTTCTGCATATGCCTTGTAATTAGCAGTATATTAAAGGGAAGGAAGAGGGGGAGCAATTGTTGGTGGCTGGGGAGATACTGAATACGCTCGGGAGAGGGGAGAAGACCCTGGAAGTGGTAGAAGAGCATGTTTCTGTACAACACCCCATACATGCAGTAAGTGGTTAATAAAGTTTGAAGAGTCAAATTGAGATTATGGAGCCAAGGACTAGTTTGGGAAAGAAGAAATCTGGATACTTTTTTTCTCTGAAATAGACAAAAAGATGAGAAAGTTTGAGCCTTTTAGCCTCTATCTCTTTAGTTCCTGAGGTTCATAACTACAAGTAGACCAGTAAAAGTAATTTCCTCAAGCAATTCTCCAACCCCATTTTGTCCTTCTTTTCAGTTCTAGACCTGGTTCATTGCTCATTCACATGTCCAAGATGTATATACTGAAGGAACTCTGTGATTTGACCATTCAACTATGTATAACCAATTAGGAAATGACCATTCTTTATCCACTTGGTTTTTCCTTTGTGAAATATTAGAATGAACGCTTTCAAATGAATATGGTTCTCATTTGGGAGGTTCTGGAGGATTCCTGAGCTTGATACTAGTCAATACCTTTCCATTAGCAAGCCTTCTCATACTGCTATATGGCTGAGGCATGGGATACCACAGTATCCAGTGAATTCAAATTGATTATTACCCAAATGGCAATAGAGGGATAGATGATGGACATTAATAGGCATTACCAATTGCAAGAGAAAAGCAGCATTGAGAATGTCATTAGAGAGCTGTATAACCAGAAAAGAAGATGGTCTGATCAGGTAGTTAGAGTAAGGAACAACCAGTGGAAAATCTTTGTGTTCCATTGGTATCTACATAATGTCAAAAAACCTTGAGGAAAGACTCCACTATGTTATTTAAACACTGGGGATGGTTTAAAGGAATAAAGGCACAAATATGAGGGGCTAGTTGGATTGATTGGCATCTGTGTCCAGATAATGACAATAGGTCCATGGAAATACATATTTAGGCTTTGTATCCCACTTTCAAAAGGATGTGAAGTAGTTTATGAGATTAAGCATAATGCAAAATGGGACAATTAGAAATAAAGCAGAATCTTATCTAAAAAGGACAAACTGATTACTACTTTTGGACGATAATTGATGCTCTTGAGTTTCTTGACAACTAGGGCAAAGAGGAAATCTGTTAAGTTATGTAGTTTTAATTTTCTGACTAAAGAGGGTATATAAAAACTTCTGTTGAGACAAGCATTTCTTTGAAATTACATTCAAACAAAAAATTATCACATGGGTCCTCTATTGGAGACCTTTAATAACACAGGCAATTTCCTCAACTAGTTTTACTTCTTCCATTCAAGATCTATTTAAATGCATAGACATTTTATTGATCCTGTGTAAAGATAAAAGATATGACATTAACTTTATCTCAGTATAGAGATATATAAGAAATTTTCTGTAGATAGTGAGATAATATGTCCTGGGTACTTCACTCTCTGGTGATCTAATAACACTAGGCTAGAATTAAAACATCTGCATAATGGCTAGTTACCGTGATTCTTATTCTACTTTAAATATCAGAGCCTTTGATTGCAGTCATTTCACAATTAAACTTCCGTAAGTTTTTATAAAGGAAATATTATCTGTTGTTTGTTAAAGTGCAAGCTCTGTACCTTAGCTACCAGTCACGATAGTACTATTGTCGTTCCATGACTATTCACCTTTGTCATGTCACTTAAGTAGTTGATTAATAAAGGTTTTAAAAGATGAAATAGCTGATAAAAGTTCCAAAACTAAATTTGTATTCTCACTCATATGGGCCAACCCATTTTCAGCTGGAATCATTTCCTACAGCTCTCCAGCTTTTATTTTTTCACAAAACAAAAGCCTTGTATATTTTCAAGCATTGTAACAAGTATACCCCCATAATGTTGCAATAACCAGGGTAATTTTTTTCCAGTGACATCATCAGTACACTAAAAATAAAGCCCATTCTAACATCGTAAAGCCTTGACTGTAACCTTGAGCCAGTTCTCAGAGATTCAGATCGGTTAGTGATGATGTAAGCTAGCACTCCATGGTATTAACGCCTCTGCCAGTCTTCTTATCATCATTATAATACTTAGAGTTTGTTCATAAAACACTTTTTCCTGTAGAAATAATTGTGGAGATTCATGGTTTTATGTAGAGATTCAGAGTTTCATGTAGAGAGTATCCTAAAAGTTTTAGTGCAGTTTTAATCTAGTAAAAGGAAAAGCTATTAAAACGTAAAACTGCACGGAGACTTGGGGGACAGCCTATATAATCTTTTTATGTTTTACTGTGTATGTGAAAATGTTCTCTTAAGATCAAAATTAAGAAATGAAATAGCTTATCACTGTGACATTGTTTTGACTGATGCATTTTTGTGGAATCAATTAATCATGTTAAGTTGTACCTCTGCTTGTTTTAGAACCCTAGAGTTTTGCATCATTAGTATAGAAGAACTCTGTAGCCTACATATTTCTTTGATAAGAGTTACCAGTTAACAGTCTTTACCCATAAAAAAAACTTCACATCCCCTAGATAACATCTAATTTTAAGCAAAACTATAATATTGTGTCATCAAGGATGTTTGCTGTGAAACGCATTCACAAATAGCTGAATGAGTTAACCTGATGGATAGGGTTAATTAAATTTTGGTTAATGCCTACAAAATATAGTCAACTTTAATGCTTTATTGATGTAATTCACTTTCTTATTCTGGCAATAACTAAATATTATTGTTCAACCTGTCCTGTCCAAAAGAAGGTGGGTTAAGTTTGTTAGCAAATGGACTTGTGGTTGCTTAATAAGTGAGGTAGAACCGAAGTGGGAAGAGACTAAAATAGGAGGTTTATCAGTGGGGGATATTAGAAGTGGTAGTCCATGGAGGCCTGGCGAAATACTAGGAAGACTGGAGCAGGGGATAGAAGACGAAATATTGTAGCTCTGGTTCATAAACTGAAAAAGCAGTTCAGGGCACAATGTGCTATGCCCTGTGTCCCAGACACCTTTTTTTTAAATGCAGGTAATAAAAGCCTTTCCCTCCTAGGCTTTGAAGACCTAGCTGCCAAGCATTACTGTACCTGAGGTCCAGGTCATGTTATGGGATCTATACTGAATATTGACATTTAGAGCTTTCTGTTGGACTCTGAGGCATGTTCCTCCTATCTGTAGTCCTTCCAATTAATTTAATGCTGGAATTCTGGGATCTCCCCTTCATAGATGATCAAGGAACTATTGAATGAAAGTCAGAATTGAGATGGACTGATGAAATGTGGAATGTACTAGCAGCGAGCCAGGCTACAGGACTGTAGAAATGCAGAGCTAATGGAGCAGGAAGAGAGAGAATTGAGGAATAAGTAGGCTGACTAGGGCTCAGTGTGGGAAACAACACAGTGGGCTGTTTCGATTAATAAACATACTACCACCAGCATGGTATCCTGGACAGGGGCACATTTGTGACAAAGTCCAGTGACCCTGAGTATACAGTACCTAAGAACTGACTAGGAGCTATAGATATCCTATGGTTTTTCCTCCCAAATGCTTCACTCAGGGCGGATCTCATTGTGTGTGTGTTTGTCCTTCATTCTCGAAGAGGACCATGACATCAAGATGATGCCATGACTTGCAGTTGACTTTGATTTGAGTGATGGAGACTTACATGCGTAGAACGATATGACATCAAACCATGACCACTAGAAATTTAAAATTACCAAAGGAAATGTCTTGAATATCCTAACGCATCTTGTCTATAGTTCAACATGGCATAAATAAAAGACCTCCCCATAGTTATGTATAAGTGAGTTCTTCCATTTATAATCCTATGCACAGTGTGGAAATAGTTGGTTTTCAGAGTAAACCGTTGGATCTCAGTATAGGAATCCTGTAGTTGCAGCTGCCATACAAAGCTTACTCTGCTTAACTGTAAAGATTTTGAGATGCAGAATACTCTTGCTTGTGGCAATGGATTTTCCTCTAGAATCCTAATTATTAACTTTGTTTGTTGGCACATTAGTACTTAGGACTTGGAATGCAAGAGATGCAGAAATGAAACTAATTAAAAAGAAATAGAATTTACCAGGCCTGACTCTAGTTTTCAGTATTAGGCTTCAAGATTCTGATCATCTCTTTGTACGATAGTGGACTTCTCTGAAATAATATTCTGGGAGAGACACTGACCAATCAGGACAGTGGGGTCTCAGGGCAGAAATGCAGTTGGTGAGATGTCTGTAGAGTAGCATTTATTGGGTATCTGTTACATATCAAGCATTGCGATAAGTACTGGGAATTCAAAACAACCAAACAGGAAACATACAAAAGTCACAAAGTATGTATGTAGTAAATAGAAAGAAATTTTAGGGTAGGGGAAGAACACAGTTGTTAACTGGAGGAGCCAGGAAAAGTTTTGTATAAGAGAGAGTACTAACCTCTTTGTACACAGCTGTACTTCAAACGAAATCTAGAGATTCTGTTAGTTAGTGATGAGGAAGGAGAGCATTCTAGGTGTTGGAGATGGCTTATGTGCAGTTATGGAAGTGGAAGATGGCACATTGTGGGTTAGGATAGAGTGTGTGAGGGGAAATAAAGCACTTATATAGTGCTTTAAGGTTGTAGAAGTACATGCAATAATTTCATTTGATTCTCACAATAACCCTGCAATATAGATGCTACTATTATTTCATGTTACAGATGAGGCAACTGAGGCTGAGAGAGTGACTTGCCCAGAGGTGTATGACTTAAATGTTTGAGGAAGAATTCAAACCCAGGTCTTCTTGACTTTTTTTCAGAAAGATAGAATGGAGTCAGATTGTGAAGGGCTTTAGATGCCAAACAGAAAAGAATGTCCAATCACAGACAATGCAGTTGTGCCATCAGTATAAAGGAAAGTGTTTGCTTGCCTGTTTAATGCAGGAAGATATGCATCATGCTTACTTAATTTGGATCAAGCTTTTATATATAGATGGAAGAGAAGTAATAATGTGTGATCCTATTGCTAACCATTTAAGAGCAGGGTTATATCTGATGTAAGACCATACCTTCTTATTTTTATTTTAGCAGTTTTTTTAATGTGGATTCCAAAAAGAAGTATCAGTTACCCAGTAACTATATTAAAACTGGACAATTTGGTTCATGGCCGTTAAACGCAAAGACTATGGCTAGTCTGCAAATCCCTGAAGATGTTGTTAACTCTTGATTGAGATCTAACAGAGTGGAGTTAGGAAGACCTGAGTTGGAATCCTACCTCAATCTGTAACTGTGTGACCTTGGGCAAGTCACTTTACTTTTCTCAGTCTCTAAAATGGGGATAATAATAGAATCTATCACACAAAGTTGTGAGAATCCAATAAGTTAATGTTTATGATGTGCTTTGTAAATCCAAAACTGCTGTATAAATGCCAGCTTTATTATTAAACAGCACTGGGAAGTTTGTTACTACTTTTTTGTGGATATATTGAGAAATTCAGTTCTGCTATTTATTGACAAGAAAAATGGACATAGGGCTTAAAAATGATAACGTTGTAAAATTTGATTTCTTATTTAAGAATTATTGATATATTTCATTTTATTACACATTATTTTCTGAAGTTTTACATTTTCTCCCTTTTCTGCTCCCCTACACAGTGATCCATACCCATAATTTTCTACCTCTTTAAGGAAGGGAAGTGGGTACATATCTCCTTGCTGGGACCAAATTTGGTCATTATAAACTATATTCAGTTTGGTTTTCTTCTTTCCATTTACATTTTTACAGTAATGTATGTTTTCTTAGTTCATTCTATTTACATACATCTTTTCATGCTTCTGTGAATTCTTCATATTTGTCATTTCTTATATTACATTAATATTTCATTGCATTTATGTTCCGCAGTTTGTTTAACCATTCCCCAGTTAATTAGCATCTACTTTGCTTCTAGTTCATTGGTGCCACAAAAAAGTGGTGCTATGAGTGTTTTGGATTTGTGAGACACTTCTTTTTCTCCTTTACCTCCTTGGGGTATAAGGCATAGATTTTGAAAAAAGGATCAACAAGGTGGTTAGTTGGTAATTTTGAGATAATGGAGGATTTTTCTTTTTAAAGATGAAGTAGATAGTACTTTGTGTCTATCCTGACGGAATTATATTAATACAATTCATTAAGGTTAGTTGTTTGGAAACTAGGTTTTTGCGCTTGGGACAAATTAAAAAGCCTCTTATGGCAAAAAAATCTTTTCTTGGGACCTCTTTAGTTTGATTAGTCCACAAACATTTCAAGTTATTAAATATTTATTAAACACCTGTGATGTGCAAGGTACTGCAGAGTATCTGGAATTGTTGATTTCTACCTACAGAGGGCCTGCAGTCAGATTTGTGTCTTGTTTATCTTTTGTGGTTCCCAGACAGAGCACATTGCATTGCGTATCTAGTATTCGTTGAATTTATATCAAAGAAATGGGGGCATCCATCATTAGCTCCCTTTTCTCTCCAATTCTACAACTCAGATTCCTACAGAATTATCCTCTTTCTCTCTAGTTTTGTGCCAGTCTTGGAGGAAGTTGTGGTTCTTTTCTGTGCTAGGTCCATCCTTCATGTACCCTTGATCTCATCCCTTTTCTCCCCCAGGAACTTTCTCATAGGATGATAGAGTAAGAACTGAAAGGGACTATATAGGTCCCCTCTGTTTATAATCTTCAATCTCTCTTTATCTATTGGCTCCTTCCCTAAATACAGGCATGCTCAAATCTCTCCTGTCATTTAAAAGCTTCACTTGACCCTCCTATCCCCTTAGGACATCACCCTTTATCTCTCCTCCCTTTTATAGCCCAACTCCTAGAGAAAAGGTTTCCGTATTTGTTGCCTTTAGTTCATTACATTCCTAACTCCTTTTCAGCACCTCAAAGTCTGGCTTCTAGTGCTGCCTTTGCACTAAAACTGATTATCTCCAAGGTTACTGATCTTTTAATTGCTAAATCCAGTCACCTTTTCTTAGCCCTTATCCTGATTAGCTATGCTGCAGCATTTGACACTGATCTCTTATTTTTGGATATTCTTTCCTCTCTACAATTTTGTCACTTTGTTCTCCTGGTACTCTTCTCGCTTGTCTAATACTTTAAAAAAATATTTATTTTAAGTTTTCAACATTTACTTCCCTAAGTTTTAAATTTTCTCCCTCTCCCTCCCCAAGATGGAGTGCAATATGATGTGACTCTATACATTCCTATAAACACATTTTCATGTTAATCATGTTGCATAGAAAAATTAAAACAAATGAGAGAGAACATGACGAAAAAAACAAAAAAAGAAAATAGTCTGCTTTGCTCTGCATTCCGATTCCATAGATCTTTGGATATGGACAGCATTTACCATCATGAGTCTGTTGGAATTCTTTTAGGTCCTTGCATTTCTGAGAAGGGCTAAGTCTATCAAAATCAGACATCACATACTGTGGCTGTTTCTGTGAACAGTATTCTCCTGTTTCCACTCACTTCACTCAGCATCAGTTCATAGAAGTCTTTCCAGGATTTTCTGAAGTCCACCTGTTTATCATTTCTTACACAGAACACAAAAAGTGCTGCTATAAGTATTTTTGTGCATGTGGGTCCTTCTCCATTTTTATGATCTCTTTGGGATACAGCCCTAGAAGCAGTACTGCTGGATGAAAGGATGTCCAACACTCTCCATCTCTTACTCTGGATCAGCGTCCATGACCCAATAGTGGGGATGAATGTCAGAATTTTGGCTAGAGCCCTCTTCCCTCTCTACCTTCTCTTGGCACATCCTATGAGTTGTAACTGGCATTTATGTAGTACTTTGAGGTATGGAAACACTTTCTAGGAATTCTCTCAATTGATACTAACAATAATTCTATGAAATAACTGCTAATATTGATCTCATCTTATGGATAAAAAAACTAAGATTCAGGTTGAGTCACTGAGCTAGTGTGTTGATGAGCCTGGATTCAAATGTAGGCTGTCCTGAGCGTAGGTCTAACAGTCTAGCCACTGTGCAGTACTCCCAAATCTATAATACACATATCTAGTCCTGATCTCTACCACAATCCAGTCTCATATCACCAAGTGCTTACTGCATATCTATGTATCCCATAGACATTTCAAATTTCAGAAGTGAACTCATTATGATACTTTGAAGTCTACACTTCCATCTAACCTTCCTCTTTCTATTGAGGGCAACACTATTCTTATACTTACCCAGGTGGAAACCTTTAATAATGTGTAAATTCCTTGAAAACAGGGAATGTTTTGTTTTTGTCTTTCTAATCCCAGTGTCTAGCAAATGCCTGGCACATTGTTGCTGCTTAGTAATTACTAATCAAATTGAACAAAATACAAAGATAAACTTGTGGGACTACATAATTGAATAAAGTAATTTCTCTCATGATCTCTCTCAGTTCTTTGTAGAATAGTGTCTAAAATATGTTCCCTGGAAGTTGAACCACAAACCTTCCACTGTAATCTATAGGAATCTAATTTCTCCTTAGAAAGATAAAAATTTAAGATTAGTTCAAATATAGGCAACCTGAAAGAATTACCATCCTAATGGTAATTATGATAAAATGGTAAAATCTTCCTAAAATGAGGTTTCTTGGAAAGGGACAGTGTATGTGAAAGTAGATACTGAAACACACTTGTGTTTTATACAGACCAAATTTACATAACCAGCATTAAACAAATACAAAGCAACATATATTTTGGACCAGTGCAGTTTCACTGATTTCAATTTGTAGTGTTATCTTGAACAAAAAATCAGGCAAAGTTTTGTTTTCATTTTGCTTCCTGTCCTTTGTTTTTCTAATAAGCAGCATTGCTAGTTCTGTTTTTCCCTCCCCCAGGCAATGGACAAACACTGGTTTTAAAAACCTTTGTATTTATCTTCTGGTAAATAGTTCAACATGAAGTTTCTTGCAAAAGAAAGTGTTAGTGAAGTGCTGTCAGATTTTTAGATCTTCTGACTTAGAAAATGAATTCTCATATCTTTTGTAGACAGATGATATTAAAGTCAGGCAAGAAGGCTAGATCAGGAACTTTATTAAAAGTCATTTCCAAGTAGATAAGTGGTCAAAGGATATGAAGAAACAGTTCTCAAAAGAAGAAATGCAAGCTATCAATAACCATCTAACAAGTGCTCAAAATTACTACTAATAAAAGAAACGTAAACTAAAATGACTCTTGGCATCTCAAAGATGAGGAATGTTCTGTGTTGGCAGTATATATATGTGTATATATATGCACATTAAATTCACTGGTAATAGCAAAGGAAATTGGCCCAACCAATGTGAAAAACAAGCTCCAATTTATGCACTTTTTTTTTAAATTAGGAAAATTAGATACAATATACTTTTGACAATTATCAAATAGAAATTAAATAGAGTATGGCTATTTTTAAAAGAAATATGACTACCTTTACAAAATTTGATCACATGTTGGAACAAAAGGAGCTCACAGCTAAATGTAGAAAAACAGGATTATGAAACAAATCTTTTATAGACTATGAAAGACAATATGACACAAAACTGGCCTTGAAGCCTGGGAGAACTGTGTTCAAGTACTCCTCTCAGTGCACTCAGTAACTCTCTAAAACTCTAAGCTGTAGAGTAGCTTCCTCACCCAGAAATTCCCACACTAAAAAAATCATGTCTGTTTTCTATTCTTTTATAGACCATAATACAATAAAAACTGTAATAAGGAGAGGAAATAATGTATAAAGTACTCAGACTTAGATGGAGACTAAGTAATGCCATCCCAACTAACAAGTAGATATGAGTAATATTAAAAAGGATTGAACACTATCAGCAACTAGTAAGATTGTTCCACGTCAGTGATAATAAGGAAAGTGCAAATCAAAACAATCGAGGTTTCATTTCACAACAAAAAATAGAAATCAGAAAGGACAGGCTTGCTAATAGATTATTATATTAGTGGAACTGGGAACTGAACCAGCCTTTATAAAAAGCAATTTGGAGTTACACTTTTAAAAAATTAATAAAATGTTCTTACTCTTTGATCCAGAGATTTCACTGCTACACATATATGCCAAAGTTGTAAAAGACAGAAGGATCTCATGTATGCCAAAACATTTTTAGCAATACCTTTTATACTTGTAAAGAGCTGAAAGCAAAGTAATTTACCCATCAATTAGGCTAAACAAATTGTGATACATGAATATAATATTGACTGGGCTGGAAGAAGCTATGAATTAGAAGAGTTCAGAGAAGCATGTGTAGACTTACATTAGTTGTTGCACAGTGAAGTAAGAAGATTCAGAAAAATGGTATAGAGAGAGACTACAACAGTTTGAATGGAAAAGATCAAAAAAAGAAAAAATGACCAAGTTTGTTCTTGGAGAAGAATTGAAAAATATACCTTCCTCCTCTTTTTTGTAGAGGTAGAGGGGACTAAAGGTGTAGCTTATTTCACATAGGAGCAGGCATGATTGACGTATTAGTTTTGTTGAACTGCCTTTAATTTTTTTTTTATTCTTGGCTATAAGTAATGATGGGAGAGAAAAATATTCAAAAATACAGTAGATATTAAAAAATCAGTAAAAATAAGATTAAAAAATAATAAATGGGCAAAATGTGTTGATTTTTTTCCTTGACTACACTTTTTTTGTTGTTGTAAGAATTTTTTGGGGGAAGGAGGTCAGTGAGAAATCATAGTATCATTAAAAAAAGAAAGCACAATAAAACATTTTTTTAAAAAGTGAGTCAAAGGAGTGGAGCCAAGATGGTGGAATATAAAGACATACTTACTCTAGCTCTGCCCCCATAACCCAAAAAATACCTGCAAAAAATGACTCTAAAGACATTCTAGAGCAGCAGAAGCCACAAAATAACAGAGTGAAAGAGATTTCCAGCCCAAGACAGCCTGGAACGCTGATGAGAAAGATCTATCACACTGGGCTCAGAGTGGAGCGCAGCCCAGCCTTGGCTGCTCTAGACAGTAAGGACAGGACTGGAGCAAGGTTCAGGGTGCAGAATCACCCTGGTGCAGCTGTGATTCCCTGATTTCTAACCCACAAACACCAAAGACATCTTCAAAGGTCAGTAAGAAAGTTCTTTCACCTGGGCGAGAGGGAAGTGAGTTCTGGGCCCTAGCCCAGCCATGATCCCAGGGTTGCAGCAGCCACTGCAACAGCAGCATCCACTTTTAGAGCCCTTTGCCTAAAGACTTTGGGGGAATTGAGCTGCTGGCCTGGATCTCAGTTCTGAGTGGCAGTCCTGGGGTGAGCAGGAGCACTGGTGTGGTGAAGCTGGTGGAGGCTCTGGAGAGGGAATCCTACTTGCAGATCCTGGGCAGAATAGTGCTTGTGGTTGCTCCCAGACCAGAGTACAGACCAGAAGAGGAATAAACTCCTCTCCCTTGATTGTACCACCTTGGAGGAACTGAGAACTTATAGGTCCCTAGAGTATACCCTTCACTTGAGAAAGGACTTAAAAGTCAAGTAACTGACTGAGAAAATGCCCAAAAAAGAGAAAAAAATAAGACTGCAGAAGGTTACTTTCTTGGTGAAAAGGTGTTTTCTTCCATCCTTTTGGATGAGGAAGAACAAAGCATACCATCAGAGGAAGACATCAAAGTCAAGGCTTGTACATCCAAAACCTCCAAAAAAAAAATATGCAATGGTCTCAGACCAGGGAAGAGCTCAAAAAGAATTTTGAAAATCAAGTAAGAGAGGTGGAGCAAAAATTGGATAGAGAAATGAGAACGATGCAAGAAAATCATGAAAAGCGAATCAGCAGCTTGAAAATACTTGAAGAAAATATCACCTTCAAAAATAGACTAACACAAATGGCAAAAACGGTCCAAAAAGCCAATGAAGAGAAGAATGCTTTAAAAAGCAGAATTAGCCAAACGGAAAAGGAGGTTCAAAAGCTCACTGAAAAAAATAGTTTTTTAAAAATTAGAGTGGAGCAGATAGAAGCTGATGACTTTATGAGAAACCAAGAAATTATAAAACAAAACCAAAAGAATGAAAAGTAGAAGACAATGTGAAATATCTCACTGAAAAAACACTGACCTGGAAAGTAGATCCAAGAGAGATAATTTAAAAATTATTGGTCTATCTGAAAACCATGATCAAAAAAAGAACCTAGACATCATCTTCCAAGAAATTGTTAAGGAAAACTTCCCTCATATTCTAGAACCAGAGAGTTTTTTCATAGAAATGAAAAAATTTCACCAATTACCTCCTGAAAGAGATTCCCAAAGGAAAACTCTTGGAAATATTGTAGCCAACAAGTCAAGGAGAAAATAGTATAAGCTGCCAGAAAGAAGCAATTCAAGGATTGTGCAAATACAATCAGGATAACACAGGATTTAGCAACTTCTACACTAGGGGATCAAAGAGCTTGGAATATGATATTTCAGAGGTCAAAAGAGATAGGATTAAAACCAAAAATCACCTACCCAGCAAAATTGCATATGTCAAGGGAAAAAAGTAGAACTTCAGCAAAATAGAGGACTTCCAAGTATTCTTGTTGAAAAGACCAGAGGTGAATAGAAAATATGACTTTCAAATACAAGAATCAAGAGAAACATGAAAAGATAAACAGGAAAGAGAAGTCTTAAGGAACTCATTAAAGTTGAACTGTTGACATTCCTACATAGAAGGATGCTGTTTGTAACTCATGAGACCTTTTTTAGTATTAGGGTAGTTAGAGGGAATATATATATGTGTGTGTGTGTGTGTGTGTATGAGTATGTATGTATGTGTATATTATATATATATATGTGTAGTTATGTATGTGTACGTGTGTATGTGTACATATACATGTGTGTATATGCATATATATGCATAGACAAAGGGCACATCGTAAGCTGAATGTGAAGGGAAAATACCTAAAAAAACTAAAATTTACTGTTGAATGGAGTGTATTATGAGTAAGAGAAAGGGAGAGATAGAATGTAGAAAATCACCCCACATACAAGAGGGAATAAAGAGCTTCTACAATGGAGGGGAAGAGGAGGAGATAAAAGGAAATTGAGCTTTATTCTCATGGAATTTGACTTGAAGAGGAAATAACACACACTCAATTGGATATGGAAATCTGTTTTACCCTGCAGGAAGGCAAGGGGGAAGGGAATAGGGGAGGGAAGATAACAGAAGTGTCAGCAAATTGGGAAAAGGGATAATCAGAAGCCAACACTATTGTGGGAGGACAGGTCAGGGGAGAGAATGGAATAAATGATGGGCTGTATAGAACAGAGGGAAATGTTGTTAGTCTTCTACAACATAAATATTATGGAAGTGCTTTGCATTGTTACACATGCATGACCTATACTGTATTGCTTGTTTTCTCAATGAGGGTGGCTGGGGAGGGAGGGAGAGAATATGGAACTCAAAGCTTTAAGAATGAATGTTAAAAATAGTTTTAGCATGCAGCTAGAAATTAAGCTATACAGGCAGTGGAGTGTAGAAATCTATTTTGCCCTACAGGAAAATATAGGAGAAAGGGGATGGAAGAAGGATAGGTGAGAGAAGGGAGGACAGACTGGAGTAAGAACTGGATGGGGTACATGTTGTCCTGGGGTGGGAAATGGGAAGAGATGGAGAGAAAATTTTAAATTCAAATTCTTGTGGAAGTGAATGTTAAGAACTTAAAAATAAATAGATTATTTTTAAAAAGTGAGCAAAGAACAAGTCATGGAAGCAGTAAACAAATTAATGAGACAACATATCAGAATGGAACACTTATATCTCCCAATATTTATGCTAACAAAATAGAAAAAAGAAGATACATTGCATATATGACTAAAATAAAAACTCTAGAAAATTAAGAATTTATATAAATTTATAAACACGAAAGTAAAAATTCTGAAAATTAAAAAGGAGGTGAACAAAAGGACTGCTGATCTGATGAATAAAACTAAGATCTGACTTTTGGGGGAAAAAATCCAACATTCAAATAGATGAGCCATTAGCCAATCTGACTTTTGTTTTTAAAAAGGGAGGAAACACGTCAGAATTTTAAAATGAGGAGTGCATGATCAATGAAGAGTAAATGAAATGTTCAGAAACTACTGTAGCCAATTATTTGCCAATAAGAAGGTAATAAACATTTTAAAGTACTTACTATATATCAGGCACTATGTTCAATGCTTTATATTTATTTACACATATTATTTGATCCTTATAACAGCACTGCAAGGTAGGTACTATTGTAATCATTATTCCTATTTTATAGATGAGGAAACTGAGACAGATAGTGGTAAAGTAACTTGCCCAGGGTTACATAGATGTAAATGTCTGTGGCCAGATTTGAACTTGTCTGTTCCGGGGTTCTATCCACTGGGACACCTAGCTAAAAACTTAAAATAGATGAATATTTACAAAAATGTACAGAAAAATTGAGCAAGCCACAAATTGTCTTTTATAGGAGGGATATTTGTCAAAAACAAATTCTGGTCAATATGGATTCACAAGTGAAATAAACTCCAAACCCTTTAGCCAGATATTTATGTCTTTCTTAGATCTTAAGGTCTTAGGAGTATCCTAAGATATATATCCTACCTATATATCCTATCTATATTTTACACTACTCCTCTTCATTAGTGCTACATACTCATTCATACTCCACCCCACCCCACCCCAATCATTAGATTATAAGCTTCTTGAGGTCGAGTGTCTTTTTTTTTTTTTGTATCCCCAGGACTTAACACAGTATCTAGAACATAAAAGGAGCTTAATAAATGTTTACTGACTGTTAGCTTTGTCTCATTGAATTATTGATTTCTGTTTGTTCCAGGGAGTATGCATTTCTACTTCTATTTAATCTGTATATTCTCATCTCAATTTTTTTCCCTTGAACCCTTTTTGATTTCCAATTTTGTTTTGATCTCACCTTTTCTGTAACCCTTGTGGCTAAGCTATTTTTTTTTCTCTTGAGACCTTTTGTAGTTATAGAGGAGATTTCTGGATTTACCTTTTAATCTTTTCTTAATCTCTTCATTTCTGCTTCATTAATCTGCTTCATTTCTGCATTATCTGCTCTTTTCTTGTTTACTTATTATTTTCAACCTCAGTTTTTGGTTTGAAATGTTGTGCTCAATCCAGTCTCCTCTGGCACTCTTGGATGAGTTGGGTAAATCTTACTCAACTCTTTTCCCTTTGTAGTGTAGCTTCTGCTGCTGATATAAATAGGGTAGATGACGTTACTAGGTGCCCCCTGTACTTCAGAATCTGGCTTCCGTCTCAGTCTCTTGCTGATGTGGGTTCTAGTCTCAGCTGAACTTCGTCTTTTTCTTGCAAGATTCCCAGTTAGTACATGGTCCTGTTCTTCCTATTTCCTTGATAGGTCCTAAAGGGATACTACAAATTATCTTAGTTTCAAAATAATCTCCCCTGCTCTGGTATTGGCAGTCAGCTGCTTAGTTGGCCCTGTCTCCTACTGTGCTACCCAGTGTTGTGAGATGATTAGGTCTCCCCTTGCTCAAAGTGTCCGTTTAGGGGATCTCATGCTGGCTTCCCTGGGAAGGTTCCTGTCTTTAGTTTTACAGCTTCCCTATTTACCTGTGATCAGACTGACTTCCCTAGTTGAGACCTTTCTATCTGCATCAATCAGCTTTCTGCTAGGGTTTTTTGTTTTGGTTTGGTTTTATGTTTATTTGTTTTGGTTTTAACAGTTCTGATCTGGATGGTGAAAGTAATTTCTGATTCTGCTTGATTTTTCTTTATCATTGATCTTCTCAAGTTCTTTAAGATATTTACTAGGTTTTATGTAGAAGCCTTGTCTCCTTTGTAAACAACAAGGCAAGGGACAAAGAGAGGAAAAAGTCAAAGAGGATGAAGGAGGGTTGTTGTGGAAGTTAAATGAGATAGCACATGTAAAGCATTTTGTAAACTTCGAAGTGCTGTCTTCCCAGGAACCCTTCAACAATTGTTATTTTTAAATTTTTTCATCTTTGCCAATCTATGGTTAGGTTCCTTTCTTTTTACCATTTTAAAATTCATCATTTATGCATATCATAGGATTCAGAGCTGCAAGGGATCTTGGAGGTCATTTAGTCCAATTCCTACATATTAGGATAAGGAAGCTGAAGCCAGAGAGGCTAAGCAACTTTGCTGAGATCCCACATATTCAGGGTCACTGTTTGAATCTCAGCCCTCTGCTTTCCAATCCAGTGTTTTTTACAATGCTGCACACTTAGTAAGTGCCAAGTGCCATCTTTGTAAAGACTCTGGCACTACTAAGAATGAAATAGACATAGTATCTATTCTTAATTATATAAAGCATTTATATTTTCTTTTAAAAGTTAAATAACTTGGATATTGGTCCCAAAAGTGAATTTGGAAAATTTTCTATATCTAAAGGGAAATTTTTCCAGAGCTTGAAAAAAATACAACAAACTGATTTTTCATATTAATTGGAAGGAACACTGAAGTCATTGCACAATCTGCTTACTCTGAAATATGGTTGGTGCTTTAGCCTGTCTTAAAGCCTTTATTATTATTATTTATTAGCAAACACTTACACAGAAGGCTCTAAACCAATTATTTGCATATCTCACCATTTTGTTCCTATCTTTAATGTATGTTTTTTCAGTTAAAAACAGTATGTTCAGACTGATCATTTTTAATTTTCCCTGTAACATTGTTTTTCTAAGACCTTTTCAACCAGTTACATCCCTGAAGGAACTAAACTTGTGTTTGTTTATATTTCCTTATTCTTTATAGGATCATAGATGTAGGGCTGGCAGGAACCTCAGAAGCTAGTTCATCTCCTCATTTTACAGATGAGGAAACTTAGGCTCAGGGAGGTTAAAGGACTTGTCTCTTTGCTTCTGGTACATTTACAATATATGTATATATGTATATATAATATGTATATATAATATGTATATATAATATAATATAAAAATATGCTTAAAATGAGTAGCTCTATCATATTCAAGCTGGATTTGGAACTATCAGGGAGAGCTGGAGTTTGAGTTTCAAGGAAAACATAGAAACTTGCAACGAAGGACAGCATTTGGTGATGACAGTTGTAGGTTCTATGAAAGCCAGTTTTCCGCCACCAAGATCCACCTCCCACCTAACACTTGTTGTTACCATTTGATATAGTGGCAAGAGGGAGAATAGAGCTCATTGTTCCAAACTGTTGTTGGAAGATGTCGATGATGTCTGCAGAATAGACTTTAAGTTTGATTTTGGTAGAGTAGCAGTCCTGAAGTATGATAAGGGGTTATTTTACTGGTAATGGCTCAATGCTTAACTTAATTCATTAAAAGAAAAACCAAAACCTTGTGCTGTGTGATAATCATAATTAGCCATTGTTAGATGAATACCTTTAAGTTTTAAAAAGCAAAATCTAACATGGTTTTTCTCTTCTGTTTCTAGATAACCACACTTATTAATCATAAAGATAAAACAAAATGGTCAGAGAAGACTTTGCAAGCAATTCAACGAGTTGGACAAGCAGTCAACTTGGCAGTTGGAAGATTTGTTACAGTAGGGGAAGCTATAGCCAATGAAAATTGGGATTTGAAAGAGGAAATTAATATTGCTTGCTTGGAAGCAAAACAAGCAGGTATGTAAATATTTACCTTTTTCCTTGTCTAATACCAATGTTATTGCCACATAGATAGTCGTTAAGATTGTTGTTGCCTTGTGTTTGTCCTTCGTTCTCGAAGAGGACCATGACATCAAGAAGATGACATGACTTGCAGTTGACTTTGATTGAAGGAGGGAGGGCTGTGCAAGGTCCCCAGCCTCACTTTCTTCTTCTGAGCCAGCTGGGTCCAGTGTCCTGATGTTCATCAGGATGACTAGAGATGGCCCAGGATGCAATATGAGATCCTGGCCCTTTCAGGCTGAGGTCTTATCACATTCTGACTTTGAATGAGATACACCCATTCAATGAATGGGCTTCTTTATATTGTTATTCAAAGGATGGCCCCTTTAATCCAAAAAAAAAAAAAATCGAACTAGGAGGGAAAGACTCTCAGGGTTCCTGGGTAAAAGAAATAGTTACTATTTAGTAATTACATTCATTCTGTGCTAGGTGAGTGAGGACTTCTTGTCCAGTGTGTGAGCTCCAGAGTGAATTGGGTTTAAGGCTTGGTCTTTGAGCAAGAAATCTAGTCAGTAAACCCAAAGGAAAAAGGCAGCTTTTGTCCATGAGGTGAACCTTCCCCTAGATATAACACCAGAGGAGAGGAGAGGGGAAGGGAGGGAAGGGAAAGAAGGGGCAGAGGAGAGGTTACTCACTCACAGATTGTGTTTATCCTTTGTTCTCAAGGAGGACCATGACATCAAGATAATGACATGACTTGCACTTAAATGATTTGAGTGAGGGAGGGCTGTGCAAGGTCACCAACCTCACTTTCTTCTCCTGAGCTATCTGGGTCCAGTGGCCTGATAGTCATCAGGACGATTCAGTCGTTAAGATATGTATAGCACAAATGTATATATTTAACATATATGTATATGTGTTTTATACATACGTATATGTTATGTGTATTTCAGGATGCTTTTGTCGCAAAGTCTTAGATTACTTTTAAAGGATTGGTCATATTCTTTTGATTTAAGCCCTACCCAGAAACCTAGAGGAAAAAAAAAAATCTCCTTACTGAGAAAATAAAGGCTGTTCATCTTAAGCTTCTTCTTCTGTACTCATCATCCCTTAGTCTCTCATCGTTTTCTCTAATCTCTAACAGAGGTGACCCTTTAACTTGCCACTTGTTCCATTGAACCTATCGCCTGTCATCTCCTCTTGGAAGTAGCCTCTTCAATCATCTCTTTTTCTCTCTACAATCATCATTCTCAATCACACATCATAATTAATGCTCTAATGCTTACAAATATGCTCTAGTCAACCTTTAAAAAAATCTTCATTTGACCCTCTTACCTCCTCACGTTGTAATCCTATATCTTTCCCTTCCACAGCCAAAATTCTAATAGAAGTCAGTACTTATCTTCTGACCTTAACAGCTTGACTTCAACTTCTCTCCAATGTTGCCAGTGAACTTTGTTTTCTAAATTCGTTAGCCTTCATTTAGTCTTCATCTTGATTTTTCTGCAAATTTTGACCCTGTTGACTACTTTCTCCTCCTGGATACCCTCTCTTCCTTTGACCTTCAAGCTACTGCTTTCTTTTGGTTCTCCCTTTACCTGCCCAATCATTTTGATTCAGTCTTTTTTTTTCTAGGTCATCATCCCCTAACTCTGAGTGTCACTGAAAATTCTTTGATCTCTTTTGCCTTCTTTCTACATACTCTTTCTTTTGGTGAGTTCTTTAGCTGTTAGACTGTTAGAGGTTTAATGATGCCTATGCAGATAATGTGTATACATTATATAACAAACATATTACATTGTACATATATGTACACATATGTATCAATGATCTCTAGATGACATGTGTACACACATGCATGCACATCCATATATCAGGACCTGTATATGTTCATATATATCATGTCCATAATTTCTCTCCTGAATTCCCATCTTTAATCACCAACTGAAAAATCTTCACTTTGATATCCTATAAGCATCTCACTCGATAGATCAAAAATGGAACTCATTAAAAAAGTGGAAACCGTGGCTTTATTTCCATTCTGACTCCTTCTGTACCCTTTCTATTCCAAGGAAGCACGAACCAGAGAAATGAGACCCAAAACACCATCTTCTTCTTTATTACCCCCTCCACATCATTTACCACATCCTCACGCAGCGAGAATGAGCAATCAGGTGCCCCAGAAAAACCATCTGTGGATAGTGAATAATACATACTTCTGGTTAAGTTGGCAAGATGAAAGGTTGTAGAGATGCCCAGCTCTCCCACACACACTCCAGTAAAACAAAGAGAAACAGAAAAAAGTTCTTCCATTCAGGCCAAAAATATACCAAAAAAGACAGCCAGCAGAGGGTGGGAGAAAGGTCACAACAGGGTAAAAATGTCATAAAGTCTAAAACTGCTGAGGAAGGACCAAACTGCGGAAAACAAGGCTAATCACAAGATAGCACCAAACACTAGGAAGAAATACTGTAGGGTAAAAAAAGAATAACTTCAGGACAAATAAAAGCAATGTCTTAGATTAAGAAGGGGCCTGGGCACAAAGTCTGTGAGAATGGCTAGAAAAGCAGATGTAAGTAATTGGAGAAATACTCATTGGTTGTGGGTAGGCCAAGTCAGTGTAATAAAAATTACAGTACTACCTTAATTAATTTACTTATTTAGTGCCATAGCAATCAAACTACCAAATTATTATTTTATAGAGCTAGAAAAAAATAATAAAATTCATCTCAAGGAATAAAAGGTTAGGAAACTCAAGGAAATTAATGAAAAAATAAGTGGTAAGGAAGGGGGCCTAGAAGTACCAAATCTCAAATTATGCTGAAAAGCAGGAAACATCCAAACAATTTGGTGCTGGTTAAGAAATAAGTTGATCAGTGGAGCAAATTAGGTATACAACATACAGAAGCAATGAAGCACTGCAGCCTGAGTGTTTGATGAACCCAAAATCCTGGCCTTTGGGGTAAGAACTCACTATCCAACAAAAAAAATTAGGAAAATTAGAAAGCAATCTGAGATATCAGGTATAGACTAGCATCTCATACTATATACCAAGATAAGCTCCAAATGGGTACATGACTTAGATATAAAGAGTAATATTAGAAATAAATTAGAGGAAGAAGGAAGAGATTACTTGTCAGATCTATGGATAAGAGAAGAGTTCGTAACCATAGTAAGACACAGAACGTAAAATCAACAGTTTTCCATATATAAAATTTTAAAGTTTTTACAGAAACAAAATCCAGGTGAATTTAGAAAGGAAGCAAATAAAGGGAGGGGAAGTCTTTGCAGCAAATTTCTTTGATAATATCCTAATTTTTAAGCTATAAGGAACTGATTCAAATTTGTAAGAATTGATAAATGGCTAAAGGATGTGAGCAGACAATTTTCAGATGAAAAAATCCAAGCTATCAATAGCCCAAAAAATGCTCTAAATCCCTACTAACAGAGAAATATGGAATAAAACAACTCTGAATATGTACCTCCCACCCATCAGATTGACAAAGTTGATCAAAAAAAGAAAATGATAAATGATAGAAGAGCTGTCAGAAAATAGGCATATGAATACACTTTTGATGGAGCTATGACCTGATCTAGCCATTAAACTGTTGCAAAGTCTTTGACCTAGCTTTACCACTACTAAGTCTCCCCAAAAAAATCAAAGAAAGAGAAACAGGACCCATATATACAATGTGCAGAACAAGAGAGCAATGCTAAGTACTAGAGAAGATACAAAGATTAAAGTCGACATAGTTTCTGCCTTCATGGAGGTCACAATCATATTCATATGAGGGTTGTGGTATTCAGTCGTGTCTAGCTCTTTATGATCCCATGGACTATAGCATGCCAATATTGTCCATGAGCTTTTCTTGGCAAAGATATTAGAGTGATTTGCCATTTCTTTCTCCAGTGCCATTTACTTCAACGAGGGTATAACACATATTAATATATAATATCACTACACTATAATACAAAACAATATATGATAAATGCATAAAAACTGTACAAAATAGGGATTACTTAAGGTCCCCTTGGGGAAGTAGTCTAATTTGGCTGCACTGTGGAAGAAAGAATAATGTGAGATAAAACTGGCCATATAGAGTGAAATCATGTTTTGGTGTGCCTTGAATGTCAGGAATTTAAACTTTATTCAGTTAAAGTCATTGAGGAGTTTTGAGGAAAGGAGTGACAGAAGCAGAAGGATAGAAGGATGGAGAGACTGGAAATGGGAAAATAAGTCCGATGGATATTTTAATCGTCGTCATGGATAATAACGAGAGCATATACTCGGTCAATCATGGGACTGGAAAGGAAGAAGTAAATACTAGAGATGTTGAAGAGGGAGAATCTACAACACTTGAAACTGATTAGATGTGAGAGATCAGAAGGGGAGAAGAGACAAATTCACTACAAGTTTTTGAACATGAGATTGTAAATATTGGTACTACAGAAATATCAAAGTTATAATGAAGATGAATTTTAGGGGAAAGATAAGAAGATGTACAGCTCCATGATGCCCAAGACAGCATAATATGACTGACTGATTTAAATATGTTAAGAATATGATTACCTTTTAAAAATAGTTTTGTTTTTATTTGGGTTTTCTTGACAGGAGAAACAATTGCAGAACTTACAGATGTAACCAGCTTGAATAATGCAGAATCTGATGGGCAGATAACAATTTTTACAGACAAAACAGGAGTCATAAAAGCTGCAAGGTTACTTCTTTCTTCTGTGACAAAAGTGCTGTTACTGGCAGATCAAATAGTCATTAAACAAATAATAACTTCAAGAAACAAGGTATTTGACTTTTCTACTCTTTTTTACAAATACAGTTATGAGAGCTGTTCATAAGGTTTCTAGGGTTAGTCTATAGTGTAGCATCATATATAGTAAATTAATTTTTTTACTAGAACAATATTTTCTTTGGCACGAGTGATAACCAAGTGAAGCGATTAATCATAACCATGATTCAGTGTACCTTTCATTAAACAGTGCTTACTCTCCTTTATTATATATGTTTTCCTAATAAAATGTGTACTGTGATTAGAGGTGTGCTAGTAAATTAAAAATTTCATTTCATATTGGCCTATCATTAATATCTTTGGAAATACTCCACTTGGTTGTTTGAAGTGGTATGAATGTATCTTCATTTCTCATTAAGCTAGATTTTCAGAGTTGTCCCACAACTCTAAGATTAACACTGGCACAAGTACATTTGTGCTGTCCAGCACTATTCACAAACTGTTTGCCCCAGTAAGGATTAGCATCACATTATTTTCTCTGCCACTTGTTGTCAGATACTCTCAGAAGGTGGGTTATTTTAAGCCTTTGGGGCAAGCCTTAATTCATAAACACAATACACAAATGTGTGTGCGTGCGTGCATGTGTGTGTGTGTGTGTGTGTGTGTGTGTGTGTGTGTGTGTGTGTGTGTGTAAAATCACTCATTACCATCCCTGGTTTTACTTGAAAATGAGAGCAGAATTTATGTCCTGCACAGCAAAAATAATGAAAATAGAAAAACTTGAATTTGCAATAGCAAGCCTCACAAAAGAAATAAAAGAAAGTAAATACTCAGAAGTAAAGGAAAATTTAGAAGAGAAGCAAAAAAAATTAGAAGAAAATATGCTCACAATGCAAGCAAAAGATATTGATTTTGAAAGTAGGATATGCAGAGACAACCTAAAGATCATTGGTCTCTGAAGAACATGACAGGACAGAAGGGCCTTACCACTATATTGATGGAAATAATTAAAGAACTTCTAAACATTGAAAATTAAATTCTGGTTGAAAGAATTCACTGATTGCCTCCAAAAAACACACCCCTTCCCTCCCCCCCCCCCCAAAAAAAGGCTAGAAACTCCAAGACACATAGTGGTTAAATTTAACAATTCAATTCAGAAACAAAATTTGCAAGACATCAGGAGAGAGACCTTCCAATACAAAGGAAGGTAAATTCAAATAATGCTGGACTTTTCTGCACCCTTTAGAAAAAGGAGGAGGGAATGGAATAATATGTTTCAAAAAGCATTGAAGGTCAGGATTCAGCCCAGAGTAGTCTATCCTGCAAATCTGAATTTAACCATACAGGATAAAAATGGAAGAGTTTGAAACATTTTTAGAAAGAAAACCAGATGGCCTACCTGTACCAGATCTTAAATTGTGTTATAAAGCAGCAGTCATCAAAACTATTTGGTACTGGCTAAGACAGTGGTGGATCGGTAGAATAGTTTAGGTACATAAGACACAATAGTCAATAACTGTAGTTAGATTCTGTAGATTCTGTTTGATAAACCCAATGACTCCAGTTTCTGGGATAAGAACTCACTATTTGACAAAAACTGCTGGGAAAGCTGGATATTGTGGCAGAAACTGGGTATAGACCAACATCTTACACTGTATGCTAAGGTAAAATCAAAATGGGTACACAATTTAAGTAGGTTGATACTATAAGCAAACAAGGAGAGTAGGGAATAGTTTACATATCAGATTTATGGAGAAAGGAAGAATTTATGACCAAACGAGATAGATAACATTATGAAATGCAAAATGGATAATTTTGATTACATTAAATTGAAACATTTTTGCACAAACAAAGCCAATGAAACCAAGATTAGAAGGGAAGCAGAAAGCAAGGAAACAATTTTTAGAGCCAGCATTTCTGATAATTTCTAAAATATATAAAGAACTGAGTCAAATTTATAAAAATCCAAGTCATTCCCCAACTGATAAATGGTCAAAGGATATGAACAGGCAGTTTTCAGGTGAAGAAATTAAAACTATCTATAGTCATATGAAAGCAATTCTCTAAATCACTATTGATTAGAGAAATGCAGATCAAAATAACTCTGAGCTACCATCTCACACCTGTCAGATTGACTAACATGAAAAAACAAGAAAATGGTAAATATTGGAGATGTCAGAAAATCGGAACACCAAAGCATTGTTGGTGGAGTTGCGAACTGATCCAACCATTCTGGAGAACAATTTGAAACTATGCCCAAAGGGCTGTAAAACTGTGCATATCCTTAGCACAGCTATTTGACCTAGCAATACCACTTCTAGGGCTGTATCCCAAAGAGATCATAAAAACAGGAAAGGAACCACTTCTCCTCCACCTCCCATGCTACAAGTGATGAGGCTGCACCCCCCCTTGCAAGGACATGATACGAGCTTACATTAAAACCTACCCCTGCAATCCAGTCTTCTCCCTCTGTCTTTACAGTGCCACAGAGACTGCAGTGCTGCCTGTGAAAGTTTGCTCCAGTGTTGATAGCCAGGTTGAAACCCTTTAGGAAGCTTCGAGTATAAGAAGAATGGGGGGAGGGGGAAGAGTTTAGATAATGATAGGGGTCATGAATTAGAGAATGAGCATCTAGACCAAACAGAGAATATGGATGATGAAGAGAGGGAAATCCTTTTGGGATGGGAGTACAGAAAAATGAAATTTTACAGCTAAGAAAGTAGACTAGCTAAAGGGGATATCTGCTTGACTAACTGAAAAGAAAAAGGAGAAGAAATAAATATTTAACCAGGTAAAAGGAGGAAAGAAAAAGGAATTCCAAAATCATAAAGGGAAAGTGGTATTAAGTGAGAAGAGGAGATCAGATATGAGGGGAAGAGAACCAGTGGAAATAGGGTACCCTTTTAAAAAAAAGATTAAAGTAATTGAAGGAACACAATACTGTTTTTACAACTGAAGAGGGAATTTGAAACTGAAAAGCTTCTGCACAGACAACGTTAAGGTGTATAGGATAAGAAGAGAAGTGGTCAAATGTGGAAAAAAATCTTTGTATTAAATTTCTCTGATAAGGGTTTTGTATTTTATCTCTCTGCCTATCTATCTAATAGTATTGAAATGGTTGTGGAAAAATAGGCACACTAATACATTGTTGGTAGAGCTGTGAAATGATATGACCATTTTGGAAAGCAATTTGAAATTATGCAAATGAAATAACTAAATTACCCATACCCTTTGAACCAGTCTCTATTACTGGGCTTATACCCCAAGGAAGTCATTGACAAGAAAAACAGTCTCCATATACACCAAAATATTTATAGCAGCACTTTTTTGTGATAGCTAAGAATTGGTAGCAAAGTTGATGTCCATCAACTGAGGAATGGTTAAACAACTTGTGAGGCATGAATGTAATGGAATATTATTCTGCTATTAGAAATGATGTATGTGATGAATAAGCACTTAGAAACATGGAGAGAAGTATATGAACTGATACAGAAGAAAGTAAGTTGAGCCAAGAAAACAATATACACAGTGACTATAACAGTGTCAATGGAAAGAACAAATTATACCAAAAAAACCAAAAGTAAATGTAACAAAACTATTGAGATCAAGTAGGACTCAACTAAAGGGACATGAGAAGACCCCTCCAGCCTAACCGTTTGTGGAGGTGACAAGTCCAGAGGTGTTACACTTTAAACATGGTTTTGGACTTTTTCAGTATATCCAACATTGTGCTGACATTTTTTCTTCTGTCCAAAATGTACTATTTGTCATATGGAATGACTCTCCGGGAAGGCCAGCAAGATAGATACATGGGATATTATGATAATGTAAAAAACAGAAAATATCAATTAAAAACTTATTTTTAAAAAAAAACATTGAATGAATCAACACTTTTATTCAAGATAAAAGCAAAAATTGACCTTACTTGGCACTCTACTTACCATTTATTCATGATAAAATTTGTGCTTGCTGGGTTTCCAAATATTAGTGGAAAATCATAAAACTTGAAGAAAAGCATGCAGTCCTGTTTTGTTCAATAGAATTGAGCTGAAAATTTGCCTCGTCTTGACCCCATTGTGATAGGTGATGGAACTGTAATCTTTGTGGCTGTCCAACCAATTCTTGTTCCTTTTGGAAAGTAAGACTTCTGCTTCGTGTTGGCAGGTTGCCTGGCCTTTTTAGTCTTGTTTGAACTTCCCAGTCTGTTGGCTCAAGTAGATATTCATTGTGTACAGGTGATCTCCCCAAAAGCAATAGCCAGAACTGGTGTGACAGGCTCACACAAAAGATCAAAGGATGATGAATTTAGTGCTGGAAAGTTATCTAGTCCAACTATCTTCATTTTTATAAATGGGGAAAACTGATACAGGAAAGTTACATAACCTGCTCAAAATCATACAAGTAGTAACTGAGAGAGCCAGGATTTGAATCCCAGGTCCTCTAACTCCAGACATACTCCCTTTGTGGAAAAAAAATTTCACCTGGGCTCAGAAGAGGGGAAAGATTCTAATAAGAGTCTGGGGGAAGCTCCTTCTCCCTGATCCCACCCCTGCCTCCAAATTATTATGAATTAAATTCAACAAAGGTAAACTGAGGCACATTTTAATTTAATAGGATTTCTGCCTACCAGAAGAATGGGGAAATGTTTTGCCTTATTTAGCCAAAGACTGAACAGAAAGACAGCTTCCCTTTTTTAGGAAGTTTTAGGAGTTTTTAGAAAGTAAAGGACAATGAACAGATGTTTGAAGATGGGAAATGAATACGATTGGTTACACAGTTGGTGGCATCATAGGGGTGAGGAAGACATGATTGTAGAATTGAGGTGTGGAGAACAATATGATTGTTTGGAAGTTGGGAATGATAGCCTAGCACAACCCTTTCCTTTCCTCCTGTGACTAAGAAATGTTCATTATTTGAGTCCACCTGCAAGGTCAGAGATAGTGATCCAGACTTCTGTGGATAGTCAACCAAACATCCTGGAAGGATAGCTTAGTGGTGTGAAGGTACTAGACCAGACTCCCTGGTGTCCACATGCATTCCTCAGAGACAGCAGATTTCCTTGAGGCAAGAATAGAACGTGATTAGCAGAACTAGAACTCCTTATAGATCAGCTGAATTTCTGTACTGAGTTCAGAGACCATTACTTAGGTAATTACAGGACAGAATCAATTAGGATCAATAAAAAATGATACAGAACCAATTTAACCTTCTTATGCTTGAATTAATTTCATCAAGAAAAGTGGTGTATCACCCTGAGGTAAGTGACTGGATTTTGCTTTAATCCTCAGCATTATGAAATTTAAGCTTCTTTAGGGGCTTATGTGATGTCCAGATGCTTATGTTGAATGGTCTGCATATGGAGATAGGCAGGATTTCTTAGGATCATGGGATTTAGAGCTAAGCGAGACCTGAAAGCTCATCCCTGCTTTGCCTGCCTTGCCAAGTGGTTGGAAGTATCAGGTAAGGTATAAGAAAGTTCTTTTTTATGTTCTTGAACCATGCACAAGTCTAAAATTTTATTATATTATCGTCATTGTTAGGATACAACCTAGCCCATTAGTATAAGGCTATGTTCAAACCATTCCTAGGAACACAGCCAGTTGTTCTGTACTTTGAAAGTATTCAATTCTTTCCTTTCCCACCCCCAATCCACACCCCTGCTCTTCCTGTTCAGATCATCAACCAGAGGAAAGAAGAAGTTGGGGGGAGGGTAAGGGGATACTTATTTGTGAGGAGCTAGAGGACTTTATGCCTGTGTAATGAATTTTAGGAACTAACTTTTCCTATAGCTTTTGGAAAATTGGCACTGACTCCAGCAGTGCCTGTGGCGGCAACTACAGAACTCTAATCTGGGCATGAATGTTTCAGAATGCTTCTTACTCTAGTGCATTCTGACAAGTGGAGGGTTATGAGATTTTCCTGCAGGCTAGCTGTAGTGTTTTGCACAAACCCCAGTTCCTTGTCATTGTATTGTTATAAAGCTGACACGGATTGAAGTCTTAGTAATCTTGGGAAAATATATGCCTTTGTCTGATTTAAGAGCGGCTTGCTGGGAAATCAAATTGGTAGGCAGCTATTTTTTTTCCCCATTAACTATTATGTAGCAAATGGATCCTGTGGCAAGATTGTGGGATTTGTGCAGAAAATGTTGGTTCCCTGCAGTAGGTCAAGAGAAATGTAGATATTGTATTGTCCCCTTTCCCATTTACAGTGCACCTTTTCATTTTTGGTTCCAGAGACATAGGTAAGAATAAAGTTAAACTGTGCAAAATAGACAGGGTCCACAAATCTTGGCAGGTATTTAGTTAGGTGATGATTTGGAGGGGTATTTTATTTTATTCCAGTAGTGTGTTGTGATAATGTGGCCATCCTTTTGTAGCAACAGGCACTTTAGCATATCCAGGATGACATGCTGGCACAAGTTCTTAGATCTGCTTTTTTAAGGAAAGCAACTTAAAAGGGGGTCAACAATCTAATTACATCCACCAACAGAGAAAACACAAGCAGAAAAATAAAGACCCACAGACAAGGCTTCTAACTGTCTGACCATAAGCAATGCACACATCACAGATCAACAGACACATCCAACTGTCTGACCATTACATACATGCATAGTTGACAGAAAGAGAAGCACCAACATCTGGGTTTTCAAAGGGGAGATTGGGGGGGGGGGGCCTTAATGGTTCCCCAAAATCTCATCTGGCACATGAACTTTCTTCCACAGAGTGAAACAAAACTTCTTCTCAGAGTATATATACACTTGACAGAGTTGGAGGGCATCACAACCCTCATGACCCAGCGCCTCATTAACAATTAATGAAAGGTATGGGCCTTCCCACAAAACAAGCCTCCCCAATCAAGCTTCCCTTCATGGTCCCCCTCTGAGCCCTGTTAGTGGGTGAGGAAGATTTTAACTCTCATTAACATGACACATTTAAAGTAACTTTTATTTCTAAAAATTCCCTGACCCAAATAGTTACATTTCTACTCCACAATAATCACTGATAGGATATAAAGCGAGTTTTATGAAGGATGATGGTATAATTAGAGTCCATTAAAAAGACATGCCTTTTTTTAAGTTAAGTCATATTAGAAACCGTAATTTTGGGAAGAGTTAATTTAAGCATAGATATGATTCATTGTTTCAAAGAAATTGATGCACCATTTGTAAATCGATTCATAGTGATGGATACCTTGGGACACAAAGCCTCTGAGAATTCTAGCTGAGGCAAAAGCTACAAGTGTATACTATAGTATAACCAGGCATTTACCAACACTATTGGAGCAGCCTCTAGAAGTGACTGTAAGACCAAGATTAGAGGAAAGACATTAAAGGCATGAGTTTCCCTTCCTTGCACGTACCTTGGCCACATCTGTTCCCAATGTATATGTGCCTCACACATGATCCCTACATAGCTATCCCTCTTTTGTGACCTTTATGTGTGTTATTTCTCCCTAATGATGCCAAGTATATTTGTGGGATATGCCCCCAGGTTTATGGGGGAGATATTTTGTTACTGCTTTCTTAGTATATCATTTAAATGCCATTACTTTGAGCTAATTGCAGCCTTTGACTATTGAAGGTAAACAATGGGAGTTCATGGGCTATATTTTGTAATACATACGTACATAGTATCATGAACCCAGAGTTGTTCTCCAGGATACCTGACTGGTATGTGTAGATTGGGGATGGTGGTGGAGGTGCCCCTGGGGTGCTGCATCAGGGGGTGACTCAAGTTGACTGTCTCAAAATAGGACTACCTTCTTTTTAAAGACTCCAGAGACAGAGCTGATCTTAAGTCAGCCAGTCTCGAAAGGGTCCTGTTTCCTGTCAGTTGCCTTTATGCGAGACCAGAGCTCTAACATGTAATCATACACGTAATCATTTTCTTTGGGAAACTTCCCAGTTTGATCAAGAATTACCTTGATTTGTTTCCCTTACAAATGTATATATTAAAAAATGAATCCTAAAGTTTTATTAGTAAATCTGATTACTATTAAGATTAAAAAATTATGAAAGGGGGGACCCAGAACCAAGATGGCAGAGTAAAAGCAGGGACTTACTAGACCTTTCTCCCAAATCCCTCCAAATACCTATAAAAAATTACTCCAAACAAATTCTAGAGCAGCAGACCCCACAAAAAGATAGTGAAACATATCTCTGGCCTGGAAAGTTTATAGTAAAGGTCTGTTGCACCAGGCTCAGGGAGATGTGCAGTCCAGCACAAATGAAATCCTAGCAGACCTGGAGCAGGCCTCCAGGGGACTGAATCACTGGCAGTTGTGGCAGTTTGCAGACTTCTAATCCCACAAACACTAAAGACAATTTAGAAGGTCAGTTCGAAAGGGCTGTCAGACCTGGGTGAGAGAGGACCAAAGTAAAATTCTGGCCCCAGAACAGCCTCCACCCCAGCAAACCAGGAGCAGGCCTGGGGAGTGACGGAATTGGTGGTAGTAGCTGTAATGGCAGCAGCTTTCTCTGGAGCTCTCAACCCACAGATGGTAAAGCATCAAACAGTTGGTCAGAAGGCGATTACAGGGGTCTCTTTGTTGGCATTGAGGCAGGACTCTGTTCTTTTGCCCATACTTGGATCCAGGTTGCAGTCCTGGTTGGCAGTCATGGAGCAAGGAGGAGCACTGACATAGCAGTGGAGAGGGAAGGCACCTCACAATTCCAGAGCAGAAAATAGTGCTTGTGGTCACTCACAGACCGTAAACCCCTCTCCTTAGATCATATCACCTTGGAAGAACTGAAAACTTAGATATATCTCTGAAAAAAGCTGCACTAACCCCTAAAGCTTGGATAGGATGTCCTCTATACTGGAAGCAGAGCCCTATTTTAACAAACAGTTAAAAGTCAAGTAACAGTCTTGGGAAATGAGCAGACAACAGAAAAGAAATCAGACTATAGAATCTTATTCTTTGGTGATAAGGAAGATCAAAACATACACTTAAAAGAAGACAACAGAATCAAAGTTCTTACATCCAAAACCTCCAAAAAAAAATGTCAGTTGGTCTTGGGCCATGGAAGAGGTCAAAAAGGGTTTTGAAAATCTAGTAAAAGAAGTAGAAGAAAAATAGGGAAGAGAAATGAAAGTGATGCAGAAAATCATGAAAAATGAGTCAACAGCTTGGTAAAGAAGACAAAAAAACTTAAAAAAATAACACCTTAAAAAATAGACTAGATCAAATGGAAAAAGAGGTACAAAAAGCCAGTGAGGAGAAGAATGCCTTAAAAAGCAGAATAGGCCTAATGGAAAAGGAGATCCAAAACCTCACTGAAGAAAATAATTCCTTAAAAATTAGAATGGAGCAAATGGAAGCTAATGACTCTTTGAGACATCAAAAATTACAAAACATAACCAAAAGAATGAAATAATTGAAAACAGTGTGAAGTATCTCATTGGAAAAACAACTGATCTGGAAAATAGATCCAGGAGAGATATGGGACTACCTGAAAGTTAAGAAAAAAAGCCTAGACATCATCTTTCAAGAAATTATCAAGGAGAACTGCCTTGATATTCCAGAACCAGAGAGTAAAATAAAAATTGGATGAGTCCACTGAATCACCTCCTGAAAGAGATCCCAAAAGGAGAACTCCTAGGAGCATTATAGCCAAATTCCAGAGTTCCCGGGTCAAGGAGAAAATATTGCAAGCAACCAGAAAGAAACAATTCAAGTATTGTGAAGCCACAATCAGGATAATACAAGATTTCACAGCTTTTACATTAAGGGATTGGAGGGCTTGAAATATGATATTTCAGAAGTCAGAGGAGCAAAGATTAAAACCAAGAATCAGCTACCCAGCAAAACTAAGTGTAATCTTAGGAGGGGAGGGGGGCAGGGCATGGAAATTGACATTCAGTGACATAGAGGAATTTGGTACATTCTTGAGAAAAAAATAGTTAAACAGAAATTTGACTTTCAAATATAAGACTCAAGAAAAGCATGAAAAAGTAAACAGGAAACAGAAATCATAAGAGACTTGTTAAAGTTAAACTGTATACATTCCTACATCGAAAGATGATATTTGTAACTCATGAGATCTTTCTCATTATTAGGATAGTTGGAGGGAATATGTACATAAGAGACAGAGGGCACAGAGTGAGCTAAATATGAAGGAATGATTTTTAAAAAATAAAATTAAGGGGTGAGAGAGAAATGTACTGGGAGAAGGAGGAGGGAAAAGGTGAAATGGAGTAAATTTTCTCACATAAAAGAGGCAAGAAAAAACTTCTACAGTAGTTGGTGAGAGGGAATGAGTGAACCTTACACTCATTGAAATTGACTTAAGGAGGGAATAACATACACACTCAATTGGGCATGAAAATGTATCTTACCCAACAGAAAAATAGGGGGAAAGGGATAAAAGAGGTAGGGAGAGGTGATAGAAGGGAGGGCAGTTGGAGGAGGGGTAATCAGAAACAAAGACTTTTGAGGAGGCATAGGGTGAAAGGAAACAATGTGACTATTATGAAAGTGTTTTGCATGACAGCACATGTACAACCTATATTGAATTGCTTGCCTTCTCAGTGAGGATGAGTAGGGAGGGAGAGGGGGTGAGAATTTGGAACTCAAAGTTATAAAAAAATGTTAAAAATTGTTTTTACATGTAACTGGGAAATAAGATACATAGGCAATGGGGTATAGAAATGTCTTACCCTCCAGGAAAATGGAAGGAGAAGGAGATAAGGGGGGCAGTGATAGAAAGGAGGATAAAATGGCAGAAGGGGTAATCAGAAGCAAACACTTTTCAGGAAGGACAGGGTGAAAGAAGGGAGAGGATAGAATAAACAGGGTTAGGGAGAATAGGATGGAGGGAATTGCAATTAAGTAGTACCTGTGAAAAAAAATTCTGAAGCAAGCTTCTCTGATAAAGGCTCATTTTTCTAACATATAGAGACATCAAAAATTACAAAACAGAGCCAAAAGAATGAAAAAATTATAAAAATAAGAGCCATTCCCCAATTGATAAATGATTGAAAGATAGAATCAGTTTTCAAATGAAGTAATTAAAGCTATCTATAGCCATATGAAGAAATATTCTAACTCATTATTGGTTGGAGAAATACAAGTTAAAACAATTCTGAGTTACTACCTTATACCTATTAGATTAGATAACAGTGCAGAAAAGGCAAATGCAAATGTTGGAGGGGATGTGGGAAAAATGAGACATTAATGTACTATTGTAGAAGTTGTGAATTGATTAAACCATTCTATAGAACAATTTGGAACTATGCCCAAAGAACTGTAAAACCATCCATATCCTTTGACCTAGCAATACCACTGCTAGGTCTATATCCCAAAAAAGATTAAAAAACAAAGAGGATCTATATGTACAAAAAATATTTAAAGCAGTTCTTTTCTGTGGGTAAAGAATTGGAAATTGAGGGGATGTCCATCAATTGGAGAGTGGCTGAATAAGTTGTGGTATGTAATTGTGATGTAATACTACATAAGAAATGAGCAGGATGCTCTCAGAAAAACCTAGAAAGACTTACATGGGTTGATGAAATGCATTGGGTACAAAGTAGCAGCAATATTGTAGAATGATCAGCTGTGAATGACTTAGCCATTTCCAATAATGCAACTATCCATAACAACTCTGAACGATTTAGGATTAAAAATGCGATCCATCCCCAGAGAAAGAATTGATGGTGTCTGAATACAGATTGAAACAACCTTTTTTTTCCCCTTTATTTTTCTTGAGGCTTTTTTAATCTGTATTTTCTTTTTCTTTTACAACATGACTGTTATGGATATGTTTTGCCTGACTCCACATATATATCCTGTATGGAATTGTTTGCCTTCTCAATGAATGAGGGATTGGGAGGTTGGAAGTGAGAGAATTTGGAACTCCGAGTTTTAAAAAGAAATGTTAAAAGTTGTTGTTTTTGTGTAACTGGGAAAATTAAGTAATAAAGAAATACAAAAATTATACACATAAAAAGTTTTGGATAATTGTATTTCAGAATGAAAAAAGATTATAGAATTATGTTTTGTTTCATAGGTCCTTGCAACTATGGAACAGCTGGAGAACGTGAGGAGTTTTCAGGAGTTTGTGCAAATATTCAGTCAGTTTGGAAATGAAATGGTAGAGTTTGCACACCTAACTGGAGACAGACAAAATGTATGTGGTTTCTAGGTCTTAGAAATTTATAATAAAAAAACAAAATTGACTTTTATTTTCACATGAAAATGTATTCTTTTCTAAGTGAATTATGTGCCCAAACTTTTATAAGTGTTTATGGATGTCTTTGAGAAGTGAGCCAAGATGAGACAAATAAATATGTTTAACTATTGTGTGTATATATTAAAAAAAAAACACTTTTTAATAAATAATTGTTAGGTACCCAGGCCAGTCCACAAATGCCTAAAGAATGTTATCCAAAATACCATACATTTTAAACTTTTTCATTCACCTAATAATATTCATTCAATAGAGGATTCATGTTTCAGATAGAAATTGGATTAGATGTGAGATCTGATCAATCACACCCTAAGATTTGATGATTCGAGTGCTTTTCATTATCATTAATAATAATAATAATAGCTAGCATTTACATAATACTTACCTTATTTAATCCTTACAGTAACTCTGGGAGGTAGATGCTATACCCTCATTTTATAGAGGAAAAAACTGAATCTGATCAAGGTGAAGTGTTTGCCTAAGGTTGTCAGTATCTAATAAATGTTTGAGGCCTCAGGTCTTTTAGACTCCAGATCCAGCATTCTATCTGCTGGGGTACCTAGCTGCCTAGCAGACACTTTAGTTTTCAGTGAAAAGATTAGTGATTAGAGAGGAAACAGTAAAAATTGAATGAGAAATAGTTTTTAATGATGTCGACTACTCACACTTGCGGAAAACCAGCTTTAATTAGAAGTTGATGAACTAGGTGATGGAATGGTGAGGGACTAGAGGTTCAAAATGAGGTAGACATTATCAGTGGTCAGTATGTTGAATTGTTTTGCTTACATATATTTATTTGTTATGGAAGCAGAAAATTAGAGGGTGCTAATGGAGATTCAAAAAAAATAGAAAGAAAAGGACATCAGTAAAATAAAATGAAAATACAGGAAATAAGGAAATAAAAATTCAAAAGAGGACACAAACAGGGAAATTTTGTCACTATTACATTCCTGTCCTGTCCCCTTCAAAATCACTGTATTCTGGCAATCTAGGATAGAGGTTTGACTTCTTGTTAGTGGTTATCTCTTTTGATACATAAGTGGAATAAATATAAAGAAATTCGTAGGAAAAATGTAAGGTTTTATATGGAATGTAAAAAATGTCAACTTATAAAATCAGTTTATAAAAAACAAATAAAGAATAGGCAAGTATAACTAGGTGATAGTTTTGTGAAAAAGATAAAAGGTTTCAGTGGACTGCACATTCTGTATGAGTCAGCCATGTTGCCTTTTGTTTATATGCCACAATTATTTCCCTTTAAAGCATTTCCCACCACTAAACCTTCCCTTATAAAATAACAAAAGTATTTATGCAAATCCATCGGATGTTACTGTTTCTGGCTGTGTTTACCAGTCTTCATTCCTTAGGCTTACCTCTCTCCTTAAAGGAGGAAACTATGTGTCTTTATGAGTTCTACAGGACTGAGATTGTTCACCATAGTTTATCCTAATTGGACTTCTTTTAAGTGGTGTTATAATTAAATAGACTCTTGGAGGCTGGTCTGATAGTATTGTATCATTGTTTCTATTTAGGACATACGTTCCAGATTTCAGTCAACCAACTTAAAAATAAGACTTTTGGAACACAACCTGGTGATAATTTTCAAAAATTTCTATTTCCATGTTTAACTTGATTACACACATGTAGCCTGTATCAGTTTGCTTGCTGTCTTAGGAAGGGGGGAGGAATGGGAAGGAGAAAAAAATTTGAAACTCAAAATCTTATTAAAAAGTGAATGTTGAAAACTATCTTTACATGTAATTGTAAAAAATAAAATACTATTAAGTAGGAAAAAAATAAAATAAAAAATTTATAATTCCTTTAATTATGGCATCTTTAAGTGCTTTTTCTTAAGTGAAGAAGTTTTTCATGTGTTGAATTTTTTTCCGTAGTCATTCAAAAATGTTAGTAATTTCATTTTCATTCCGTTTTAGGATTTGAAAGATGAAAAGAAAAAGGCAGAAATGGCAGCAGCTCGAGCAGTTCTTGAGAAGTGTACTATGATGCTTCTCACAGCTTCAAAGGTAGTATGAAAATTAGTGGTTTTAATTTTTCAGTATTGAGAACTTAAAATTGGTAGTTTGCATCATTTTTCTTTTTATATCTTTTTAAAAAAACTTTAAATTTTAAAAACTGTACTCTAAAAGTAGAATTTTATTCTAAGAAATCTAAGACATGAAAAACATAGGAAAGTTCTCTTTCTCCAGAACAATCCTTTGGGTTATATTGTACAATTATAATTATCCCCATTCTACAGATAAGGAAACTGGTAATTCACACAGGAAGTATCTATGGGTAGATTTGCATTCAAAACTCCTAACTCCAAGCTCTGTCTTCTATCTCTGTTATTCCTTATATACATATTTATTGAGCATCTGTTATGTAATAAATAAATGAATTGCTTACATTGATGCTCTAATATTAATCTTTTGATTCCTCATGTCACTACAGAGAGATTCATCAGTTACAAAATTCATTTATTCCTCTGCATGTTATGTAAGCATTCACCTAAAAGAAGTCCACTCTTTTTTAAAAGACCTGTCTTAGGCATCCTAATTGTGAATCAGCTCGTAAAAATAAAGGGGGAGTATTTCACCGAATGAAACTGGCTTTGGAACAAGTTATTGAAATTGTAACAGATTGTAGACCAAATGGAGAGAATGAAATATCATCTATCAGTATATATGCTGGCATAAAAGAACTTAAGGTAAGAATAAGAAAGAACTATAATTTTTTCCATTTCTATTTTCTCTTTCAACTCTAATAGTTGTCTATGGGTTCATGTTTTAGGATAGAAGTTTTACAAAGATTGGCAATATCTACGTTATTAATAATTTTTAATAATTTACTACATTCTCACCTCTGGGTTCTCAGTTATAAAATTTGGATTTTTCTCTTTGACCAAAAAGTTGTCCTCTTTCTATTTCTCTAATGAAGTGCATATGTAGGCATGTATATGGCTGCTGTTAGAGAAGAAGTCATTAATCTCCAATAGAGGGCTAGCTCCAGCTCTAGCACACTGTTGTATACTTTGAGGCTGGTTTAAAAATGTGAAGGTAACTCAGTCCAGCTAGTGGTAAGGAAATACTAAATTTAGACTTTTTTTAAAAAGTGGTTTATCATAGAACAATGATTCATACACAAGCTCTATGCATTTATTTTCATAAATTTGTGCTCTTAATCATGCAAAAGCTACTCTGCAGTACAGATCAAATCCAGCGTAGCCAACTCTTTTCCTTTAAAAGTTCTTGGCTTTGCATGAATACCAATGAAACATGAAACTTATCTTTTGGTTTCTTTCTGTCATGATAAGCACACCTTCTTTTCTGTTCATATATCTCTCAGATACCATCCTTTATGCTACTACTGTTGCACAGTTCTTGAGTATGAAAGATGTTAAAACCTCCTTATGCATACATTGCGAGGTCTTCTACATGAGATAAAAGATCAAGAGTTTAGATGTGGGAAAAGTCAAGTAGATGATGAATTTCTAATATCTATACCAGTGGTTCTCAAATTTTTACTCAGCGGTAGAATCTTAAGTTTATTTATTAAATTATAATGTATTTTATTCTTTTCAGTCAGCAAAACTCACCTTTTTTGTCTTTCATCATTGGGAACTAAAGAAAAATGAAAGCCTTTGTTATAAATACATATAGCCAAGCAAAACAGACTTCTGCATTGGCCATCTCCAAAATGCACATACACACACATTTAAGTGACACATATGTCTCATTATTTGTTCCGAGTCCTTCACCTCTTTACTAGCATGTTTCATTATTAGTCCCCTGGAATCATGGTTGGTCATTATCCTGATCAGTTACTTATTCTGTCAAAGTTGTTTGTCTTCACTATATTATTGTTATTTTATAAATCGTTCTGATTTTATTGCTTCCCTAGTTCCTTTGAAATCTTCTCCTTCATCAGTTCTTACGACAACATAGTATTCTATCATATTCATATACCATACCTTGTTTAACCTTTCTTCAGTTTCTGGGTACCCCCTCAGATTCCCATTCTTTGCCACTCTGAAAAGAGTTAACAATATTTTTGTAAATCTTTAGTTAGAGCTCATTTTGCTTAGGAAGCACTGGTCTAAATATGTGTGTTCGTGTTTGTCCTTCATTGCCGAAGACCATACCATCAGAGAAATAATAACATGACTTGCATTTGACTTTGTTTTGAGTGAGGGAGGGCTGTGCAGGTCACCAGCCTCACTTCTCCTCCAGAGCCGTTTGGATCCAGTGACCAGATATTCATCTGGAGATGACCCAGGATGAGGCAGTTGGGGTTAAGTGACTTGCCCAAGGTCACACAGCTAGTCAGTGTCAAGTGTCTGAGGTGAGATTTGAGCTCAGATTCTCCTGAGTCCTGCACTGGTGCTTTATTCACTGCACCAAAATTAAATGGGCAATCCATAGACGATCAGTACATAATTTTAGCCATTATAGATGGAACAGTGAATTTGTCCTAGAATTGAACAGGAAGGGAGAGACCTAGTTGTACTGGTAAGTTTTAGTTATCCTTCCTTCATAAAAAGCACTGCATATCCTTTCTGATAGTGAATACAATATTCCATACCTATACCCTTCCTCTCCTCCCAACTTTGCAAAGAAAGGAAGGAGTATATTTTTTCCTCTCTTCTACAGATCCAAGCTCCTTAAATCATTCCAATTTCGTACCACTCTGTTTCTTTTTTTTTCCATTTACATTCGTGTAGTCAGACTTACCTCTTTAAATAACAATATTCTTTCAATAATGTTATGTACCTGAGAGTCATTATCTACCACAATTTCTGAAGAATTAAAGTTGATGGATCACTCAGGAGTGTTGGAAAGGCCCTAACATAATGCTTAATAAATGTTTATTCAGTGGATGAGTGAATACCAGTTTGTTCACTTAGTGACAAAAATGTACAACAAGATAACAGGAACCTGGCATGCCTTTCCTGCTAGATAGGTCTATTAAGGAAATCAAATTAGTTAGCAAAAAAAAAAAAAAAGGAAGTGTTCAAAGTCAAGAAATAGGCTGAAGAAATAAGCAAACAACCTGCCCATAGGAAACTACTACAGTGGCAGGGAAAATTAAAAAAGAAGACAATATGAAAACAGCTACAATCGAAACCTCAAAGAAAAATGCAAATTGATCCCAAGCCTAATAAGAATTCCAGAAAGCATTACAGAAATAAGAATGGTAGAGGAAAAAAATGGGAAAAGGAATGAGATCAATCCAAGAAAACTATGAAAAGATAATTAACAGCTTGGTAATATAGACACAAAAGATATTAAATATTAAACTATTATAAAAATATTAAGTATTAAAAAAAATTAAAAATCAGAATTGAAAAAATGATAAAAGAGGCATAAAAATTCATTGTAGAAAAAACTTCTTAAAAACAGAATTAGCTAAATGGAAAAACAAATTACAAAAATGTCAATAAAGAAAATAATTCCTTAAAAATTAGAATGGGGCAAGTGGAAGCTAGTGACTACAGGAGACATCAAGAAATAATAAAACAAAGTCAAAAGATTTAAAAAAAGAAGAAAATGTGAAATATCTCTTCAGAAAAACAAGTGAGCTGAAAAATAGAAGAAAGGCAATTTAAAAATTATTAGACTACTTGAAAGCCACAAGCAAAAAAAGAACCTAGACATCATCCTTCAAGAAATTGTCAATTAAACACCAAATTGGAAATCCTAAAAATTAAATGTGAGATTAATAAAATTGAATGTAAGAAAACCACTGAATTATTGAGTAAAGGTAGAAGTTGGTTTTATGGGGTAAAGAAACAATAAAATAGGTTGACCATTGGTTAATATGATCAAAAAAAAGAAAGAAAACCAAATTACTCATTAAAAATGAAAAGGGCAAATATATCATTAATAAAGATGAAATCAATGCAATTATTAGGAGTTTTTTACCCAGTTATATATTAATAAATTTTAACAGTTTAAGAGAAATGGAAGAATGTTTACAAAAATATAAACTTCTTAGAGTAGAGGTTCCCAAACTTACTTGTACTACCACCATCTTTCAAAAAAAATTTACTCAGTGCCTCCCTGGATATCTACTTTCTTTAATCCTTTAATGGTTTTTTTTTAATTTCATTGTTTTAAGAAATATGTAAAATAATTTTTAATGACTCATCTTAAATTTAATAATTTGTTGTAAATTTGTGGATTTTTTCCTGCTTTGAAATTTTGATGACACAATATTGAGTAGACCTGTTGGTGGACTTGACCATTGGTTGGTTATAACTTGTATTTTGTGTGTTTATTTGGAAAATAGTATAATCACCAGGACTTTAACTCTTCTACACAAAAGATAAAACATGCACAAATGATTTTTCAAGATTTTTTTTGTCTTCTCATCTTTCCTTATGCTTCCACTGCCCCTGTATCTTTATTCAACACCCCCGCAATTGCACCCAGTGCTATTACACCCCCCAATCATTCCAGCACTGCCCCCCCAGGGAGCAGTATCACTCACTTTGGGACTAAAAGAAGAGGAAATAGAATATTAAAAAAACCCTATTTTAGAAAAACAAATTGAATAGACTGTAAATGGGCTTACTGAGAAAAAAAGCATCAGAATCTGATGAATTTACAAGTGAATTCTACCAAAGATTTAAGGATCAATTAATTCCAATATTAAATAAATTGTTTAGAATAATAGGCAAAGGAGGAGTCCTATTAGACTCCCTTTATGAAACAAATATGATGCTGATACCCGAACCAGAAAAAGGAAAAATGGACAGAAAATTATAGACCAGTTTCATTAATGAATATGGATGCAAACATTCTAAATAAAATACTAGCCAGAAGATTACAACAAATATCACAAAGATTATACATTATTTACAACTGGGATTTATACCAGGAATGCAAAGATGGTTTAGGATGAGGCAAACTATTAACATAATTGATTATATCCATAATAAAAGTAACAAAAATCATATGACTATATCAACAGATGTAGAAAAAGCTTTTAATAAAACACAACACTCATTCCTTTAAAAAACAAAACACTTAAAAGCATGGATATAAATGAACTTTTTTCTTAAAATGAGAAGAAGCATCTACCTAAAAGCCATCAGCAAAGTTATTTATAATGAGGATAAGCCTTTCCAGTAAGATCAAGAGTAAAACAAGGATGCTCATCCTCCCCAATATTATTTAATACTGTATTATTGCTAGCAATAGCAGTAAGAGAAAAAAAAAGAAATTGAAGGAATCAAAATAGGCAATGAGATAATAAGACTATCCTTTTGCAGACAGTACGATGATATAATTGGTAAATCCTGGAGATCTGACTAAAAATAAAAAGTTGGTTGAAATAATTAATAATTTTAGAAAAATAGGATATAAAATAAACCCACATAAATCATCAGCATTTCTATATACCACTAACGGAATCCTTCAAGAAAAGATATTAAGAGATAATCCCATTTAAAATGACTGTAGACTGTATAAAATATCTGGGAGTATACCTGCCAAGATAAAACTAGAAACTAACTAAATATTAGTTATTAAAAGCTTTTTTATGCAAATATAGTCAGATTTAAATAATTGGAGAAATATTAATTATTCATGGGAATGCAGAGCTAAGATAATAAAAATGACAATTCTACTTAAACTAATCTACTTGTTCAATGCCATCCCAATTATATTACCAAAAAATTATTTTATTGATCTAGAACAAAAATTCTAACTGAATTCATTTGGAAGAACAAAAGGTCAAGAATATCAAAGGAATGAATGAGAAAAATGTAAAGAAAGGAGGCTGAATAGTACCAGATCTCAAGCTATATTATAAAACAGTAATTATCAAAACCATCTGGTACTAAGAAGTAGAAGGTTGGCTCAGTAGAAGAGAATAGATACACAGAAGTAGATGATTATAGTAACCTTGTGTTTGACAAATGTAGAGATTTAAGTTTTGGGATAAGAATATACTATTTGGTTTAAAAAAATTGGGGAAACTGGAAAGCAATCTGGAAGAAATTGAGAATAGACCAATATCTTGTATCATTTACCAAGATAAAGTCAAAATGGATATATGAACTAGATATAAAGGGAGATATCATAAGAAAATTGGAAGAACATGGAACACAATACCTATCAGATTTATTGATGAGAAGAATTTATGAATAAACAAGAAATAGAGAACATTGTGAGATATAAAATGGATAATTTTGATTACATTAAATCTAAAAGAGTTTGTTCAAATAAGAAAAATATATCCAAGGTTAGAAAAAAAAAGCAGGAAGTGGAGGAGAGGGAAATTTCCTAGACAGTTTCTTGGATGAAGTTCTCATCTCAAATTTATAAGAATATGAATGACTCCCCAATTGATCAAAGGATATGAACAGGCAGCTTTTTGATAAAAAGTGAAAAACTATAGTCATGTGAAAAAATGCTCTAAATCATTAGAGGAATGCAAATTAAAACAACTTTGAGATATCATCTCGCACCTATCAGATTGGCTAAAATGATAGAAGGAGAAAATGACAGGTGTTAGAGAGGATGTGGAAAAATTGGGATGTTAATACTCTATTTGTGGAATTATGACCTGATCTAACCATTCTGGAGAGCAATCTGGGATTATGCCCAAAGAGTTATAAAACTGTACAGCCTGTTACCCAGCAGTACCGGGTCTGTTTTCTCTATGTTCTAGTCTATTTTGAGCAGTTTTTTTGAAGTGGCAAAGACCTAGAAATTGAGGAGATGCCTTTCAGGTAAGGGATGGCTAAAACAAGTTGTGGTATGTGATTGTGCTGTAAGACATGATGAGCTGATCGATTTTAGAAAAACATAAAAATGCATGAAATATTTTGTTTCTTTTTTTTTTTTTAATTAATTTATTTATTTATTTAATTTTTTTACATTCATTTTCACAAATTTTTGGGTTCCAAATTTTCTCCCCTTTTATCCCCTCCCCCCACCCCAATACCCCAAGCAATCTAATTTTCCCTATCTCCAATCTGCCCTCTCTTCTGTCATCTCTCCCTTCTCTTGTCTCCATCTTCTCTTTTCTCCTGTAGGGCCAGATGACTTTCTATTCCTCCTTAACTGTATGTCTTCTTTCCTAGTTGCAACAACAATACTAAACAGTTGTTCCTAAAACTTTGAGTTCCAAATTCTCCCCATCCCTCCCTCCCCACCCATTCCCTTTGGGACAGCAGGCAATTCAGTATAGGCCCTATCTGTGTAGTTTTGCCAATGACCTCCCTGATAGTCGTGTTGTGTAAGACTAACTGGATTACCATCCCTCCTAACCTGCCCCTCATTGTTTCTCTTCTGTCTTTTGATCCTGTCCCTCCCCAAGTGTTGACTTCAAATTGCTCCCTCCTCCCTTTGCCCTCCCTTCCATCATCCCCCCCCCTTGCAACATCTCCCTCTCCCCCACTTTCTTATACTGTAAGATAGGTTTTCATACCAAAATGAGTGTGCATTTCACTCCTTCGTTTAGTCAAATGTGATGAGGGTAAACTTCTTGTTTTTTTTTTTTCTCAGCTCTCCTCTTTTTCCCTCCACTAAGAAAAACTCCTACCTGCCTCTTAAATGACATATAGTTACCCCCTTCCCTTTCCCTCCCCCTACATTTCTCTCTCACCATTTACCCTAGTTTCTTTTAAGGTATGGTCCCATCCTATTCAGTTCAATCTGTGCTCTCTATCTCTGTATGTGTGTATGTGTGTGCATGCGTGTACATGTGTATGTGTGGTCCCACCAACTACCCAGATACTGAAAAGTTTTAAGAGTTAGAAATATTGTCTTTCCCTGTATGAATATAAACAGTTCACTTCTGGTAAGTCCCTTAAGACTTTTCTTTGCTGTTTACCCCTCCATGCTTCTTCTCATTCTTGTGTTTGAAAGTCAAATTTTCTTTGCAGCTCTGGTTTTCTCATCAAGAATGATTGAAAGTCCTCTGTTTCATTGAAAGACCATATTTTCCCTTGAAGTATTATACTCAGTTTAGCTGGGTAGGTGATTCTTGGTTTCAGTCCTAGTTCCTTTGCCTTCTGGAATATCCTATTCCACGCCCTTCGATCCCTTAATGTAGAAGCTGCTAGATCTTGGGTTATCCTGATTGTATTTCCACAGTACTGGAATTGTTTCTTTCTAGCTGCTTGTAAGATTTTTTCCTTGAGCTGGGAGTTCTGGAATTTGGCCACAATGTTCCTAGGAGTTTCTCTTTTTGGATCTCTTTCAGGTGGTGATCGATGGATTCTTTCAATACTTATTTTGCCCTCTGGTTCTAGAATGTCAGGGTAGTTTTCCTTGATAATTTCATGGAAGATGATGTCTAGGCTCTTTTTTTGATCATGACTTTCAGGTAGTCCCATAATTTTTAAATTGTCTCTCCTGGATCTATTTTCCAGGTCAGTTGTTTTTCCCATGAGATATTTCACATTCTCTTCCATTTTTTCGTTCTTTTGGTTTTGTTTGGTGATTTCTTGGTTTCTCGTAAAGCCATTAGACTCCATCTGTTCTATTCTAATTTTGAGAGAACTATTAAATTCAGTGAGCTTTTGAGCCTCTTTTTCCATTTGGCTCATTCTGCTTTTGAAAGCATTCTTCTCCTCATTGGCTTTTTGAACCTCCTTTGCCAATTGGGTGAGCCTATTTTTCAAGGTATTAATTTCCTCAGCATTTTTTTGGGTCTCCTTTACCAAGGTATTGACCTGTTTTTCATACTCTTGTTGCATCTCTGACATTTCTCTTCCCAGTTTTTCCTCCACCTGTGTAACTTGCTTTTCAAAATCCTTTTTGAGCTCTTCCAGGGCCTGAGCCCACCCACCACCCCCCTGGGGTGTCTGGGGTACCGAGGCCCCGCCCTCCACGTCTTTCCCTGATGGCAGGAATACGTCCTCATCTTCGTCAGATCCGAAGGTCGGGATCATTTGCATTTGTTGGAAAAAACTCTCTAAAGTCTTATTTTTCTTCCCTTTTCTAGGCATTTTCCCAGCCAGTTACTTGACTTCTGAGATTCCTTTCCACCCCCGCCTGGATCCGCCCAGCTAGTGCTTGGCCTATGAGATTTAAATGGGCTTTCCTCCTGCTGGCTGTCAATCAGTGAGCTTTAGTTCAGGTGCTGGGGTGGGGCCAGGGCTGCCTACGAGACTCTGATCCCTCGGGGGTTTTATGCAGAGACTTTCAGGAATGGAACGGGTGGGGGCGGGGTGGGGGGCCCTCCTTCCAAATCCCGCTCTCTTGGGGGCTTTAAGCAGAAGCCTTCAGTAACAGAGCGGGGTGGGGGCCGGGCTGTCTCCCAGGCTCAGCTCCATCCGGTTTTATGCGGGAATCTTCCGTAATGAAGATCCTGCCTGCCGCTGGGGGATTCCTGGGTCCCGGTCCGCTGCCGCCTCAGCCGCCGCCCACACCTCTGCCTCCGCCGCTTCCTGCCCCCGTCCCCACCGCCGCCGCTTCCTCCCGAGGGGGCCCGAGTCACGGAGACGCCCCGCTTCCCCTCTCCTTCAGCCCGGCCTCTCTCACTGACCTGCTTCTATGGGCGGAGGGACTTTCCCGGCTGCTGGAGCTTCCATCTCTGAAGCCTGCTCGGATCAGCTTCTCTGGGGCCTTGGCCAGGGCAGCGCTGGGGGTCGGGTTTACTTTTTGGGGTGCGCCGGACCCTGGGGATGGGTCTTCAGGGCTCCCCGGAAGGGAAATCTCTTCCACTCTGCTTCTGCACACCTTGTATTGACCCAGAAGTTATGGGGGACTCTTTTTACATTAATTCTATGGGCTTTGGTTTTGGAGCTCGTAAACGTGCGTCCTTCTACTCCGCCATCTTGGCTCCGCCCCCAAATGCATGAAATATTGAACATTAAATGAGCAGAAACAAGAGAATGTTGTGCTGAAGAATAACTGAATAACCAAGTTATTCTAGAGTATTATAAATGCCCAAATCAACTACAAAGGACCCATGAAGGAAAATGCTGTCCACTGCCAGAGAAAAAATTGATAATATAGTAGTAGGCATAGTATATATATATATATATATATGTATATATATTTATAAATACGTGTCAGATGTGGCCTTCTCTAGTGTACAGTGTGGGGCAGGCGGGGAAGGAGCCAAGATGGTGAACTAACAGCATGGACTTTCTAGAGCACTCCCCCCAAGCCCAGCCAAATACTGGGCTGTGAAAAATGGCTCTAAACAAATTCTGGAGCTGCAGAACCCACAGAATGACAGAGTGAGGCAAATCTCCAGCTCAAGACAGCCTGGAAGGTTGCCAGGAAGTGTCTGTCGCACCATGCTGGGAGCAGAGCACAGTGTAGTTTGGGCCACGCCAGCACAGAGGGGACCTGAGCAGGCCTTGGGGGACTGAATCTTGGGCACCTGTGGTGGTTTCCAGACTTCACAATCCCAAAATGCTGAGGATAAATTGAAAGGTCAGTGGAAAAAACCTGTGGGATCTGTGTGAGAAAGTAGAGTGGTTGGGTCCCAGACACAGGGCAGCATAGGCGGGAGGAGGCGGAGGGACGCGCAGCAGCCTCAGCAGCAGCAGGGCAGTGGCAGCCACTATTTCTAGAGCTCTAGGCCCACAGATTGTGGGGGGATCAAGGGGCTAACAGTACACCACCCACCCCCACTGGAAGAAGAGAACTACCTTGACAAAGAGTTCACAAGTCAAGTAAATGACTGGGGAATAAATGAGCAAAAACCAGAAAAAGAATCAGACTATAGAATTTTACCTTGATGACAAGGAAGACCAAAACATGTAAACAGAAGACAATGAAGTCAAAGCTCCTCCATCCAAAGCTTCCAAGAAAAATATGAATTGATCTCAGACCAGAGCAGAGCTTAGAAAGAATTTTGAAAATCAAGTAATAGAAGTAGAGCAAAAATTGGGAAGAGAAATGAGAATGATGCAAGAAAATAACACTAAAAAAATAGACTAACCCAAATGGCAAAAGAAATCCAAAAAGCCAATGAGGAGAAGAAGGCCCTAAAAAGCAGAACTGGCCAGATGGAAAAAGAGATCCAAAAGCTCACTGAGGAAAATAATTCCTTAAAGATTAGAATAGAACAGATGGAAGCTAATGACTTTATGAAAAATCAAGAAATTATAAAACAAAGCCAAAGGAATGAAAAGATAGTAGACTTTGTGAAATATCTCACTGAAAAAACAACTGACCTGGAAAATAAATCCAAAAGAAACAATTTAAAAATTATGGGACTACCAAAAAGCCATGATCAAAAAAAGAGCCTAGACATCACTTTTCAAGAAATTATCAAGGAAAACTGCCCTGATAGTCTAGAACCAGAAGGTAAAATCAATCTTGAAAAGAATCCACCAATTACCTCCTGGAAGAAATCCCTGAAGGAAAACTCCTAGGAATATTTGTAGCCAAATTCCAGAGCTCCCAGGTCAAGAAGAAAATATTGCAAGGAGCCAGAAAGAAATAATTCGAGTATTGTGGAAATACAATCAGGATAATACAAGATCTGTTGTACCAGTGGGGAAGGAAGGAAGGAAGGAAGGAGAGAATTTGGAGCATAAAATGCAACAAAAATAAATAAAATTAAACTTTATAGAATTTTTAACAGTTCAAGGCAAAAAGAAAATAAATTATCAAGGAAAACTTCCCTGATATTTTAGAATCAAAGGGTAAAATAGAAATGGAAAGAATTCACCCAAAATGAAAACTCCCAGGAATATTATAGCCAAATTGTAGAGCTTCCAGGTCAAGGAGATAATATTGCAAGCAGCCAGAAAGAAAACATTCAGATGTCATGGAATCACAGTCAGGATTATATAAGATTTAACTGTTTCCACATTAAAGGAGCAGAGGGTTTGGAATATGATATTCTAGAATGTAAAGGAATCATTATTACAACCAGCAAAATTAATGTAATCCTTCAGGGAGGGGAAATGGATATGTAATGAAATAGAGGAAGTGTCAGCATTCCTGATGAAAAGACTAGAGATGAATAGAAAATTTGATATTAAAACTTAAGACTCAAGAGAAGCTTAAAAATGTAAATATTAAAGAGAAATCATAAAGGACTTAAAGTTTAAACTGTTTACATTCCTGTGTGAGAATATGATACATGTAATTCCTAAGAACTTTATCATTATTAGTCCAGTTAGAACGAGTATACATAGACAAAGGGCATGAGTGTAGGTCAGTTATGTTGGGATGGTCTTAAGAAAAAATGAAGGAATAAGAAAAGGACATACACTGGGAGAAGGAGGAAGGGAGCAGAGAAATGGGGGAAATAACCTCATGAAAGAAACGTATAAGGAAGAGATTTGACAGTAAAGGGAAAATGAGGGGGAGTAGCAGGCAGTTCTTGAATCTTTGAGCAGAAATGGGAAAAAAAGAGGGAAGAATATATATGCACATTCAGTTGGGCATAGAAATCCATCACATGTATGAAGGATAGTGCAGAAGGGATAGGCAGTGTTACAAGGGAGAACAGATTAAGAAAGTTAGAAGTAAAACAGACTTTTGAGGAAGGACAGGGTAAAAAACAGAGAGAAGGATAAACAGAAGAAAATAGAATGAAGGGAAATACACAGTCAGTAATCATAACTATGAAAGTGAATAGGATAAACTTAGCATAAAACAGAAACAAATAGAATGGATTAGAAACCAGAATCCAACAATATGTTGTTTACAATAAACACATTTAAACCAGAAAGACAGACACACACACTTAAAATAAGGGACTAGAGCAGAATCCATTATATTTCCACTGTGGTTAAAAAAAAAAAAAGAAAAAAAGAAAACCACCAAAAAATACTTGTAGCAATCATGATCTCAGACAAAGCTGAAGCAAAAATAGACCTATTTTAAAGAAATAATCAGGGAAACTATATTTTGCTAAAAGCTAGCCTAGACAATGAAGTAATATCAAAAATGTTTATAACAAGTTCTCTGATAAAGGCTTCATTTTGCAAATACATAGGGAACAGAGTCGGATTTATAAAAATAAAAGCTGTTCCCCAGTTGACAAATGGTCAAAGGACGCATGCATACAGTTTTCAGAAGAAATCAAAACTCTTTATAACCCACACAAAAAAATACTCTAAATCACTATTGATTAGAGAAATGGAAATTAAAACAATTCTGAAGTAATACCTCATACTTATCAGATTGGCTAGCATGACAGAAAAGTAAAATGACAGATGCTGTAAGGGATGTAGAAGAATAAGGACATTCATGTATTATTGGAGTTGTAAACTGGTCCAACCATTCTGGAGAGTAATTAACTATGCCCAAAGGACTATAAAACTATGCCTACCCTTTGACTCAGCAATGCCACTACTAGGTCTATATTCCAAAGAGATCAAAGGAAAAGGATCTGCATGCACAAAAATATTTATAGCAACTCTTTTTTGTGATGGCAAAGAACTAGAATTTGAAGTGATGCCCATCAGTTGGGGAATGGCTGAACAAGTTGTGGCATATGATTGTGATGTAATAGTATTGTGCTATAAAAACGATGAGGGGGAGGTTTTCATAAAAACCTGGGAAGACCTATATGAACTGATGGCAGAGCGAAGTGAGCAGAACCAGGAGATTATTGTACACTGTAATAGCAATATTGTTATGGGGATCAACAATGAAAGACTTAGCTACTCTGATTAATACAATGATCCAAGACAGTCCCAAAGGACTTGTGGTGAAAAATGCTATGTTCCTCCAGAGAGAGAATTGGCTCTGAGTGCAAACTGAAGTATAATTGTTTTTACTTTTAAAAGAAATGAAACAAAAATGTAAATATCTTAATAGCAAAAAAAAAAAATAGGTTAATTGCTTTGGTGAGCATGGACTCTGGAAGGAAATTTGTATTTTCTCAAGGAGTGTTAAATGAAACCCTAATCACCATCTACCATCACAAAGGATATAAATATGTGTGTATGTATTTGTATACATCTAAATAACCAGAGTTACATCCAAATTAAGAAATACTCTCCTGGACTTTACTGGAAGAGTATATAAGACTTATTTCAAACTCTCCAGATTTGGTATTGTCACAGCCTTTTCTTATAATAAATCAAAATTCCAAATTCACAGATGGGCATATGACTATTACCATTTGCCCTTTAGCTGTTTTTGCTGTTGGTCACAAAGAATGTTCAACACTTCATGACTTAGTACAAATCAATCTCTTCCATTCAAAAATAATCCCAGTCCGAGCGCACACCATATTAATAGTGGATTCACCATCATTTAACAGATGATGAACACTGTTATTACCATCAGCACATCAACTTCTTCACACTAAAATATATTCATAATTTATTTTCCTTTAATTTATGTTATTTCCAAACTCTATTCCTATTTCTACTTCATATTATGGAGTTTAATCTTAGATAGATCTAGGCAGGTTTTCTTTTCTTTCCTTTTCAAATATTTTTTAGTTTAATTTTGGCTTTCACTGTTCACTTCCGTAAGATTTTGAGTTCCATATTCTCTCCCTATCCCTCCCCTCCCCCTATGCCAAGATGGCATGCAGTCTGATACAGGCTCTACGTATACATTCATATTAAACATATTTTCACATTAGTTATGTTGCAAAGAAGAATTAGAACCAATGGGAGAAACCACAAGAAAGAAGAAACAACAGCAACAAAAAAGAGAGAGAGGGCAAATAGTCTGCTTTGATCTACATTCAGATTCCATAGCTCTTTTTCTGGATGTGGATAGCATTTTCCATCATGAGTCATTAGATCCTTGCATTGCTAAGCAGAGACAAGTCTATCAAAGTCATCACACAGTGCTCCTGTTACTGTGTAAAATATTCTCCTGGTTCTGTTCACTTTACTCAGCATCAATTCATGTAAGTTTTTCCAGATTTTTCTGAAGTTCACCTACTCATCATTGCTTGTGGAACAATAGTATTCCATTACATTCACATACCATAAACTTGTTCAGCCATTCCCCAGTAGATGGGTATCCCCTCAATTTCCAATTTTTGGCCACCACAAAAAGAGCTGGTATAAATATTTTTGTACATGTGGGTCCTTTTCCTGTTTTTATGATTTCTTTGGGATACAGAACTAGAAATGGTATTGCTGATTTGAAGGGTATGCACAGTTTTATATTCCTTTGGGCGTAGTTCCAAATTGCTCTCCAGAATGGTTGGATTAGTTCACAATTCCACCAACAATGTATTAATATTCCAATTTTCTCACCTTTTCTCCAACATTTATCATTTTCCTATTTTGTTATGTTAGTCAATCTGATAGGTGTGAGATGGTACCTCAGAGTCACATTTCTCTAACCAATAGTGATTTAGAGCATTTTTTCATGACTATAGATAGCTTTAATTTCTTCCTCTGAAAACTTCCTGTTCATATCCTTTGACCATTTATCAATTGAAGAATGACTTGTATTCTTATGAATTTGACTCAGTTCTCTATATATTTTAGAAATGAGGCACAGACACTGGTTGTAAAAATTATTTTACAGTTTTCTGCTTCCCTACTAATGTTGGTTGTGTTGACTTGTTTTGTACAAAAAACTTTTCAGGCAAGTTTTCTTTTTGTTATAATTCCGTATATCACTTTGTTTCTTGACTATTCCAAATAGCTTACTTCCATTATTCAGGTAATATATTATGTTTAACAGAGACATCCTGGGTAAGTAAATATCCTGGCTATTCCAAAGGCTACAGTGACTTCCTATATCTGGTTATATCAAACCCAAACTCTTTCATCTGGCTATAAAGTTCTTCCATAATTGGGTTTTATTCCAGTTTTTCTCTGCATGTCTTAATACATGTCCTCTGCTTCGATCAGACAGATTTCCTCTCTATCTTTCACATCTATAATATTCACTTTTCAACTTCTATTCTGCCTTGTACATTCCCCTTGCCTGTATTCTCTTTCCATAACATCTCCTAGTTTATCCTACAAATCCTGCAAAGCCCAGTTCAGTTTCCATCTCTTCTATGGAACTTTCCCCGCTAACCCTTATTGATCTCTGCTTTTTCTGAACTCGTATTGTACTCAGAGCCATAAAATTCTAGAATTGGAAGGGACTTTAGAGATCAAGTTGTCTAACCTACAATACAATCTGTCCCCATCAGATAATCAGCTAGCTACTGCTTAATACCTCCAGTGATGTGGAATTAATCACCCTCATTCTTTTCAAGGCAGCCCCTTCCACTATTGGACAACTCTGATCTTCACACAGTTCTTCCTTGTATTAAGCCAAAACCTCCACAAAACTTCTACCAGTTCATCCTCATTTTGTTCATTGGAATAAAAGAAGTTACTAGCTTTGTTTTATGATTATAATAATAGCTTACATTTATATAAAATTTATATATATTATTTCATTGGATCCTTGAAATAACCCTATGTGGTGGGTCATTTAAATGTTATTATTTCTGCTTTACAGATAGCAAAACTGAAGTTTTAAAAAGTTAAAGTGTTTCTCTAATATCATGCAGCTATTAAGCAGCAGAAGTGAGACTGAAACCTTTATTTTCTGATTCCAAATCCTATGTTCTTTCCACTCTTCTGTGCTACCTCTTATTACAGTTATGGTTACTGACCTTGCCAGATTGTAAGCTCTTTGAGAACAAAGACTTGACCTTTTCTATATCTCCTACTATGCAGAACAGAGCAAGTAACACCATCAATACAGATAAGAACTGGATCTGTGATTTCACTGATACAGGGACTCCCACTTGAGGAGATTTCTTGGGATTAATGCACGTCAGCCTCTTCTTTAAGAAAATTTACAGTCTTAAAGAATTGTCTGGGGCACTCATCAAGTTAGAGGTTCAGTGACTTGTTTAGAGCCAGTACAAGCCAAAGGTGGGACTTAAATCCAGGTCTTTCTGATTGCAACACCAGATCTCTAGCCACTCCCATGATATCTTTCACATAGTAAGTATCTGGATTATTGGATAAATGCAGCTAACACTTATTAAGGGCACCTACTGGTACAGATTACTATATTAGCTCCTGAGGGAGATTAAAAGTTTGGATTGCCCTCATGAAGCTTAAAGTCTATTAAGGAGATATGATATATTGACTCTGGTAATATAAAATGATACATACATGCATTAGAAATGTGAAAGATGAGGAGCTATTTGAGGCAGGAGAAGGAAAAAGGAAAAAATTGACTGAAAGTGGTATCAGGGCAGCCTGCTGGCCAAGGTGGTATTAAATCGGACTATGAGTTTTATGAATAATGATTCTACAGGTAATAAGAGGGAAGAAGAAAATTACAGGCATAGTTTCCTTAGAGAACATTTTGGTTGGAGACTTCTATGCTTGCAAGGGAAGAATATAAAATAAAGCTGGAGAAGTAGGAAACTACGAGTTTCTGGTGGTTCTTGATCATTAGGAAAAGGAGAACGTGCTTTACTTAGTAAACAGTTGAAAGATAGTGGGATTGTTGAGCAGAGGAGAGGTATGCATAGAGGAGATTTTTCTGCCAGTAGGCTGAGAAATGAATTAGAAAACAGAGAGCAGGATGATGATACTAAGGCACAGAGAAGTTAAATTGTAGGTGAGGGTCACAGAGATAGCAAGTGTCTGAGGTGAGATTCGAATTAGAAAGTCCAGTACTCTGTGAGACTCACTGCCATCAGATGACTGCTGTGACAAGGTACCAGAGGATAGGATAGATATCCTGAGGATGACATGAAGTGGCTGGGTTAGCTTTGTAGGGAAAGTAGCATTTTTTTGTTCCTCTGAGACTCGAAGGAAAAATGGAATACTGTACATATGAAGAATTCAGCGTAATGGAGATGGGAAGCTAGGAAAGGTCAAGTAAGATGAGTTCATCTGCAGAACCTTTGGGATCTTGAATAGAAAAAACACTTTGGAGCACTCACTGGAGGATGTGATAGCTAATAAAGGGTTTGTGGTATCACAGTGGTGGCCCAATGGAGATCAGACAGCAAAAATTTACAATGGACTAGTCAGTATAGTTTGATAATTTTTTTCAAGTGATAGTCATGTAAAAATATGGAAATTAAAATGAACCTATTTTATTTTGTGCCTGTAATTTATTTATGTAAGTATAAATTTATGTAAGATTTACATAAGTATAAATTCTACTTTTCAGATGACTGTTGAAGCCCTTCGAGAGAATCTTTATTTTCAGTCTAAGGAAAATCTTTCAACAATGTTGAAACTTATCTTGGAACATACAGAGGATTTTACTGATTCTGCCTACACCAGCCACGAGCACAGAGAACGTATCTTGGAGCTATCAAACCAAATTAAAATTGAATTGCAGCACCTGGTTTCGGTGTGGATGCAAGCGGTAAGAACTTTTTGTATTAAAATAAAGTTTATATAACAGTTTGTCCCCCTTAAAGTATTATAGCATGTGGAAGTTAAACTTCATTAACAGAACTTCAGTTTTGGACTCCATGGTAATACCAGAGAGTATCAGGGGTGGGGAACCTGGGGCCTGAGGCCACATGTGGCGTTCTAGATCCTTGGATGCAGCCTTTTGACTAAGTCCAAGTTTTACAGAACAAATCCTTTTATTAAGGGGATTTGTTCTGTGAAGTTTGGATTCAGTAAAAAGGGCTGTACCTGAGGATTTAGGGGGTTACATGTGACTTGAGGCTGTAGATTTCCCACCCCTAGACCCTCAGGAGTAACCCTTAGCGGTGTAGAAAATTAGATTAATTTGGCATAACCTGTATTTGATGAAGTCATGACAGGTTTTTAATAAACACTGTTTCCTTTTCTAACTGCTTGTAACCATCCTTAGTAATGTGTTACAGAATGTTGCCAGGAATAGAAGTAAAGGTAACAGGTGTGTAGAGGACTACAATGTCATCCTTCTTTTGAAGTTTGGGACCCTTGTTTTCCTCCAGCCCTGGGACACTTCTTTTCTCTAAGATCTTTCAAAGTAGCTCAGGACTTAAACCTGTCATTTTTTTCAGTACCACAGGTTGTAGTTCATCTGGTCTTTGTGACTAACACATGAGAGGCAGCAGCTAGGTAGTGTTTCAGTTTCTCCTTATCTTAGGTTTCCACTTCCCCTATTTTTTTTTCTTCTGAGTCCTTGCAAGAAAAAATGGAAGATCAGTACTTTATTCTTATAACTTTCCATTACTATCATTCCATGTACTTCAAGCAACAGTCCTATCCCTTCTCTGATTCTTCTCTTGCCCCTAATATCAATATTAAAACCCCCCCAAAATTTTTAAGTTATTGCTTAGCATTCACTGGAAACCTTAGTTCATTCTGGGCTTTAAACTCCTGACTTCTCCTTTTTCTTGCTTCCATCCTCAGTCCTTTCCCCTTGATTCCATCTTCTGTACTTGTCTTTTTAAAATCTGAGTTGGTTAATGAACTCTCTGTGCAAGCACATTAAATTCTTTAAATAGTTCCTGCTTTTCCCTCTCATCATTCATACTTGTCTTTGTTTTCACCATCCTTATTCATGAAAGCTTCTCATCCTTCTTGTATACTTACCTTGCAAAATATTGGACTGTTATCTCCTATCAATACGATTACTGATCTTTTTGAAAAATCTGCTTTCCCAAAATCAGGGTATTTGCTGGAATTTGCTTGGCTTCTTTACCTCTATCATGAACTAGAATGGAGCGATTACTTTCCCCCTAGTTTTCTGTCATTTCTGTGTCAGTTGTTAGTATCTCTTTGGTCAGTATCAAGTCCTGAATAACAATTCTTCCAGTTATTTCTTCTTTTTATGTCTATTTTTAGTTTTCAACATTCATTTCCACAAAATTTTATAATCCAGATTTTCTTCCCTTCTCTCCCCTACCCCTACCCCAAAGCGCCATGCACTCTGATTACCCCATCTTTTTATGTCTATTTTTAGTTTTCAACATTCATTTCCACAAAATTTTGTAATCTAAATTTTCTCCCCTTCTCTCCCCTCCCCCTACCCCAAAGCGCCATGCATTCTGATTACCCCTTCCCACAATCTGCCCTCCCTTCTGTCATACCACTCCCTTCCCTTATCCCCATTTTCTCTCATTTCTTGTAGGGCAAGATAGATTTCTATACCCCATTACCTGTATTTCTTATTTCCCAGTTGTATGCAAAAACAATTCTCAACATTCATCCCTAAGAATTTGAGTTCCAGCTTCTCTCCCTCTGCACTGAGAAGGCAAGCAATTCAATGTAGGCTATATATGTGTAGTTTTGCAAAAGACTTCCATAATAGTCACGTTGTGTAAGACTGACTATATTTCCCTCCATCATATCCTGCCCGCCCCCCCCATTTATTCTGTTCTCTCTTTTGACCTTGTCCCTCCCCAAAAATACTCTTCCATAGAGCACTTTTCCAAAGATAGGCCAGTCCCTACCTCTACAAGGCAAATCTCTTCTATTACAAAGGTTCTTAATATTTTTTCTTTGTCTTGGACCTATTTGGCAATTTGGTTAAGCCTCTAGACCCTTTCTCAAAATGATTTTTTTAAATGCATTAAATAAAATATATACAATTATAAAGAAATCTAATCATACTGAAATGCAGTTACAAAAAAAATTTTTTTAAGCATGTTCCAAGATACTAGGTTAAGAGTCCCTGTCCTATTACGTAACTCCAGATGTTCAGCAGTTTTTCTCTATGGCACCATTTTTGCACCATAAAAAATGTGAAAATTCCACTATCATTTCATATCCTTTTTGTTTTTTATTTCCTCTATGAATCCCTTCTTCCATTCTTTCAAGGAATATTTCAGTCTTAGAAATGTGTTCCTCTAGCCCTTTCATTTTTTTTTTCTGTAGGTTAGAGGTAAATACTTATTTTGGAGACAGAGTTTTCTTGTTGTAGAAATACAAACACAGCATACTTTGTGCACATCACTATAAAATTCTCTTGGACTTTAATACAGGCTGCTTCAAAAATTTAGTGCAATTTTAAGCTTAAAACCTTTTCAGATGAATATTGAAGCTCTTTGAGAAAATCTTTATTTTGTCTAAGAAAAATCTTTCAACAGTGTTGAAACTTATTTTGGAATATGCAGAGGATTTTACTGATTATGCCTACACCAGCCATGAGCATAAGAAATGCATCTTGGAGCTATCACACTAAATTAAAATTGAATTGCAACATCTGGTTTCAGTGTGGATGCAAACAGAAAGAACTTTTTGTATTAAAATAGATTCTACATAACAGGTTTCTTCCCCCTAAAGTATTATGGCATATGGAAGTTAAGCTTCATTGCGAGGACTGCAGGTTTTGACCCCATAGCGAGACTAGAGGTTTTATATCCTCAGGAATGACCTTTAGTGGTCTACAAAAATGTGGTTAATTTGGCATATCCTGTACTTGATGCAGCTAGGTGGTGCAGTGGATAGAGCACCAGTGCAAGAGTCAGGAGGACCTGAGTTCAAATCTCACTTCAGACACTTGACAGTCACTAGCTGTGTGACCTTGGGCAAGTCACTTAACCCCAGTTGCCTCATCCTGGGTCATCTCCAGTCATCCTGATGAATATCAGGATTCAGATGGCTCTGGAGGAGAAGTGAGGCTGGTGACCTGCACAGCCCTCAGTCACTCAAAAAAAAGTCAAGTGCAAGTCATGTCATCATTTCTCTGATGGCATGGTCTTCTTTGGCAACGAAGGACGAACACACACACACACGCACACATACACACACACACACATACTCATAGAAAGTTTTTAGTAAATACTGTTTCCTTTTTTTTTTTCACTGTTCTCCATTTTCACTTGTATTGCATTGTCCTGTATCATGGTTTCTGTTGAACAGGTTTTTTCCTTATTGTTTGCTTTTAAGTATTTGCGGGATGGTAATGGGGGAGGGGGCATTGCCATCACTCCACTTATCCCAGAACAGATCATTCTGTGTGCTGTGACTTTAGGAGAAAGGGGGCGTGGTTTTTTGTTGCGCTTTTTTCTCCTCTAACAATAAGACTTGCTATTTTCAACTTTGGAAGAACTAAAACCTTAAAATTGCACTAAGACTTTTGGAACACTCTGTTCTTGTTTAAAGTTATTACTTGAACCCAGGTCTCCTGACTTCTAAGTTAATGCTCTTTTCATCACATTGTAATGTTTAGATAAGGAATTTGGATTTAAGTTCATAGACAAAGGGTTGATAATAAAAGTAAGAGAATAATAGCAGAGGTGTGCTTGAAGAAGATTGACATGGTGGCAGTGGATCGGATGGATGACTGCAGCTGGGGAGAGACAGCATCAGTCAGGAGAGTGTTGCAATAATGCAGGTGAAAGATGAGGGCCTGAATTATGGTGATGATAGTGGATGTAAATAGAAGGGAAGAAATATGTATAAGAAACTTTGCAGAAGTAAAACTGACAGGTTTTGGTAAATGAGTAAATTTGCAGAATCATGAAGTGGAAATAGTCAGATTACTTTGAGGTTTTGAGCCTGGGTAACTGGAATAATGGTGGATGGTGATGCCATTAATACAAATAGGGCAGTCATGTGGAAAAACTAATTTCAGAGGGAAAATGAGTTTGGCTTTGTACACTTTAAGTTTTAACATTGGAAATTTGAAGAATGATGGGCTTTAAAAAACTTTTTTTAAAACACATAACAACTTTAACATAACTCAGTAAATTCTAACATTTAAAATTTCTAGCCTAAAATTATATGTCACAGAATAAAAATTATTATTGGTTTAAAGAGATAATAGGAATAAGAATTTTTTTTTTATTTTAGCAAAGCAAGAAGACAAAGAATATCATGGAAGATTTGGAACTAGCTATATTAAAAATAAGCCATAGCATGAATGAATTTAAAAGAGAGGTAAGTACAATTTGAAATTAACCTTTTTTAATTCTTCACCCATGTAGTTATATTTTAGATGCCAGTATGTACTACAAATCTAAGTAGGTCTTAGATTTAACAAAATTTTTTTAACCAAAAAGAAAAATAAAGCCATACAATTTCAATTGGAAAGGACCTCTGAGGTCATCTAAGCCTATGTTATCTGACTCAAATAGAACTAGGTCCTTGCAGCTTCATAGTGACTTAAAAACCACAAATTAATATTATCTATGTTGTATTTATTTTGCTAAAAAGTTCCCATTCACATCTTAATCTGGTCTTTGACTCTGGAGTTTTGTTCTGGCAAATTTGACACCTTTGAATTCCAGAAGAACTCATATCTGAACAAGAATCTACTGTACAAATCCTCAGCAATATAGCATCTTCCTCAAGGTTGTTGTAAGGATCAGTGAAATAATGATTTATACAAAACGATTTGCAAACCTTAGTGTACTCTATGTGTATTATTACTTTTTACTGTGGGTTTCAACTCCTAGTCCAAAGATTATTGTTTTTAGAGAAGACAGAAGCCAACCACTTTGCATACATTTTCTCATTTCTTTCTTATAACCTGCCTTTGGGGTAAGTACTTTTATTCTTCTTATTTTATAGATGAGGATTCCAAAGCTCCAGTGAATTTAAGTTACAAGTACAATTGAATTGCATCTAGGGTGCTGAAAGAAGTGTCCTGTGATTTCTAATCCACTATCAGTTATTTTTGAAAGGTCACAGGGAATGAGAAAAGTACCATAGGACTGAAACCGATGAACTATAAACCTGTGAATTTAAACCCTATTTCTATCAAAATTCTAGACTATATTATTAAAAGGATGATTTTATTGAAAAGCTGTTATCAAAATATTAGAAGTCCTGAATTCACAGCCCCCCTGAAATCTGTCCATGGACCCTAGGTTAAAAATCCCTGCATAACTCACATGTTGATTCATAGATTCAGGTTCCAAAATGTTCTTTATAAGCTAGAACAATGGGCAGTATCTGTTGAGATGAAATGTAATAGGGATAACTGTAATATCCTATACTAGAATTAAAAAAAATCAACTTCACAAGTACAAAACAGGAAAAGTTCATGCAAAAGTTGTAGTTTGTGTGAAAAAGTTATGAAGGGGCTGGTAAACTGTAAGCTTAGTGTGAATCAACAGCATGATATGAGAATCAAAAAAGCTAATGCAGTCTTGAGCTGTCCAAAGAAAGGCACCGTGTCCAGGGCTTGCAAGGTGACAGTGCCCTGGAGCTCTGCGCTCAATTCTAGGCATCACATTTTATGGAGGATAGCAACAAGGTCCAGATCAGGGTAACTGGAATGACTAAAGGTCTCAAGATCATGTCACATTGAGGACTGGCTGACTGAGGAATTAGGGATGTTTGTTGTTGTGTTGGAACTTCAAACTCGAAGAGGACCAGGACATCAAGATGATGACATGACTTGCGGTTGCCTTTGATGTGAGTGAGGGAGGGCTGAGGGATGTTTGAGCACTTGGAGAAAGGATTAGATTTGTTCTGCTTGGTTCCACAGAGCAGAACTGGGAACAATAATTGGAAATTGTAGGGTAAATTGTAAGGCAAAATCAGCAGATGCTTCCCAGCAATTAGAACATCAACTTTCTTGGAGTTTAGCTTGGTGGGTTCCTACTCACTGGAAGCCTTTTATCAGAAGAAATGTGGCACTGATAGAGTGCCTCCATGGAGTCAGGAAGAGTCCAGTCTGAGTCCCACCTCTAATCTTGATTTGCTGCAGAACTTCAGGCAAGGCACTTGAGCTCTCTGAGCCTCAGTTTCTTCATCTGTAAAATGGGGATAATAATTACCATAGTAATACTTGATGAGGTTGTTGGAGGATCAAGTGAGATGTGTTAATAATAAGACATTGTAGTAATTTATTAGTAGTACTCAAGTGGAGGCAAGGTAACCCCATGTTGAAAATGTTCTCAATTCATTTACTACAGTCTTGTACTCAGTCTTGAACTGAGACTTTAACTTTTTTGTCCCTCTCTCTCAGTTACACAAAAGAAAAAAAACATTTTCTGGTGCACATTGGTTGGAAAAAAAATCTAGAAAAATTATAGCCATGCTGTGTGAGAATATCAGGAGTGTGACTCCCCTATGGTATTTTTACAATCAAAAGAGAATATTTCCCCCCTCAAAGGAAAAGGTCTTCTTTTAAGTGTTCCACTTAGCAGTCCCACTACTACCTTTGGACACCAGAGGTGGTGATTCATTTTTTTTTAAATGAACAAATAATTTTAAGGTTTCTTTCAACTAAATAGGCAGCATAGCATAGTGCATAAGGGACTGGCTGATGAGCCAGGAGGAACAGGTTTCAAATCCTTCCTTTAACATATAATGGCTCTGTGAACTTAACAAATCCTTTAGCTCCTCAGTGCCCTCAATAAACTCACATTATAGATTGTAGAACAATTGCAGATTTGCTTTGGTATAGGCAGTTTATATTTTCCTGGGAGTTCCTCACACCAGTGAAATCAAAGGTCCATTCCATGAAAAAAAAAATCTCACCTCAAGGTCTAAATCAAAAGTTTCCAGGCAGCCTGGTGGCACAGTGAGTAGAGCACCAGCCCTGGAGTCAGGAGGATCTGAGTTCAAATGTGGCCTTAGATACTTGACACTTACTAGCTGTGTGACCTTGGGCAAGTCACTTAACTCCAACTGCCTTGCCTTTCCCATTCCCAAAAAAAAGAAAAGAAAAGGAAAGTTTCATTTATGCTTTGTATTTTTTGTATCATAGTAATTTCCCAATATATCCTGTCTTCCTGCATCCCCATCTTTGCCTGTTCCCTAAGTGAACCTTGTGGTTCACCATTTTCACTGAGAAAAGTAGAAGTGAATAGTCCTCTATGACTGGTAAAACGTCCCTTTGGGTCTTAGGAACAATCATCAGTTCTTCCAAGAGAAGCAAAAGAACTTCTCAGTTCTCCTCTCCTATTGGCTCTCCTTAGCTTGTGAAAAGGCTCCTAGGTGGCCTCTGGCCACCATCCTTGTTGGATTCTTGTCTGTGCTTAACAAGTGCACCCTCCAGGACAGTTGATGCATTCCTCATGTACTCTGACAGGTGTGTTGGCTGAAAGGTGAACCACGTCAGAAAGGGCTTGTTGGTAGTAAAATGAAAAGAACTTAAAACTTTGTGGACCATCCCACTACACTTAGTTACACAACACAAGGTGCCACTTTAACAATTTTCCTCCACAACTTCTCTGAAACCTAGGTGGTGAAATGGAATACTAATATATGTGGTTTTTAAAATATTAATAAGTGATCAGTGAGCCTTATTTGTCTGTCTCACTATTATTCCAATAATTGAAGCTCCACAGTGCAGCTACATTGCTTGCGACAGATCTTCTAAAGCACCATGCAGATCATGCGATTTTGAAAGCATTAAAAATTACTGGAGTAGAAGGAAACTTAGAAGGTTTGGCAGAATATGCCTGTAAGCTATCTGAACAGAAAGAACAGCTTATTGAGGTGAGTTCCACTGTTATTATTTAACAAACTTTATTATTTATTAACGTTACTTTCTACAATTTTGTCTTCAGAAAACAGAAAAAAATTTTTAATTCAGTATCATGTATTGCTGTAGTATATCTGTCTTTTTCTGGTAAGAATTCCAACAACCTCAATTGTCTGGAACACAGCCATGAACTTGTTTTCAGTAATGTTTTGTAAGTTTCATATGTGTGATCTTTTTTAAATTTTTACTTACACTTACCTGAACCAGATCCTCACAATTCTAGCTGTTAATTCTCATTTGGAATGTGAATTTGTAAATTAAACTGTAAAAATGTTGTTGTTTTCTAGATGTGTCGATTGTTAAGACATGTATCAGGGACAGAACCCCTTGAAATTACTTGTATGCATGCAGAAGAGACATTTCAGGTTACAGGTCAACAGGTATGATTGCCATTAGATTTATTTTTCCTAAATAATATTTTTCTAGGAATCAAAAGTTTAGTCTTGAATTTTCATGCCAAGCAAGTTAAGGATATTTGCCATAAGGAGAGAAATTTCAGGTGTTGTCTCTCCAAGTTCAAAGTAACCAGAAAATATTTTATTTTCAAATCTAAAAACCATGAGATTTTTCTGTAGCAGTTTGCATGGGTGTAACTTTGACATCCATTATATCAAGTGGTTAACTGTTGTTTATATGCAAAATTTGAGATTGGTGTTTTTAAATAAGACCCTAATTTAAAAACACTTTTTGGTTTTGTGAAATTAGCTTAGAAGCCCTCCCCCCGCTCCACTGTTCTGAGCTGTAAAACAAAGTTATGTTGTCATGGCTTTTCATCTTATAATCTTCATGGTCATTTTTATATGTAATGTGATTAACCAGTCAGAGTAAACATTTACTAAGGACTTACTTATAAGTCAGGCACAGTGCTATGCCTTGGGAACAGAAGCAAAAAGCAAAGATCAAAGCTCGTAAAAAGAGTCTTAGGTCCCTGAGAGACTGAATGACTTACCCATCCTAAGATGCTGAAGTAGTTTTGTAATCGTTAAACTTTAATTGTAATGGGCAGTATGTTTAAAACAGCAAGAAGTGCCTACTATAAGGTTCTAAAATCACATAATATAATTTTATACTTGAGCAAATGATTTTCAAATTTTAGAGCTCAGAAATAGATACACTATTTTTCTAAGGGTTTTGATTGCTGTATTATTTCAACTAGATTCCACCTTGAAAATAAGCAACTAAAGTTTAGCTCTAGGTGTTTATTGTATGCCAGAGTAGGGAAAGTAGGTGTTTCAACAAACACAGGCAAAGAAGTTTTAACACAGGCGAAGAAAATAATTTAGCCCACTGTTTAACCATCTCTTCTTAGATTCACAGTAATATAAAGCCCCTGTCTTGTCTACCCTGGCCATTACCCAAGGAAGGCTTTTTTAAAATCATATATTACAACATATTAGTATAAGTTGCCTTCATCTCTTCTGTAAAACCATTTCTTACAGGTTGTGTGTAGAGTTGGGATGCAATGGAAGGGTATAATTCATTCTCCCCGAGGTGTCATCTCTTTTTGACACATACCCCAAGACCCCAGGGTCACTCTCTGGCAAAGATGTTTTCCACTTTTTAAACAGCCCATTCAGACATTAATCTTTTTTTTAAAAAACCATTATTGTTTTCAATAGCAATATTTCAGAGTTGATGGCATTTCCAGGGAGGTATTGTTTGGACATGGGTTAGTTCTTATTTGGGCTTACTTCCATTGCTTCAGATGTTCCAGTCAGTTTAAGCTGTAGGTTAGTCTAACATGTGAGTACTATGAAAATTTTCAACTCAGTTCCACAAACATTTATTCAGTCTATTTGCGATGTACTGTGCAAGGTGCTGGGAATATTAAGACATATGAAAAAAAGCCCCTGCCCTTACAAAGTATGTTATACTAAAAAGGACATACCACATACAAGGTAAGTCAATACAAGATGGTTTGAGAAGTGACAGAGCACTCAAAATTGAGGGGACTCAGAGAAAGTTTCAGAGAGAAGGTGCCACATGAACTGAGTTGACATTTGAAGGAGGATAAGGATTCTGAAAGGTAGAGATGAGGAAGAAGTACATTCCCAACATGGGTAGGGAGCGGCCTATACAAAGACACAGAGATAGGAGGTAGAATTTTAAATTCAAAGAAGTCCAATTTGGCGAGAACATGGAGTGCATAAAGGGGAGTGCTGTAAAATAAGGCAGAAAATGTAGATTAGAGCCAGATTGTTGAAGACTTTTCAATACGAGGCTGGAGAATTTGTATTTTATAATAAAAGTAATGTGAAACCACTGGTAGTTTTTGAGCAGGAAAATCACATATTCAAACCTGTGCTTTGGGAAGATGGATGATATATTGTAGAGATAGAATTGAAGTCATGGAAGTTAATGAGATCAGCAAGGAAAAAGGGCCCAGAATAGGACCTGGAGTAATATCTAAAAGTGAAAGACAGAGTATGAGCCAACAAAGGAGGAGCAAGTATCCTGGTAGGAGAACCAAAAGAAATAAATACCCTGGAAACAAAGAGAGAAAATAGTATTCTGGAGTTGGGACTGGTTAGCAATGTCAAGAGCTGTAGTGGAGGAGGAGAAGAGTGAGGACTGCAGGAAGGCTATTGGATAGAGCGAGTGAGAGGCCATTGGCAACGTGTGTGAGAGGTTTCCGTAGAGTGATGGAGTGAGGAAATTTGAGGCAGTGTTTAAAGAACTGAGTCAAGAGTTTTGGCAGTGAAAAGGAAAAAAATAGGATTAGATTTGAGGGGATGGCACAATCAAGTAAGGGTTTTGTGAGTTTGAGGGAGAACTAATCGTGTTTGTAGGTATTTAAGGAGAGCCTGAAGATGAGAAAGTGAGAGGAAGCTCTTTGAAATGCATTTACATACAGTATTGTATTCTTCAGATAATTTCAGCTGCTGAAACTCTGACGTTGCATCCATCCAGCAAGATTGCTAAAGAAAATCTAGATGTGTTTTGCGAAGCTTGGGAGTCTCAGATTAGTGACATGTCAGCATTACTAAGAGAAATAAATGATGTATTTGAAGGAAAAAGGGGTAAGTTGGAATTCTGGTCACGTGTTTTAATTTTGAACTGTTAAGTTTATAGTTTTTGTTTCAAGTTTCATCACATATAAAATGAATTATCTTTTTTCATTCAGGTTAGCTATTAACCTAAAATATGTAAATTTTTCAGAAATTATAGGTTAGAATTATTTTTTATCTTTTCTAAATCAAATATATTATGAATGATGACAAATGATGGAGTTAACTGTAATTTTTGTTCACCTCAGTCATTATTTATCCTAGTAGTTAAGCAGTTGAAATCTTCATAAGCATAAATTAAGTAGAAATTTTATTACTTGACTAGTATTGTAGGACTTGTTGAATTTAATATTTCACTTTTATCATTAAGATTCAACCTTACCAATTTTCTCTTATATCTATCCTTTATTCTTGGAACCAATCCCCTACTTTATTTAGTACTATTAACTTGGATTATAGACACTTCATAATGTAATGAATGTAGCTATTTGATTTTTGAACTGCTCTCCTTCCTCTTGGATGGAATCTCTTTACCTGATGACTACACAACCTTGGAATATTTCCTGTGGTTGGTAAGTTTATTGGTATTTTTACAACATATAGACTGGCACCATAAGATATAAAGTAAGAAATTATTTTGATTCTTTGTTTTAATTTCACCTGAAAATTTTTTATTACTATAAGGCTCTTACACTTCCTATCAAAAAAATCTAATTGTAGTTTTAGTAATGTTATTTCTTAGGGAAAAATCTGTTTAATATAGCTTAATTATATCATTTATCAAGAGCATATTACTATAAAATGCCATTTAAAACCAGAATCTCACTGAATTAATGTTTCTTCACCATCTGCAACAGTTAGGTGTATTTGAATGATCACGGTATCAATGCTCCGCTGTTGTTGTTCAGATGTATCTGACTCTTCATGACTTTGCAGTGTTTGCCAGTTCCTTCTCCAGCTCATTTTACAGATTAGGAATTGAGGCAGACAGTAAAGCGATTTGCCCAGTCACACAACTAATACATGTCTGAGGCCAGATTCAAACTCAGGAAGATGGATCTTCCAGACTTTAAGCCCAGCATTCTATCCACTATGCCACCTAGCTGCCCAAATTACATGTATGTTTACTTAAAAAAAAACCTTTTTTTTAAAGCTGTATCTTTTGTGAAACATTCAGTAGCCTGCCTCATTCTTGCCATGAGAAACAGCCAGCAAACATTTATTAGACACATACTATGTGCCAGGCACTGTACGACACCCTGGGAATACAAAAAGGGGCAAAGGACAGTCCCTTCTTTCAAAGACCTTATCTAATGGGGGAGACAATACGCAAACAAATGTGTACAAACAAGCTATCGACAGGATAAACGGAAATATTTGATAAAGGGGAGGGAGTTGAATTAAGAGGGATTGGGAAGGGCTTCCTATGGAGGGGATTTTAGTTGGGACGTAAAGGAAGGCAACAGGCAAAGATGAAATGTGGAAGAGAGTGGCATGGGGGGATGGAAAGCTTGACTTAGGATAAGAGCTAGGTTTAGATCTTGCCTCTGTCACTGGTTAGGTGACTCCAAGCAAGCTACTTAACATCTCCAGTTCTCAGTTTACTGATCTGTAAAATGATTCACTTGGACTAGATGGCCTCTTAAGTTCCCTTCCAGTTGTAAATCTATGATGCTGTATGAAATACTCTATTGCCTTCTGTTTCCTATTGTTAATCCATAGCAGAGGATATCACTCATAGGATGTGTAATAATAAGGATTCTAGTCCCTTAATCTTAAATAATTCAAGAGCTATCTCTAACTTCCTTAATCTTAATTAATTCAAGAGCTGTCTCTAACTTCCTAGTGGTCTGTGACTGGACACATATCAGGCATACTTCAGTGAGTCCTGCGGTGTTTTCGTACTGCATACTTCAGACCTCTGACGTCTTCCTCTGGGGGTGATTATACACTTGAGGACCCAAGTTTTCCTATGCTTGGGTCATAAAAAGAGAACAAATGGGAACTAATCTCTTTCTTGTGATCATAATTCATTTCATGCTTCTTCTTGCTTATACTATTGCCTAGAGTTAGACGACTTCTTGGACTCTGGACCCTCACCTGCCTTGATCGGTGGCTTGAACTAGACCTGTTTACTACTCTGACTTTTTACACTGCTCCAATCTTTCCAGCCTTGTTAAACACAACCCATTGTCTGCTTTGTTTTAGGGATTAGTAACCCTTCATTCTTTGTTGGGGTGCAGGGATTCCCAGTCCTTGACTGGTCTAATGATCCCTGATGTTATCCATGTCTGAGCATGGCACAAACAATTTTCACAAGGATATCTCATATCTTATTTCCCACATCAGGTCATTTTAGCAATAGACACTTCTGTACTAAATAGATAGTGTACAAAAAGTTGTTTGGTCCCATGTTATGTAATTTCACAAGAAGACCACCTGTGTCAGCTTTCTTATTGAAGGACTACCAAATCCATTTTGTTGAATGATTTGTTAAAGATAGTCTGACAAAGGGTTTATACCTTGTGTAGTGATTAAAAATAATAATATCTATGTATTACTTAAACTAACAGGAGACACCCCCATTTCCCTAGCTATTCCCAGTAGAAGCAGTCAGGTTCCAGTTTGGGTTTTAAGTTAAGCAACAAGATTAGTTAAACAGACATGCTGACATAGGCACACAGATAATATGCTTATACACAGATGTATCCACTCATACAAATAGTACCCCTATCAAGTTTGCAAAGCTGGGACAAACTGATGATTTATTTGATGATGGAATTGGGATCCCAAAATATCTCAACAGATTGGAATGATGATCAAAATCTAATAAGATGAAATTTAATAAAGATAAATGGGGTTTCAAAAAATTAACTGCATAAATATATAGTGGGGAAAATATGGCTAGACAATGGTTAATATGAAAAAGTCCTGGATCTTGTCATATACTACAAACTAAGTGAGTAATAGTCCTTCTCCCCAAATGAATAAGCTGCATTAAATAAATGTAGTGTTTAGTATCAGAGAGGTAATAGCCCTACCTTACTCAGCCCTGTTCAGATCACATATGGATTTCTGGGTGCCACATATTAAGAAGGAATACTAACAAGGTAGAAGATATCCAGAAGAGGGCAACCAAGATTATGAGAGGTCTCAAAATCAATAAGTCTTTCCTAAATGCTTGTTGGCTAAATTAAAGGAACTGAAGCTGCTTATCCTGAAAGAAAATTAAGGGGAATATGAGTTGTTTACAGATATGTGAAGGGTGGCCATGTGGAAGAGGTAATAGAGTGTGTGTGTGTGTGTGTGTGTGTGTGTGTGTGTGTGTGTGTGTGTGTGTGTGGAGGGGCGGGGGATGTGTTTGCCCAAGATCAATAGATAGAAGCTATAGGAAAATGTGTTTAGGTTCAATATAAGGAAAAATTTCCTAACAACCAGAGCTGCTCAAAAGTAGAATGGGCTGTCTCATGAGGTAGAAATTTCTCTATTAGAGGTCTTCTGTTGTTAGTATGTTATAAGTAGGATTGTTGCTTCACAAATGAGTTGTTCTAGATTACCTCTGAACTGCCTTCCAACTCTTAAGATTTTGTGGGGTGTTAAGGTTCCAGACTAGGGTGCTGTCAGTGATAATGGAAAGCAAGGAATGAATCCAAGAGATACCACAAAGGAAGATACAATAGATATAAGGGATGTATTAATGGGAGGGTTGAAAATAGCTTCCAGATTTTGAGCCCAGGTGACAGGAAGAAAGAGGAGAGAGTTGACAGAAATAGGAAATTTGGAAAGGGCAGAAAGTTTACCAAAGAAGATAGTGACTTGAGGTTTTTGTTTGTTGAGATTGAGGACAAGACATACAAATGGAAGTTCGCTAAAGGTATTTTGAAGTACAAGACTGGAGGTCAGAATTGAAAATATAGATTAGGGATTCCGTATAGATAAAACTGATGGTTAAAAGATGATTGTTGTTACCAATTTGAGAGTTAAGTGGAGAAGAACCAGAGGCTCAAGATATGAACCTTAGGTTATATAGCCCTAGCATTCAGGGCAATGTACTAAGTGTTCATTATATTGGTTACTGTAAAGGATAGAAAATAAATAATCCTCGATAAACTTACTGTCTTATCAGGGAAACAAAGCATGATGTAAAGATGAAAATGACTCAATACATTTTTTTAAAAATAGCCAAATTAGCAAAGGCATCTTGTACAAACTGCCTCGTACATGGTGCTGAGGGGTGAGCAGGAGAGCCATTTGAGGAGTTAACTTCATGTTGGTGGTAGTTGAAATCACATGAACAGTGGAGCTCCAGGAAGAAATATATAGTAGAAGAAGCAGAGGCATGAGAAATGCTTTGGAAAATAATAGAGGGAAAAGGATAAATTGACAAAGGTTATTGAATAAGAGTGACTAGGAAATCTCACATGCAATATATATCTACATAGACTAACAGCAGCTCAGTAACTGTTTTGTTTTATCTAAAAGCACTTTTCATCGACAGGGTCAGAGTGATGCTACATTGTCAGCGCAAGAGCTAAAATGGTGGTAGGAAAAAACAGATTTGATAAGGTCAAGACTAGGAATCCAAGCAAGCCCACAGGGTTAAGTAAAGTCTGGTGGCGGGTGGGGAAAGAGGGTAATTTATTCTAGGGACAGGCACCTAACAAAACTGAGTTTTTAGGAGAGCCTTTCCACAAGGGTAAAGAGAAGTGGGAGATAGGTTCTGTTACCAAGCTCCAAATACCAACAACATTGCCTGGATGATGCTAAACTAGTAACATAGTTCAACCTTCCTCATACATAATTCTTTATGTTCCCTCTTTTTTGGACAAGTGTTAGTCCTCAAGTCTGAAGAGAGACTGAACTCACAGCTGGTACTCAAGTCCCTCTACTATGATTGAGGGGTATGGAGTCAGGCAAACTATTACAATAACTTTCAAGTTAGCCAGTATAAGATTGTGACTGAAAATACTTGGACTTTGATGACTTATCCACATTGGCCTCTTTTAAGGGGAATCATCTGTTTTAGTTTTTGTTACAGTCAAATTTTATTTAAGAAATGTAAGTTGGTTATAGGTTTAAATGAATATACTTGAAATATTTTACTTCCTCAGAAAATATCTTAAATAATTGACTAATATGAGTTTAATATGAAGTTATGTAACTTTTCAATGTACTGGTTTGTAAGTGAAAGAATTTTGTTTCTATATGCATCGTGATTGATAGAATACATATAGCATTACTACTTAAGGATTCCTTAGCAGTTTATATAACAACAGTTAACATCATGAAAAGCATAACAGTGAGAAATATTACGTTTTTGAAATAATTTTGCTTACTAATACTTTTATTGGTTGTAGGAGAGAAGCGTGCCTACCTTTCACTTCCAAAGCCAGTGGTAAGTGTTGGAAAGTGGTTTTGCATATGTAAGCCCTTTTGCTATAGTGTCTTAGGCAATTGAGATATATTGCCTTATCTCAATATAGAGAGTCAACCTTGAAGCCAGGAAGCCCTAGTTTCAGTCCCCCACTCTAACACATATTGGCTGTGTGACCCTGGGCAAGTCACTTAACTTCTCTGCACATTATCCACACCTTCCTATGTCACTGCTGCAAGCCATTCTTTCTCATGGCAACATTCTTTTTGTCCACTGCCAAATGGTAGAATGATGCACAGTCTTTTTACCTTCCCTTCCTTAAAATAGAATCACAGACATATAAAAACGTTAGAGCTTGAAGTTACCTTAAAGATTGTCTAGCCCAGCTCCCTCGTTTTACAGAAACTGAGACCCAGAGCGGTTATATCACTTACTCAAAGATGTACCCATGAAGTCCACCTGAGATCAAAAAGTATTTCTGAGGGTCTGTACCAACAGTTCTCCATCCCCTGAACACCTGGGGCCTCTCCTATCCTTTCTGGAACCCTTGTCCCAGACCATAGATGCCACTACCAGTGACTTGGAGTTAAGTGAGTCCTTGTTCTTATTACTTAGAAGACAGGAGTCCTTTGGGGAGAAGTTAGTGAATTCCTGGTATGCCAAGCTGGAACTCTCATTTCATTTTCTCCTAGAAATATTTTGCTATAAAGTAATTACTATCTATAGATCTATATACTTCAGATATTTCAATGTTTCAAAAATCTTTAATTTTAGTGGTATAGGAACTTGATTTACTGACTCCTTATAGTTAGTAAATTATCTTCAAGAGCTGATATAGTAAAAAGAAATTATCAGTCTGGTGGTGAGTCTTTTTGAACTTTAGATAGGCCAATTCCATACCACAAGGCTTCAAAGGAATATTTTTAGGGAGGCCAAAATGTATTTCAGATACACTATGGGTTAAGTGGCCCCTTGTGGGCTGTCCTGGAATCTTCATCATTTGTTCTACAAAATATAGTTTTTAAATTTCAAATAATTCACTTAGGAATGTGTTTTTGGAATACTTTTATAAATTTGCATATTACCTTAATTTTTATTTGAATTTATTATTAGAAAATCAGAGTTCCTCGATACAAGTGTAATCATCTACAAAATTTAGAAAATAGGATTAGGAAGGGTATCTCACTGAAATCTAACTTACTGAGTAAAGGTAAGCTCTTAGATTTGGAGAAACATTTAATAAACTAAATTCGAAATTCATAAAAATGAGGAAAACAGGAATTGCATATAAAATGTTAGAGGTCTGAGTTATTTCATAATAGCAATCATTTCATAGTATTAGTTCAAATATTAAAATCTTATTGCAAATATTGTTTTAAAGAATGAATTTAGTTTGTTTTTATTGACAGTTCTATTTCTTTATGTTCAAATGTACCATTTTTTAAATTATCTTAAACTTTTTTTAAAATTACAACAGAAGAATAATGCAAACCTGAAGCCATTTAAGCCAACCAAACTTGATTCTGAGGTGAGACCATTTCCTATTGAATTGTGTTGTATTTTATACTCCTTAAATTTTTTTTTATCTCAATAATGACCAAAAAGTTAAAATTTTTAATTTATAGGAACAAGCAAAGATAGCAAAACTTGGACTTAAGCTCCGTTTACTTACATCAGATGTGGACTGTGAAATAGAAAAATGGAAGAACCAGGAGAATGACGTTGTCCGACATGGGCAGAACATGTCCAGCATGGCCCATTCCATGTACTTATTTACTAGGTAAATACCATTTGGTGTCCTCAACCCAACCAGTATCTTCCATGTTAAGAAAATGCGGAAAAAAAGAAAATGTGAATATTAAATTGCTGATGATTACTTATTATGTATTATATGAAAGTCGGTATCAGGACTTGGCATTTGAAATGTACTTAAGTGAAAGAGAAAAATTCTCTATGAAGAAAACCGACCATTAAGCAGGAGGACATAGGGGCTGATGAAGTGTGTCAACTGTTATCCAGTGAATATTACCCAATATTCATATCCCAATATTATCCAGTTGTGGTGAAAGTTAGTGAATATGTGTAAGTACAGGTCTTATACTTCTGGGGTCTTATATTTCTGACAGTATAATGATTACTATATCTACCTTGCATTTCCCTTCTGCATACCCACTTTTGCATGTGCTGTTATATTAATAATGTGTTCTAGAATTTCCCTTGGGACCTATATTAAATAGTATCCTTCTTTTCCTTCTTACACATTTGGGAAAAAACGAATTCATCTTTAGTCATCTGGTACCTCCTCATGATTTCTTAAAAATTATCCACAATGGTTCTTCGGTTATATCTGCACGTCTTTATAGTCCCCTAAGATGTAATTAACCTGGGTCTAAAGACTTGAATTCACTTTAAAAAACAGGTATTCTCTTACCATCTCTCCACCATCTTCGGTTTTAAGTTCCTCTTTATGTTTGTTCTCCCATTTAAACATTCTTTCTCTCAGTGGGGAAAACCAGAGTGAGTTACAGTGCTATTTCTTGTGTCATAAGAATATAAGCTCATTTCAAGTGGAGATTTCGTTTGTTGTATTCCCTGTGCTTACTGCACAACAGATGCTTAATAAATACTTCTTGATTAATTATCAAAATCATATCATATCCCCTCCACAGTTCTTCACTCCACTGCCCATCGTTTTCTTCTTATTCTGGATGCCTCTTTTAAAAAGACTTGTCTTTAGCTTTTGTAACAAGGTTTTCTGACAAGTTCCTCCCACTCTTTTGCATTTGTCTTTGGTTATATCTTCTCAGCTCACATATATTTTTAAAATCTAATATGCAACTACATTGGTTTCTTTAGATGCTTCTTTTATTTTTATCACATTTATTCACAATTATGTGAACAGAACTTTGCCCTTAAGAATTCTGCTAACTAGAGTATTTCCTCTGGAGTCCTTGGCCATGGAGCCATACCTATATTTTCATCCTACAGCTTTCTTTAAGTGTGCAGGTTGGACTGGGCCTAAGTTCCTTTCCTTTGTGTGACAAACTCCAAGTGATATGGTTGTTTTCTCCTCCTATTTTTCATTTTCCATGTAATCAGTGTTTCATTTTGGTCACAATTGAGAAAGTAAATAGCTTCTTCAACAGCTTCCTCTCTCTTCTAAAAAACGAAATCAGCAGAGTAAATAAATCTACTGCTCTACTTTCGAGCAGTTGAAATTTTCCATCATGTCTTTTTTTGCCAGTTTCAGTTGAATAATTTTTAGGAAAGCATCTTCCCTATCCTCCATCCTGATAGATTGTCTAAGGTATATTCCCACAAAGATAACATTTTGCTTTCTCTCTCTACTTTAGCTCTTCAGATTTATTAGTTTTCATAACAAAGCCATCAACGAGTTAGATTATTCAGAAGCTCCTGCTACGTATTAGGCTCTTGAGATCAAAATACAAAAATGAAGCTTGCATTTGATTGGGGGAGAGGGCCAGTACATGTATAAGTATATACAAAATAAACACTAGGTCATTTCAGGTGTGGGGGGCGGGGCACTAGCACCTGAGAGGATCAGGGAAGGGATTGGGTAGGAGGTGGCATTTGAAGCAAAGGAGCCCTGACGCAGACGCGGTACTTTTTGAGGAAGAAGTGAGGAGTGAGTGCATTTGGGGCACCAAGGGCAGCCTAGACATAAGCAAAGAGGGACAATAAGGGCAGTTTGACTAGACCGAAGAATGCGTGAGGCTGGAAAGGTTAAAGGACTTGGTATTTGTATTCTAATGTCCACATACCTTCTTAACATATAATGCTGTTTCCCTTCCCTAATAGACATATTTTGTTTGAAATAGAAAGTTATGTATTTGCTCAAAATAATATATTCCATATTGCAGTTGAGTCTCCCAAGTATCAATGATTCTTCTATCAAGTCTTAGTTACCTCTTTGTGTTAATATTCCAAATTTGTTTGGTATCCCTGAGATATAGCTAATGTCATAGTATTTTTCCCAACCCGCTTTCCTCTTACATAAACCTCGTCTTATAAAGTGTTTCTTTCTGTGTCACGCTTGTGGGCCTTTAATTAGTTTTTCAATTTTATCTTGGCATTTTTCTCCTCAAAATTTTAGTATAGAGTCCTTTTATCTAGGGAGTGAGACTCCCATAAAACACATTGTTCCTAGCCTTTGTAGGGCTTCACTCTTTCCCAGAAGACCATCAGTCCAGCATTTAGTCCAGAAAGATAAAATTCTATTCACTATGTGTTTTTGTAACCATTTGTTCCCTTGAACATGTTTTTTTTTCTCTCTCAGAGGCATGACTTTCAAATGTTGGACCAAGTAAACACACAACATGCTTTCAAGTTTTCCTAGGATTTCAAAGGCATTTGAGATATATTACAGGGGTTTGTTTTGTTCTGCTTTTTCTGGAGGTGTCATTCATTCCCATGTAAATCAACAGAAGTGAACAGCAGTTATTGAGTTTGATGAGTCTTAAAAGGCTCCCCTTTATACCTTTGATACATATGCCAGGAAGACATCTTCCAGTTCGCTGTGCCAAGTCTATGCACACTTACCCAGCATGGCTTAATAGAAAGTTGTCAGCGACCATAAAGACATCTCCTCTTGGGAACAGGAACAGGTCTTTTCACCCAACATGACCCATGTGTCCTCCTTAATGTTCTGAGCAACGTTGAATATTTTCTGTAATAATTCTCCATAAGAGGAATTTCAAATTTGTTTTCTATTTCCAGTGATGTGGAGCTTCTTTCCTCCTCAGTTCCCTCCATTCTTCTGCTTGGCAGAAGATACTGAATTTTGATATTGATATTGAATTTGATTCTCCTCTACCCCTCAACCTCTCTAGCTTCCTGCCTAGATTACTTCTTTTTCTTCTGTTCTTCCTAGGAACCCTTCCTTCTTCCTCATAAATGAGAATAAGGTGAGCATCTACTTTGTGTCTAGTTCTTTACAACCATGAAAAATAGAGATATTTTATTTTTGTCAATGACCTACTTGGAACCTCTAGGTCAACGAATATGTACATTTTAGCTCTTAGAGATTTAAGGTGCAGTGAGGTACAGCCCAGCAAGTCTGAACTCTCCTGGGACCACAGTACCGTTTAACAAACATTTCTTAAGTGCTTTCCATGTATAAGAAACAGGCTAGGGATGAGAGGAAGGAAATAAGTATTTATATAATAACTACGATGTGCCAAGCACTGCTCTAAGTATTTTATCTCACAATAACCCTGCAAAGTAGGTGCTACTGTTATTCTCATGTGAAGAAACTGAGGCAAACAGGTTATGATTTGCCATATTTTGTCAGTATGTGTGGCCTTAAGGTCACACAGGTGGTAAGTAGTTGTGGTGGGATTTGAATTCAGGTCTTTCTGACTCTGGGGCTCAGTGCTGTATTCACTGTGTCACCTAGCAGCCTAAGGTCACCTGTGCATGAAAATACACATTATCTGACCCTTAATGATATTAAAATTACATATAGCACTGTGACAGATACTAGAAGATAAAATGTGTTAAGGATAAGGGCAAAGAAGAGATTAGTACAAAATACTGTGTGAAAATTTGAAAAGGGACAGATCACTTTCAAATGAGGGATAAGGAAAGACTTAATGAAGATATAGTACTAACTTTTGTAGGACGAAGAGCAAAGAACTGGAGGGGTTGTATTCCAGGTATTAGCAGTAGCACCCATGAATATGGGTGGTATGATAAGATTTGATAATAGCTTGACTGCACAGATTGATTCCAACAGATTGTTCTAAATGGAATAATATGGAGGAGTCCCTTAAATACAAAACAAATTAGATTAATGAGATTAGGAGCAACTGCTAAAGTTTTTGAAGAGAGGAGTCCTATCTGTACCTTTGGAAGATTACTTTGGCAGCTGTGCAGGATGGAGAGGGGAGGAAGCTAGGAGATGATGATGGTCACCTGGGTACAAGGTGCTTGTGCTAGTGTGGTGAGGAGCAGGTAGATGTGAAAAGAGCGATGCAGGGTGTGGGAGGAGAGGAGAGTCAGAGATGACCGAGGTTTTGATTTATAACAAAAGATTATGCTGGCATCAACACAAGTAGGGATGCAGACAGAAAGCAGATTTGGGCAGGTGACTGTCAGTATGCAATGGTCGAAAAGGATGAAGACTAGGAAATGGCCTTTGGATTTGGGAAGTATAATCTTCAAGAGATCTGACTCAGGGAACCGAGAGGGGCCAGAGGACAGTTTACAGAAGGTTGGGCGTGAGGGATGAGGAGGCAGACGCAGTGATTATAAATTACTTCCTAAAAGTTTAATAGTGAGGGACAGAAAGATACAGTGACAAGCTGAGGTAATAGGAATATACATACAGTGTCAGCTTTTGCTGGGAAGGCCCTGGAGGATCACCCTCATACAATAGGTTAGTAAGAAAAGCCTGAAACTGTAGCTAGAAAATTCCTTGCTTCTCCATGTCCCTGCTCATACTTTTTTTGCCTGCAAAATCCCAAGCTTCCAAGTTTCAGTTCCTTGTCTTAGCTAAGGCTGAGATAGACAGTGAGATTGTCACTAGTGCCCAAGTATTTCTTCCACTCACTGTGCTAGCCTCTCATCAGAAGTACCAGCTGCTAAAGGGACTTAACCTGCTGTACCTCAGTGATTATCAGCACGTACCTACAGATTCATGTTCTGCTCTTGCTCTTTAACCACTTAACCATATTGTGCTTCCTCTGAATTTCTTCACATTTTTAGCCATGAATCTCTTTCCCCCCAAGGGTCAGTGATACCTTTGAGGTCAGATTTTCTTCCTTTGATTAGGACCTCTAATTTGCCCTTATTGCTACCCATTATCTATGTAATTATATATAGACATCTGAAGCCATGAGTTTTATTGCTAGTTCTCTTTTTAGATGATGCTTATAATGAATTACAGTCCTCTCTTCTGCAATTACTCTTATATTATACCTAAGATTCTCTGCACATTTATATGAACAGTTTTCTCCCTCCACTACATTTTCAATGTAAAGCTCCCTTAATCAGATTTGCAAGACTGGGACAATATATTTTTAAACTTATTAGATACACTCCATCCCTGATCAGGAGCACATCCTGTATTTTAAATGATGGTCTAAAATTGAAATCCTACTTTCTCACACCAACATTTTTGTCTGCATTTCACTTCCCAAGGCTGCCTCTCTTCTGAACCTGTACCTTCAGTTGTTAACAGTGCTAAAGAACAATACTTATACCTTCAAACCCGAAGTTTGAAGGGTTTTTTATCTAGAACTTTTATCTAGAACTTAAAAATCCTGAGAAATGCCTTTTTTTCAAAGTGTGCTTCTAGTCGTACCATTTGCCACCGCAGAGTGGGTAGTGTGGCCAGAAGATTTAACAGATTTCAGGAGGTTCTCCGACAGACTCCAGACATTTCCTGGGAAAACAACAAATTTCTCTGTTGTTCATCAGCATCCCTTAGCAGGAAGTCGGTGGTCGCTGTCATCACTCATCTCTTCTTCTCATCTTTCCCACCAGTTCATTCCTGGAAGCACAAAAAGTTGTTTCCTCCCAACAGCATTTAGCTCCCTCTTCCAAGGGAAGAATTTTATGTCTTATATTTAGTTCTAAATCAGGGGTCTTTCCTTCTCTTTATGTGTCAGATTCTTTTTATCCTCCCACATCCTAACTTGAATTAGGTTTCTTTTTTCCTTTGTTCCCATTTCAAAGCTTTTCTTTCACTTTTTAAAGGAAGATTTGATCCTCCCTGATAACTTGAAGGGTACAGTTATATTCATCAAGCTTCAACTCTAGGAAAAAGACCAGTTTGTACTTTGTGCATGCACAGGTGTTAGTACTCAAAGAAACACAAAACCTTTCATGGCCTTAGTTTCCTCACATGTAAAATTATGTGGTAGTATCAGATGACCAAAGTAAAGTCCCACCTAAATCCTAAATCTTTGAGCACATACACTACAAAATTACCTGTGTTCTCTATACTTACTTGAAGCAAGAGCTTTAGCCCTATCCTTTGGCAACTCTCATGGCTAACTACTTTGATAAATTGTCTGGATATTATTACACCTGTTTAATTGGCTAAGGACTCGGTAACAGGGCAACTAAACAAGCGTTATTTAAGGTAGGCTTCCTACCTTTTCTTGTTAGACTAAGATACCCTTTGTATTTAAGCTGCCAGGCTTTAAAAGAAACAGAATTTGCTCTCTAGGTTATTCTCTGGATAATGTTTTTGAACAGCAGTTTAATTATTTGAAAGGTGCCGTCTAATTTCTTGCTTCATTTCTCTTTTCACTTTCTCTCTTCTCTGGCTCCATCTCACTTTTTTTCTTCCTTGAGGCTGGCTTCCTTTGTGGTTGGCTTTCCACTTTTTCTTCCCATGTGATGTTCACCTGTCTTTGACAAGTAGCCCTTTAGTACCAGTACTCCCAAGCCCCAGGGAAGGGAGAAGCTGCTGTGAGTCTGAAGCTGTTTGGTGTACTCAAGCAGGAATTCAGTTATCATCTCAGTGCTTCAGAGTTGGAAATCTTGCCACTTGCTTAGTACTCTATGTACTATAGTCTTTTTAAAATGAAGGCATAAAAGTTTTTGGAAGGTATCGGTATGACATGTAAAACTCAAGTATAATTTAGTTTATATTGACTTCTTCATGTAAAATACACACTTACTATATGGTTAACAGTTATATGGAATAATTAACCACAAGAATTCTGTTGCTTGGTTCATTAAGATTTTACTAAATTAGAGGTTTCAATTCATACATAATGATTGAGAGCATTAATAATGTATAAAATAGACCAATCTCCTTACAGTGATTTTTCTTTTATAAAATTTAATGTTGTTTATTTCAGGGGGGAAGGGCTGTTGAAGAGTACTCAGGATTTAATTTATCAAGTAGAGGTATGGTATGTTCTAGTTTACGTTACTACATAATATTTTATGCTAATAATATGTAACATCTATGTTCTCACCAATGACTTCCTGTTCTCGTCACTTTAAGGAAGAATATAGAATTAGGATATTGTAGCAGTCTTCTGTGAAGCATTTTTGAACAATATATTTGATGAAAATTCTAGGAATAATACTTAATAGGTTTTGCCAATTAATACAAGAGTATCTGAAGTTTCTACGTTTTCCAAAGATGGATAAAAATCCTCCCATCACGTACCTACACCGTTAAGAATTTCAGTTTGGTCTTTGCCAGATTCTAAGGGCAATGTTTAATCACAATGGGGAAGTATTAATACTATACTTCCCTTTTTCCTTCTCCTTTTCCAATTCCCTAAGGCCAGAGTTGAACTTCCCACAGGGTCCCTCCTCGCCTTAATATTTAGTGATTCTAAGTTTAGGAAAGTCAAAATTGTCAGATATTAATTTGCTTAGGACCAATGGACCACTCCAAGCTCCACTCCAAAGCACCCTTCCTTAATCTAAAATTGGAATTATCTTCCAACTTGGAAATCCCTTTCAGTGAGTAAGTGCATAGTTATTGCTTCACAGCCAGATCTCATTAGAAAAGACATTCATAGTTGGTATGATGAAGTAAGGGACAGCTAATGACAAAGTCAGAATAATAAAAGTAAATCTCCTTTTAGACTTTTTTTTTAATAAGCTATTTAGGAGTTATTTTCCTTAAACTAGACCAAACGGTCTATTAGTTGCAAAGTTTTGGATTGGGGTACAGGCGGTCATTCCACAAAGGAACACCTGTCTATTCCTCATGCTAGATGATGGACGGTGACATGCTAATTACTCATATGGCGCTTGCCAGTCGGCTTCTTGCATCTGTGACAAATGATGCCCTGTCCATTTCTAATGCCTATTTTTTTATACTAACCACATGACAATGAGACTTTATCACTAGAAACCCTGTTAATAGTAAATTTTCTAAGCCCTTTAATTCTTGCTCTAAGATTTATTCTCCAAACAGCCTGACTTTTATAGTTGGGATTTTATCCCAACATTTAGAGTGCAAGTTTTCTCATGTACTTGTTTCAGTACCAGATATACATGATTCCTCAAAGCAAACTCTCAAGTTATCGGATATCCCAGCAGATACTCTAGATGAAAGGTAAAGAACCCCCACTAGATCCAATTGTAGTTGAATTGTATCTGGTCTTCCTTTAAGGGGAATTATAAAAACTTTATCACTTTTGCTTGATACCCATTGGCAAAGCAGTTGCTCAATAAGATAGGCTGCCCTACCATCTGCCTTTGTTTTATATGCCCTAACAAGGCTTGAATTTTTTTCCACTTTCTCTAATGCTCAACATTCTGACCAAACAGCAGAAAAAAGAAATTAATTGTAGCCACATGAGCAGTTTCTCAATTTTGGCCTTTTCATAAACTCAGGATTTTAGAGATGGAGATCTTTATTTTATAGATGCATAGTGGCCTGCCCATGGACACACAGCTTATTAAAGGCAGAATTTTGTGAAGAACACTAAACTTGAAGTCAGAAAATCCGACATTGAGTCCCAGCTTAGACTTTTCATTCCTGTGTGACCTTGAGCAAGTCATTGCGAGTCCCAATTTCTGCTTCAGGTATTATTCATGTGTATTTTAGTAGCAGAGCCCAGAAAACAGCCCTCTTTCCATAATCCACGTTTGCCCTCTAGGATGCCATTCTCTTCAGTTGGATCACCCTCATGTCTTTACATGAGTAAACTGCTTCAGCTGTCTCCTCTACACCAATGGCCCTCAAACATCTAGTTGTCAGAGTTGGAGTTTTTTGTTTTTTGCCAGATTCTAATACTATAAAGCCAGCATTCCGACCTAAAAAGTCCTTCTGTGTCACTTCAAATCCAACTTATCCAAAACCAAAGTTACTAATTTTCTTCTACCTCTCAAAAAAAAGTCCCCTTCCATTTTCCCATACCCTAAATTTGAACTTCTCTTATTCTCAGCCATAGACTTAAAATTTCCCGGCAGTCTAGATCCATCTCTCTCCTTTTGTACCCCATAACAAATTAGTTTTCAGGTCCTATCCTTTCTTATCTTGTGTTCATAGTGCTATAACCTTAGTTCACCTCATGCCTAGACTAGCAAGTTTTTTCCTCTAGTCTTTTACTTCTAATATGTTCATTGCCCCACTGCCAATTTATTCATAAATGTGGCCCTAACCCACCCTATCCCATTTTATCTGACTACAGTGCTTTCCAGTTTGAACTCGCTGCTTAAATGCCAACTTGTACATGAGCCTAATTGTTGGTTCTTTTGCCCCCCTTTGTGTTTATTTTGTGTTTTACTTGTTTGCGTACATATCCCCTATTGGAATGCAAAAAGGCCTTGTGAGCTGGGCTTGTTTCCTGTGTGTAGCACAGAGCAGGCACTTAATAAATGCTAACTGAACAGACCGAGATTGCGCCAATCAGGCAAATTTACTTGCTATTTCCCGAACACATTGCTTACTCCACACACTTTTGTTTATATTTAAATCCCCTTAATAAAAGGATTAGTTCCATGAAGTTTGGAATCAATTAAAGGGCCACACTTGAGAACCTGAGGGCCACATGTGACCTTGAGGCTGCCGGTTCCTATCTCCTTCTTGAAACTACATTGACCATTCTATGCCACAGAGTTTATCTTTCCTTCCAGTTATATTCTAAAGCACTTACCTGTGTTGTCATTTAAAATCATAAGTGTTTATAAAGGCAGATTCCTAATTTACAAATGTGTTCCAAGAGCTTGTTTGTAAGTCAGTGTTAGAGTTTAGGGTATATTTTTCAATAGAAGCTGTGTTCTTGAGTGTAGAACATAGGGTATACATATCTATTTTATCTAGAATGTATCTAACCTACAACACTAACACTACCCTAAATTCTATGTCAGTGGCCTTCCAGAGGCTTTTTTCATACAGGATACTTTTAATAACTGGAAGATATTCAGGTAGCATAACATAGTGAAAAGCAGCAATGGAAAGCTATTTATGGGGAGGGAGAATGGGGAGAACTGAGGCTGCCCCATAAACAGGCCAGGACTACCAGGACTCCCACATTCCTGTGCCTGCCAGGGCCCATTCTTCTAAGCCAGGTAGTTCTTGAATTTTGATGGGGGAAAAAAAAATCTTAATTTCAATCTAATTGGTCCCCTTGTAACCCAATATATTTTATCTTACGCATTTAAAAACATTATTCTGAGAAGGGGTCCCTAAGCTTCTGGCAAACAAAGCTAAGCATGCCAGCTTCTTCCCTTTCTCTGTTTCTAAACTCACAAGTTTACTAAGAGCTCCAAATTTTCCACAATGGCAAATGGGGGTCTGACCCATCACTATGGTGCAATGACTGTTGGATTTGGAGCCAAAGATCCCTGGTTCAAATCTCAGCTCTGATATTTACCTGCCTGTATTTCTCTGGGCAAGTCACTTCAAGTCCCTAGGCCTAAGCCTCATTTGTAAAATGAAAGCTGAACTAAATGATTTCTGAGGTCCCTTCCAGCTCTCAATGATCCAGTAACCCTAAATGTGGGAGCAGCTAGTTACATGCATTTACTTTTGCCCCTTTAACTATCCTTATTGCTATATTGTATCTATATTTGTCAGCCCAGTGACCTTTTCATAAGCTTTTCCAAGAGCAAGTCTTTTATGTCCTTCTTTGTCTAGCCCACACCATGTTTCTCAATGATCTATCTGAGATTGTAGAGGTTTCCAAGTAGTCAGTAGAATCTTTAAAAAAACAAAAAGCCAACAACAGAAATATCTACCAGGAAGACTTCATCAACTGTACACAATGTCTGCTACATTAATCAGTCAAGTATTTTCTATGTTCCCATCAGTATGCTAAAAAAATCCAAACTTTATTGTATTGGAGTTCAGAGATGAAGTTTATGGGTTACAGTAGCTAGGGTGGTTCCTTCTTGGAAGAGGTGAGAATTCTGATAAACCTTGTAGAATGGACAGGTTCTTGACTAGGTTAAGGAGTGAATAATATGAGAAAAGGCTTAAAGGAGGAACAAAAAGAAAACCAGCCTGATTGGAAGGATGTGCGCTTGGGGAGCAGTGAAAAATAAGTCTGGATAGGTATATACTGTTTTATTAAGACCACCCTAACGGCAGCATGTAAAATGAGTTAGACTGGGTAGAGGAGTCAAGAAGTCAGCCTTTTGAAACTATCCAGGTGTCAAGGTTTTGACTGAAGCAGTCGCGGCAGGAATGGAGAGAATGGGTAAAAAGTGTAGTCTTGAGAGGACCAAATGACTGATTAGACCAAAGGAAGGTTAATGTTAACCTCTTCTAAAATCCTTAATAGTCTTCTGTCATTTGACTGCCAAGGCCTTAAGGTCTAGTAGTGAAACTATTTGTCATTTCAAATTTCTGTTTTCCAACTGACTAAAAAATTAGCCTATTAGCTAATAGAGTTGGAATTGAATTCTTAAAAGAACTTCCAATTAACCCAAGTCTTCTCCCTTCTCCCTGCATACCACATTTCTCCCTCAGTTATAGGCCTCATCTAGCTGGCTTATCCTTCCTTAAAACTTATTAACTATGCTCCCAGCAGTACTTTACTTGGAATGGGTTCTGCTTGTCAAAAGGACTAGCAGATTTGACATGGACATCACCTTTTAGAGGGTCCTAGAAAAGAAAGACCCAAATCTTCATCTTTCCTTTCTCCTTTAGAAATTCTTCCTCTTCTGTGGACACTGTCCCTCTATTTCCAATTGAGATCACAATGGACATAACTGTAGTACATAAGGATATTCCGTATCCAAAATGGAGTTAGATGTTGGGCCAAATTCCTCTAAGTTTAAAAATTATGTGAACCTTAGTTCCTACTGAAAATATAAACTTAACCACGTGCTCATCAAATATTTATTAAACTATTCTTGTCCAATGTATACTACTAAGAGCCACCATTATCAAAAAGCTTACAGTCTAGGGTCACATTCAGCTTAGATGATCAGGAAAGACTTTACAGAAGTGGCTTGTGAATTATATACCTCGGGGAATTAGTAAGATTTTACAGGTTGAGATGGGAGTAAGGGCATTCCAGGAGAGGAACAGTCTCAGCAAAAGCACAGAAATGGGAAAGATTACTTGGGTGTAACAAGTCCATTTTTGCTGGAGAATTAGGTTCATACGGGGGAGTAGGAAGAAATAAGACTAGAAAATGAAACTGAAAAAGCAAAATAATGAAGGACTTTAAGTACTAGGCTAGAGTCCTTAATGATTCACTGTTGAAAGGTTCTTAATAAGCAAATGACACCAAAGCAGTCCTTTGGGGAAATTAACCTGATAGCAGCAAACAGGGTTAACAAAGTATAGGCAGGAGGAAGGAAAAACAAGGGAGGTTTCAGAGGGAGGTAAGTGAAAGGACTGCAGATACTCCGGCGGCAGCCTTGGTGACACAGACATGAATGAGTATGGTGAAAAGCCCACTAGCAATAAGGTTTGTTATTTTTCAGTCCTGTAGTTACCAGAGTATCTTTAGGTTCTCTTGTCACCATACAGTTACAGTCAACATATTTTACCATCTGGCAGGAATTATTCTGTCCTACATTTGGGATTACCCTATTTAACAAGTGAGCTTGTTTTTTTTCTGAACAAGCACGTTATCACCTTTGACAGAAGGTAGAGATTCCCTTCTTTTTCAAGGTCACCAAATACAGTTATCTCCCCTCCTCTGATCCTTGAGTTGGTAACAGGAACTGACATCCACATGGAGCCCTTAAACAGTCACTTCAATAAAGCAGGGAAAGTGATGTTCCTCCTTGAAGAAAATAATTATTTTGAAGAACTAAAAGGTAAAATCACTTTAGAATTCTACACAATGAGAAAGAAAAAACATACCGTATCAGCTTGTATGAATATTTTCTTGTTAGCCACTTTGGATTTCCTACAACCTATAGACTTAATGTTGGCCAAAGTTTGCCCTTTTTTCTGGGTAAGCCAAGCCTAACTCAAACAAGTCGAGTGATTCAGACTGTGGTTTAGAAGGCAATAAACATGGACCTTACAACATTTAATAAAAATTTTGTTAATAATAAAAAAATCCAATAAGGATGCAACATTGAGATGGGTGCAGCTACCCTCTACGATCACACTTTACCACAGAAACAGCCCTCAAAAGATATGTTGACTCTAGCAATAGCAATTCTGATAAGAAGACTCTGATAAGAGTTAGGCATTTTATCACTCAGGTAATCAGGAAAACTCATCAACCGCTTGAACCCCATTTCCCAGAACCAACTGTTAAGAACAATTAAAGGTGACACCAGCCTAGGTGAAATCTGTTGTTGCTCCTACCAAAGGCATTAAATTTCACACTAGTTCAAATACAACAGCGTACAATTTTTTAATACAAGTATGTTGTAAATGAGGCTATGAGCCTGTACATCATATAGGCCAGGTAGTTTTACTCCATTCCATGCCCGTGCATTGATGAGCTTTTTTTGGGTAATCTGCCACAGGAATGTGGAAGGGCAATGCATACCTAACCATTATAACAGATATACTCAAATCATATGCCCTCCTTACAAATCAATAGTATCTTTTTTCTTAACTAACAGGGCAACATACAGTCTTACCTTACCGTTAACACTGAATCTATGAAAATATCAGGCAAAACAATGTTATTGGAGATCAGTTAGCTTAATAGGAACCATTTTACAAATGGCATACAAACACACAGCAGCAGTTTAGTGCTTCTGGGACTCAAGCATCATTACTAATCATGTTTTTTTGTATTCATCAGTTAAATGATATTACTTATCCCAGGACTTTGTGACATTACAGTGTGAGGTATGGTTACACTACATGACATATAATATATAAAAATACATAATGATGTTATTCTAAAGCCAGGTTTTGTGAAATATGCCTGTACTGCTGTGGATTTTGAACATACAATACTAACGCTGTTATGTACATAAGTTAGAAAAACCAGGGATTTCAAATTATAAGTTCACCTTTGTTCCTTATTAGCTATTTTAATAGGAGAAATATTAGTGCCCAGTCACAACTTTTAAGCTTTTTTGAGACTGTATAGAAATTTAAATATCATAATACATTTACTATGAAATATTTTTAAATACAGATTTTGAGATCTAAAATAAATTCTCTCCCTTCTATCAGGTTTTTGCTACAGAGGGCTTAAAGCTTGCTTCAGTTCTCCAAGGTTTTTCAAAACAGGTAAAGTATGTCTGTTGAAGGTTAAACTTATGCCTCACCTTTTGAAGATACAGCACTGGGTATAAAAACTGAAGCCATTATTTATTGGGATTATTATCATTTCCTAATTTGCATTTCAGTTGAAAGATGATGACAAGCTTTTACTTCTACTGGAAATAAACAAGCTGATGCCTCTGTGCCAACAGCTCCAACTCACAGCTAAGACACCCATCCAGAATAAAATATATACAAAGGTAAAGGAGATGTCTTTTTCAGCTAGAAAAATAAAATGCTTTATTATTCTGCTTGTATTAGTATAGATTTCACAGTCCTGTGCATTACCACACAGGAGGGCAATTCCTCTCTCTTCCCCAAGGCTCAGTTGCCAGAATAACTTTTCTCTTGTTGTAACCTTTGACAAAAAACCTACATTAGATTGACTCAGATGAATAAGAAATTGCTCTAATTTAACAAGAAAAAAAAAATCTTAGCCACATTATAAATTGTCCTCATACTGTCACTTGCCCAACCAAAGCTAGGCCAAAGGCCTTGAAGAGGTTTCACTGGAGAGTCTTGATACTACAGTGAAGAGAGAACTTTGCTCTCACTGCAGAACTGTCTCATTCATGTCACAGGCAATGGAGCTGCCCGAAGGCTCTTCTGAATTTAGAATTTGGTAACAAAGTGCTTGAGGTCTTTAAATTATTTTTCTAGTCAAGTACCCACATCCATTGCCTTTACCTGCTTTAGGTGTTTCCTGATTTCCTTAATATAAAAGACTAATAAATTTGGATCTTAAATTGACATTCTTTCTATAATACAGGTTGAAAAATGTATTCAGAAAACAAGATTTGTCCTGGCTACATTAGCCCAACTTCTCCCAATCTGCTACAAACTGATGCATAAGGTGAGTTAGTTCTTCCATGACAAACTGTTATCTTTGTAAGCAGAGAAAGAATATAGTCAGTTCTGCTGTAAAGTGACATGTGTCCCTAAAAATCACCATGCTGTGAAAAATCATGAACTAAAAATCACAGGGCATTCAGAAAAATGGAATAAGAGAAACAGTACCCAAAAACCTCATCAGTGACACATTTATAAAAAGACAGGAGCCTAGAAAAACATTAGTTTTATACATATTGAAAGGCATAAATACTACAGTAGAGGAAACATCCATGACCTCAGGCTACTGTTTAGCCTACACTCTGGGTTCCCATAGGGGCCTGGATTGGCAAAGCTGACATCCACGGGTGAGAGGGTGACCCTGTTGGGCCCTCACTCCAGGACCTGGGGCTGTGGCCATGGAGGAGGCAAGAAATGGGAATAGGATATGACTGGTGTTCCAACTGTACCAGAAAAATATAATACAATACTTTACCTTGAAAAGGACCTGAAGTTTGCTTGTGGAAATGAGTGCTAGAAGGGCTGCAGCCTGTGAACCATTGTAAGTGTTGCAGTTTTCTGACTTCTATTTCTCAAAGATGAAAATACATAGAAGCAAACTTGAAATCTGGATTGCGCTCAAATTTTTCCCTAATATATCAACTCCATTGAAACAAATTTGAATTTTTAAAAGAAGTTTTGTAACAGAACTGTGCCAAAAAAAAGACACTTAACTTTATAAAATTACTTTTACAGTGCAAATCAGAAAATGATTGTATAAATTCTCTTCAACCCTGGATGGAAAGCAGATGGCAAACAGTTACAACTAAAGATAGCATGGATGAAAAAACTGTAGAAGCTTTTGCAGTCAGATCTCTGGAACATAACATAGCAAACCTGACATTTTTAGAAAGCAACTAATCCTCTAATTCTTCAGTGCTGTGAGAAAATAATTAGTGCTTTCTATTTGTTTTTTTTCCTTCCCATCAGGATTTCAGATTATCAAACTTGTGATGATTCTTAGCATCTAATAAATGCCATAGTGGTTTTCAAAACTTTTAATTCCAGTGTGATTTTGTAATGGGCATATGTATCATTGCTAACATTTATTAAGAATCAAAACCATTTATCCAGAATGTCTTAAGGAATCTTTAATCCAAAGAAACAGCTATGAAGATGTTCTCGAGAACCTCGGACGTACCACGTGTTATATTCTGTTTATGTTTGCAGTTTTTAGTACCATACTTAAATGTTTTTGAAGCAGTTTCGTTTCTGGGAAATTCCTCATTGCTTTGTAATACCTTAAATCTCTAGAAATCATTTATTTTGGAATATGCCTATATGATTATTACATCACTGTTTACGGGTATTAATAGAATAAATATGTTCCAACTGAACTTGCTGTAAAGTGAAATGTTTTTCCATAGCCCAAGTTCTCCATTTTGCAGCTGGAGATACATTTCAATGGAGAGAATCCATTAACCCATAGGAAAAGATGAGGGGGCCAGATCCATAAACTTCTGGGTATTAAGAGTATTGTGAATATTTTTGCAACACTTTACAAACTAAAGGATCTTCACTTATAATCCACCTTCGTTCAAAACCCTAATTTTTTCCCATGCTTCTGCATAACAGAGTCCCCAAACTCAACTCCCAGAACTCACCATTCACTTTCTCTTTGGGTTTTTCTAAAATGTGTAGAGATTTCAACATCAACCCTTATCTATATTATGATATGACAAGTGTATAATCTTGAGCAAGCCATTTCCCCTATCTGAACCTTAGGGTCTTCACTGTAAAATAAGAGGGTTAGACCAAATGATCTCTTGTTTTACTGATTAGGAAAGACCTCTGTGAAGATGACTTTTTACAGATGAAGATAACCTCTAATGCCCCTTCCCAGCTTCAAATTCTGCATTTCACTAAACTGATTAAAAGATAAATTCTCCTCTACAAATTTACTCAAGACACTTGTAGATTAAAAAACACTGATGTGCCTATAACCTTGCATATGCTTATAAAATAGACCTGCAAAAATGCTCAAAGATTTAATTATCCTGTTTTACCAATGAGAAGCAGCCTGGTACAGTATCTAGGGAGTTAGCCTCAAAGTCTCAGCTACAACAAATACAGGCTTTATAACCATGGGCAAGTCACTTAGCCTCTCAGGGCCCTTAGCAACTTTTAATACTCCGAGTTGCAAAGCAGCTGTCTTTGTAAAGGGAGTTGGTTTCTTCAACCAACAGCACCAGTCAAGACCCACCCCCAACCAAAATGATCAAACATTACGCACTGGATACTTTTTGTAATACTTTCATATGCACTAAAACTATTTTGCTACCAATTTTAGTGAGAATTCACATGCCTGACTGAATCTCAGTGACTCAGCTCTGGGCCAAGATGAGAGAGGACACGCCAAAAACAAGGGAAGAATAGAGACAAGAAAAGCTTTACTGTAGATCAGGTGACAAGTGAAACAGCATGGTGGATAGAAAGAGTTGGGCTTAGAGGCAGGAAGCCCTGGATCTGTCACAGTTTTACCCCGGTAAAGTCCCTAATCTCTTAGGATACCAAGCAGCTTTCTTAGGCTCTTTAAGCTGAAGGACAAGTGGCCATCTGCAATGGGAGTGAGAAATCCTCACCAAAAGCTCCCCAGGCTGGTAAAATAATAGGTCTGGTCAAAAAAAAAAATATGTAAACACAGAAAAGGCAGTCTAGTTTCTACCTCCTCTCATTCCCTATCTCCTCCAGTTCAGGAAATCGAGAAGTGTCCTTGAACAAAGTATACTACTTTGTCTTAATGTCCTGGTGAAACTGGTAAAGGAGAAAACCTAAGAGGGTGGGTGGGTGGGCCTCTTGTTTCACCAAAGTGAGTATTTAGGAAATAGTGTTTGCAGCTTCCCAATTGTTTATGATGTTTGAATGAGTGAAAAGAGCTAGGAAGAAATGGGGTATCCTTGGACAGAGCTTATCTAACGGGGGGGAGAGCTGATCTAATAAATCAAGCAAGATGGCTTGGCAGAGATCGCCAGTGCTGAAGCAGAGCCATCCCAAAATACGCAGAGCACCGTTCCCACCACCACTCTTGTCCAGGTGTGCTCTACAGCAGGTGGTCCTTTAACACCTGCAGATTTGTTTCTTTTGATTTTGTTTGTCTTCAGGATGTTTCTGATCTGTTATTAATTCGTTTCACCACGACTTCTTCATATTCTTTTTGTGTCAATAATCCCTCAGTAACGCTCTTGCTTTCTTCAAATTTGGGTAGCACAACAGCAATATATCCCTCAGTGGATGGCTAGAAAATAAATCCAAAATCTGACATAACTTAAATGACAAAAACTCAACAAAAAGGTATGAATGAAGCTTTTTTTTTGTTTACCTTTTCCTGCAAAATGGATGGCTTATCTAATATATTTTCATTCACCTCCATCAACCGTCCTCTCACACAGCTGTTAAAAACAAATTTTTTAAAGACCATTTTAAAATAAAACTGCTTCCCTTTCTCTTCTCCCCCAAATTCTGTTTCAAAAGCAACTGACCTTGACACAGTATATTCTTCTCCATCTGAACAGGATATCCTACAAAGAGGTGCAAGTTCTGTTAGAAATTGTGCCCCCTGGATATAAAAGAAAGAACAAGAATTCATTTGTATTTTAATCTTTCTTAACATATAAACCGTCCTTATATTTAAAGCGAAGAATTTAGTAAATCTTAAAGTGTTATATACATGTGAATTTTTTATATTACAAAATGTATAATATTTATTTTATGACTACATTCCTGTAAAAATTTATTAACAATAAGTGAAAACCATTCAATTTAATAAACATTTATTGATCAAATTCTATCATCCAAGCCACTGTACGAGGCACTAGAAATACATGAAGATGAATTTTTAAAGAGTTCCTACCCTCCAGGAGTTGACAATCTAGTAAGGGAAGGATTTTTGCACAACTGGAGAGTAGGAAGACCATGTGACTATGGGCAAGTTAATTTCAATCTATATAACCCTCAGTTTTTGTCATCTTTAAAATGAAGGGAATTACATTAAATGACTTCAAAGATTCCTTCTAAATGTAAATCTCTGATCCTACACACTACCAACACAAGCTACAGGTTTAAGAAAGACTTCGTAGAGAAAGTGACAACTGAAGCTGGCCCTGGGAGAGAAAAAAGGGATTTCAAAAGAACAAGGGAAAGGACAGACCAATATACAGAAGTGGGGAAGGTCAAGATAAAACTCAGTTTGGCTGGAGTGCAGGTACAAAAGAATATCTGCAAAATAAGGTTGGAAACAAGGGAGTAATCCTAGACTCCTTGACAAGGAGTTTGTATTTGAGGTAAGAAGAAACTACTCAAAGTCTTTCAGTAGGGAATAAAAGTTGAATCTTATATTCATTTTTTAAAATGTTATAAAGGATTAAATTCATGACCAAGGGCATGATACCCACTTTTAAATAAAATTACCAAACCCGGCACACTTTAATCATCTATTTTTTCATCTTTTTGTCCTCCAGCACCTAGTACAGCACCTACTGTCCAAATGTGCCCCATTTCTTCCTAGCTCTTCTCACTTATTCAAACACAACATAATGTTTACTGAACTGTGATATTACTGCCTACTTTCTAGGATAAACTTTCCAAAATGTACAAAAATCAAAGATGCTGTGTAATACTTAATTCTACATGATGGGTTTTATATCACTACAAATTTCCTAATTTTGCTTCCTAATTTCAGCTTTTTTCTTACTAAAATAAATCAGAAAGTGAAGATCATGTCAAGGAGTTTAGAAGGACTTCCTCAGCAGATTTTAACAGACTTTGGGGAAGCAAATGGGGTTCATGACTTTTTGAGAAATTCATCCATGTATAAATACTTGTCACCCTTTTAAACATATCTTGTTGAATTAAAAGCATTTTTACAATTGTTTTAAAAAGTACAACATTGAAATATCACACGAAACATAAGTAATGGGTTAAGATACTTCAATGTGCCATGAAACAATCCTTTGTGTTTTAACATTCTTCATTTCTTTATGAGAATTTTTCAGCAGGGGTATGAAAGACAGGGTGGCTGTAACCAGGAAGGTGGTGCAAGTATATGTACTTGTAGACATAAAATATGATTGGTAACAGAAGATACTGGATTCACAGGTGACTGGACTGTTAGGTGGATAGTGGGGAGAAGAAGATGGGTAATTTGCTTTTCATTGTGCCCCATTAAGTTCACAAATATATCAATCTTTTAAAATGTAATAAAAATCATACAGAAAGATGAACAGAATTGAGGTCATACAGTCTAGAGAGAAGGATACTTCTATTGTGACTCAAATATATGAAGGGTTCAAGAAGGATCAAATTGAGAATCTCAAAAAATTTGGAAATATAGAAATCTACTTCAGTCAGGTTATAAAATGCTCCCAACAAAATCTGTCTAAATATTGCAAATACTGCAGTAACTGGTGTTCCTGGTGTAAGAGGTCATTCACATAGACTTAAGCTTCTTAAATAAGCAAAACAATGATAATCTGTCTAACCCAGCAAAACTTGAAGGTATTGGCTAGCGCTTCGTAAGTCTTGACACCCTCCCCATCACGTAACACTAAAAGCATTCACCCCCAATCACAAAGTATTACATAGGAAAAAAAAAGGAACACTAAACCTAGTCATGACTGGGGTTCTACTCTCCAATCCCAAAACCTCTCCTATCTCCCCACATTATTCACTTCCAAAGCCAAAAACCATACCACTCAGTTATTAATTACAGAGCAACAAACAGCAATCATCTTTCATGTTTTCACCTTTACAAAAATAATTCTGTGCTAGCTATGCACAATAAATACTCTTAAGAGTATGACACCAGTACAGAGAACATATATTTTCCTTATATTATCAGAAAAGATTTTTTCTATCAATTAACCATCATCCTCTCAAGGCTTACTTGTTTTTATATTACTATTAATGGTGAGGATATAAACAGATAATAAGAACAAATATCCATACCCGTTTAAACTTCCCAGAAACCTTGTTCTGAAGTCTGCTACAGTTGGCACTGATCTGGTAGTTAATACTCTTAATTGTTTTTCCATTTTGAAGAAGTGGATGAGACTCTGCTAATGTGATTACACAGATTCTATAAAAAAGAAACATTTATTATTTATATTTTTAATCTCATTCATGACCCACTATTGTCTCAGGTACAGTTTCTCTGAGTTTACATGGTACTACTCAACACTTGGTCCAGAAAACAATGATTTTTATTCCCCTGTGATTGTTGCTGGGTGAAGGAAAAGAACTAAGGATTAATATGGAGGATATGAGAAATTAATAATTAAGACAAAATTGAAAACTGCTGCTCCTAAGACAACTCAAAAATGTTAGAAAACGGATTAAATCTCAACAGCTAATAGAACAGGCCCAGAGATGACAGGGTTACTAAGAGATGGAAAGGAGAAAGTAAAATAGTAACAGCTGATTCATAAGTCACTAGGTTTTACAAATTCCTTCATATACAGTATCTCATTTGTTCTTTACAAAACTAGTATCCACTCATTACAAATGAGGATGAAATACATATATACTCTGATCTATGACAACAGAGATAGGCATGTACACACCTATTCATATACCTTCCCATTAGAACATAATGCTTCTTGACAGCAAGGACTTTAAAATTTTTTTTATTTTTTGCTTTTCTTGGTATCCTTAGAACTTAGTGCAATGTTTGGCAGAAAAGAGCTTAACAGATATTTTTTGACTGCCTTCTCCATTTTCATGATATTTCTGTTTAAATAACCAGGCTAGTCACCTAGAACCAGAGACCTCTCACCCCTGGACAATGCTGGGGGGAAAAAGTATTACATTCTTATTCTCCAGATCTCCCTTTCCTAGTCTCAAAGTCAGCTATTCTTCTGTTCATATTAGTTATTACACATCCTGCTCTATTTTAAATCTAACCTATGACATGTTATAATTCCATTTAGTGATACAAAGCCAAAAACAAAACCGGTGACTGCCCTCAGAAAACTTACATTCAACTAGGGTATCAATATATACATATTTATAACAGAAAATGCGTATGATGTAATTTGCTCGGGCAGATGACACTAACAGCTAAATATAGGGAAAGGATTTATGTAGATACTTGAACTGAGTTAAATTCTTACCCTGAAATGCCTCAGAAAGTAAAATCTAAATATTAGCCATAGAGGTATGATGTCAATGCCTGAGGAGCCTACCAGCAGGTCCTTCTTCTGCTCTTATGACCACCATCTCAAAATGGCTTCAAAATTCTTTTCAAGTTATAACAGCAAAATGTAGGTGCTACATATCACCAGGAAGAATAATCTCTAATCCTATAAAACACAGTGAAGTTTTGCCAAAAATACAAGTAGCCAAGCAACCCCTGGGTAGGTTACCTTCTACAGTATGTTCTAGCCTCAGAATTATTCCTTGACTCATACTTCAATTGGATAAGAAATAAAGAAAAATCACTAAAAAAACCTTAGGGATCTGCAAAGGAGTTATCTGCAACCAAAAGGCATTTGGAAATGAAGTGAACAAGGAAAAAGAATATTGTGCACAGTAACAGCAATATCGTACAATGACCAATTATGAGTCACTTAGCCATTCTCAGTAATACAATGATTTTAGACAATTCCAAAGGACTTAGAATGAAAAATGCTCTCCACCTCCAGAGAAAGAACTGATAGACTCTGAATGCAGATTGAAGGGTACTTTTAAGCTTTATTTTTCTTGTTTTTTGTGTTTGCAAATTGCTTATCGGGGAGGGGAAGGAGAGTAAGGGAGGAAAAGAATTGGAACTCAAATTAAAAAAAAAAAAGTTAAAATATTTTCACATGTAATTGAGAAAAATAAAACAAAAATGAAATATTTTTTAAAAATTTTGAAAGGAGTTGGTACTGTGAACTGAAGAAATGTATGCAGGACATATTACACACTTAATAGAGCCACTTCACGAAAAAAGTTACCAACAATAAACATATTGATAATAAAATGCTCTGTGGAGAATAATTAAGAATGCTACTTAACCTATAAGCTGGTAGAGATGGTAACTATCTGCTCACAACAAGAGAAAGTATTTGATACTGTAGACAATCCTCTCCCTCCTGGACATTCTTTCCCTCTTTGAGTTTTTTTGACACTGTTCTTTCCTGTTTTTCCTCCTGTGAGACCATGTTTCAGTCCATCTCACTGACTCATCATCTGGGTCATACCCATTAATTCTGGGTGGAGCCCAAGGATCTATCCTGGGTTCTCTTCTGTTTTGTCTTTACATACTTTCTCACGGTGACTACACCAGTTACCATGGGTTTAATTATCATTTTTAGGGTTTAATTATCATTTTTATTGAGATGATTCCCAGATCTATAGACCTAGTCCAATTTTTCTCCATTGGACATTTCAGATGAATGACCCATAGGCCCCTCAAATTTAACATGTCTGAAATAGAATTCTTTTATCTTCCTCTTTAAACTCACCTCTCTGCCAACCTTCCCTCTAACTACCAAGAGTAGCATCCTTTCAATCACCCAGGTTCAAAGACTCAGTGTCACTCACCCTACCTATCCAATCAGTTGCCAGTCCTGTCTCCTCTGTGTTCATCTATGTCTCCTGTCCTTTCCCACAGCCATTACTGTATGTCAAATCTTCATCACTTCTCCCTTAAACCACTAGAACATTCTCCGAGCTAGTCTTGGTGCTTCAAGCCTCCTTCCTAATCCAATATATCTGCCCACAGCTGTCAAAAGTGATTTTCCTGTATCTCTGGGCCTTGGCAATGGCTGTTCCCCATCCCTCCTCACCTTCTCTTAGAATCTACTTTCCTTTGAGACTTAGCTCAACCATCACCTCCACATAAGTCTTTCTGATCCCCCATATGCAAAGTGCAGTTTCTCTCCAAATTATATGCTTTTATATATATATATGTGTGTATGTATATATATATATATATGTATGTATATGTATATCTCCTATATTAAGATATCAGTTCTTTGAGGGAGCTTCTGGTTTACCTAGTTCTTACTTAGCATAATGTCTGGCAAAAGTAGTATGATAAATACTTGCTGATTAACTGAATTTTGGGTGAACTAGTTTTCACCATTTCCCAAGAAAGAGAATTTTGTGCACCCAAAGTGAATTGCTTGGAAGTTTTAATGACAATTTAGGGATTTAAGGAGCAATTATTTACTCAAAAGCTTCAAGCTAGATGAGGCATTGTTAATGAATGATGCTACATGTAAATAAAATGATCACAATCATAATATGAGGGCTCCCACAGCTTCCTTACTCTCCTTCCCCTGCCCGATAAGCAATCTGATCTATATTATAGGTGTGAATTCACTAAATATATATATATATATATATATATATATATATATATATTAGCCATGTTGCAAACTACAAACACAAAAAACAAGAAAAATAAAGCTTAAAAGTACCCTTCAATCTGCATTCAGAGTCGATCAGTTCTTTCTCTGGAGGTGGAGGGCATTTTTCATTCTAAGTCCTTTGGAATGGTCTAAAATCATTGTATTACTGAGATCTAAGTCACTCGCAATTGGTCTTGTACAATATCGCTGTACACGCACAATTTGACCTTTCTCAGCTATAAAATGGAAATTCCATAACCATGCTACTTACCTCCTAAGATTTTTTGAGAAAAACGCATAGTAAACCTTAAAAATACATACAAATACATGCTATTATTTTCAACTGGTATCATTTTTTTCAATAACTAAAATAACAACTCAGATGCACTTGCCTGTTAGAGTGTTGCAATATACAGTGATCTTCACATGGCTTTCCCTTCACATCTAGGAAATACAGAAGAATTACATAAGTGTATCATCGTTGCTAAATTACTACTTGTTATAACATTATAATCTATTTAAAGAAACCACCTATCATTCATTTCAAAGACAAGTGATCATTTCGATAAGCAATCTTAGAACACTGACAAGATGATAGGTTTCACTGTAAAATGAAATTTTCTGCACTTCATATATAGTTTCTTACGATGTAACAACCTCCCAAAACACAATAAAAAACCAATCTGAATATCAAAGACTAAATACTTATAATAAAGTATTTTAAGGGCCCGGGAGGAAGCCTTCCTTTCTCCCCACTTCGTGGCTGACACCCCATTAGAGGATCACCCCTACCTACCACAAAGTTCGGGTTGGAGGAGGACTGCTCTCTCATCCATGGGGTGTTTACACATGACATCACACAGGGGTTCGATCAGAATCTGCGGCCCCAGGAGGCTCTTCCCGGCATTCCCCGGGGCTCCCAGACAGGGTGCAAACCCAAAGGCACGGGGGAAGCAAGCGTGGCAGACTAGCCACCTACAGCCATCTGCCACCACCGCGACTTCCCCCGGGGGATTTGTGAGGTTTAGGACGCCCTTTGATAAGCAAGGACACCCGTCCTGGTGCCAGTCTGAGTCGGAACCCCAGGTGTGGGAAGGCAGTCCCAGCAGGGCGGGGATCAGCCCGGACCTCTCTAGGTATAGGCGCCTGGCACACAGTGGGCGCTCAATGCACGCTTGCGGACCGGCACGGTCGGCGGGCGCCCGGGCCTTCCGTCCGAGGGCCGGGCCCACCGCTCCGTACCAGCCCCGCCGCCTCCTACCTACCGGCCTTGTACCAGCGGGTGAAGTAGCGATCCACCAGCGACGGAGCTGCGGGAGCAATGCCCCCGGCACTGGCCGCCATGGCGAGCCCGGCCTCCCACCAGATCCAAGACCGCAGAGTCAGGAGCGCGTAGCCCCGCCGAGCAGACGCCGCGCACTTCCGCCGTGCCACCCGGGAGCGGCGGGCGCGCACCCCGAGCCTCGTGGGCACGCACCCCGAGCCTCGTGGGCACGCGAGCGCCCCCCTCCAGCTGCCGCCCCGTGATCGAATGTTGGTTCCGTGGCTATTCTGCAATCCCGGACGAAGAAGTTGTTGGGATGAGGAGGGAGGCTGAGGGTTCCTATTAAAAATAAAGGCGGCCCAGAGCGCATGACCGGCTCCTGTAAAGGTGGCCCAGGTGAGACTGTCCATCGCTCCGATGTCCTATACATACAGCTTCAGGGGTTCCCCCCTTCCGTTTTTATATTAGTATATCCAAAACACAGGTCCGACCACGTTCCACCCCTGCTCAGAAAAATTTTCAGTGTTTCTCCACTGCCTTCCAGTATAAAACATTTGTTCCTCACCGCGGTATTTAACAATATCGCTTCTACCAAACTTAATTCACACACCCGCTCCCCTTGACAACTCTTAAACCATTGAACTGTTCCCAGAACCCAACACCCCATCTCATCAACCCATACGTGGGCTTTATTCCCTCATCCCTGCCTCTCAGGTGCCACCTCTTGCAAGAAGCCTCAGTTTTTAAGTCACTTGCCTGGGATCATACAACTAGTAAGTCCCTGGGGGTGAATTTAAACATAGATCTTTCTAAGTCCAAATTGTATTCTTTCTGCTCGCTAAAAGATATCGAATAAGTTCTAGCAATAGAATCACTGAATCAAAAGATGTGGTTAGTTTCCACAATATATTTTTCCACCTAACAAGTGAAGTCAATGAAAGTTTCAAAATAATTTTAAAATATTAAGTAAAATAAAATTCATCTTTCAATAAAGAGAAAGCAATTATACAGTTCTATAGTGATAAAGGAACTTATAGAAGTACCTAGAAAACCGCCATCTCTAAGATTCCAAAATATATTTCTCTAGAAACATGCCAAACCTTTAGAATTCCACAAGTTTGACAAAAGACCTCATTATCAATTCAGATAAGCTAAAGCCCTAGTTAGTTTCAGAGGGCAGTGGAACAAGGGGTAATTGACCCATACCCTCATCCCAAACAAACAAAAAAAATAGAATACAATGTCTCAATCTGCTTAAATCTTATTGAATGAAACAAGTTACAAGGTATGTTACAAGTTACAAGAACGTCAGCTCTTCTCCATTAAGACAAACATCTAAAATCCTTCAACTGATCGTTGTTTGACAATGTCTATTCCTGTCACTTTTTTGGTCACTTGCCTCGGGATACCAGAAGAATGACTAAGGCAGAATGACTGGCACTTGGTCTGAAGGCACCAAAATTTAGAGCATGCTAACAATACTGGTATTCTTAGTTTCAAAAAGCTTTTATTTGTGGCTCCCCTAAAGGCAAAACATCTGAAAACAATCCACTGCAGAGATAATGTTTTATAGTAAAGAAATAGTATCTTTATCCATTCCTTTCCCTCAAGTATACAAGCTTTCATCTTATTATGAACATTTAATTTCAGAGCAATCTTCCAAGTCTGGATACGGACTTGTTTAAAAAGGCACCCATAATTATAGCCCTCCACCATTCTGTACAAGTCTAGCAGGCATCATGCAGCTTCTCTGTAGTCTCAACCACATACTTGTAACATAACTAGAAAGCTCTTCTGCCCAATCTAACAAAATATTTTAAGGTTGTCTTCTGCTTCCCTTTATCTGCTAGAAAGAGAAGAATCTCCAAATCTTTAATAACTGTGGTCAGAACACTCAACATTTGAGGAAAAAACCCAACACTATCTGAAACATCCAAATTATTACAAGTTGTTGGTCACAAACTTAGGGAGGTGAAGCTCAAAACTAGACAGGTTAAACTGTATCCTCCCTCAAATGGATAATTAGGAAAAGAGATGACTTATCTATTAGGTCAGTTGAAGAAGTCCTATTCCTGCAATGCTCCCTTTCCTTCTAGCTGGCTGATGATGAAGACTGCAATACATCTCACAAAGATTTAAAGTCCCAAACAGTGCCACCCTAAAGATAACCAGCAAAGCAACAAGGGAGTTCAATGACCCAAGTGAAATGGTGGTAAAGGCACAAGGAGAGGAATCATGGGTGACTTTTAGTGTCACATTCATTTAATAAGCCATTAGCAGAGTAACCCAAAGACTCCTGACTTCCATCACTGCAAGATGTTTAAATCAATTACTGTAGGAAGACATGATTGGCAGGCTGGTATCCTTCCTCACAGAGATTTTCAAGGGAGGCCCAGCCAGATCCCAGCATGGTCTTGCTGGAGTAACATGCGGCTGAGGGGTGTACTGTAGGTATTTCTTGCCTGAAGGGAGCTCTTTGGTGAAGACACCTTTAGGAAACAGTTTTTTAGCCTCCTCTTCAGGGATAGTTGGAACCACCATAACACTATCTCCATATTTCCAGTCAACAGGAGTAGCAACCTTCTTGTAAGCTGTCAACTGAAGGGAATCGACCACTCTGAGGATCTCATCAAAGTTTCTGCCAGTAGTTGCTGGGTAGAGGATAGATAGCTTCAACTTCTTATCAGGGCCAAAGATAAATACCACACGAGCTGTCAGAGGCATGCCCTGCCCATCTGGTTCATCTGGGTCTAACATGCCCAACTTGATGGCAAGGTCCCATTTGTGATCATCAATGATGGGGAAAGGCAGCTTCTCTGTGGGTTCATCTCCATTGTATGCATTGATATCCTTACTCCAGGAAAGATGGTCTTGGACAGAGTCAATAGAAAGGGCAATCTTAACATTCCGCTTTGCAAATTCTGGGGCCAGCTTCGCAGCACGGCCCAGCTCTGTTGTACACACTGGAGTAAAATCTCGAGGATGAGAGAAGAGAATGCCCCATGAGTCTCCGAGGAAGTCGTGGAAACAGATGCGGCCGACCGTGGTGTCCGCCTCGAAGTTGGGGGCCTAGTCTCCCAGCAGCAGACCTCCGGGCATGGCGGCAGCGAGAGACAGGAGAGGGAGGAGGAGCCGCAGCCAACATGGGCGCTCATTCGTGCCAGGAACGATACTGGTATTCTTTAGCAGGTAGAAGCAGCTGAGTTTACCATTAATTAACAAATAGAAACCCACCAAATAATTAACACATTCCCAAATGAACTCCTCCTGGAATAAGAACTGAACCCTTCTCTCTCACCTAGAAGGTGGCCTCTGAGCAATAGCATCATGGTCTCCCTGTAGACAGAGATGGAGATTATCCTCGGATCTCTTCCTCTCCCTTTCTCTGAGCTAATGTCCCAAGAATTGTGCACACAGGTCTAAGGTCCATCACAGTTGTCTCACCTCACCCCCATGTCTGGATTTGTCTTACCATTGACACGAGGTACATTTAATGGTGCTCTCTTGACTTCAAACTTGTCAATGCCTTTCATAGAATATTGTACCCAGAACTAAATTCAGTATTGCCCCTGTGGCTTGATAGCGCAGAATGAAGTAGTATTTACAAAATACTATTTTAAAAATAAAGGACACTTTCTTAATCCTGATCATTATACTTGAAAATGTCAGGTATTATTATAGCTTAAGATCAAATTTAGGTTTTCTGGCTGCCAGGTCACACTCTTGACTAACAATCAACTAAACCCCTGAGGCTTTTCAAATGAATGTCTATCTGACTGTGACTTCTATATCCTGCGTTATATAGGTCTTTACATATTAAACCTAGTTGAAGACTTTTTAAAATTCTATCTTTTGACATTTGGTCAATGTATCAGGATGTTATGTTCTCTTGGGAGCCTAATTCTGCTATCCAGTTTATATTATCTGTCTCTCTTTAATCTGTCTCTCTCTTCCTGAGAGACAGCATGATGACAGTAGAAAGAGGGATGGATCTGGAAAAGTCAGAGAAGCTGGGCTCACATCCAGCTTCTGCTACTTACTTATCTGTGTAACCTTGGGTGAATAACAATGTCTCTAGGCCTCAGTTTAAGCTGGCCCATACAGATATAGTGCAGATACTCCAAAGTCACAAGAATAGATAAAAAACAAACCAACCTGTTTCCTTTGTACCAGGACAGATGGGGAAATGAAGCCCAAGAGAGGTCATACATACTGTGGAAGCATAGATCTAGAGCTAAAAGGGACCTTGGAAACCATGTAGTCCAACTGTCTCATTCTAAAGATGAAGCTTGAGGTTCAAGGAAAGGAAGTGACTTGTCCATGACTCAGAGGCAGGAAATGACTAAATCAGGATTTGAACTGAAGTCCTCTGACTGAAAATCCAATGGTCTTTCCACTCTACTACTGGTACCCTCCATTGTCTCACCTTTGTCCTTTCAGTCAGTTGCAATTTTGATTCCTCAGATTGTGGTGTCCCAAGATTTGCAACTATACAGCATCACCAGGAAAATGAATATTTAAATGCCAGTAGGTATTTAAATATTAGTTAATTAGCAAAAGGAAATTACCTTTTACTAGGAAACGTATGCCCACTAACTGCTGATCAATTGCCACTAATGGGCATAAGCACCACCCCACCACTACCACCAGCATTCCTGCTTGCAGCCCAGACCCTGCAGCCATCATGCAAGGAAGCAACCCAAGTAGAAATATGTTAGACAGATAACACTGACTATACCAATTATAAGGTGGGAGAGTTTTTCTAGCACCAGCAAGTTCACACTTTATCTGAGCAGACAGGAAGGCAAAATCAGAGACAAAATAAGGGGTTAAATAAGTTTACTTTTGTTCTTGTCTTCTCAAGAGGGTTTGTTGGTAATGGGAGTACCAAGTCCTACAGCATCCCCTAATTACTCTTCTCACTGGGGTAGGAAGAATATAATAGGAGCTACAACTCCCACAGGTCCCCTAACATCTTGATGGGGGTCAATTGAGACTAATACACATTAATAACCACCCCCCCAAGCCTCAAGGGGGGCTGATCAAGGCACACACAGCATTCTAGCTTTTGCATTCCCCCTTAAGCCTCAATGAGGGCTGATTGAGGCACACATGCACTTTCCCTTTCTGCATTCCAGATTACCTTTAGCAATATCGTCATGATTTAACAAGGTGCAAGTGTAGTTAATATTATATTATGTTATCCCTATATCTCACTATGTAGTCACAGTAGAAATTCTTTACAACTACGATCCTGGGAACTAGTATCTAGGATCTTGGGAACTATTATCTAAAAAGGAATAATCCTCATTGATTACTGACCAAATGCCACCTCCAGGTCAGACAAGGCAGCTTAGCAGAAGCAGCAAGGTATCATGAGGGAGGGACAGGTAGCAACGTGGTCCCAGTCACAATAAACAAGCCTGGACTACCATAGGCACTCAGACCTCAGTGGAGAAGCCCAGGACACTGAGCTCAAGAACTCCATGTATTCTCCACAGTAAAAGCCCCGCTTTCAGCCCAGCCCCCCACAGATATCATCCAGAGAAGTAACTGCTGTGTACATAATTCAAGATCAGAAATTGATGGTTTTTTGTCAATGGAAACTTGTTTGCAATTGCATCCAGCTAAAACTGATGGGGTGCTTGGGTGCATGTGCTTGGACCACAACTCTAAAATCACATTTCTCTTTAAAAATCTCATTTCTCCCTAGCATCAAAACACTATCCCAGGTAGTTTCTCCTCAGCACTTTCTCCCAAAGACACAGCTAGCCCTAGCAGCAACCGTTATCTCCCTTCCCGCTATAGTAGCCAGCTGCACCTATAGAACTCATTAGTTTGAACCAGCTATGTACTTTCTTAACGGGCTGTGTACTGGGTCATAACAACATTTACTATTCACTGGCCAATCATATGTATCCTAGACTTAGACATACCTATACTCCCTTACATTTATCTTGTCTAACAAGATATTGGTGAGAACAACCTGATATTTCTGAGCCAGCCCTGACCATTGGTTGACTTACTGACATTTCAGGCCTAAAACTACGCCTCCAAGTAGCCCCTCCTTGGGCTATTTCCTCATGAACTCTGGGTAAAATACCTTCATAGTAGATACCAAAAGTGCATGTTCCTTTATGAACTGACTACTCCTTAACCACTTCCTAATCTCCCTCTAAAACACCTAGTTAGCATTTTTGGCACAAGTGATACTATAGAATGTCCTATATAAACTTTTCCTGTACCCCTCTAAGGTTGCAGGCTCCCTAAGAACTCTTGCTGAAAAGCATAATAAATCTTTGCCTTGACCTCAACAGTGCTTGAATCTGTGAGTTCTTCTCCAGATGACCTACCCCTGGTTCCCTGGTCTTTGTGTGGGTCTCACACCCCATTCCAGCTCTCATCAAAACCTCTAGATATATGTTGTCTCTCCCAGTAAAATGTTAGTGAACTCCTTGAGGGCAGGGAATGTCTGTACTTTTCTACTTATATCCGTGGTGACTGGCGTAGAATTTTGCACATAAATGCCTTTTAATTCATTCATAAGTCCACAAAGAGATACAAAACATTTAGAAGTCCAAAAAAGAGACATAAAATGCTTGGAGAGTTCAGAGATGGCAAAGATTCTTTCTAAGTAGGGTACCAGGGAATGGAGCAGTTGAACTGACTCTGGAAGGATTTCAATAGGTGACGGTAAGGGAGGATGTAGCCACAGGAGTAATGTGAGATATGACTGGAAAAACAGATTGGAATTACAAGATAGAGGAACTTCAATAATAATATCTAGGACCTACATAATCTCTTTGCAAATATTTTCTCCTCACAGCAACCTTGGGAGGATATTATTATCTCATCTTACAAATGAGGAAACTGAGGCAAACAGTGAGGAAAGTAGCTTGCCCAGGGTCACACAAGTGCCTGAGACCAAATTTGAACTATTCAATTTTTGTTGTTGTAATTATTGTTTTCAGTAAGCAACAGGGAGCCATTTAACTTTTTTTTTTTTAGTAGTAGGTGACTCCGACCAGGTTATTCTTTTGGTTAGTGTTAAGTGTGGAGTTGGGTAGTTAGGTCGGGAGTTAGAAGATCTGAATTCAAATCCAGCACTTACTAGCTGTGTGATCCTGGGCAAGTCGTTTACCCCCATTTGCCTCAGTTCCTTCATCTGTAAAATGGAACTGCATTGTTGAAGAATATGGTGAACCATGCCAAGAAAACCCATGTTTTGTCTATGGTATTGAAGAGGTAGATGATGTTCGGTGTCCGGTAGTCCAGAAAGCATTTAGGGGGCAGAGGGTCTCTTAGACAAGAGAAATTTATTGTAGCAAAAGTGTCGGGTCAATTCCTTAGGAGCACTAGCAGTTAGAGATAAGACAGGGGCTTGCTTTTACACCCAAGTTTTGGGCACTTCAGTTGGGTGGGGAGGTAATGCTCTTATGTTGACAGTTAGCCACAGAGAAGAATATTAGGAAAAGGGAAGCAGGTGTGTCAGAGGAGGCAGGAAAGGAGCCGAAGTTGTGTTGGGTACTTTACAAAACAGTTCAGGGATGGGGTCACAACGCAGGAAGTTTAACATGCAACATTCCACAACCATTAAGGGTTAGTCACTTACACGGAAAAGAACTAGGTTTCCTTGGTAACAGAGGGGCGAGATAGATACATTTAGGCAAGGCTCTCACTGTTGCTGGGCAGAAGTCAGCCCTTCAGGATCTCGTAGGCTCCGACAAGAGTAAACCACGTGTTGAGCGGAGCAGCAATGGGCGGGGCGGGGAGGATGGTGAGTGAGAAAGCCAAGATTGGAAGCGGGAAACCCCTAGTAAGCGCTTATGATAACTATAGTTCTGAGGGCCCAGACCTAGGGTGTTTGGTAGCGGGATGGAAGAGGTCCGAAGGGACACGTGGATGATGTAAACTCATCCTTACGTTGGCTTCCTGATTGGATGTGGGGGGCGGAAGAGGGAGGTCTGCCAAAGGGTCGCGATCTAGGGGCTTGGGGCAAACTTCAGAGCCCGCCCGAGGTCGGGAGGGGGTGACCAGAAGAAGGGGACCCGCGGGCAGTTCTTCTGGAGGCTGTCCTCCCCGCCCCCACCCTAAGGAAGCTCCGGGCCGTACAGGGGAGGTAGCGGCATTCCGGGTCGGGATGTGGCGGAGGAACCGCAGCGCGCTTCGCTCCCACCTCGGGGCACACGCTTCTCTTAACGCCCCGCCCTTTCCCTTGAAGCCGTCACGTGTCCGGGCCACTATCTCGATGCTCTGTTGTTGTCACGTGTACTTCGCAGTGGCCTCTCCTCCGCCTCTCTATCCGGCTCGAGCTCCGCCCTCTCCCGGCAAGCCCCGCGCGGGCCCTCGAAACTACGTAAACTGGTGCGCGTGATTGTCAGCCGGAAACCGGGAAAAGGTGCGCGCGTGCGCGTGCGCGCGGTCGGGCGCGTGGTCCGTGTCGCGAGCCCGGGCGCCTGCGCGTCTGAGGTTCGGGGTTCGCGGCTCGCTTGAGTGCGCCGCATTGCCGGGGAGAGAGAGCGTGCGCGCAGCCCTCGGTACGCGTGGCTACGGCCTAGGCTGCGGACCTCGCCGGGCTCCCTTTGGAGAGAGAGCAGCCGCGGGTAAATGCGTGCGCAGCTACCTCGGGTGGCGGGTTTCTGGCTATTGGGATCCATTCCTGAGAAAGAACCGGTGGGCTTGGGCGCGGAGGCATCTGCGGAGGCGCGTGGGCGCCCCACACTCCCACCCCGCGAGCGGCTTGCGCGTGCCCGCCGCCGGAGCGCACCCACTTCTCGGGGGCGCTGGGGCTTCACTCTGAGTTTTGCCTCCGTGGATTAACTGTTAATTGATCGTTGGCCCCTTGCTGTCACTGTAGCTAGTGCCGGAAGGAGGGCCCGCCCCATTCATTGATCTTTGGTTCTGGGAGGGAGAACCCCGGCTGGGCTGGAACGGGCTCCCCGCCTTCCAGGAGCTCACCGTCTGAGTGGTCGCGGGAGAAGTAGAAACCGCGGATCAGTGTTGGTGCTCATCTCGCTTCTACGAGAAGCCTCACCCACGTCCCCTTAGTTCAGTGCCTTCCTTTGTTAATTAGTTATTTATCATGCATATAGCTTGCTTTGTATAAAGTTCATTTGCATGTCTCCCCGCCCCATTAGATTGTAAGCGCCTTGGGGACCCAGACTGTCTTTTTTTTGCCTCTTTTTGTACCAGTGCTTTAGCACACCGTAGGCACTGAAAGGTTTATTGGTTGATTAAGGAGGGCTTCCTGGAGGAGGTCACCTTTGGGCTGGACCTTAAAGGATGGATAGCATTTGAACTAGGAGAATTGGGGGAAAGGCAGAAGTGGAGAGGTGAATGAATGAGTTGGAGGGAGATTGTTAGGAAATTATGAGTGTTGGGGACGTAAGAGGGAATGATGGGACAGCGTATGGGATAGCGGAAAGAGCATACTGGCTCTAGAATCAAATCCCCTGACTTTCACTCCCTCTTTGACCTTAAGCAAGTTACTCAGTCTCCCAAAACTTCAGTTTTTTTTATCCACTCCTAAAGTTAGTCTCAGTCAATAAGCATTTGTAAGCATTAACGGTGTGCAGGCACTGTGATAGTGCTAGATCTGGAGTTCAGGAAGGAAGGTGGAGCTGGAGGCATTATTCGTTACTTTCAGTGTGTTGAGTGACTGAAACAGTATCCCTTTCTGTCTTCTTTGTTAGTGCATCCAAGGGTCAGAAGAGTCAAGCAAAGGAGTAGTAGTGCTGGAAATAAAAGGGAGACCCCCAGCGTCTCTTGGGTTGGACTAGGTAGCCTCTAAGGTCCTTTACAAAGCTCCCTACCTACATTATATCTGTTTTGTCTCATGAAGCCCTGAGAGGTAGACACTATAGTTATCTCTATTTTGCAGGTAAGGAAAGGGAGTTTGAGTGACATGTCAGGGATCTTACTATGAGTCACCAATCAGAGGCAGGGTTTGACCATAGTTCTTCCTGATGCCCAGTGGAGCACTTTAGCCATATTTCTGTGATGTGCTCTATAGCCTTTAGAAGGATTCTTAACCTCTAGGGTTCATGAACTTCAATATTACTGGTTTTCTTTGTAATCCTATGTATTTTTAATAAATTTAAAAATATTCTAAAGCGGTCCATAGACTTTACCAAACTGCTAGATATGTCCACCCCTGCTCTGGAAGGGGCAAGTCATGTGCGAAATGTTACAGAGAGGTGAATGAGGACCAAAGACTTTGGCCATTAATAAGCCATTTGTAACCATGGAGCAATCAGTGATTAGGAGAGAAAGTGTTAGAGAGCAAGGCATTAATGAAAAAATGAGTATTGAAAAAGTAGATATAGATAGATGGAGTTTGGGGACTTTTTGTCTATTTTTTTTAGAAGTTTGACAGTGAAAGGAATGGAAGAGTACAATTGTCAGAGGAACTTTTTAAAGACTTGGAGAGGCTAGTTTATATAGACTGATGATGATGATGATGATGATGATAGTAGCCAGCATTTAGGTAGTGTCTCCTATGTGCCAGGCACAGTGCTAAGCACTTTACAATTACTGTCCCATTGGATGGTCACAACAACCCTGGAAGGTAGATGCTATTATTATCTGCATTTTATAGTTGAGGATACTGAGAAAAATAGAAGTCAAATGACTCATCCCAAGGTCACACAGTCAGTGTCTCAGAAGGAAGCAGTGAAGATAAACCCATCGAATGTTCTAAAGGTTACAGAAATAAGATAGGATCAAGGGTACAGTCAGAAAGATTATTAGTCTTCTTTTTGTGGTTGGTAAAGCGGAGAAGTGCTAAGAACATGTAGGGATGAGGAAAGGGTGTGTGAAGAAGCTCCTGTCAGATGGCTCTGAATTTTCTCAGTGAAGTAGGAAGCTGTCATCTGCAGTAAATATGGGGAGTGAGGATGAGGTTGGAAGCTTGAGGAAAGAGAAAAAGTTTGGAATAATCCTTAAATTTTGGATACATGTAAGAATCAGTTGCTTGTTTCCAAAGAACAGATGGGGTAAAATGTTTTGAAATCTTAAAATTATTGGGATTCTAATGCTCACTGTTCACTTATGACTTAAAATTAGAATTTTCTACTACTCTCTAACTACAGATCTTAAAGTGTTCTGCACAAAAAGTGTACTGTATTTAATTTTTTTAAGTTTTAAATTTGCTATCATAAAGGTCAGTTTTTATCGGTTCAAAAAAGCTGCTATCTTCTGTGCCGTCTTTTGGAACTTTTTCATAAGGTTGAAAAATAAAGCTTATTGGGAGTATCTAATTATTTTAAGCAACTTTTTTGAGGTCATTGAACTCCTAAGACATTTTTCAGAGTAGTAGTTTTGTAATGCTTCTTGTTCAGCATAATTTGTACATATATTTGTTTGAAAATTGAAGTTAATAGATTTTATCTGGAGATTACCTTGGAAGTCATCAGGTCTCAAGTTCTTCCTTTTCTAGAGAAATTAAGTTACTTGTCAAGGTCATACAGTTTTATTTTCTTTTATATAAGAGCATATATTTTATCACTTATTTGATAAGATATTAATTTATTTTTACTTAAATAATAATCCATAGATAAAACATTTTAGGTGTTTTCATGTTTTCGTTATTTGACATATCCAGGGTTTTTTTTTAGTGCGAAAGGAATATGAAATTCATAGATTTGCTGGCTTTAAATGACAAAGTCAGAAATAGATTTCAGTTCCTGACCATCTTCTATATACCTCCATATGATATGGGGGTGGGGAGGGAAGGAAGAGATCATGTGTGTATCTGTGCAATAAGAATTATAGTTAACTGATTTTATTTACTTATCCTTTTTCCTGATGGCCATTTACTCATAAATATGAAACACTTATTTCATTTTCCTTTTTTGGTCAAATGCTGCTTAAGTTTAAAAGTTCATTTCTCCCAACAGTTGTTCATTCACCATGCGCAACCTAAAGTTACTTCGAACCTTGGAATTCAAGGATATTCACACTCTTGGGAAACCGCAGTGCTTTTCCCTCCGGACTGATCAGGGGACATTGCTTATTGGCTCAGCATATGGACTTATTGAAGTGGATCCAGTTGCAAGAGAAGTGAGTCACTGTGGGAGAATTTTATGTCATCTTGTCACAGCCTTTTTCCAATTCTTCTAAACTTTCTCCAGTTCTTTCTCCAAGTTCCAGTGGCATCATTTTAATTATATGGTTTTTCATTCTCCTACTAATGAGAAATCCCTGCTGATTTACATGTGTCATAAAAGGTGTAGTTATTTCAAATCATGATCTCTTTCCATTCTCTGTAAATTAGTTGGTAGTTTGGCCTAAGATTCAGGAGATACATGTATATATGTTTGTGAGCGTGTGTGTGTGTGTGTACTCGTTTATGGTACGTATTCTTAGCATGTTTTGAGTTGTTACATTCTTATTTTGTTCCACATCCCATAGGGACTTTAATGGAGGGAAAGGAGATACCAGCCTTTTTGTTTATTGGTATTATAGGTACATCTTAGACATAAGTACTTGCTGAAGTGTTGAGTGAAATGGCATACACCTTGTTAAATTAATATATAAATTTGGATTTTGCTTTGTGGGTCCCAAAATTGTTTCAGAAACTGCTAGAATGAAGAACTGATGGTGAAATATGCCACCTGCCTGTTGAAAGAGAAGCGGTAGACCTTAGACATGATATGAGGCATGTATTTTCAGATCAAGCCAGTGTGTTGATTTGCATTTTTTCACTATTTGCTTTTTTTTTCCAAGGGAGGGAAATTCATTGGGAAGTAACAATGATATCTTAAAAGAAAATACAAACAAACTGAAAGGAACTACTAGAACCCATTTTTTTCTTTTATATTCCCATGCCACTCTTATAAACAACTATTGAAGCATTGGTGTTCACTTTAGTTTTAGTACCACTGATTATAATTTTTGAACAGTTAAAATCAGACTCTTAGTATTTCAGAGTTGGAAGAGACCTCAGGAGGTATGTAGTACAACCTTGCTTGATAAGTCTGGCCAGGAAGTTCATTTTGCTTTTGGATAGGACCAGTTTATTAAGATTTTTTCTCCCCTTATGTCTAATTAAAATCCTTTCTACAGCTTTCATGGTTATTCCTAGATCTGTCATCTGAAATAAAGTGAAACAAGTGTTCCATCTGACAACCTTTTACATACAAAGACAGTTACCAACTCTCTCTTAAGGGTTCCCATTTTTGGTGGTTAAACATACTCAATTCCTTTTACCAGTCCTTCCTGTGGCACCGATTAGAGTCCTGTCACCATTCTGGTCGCCTTCTTCTGGACATTTTCTGTCTTATCCATTCTTGAAACTGAGATGCTTTTCATTTATCCAGATACATTCTAGATGTGCTCAGGACAACAATATAGTAGGGCTCTCACCTTCTTTGTATCTTCTATAAATTGAGCTTGAAGTCTACTAACATTCCCAGATCCTTTTCACATCAACTCTTCCCTAGCTATATTACCTCCATTCTGTACTATGCAGTTAATTTTTTTTGTATTTATTTAGTATTTAACTTCCCCAGTTACATGTAAAAACATTTTTAACATTTGTTTTTAGAACTTTGAGTTCCAACTTCTCTCCCTTCCTCCCTCCTCACCCACCCTTTATTGAGAAGGCAAGCAATTTCATATATGTTTTTCTCATATATAGTGTAGTCATGCAAAACATATCCATCATAGTCATGTTGTAAAAGAAAACAAAGACCAAAAAAAAAAAACCTCAAGAAAACTAAAGAAAGTAAAAAAAAAAGTATGCATTGTCTGTATTCAGGCACCATCAGTTCTTTCTCTGTAGATAGATAGCATTTTTTTCCTAAGTCCTTCAGAGTTGTCATGGATCATTGTATTGTGAGAATAGCTAAGTCATTCATAGCTGATCAGCTTACAGTATTGCTGTTACTTTGTACCCAGTACATTTCACTTCATGCAGTTAATTTTTAAAGGCTTAAGTAGTAGGACTTTATATTCATTCCTGTCTTTTTTTCTCAATTGAATTAAGCTTATTCTAGCCTTCTAAAATTGTTTGGAATTCTAATTGTATCATATACTATACTAGTTATCCCTCTAGGTTTTATGCCAGCTGCTGATTTAACACACAAAAATATTATCTATGCCTTCCTACAAGTCACTGATGAAAATTTGAAAGAGAAAAGAGCCAACAGAACTTTATTGCACTCCTCTACAGACCTCTCCCCAAGTTTACAAAACTCCGTTAGTCACTACCCTTGGGGCCTGTTTGGGGTTCAGTTAGCTCTAAGTATAGTCAAGTATTGTTATTTACAACCCATCTCCTTTTTCTTTTTAAGAATAGTGTTAGCTACCTTGTGCACATTCTTACTGAAATTCATATTTGCTCTACCTATAACATCAGTTGAATCTTTCAGTTTAATAACACTCCCCAAAAAGAGAATTGATATCGATGGATACAACAATCACCTCTAGAATTTTGTCTGGTATTTAAGTGAGGCTCTTTATTCTACAAATTAAATTCAATTAAATGAAACATTTCCTCTTTAAAAAAAATGGGACATTTGCCCATCTTCAGTCCTGTAGCATAGCTTTTATTTATTTATTTTCATTAATTCTGTTATTCATTCACTCATCTATTTATTTATTTATTTGTTTTCCCTGGGATGTAATTTGCCTGGACCTGTTGACTTGAACTCAGTGAAATCCCCTAAGTACTCAGTGCAGTTTCTGCCTAGAATAAACAGAATTGGTTTGAAATAGTGAAAACCCTTTTAACCTAGGTTCTCTCTTCCCATCATGTACTTTGAGCCTTTTAGGAGGTGAGCATTTAGTCTTTGTACTTTTTCAGCTTTACCCAATTTGAAGACAGAGCTTATTACCATTAGTTTTCCATTCCTCTAAGTAGATCTCACTGACTTTACTTGCTATGATCTTTCCCTTAGCAGAGCTTTAAATTTTCCCTAGTTGAAGGTACTTTATGAAACTTCTGTACTTGTACAACCATTAAACATTATTTTATGATTTGAGTGCGCTGTGCTGTTTTGAGAGCCTTAGTTTTCTCATTTGTGTCATGTTTTCTTTGGCTGAAAGGTAACCTCTGAGATTTCCTTGATGTCAGAGGGCTATCTGCCAGAAGATGGCAGTGGCTGCATTGTGGGTGTCCAGGACCTGCTAGATCAAGAGTCGGTGTGTGTGGCTACAGCTTCAGGAGATGTTCTACTCTATAATCTCAGCACTAGCCAGGTAAAAAAAGAAGTTGAATAAATATCTGCAGGTTACCTGAAAAGTGGCCTAGTAATGTGTCTTGTGTTTACAGTGAAGATCTTGATTTGAATCAGTTACAGTATTCTTGGGAGCATAATTTTTAGATGTTAAATGTCACTATATTCCATATTGTGACCTAATACTTAATAGAGTTGATATCTTGGTTCTGGCAGTGTTGAGACGCAGGGGTGGGGAACCTGTTGTCCTCTAGGCCACGTGTGGCTTTCTAGGTCGTTGGGTGTGGCCTTTTGACTGGCTCCAAGTTTTACAGAACAAATCTTTTTATTAGGGGAATTTGTTCTGTAAAGTTTGGATTTAGTCAAAGGGCTGTATTTGAGGACTTAGAGGACCACTTGTGACCTTGAGATCACAGGTTCCCCACCACTAACTTAGAGGGTATTGTTTGGCTAGAACCATAGAGAAAATTTATATTGTCTTCTATTGACAAATCATAGAACTTTTCAAATAAGAATTTTACAGTATTGAAAAAAACTATATCTTGTGCTTGCGTGTAGGTTGACCATTTCCAGAAAAATGTGATCTTAAATTGTAGTTGTTTTTAGGTCTGAATTTACTCATTTCTTTTAAATATGTAATGCGACTTACTTTTTTTTTTGTCACGAATGCATCAGTGCTACAAGGTATTAAGATTAATGGGGTAAAAGTAACTTCTAAACTTACTTTATCTTCCTGTATTCTTAGGTTGTTGATGTAGTAAACTTTCCTTTTTTAGGTATATAGATTTTACTTTCTTTTTTACTAAGAGTGTTTCCAGATTAGTGACCTGGCTTCCCTAATCCTTTTTGTTCTCCTGTCTTTCTGTCTCTTACATCAGCTGTATAAATTGTCCATTATAAATCCTCTAGATTATTTTATGTGTGTTGAATTTCAAATTTTGTTTAATTCATTCCAATAAGTGTTTATTAGGGACCTGTCAGACATTTCTACTAAGAATACAAAGCCAAAAATAGAGTCCTCATCTTCAAGGAGCTTATATTCTTGCAAGGTGGAGGGAGGGAATGAGGAGCTAACATATACTTAAATAAATAAATACAAAATAATATTGGTGTTGAGAAAGAGCCCAAACAGTTGGATGTGGGATGGAATTAGGGAAAACCTCATGTAGGAGGTGTTGCCTGAGCCAAACCTTGTAGGGATCTAGGATTTTCTAGAGACTGAGATGAGAAATTGAACATCCCAGGAATGAGGGACAACTTCTACAAAAGCATGGAGGCAGGAAGAGCAATACTGTGTACAAGGTACAGTAAGTAGGCCTGTTGTGCTGGAATGGGGAGCTTTTGGAATTAGCTCAGAAAGATAGATTGGAGCCATCGTGGACAGCTTGTATTATTTATTCCTTTATTTTAAAAAATTGGGTGTGATGCTTAAGGGTTTTTTAGGGTTTTGTTTTTTGTGTTTTTTTTTGTCATTTTGATTTAGGGCTGGGAAGCTTAAACAAGGTCTCAGTTGCTACCTGTTTCTGGTCATTTGAACTTGAGCATTTCACTTTTCTTTTCCCTTGTGTGTTTCAGCTGGAGTGTGTTGGGAATGTTGCCAGTGGTTTGTCTGTCATGAGCTGGAGTCCAGACCAGGAGCTTGTTCTTCTTGTTACAGGTTGAGTTGTCACAGTTTACCTACACTGAAACTCTCATAAAGTATTCTAACTCAGTCTGTTGGATCTTTTAAAGTTATTTCTTTAAAATACACACACACACACACACACACACGTGTACATATATATATATTATATATTGGAAGGAAGACTTTAATCATCAAGCATCATAGTCTAGAGGGACTCTCATTTGTATCCTTACAGCTTATAGCATGGTGCGCAAACTTTATTTTCTGAGTTTCTGGAAAGGAAAAGCAAAGTCATAAAATATGTAAGTGGGTGAGAATGCAGTGTATTTTTCTAGGAGAAAACTGTCAATAAATTTCAATATTCTGTTTGTTCTTAATAGTTTGAGGCTTAATCCTTTATACCTAGTTTAGCATTTCAGATCTATGAATTTTGAGATGCCAGAGTGAAAGATAGATACCCTTATTAACAAATTTTTAAAAGTCTTATATTTCCCTTTCGTATTTGTCTGTATCCCCTATGTAATTGTGTCTGTAAACAGATAACTTTTAATAATGTGTTACTGGTTTCCCAAATAGCCTTTGATGAATAGCAGTCGTTAGTGTTCTTGGAACAGAATTATGATTCCTGATGGAATTATAGGGGTAAGGGCACGTGTGTGCACCCAAGAGTACTTATGAGCACTAGCACTGACAAGGTAATGAATGAAAAGAAATATTAAAATCTATTTTGAGTTCTGAGGAAGGAAAGCTTAGTGTAGTGGATAGAGAGCCAGCCTCAAAACCAGAAAGAGCTGACTTCTGGTTTTACATTGGACTCATGCTGGTCTCTAAGTGCTCTAGTCACCTCTAAAAATATCAGTTAACCTCTCTTAGTAGAGGGATCTCTTCACTTAGGAGCCATGTTTCAATATGAATCACAGATCTAGTTCCCTATATTTTACTTACTAAACATTTTCCTTGGGGAATAAATATTTTCTTTAGGGAATAGCAAACACTTGGGAAGCAAAACGTTGTTTTTTCTTTTTCTCACAGGTCAGCAGACCTTAATTTTGATGACCAAAGACTTTGAACCAATCATTGAAAAGCAAATCCATCAAGATGATTTTGGAGAAAGTGAGTACAAGTCTGATTTTGAAATTCCATTTGTTCTAAAACATGCTTTTAATTTTTAAAGTTCTCCACTGATGACCTTGTTTTATTATAAGCAAATGATTTGCATGGTACATGAATATCAAATTGATGACTGAGCATGTGTGAACAGACATTAGTGAATGACTTAGAGATGAGGTCCCTCTTTGGAAACTTATCTCCTCATTCACCCTCCTCCAGGAGAAGGCTCAGAGTTAGTTTCTTGGGCAGAAGGCCAAGGAAGGGAGAGAATTGGAACTGAAAATAAAATTGAATTAATGTTTAAAAAAAAATTAAGAAAATTGAATGGTAGCTGGTGAGTTCAAAGCTTGGAAATGGTAAATTTTACTTTTATCTTTTCCAGTAGTTTGCTTTGTTCATGGATATGTAATTTTTAAAAATGCTCACTTGTATTGGAGTCAAGATGGCAGAGTAGAAAGAGAGACCTGACTGAGCTCTCCACCAAAGCTCCTCAGAATACCTGTAAAAAAGTAAACATATTCTAGAGCAACAGAAGCCACAAAAAAAGATTTCCAGCTCAAGACAATCTGGAAAGCTGACAGGAAGAGTCTTTTGCTTCAGTCACAGAGCAGAGCACAGGCCACACCAGCACAGACAGGATTGGAGCAGGCATCAGGGTGCTAAATCACTGGTATCTGAGTAGTTTCCAGACTTCTCAACCCACAAATGCCAAAGATGGTTTCAAAGGTCAGTGGGAAAGCTCTTTTACCTGGGTGAGGGTCCAGCCTCAGGGCAGAGGCAGCCACTGCTGTGGTAGTGGTTGCTTCTGAGGCTCTCAGCTTACAGATGGTGGGGGAATCAAACAGTTGATCTGGGGTGCAGTCCTGGGCAGTAGTCCTGGCATGGCATAACTGGTGGCAGCTGTGGAGAGGGAATCCTACACGCAGTTCTAGGGAAGAAAAGAGTACTTATGGTTGCTCACAAACCAGAATGCAGGCCAGGAGAGGAGTAAACACCTCTCCTTTGACTGTACCACTTTGATGGAAATGAGAATTTTCAGGTCCCTAGAGATACTTCTGAAAACAGTTGCACAGAACCCCTGAAACTTGGGGCAGTACACCCTCCACTAAACAAAGATCTCAAAAGTCAAGTAGGTGATTAGGAAAATGACCCAAAAGGGGGAAAAAAAATTAGACTATAGAAGGTTACTTACTTGGTGAAAAGGTATTTTCTTACATTGAGGAAGATCAAAGCATATAACCAGAGGAAGACAACAACGTCAAGGCTCCTACATCCAAAGTCTCCAAGAAAAAGATGAAATGGACTCTGGCCATGGAAGAGCTCGAAAAAGATTTTGTAAATCAAGTAAGAGAAGTAAAGGAAAAATTGGGAAGAGAAATGAGAGTGATGCAAGGAAATCATGAAAAACAAGTCAACAGCTTGCTAAAGGAGACCCAAAAGAATGCTGAAGAAAATCACATCTTCAAAAATACACTAATCCAAATGGCAAAAGAGGTCCAAAAAGCCAGTGACAAAAGGAATGTCTTAAAAAACAGAATTAGTCTGATGGAAAAGGAGGTCCAAAAGCTCACAGAAGAAAATAATTCCTTAAAAATTAGAATGGAGCAAATGGAAGCTAATGACTTTATGAGAAATCAAGAAATTACAACACAAAATCAAAAGAATGAAAAAATAGTAGACAATGTGAAATATCTCATTGGAAAAACAACTGACCTAGAAAATAGATCCAGGAGATATAATTTAAAAACTGTTGGTCTGCCTGAAAACCGTGATCAAAAAAAAGAGCCTAGACATCATCTTTCAAGAAATTATCAAGGAAAACTTCCTTGATATTCTAGAACCAGAGGGTAAAATAGAAATGGAAAGAATCTATAGATCACCTCCTGAAAGAGATCCTAAAAGGAAAACTTCTAGGAATATTGTAACTAAATTCCAGAGTTCCCAGGTCAAGGAGAAAATATTACAAGCATCCAGAAAGAAACAGTTCAAGTATTATGGAAACGCAGTCAGGATAACACAGAATTTAGCGATTTCTACACTAAGGGATCAAAGGGCTTGGAATATGATATTCCAGAGGTCAAAGGAGATAGGATTACAACCAAGACTCACCTCCCCAGCAAAACTGAGTATAATAATTCAGGAGAAAAAATGGAATTTCAGTGAAATAGAGGACTTCCAAGCATTTTGTTGAAAAGACCAGAGCTGAATAGAAAATTTGCCTTTCAAATACAAGAATCAAGAGAAACATGAAAAGGTTAAATAGGAAAAAGAAGCCGTAAGGGACTCATTAAAGTTGAACTGTTTACATTCCTACATGGAAAGATGATATTTGTAACCCATGAGACCTTTCTCAGTGTTAGGGTAGTTAGAGGGACTCTCTCTCTCTCTATATATATATATATTACACATACATACATACATACATATATATTTTATGTACGTGTGTGTATTATGTAACTGTCGGTATATGTACTGTATACATAATGTGCATGTGTGTGTTTATACACGTGTGTGTATATGGGCAGCACAGGCACAGGGTGAGTTGAATATGAAGGGAGGATAACAAAAAAAAATTAAGTGTTGAGAGGAATGTACTGGGAGAAAGAGAAAAGGAGTGGTAGAATGTACTAAATCATCTCATGTAAGAGGCAAGGAAGAGCTTTTATAATGGAGGGGAAGAGGAAGGAGATGAGAGGGAATAAATGAATCTTACTCTTACTGGGTTTGGCTTAAGGAGGGATTAACATACATTCAGTTGGGTATGGAAGTCTCTCTTACCCTGCAGGAAGGCCAAGGGACAAGGGATAGGAGAGGGAGGATAATAGAAGGGACAGCAGATTGATGGAAGGGCTAATCAGAAGCAAACACTATTGAAGGGGGACAGGTTGAAGGAGAGAATGGTATAAATGGAGGACAGGACAGGAAAGAGGGAAATGTGGTTAGTCTTTTGCAATGAATGTCATGGAAGTGTTTTGCATGGCTGCACATGTATGACCTATATCAAAATGTTTGCTTTCTCAATAAAGGTGGGTGGGGAGGGAGGAAGAGAGAGATTGTGGAACTCAAAACTTTAAAAATGAATATTAAAAATTATTTTTGCATGCAACTGAGAAATAAGTTGTACAGGTAATAGGGTATAAAAATCTATCTTGTGCAAGAAAATAGAGAGGAGGGAGGTAGGAGGAGGGTGATCAAAGAGAGAGCAGATTGGGGAGAGGAGTGGTTAGGGTACATGCTGTCCTGGAGTGGGAGGAAGGTAGAAATGGGGAGAAAATTTGGAATTCAATATTTTGTGGAAGTGAATGTTGAAAACTGAAAATAAGTAAATTATATTTTTGAAAAATGCTCACTTGTGGTGTGGGATGAGATTACTGACATACCTTACCAGAAACATTGTTAGATGGATCTCTAAAATAATTTTAAAGAACAGGGAAATAGAAAATACTTCTTTAAATTCTTTGTAGTAATAGGTGTGCATATTTTTTTATTATTATTATTTTTTTAATAAAAATTTATTTAACATTTTACATTCATTTTAACAAAATTTTGGGTTCCAAATTTTCTCCCCTTTTATCCCCTCACCCCACCCCAATACACCAAGCATTCTAATTTTCCCTATCACCAATCTGCCCTTTCTTCTATCATCCCTCTCTTCTCTTGCCCCTTCTTCTCTTTTGTCCTGTAGGGCCAGATGACTTTCTATTCCTCATTAACTGTATGTCTTATTTCCTAGTAGCAACAACAATACGAAACAGTTCTTCCTAAAACTTTGAGTTCCAAATTCTCCCCATCCCTCCCTCCCTCCCCACCCATTCCCTTTGGGAAGGCAGGCAATTCAATATAGGCCATATCTGTGTAGTTTTGCAAATGACTTCGATAATAGTCGTGTTGTGTAAGACTAACTGTATTTCCCTCCATCCTATTCTGCCCCCCATTGTTTCTATTCTGTCTTTTGATCCTGACCCTCCCCGAGTGTTGACTTCAAATTGCTCCCTCCTCCCATTGCCCTCCCTTCCATCATCCGCCCCCCCTTGCTTATCTCCTTCTCCCCCACTTTCCTGTATTGTAAGATAGGTTTTCATACCAAAATGAGTGTGCATTTTATTCCTTCCTTTAGTCAGATGTGATGAGGGTAAACTTCTTGTTTCTTTTCTCAGCTCTCCTCTTTTTCCCTCCACTAAAAAGTCTCCTGCTTGCCTCTTGAATGAGATATAATTTACCCCATTCCATTTCACCCTCTTTCCTCCCACTACATTTCTCTCTCACCATTTACCTTAATTTCTTTTAAGATATGGTCCCATCCTATTCAATTCACTCTGTGCTCTCTGTCTCTGTGTGGGTGTACATGTGTGTATGTGCGTGTGTGTGTGTAATCCCACCAACTACCCAGATATTGAAAAGTTTCAGGGGTTACAAATATTGTCTTTCCATGTAGGAATGTAAACAGTTCAACTTTGGTAAGTCCCTTATGACATCTCTTCGCTGTTTACTTTTTCATGCTTCTTCTCATTCTTGTGTTTGAAAGTCAAATTTTCTTTTCAGCTCTGGTCTTTTCATCAAGAATGCTTGAAAGTCCTCTATTTCATTGAATGACCATTTTTTCCCCTGAAGTATTATACTCAGTTTTGCTGGGTAGGTGTCCGCGCTCTGTCCCTGCCGGACCTCAGGGGGTACGTCGTGACCTCTGCTTCCACCTAACTAACGGCGGCTTCGGACGTCTCCGGTCCCGACCCCAGGGGCTGAGGACGGGCAAAACCAGACACTGGCCAGAGTGGTGAAGCAAGCAGGTGTTTATTCAGCAGGTTACATCAGCCCAGTCCCACTTTCCCTCTTAGGGCATTGGCTTATATTCCTTATCCTTTCCGGGTTCTGCTGTCCGACTCCTGATTGGGGAGTTCAGCTTACTGTCACCCCAGCCCCTTCCCCTTTGTTAGCCGTGCCCTGTGGTGATAGGGCAGGGGTCTCTCAGGACCTTCCTTCCCCGCTCGGACCATCTGCTTAGCCTATTACAGGTGGTCAGGTGTATTTTTCTCTTCCTGGGATTTTGTCAGTACCTCCCCGAGGGCGGTATCGTGCCCTGTACACGAGTCTTCCCTTTTTCCCCAGCCCGGAAACCACGGGTGAGGCGCGTGATCACGGGGGGGGGGGGGACAGGTATAGACTCCCGCTATTACCTCTCTGCCCAGGAGGTTCGGGGACGGCCCCTGACAACTCCCCCTTTTTGTTTTATAAATGGTAAGCGAGGGAATAGGTCATGTGGCCTGTCTCCATGCCTGGTACCAAAAGTGGGCAGGGCCCCTGTCTTAGGCTATGTGGGTGGCTCCCACCTCCAGCATTTCTGGTAGGTGGACCCACAATAATCCCGTCATTGGGTACCTCTGCAGCCAGCGGGTCTCCCAGGACATGGAGCCATACTATTCCTAGAGAAAGCTTACTAATGACTACAGTGGGGCATAGGGATGCTTTTGGGGCTGAGGTGAGAGCTAGCGGCTCTCCAAAGCTGTGATCCAAACTTGTGGATTAGAGTGATTTGTCAGAGAGCGGAGAGCCCATGCAGTATATTGCCGCTGTTGTATCTGCCTTCGCCGAATCTGGCATAGGCAGTACAAAAGCCCTGCAGCAAGGATAAGGAGTAAAGAGGCCGAGCCCGCATAACTTTTCACCCAAGTGGATAGGGCAGAGAAAACAGAATCAAAGGCGGTAACAACAGTGGGATCTATTCGGGTGGCATTGATGTTAGCAATTTGATATCTTAAAAGATGGAGTGTATGTTCAAATTTATCAGACCAATTCCCTGTAAGCATTTGCGACAGCTGGCGGGACAGGTTGGCTGCTCGGGACAGATTCTGAAAAGGGGCAGAGGTAAGACATAACCCGACCAAGGAATAGGAACATCCCAGAGGAAGGAGATGGACAATGATGTCCACTTGCTCCTGTAACAGATCAATACGTTGATTGGTTATCATTATTCCCCCCCGTATGGCAGCTAAAAGCTGTGTGTTGGTGTCCATAGCAGTGGCAACCGTTGCTGAAAGATCGTTAAGGGTCGCAACGGTATTGGTGCCTACAGCTAGGGAGGTGGCTGCCGCTGCTGCAGCAGCAGCGGCAAGAGAAAGTGCTACCACCAAGGCTGTTACGCCAAAGTCTCGTTTCCTTCTATGGAATGGTTGGAGTTGGAAGCCTTCCATGTTGACGGGGACAGGTATCCAAGTGGGCACTCTCGCTATTATGGCCATCTGGTGTCGGGTGCCATCCCAGCAGGAAGCGTAATTACAAGTCTCATTGGTACAAGACAAAAGGGGGCCACTAGAGGTATTGGTTACAATGAAGATGAACGGGGGCGTGACACATACAGGGGTAGGGTCAAAGGGCAAGGAGAAGGTGGGAGTGGACGGGGTACGAGTCAAGTTCTCCGCTTGACAGGTTGGGCTGTTACCACTGCCCCCCGAGACGCATGAGGACACAGTCCAAGAGAAGGAGCCGTTGTAAATTCTCCCTCCCCGAAGCATGGAAAAGGGGGAAAGGTCCATGCACGTACGTCTGGGTCCACACAGCACCCAGGTGTGAAATGGGTTAAAGGGTCCTGTCATAGCGGGGTCGTGTCCTGACCAATTTGTATATGTCTGGTTGGTTGGATTAAGGACAGCTCCTATGAGGGGGGAGAAGTTCCACCCTCCTCCCAAGTTCTGGCTCACGGGGGCCTGGCACCCAGTCCAGGGGATCTCAGTGTTTCTTCTGGAGCCTTTGCATCGGGGTCCCCAAGTAGGCTGACGGGGTTCCAGTGGATACCTAATGCCTATATCTCCCCTTGGGTTTCCTGTGACTAGGGGCCATCGGCCCTCTAGGGCCGTGCCATTTGCTGTAACACCCTTAGGATGGTCTAACCAAACCGCTTTCTGTGGGGCTAGGACTATACAGGGGTTCATGTTAGTAAGGTTTAGTCAGAAACAGAGGGCACCGTTTAGGGCGATGTGGAACGAAGGGGTGGGTGCTTCCTCGTCTTGGAAAGGGTAGTAAGGGAGATCAAGGTTCTCGTTAGTGGTAAAGAGACGCGGGTATAGAGTAGCATTCTGCGAAACAGGCATAGGGAAGGGGAAATCAGCCAGGAGACCCCAGCGGATCTCATGTGCTTGCGTGTTGGGGGTGCGCCATAGTAACAGACGCAATTGGGCCAGTGCTAATAGGCCGTTGATGACCGTTGTTCGTATTGCTCTCAGGGTGTGGCTCATTCTCTTGGGTCGTCTTCTCTTCCTTTTGGTCCCCTCCAGCAGGTCGGGAGGTGGCAGCAGGGGCTCCTCCTCCTCCTGCAGGTCGGGAGGTGGCAGCAGGGGCTCCTCTGGTCCACCGGAGCGGCACCCATCTGGTTCCATTATTTCCTGTGGAGACACAAACATAACCTCTGCCTCTCACCGCAACTGGATGAGGGCCATGCCAATTGTTCTCCTCATCTTTCCACCATACCTTTTCATCTTTGAGGTGGTCAGATGACTGTTTTGTTTCTGCAGGCTTCGGTTTTGGATTAGAGGTGGTAGGGGGGTTTGTAAAGAATTTCATGGCCGAAGTTAGGCCATCTTGTCTTGTTTGGAGAAAATTTACTGTAAATACGGCCCTCGCCAATTGGGCCCTAGATAGTCTCCCTGGTACTCCCCCTTTTTGTTTAGTAAGAGTGCGCTTCAGTGTTTGGTGGGCTCTTTCAACTATGGCCTGCCCTGTGGGGTTGTACGGGATGCCTGTAACATGTCGGAGGCCCATCTCCTGAAGGAAGGTCTGAAAGGCTTTTGATCGGTACCCAGGACCATTATCAGTTTTAATGAGATCTGGGAAGCCGACAAGGGCTGCGCACTCTAAAAGGTGGTGAATGATACATTTAGCGCTCTCACCAGATTGCAAAGTGGCCATTATGAAGCCTGAGAAAGTGTCGATTGACACATGAATCAAAGAGGATTGAAAATGTGTAACATCCATTTGCCAGATTTCATTGGGTGCGTGGCCACGGGGGTTAGAAGCCTGATCACGGGGCGGAGGTCGAAAAGGAACACAGTGAGAGCACCTACGGACAATGTTGCGGGCCTCCTCTCTGGTGATGCCGTAAAGGCGCCGTAGGGTTTGGGCTGAAAGGTGGAAGTGATGGTGGGCGAGGTCTGGAGAGCTATAAAACACCCCTAGGCCATTTGGGGAATCATCCGTGAGGGCACGGTCAGCAATCGCATTGCCCTGATAGAGGGGGCCTGCTATGGAAGTGTGGGATCTAACATGAAGGACGTAAATAGGAGCCTCCCTAACAATGAGCAAATTATGTATGTGGATCAGGAGATCCGAGACAGTGGAGGTGGTTGCAGTGAGGTCTGCTCCAGGGAGTAGAGGAATAGCTAAAGCACAATACATACTATCGGTGATGAGGTTAAAGGACTCAGCGGGTAATAATTGTAGCACAGTATAGATAGCAAATAATTCATTTTTCTGAGCGGAGGAATAGGGGGTACTTACCACCTTCAGGATGTTTTTTGCTGGAATATATATAGCGGCTCGTTGATGCCTAGTGGCATCAGTGAAGACGTTAACTCCTTCTACCGGTTCATTAGCTACAACCTGCGGAGACTTTTGAAGAGGCAAGGCATCCCAACCCCGGAGAGCATTAGGCAAGGCAGCACTAGTTATCTGATGTTGGGTAATTAAGATAGCCCAAGAGGTATATTCTTGGGCAAGCTCCTGTAGTAAGCTAGGGGTTATATTAAGAAAGAGAAGGGGAAATTGACCAAAGATCTGTCTGGCCCTGAGGCTGGCCTTGAGTAATAGCCTCCCTTGTTCTTCAAGGCGATCAGGGATACATTTTTTCCTTTTGTCAGGGTAGATCCACTCTATAACTCCCCATTGCTGGAAGATTGCCGCGATCCCCTCGGTGGCCCCACGGGAGAGGATGGCCACAGCTAGGGGATATTGGGGATCTATTCTTTGGACTCGCATATTGGCCCTGTCTCTAATTAATTTCATGACTTTAAAAGCCTCAGGAGTCCAAGTTCTGGGAGAATTTAGGGTCTGGTCCCCTGAGAGGATAGCATACAGGGGCTGCATTTCCCTGTCTGAGAGGGGCAATGTGGACCGAAGCCATTGAATAGCCCCAACAAGCTTTTGAAAATCATTGAGGGTCTTGACTTTAGCAAGGTCAAAGTTGGGGACAGGTCGAAGGACCTCATCATTTAGGAGCCTATGGCCAAGGTATCTAAGGTCGTTACCCCTTTGGATTTTTTCTGGGGCAATTTTTAACCCGTACTCACTGAGCCTCTCTATAATGTGTTTGAGGGCCTTCTCTGACTGTTCTGCCTGTGGGTGAGCAAGTAGGATATCATCCATGTAATGAACAATCTGAACCTCAGGGAATTTCTCCCGAGAAGGGTGTAGGATGGCTGCAACATATTTTTGGCATAATGTGGGACTGTTCGCCATCCCTTGGGGCAATACAGTGAAATGAAAACGGGCGGCCGGTGCCTGGAAGTTGATAGAAGGGACAGAAAAGGCAAACTTTGGGGCGTCGTCGGGGTGAAGGGGAATGCTATAAAAGCAATCTTTTATATCTACAATGATAACTTCCCAACCTCTCGGCACCATGGTTGGATTTGGAAGACCTGGTTGTAAAGCACCCATAGGTTGTAAGGCCGAATTGACCTGGCGGAGATCGATCAGCATTCTCCACCCACCAGATTTCTTCTTTATGCAGAATACTGGGGAATTATAAGGGCTAGTAGAGGGCACAATATGCCCTTCCTGCAAAAGTTCTTGTACTATGGTGTTGAGGGCTTGTAGCCTTTCTTTAGTAAGGGGCCACTGCTCCACCCAAATTGGTTGGGTGTTGTTCCAATTCATTTTTACTGGGTGCGGTTTCTCGGGGTGGAGTGTGGCCCTCATCAGTTTAAAGGGTCGTTTGTGAGCCTAAGTTGCATTTGGGAGAGGATATCTCGACCCCACAAGGTCATAGGGAGGGAGGAGATATAGAGGGGGCGAAAGCGCCCTCCCTCTTCCCCGCACGTCCACCGCAAAAGGCGTGCAGAGATGGCAGCTGTGCTATTCCCCCCGACTCCCGAGACCTGCCTGGGGGTGGTGTCCTTTCCCCACTGAGGCTGCCAGTTTGAGCCGGCAATAACAGACACATCAGCTCCAGTGTCCATCATCCCTGTTATGGGTGTCCCCTCGACCTCAACGGTCAAGGTGGGTTTCTGGGGTGTTATAGTGGTCGTCCAGGCCACAAAGGGGTCAGAATTCCGTGGGAAATAATTGGGGTCCATCCACGGAAGAGGGATGGCTTGAGCAACCTCCCTTCTTTCATTCAAAGACACAGAGTAAGCATGAGGGTTGGTAACAAAAATCTCTGTGTCTCTTGGGGCAAGATACTTGGTGTGCACTATAACTTCTGGGAGTTTGTGGGTGCCAATTGCAAGGCGGGGGTGATCAGAGGGGTGAATTTTTATTGGGGCAGTGGTCCAGGGGGCTATGGTTTGTTCTTGGAGGGTAAAAACCTCACTCATTAATTTCTGAGTCGAAAGGGGTTTGCTCGGGGGTTCAGTCTTTGCGGGGCGCCCTCCCCCCGTGAGGGCCCCGCCGGCTCGTTTCCCGGAGCCGGTGGATTCTGCATTTTTCTTTTTTGACGGCAGTCTCTAGAGAGGTGCCCCAGCCTGCCGCAAGTGTGACATTGCTGCCCTCTAGTGGGCGCACGGCAAGCGGCTCTAAAGTGCCCTTCTTTGCCACAGTTAAAACATCTCTGCTGTGGGTCCCCCTGTACGGCCATGGCTGTGAGCTGCTCGGCGAGAGCGGCCACGGGTGACTTATCCTCTTGGGGCTCATCTAAGCATCTCTCTATAATGTCCTGGAGGCTGGGATCTGGTGGCAAGGTGGCAAGAATGCCCCGATGGCGGGGGTTAAGGCCATCTTTGATAAGCTGAATAATTAGCTGAGCTGCAAGTTCAGACTTGCCATACTGCCCCTCTATTCTCTCTTGGACCCGGGAGATAAACTGTATAGGCGTCTCCTGGGGCCGCTGTTTTAAGGTGGACAGAGAGCGACCCCCTGTTGTATTTAACTTATCAAAAGCTCTTAAATGGACCACCTGGACTACTCCCAACTGAACGTTGGTGAGTGTCAGTTGTTTCTCGACTGTCTCCCACTCCCCAGTGCCCGTCACCTGACTAACTAACAGGTCTGCATTTTCTGAATGTGTCTCTGAGGCGTATCTGCGGGCCTCACGGGTGACGTGGGCCAGGTATGTCATAGCCACGGGGGGATCAAAAATAGCGGCCGTGACCTCTTTCCAATCATAAGGGAGCCAAGCCGCCACGGAGGATGTATTGGTAAATAACCTTCTAAGGAATGCAGAGCCAGGGCCGTATTTGGTGGCTGCCTCTTTCATGTCTCGGAGAATTTTATAGGACAGAGGCTTGTGGACACGCTGCGGGGGGCCATCGTCCTCGGCCTGGGAGAAAACAGGAAACAGATTCGCCCCCTCCCAGTCTACATCTTCCCCTTCCTCCGCCGCCTGTTGAAGGCACTTTCTCAAAACACTGACATATTTAGGCGGGGGGGGTTTCTTTGCCCCTCTATCTGGGTGCTGCTCTGGGGCTTCCTCTTTTTGTATCTCCTGCAATTTCTTTCGGGGCCCCTCCCCTTTCTGCGGGCGGGGTTGTGTTCCTTGTCTTTTCCCGTTCTTTTCTATGGGGTTAAGGGAGGTGGATCGGGAGAGGCTCGATGGAGAAGGCGAGGGCGCAGTCATGACTCTCCGAAGACTGTCCCAAGGGTACAGAGGGGGAGGTCCTGTCTGAGGGGGGCCTAAATCCTCAGTGGAGGAGTTATCCTCATCGGAGGAGCCACAAAGGGAGTCCCCCACCTGGGCACCAGTCTCCGTGGACAATGGGGGTGGCTGGGGGTCGAGGGAGGCCCCAATAGTGAAATAGATGACAAAATCTTGGGAGGATAGGAAAGAAGGGTCCACTTTCTGGTAGGAGGCCATCTGTTGGCCAATAAGCCTCCATCGGGTCGGATCAATGCCAGTGTGCTCCACCCATGGGCTGACAGTTATAATTTTCGCGACCCATTCTCGGCAAACTCTTATGTGTATTTTTATCCCATTCTGCTTGCAGAGTTTATACACTTGGCAAGCGAGAATGCCTTTATCCTCTGGCTTAACTTCTGTATTTCCCATAACTAAACTGCCTTCGGGACTAGAGGGGAAAACCCGAAAGTCCCGGTGTGCCTGGTCCTTCTGACCCTCACCTGCGAGGGACAGGAAGGCTCACAACGTACCTGTACTGTAGTGTAGAGCCCCACGTTTGGGCGCCAATGTCCGCGCTCTGTCCCTGCCGGACCTCAGGGGGTACGTCGTGACCTCTGCTTCCACCTAACTAACGGCGGCTTCGGACGTCTCCGGTCCCGACCCCAGGGGCTGAGGACGGGCAAAACCAGACACTGGCCAGAGTGGTGAAGCAAGCAGGTGTTTATTCAGCAGGTTACATCAGCCCAGTCCCACTTTCCCTCTTAGGGCATTGGCTTATATTCCTTATCCTTTCCGGGTTCTGCTGTCCGACTCCTGATTGGGGAGTTCAGCTTACTGTCACCCCAGCCCCTTCCCCTTTGTTAGCCGTGCCCTGTGGTGATAGGGCAGGGGTCTCTCAGGACCTTCCTTCCCCGCTCGGACCATCTGCTTAGCCTATTACAGGTGGTCAGGTGTATTTTTCTCTTCCTGGGATTTTGTCAGTACCTCCCCGAGGGCGGTATCGTGCCCTGTACACGAGTCTTCCCTTTTTCCCCAGCCCGGAAACCACGGGTGAGGCGCGTGATCACGGGGGGGGGGGACAGGTATAGACTCCCGCTATTACCTCTCTGCCCAGGAGGTTCGGGGACGGCCCCTGACAGGTAGGTGATTCTTGGTTTGAGTCCTAGTTCCTTTGACTTCTGGAATATCCTATTCCATGCCCTTCGATCCCTTAATGTAGAAGCTGCTAGATCTTGAGTTATCCTGATTTTATTTCCACAATACTGGAATTGTTTCTTTCTAGCTGCTTGCAAGATTTTCTCCTTGAGCTGGGAGTTCTGGAATTTGGCCACAATGTTCCTAGGAGTTTCTCTTTTTGGATCTCTTTCAGGTGGTGATCGATGGATTCTTTCAATACTTATTTTGCCCTCTGGTTGTAGAATGTCAGGGCAGTTTTCCCTGATAATTTCATGGAAGATGATGTCTAGGCTCTTTTTTTGATCATGACTTTCAGGTAGTCCCATAATTTTTAAATTATTTCTCCTGGATCTATTTTCCAGGTCAGTTGTTTTTCCCATGAGATATTTCACATTCTCTTCCATTTTTTCATTCTTTTGGTTTTGTTTGGTGATTTCTTGGTTTCTCAGAAAGTCATTAGACTCCATCTGTTCCATTTTAATTTTGAGAGAACTATTTACTTCAGTGAGCTTTTGAACCTCTTTTTCCATTTGGCTCATTCTGCTTTTGAAAGCATTCTTCTCCTCATTGGTTTTTTGAACTTGTTTTGCCAATTGAGTGAGCCTATTTTTCAAGGTGTTATTTTCTTCAGCATTTTTTTGAGTCTCCTTTACCAAGGTATTGACCCGTTTTTCATACTTTTCTTGCATCTCTGACATTTCTCTTCCCAATTTTTCCTCCACCTGTCTAACTTGCTTTTCAAAATCCTTTTTGAGCTCTTCCATGGCCTGAGCCCACCGGACATCCCTCTGGGATGTCTGGGGTACAGAGGCCCCGACCTCCACATCTTTCCCTGATGGTAAGAATAGTTCCTCGTCATCAGAATTGAAAGGCAGGAACATCTGTACCCCATCAAAGTAGCTTTCTATAGTCCTATTTTTCTTCCCTTTTCTGGGCATTTTCCCAGCCAGTTACTTGACTTCTGAGATTCCTGTCCACCCCCACCTAGATCCACCCAGCTAGTGCTTGGGGTCTGAGATTCAAATGGGCTTTCTGCGGCAGGCGTGGCTGCTATTCAATGTGAGCTTAAGTTCTGGTGCTGGGGTGGGGGCAGGGCCGCCTCCCAGGCTCAGTTCCCTCAGGGGCTTTATGCAGAGACCTTCAGTAATGGAGCGGGTGGGGGCAGGGCCGCCTCCCAGGCTCAGCTCCCTCAGGGGGTTTATGCAGAGACCTGAGCTTCTGCCTGCTGCTCGGGGAGTCCCGGGCCACCGCTCCCTCTGCCGCTTCTTCCCGAGGGGGCCTGAGCCACGAAGACACCCCGCTCCCCTCTCGGCCAGCCCAGACGTCTCTCTCACTGACCTGTAGCGTCTGTGGGCGGAGGGACCTTCCCAGCCGCTGGAGGTTCCATTCCTGAAGCCTGCTCGGATTTCCTCCTCTCGGCCGCATGGCCAGGGCAGCTCTGGGGTGGACTCTGCTTTCCGGGGCGCGACGGACTCTAGGGACGGCTCTCCAGGGCTCTCTGGAACGGAAATCTTTTCTACTGTGTTTCTGCGCGCCTTGCAGTGATCCAGAATTTGTGGAAAGTTCTTCTTGCAGGAAATATATGGGCTGTGGGCTCAGAGCTAGCATACGTGAGTCTTTCTACTCCGCCATCTTGGCTCCACCCCCCCTAATCGGTTTGCATATTAAGAAACTAGGTATTTGAGATGAATTACTTTGGGTAATTTGGTAAAATGAAAACTCTAAAAGCTCAAGTAATTGCTGATTAATAGCTTAGACAGGAAATAATGGAAGTTCTCTTTGTAATTTATTTAGCTTAATTGTTTTACCTTTCACGTTTTCAAATTTAATCTCTAGGCAAATTTATCACTGTTGGATGGGGTAAAAAGGAGACTCAGTTCCATGGATCAGAAGGCAAACAAGCTGCACATCGCAAGCAAACGGTAATGCCTTTTTGTATGGTAACATCTCCCAAATAGGGAATAGTTATGAATATGCAAAGGCGATTTCTTTTCTAAGTTATTTCTTTAATTTAAGTGTACCGGTCAGCCCTAAAGCAGTGAATTCCTGGGAGTGGTAAGTGTGTAACAGAAGAAAATCTAACAGATGTTTAATAAATAAATACTTTATGTAAATCCCAGGTATCCAGCTAATGATGGTAAATCATTTGCTCTTTACATAGTATAGTAAAGCTTCAGTTCTCTGGGCTTGTTGGAACCCCTGAGACAATGAGTCTTACAACTGAAGTTTAAACCTTTTTAAGGATCAGCATCTTAATAGGATATTTGTAACTGCGTTGCATGTAACAAGCATCTCCTTGGCATCTTGAACTTAAATACTACTCTGTCGCACTTGTATAAAGTTGTTGACAAGGAATGTTCCTCTTCCTGTTAAGAATTTGTATTAAGATTTGCTTACTCCAAAGCCTATAAAATGTTCACCATTAAAAACATAATGAAGGGAAAAGAGCAATAGACTAAGACTCAAGAGACTTGGTTTCCAGCATTGGCTCTGCTACCAATCCCCCGGGTGACCTTGGGCAAGTCATTTAACTTTTGGGGCTCTCAGTTTGCTTCTCTACAAAATGAGGAAGTTTTACTAGATTATTTCTAATTGTTGCCTAAAGTGCTAGCAATCTCTGAGGACTTTTATGAATATATTTGCCACTTCCAGGCCATAGTTTTTGTAACCATTCTTGGATTGTTTGACTTTGAACAGAATTCAAGACTAAAAACCTGTGAGAATTGTATTTTGCAACTAAAAAAGAAACCAAACATTTATTTTAACTATGTACCAAACACCATTCTAAAAAACTAGTTTCACAAATACAAGAAAGCAATACAGTCCTTGATTTCAAGGCACTTATGTTCCAATGGGAGAAGACAGTATGTAAAGGGGCACTGGAAGAAGTGCAGTGCCAGCTGCTGCTGGTTCCTACAAAATAAGGTGAAAACTTACTTATCACCAGAGTGGATGAGAGAAGGTCAGAGTCCAGTGGGAGGGAAAGAAGATTATGGTCTAAGCAGACAAAGTTTTGAAATCCTATTTATAATAACTTCACGTTGTGAATAACAACTTGGTCTATCAATCACTAAAATAATATTGAAGGGCAGGAGGCAGTAAAAAATTTTCCTAGAAATAATCTACTTCCATGGCTCAGCCATACTGCTTCTAAAGCTATATTATAAAGCCGCAATCATCAAAACTATTTGGTACTAAGAAGTAGAATGGTGGCTCAATGGAATAGGGAAGGTACATAAGTTCATAACACTTAGTAGTAAATGACTTTAGTAATCTACTGTTTGATAAATCCAAAGACTCCAACTTCTGGGATAAGAACTCACTTAACAAAAACTTCTTGGAAAACTGGAAAATAGTATGCAGAAACTAGGCATAAAACAACATCTAACACCCTATACCTAGATAAAGTTAACATGGGTACATGATTTAGACTTAAGAGATGATACCATAAGCAAATTAGGAGAACAAGGAATAGTTTATCTGTCAGATCTATGGAGAGGGAAGAATTTATGACCAAACAAGAGATAGAGAACATTATGAAATACAAAATGAATAATTTTGATTGCATTAAATTTAAAAGTTTTTGCACAAACAGAACTGATGCAGTCAAGATTAGAAGGAAAGCAGAAAGCTGGGAAACAATTTTTACAGCCATAAGGCCTCATTTCTGAACTGAGTCAAGTTTATAAGAATACAAGTCATTCCCCAGTTGATAAATAGTCAAAGAATATAAACAGGTTGTCTTCAGAGGAAGAAATTAAAGGTGTCTGTAATCATATAAAAAATTGCTCAAATCACTTGATTAGAGAAATGCAAGTTAAAACAACTCTGAGGTACTACATCACACCTATCAGAAAAGGATTGGTAGTAGACTGGACTATGAGGGGAAGGACTCAGGTAAGGCGAGGTGGTGGCCAAGGGTGCTTCATCCTCCAGGTGCTGACCCCTGCCTTGGCCACCTCCTCCTCCCTCCCCCAGTTTCCTGTCTCGTTATTGGAGGGAGGAGGGCCTCGCTACCAGAGTGATGAGTGTCAACAAAGACCAGGAGGTGGAGCTGGAAGTATTACATTCTATTTATGAAGGTGATGAATATTTCCGAGAATTAAGTTCAGTTTTATTTCAATATAAGGATAGGTGAAAATGGTGATCCCAAAGCCTTCTTAATAGAATTTTCTTGTTCTGAAACATATCTACAAACAGCTACAGTATATCTACAAATGCTTTACCAAATCATCAACCTTGAAGCAAAGTATTACGGCTAAATTACAGAAAGAAGTTGAAGTTAATCTTGGAACTGCAATGACATATATATTGTTTGAATATGCCAAGGGCAATAAAGAGCAGTTCATGGAGAATGATCATCCTGTTAATTCTGTCACATCAATAAGCCATATTATTTCTTTTTTTTAAATTTTTTAATTTTTAACACAGTTTATAACAGATAAAGCAGTTCAGACTTTTGGTCAGGTGATACATCTTTTTAAAGCATTTACAGTATGGACCGCAAAAGAATTTTTTTTTTTAAACATTAACCAACTGAGACACAGATAATATTTATGTTGCTAACTTCACAAGCTCTTGACCTAATTGTCTCCACAGTATTACTAAGAATTAAAGGACCCTAACTTAATGTTATTGGTCTGAAGTCCAATGCCTAATAACTTAATTTTAGACAACCTTGGATATTCCCCTACCCATAATCTATAATTGAATAGATCTGGTGTTAAGCTTACAAACCTAAGCTTACAAACCTTTTGACTATAGGAAATTGCCACCAATAGTAAGGACATTACAGGAATACAATATCTCCCCAACTTCATGTCAACTCCAGGCAGGATTAGACTATCCATTTGCATTCAGTCAGGCTTAAAGTCTGCCAGGTGTCAGTGGGGAAATTGAGTCAGGAGAGTCCCACCTCAGCCCATGCTGAACAGCCGCTCTCCCACCCCTCCCTTGAGATCACCTATGCAGTTCACACCAGCATCTCATCAGTTTACTGGCATCATGGATTGGAGGCTCAGATCACCTTTCTTGCTTCCCATACCTGCAGTCAGGCTCAGAAGAACAGTCACTTATAGTCCCATAGCATCGAAAAATGTCAAGTTCCAATAACCAGGTTTCAAATATGATTACAGTTTCACTTTGGCTGGGGAACATCTTTTGAGGCAAGTCTTACGTAAGTCATATTATTTCAGTTGAAACTCCTAATCCTGCTCCCTCGAGTAGGAAAAAAGACAAAAAAGAACAGCTTTCAAAAACCCAGAAACGGAAGCTGGCAGACAAGACTGATCACGAAGGTGAACTTCCGTTAGGCTGGAACTGGGTTGATGTCGTTAAGCATTTAAGCAAAACTGGTTCCAAAGATGATGAATAATGAAAGAAACTTGATACAAGAAACAGCCATCTTTTAATACAGTAAACTGATGTCAACATTTTTTTTTGCAGTCCTATTGATGTGGCATATTATAAAATGTAAGTTTTTGTATGTTTCCTAAATAATTAGATCACAGGTTCATGCAGAGATTTGATGGTATTTTATTATTCCCACAAATTTGCCTTAAAGTAAGGTAAAACATGGCACCAGAAATGTTCGGTGTCCTTTCAGGAGCCTGTTTAGCTTTATAAATGATCAGCTATCAAGGAGAGGAAATAATGATATATGCAGTGTTAATTTATACTGTCTTATTCTGGGGTGTGACTCTTTTGAAGGGAATATAAGCTGCTTATCAAGCATGACCTTTTCAAGTCTTCATCTCAGTGGAGTAAAGAGTAAGAGTGAAGTTGGGCAGCGACAAATCTGTACTAATAGGTTTGTCACTTTGTTTATGTCTTCATCTGTTCATTCCCTTGAATTATTGATGTTTAGATGCCTTCAAAGAAAGCTAGTGGTTGAATACCACTGTAATCTTTTCAGGTAGTTCACGTCTGTATGTAGTTAACTTTCCATTTTTTGTTTCGTTTTTTGCAGAGAACTGTCTTCTCACAAATAAATCTTAATTATATTTTTTTCTCAATATTGATGTATTGAGAGGTTTCAGCATGAGAGGTTTTCATAATATTTGGTTAAAAAAACCAATTCTGCCAAACGTATCGGAAAGAATTTTGTACAGATGTACTCTCTTGTGTTTTAAGGAAAAAAAATCCTTACTGGATACACAGTAATGGAGTAAAAGATGCTTTAATATCATCTAATTTTTTATTGTTGGAAACATATGTTTGCAAAAAAAAGGATAAATGTTGGAGAAGATGTGAAAAAATTGAAACACTGATGCTCTGTTGGTGGAGTTGTGGACTAATCCAAACATGGTATTATTCCCAGAGGGCCACCAGAGAGTGCGTATCCTTTGATCCTGATTCAGCAATGCCACTTCTAGGGCTGTATCCCAAAGAGATCTTAAAACAGGGAAAAGGACCCACATGGACAAAATATTTACAGCAATTCTTTTTGTGGTGACAAAGAATTGGAAATTGAGGGCATGCCCATCGATTGGGGAATGACTGAATAAGTTATGTGATTGGTAGAATACTGTTGTACTGTAAGAAATGATGAGCAGGATACTCTCAGAAAAACCTGGGATGACTTTCATGGACTGATGTAAATGACATGTACTGTGTACAGAGTAACAGCAGTATTGTAAGATGATCAACTATGAATGACTTAGCTATTCTCAGCGATACAAAGATCCAAGACAGCTCTGAAGGACTTAGGATAAAAAAATGCTATCCACTCACAGAGAAAGAACTGATGGTGTCTGAAGGCAGATTGAAGAATGCTTTTTTTTGTCTTATGTTTTCTTTCACAACATGACTATTACAAATATGTTTTGCCTGATTACACATGTATAACCTATATCGAACTGCTTGCCTTCAGGGTGGAGGGAAGGAAGGGAAAGAATCTGGAACTCAGAATTTTACAAAAATGAATGTTGAAAACTATCTTTACAAGTAACTGGAAAAAACCTACTATTAAGTAAAAAAATAATCATCTTCCTTAGAATAAAATCTTTAAGCGTCTCTAGCAACAAATTGTTCTCCTTGCTTCAAGTAAGCCCATGGTCCTAAAATGGTCTTTCACTAAAAATACACAAGCAATTAAAAACAGCTTGACTGTCTGTGCATTAATTAATCTCTATGCAAAGAGTAAATGTATAGTACCTTTGTGATAGTGAATTTTTCAATTTTCAGTGAAGTTTTATTTTTTTGTAGCTTGTGTATTAATTCAGGCAAAAGCAATCTGCTTAAATGTGAGGCACACATAATTTTATTAATGCCTTAAAGGGTAAAAATAGACAAGTTTTGCCATCATTGCAAAATTTACTGTACTCAAATAAGTTATCTGGAAAACCCATATAATTCTTTGACCACATAAAATTTGTTGGATACTTTTTCATCAGCTATGTCTGGCCTTATGCCATGTCTTAGTTTGAAGTGCCAGTGTCACCCTTCAGAAAATAGACACGGCTTATCTGACTATTCATAAAATATTTTTGTTTTTCGGTGAATATGGGACTAGAAGTAGGTGTGCCTTCAGATTTTTGTTTTGAAAACCACTCATGTACAAGTTGGTTTAAGTTCTCTAATATAGTTTAGTATGTTATATGGCACAACTCTATATTTAGGTGACTTAGAATCTGCAAAGAAAATTTTAGCAAGCTGTGTATTTTAAGCCATGGGAATTCACAGTATTTTCTCTATCACAACTTTTTCTCTTGCTTCCCTTTTTCCAAATCATATACAGGTGTCCATTTCATATTTTAAGATTAATGCACTTAGGTAGACTTAGTACTTCATTGCAAAGCAAGGACTTAAAAAATTCCCAATGGTCTGTTGAGGCAAAATGCCTTCCACAGCCAGAGAAAGAACTATGGAATCTGCTTCATTCAGCGATCAGATCATTTTCTTTTGTGTTATGTTTTATTTTGTTTTATGATGTCTCCCATTCATTTTAATTCTTCTATGCAACATGACTAAGTTGAAAATATATTTAATAGGAATGTATGTGTAGAATGTATATAAAATTGTATGCCGTCTCAGGAAGGGAGTGGGGAGGTTAGGGGGAAAGGAGGAGGAGGGAGGGGGAAAAAATCTAAGATATATGGAAGTGATTGTAGAACACTGAAAACAAAATAATTAAAAAAAGATTAATGTACTTATAAACTTCTCTGCTTAATCTTTGACTTAATACAAATTGAATCTTATAGTATTGTTCCTGTGATGTAACCAGCTTCCTTTTACTGTTTGCTTTTTTATACAATGATTATAGAATAAAATTTTCTACTGTATTTTGACTTAGCGTATCCTGTCCCCATACCCCCTATTGTGAAAAGGTGTTTGTTGGTACATTTTCTGCAAGGAAGGTGATGTCTTCAGGGTTTCTTAGGAGTATAGCATAGGTGTCTTTTCAATATCTCCCACCTTCCAAACACACATTCAGAGTAGAAGTGTCCTGGTTGTGCGCAAAGCCAGAAGACAATAAAATTTCATTTCGTATTCTTCTAGTGTTAGAGTTGCTTGTTGGCTTCATTCATTTTAACTTATAATCTCTATTCTCATTGCTCCTGATGTTAGCTGTCTTCTTTTTTCTCTCATTTCTTTTCCTATGCTTCTTGTCTTTCCTATTTAAAAAAAAAAATGGCTGTTGACAGATACCACCAGTTACCACATAGCACTACTGTACTACTGAGGCAGTGAATCGACATGCTTTGGGAGGCATTTTATCATAGTGGCTAGAATATTGGACGAGGAGATGCTTACTAACTGTGATCCTGGACAAGTCATTTAACCTCTCTCTTCATTGGTAATTATGAGTGTAATAAAAGCATCCACTTTACAGGATTATTGGAGAAACAAATGAGATGATATATGTGAAATGCTTTAAAATGCTTTGTAAGTAAGATTTATTAAATATGATTATGATTCATTGAATATAATCTTCAATTCAGGGTCCGATCCTTCATTGCCAAAGAAGTAGTTGGGGTTTTATTTGTTTACTTTTACAGAAACACACCACTTCTAAGTATATGCTAGTTATGGAAGCCTGATGGATCAAGAAGGATGTTTAGTAGTTGACCTCTAGGCAGTCAGGGTTTTATTCTACTTACAGAATATTTTATTTTTAATAATCAGAGACCATTTTATGGGAGGGGACGTGTGTTGTTTCAGGTTATTGAGATATTTTTTATTGCTCTTTTTCTCTTTTCCATTCAGAATGAGCAGCCTGCCTTGCCCTGGGATGACCATAGACCCCAAGTTAGCTGGAGAGGGGATGGGCAGTTTTTTGCTGTGAGTGCTGTTTGCCCAGAGACAGGTATGCAGATGAACTGATTCCATAAGTATTCTTTTTAAAATTTAATTTTATTAGTAAGTTCAAGAAATTGTCTCTCATTTCATTTTGGGATAATTTTTTCTAATTATAAACTTCAGGGATATATTTATAAATGGTAAAAATAATTATAGAATCTAATTGATGAAAGGAGAATCAAGAGGTCATTTGGTCCAAAGTCCTAAGGAAAGACTCCTTGTACAGTGTCTTCCATTTTGATCATCTAAATTCTCTTTGACTGTTTCCAGTGTTAGAAGCTTACTACTTTTCAAGGCAGCCTGTTCTATTTTTAGGCATCTCTGATTATTAGAGAATACTTCCTAAGGAATAAAGCCAAAACCTTTCCTTTATATTCTATCCATTGGACCTAGTTCTTCTCTCAAGTGTCTGATGTCTGTGCCATATGATCTTCCCTAATAATCACATCTCCCCAGTGCTCCTCTATACCAGGTTAAATAATGATTGATTCATTCAACAGTTATTTACTGAGCAGCTATCTATGTAAAACACTACTTGGCACTGTGAAGGATGCACAGATAAATAACAAAACACTCTTGCTCTCAAGAATTTCTTACATGACATGGTTTCAAGGCTGCCGTCCCTGTTTGTTATTTTGGCAGACACCCTCGTAAAGTACGGTAACTCAGAAAAGTAGATACTTTTCTCCCTAGCTCCCTCGAATATTTCCCTTAAGGATTTCCTACTTACTAAAAGTAGATTTCAGTTTCTCAATCACTTCACATTCAAAACTTGTTCCTCTCTCTTCCCTAGAGTGTTTGTCCTCATGTCGTCATCCTTTTCAAGAGATACAATTCTTAGACAGACTTTGCTGTTTTTAGCTTAGTTTTTCTTTTGAGTACAAAACCTGAACCAGTCCCATTGAAAAACAGAAGTGATCCAACCTGGGATAGACTCTAAATTCTAACAGGCTTAAGGGTCTAGCAGAAAACCATGAATCTATTTATGTGTAAACTTACATATGGCAGTTAATCTTGGACTTTTAATTTGTGAAGGAATTCCTCAAAAAATTGCTGAATTGACAGTAATTTATAGCTTCCCTTCCTTTCCTTGGTTCTCCCCTTCCCCCCATTCCCTTCTTTAAATTTTGGTTCACTCTTTTTCAAACCATTTACTCTATAGGGGCTCGCAAAATTAGAGTATGGAACAGAGAGCTGGTTTTACAGTCAACCAGCGAGCCTGTTGCCGGACTAGGACAAGCACTGGCATGGAAGTAAGTGGTCAAATATGTTTCTTTGTTAGCTCATGGTTACTTCAGAACCTCGACATTTCTTTTGCTGGGCTCTATTAAAATTACGTAGAATTGCCATGTAGAATTGCAGTGCTGCTAGATTTTTATATATTCTTTGTAGTTTATCTTTGATAAGGTCTAACCTCACTGCTATTTGTAGATTTCATTTGGGTAAAGGTCAAAGACTTGCTTTTGATTTTCAGTTCTCCATCAGTAATGAGTCTTGAAAAAAGATATATTTTTTTTTTTTGCTATTTCATCTCTTTGTATACTTTAATCTCTTTTATATAAGTTCTCTAAACAATCTACTTCTTAGTCATGAAATAGCTCCTTAGAAGTACCGTCAATTGATGTTGTTTCAGGTGTTCCAGAAGTCTCAGTGAAGTTTTTAAGTATTTGTGTTTTATGTGAAGTACTTTATAAACCTTACAAAGTTATATACGTGTTAGCTTATCATACCCATAATATGGTAACATTTGGCCTTACAACTATCCAAAATGTGTTTCTGCTACCTTGCTTCTTAGATGACAGTAGAAGGAGCAACATATATTCTAGTGACTTCACAAAACTCAGAGGTGTCAAACAAGTGACCACAGTGTGGTCTAGAACAGATTGAAATGTAAACTGAGAAACATTTAACAAAATAAATAAAAATACAGTAGAATAAAGATAATGTTATGTGTTTTTCTAATGTGGCCCACACACAACTTTATGTTTGGTTAATGGCCTTCATTTCTATTTGTGTTTGATACTACTATTTAACCTCATTCTGTGAAGCAGACTTAAGTAGAGAATTGAACCATCATCTGTAAAACACTTATTTTTAAGCTGTGTAGTTTTGGTCATACTCTTATCACAGGATATAGAATTGTGCAGTTCTGTTTTGTTTTAGGCCATATAAATCTTTCACAGGAAATGAATGAGAATATTTCATAAAACAGCAGAGTGGATTAAAAATCAATGATTGTATTTTGATTACATAAAATTGAAATGCTTTGACATGAATAAAATTAATGCAACTATGATTTTTCTCTACTGAGAAGAAAATCTTTATATCATTTATCTCTGATAAGAGTTAAAAATCCAAAATTTGTGGGAGCTAACAGGAATATATTAGACTCAAATGTAGAAATGGCCAAAAGATATCAACGTACAGTTTTCAAAGGAAGACTTGCAGACTATTAACAGCCATAGAAAAGGGTGTTCCACATTACTGATAGTAAGAGAAATGTCAAAGAGGACAAGTCTGAGGTTTATTTCACAACCAACAATGACAGCGGATGGGAGACAAGAAGCATATTGATATACTGACATATATACTGTTACGAGCACAGAAAAGTAGCTTTGAATTGGACCAGCCATTCTGGAAAGCAATTTTGAATTCTTCAAATAAACTAAAACATCCATGCAGCCTTCAGTTACTTGATTTTGTTATATTAAAAGGAAAAGCAAGCAGTTTATAAATAAGAGATTAACAATTTTATATACAATCCTCCTTTTCTACTAATGTATATGGAAATTCTCATAGGAAGGAGCAATTGAAACAAGGAAAATTCTGAGCTGATTATTTTAAGGACTCTTAGATGAATGTTAACTTCCATTTACTTGGAAATCTAGTGAGTGTATGATTTAAAAGAGTGATAAATAATTATCACTGGTGGTAAAAGAGACAGAATATTTTGAACCCATGACTAAAAAAATGAAATCATTTAATGTGGGGGTTTTATAGAAATTTTAAAATTTCAGACATTAACATCATTTACTTTCACTCCACTGATCTCTGAAATAGTACCCTCTCTTTTAACGAAGTACAATAAAGAAAAAAACTTTATTGACCGTGTCTGATGAAGGATGCCACATTCCATACCGGTAGTTTGCTGTCCCTCTGCCAGGAAGAAAAAGGCATACTTTACACTCCATCCTCTGAAGTTGTGATGGTTTACTGCATTGATAAGAGTTATGATGTCATTTAGTATTGTTTTCCCCTTTTTTTTTTTTTGAGGTTTTGAATGTAGAAGCCTTGACTTTTATATTTTCCTCTGATGGTGTGCCTTGTTCTCATCTGAAAGGGTGGAAAGAAACCCACCTTTTCACCAAGAAAGTAACCTTCTATAGTATTATTTTTTTTTTCACTTTTTTGGGCATTTTGCCAGCCAGTTACTTGATTTTTGAATCCTTTGTAAAGTGGAGGGTATACTCTAGGGACCTATAAGTTCTCAGTTCCTCCAAGATGGCACAATCAAGGGCAAACTCCTTTCCTGACCTGTGCTCTGGTCTGGGAGCAACCATAAGCACTCTTTTCTGCCCAGAATCTACAAGTAGGATTCCCTCTCCAGAGCCTCTTCTAGCTCCACCACACCAGGGCTCCTCCTCACCTCAGTACTGCCAGTCAGGACTGAGACCCACATCAGCTGCTAGATTCCACCAAGGTCTTTCTAAAGATCCAAAAGTGGATGCTGCTGCTGCTGCCCTGGCTTTGGGACTGGGGTCTGACCACTCTCCACTCTCACCCAGGTGAAAGAGCTTTCTCACTGACCTCTGAAGCTGTCTTTGGCATTTGTGGGTTGAGAATTCTGGGAACTGCAGCTGCTACCGGTGATTCTGCACCCTGAAACCTGTTCCAGTCCCATCCTTGCTGTGGGGCTGCAGTTTTGTCTGAGCCTGGAGCAGTAGACCTTTCCTATTGGCCTTCCAGGCTATCTTGGGCTGGAAATCTCTTTCACTTGGTCATTTAGTGGCTTCTTCTGCTCTGGAATTCATTTAGAGTAATTTTTTACAGGTATTTATAGGTTATGGGGAGAGAACTAGAGCAGGTTGTCTTTCTACTCCACCATCTTTGCTCTGTTCCCCCCCCCCCCCCTTTTTGTTCTTATTGTGTAAATCATTATTCTAGTTCTGCTTATTTTGCTCTTGATCTGAAACCTTTACTGTCTCTGAATTCTTTACCTTTGGAATTTCTTACAGTGAAATAGCATTTCATTATATTCATATACTACAATTTGTTCAGCAGTTCCCCAATAAGTGGGTACCTTTTTTACTTCCATTTTCTTTGCTATTGAAAAGAAAAATCTCTTGGTCTTATTATAATACTCTTTTGGTTTGCTTTAAGGCCTTCTGGTAGTTTGATTGCATCTACACAGAATAAACCTAACCAACATGATGTTGTGTTTTTTGAAAAAAATGGACTTCTTCATGGAGATTTTATACTTCCTTTCCAGAAAGGTCAGGTAAAGGTAAGTAAGAAGGTACATGATGAATCAGTATTGAGCCTACCATGTTGAGCAAACTTTCTATGACTGTAGGAAAGCTGTATGATTGTCTTTGGTATAAAAGGAAAAGTCGTAGTAAGTGATATTATTAATCAACTATTAATTTAAAACATGAATATTTAATAAGGAAGATAAGTCAGTTATAGCTGGCATTTCATTCAGCAACCACTTATTAATATTAATTATGTTCTTTATGTAATGCACTACATGATTCTTTTCTTTAAAAAAAAGAGAAATGGTTTTTACAATGTAAATTTGAAAAACAAGGTATGTACCCGATAAGTTTAATTTTTGACTTTTTTTATTGGATCTGATATCATGGTTTGGTAGACAGAGTTGCTTTTGGAATTCATTTGTTGAATTTTCAGAATCCTTTCCCTTGAATATTATGAACTCTTTCTCATAGAAAGAATCATGCTTATAGCTGATAGAGTGACTGCATAATAAGTATAGCTACTCTTTTGGCAATTGCATACATTTCTTTATCTGAGGTCTTAGTTGCCTTTGTACTGATTATTTGCTATGCCTGGAGCTAGTCAGGTCAATAAGGATTTAGGTAACGCCTACTATGTGCCAGTAACTGAGCCTAAGAATGCACTTCCTCCTTAAAATCTCTCTCCATGCGGCAAAGCTCAAGTACTCTTTTCATCATATACCCTTTCCCGATCCCCCTAACGCCTAGGGCCCCCTTATTCCCAGACTAATTTGTACCTGTTTTGTACATATTTGTATTTGTGCTGTATATATTCATATAGGTAATTGTTGCCCGCCCCCCATTCAAATGTAATCCCCTTACAGTAGGGATTGCTTTTATTCCTTGTACTTTAGTTCATGACACTTTTGTTGTTTCTCTGTTGTGTCTAACACTTTGTGACCCTGTAGACCAAAGGTCCATGAAGTTTTCTTGGCAAAGATACTGGAGTGGTTTGTGATTTCTTTCTCCAGTCGTATGCAAGCAGGGAGTAAATGGTTTGTCCACGATCACACAGCTAGTAAGTGTCTGAGGTCAGATTTGAACTCTGGTCTTTCTGACTCCAGGCCTAGGGCTCTACCCACTGTGCCACTTGGGCTGTTCTACCTGCCACATAATGCATGCTTAATGAATGCTTGCTAACTGGTTAAAATACAGACTATAAATAAGCAGGTGGTTAGTAGGTTAGTTAACTTCTCTTGAGAACTAATTGTGAGGTTGGACTCCTTCAAAACTATTAGGTTCAAACAGACTTGAAGAGTTTAGCTTGGGGAGTACATGGGACTCTGTGGGATGTGATCCCTTATTCTGAAGCTCTGAGTTCTGTACTTAGAAAAGAGAGAGCGTTGCATACAGGCATTTTTTTCTCTGAATTCTTCAACATAGTTTGATTACTATTTCTAGCAGTTCAGGTACAGTTTTGAAAAACATCTATTAACATGTCATCTTATTCTCTTCTTTGTACATAGGAATGTTCATTGATATTTATCAAGTTTGTAACTTTTTTTAAAAAAACACTTTATCTACATCTCCACCATCACTATTGTTAAAAAAAAAAAAGATGATTCTTATTGAACATAGGCATTGAGTTAATGTTAAATTGAATGTGTTTGTTTGAATTGATTTTTTTCCCCTTTTCTATGTTAATGGTTTTATTACTCAGGCAGAGAGAGATGGATTATTGAAATGTGATATGTACTTTCTTTCATTATCACCCTCAAGTTTCTCTGAAATAAACCTCTATTGGAAGTGAATGAATGGTATTGGACAATGGAATCTGGGTAGAGAGAGAAATTTGTTGTGTTTTATTATTAATTTTACACGATAATCACCTCATTGCCAAAGCTAATCACCAGTTGAAATCAAATACCACCTTTGAAAGCAGATTCGTCACCACTGTGGTATTAGTTGGGATCTTGTTTTATACAAAGGAATAGAAACATTTCCAGTGTCAGTGAGTCTTTGGTACAGTTATAAACAGTTATAGGACAGTAACAGAATCTTTCTTACCAGGTAAATGAGCTACTATGGAATTCAGATTCTACAGTCCTTGCACTTTGGCTTGAAGACCTCAACTTTGAAGAGAGTGCAGGTCCAGCATCCTATGGTAAGAGGATGTAGAGTCACAGTTTTACTTATCCTGAGTATGGATAAAAATATTAGGATGGTAGAAAGGGCAGGAGATCTGTTTTTTATTCCAGGACTTCACAGTACCCCTAGTCTCTTCTACCAGTTAGCTATTTTGTTTATTTTTAATAATTCTGCACAACCATGTATATAGACAGTTCTTGCTTTACATAAGTGGACTGATCTGCAGACCTCTAAAGCAATTTTTACATAAAATGAATTTGCTCATGGATATGGGGAGGGGAGGGATGCAGCAAGGCAGGAAAGGAACTAAGTCGGTGGTGGGCGGGGACCAGGACATGATTCAATGACACAAGGCAGACGTGGGGGCCAAGCATAGACTCAGATAGGAGAGGACAGACGATGCTTGAGCACTGTTGAACAGAAGACGGACAAATGACAGGTGGACCTGGCGGGGCAGAGGTCTCAGGCCTGCCCCCAGTCTGGCAGCTGGGGTGGGGGGCTCTTCCTTTACATATTCAGCTTTCACTTGGAGGTTTTGGGGAGTTTTTTGTTGGTTTGTTTTGGTTTTTTGGTAGTAGGAGGCTGTGGAGTGCCAGGCTGAGGGCAGGAGGGGAGTTAGCATGGCATGGTGCAGTAAAGTTAACATAGGATCTTTTTTGGCTTGTGGATTTCAGTTGAATTTGCATAATATGAATTTATGTAAAACAAGAACTGTCTATATAGGGGACTGAGTCGAATATGCAAGAAGAATGATTGATGAATGGTCAAAGGATATGAAGGATAGTTTTCAGAAGATGACAATGAGCCGTCACTGAGCTATAATTAGCCAGATGAAAAAAATGCCCTTCAGTTACTAATAACTAGAGAAGTACAAATAAAAATAACTCTGAATTACCACCACATACCCCGTAGATTGTTTATTATAATAATAAAGGAAAATAACAAATGCTAAAGGGCATAGGGGAAAATCAACACTACTTTTTTGTAAATTGAGCATTGATTTATTAATTAATACTTGCATGCTTTTGTGGTTTTAATTGAAATACAGTTGTTAAAAGTGAAAATTGCAAGAATTCTCTGTCAAAAGATTTGATATGCATATAGTAAAGTCTAGTAAAATCAACTGCTTACTACATCTCACTATAAAAGTTTAACTCTTAAATTTATTATTTTATTAATATTGTTTACTATTCAAATTGGGGGGGGAAACTTCACTTTTTATACCAAACAAGGCCAAAATAATAACCATTTCAGCCAAGTTTCCTTTTGTTGAAGAAAATATGACTTCTTCTAGAAGGTTATTGCATCCTGAGACATATTATGGGTATAGCTGTCCGAGGAAGCTCAGCGTGAACACTCATCAAAATAGAAACTGCTGTCTAGAAAAAGCTGGTTTTATTGCTAAATGGAGAGACTACAGCAGTAATAGGAATTTCTAAACTGTATTTTTTAAAAAACCATTAATGTGGAGTGTTAAATTTTGTATAGGGAATATTTAGCTCTTTTATTATCATGATTAAATGCTGCTTTTCCATTCTAACATCTAAGTGGAATCAGAATACAAATTTTAAGGGTGCACATGTTAAATTTAAGTTTTAATTTTCTTTTTGTAATTTTGTTGAAACTTCCTAGAGAGAAGCTGCTAAGCTAAAACTGACATTTCAAAATTGTATTTTCATAATTTTTGGAAAACTGTATATTTTATTTCTCTTATATCCATCAATAAAATACACTGCTTTCAGTAAAAAAAAAAATAGACACACTGATACATTGTTGGTGGAGCTGTGAAGTAGTGTAATCATTCTAGAAAGCAGTCTGGAACTATGCCCTGAAAGCTATTATATTGTGCATGCCCTTTGACCCAGTGATACTGCTACACCCGAAAGAGATCACAGAAAGAAAAAATACCCATACATACAAAAATAGTTACAGTAACTTTTTGTATGTGTGTGGTGACAGAGAATTGGAAACTGAGGGGATGGCCATCATGATCAAGTTACTGTGCATGAATGAGATGAAATATTAGAATATTGTAAGAAATAATGAAGAGAATGGTTCAGAAAAACCTGGGAAACCTTGGTTGAACAGAAGCAAATTAAAATGAGCAGAACTAGGAGAACGGTGTAACAGCTATAATGTAAGAATAATAGTTTTGAAAGACTTATTATCTGACCAACACTGTGACCAGCCTTTGTTCTAAAGAATTTGTGATGAAGCACCTGTCCATCTCCAGATAGAGAGGTGATGGACTGAGGGCAGACTCAAGCCTTCCTCCCTCCCTCCTTTCTTCCTTCCTCCCTCCTTTTCTTCCCTCCTCCCTCTCTCCCTCCTTCCTTTCCTGTCTTCCTCCCACCTTCCCTCCCTTCTTTCCTTCCTCCTTTCCTTCCTTCCTTTCTTCTTTTTCCATGATTACATATTTCTGATGGGTTTTACTTTTCTTGTTATTTCAGTTGAGAGGAGAGGGAGAGAATATGGAACCGAAAATAAAATTGAAAATAAAGATAAATGAATGCATGTTCCCAGCACCACTCCCCTTTCCTAAGCTCACACAGCTGTATGTTGTCAGATGCAGGGCCTGAGTGAGCCCAGGTCTTCTAGCTTTGAGGCTGGCTTTTTCTCTATTATTCCAGGCTATCCCTTGTTCATTAACATGGTTCAACATGGTGATATTTAACAATTTGATAAATAATTTTTTTCCTCCAAAGATTCTTGTTGCTACTCTAAGTTTCTTAGCCAGCTGAGTACAGCAATATGACCAAAGGACTAGTATCTTGGCAATGTAGCTTAATTTCAGGCCAAGTACCTAGAGTGAAAACCTCTTTGGTGTTGAACTTGCAAATCTAAATATATAGTGATACCCCTAAGTTCACAGTTACAGCAAGGATGGCATTTTTTGTTGGTTATTTTTAAGAGCCATTTGCAGAATTTTGCCAAGATGGCTTCTATAACTCTTACTCTGTGAATAACCCCTCCAGGAAAGAGCATGTTCTTGCCTTAGGATTATTTCTTTCTCTGAATCCCTATTTCAATGAAATTCAAATCCAGGATAAAAATAAGCATCTCTGATTCCCCGTATTGGTACCTGACATTTTCCTTCCATGGGAGCCAGTCTTTTAAAGAAGTTACCTTGTTTTCCTTCCCCCCAACTGAACCCTCCCTTTTAACAACTAAAACAAAAAAAAGTTAAGCCAAACTGTTAGCGCTGTGACTACTTCTGACTGTATTCTAGTTGTTACTTTCTTCCTTTTTCAGGTCAGATGGCTAAAGAGCTGTCACTACCTACACTTTCACACCCTTTCAAATAATAGGGAGTTTGGTCTTTCTAGTTAAGTCTATTTAGATAATAATATCCCCGTTATTTTCTCCCATAGTTCAGCTGTGGACAGTTGGAAACTATCACTGGTACCTTAAACAAAACCTACACTTCAGTAATTGCAAAAAGAGCAAGGTGGTGTCTCTGACCTGGGACCCAGTGACTCCATACAGATTACATGTCCTCTGTCAAGGGTGGCATTACCTCTGTTATGACTGGCACTGGAGTACTGACCGCAGTGCAGGAGAGACTGCATGTGACCTAGCAAGTGTGGCTGTCATCGATGGAGGTAAGTCTAATCAGGAAGAGCCTACATGCAGACAACTATATACAAGAGTAAATTGGAGATAATCTCAAAGGGAACGCCCTAGTCAAAGGAGGTCTGGCAAAAGCTTCTTGCAAAGTCTGTCATGACTTGAACTCAAAGAAACTGCTGTGATTCTTTGTGATCACTGTTTTCTTATGTGTTTCCTTTATCAAGAGCCATCTCTTTCCCAGTATTTTCTAGAGTAGAAGTCTCAAACACATTGGGTTGTCAGAACCAATAACTGGGAAATATTTAATAAAATAGAACATATATAATGTTAATAGGTGATTTTAAAAGCTCAACATGGCAGTTTTTGGCAGAAATTAGGTATAGACTAGTATGTTGCATCATTTATCAAGATAAAGTCAGAATGGATACATGACCTAGCTATAAAGGGAGATAGCATAAGTAAATTAGAAGAACGTGGAGCATATCAGACTTAAGGATAGGAGAAGAATTTCTGCATAAACAAGAGGTAGAGAGCTTTATGATTGTGTGTAAATGGCTAATTTTGGTTACATTAAATTAAAAAGGGTTTGTATAAATAAAAACAGTATAGCCAAGATTAGAGGGAAAGGAGAAAATTGAAGGGGAATTTGTAGACAGTTTCTCAGATAAAAGTCTCGTATCTCAAATATATAAAGAAATTTCTCAAATTTTTAAGAATATGAATCATTCCTCAGTTGATAAATGGCCAAAGGATATGAAAAGGGGGTTTTTTGATGAAAAAATCAGTGATATGTAGTCTTATAAAAACTGCTCTAAATCTTTATTGATTCGATAGCTGCAGATTAAAACAACTTTGAGATATCGTGTCATACTTATCAGATTGGCTAAAATGATAGAAAAGGAAAATGACAAACGCTGGATGGGTTGTAGGAAAATTGGAATACTAATATACAGTTGGTGGAACTGTGAACTGATCCAGTCATTTTGGAGAACAATCTGAAATTATACCCAAAGGGTAAAACCTGTATGCCCTTTGACCCAAAAATGCCACTATTAGGGTCTGTTTCCCAGGGTGACCAGGGAAAAAGGAAAAGAACTCTCTCGGTGGTGGCAAAGAACTAGAAATTGAGGGGAAACCCATCAGTTAGTGTGAGTGGTTAAACAAATTGTGGTATAATAATTGTGATGCAATGCTATTGTGTGGTAAGAAATGATGAGTTGGTTGATTTTAGAAGAAACTTGGAAAGATTTGCATGAAATAATGAAGTGGGAATGAGCAGCACCAAGAGAACATTGTACACAGTAACAGCAGCATTGAGAATAATTGTGAGTAAGTTATACTAAGTATTGTAAGTACTCAGATCAACTACAAAGGATTTTTGAAGGAAGGTGAGATCCACCTCCAGAGACAGAACCATTAAATGGAAATATGCAGAGTATTTTTTACAGATAGAGAGGTTAGATAGATATCTGTGTCAAATGGTAGCTTTATTGTTGTGAGGGAGGGAAACAGTTCGGAACTAGAAGTATAACAAAAAATAAATGTAAAAAAATGAATTCAATATGCTTCCCATGTTAGCACCCTCCCTCCTTTCTATTTTACTTTAGTATCGCTGGTCTAGAGTTTTGTCACTAATTGAAGATAAGCTCGATCTATGACTTATAGTTTATAGACAATAAAACTTTCTCCCTTTTTTGAAAATTGGGCCATTTCTTATTTCTGCTCCCAATGTGCCTGTCCTGCTCTCCACAGTCTTTTAGATATCATTGGCCACTGGAAGCAAAAACCCTCCCAATATAAATGGCACACATTTGAGTGTCTTTTGTGTCTCCGTATCTGGTAATGCTGGTGGATATTATTCTCCCATAGCCTAGAAGTTTGTTTTTATGATTTTCTTTCATTTTATATTTGTTTGTTACAGAGACAGAAAAAGTAAGATAGCTTTTAAAGGAAAATTAATGGAAATATGGTACTTTCATCTCTATTTAGTTATGCAGTATTATACAAATGTCTACTTTTTAATGAAAACATCATTGTAGCTAACCCTTTATGTATTGATTTGTTTTTCAATTGAAGACAAGGTATTGGTGACAGCCTTTCAACATTCTGTGGTGCCTCCACCTCTTTGTACCTATGAGTTGCATCTTCCACATCCCGTGAACCAAGTCATGTTCTGTGCACATCCTAAAAAAAGCAGTGACCTTGCTGTTCTTGATGCCAATAACCAGATTTCTATCTATAGATCTGGTATGAGTGTTTTTTTTTTTATTTTAAATATATGGACTTTTATTTTTCCTTGTTTCATTCTGATATAAACCTGTTGGCCTTCATCCAAAAAGAAATGAACTCTAGTGTTGCATTTTAGGATATAAAAATTTTAATACTGCCTTTAGAGTGTATTTTGATACTAAGTTGGACTAAGGGTTGCTTTATGTTTCTGTTGACTTATAAATAATTCTTATAGAGCACCTTGAGTTTGAAGAGTGGGTATCTAAGGCATGGTTGGACCTTAGGAATATACAATAGCTATGGGATTCTTTCTTTATTAAAACCAAAATATAAATTTTATATGATGCATGTACTCTGAGTTACAGTCATTATTGAGGAGTTTTACTTAAATTAGGGAGGAATTATACTTTTTGAGGCCAGTAGTTTAAGTGTTGGGAAGCATCTGCTGTGTCAAAACATTTTATCAATAAGTAAAATTTGATGCTTTCTGATACAGTGAATTAAATTTTAGTTTTATTTGTGATTTATATAGTTATTTTATAAAATAAAATCTTTGGCTTGTGCTACAAGGACTAATTCTTAGGAAAACCCTTGCTCATCATTTCTCTCAGCTAGTACTTTCTACCCTTCCCCCCTCCCTGTTTCAGCCCTCTACTTCCTTAATATTTGTTATAGAAATGAGAAATAATATAGAAGAGTCATAGATAACTTAGGTAAATCAGCTTCTTCAGTGTTTCAGTTTCTTAAATAAAAATAACGAAGCTGTGATCTCTGTTTTAATGTGCTTTTAAAGAATGTTCAATCATTCCAAAAATAAATAAGAAGACATTCTGTTCTGATCAATATCTGTGTATGGGGAAGGAAGATAGTGTCCCCTCTGGCTTTCACTCCTTACTGTGTAGTAATGCATTTATCAAGCAATTTGGTGGTAATGAAGGAAAAATTGTAGTGAGTTATTGTATTCGTGTGTGTGTGTGTGTGATGATAATAATTACATTTGTTTTCTAGGTGGTACTGCAGATTTAGACCCCACAGTGAAAATAGGAGCTGTGGGGGGAAGTGGATTTAAGGTTTCAGTTACAGTGCCTCACCTGGAAAAGATATACAAGTAGGCAATTTTTTTGATATGATACTACAGTATGGAGAGGAGTAGAACTTGACCTAAGTCAAGTTCAAGTTTGAGAAGAAAAATACTAATTTTTTTCAAAAACTTCTTGGTCTTTTTACTCTTATCCCTGCTTTCCTCCTTTTGGTGATACTATCTGTTACACCTTCAGGTGTGAGTTCCTTTCCCCAGATCTCTGAAAGGGAATAAAGATATAGAGACTGAATACTTGAGTGCTGAAAATGAAATATTTGAGCACTCAAAAATTTGATCTACCTTTTCTTACTCTTTCTTACAGTTTGCTTTGAAACTGTTTCCAAGTTATTTCAAATATGCAAAGTAAGATAATGTCTATTAAAGTGCTATAAAAATGCAAAGTATTATATTTATAATTTGTATATGGTCTACTCAGTAACACTTCTACCAGTTGAACTAAAGGTTCACTTAACTGAAATACAGAAATTGTAATAGAAATATGAATATCTGCCTAAACTCAACAGTATTTACTTCATTATATCATATAGAGCAGATAATCTGGGCTCTGAGAACTTGGGTTTTTAAAAAAAGATATTTTGATGACTATATTTCAGTATAATTGGTTTCTTTTGTAGTCTTACGTATTTTGTGTTATGCATTTAAAAAAAAAATTATTGTGAGGAGTCTGTGACACAAAAAAGTTAGCCCCAGTGTAGAAGAAATGAACTCAGTAGGCGCCTCTTCAACATATGGGCAAACTTTTACTTTAAAATTGTGCTTGTTCTTATCCATGCCAGATATGTAATTCAAAAATACTGTTGAAATATGAAATTTATTACTGATCTGTAATTGAAGCTCAACCTCTGTTATTTTTAAAAATTTTTAAAATTTCATTAAAACAGTCACCTTGTTTTACATGAAGGATAATGCATTATTTTTGAGTGGCATACGGCAGAGGTGTCAAACTCCAAACCCCTCCTTCATGCTACCCACCAGATTAAAATATAATTGGGAAATGTTTAACAAGATAAATAAAAATGCATTACAACATAGGTAATGTTCATTGTGGTTTCCTAAGTCAGTATGCCTCTGGGATGTCTTTCCCTTTGGGTTTTACATACATCAAAACTGGCATAGTGGATAAAGGCCCAGCTTTTGATCCAGAAAGGCCTGAATTTAAATTTTGCTTCTGACACTTGCTAGCTGTGTAATCATAGGCAAGTTATTTGACCTTTGAAGGCCCAATTTTAACTTTTAGATGGAGTTTTCACATCATAGTTTCCTTGCACAGAAGAAATCACAAGTTCAAACCAAAACAAAAGACACTAATGTGCAAATTACCTTTTTTGGAGGGAGATTGGTCATCATTTGTTTTTTTGTTTGTTTGTTTGTTTTTGCGAAGTTCTTTACAGATAATCTCATTTTATCTTCATTTTATCCTTTGGAAGTAGGTGCTGTTATTCCTTTTATACAATTATAGAAACAGAGGCAAACTGAGTTAAGTGACTTGTCCAAGACTGGTAACAGGTCAGATTTGAACTCAAGTCTTCCCCACTCCAGGGCTAGAAATCTCTCCCCTGAATCTTCATATAATCAAAGAGCAATATAGCTGCCAAGAAACCTGAATAGTTTATTCTGTTACACATTATCATGATTGCTTATTCCACTGTGTATCTTGCCTTCAGAGATTTTTGTTGGCAATATTACATGGTAAAATGTGTTGTAGAAAAGATCTCGTTTACTTTTGTTTTCAAGTAGGCTACAGCCCAGCAGAAGGAAAGATTTTAAAGATTTAAAACCACTTATCATATTTTTCTACCATAACTTAGAATAGGTGGAAACTCATAGCATAACACTGAGAAATGTTGACTTGTTTTAGGCTAGTGTTTTCTGGTGGTCAGAGAAGTGATGCTTTTATACTTTATCATGAAATCAGTAGCAAGCAATTCTGAGCAAGGAAATAGGGTGGCAAGATTTTTATCTTCTAAATGTATTTGTAGTATTCCTTCATTGTTTTTTTTAAGTGTTGTGAATTCTAAGAACATAATATATACTCATGTACAATTGAAAGTACTTTTAAGTCATTTTAGCTGCTCAGAGCATAAAAGTATTTATTTAATAACAAAATAATAGTTTTAAATTTTAATGATTACTTTAAATTTACATGGAACAATTAAAATTGCAAAAGTAATTATAGATTGCATACGGAAAATTTGTTTGCTTTTAAGACTTTACTCATGTCTTGAATTTCTTGAATATTTCAAACAGAATTCAGTTTGACAATAGAGAAGATGAGGAAGTAAATCCCTTGAACTTATGCCTTCTCACTTGGATCCAAGAAGATACGTTCTTGGCTGTTAGTCATGGTCAGACTGGCCCATGCTCTGTTATTCACCATTTGACTGTGGCCTCTTCTGAAGCAGAGGGCAAAACTGGATGTTTGAATATCAGGTATTAGAAACTTTTGGATATTTTCGATTCGTTAATAACAAAGTGGAATTATGATGTTTGAACAAATAATTATTGAACTGACTCACTTGGTAATACATAAATTCAGTGATATGTGTTTGAAAATTGTATAAGAGAAATAAGACAAGAAGAGATATACGAAGTAGAGGCTGATAAATATATGAGAAGAATAAAAAAGAAAGCTATGAAATTTCAGGAGAAGGGAGAACTCAGTTTCCTTTCTGGAGATGTGGATGAGTAGGATTTAAACAGGCAAATGGTGGGAATGAGAGTAGGGACATAACTGTCATTCCTCTCCAGGCTCAGGTTTTGAGGCAGAAGAGGACAGGACGAGTTCGGATGATGCCAGCTACGCTAGTTTTACCACCCTCTAATCTGCATGACTTGGTATAGTGTGATCTAAGATGGGAGAAGTGATTGGAGATGTTCACTGAAGACTTTGAATGCTAGGCTAAGGAGCTTGAGATTTTGTTCTATAAAGACTAGAGTTTCACCGTTGAAAGTTTTTGAGCTGGGGAATGATTTGATCAGAGCTCCGCAGGGATCAGTCTGGCATTGCTCTGTGTGAGAGGGATTGGGAGGGTAAGCAGTCTGGGGTTAAAGGCCTGGTAAAGTGCAAGTAGGTCAGATGAGTAGTAATGAAATGCTGTGCACGGTACGGAAGGAAAGTGGATAGATTCAAGAGATCTGAGAGTCTGTTATCATGGACTTTTGACATTGAACAAGTAAGACTTTTTATATTTGGGCTGTGACAAAAGCTTTTGTGGCCAAGAAAGTAGTGTACGATTGTAAAGGCACAGTTCTCATTCAGCATTATATATTTTTAGGTAGAGATGTCTATTTAGGTATCTGTCAAAAACATACCTTTTTTTAAAATTTGAAATTATCTCATGTAGACACATAGAAAGCAAGACATATAATAACAGTAATAAAAAATACATCAAATTTACATAGCAGTTTACATTTTGCAAAGTGCTTCTCTCATAACTGTCATGTAGGTAGTACAAGCATTAGTATTTTACTGGTGAGGAAATCAAGATGCAGAGATGCTGTTACTTCCCCAAGGCCAAAAGACTTGTATGTGATGTTGGTTGGACTCCAATCTAGATTTTCTTACTCTCAACCTGGGCTTTATTGCGCTGTATCATGCTTGCCTCTATATAGAAATAGAAGTCATGCCATGTGGAAACTGCCTCTCATATTCATTTCTTTGCTAAAACCAGGAATTCTGTTTAATAATCATTTGTTCCTCTATAATTTCTATTTAGCTCATCTGTGACTGTGGATGGAGTTGTGATCAGTCTGTGTTACAATCCCAAAACCAAGTCAGTGGCATTACAACTAGCTGATGGCCAGATCCTGAAATACCTTTGGGGTAATTATCAAAATTCTACATTACAAGTTTTATGAATTTACCTTACAAATTTAAATGGAACAGTTTAGCTCAGGTTGTGCCTGTAAAGAATCTAATGCTACATTATTTACAACCATGGATTGGAACTTCTATCTATTTACATATCAGTTTGCTATCTTAGAAAAGTGTAATATATTTCATTGGGCCTTCTTCAGGGTTTGAGTTCTTGCCTTTTAAAATGTCATTTATGTCATTAAATGTATCATTCCTCCTTTTGTGTGTTTTGAAGGGTATAAATGACTTGGTTTTACTATGTCAGTATTGTTCAACATTACCTGATGTTAAATGCCTTAAAACTTTTGTTATTGTTTCTTTAAAAGTAACAGAATTCAAAAAGGAATACTTTTGTATATATTTGTAGAATCTCTAACTCCTGCTGTTGAAACATGGAAGGATCGTAGTGGTTTTGCTGTCCAGTTTCCCTATCCATGCATGCAGACTACACTGGCTGTGATAGGTGGTGAAGTAAGTGATTCTGGGAGAGGACTTCTCCAAGAGAGAATGCTGTGCTAAAAACAAATCGCCCTGCACAGCTGACTACTGTGTGCTTAGCATAGATACAGAAAGTTTAATAAATGCTTCTTATTTATTTTTTGAGTGCATCAGGATTGAATCTAAAACTTTTTGTGCAAGTGTACATCTCTGTTACACAAAAAGTTCAGTGACGGATTTATTGTGTACTTACTTTTCAGGTTCTGTGTAATTGAATGGAAAGATAATCATCCAAATTCAGTGCAGAATATTAGGAAAGGCTGTTCATATAACATGTTATTGTGCTCTTTAAATGTGGAATATTCTAGTAACCATGACAAAAATTTAGATCCTTCCCATATGGTAGGCTATTACTATATATTTGAATATGCTTTAATCAGTCATTGCTCCTATCAGTGCAGATATTTCCTCTAATTGTTGCAGATTGACGTTCATCCACACTTTCTCATCTTGCCGCATGTTTTCCCATAAATTCTCTCTATGGTCTACCCAACATCCTAGGAGCCTTCCTCCATGTTTTTTAAACATGGGAATAGCAGTGCAACGCAAAGGCTAGCCATATCTTTCATTTTTACTTTATGACTGACCCATAACCTTATCTAGCCATTCATATCTTTGATCATGTTGTTTACCTTGTTTCTTGTGTGCAGTTCGGTATTGGCAATGTTCTGCAGCCTATTTGTGCCCACTATATGTCTCTGTATTGCTCTTTGAATGATCCATAATTTTAGCTCTTTAGAGATTGTAGTATTCCTGGTCATGTACCATCATTGAAAGGCTTTTAGTATTAAAAAGTCAAGTTTTTGTTTCAGAGAGCAACTTGGGCAGTTGAAAGGGTAATTTAATTTTCCGAATGCAAAGCAGCCTGCTATCTCCTTCCCATTTAATTCTGGATCAGGCTTATTTTATATTTGCATTGAGTGTACAAAATATATGTCATACTAGGCCAGCTTGATGAGCTATCCAGTTATCCATCCAACTGCATATCGTGGTCTAGACCATAAACATTTTTATTTACACTTTTTTTTCTGGTGAAAGTTGTTAGGCCTAATTTCTTTGAGTTGTTAATTTTAAATAAGAGAACTTTATAATATTCTGGAACTTGATACAGTCGCCAAAATGCTAGCTGCAAACACCAGCATCTTATATGTAAACTTTTGGCAGTCACTCTCTGTGACAGTGCAGATATCCTTAGTGAGCTTGATGCCTTCCCATTTTGTGCTTCCCTTAGTTTTGATCATTAGACTCATTACAGTGTTTGTGTTGCAACTCAGAAGCAATCTTATATGATATTAAAATGCACATGGGAGGCAGATTGTTGGAAGAGAACTTTAAAGGCTACTTTCTGAAATAATGAGCAAACTAAGCACAGTTAAGTCTTGTGTTTTCTGAACCTTTTAGTCAATTACATGACTATAAAGGTATGATCATTTCTAGATAATCTTTTGCAAAAGCTAGCCTTTTCCTTTGCAATGTTTTTGTCACCTACATCTTTCATAGTACTATAGTTCATTCTAAAAGTGAATGTAGGCAGATGGGTTCTTAGATGTTGATGTCTGTTCAGTTGCCTGTTTACATTTCTGTCAGCACCCATACTTTTATTACCTTCCCCTCTTTCAGGTATTTTGAGAATCTGTCCTTTAATGTTTTCAGGGTCCTGTCATTCCTGTGATGGTATTTCTTCTATGTTTAGTTGCTCTTTCTTGTCATCTTGAGTATCATTTTTATTTCTTCCTGTAGTATACAAGGTGCTGAGAAGTTGAGTTCAAATATGGTAGTTATAGTATCAGTGATGATCAAAATAGTTGGTTATGGAAATGTTGATAGATGTGTTTTTGCTATTAAATATGGTGAAAGTAAATTATCCAAGGCTGTAACTGTTACTGACCGAGAAAACAAAGAATTCAGCTTCTCTGTCCAGGAATGTATTTTCCTTAATTCTCCTGGCTCACTACAAGTGGAGCCTGTGAACCCAGATTGGTTTAACTTTTCTTAACATATTTTTAATTAATCCTATTTTTACTTTCTAGTGATTTGTGCCTCTTCAACCCTTATAATCATCCTTTGGAGAAATTCTTCCTCACAGCAAGCAAAGTAGCCCCTAATTTCTTGGGAGGGAACATGTGAGGAGAGAAATTGCATATCAAATTGGCTCAACAAAATTTGTCTTTTGAACTAAAAAAAAAAATGGGCATTGGTAAAAGTTTGATATTTTTTAAGATATGAAAATATCCATCTGAGCTTTCTAGTAGAGATGCTGTCTTCTGTAATCCCTGTCTCTAGTCTGTACTGTCTCTAGTGAAAAATTAGGTTGGACTTCCTAATTTATATTTTCTTTTCTTTTTGTAGGAATGCATCCTGGGGCTGACTGACAGGTGTCGCTTTTTCATTAATGACATTGAGGTATCTAGGCTAATTTTTTAAATTGTTTCATTGATCATAGTTTTGAGTATAGGCAAAATGCTGATTTTTTTTCCTCTTGCTTTACTCTCCACTTTATAGGTTGCATCAAATATCATGTCATTTGCAATATATGATGAATTTTTGCTGCTGACAACCCACTCTCATACCTGCCAGTGTCTGTACTTGAGAGATACTTCTTTTAAAGGTAAATTTTCAGATAAGAACTATAATCAACTATGATACAAGCTCTCTATTTCCTTCTAAAGACTTGATTTTGTGTTCTTGCTTATTTATGTATATATGTGTGTATACATACACAAAATATATATAATACATATACTAAATATATTCATAGATAATATGTGCAAGTTATATATTATAAATTAATATATTATTATTAATATTATATATATTTAAATATGGAATCCTGGGAGTGTAAGAAATCTTGAGTGTAGCGTAGTCACTTCATTTATTTGTGGGCAGGATAATTAAGCCATTCTAAATCAGTTAGAATCTACCGTATCCCATTTGGAAAAGCCTCCAGAAAATAAGGTTCTGCAACTCTCTTTAATGATCCCATAAGTAACCCATTCTACTATTCAGTGGTTGTTTTGTCAGCAAATTTTGACATATATCTAACCTCCTAAATCCATCATTCTATATACAAATAAGTCTATTTCTTCATATTTTATCTGCAGTAGCAGTAAGAAAAGATAGCTTAACTAGCATATTTTCCTCTCAGCTTTACCTTTATTTTATCCAGCATCTGGACGAATCAGTCATCTCCTAGTTTGCTAAAAAGACAAGGTCCTTTCTTTCTACTCTGTTTCTTCTGCCCTTGAAACATTACTGCCTTTCACTTGTACTAATGCATTACACTTAATTTAATAATTCCTCCCACTACCACCTCTTCTCATGTATCAGCAACTCTGGGAGTCTTTTCTTTTTTCAATATGATTCCATTAGATCATTCTGCTTAGAAGTTGAAAAGCTTCCCGTAAGTTTTTTTCATTCTATTTTTCTTTTTTTTGAGCATAATATTTAAGAGAGTGCTGGTCCATATTAGGGAAGTAAAACTTAATGTTAAAAATAAATATTGTCAGAGTTGGGGAAGGCTTACTGTAGAAGATGGGGTTTTCATTGGATATAAAGGAAACCAGGGAAGTCAGTGGGCACAGCAGAGGAGGGAACATTCCAGGCATGGGGATGGTCAGGGAAAATGCCTAGAGCTAAGAGATGGCGTATCTTGTTTGTGGAAGTAAAGCCAGTGTCACTGGATGGAAGAATATGTCAGGGAGTAAAGTGTAAGAAGACTTGAAAATTAGGAAGGGGGCTGGTTTACAAAGGACTTTGAATGCCAGAGTATTTTATATTTGATTCTGGAGACAAAGGGAGCCACTGGAGTTTATTGAGTGAGGGTGACATGATTGGAAAATAACTTTAAGAGAATGAATTAGAGCAGGGAGAGACTTAAAGTAGGCAGACCTGAAATTGGCTATTTCAGTTATCCGGGAGTGAGATGATGAGTCTATACCAATGTGTGGGCAGTGTCAAAGAAGAGAAGGATATATTCTAGAGATATCACAAAAGTAAAACTTGACAGGCTTTAGCAAAATAGGTTGCATTTGGAGGGTGAGAGAATACAGGATGAGTCCTGGGTAGTGAGCCTGAGAGATGGATGGGTAGTATTACCCTCTACAGTAATAGGAAAGGTCAGAGCAGGAGACGGTTTAGGGGAAAAGATGAGTTCAGTTTTGGACACAATGGATTTTAGATGTCTACAGGACATCCAGCTGGACATCCAAGTGTCTGAAAGGCAGTTCAAGACACGAGATTGGAGGTTAGCAAAGAGTTTGGACAAGAAGGTAGATTTGAGAATCATCAGAATAGAGTTGATCATTCAGTCCCTGGGAGCTGATGATGAGTTCAAGTGAAATAGTATAAAAGGAGAAGAGGGCCCAGGACAGAACCCTGAAGGACACCTATAGGGGAGGGCATGATCTTGAAGAAGATCCAACTAAAGAGACCGAGAAAAATTGGTCAGAAAACTGGGAGGAGAGCCAGGAGAGTGGTGTGGAAAACATCTGGAGAGAGTGATCACACTGGCAAAGGCCGAAGAGAGCTCAGGAGGAGAACTGAGAAAAGGCTGTTGTGCTCGACAATTAAAAGATCGCTAGAAACTTTGGAGAGAGAAATTTCAGTGGAATGAACTTGAAAGCCAGATTGTAGAGGATTAAGGAGAGAGGGGAAGAGAGAAATAAGAGACACCTGTCATGCACAGACAGCCTTTTAGGGAGGGGCACAAGAGAAATAAGATGATAGTCAGTGGGGATGGAAGGATCAAGGAAAGGTTTGAATTGTTCTGATTCTACTTTACTCGGCTACTCAAAGTATAGGTTCACCAGATTCCACCGTCTCCTTATTACCTCCAAGATGAACTATCAAATAGCTCTTCACAGCCTGGCCCCTTCTTACCTTCTCAGTTGTCGTGTACTTTACTTCCCCTGCTCTCACCACAATCCAGCCACCGAGGTGTGTTTGCTGATCCTCATGCTGTGCCTTTGTACTGCCCCAGCCCCCCTACCTGGAATTCTCTCCCTCCTCCTCCGCCTCTGAGTTTCCCTAACTTTATTTCATACTTAGCTCCAGACTCACCTTCTGAGAGAGGGTTTCCTGGTCCTAACAACTGCTACTAATATCTTCCCCTAAGATTACTTTTCCTTTCCACTGTATATGTCTTATATGTTCATAGTTATTTGCAAGTTGTGTCCCTGATTAGAATGTAAGCCCCCTGAGGTCAGCCCCATGTTACTTTGTATCCCCATCATTTAGCACAGTGCCTGGCATGTAGTGAAAGTTTCTTTATCACCTGTTTTTTTGTCATATTTCTTTGTATTCTTATTTGTCTTTTTATAAGGCAATTCTCTTCTATTATGTCCACATTTTCAGACATTCCCCAGTAGCTGCACACAAGAGTTGTTTCCAGTTTTTGCTATTATGAATAAAGCTAAAATGAATATTTTGTGTAGTTAGGTTGAGTATTTTCCTAGCTGTTGGTTCACTGCTCAAGAGAGTATAAACATCTTTCTAATTCTTATTATCCATTGTCAGATTGAATTCCAAAAGATCATGTGTGTTCATAGTTCCACCAGGGTTGTAATGTATTTTGCCTATTTCACTACAGTCCTGCCACTTTTTCTTTTCATGGGTAGCAGCTTCTGTGGAACAGTGAGGGGGTTAGGGGAGAGGAAGAAGGGGGAGATGCTGGATTGAAAGTCAGGAAGCCTGGAATATAGAGTTCTGGCTCCATTGCTAACTAGTTTTATGACCATGTGCAAGTCACATAACTTCTCCAAGCATCAGTTTTCTGGTCTACAAAATGGAGCTAATAATGCACTATTACCTTTATTCTGAAGAGAGTATTTTGTAAACCTTAAAGTGCTATATAATTGAAAGTTTATTATGAACACTCAAGATTATAGTAGAAACTATTTTTTTTTTAGGAAGAGACTTAGGAATAGATGTAACTTTTTTGTATTAGATTTTTGTATCTTATTTAAAAATTTTTTTAAATTTTTCATTTTCAACATTCAGTTCCATAAGATTTCAATTTTCTCCCCCTCTCCCTTCCCCAAGAATGGCATGCATTCTGATATAGGCTGTACTTATACATTCAAATTAAACGTATTTTCACATTAGTCATGATGTAAAGGAAAATTAGAACTAATGGGAGGAACTACAAGAAATAAGAAACAAAAACAACAAAAGAAAAGGAGAGCAAATAGTCTGCTTCCATCCTCATTCAGACTCCAAAATGCTTTCTCTGGATATACATGGCATTTTCCATCATGAGTCTTTTGGAGTTGTCTTAGGTCCTTGCATTGGTGAGAAGAGATACCTCTATCGAAGTCAGTCATCACACAGTGTGGTTGTTACCATGTACAATGTTCTCTTGGTTCTGTTCATTTCACTCAGCATCAGTTCTTGTGTAAGTCTTTCCAAGTTTTTCTGGTCTACTTGATCATCGTTTCTTACGGCACAATTGCATTCTTATAAATACCACAAGTTGTTCAACCATTTCCCAATTGATGGACATCTCCTCAATTTCCAATTCTTTGCCACCCCAAAACGGGCAGCTATAAATATTTTTGTACATGCGGGTCCTTTTCTTATTTTTATGATCTCTTTGGGATACAGACCTGGAAGGTGGTATTTTGTATCTTATTTTTAATCAATATTTTTAATTTTTTTGTTATTCTAAACTTGTTACTCTAAACCATTTGCATTTCCATATGGAAATAAAAATGTAAAAAAACAGACTGTGTGAAACCACAGATCTCATTACATATGACTTTATATCTTTATTGTAGCACATTTAGTTTCAAAACTGTTTCGCTTGTCTGAAACTCCTGATCTCTTTTGCATTTTCTTAAAAGGCATTGACTTTTTTTTTGGTATTTCTGGTACTGACTTCCCTCTCACCCCAACATCTCCCTGGTCCCCAAATAACCTTCCCTTTGTGTATCTAGTTAGCATAGTCAATAAGACAAATTCACATGTTGGCCACATCCAAAAACGTGTATTTCACTTTGCATCTCTTCCATCACCTCCCTGTTAAACGATTAGAAGCGTGATTCGTTTTCATTCTTCTGGCTTTGTAGTTGTTCATTATTTGGTCAGAGCTCTCAAGTCTTTCATAGTTGTTTTTATTTACAATGTTGTAGTCATTATATAAATTGTTTCCTGGTTCTGTTCTTGTCACTGCGTCAGTTCATACTCATTTTCTCAGGTTCCTCTGAATCAATCCTTTTCATCACTTTTTACAATAATAATCTATTACATTGATATACATAATTTGTTCAGCCATTCCCAATCAGTAGAAATCTCTTCAGTTTCCAATCTTTACTGCTGCAAAATATGGCTGCTGTAAATATTTTTCTACTTATGAGCCCTTTCCCTTTTTCTCTTTTTCTTCAAATTTTTTATTTTTTTCTCTCTTTTTTCACTCTTTGGAGTACATGCTTAATAGTGGTATTGCTGGGTCAAAGGATATTCAGAATTTATTTACTTGCTGGGAATTGTTCTAAATTGCTCTACAGAATGGTCAGACCAGTTTATAGTTCCATCAGCAGTATATTTGTGTACTTGTTTTTCTGCAGCATCTCCAACAGCCTCCATTTTCTCATTTTGTCTTCTTTGCCAATCTCAAGAGTGTGAGGCAAAACCTCAAGAGTTTTTTAAATGCATATTTCTCTTATTAGTTATCTGAAGCATTTTTTCATATGATAGTTGATAACTTCTTTTTTTTGAGAACTGCCTTTTCATATCCTTTCATATCTTTCAACCATTTATCTGTTGAGGGAAATGACTCTTGTTCTTATATATTTGAATCAGTTCCCTATTTATCTTTGGTACCAGACCTTTTATCAGAGAAAAGACATTTTTTCTCCTATGTTTCACTTTTTTGTTTATTTCATATTCATTATTGTAGTTGCCTTATATGTTGTTTTTCTAGTTCTATGTATTTCACCCTGCATCAGTTGATACAAATTTGTCCTCTGCATCTCTGAGTTCTTCATATTCATTGTTTCTTGTGGCAGAGTAATTTTCTATTATAGTCATGCATGTTGATTGCATGTTTGTATGTCTTATAGATAGGCTAAGTTTTCTTAGTCCTTTGAGTCTGAGTATATTTCTGTTAAGTTCCCATAATATGCATTCTTTTTGAGTCCAGGCCTTCACTACATATTATGGTAATTACGGTAATTTTTCAGCTTGTTTTACTATTGTGGTGTTTTCAGCTTTCCAAGCAGGTCTGACCAACAGCACTGCCTCTAATGAGGAAACACTCCGGAAAGTAGAAAGAGGGTCCCGCATTGTCACTGTTGTGCCGCAGGACACAAAGCTTGTATTACAGGTCAGCTTTTTTTTAAGGTAATTTTTATTATATAATTGATACCAGAATTGAAAATATATCCCGAGGAAGCCATTGCCCTTGAGATTGCTCCTGTGAAAAGTCATCCAAGGCATTTATTCAAAGCCTGTCTTTATATTGTTTCTGTGTAGACAAACTTCCTGCCAACTAGGAACTTTGTTGGAGGGTTCCCTTTTCACTGATAGCAAAAGCAAGAGGCAGGTAAAAAGGTAGTTTAATATTGGAGCCTCTACAGTGTTTATAAGTCTGTGTTCCTACTTCTTTGGACTAGGAGGCTATTATATGTCTTTTTTTTTTTTTAACATGAAACTTAATACATTATTTACATTACTATGTTAAAGATGCCAAGGGGAAACTTAGAAGTTGTCTATCATCGAGCTCTGGTTTTAGCTCAGATTCGGAAGTGGTTAGACAGGTGAGTGCCATATATGGTTTTACTATTTACAATATTGTTAATATGATAATTGTGGATTTTTTATTGGCATTAGGAAAATTTTAGAACCCAAAAGAAAATTTGCTTTTGAACAGCCTTATGAGTTGTTTCTGCCTATGACTCCTGTCCCTTCGTCTTTTCAGAAGTCCAGTGCACTTTTGGCTCTTGGTTTTGTTTTGTGTTCTTGGAAGTAAGAACCCATTACTCCATTCTTGTGACAGAAATTATTTTTTATTTTTGCATATGGGAGATAACTTACTTGTAAATTTTTTTATAATAGTGAAAATATTCTGGTTCTAGTGAAATGAATTTTTCTGAAATACTTATTTTCCATCCTTTTTTTTAATCTTGCCACAGACTTATGTTTAAAGAAGCATTTGAATGTATGAGAAAACTGAGAATTAATCTAAATCTGATTCATGACCATAACCCACAGGTAAATGTCTAAATCTCTGATATTTTCATATACGTATTTCGCAAACACATAAAGAAGTAACAGCTGACTTCTGTCCTACACTTATGTCTTATACAGTGAAAAGATATAAGGCTGAAATGAGAGAAGAAAAATAATGAGGAAAATTTTCAAAGAACTAAAACTGACCAAGAATGCTTTCATTATTGAATTTGTATGGGAGAGTATACACAATAAAATTGTTTTAAAATTATACGTTTATATATTATGGAATCATTTTAGGGCAGATGTTAATTAACTCTAAACATGTCTTCCTTTTGTTTACCATCTTTTTGTATTTATTTGATAAACTGAAATAATTTTTGCTTTTTTGTCAGGCATTTCTTGAAAATGTGGAAACCTTTGTAAAACAGATTGATTCTGTAAATTATATCAACCTGTTTTTCACAGAATTGAAGTAAGTATCAGGAGATTTTTTTTTTACCCTCCTCCTTTCAAGATTTTTATTAGTTAGAGCTTGTTCAGAAATGGAATGGGCTATAAAGTAATTTGTTTCCATGTCACCGGAAGTATTCCAACACAGACTAACAGATGTTTTAGAGGGGATATCTGTTAGGTGGGAGCTGATACACAGTGATTTTTATGGCTCTTATAGGATCTGTGATTCTTAGTTTTGATTTCATTAGGAATTGAAATAAATTTGAATGACTTCTTTTGGGGACATGAATAAACAGCTAGGATTTCTATCTAGAATTTTTGATAGACAAATACCAGATTTTTTTACTCTTTAGGAATGTACTGTTGGTTCTTGCAGTTTTTTTCATTGTTTTACTTAGGCACATTTGGGTTTAAATTATGACTGGTGGATTCATGTGGGGTTCAACTAGTGATATTTCTTGTGTGTGTGTGTATACACATATACACACACACACACATTTTTTTTGGTAGGGAAGAAGACATTACAAAGACTATGTACCCTTCTCCAGTTGCCAGCAATGTCCAGATAACCAGAGGTCCTGATGGTAAAAAAGTAGACCTTATCTGTGATGCCATGAGAGTAGCCATGCAGAACATAAATCCTCACAAGTATGTATACTGTATGTTAAAAGAAATTGTAAAATAGCAGGAATATGGAATTATGCTTGTATAACTTTGCTGTCCACCAGAATTGGAGGTTATTGTGTTTTGTGTGTACAGATAGTTCTCAATTTATGTAAATTTGCATTCCACAGATTCAGCTCCCTGGCAGGAAAGCTAAAGGACCCCACACCAGGGGTCCTCCATTACAGGCATTAAGGCCGCTCTGGCTGTGGGGGTAGGAGGGGACACCAAACACTGAAGCCAGGCTGTAGAGCCATGTAGGGAATGGGGACCATATGGAACCTTTTGGGAAGAGGAGAAGGAGAGGTCTATAGAAAGTGAGCACTGTCTGTATACCCTAGAATCTAGTTCAAAATTTGCATTCGTATTTTACTATAAGAGGAAGTATGGTAGTTGTAGAAAGGACCCGTGGCTTGTAATCAAAAGACTTGAATTCAAATCTTCAACCTTTCAGGGCCTGAGTTTTCTAATTTGGAGAATGGAGAGAATAATATACTATGTAGTTCAAAAATTGTTGTATTGCTTTTGTAAACTTAGAAGCATTTTATCAATATGAGATGATTTGTTACATCACAGGGGTAATGTCATGACTATGTCTTGAAGACAAAGTAGTGAACTCAAATATAACTTTAAATGGTGGGATATTAGCATATTTGCTCTTGAAATCTTCTCAAAATAAAGACAGCAAAACAAGATCTTTTATTTTGGGAAGGAAGAACTTTTTTTATATTAATTTTATTTATTTTTAATGTTCTGCAATCACTACTATAAAACTTAGATTTTTTTCCCCCTACTTACCCCCCACCTCCCCGAGACAGCATACATTCTATATAGGATCTACACATACATTCCAGTTGAATACATTTTCACTATAGTCATGCTGTGTAGAAGAACTGAAATGAATGGGAGGAATCATATAACAAAGCAAAACATAATACACACACAAAAAAATGATCTGCTACATTCTGCGATTGAATTCCATAGTTCTTTCTCTGGATGTGGAAGGCATTTTGCCTTAGAAGATCATTGGGAATTTTTTTTTAAGTCCTTGCATTGCTATGAAGTTCCAAGTCTACCAGAAAAAAACTCGTTTGGTCGTTGCTGTGCACAAAGTTCTCCTGGTTCTGCTCCTTTTGCTCAGCATCAGTTCATATGAGTCTTTCCAGGCCTCCCTGAAGTCTTCTTGTTCATCATTTCTTGTGGCGCAATAGTATTACATTACATTCATATACCATAATTTATTCAACCATTCCCCAATTGATGGGCATCCCTTTGATTTCCAGTTTTTGGCCACTACAGAGAGAACTGCTATAAATATTTTTGTACATGTGGGACCTTTCCCGTTTTTATGATCTCTTGGGGGTACAATCCTAGAAGTGATATTGCTAGGTGAGAATTTTTTTGATCTGAACAAATCCTTTACAGTTAGCAAATGCTTATTGAACAGTTCTTACATGTTAGGTTTCATGGAAAATAGAAGTATAAATCACCCTCCCTGCCTTTAAGGTGTTTGCAAATCTAATTGTGGGGAAAGATATATATTTATGAATACTGCTGCAAGGAATGGTACAGGACATATTACTCCACAGTATATGATTAATTGCCAAATGAGTGGCATAGATTTTAAATCCTGTAAGAATTATTTTTGTATTTAAATTTATTTATTTAGGTTTTCAACATTCATTTCCACAAAATTTTGGGTTGCAAATTTTCTCCCCATTTCTCCCCTCCCCCCACCTCAAAACGCCGAGCATTCTAATTTCCCCTATCACCAATCTGTCCTCCCTTCTAACATCCCTCCCTCCCCTTGTCCCCATCTTCTCTTTTGTCCTGAAGAGCAAGATAACTTGCTATTCCCCATTACCTGTATTTCTTATTTCCTAGTAGCAAGAACAATACTCGACAGTTACTCCTAAAACTTTGAGTTCCAGCTTCTCTTCATCCCTGCCTCCCCACTCATTCCCTTTGGGAAGCAACCAATTCAATATAGGCCGTATTCTGTGTAGTTTTGCAAATGACTTCCATAATAGTTGTGTTGTGTAAGACTAACTATATATCCCTCCATCCTATCCTGCCCCCCATTGCTTCTATTCTCTCTTTTGATCTTGTCCCTCCCCTAAATCCTGTAAGATTATTGTATAATTAAGTGGCCCAGGAAGGTTTCACAAGAGGGATAGAACTTGACCTGGGCCTTAAAAGAGATAAAGAACTTGGATAAATGAAGAGGAAGCATTCTTGAAAAGGGAATATGAGCAAAGGAATGGATAGTTAGGAAAAGACTAGATTTTTTGAATAAACCAGCAGAAATAAATGAGGGATGTAGGAAAATAGTAGAGTGTAGGTCAGGTAGATAGATTGTGGTGAGTTTAAAGGAGACTCTCTGGTTAGGGAGTTGGAGCTTCATTCTGTAGTTGTAGAGCTAAGTAGAAAGTATTTAAACAGTTGAGAGGCTTATGCAGAATAATATTTCAGGATGTTCATTATGGTGATAATTGTTTAAGATGAACTAAAGGGGGAGCAGCAAGGAGGTAGGAAGAATTATGTTGTTAGGGTAATAGGAAACTTGGCAGCATTCTCTTTGTTGTTCCTTTCTTATCAAAATAAAAAAAAAGTATCAGGAATTTTGTTCCCCACAACAACTTCCACAGTATACATTGAAACACATACCCAGAGTACGTACCCATTCTAGTGTTTTTAACATTTGATGGTATCAGACAATGTTATTTGGTGTTTATAAAGGTAACTGACTCACTGAAAGATTCTGAAGTTGCTTCTGAATCACAAAAAAAAATTAATTAATTTTGTGGTTTTAACATCAAATCATATTTTAGTATAGTCTAGTTCTTTGAAAATTAATGATCTTGGGGGCAGAGCCAAGATGGCGGAGTAGAAGGACGCACATTTACGAGCTCCGAGCCCACAACCCATGGAATTGAGGTAAAAGGAGATCCCCATAAATTCTGAATCTCTGCAGGGGGTGCATAAACATAGGGGAAGAGATTTCCGTTCCACTGAACCCTGGAGAGCCGTCCCCGGGGTCCATCGCATCCCGGAAAGCGGACCCCACCCCCACCCCTGGCCGCGGCCCCAGAGAAGGTGACCTGAGCAGGCTTCAGAGAGGAAAGCTCCGGGGGAAGCTCCGGCAGCCGGGAAAGTCCCTCCGCCCACAGAAACTACAGTAAGAAAGAAGGCTGCGATAGGGGAGGGGAGCGGAGCTTCTCCGTGACTCAGGCCCCCTCGGGAGGAAGCGGCGGTGGCAGAGACGGGGCAGGAAGCGGCGGAGGCAGAGGCATGGGCGGGCGGCTGAGGCGTGGGCGGGCGGCTGAGGCGGCAACAGCCCGGGACTCAGGAATCCCCCAGCAGCAGGTAGGATCTTCAATACTGAAGGTCTTTCCAACCTGAGGGAGCCGAGCAGTGGAGACGGCCCTGCCCCCACCCTGCTCTACTGCTGAACGCCTCTGAATAAAACCCCCAAGGGAGCTGAGCACAGCAGGCGGGGCCCCCCACCCCACCCCCACCGGCTCCGTTCCTGAAAGTCTCTGCAGAAAGCCCCTGAGGGCCCAAGCTTAGGAGGCGGCCCTGCCCCCACCCCTGCGCCAGAACTAAAGCTTGCTGCAGGAAAGCGCATTTGAATCTCAGAGGCCAAGCACTAGCTGGGCGGATCCAGGCGGGGGTGGAAAGGAATCTCAGAAGTCAAGTAACTGGCTGGGAAAATGCCTAGAAAGGGGAAGAAAAATAAGACTTTAGAGAGTTTTTTCCAACAAATGCAAATGATCCCGACCTTCGGATCTGATGGGGAGGACTAGAACGTATTTTTTCCATCAGGGAAAGATGTGGAGGGCGGGGCCTCAGTACCCCAGACACCCCAGGGGGGTGTTGGGTGGGCTCAGGCCTTGGAAGAGCTTAAAAAGGATTTTGAAAAGCAAGTTAGACAGGTGGAGGAAAGACTGGGAAGAGAAATGACAAAGATGCAAGAAGAGTATGAAAAAAAGGTCAATATCTTGGTAAAGGAGACCCAAAAAAATGCTGAGGAAATTAACACCTTGAAAAATAGGCTCACTCAATTGGCAAAAGAGGTTCAAAAAGCCAATGAGGAGAAGAATGCATTCAAAAGCAGAATGAGCCAAATGGAAAAAGAGGCTCAAAAGCTCACTGAATTTAATAGTTCTCTCAAAATTAGAATGGAACAGATGGAGTCTAATGACTTTATGAGAAACCAAGAAATCACCAAACAAAACCAAAAGAACGATAAAATGGATGAGAATGTGAAATATCTCATGGGAAAAACAACTGACCTGGAAAATAGATCCAGGAGAGACAACTTAAAAATTATGGGACTACCTGAAAGCCATGATCAAAAAAAGAGCCTAGACATCGTCTTGCATGAAATTATCAAGGAAAACTGCCCTGACATTCTAGAACCAGAGGGCAAAATAAGTATTGAAAGAATCCATCGATCACCACCTGAAAGAGATCCAAAAAGAGAAACTCCTAGGAACATTGTGGCCAAATTCCAGAACTCCCAGCTCAAGGAAAAAATCTTGCAAGCAGCTAGAAAGAAACAATTCCAGTACTGTGGAAATACAATCAGGATAACCCAAGATCTAGCAGCTTCTACATTAAGGGATCGAAGGGCGTGGAATAGGATATTCCAGAAGGCAAAGGAACTAGGACTGAAACCAAGAATCACCTACCCAGCTAAACTGAGTATAATACTTCAAGGGAAAATATGGTCTTTCAATGAAACAGAGGACTTTCAATCATTCTTAATGAAAAGTCCAGAGCTGAAAAGAAGATTTGACTTTCAAACACAAGAATGAGAGGAAGCATGCAAAAGTAAACAGCAAGGAGAAGTATTAAGGGACTTAACCAGAAATGAACTGTTTGCATTCATACAGGGAAGGACAATATTTCTAACTCTTAAAACTTTTCAGTATCTGGGTGGTTGGTGGGACCACACATACACATGTACACGCATGCACACACATACACACATGCATTCACATGCAGAGACAGAGAGCACAGATTGAACTGAATAGGATGGGACCATACCTTAAAAGAAATTAAGGTAAATGGTGAGAGAGAAATGTAGTGAGAGGAAAGAGGGGGAAATGGAAGGGGGTAACTATATGTCATTTAAGAGGCAAGTAGGAGATGTTTTTAGTGGAGGGAAAAAGAGGAGAGCTGAGGAAAAAACAAACAAACAAACAAAAGTTTACCCTCATCACATTTGACTAAACGAAGGAGTGAAATGCACACTCATTTTGGTATGAAAACCTATCTTACAGTATAAGAAAGCAGGGGAGAAGGAGATATTGGGGGGGGGATGATGGAAGGGAGGGCAAAGGGAGGAGGGAGTAATTGAAAGTCAACACTTGGGGAGGGACAGGATCAAAGGACAGAAGAGAAACAATGAGGGGCAGGTTAGGAGGGATGGCAATTCAGTTAGTCTTACACAACACGACTATCAGGAAGGTCATTTGCAAAGCTACACAGATATGGCCTATAATGAATTGCCTGCCGTACCAAAGGGAATGGGTGGGGAGGGAGGGATGGGGAGAATTTGGAACTCAAAGTTTTAGGAACAATTGTTTAGTATTGTTGTAGCAACTAGGAAAGAAGACATACAGTTAATGAGGAATAGAAAGTCATCTGGCCCTACAGGAGAAAAGAGAAGATAGAGACAAGGGAAGGGGGAGGGATGACAGAAGAGAGGGCAAATTGGAGATAGGGAAAATTAGATTGCTTGGGGTATTGGGGTGGGGGGAGGGAAGAAAAGGGGAGAAAATTTGGAACCCATAAATTTGTGAAAATGAATGTAAAAAGCTAAATAAATAAAAAAAAAAAAGAAAATTAATGATCTTGTATATGACAAATTTCAGTTAATTAAAAGACTCAAATAATACATTAAGCTTTACAGGATATGTAAGATACCTTAGTCAATATTGATTATAGATTATAGATAAACATGATTTTACCATAGGCAGACTTTTAATAGTAATATTTCGTTTCACACCTAAAAAAAAAGAGAAGCAGAAGTAAAGTCTTTCTGAGTAAAAAGTCAAATGAAGTGTCTAACAGCAAAAGGAAATAATTTTTGTTATTTTTTTCCTTTTTTCATCTCAGGTACTGCCTGTGTATACTGACTTCTCACATAAAAAAGACTAAACCAGAACTGGAAATTGTTCTGCAGAAGGTCCATGAGCTTCAAGGTACAATAATAGTGTGTTAATGTCATCATTTTAATGCATCCTTAATTTGATATAAATCTTTCTGTGGAACTATGTCATTGGCACAGGAAAAAAACGAATTACTTTTTAAATAACAGTAAATCATCATAATCCTCAAATGTGGGAGGGAATTGACAGAGGTAGTATTGCATGTTGTGTGCAAAAGGTCAGAAGAATTTCTGTTCAGATAGTATCAACTCTGTCAAATACGATACTGCTTTACTGCTCAAAATACAGGCTACATTTTTCTCCAAATCTGTCTTGTATAAAATCCTAGTGTGATGGATATTTTTGTTGCTTTTCTGTGTGTACATGCATACATTTTTTTCTTCAGTGAAATTTGTTTTAGGAAGATGGTTAATGTAGTAGCATAGTAGCATAAAACTTAGTAATAGACCCAACATAGTTATTTTTGTCTTTTGATCTATTGATGTGTATTTTTAAATAATTACAGGAGATGCTCCATCTTCTCCTGATGCTGTGAGTGCAGAGGAAGCCTTAAAGTACTTGCTGCTTTTGGTGGATGTCAATGAATTGTATGACCATTCTTTAGGGACATATGACTTTGACTTGGTGCTCATGGTAGCTGAGAAGTCACAGAAGGTATGAATAATATCAATAATTTTTTTGTTTTTATATCTTTTTATCCCTATTACCTTGATAGTGGCAGTTGAACTTTTACTACAAAAACATTGATAGGAATGATAAAATTCAAGAACTTGTTCAAAATAGTAGATAAAATATGTTAATGCTAAGTAAGCATATGTATGCTGTATGCCATTTTGGAAAAATGGAAAGGACTATTTCTTACCATTCCCAAATTTTACTTGCATTAAATTATGGTTTCCTATAAAGCTAATGTTACTGATTCCTAAGGTACTTTTTGTTTTTTGTTTATGAGTCAGAGACCTTGAAGAGTAAAATTTACCCCCATCTTTCTGACTTCCTCAAGGCACACAATAGATAGGCTCTACTTCTTTTTCACGAGTTAAGTAAGATGGCCCTTTTATATTAAGTGAGTGTGCTGTGCCGGAGAGGACCTAAATAAATTACTCACTAGCTCTGCATGATGTAGTGCATTGCAGAATCTGAGTTGGAAGGGAAACATCAGGGATCATCACTTTAAAACCTGCGACAACTGCTTAAAGACTTCCATTGAGGGATTCCCCATTCGTTCCACTCCCTAGCCTACCCTGTGGCAACCCAGTCCATTAGACAGCTCTGTTAGGTTACATCTGAAGCTTAAATCTTCCTCTCTGCAACTTCTGTCACTGCTTTTCTCCGGGCAAACCCAGCAATCGCAGCCGTCAGTACGGCTGTATTGTGAATACAGAGGTGAAAATGAATTACTTCTACCCTCAGAGAATTTACATTCTGCTGAGCAAGGCTGATCCCTCATCTGTATCATAGTCTTTAAATATTTGGAAACAATAGTCACATTATCTCCGTCTTCTTTTCTCTGTACTAATTATCCTCTGCTTCTTCAAGCAGTCTTCATATGCAAGAGTCTGTTCTCCTGACACCCTGGTTGCCCCTTTTGGACAAGCTTTGCCTTTTCTGTATCTTTCCTAAAACATGTTGCCCAGAACTAACATATATGGTTTACCTAAAGTAGTATACAGTGGAGCTCTGCATTATCCCCCTCATACTAAACATTGCCTCTTTTAAAGCAGCAAAGTAGATAGAGCTTGGGACTTGGAGTCAAGGGGATCTGAGTTCAGATCCTGCACCAGACGCTTACTCACTATGTGAACGTAGGCAAGTTACTTAACCTCTTCTGGCCTCAATTTTCTCATCTAAAAAAATGGAGGTAATAGTAGCACCTACCTCACAGGGTCATTGTGAGGATTAAAATGAGTTAACATGTAAAGTGCTTTGAAAACCTTAAAGTAGCACATAGATATCAATCATTTATCATTATTATTAGCTACCATATCACACTATTGCCTTCTTTCGAGCTTGTGGTCTACTAAAACCTTTATATCTTTTTCAAACAAACTGTTGTTTAGCTTCACCTCTGTCTCCACACTGCCTTTGTGAAGCAGAAGTTTTCAACCCAAATATAGAATTTTATATAATCCCAGTTGAATTTCTTCTTAGTTCAGCTCATTCTATCATGGAGATTTTTTTGGATCCAATTTTTGTCATCTATTTAGCTATCTCTCCAAGCTTCATGTCTTCTTCAAATTTGACAGGTATTCCATCTGTGCCTTCATCTAAGTCATGAATAAAAATGTTGGACAGGATTGGGCATAAGTTCTTGAGTATTCCATTACTTGCCTCTCTGAGTTGTCAGTGACCCATCAGTGAAGTGAGATTACCTTGAGGAGAAGGACCACAGAGGCTCATGAGATTTAGAGCTAGTGTAGAGACTTGAGAAGTTACTTAGTTCAGCCCTGCCATTTTTGCATGATGGAACTGGGGATAAGATTTAATTAACTTAGGTAAGATCATACAAGCAATAAGAAGCAGAGCCAGGATCCTACATGATCCTACATTGGAGAGAGTTGGACTTGGAGTCGGGGAGACCTGAGTGTGAATCTTGTCTCAGGTAGGGGCAAGGCAGTCAGTGCAGCCCCAGTTTCTTCATCTGCAGAATGTGAGCAGTAATAGCGCTGTAACTAGCGCTGTGGTGAGACTCAGATACCTGTCAGGCACTCTTTAGATCTTTGAGGGCTGCATTCAGGTTAGCTATTTTATCGTTATCATTGCACTCTACAAGCAGTGCTCTTTCCACTAAACCATGCTGATTCCCCCTGTCTTTGGTTTTGTGGAAGTCTTCTGTGGCTCTGTGATTTTCGAGATTGGCATTCAGTAAATACTTGAGTAATAAGTTTGAAGACTCGTTGAACGTGCATCTTGGTATAAAAATTCAGTTTATTTCATATGTGACATTTGAAAACAAAAGGAATATCATTAGAGAAATCTATTGCAATTATCTTTTAGGTGTGAGCTTTGCCATTATTAGCTTACCAAATAAGGCATGAGAAAGAGGTAGATGAGGTGAAATTGTAGTTAAATAGTAAAATGTGTTGTGCATGAAAAGTAAAAATGTTTTACATTTTTGAAAAATTTAGTCTCAGTGGAGTTGTATTATTTGGTATTTAAGAGAAATGAATATAGCAATGTTAATTTGGTTCTTTAGGATCCCAAAGAATATCTTCCATTTCTAAACACACTTAGAAAGATGGAAATCAATTATCAGCGGTACACTATAGATAAGCACTTGAAACGGTACGAAAAAGCCATTGGCCACCTCAGCAAGTGTGGTAAGTCTATGATAACATTGGTTGTTTCTTTACTGTTTAACTTTTTAAAAGATAACATTGATAAGAAAGTCATACAGTATGGATCATAATTTCTCCCACCTGAAATCTATATTGTTTACTGTAACTGCACATCTTACTTTAACCAAATAAATATAAACATGTTGCTAAAATGTTGTGTGTAATTCAGATTTTTAGAAAGCGACTCCATTGAAAGTTTATTATTAGTCTTAAAGAGATGTTTCAATTAAAGTTCAGGTTCTTTATATCAGGTTTTAGCAGAGATTGCACTGTTCTATTCAGTTTGATTGTGGATGCCTTCATGAAATGTATATGCTTAAAAACTTCAAGTTTACTCCTTCTTAAAGAGACTGAATTTCATTTACTATGGTACCTAAGAGCCATTAATAGAAGCTGTATTTTTTTCATTTATTAATTTCTTGTCAATTTTGAATATAAGTTTTTAGCAGTAAAACAGTATGAAAGCTAACCTTGGGAAATCTGCAGTAGCACTGTGGCTGCACTACTGAATAGTCTCTGAAACACCTTTAAGAGACATGAGCAAAACGATGCTGAATTCTAGATCTTCTCATTCAGGGGTTCTTAAGCCAGGCCCAGAACTTGTTCTTTGTTTCATTTTTTTAAACTATATTTCAATATAATTGTTTTCCTTTATAGTTACACATATTATTTTACTTTGCTCATTTAAAAACATTATTCTGAGAAGGAGTTCATCATCTTTACCAGTCTGTCATCCATATCACAAAAAAAGTTAAGATTCTTTGTTCTACAAATTGGGGCATTAGCCTGGGCTAATGAAAACCTTATTTAGTAGTTAGGACTAATGTGGAAGTTTTTGTGAAAGTTCTTAGTAAAGATTCAAGAGACTTAATTTTACCCTACTATTCTAATAATCTACATAGTACATTAGAAACCCCATATGACAAAATTTGTTGAATTGGAATTGAAATATAATGCCATATCCTTTAAGCTGTCAGAACCCAGCCTATTCCTTAGGCTGCAGGCTTCAAAAGTTTGCAAGTTTATAAAAAGAAAAATACCTCCTGTTTTTGACAGGGATTATCTTACTACCTCTCCCCGTGGTTACTTCTTCCTTTAGTAGCTCAAGTTATCACACTGGCAGGGATAAGCAGCCTTCCACATTATGGTAAAGGCAGCAGTTCCAAGGGACACAGTAGTAGCAGGTCACAGTGACCATGAAGAGATATAAAAAAATTTCATCTAGAGAAGCAGCTGCCACTTTAATTGAAGTAACTGAACCCGAAGGTTTCAGATATGGCCATGGAAAAGTCATTGTAAGAAACTCTAAAAATTTGTTACCAGTTGCTGTTTGTAAAAGACTGAGGCAGTTCACTTATGTGCTCACCTATAATGGGTCAGTGTTTAATTTCTAGAATAACTTTTGTGATTAAGCCTATGCTTTGTCATCGTTCAATATTTCTTATTTATTGTGAACATGCTCTTTTGGGTGAGGTGCCATTCTTCTCTTTACCTGATTTGAGCCCAGTTCATGGAAAAGCCAGTTTTATTTTTTATAAATTCATTCAGCAAATATTAATCACAGGTATGATTAATGAGCACTTACTAAAGCGCAAGTTTTAATAGCTTCACTGCATTAAGACTTTTTTTTTTTAACATAAATTTATTTAACATTTTACATTCATTTTAACAAAATTTTGGGTTCCAAATTTTCTCCCCTTTTATCCCCTCACCCCACCCCAATACACCAAGCATTCTAATTTTCCCTATCACCAATCTGCCCTCTCTTCTATCATCCCTCCCTTCTCTTGTCCCCATCTTCTCTTTTGTCCTGTAGGGCCAGATGACTTTCTGTTCCCCATTACCTGTATTTCTTATTTCCTAGTAGCAACAACAATACTAAACAGTTATTCCTAAACCTTTGAGTTCCAAATTCTCCCCATCCCTCCCTCCCCACCCATTTCCTTTGGGAAGGCAGGCAATTCAATATAGGCCATATCTGTGTAGTTTTGGAAATGACTTTGATAATAGTCGTGATGTGTAACACTAACTGTATTTCCCTCCATCCTATCCTGCCCCCCATTGTTTCTATTCTGTCTTTTGATCCTGTCCCTCCCCAAGAGTGTTGACTTCAAATTGCTCCCTCCTCCCATTGCCCTCTCTTCCACCATCCCCGCCCCTGCTTATCTCCTTCTCCCCAACTTTCCTGTATTGTAAGATAGGTTTTCATTCCAAAATGAGTGTGCATTTTATTCCTTCCTTTAGTCGAATGTGATGAGGGTAAACTTCTTGGTTTTTTCTCAACTCTCCTCTTTTTTCCCTCCACTAAAAAGTCTCCTGCTTGCCTCTTGAATGAGATATAATTTACCCCATTCCATTTCACTCTCTCTCATTCCACTACATTTCTCTCTCACCATTTACCTTAATTTCTTTTAAGATATGGTCCCATCCTATTCAATTCACTCTGTGCTCTCTGTCTCTGTATGTGCGTGCATGTGTGTATGTGTGTGTGTGGTCCCACTAACTACCCAGATACTGAAAAGTTTTAAGAGTTACAAATATTGTCTTTCCATGTAGGAATGTAAACAGTTTGGTAAGTCCCTTCTGACTTCTCTTTGCTGTTAACTTTTTCATGCTTCTTCTCATTTTTGTGTTTGAAAGTCAAATTTTCTTTTCAGCTCTGGTCTTTTCATCAAGAATGTTTGAAAGTCCTCTGTTTCATTGAAAGACCATAGTTTCCCCTGAAGTATTATACTCAGTTTTGCTGGGTAGGTGATTCTTGGTTTGAGTCCTAGTTCCTTTGACTTCTGGAATATCCTATTCCACACCCTTCGATCCCTTAATGTAGAAGCTGCTAGATCTTGAGTTATCCTGATTGTATTTCCACAATACTGGAATTGTTTCTTTCTAGCTGCTTGCAATATTTTCTCCTTGAGCTGGGAATTCTGGAATTTGGCCACAATGTTCCTAGGAGTTTCTCTTTTTGGATCTCTTTCAGGTGGTGATTGATGAATTCCTTTAATACTTATTTTGCCCTCTGGTTGTAGAATATCAGGGCAGTTTTCCCTGATAATTTCATGGAAGATGATGTCTAGGCTCTTTTTTTGATCATGACTTTCAGGTAGCCCCATAATTTTTAAATTGTCTCTCCTGGATCTATTTTCCAGGTCAGTTGTTTTTCCCATGAGATATTTCACATTCTCTTCCATTTTTTCATTCTTTTGGTATTGTCTGGTGATTTCTTGGTTTCTTAGAAAGTCATTAGCCTCCATCTGTTCCATTCTAATTTTGAGAGAACTATTATCTTCAGTGAGCTTTTGAGCCTCTTTTTCCATTTGGCTAATTCTGTTTTTGAAAGCATTCTTCTCTTCATTGGCTTTTTGAGCCTTTTTTGCCAATTGAGTGAGCCTATTTTTCAAGGTGTTATTTTCTTCAGCATTTTTTGGGGTCTCCTTTAGCAAGGTATTGACCCACTTTTCATGCTTTTCTTGCATCTCTGTCATTTCTCTTCCCAGTTTTTCCTCCACCTGTCTAACTTGATTTTCGAAATCCTTTTTGAGCTCTTCCATGGCCTGAGCCCACCAGACATCCACCTGGGATGTCTGGGATACAGAGGCCCCGACCTCCACATCTTTCCCTGATGGTAAGAGTAGTTCCTCGTCATCAGAATTGAAAGGCAGGAACATCTGTACCCCATCAAAGTAGCTTTCTATAGTCTTATTTTTCTTCCCTTTTCTGGGCTTTTTCCCAGCCAGTTACTTGACTTCTGAGATTCCTTTCCACCCCCGCCTAGATCTGCCCAGGTAGTGCTTGGGGTCTGAGATTCAAATGGGCTTTCCGCGGCAGGTGCGGCTGCTATTCAATGTGAGCTTAAGTTCTGGTGCTAGGTGGGGGCAGAGCGTCTCCCAGGCTCAGTTCCCTCAGGGGCTTTATGCAGAGACCTTCAGTAATGGCCCTGAACTTCTGCCTGCTGCTCCGGGAATCCCGAGCGCCGCTGCTGCCTCTGCCGCTCCCTCCCGATGGGGCCCAAGCCACGGAGACACCCTGCTCCCCTGTCGGCCAGCCCAGACGTCTCTCTCACTGACCTGTAGTGTCTGTGGGTGTAGGGACCTTCGTGGCTGCCAGAGATTCCATCCCTGAAGCCTGCTCGGATCTGCTCCTCTGAGGCCGCGCAGCCAGGGCAGCGCAGGGCTGGGCTTCCCTTTCCGTAGCGTGATGGACTCCTGGGGATGGCTCTCTAGGGCTCTCCGGAACGGAAATCTCTTCCACTGTGTTTCTGCACGCTTTGCAGTGCTCCAGAATTTGTGGGGAGTTCTTTTTGCAGGAAATATATGGGCTGTGGGTTCAGAGCTGGCATATGGGAGTTTTCTCCGCCATCTTGGCTCCTCCCCTCTGCATTAAGACTTTTAAGACACCGTATATACACACATGTGGACATATGATGTACATACCTGTATGTATATAATATACAAATATATGATAATTGAAGTTCATATTATCCACACATATGTATGTAAAATTGAATCGACATTCAGCACACTATCTAGAAATCTTATGGTACATGAGTCATTTATGAAGTAAACTGTTCTACTCCAATAAAATGAGTAAGTTAACAAAGTGACCGATTTCAGTTCAACGGAAAGATGAATGGCCTAGTAAATAACAGCTGTCCAGCAGGCCGTCCTTGGCACAGGGCTATAAGCAGATGATAAATATCCATTTCTCTCAGTGTTGTTCTAAATGGGAAGTTGAACTAGATGATTCTTATTCCCCTTCTAATTCTAACGTCTGTATTTTAATTAATTCTGTTTCTGTAGGACCTGAGTATTTTCCAGAATGTTTAAACTTGATAAAGGACAAAAACTTATATAATGAAGCTCTAAAATTGTACCCATCAAATTCTCAGCAATACAAGGTATGTAATTTGTTATCCTGAGGTTTTGTTGAGTTTTGCCGGTAGCATTATTTAGACTAGTATTATGCCCAGTAACACTATTCTTGTCTTTGAGGTTTATTTTCGAGCTATTTAGATATATTATCATCCTAAATAAGTGGTTGATGAAGAAATGTATTACTGAACCAGCCTATATTTGGGCTATTTTATTGATGCTGGAGTTTTTGTAGTCTCATTTACCATTAAATCCACTTTAGGATATCAGTAGCGTTTATGGGGAACACCTGAAGCAAAAGAATCTTTTTGAACAAGCAGGACTGGTGTTTGCACGCTCTGGTGCTTATGAAAAAGCCCTGGATGCTTTTGTGAACAGTGGCAGCTGGCAGCAAGCCTTCTGTATGGCGGCCCAGCTGAACTATACCAAAGACCAGTTGGCTGGCCTGGGCAGAACTCTGTCAGGTAAGACTTGATATTTATTTTGCAATTTCTGTGTAACCCTTTTCTTTTTGTAATTTCTTTGACACATTTGCACATTCTTAATTTCATATGCCACACTTTAAGGTAATTTACACAGCTATCAGTTAGGATTGGGAACAGTAGAATACCTAAATTCAACATGCTTCCAGACAGAACTAGTTTCTAATTTTGGAGGTAAGAAGGTTGTACGTTATGTAATAAATGGGGAAATGAAAGGCTGAGAATAAACAGGTTAAGAACTCTCCTGTTAGGAATACATAAATGGAGCCAGAGGGCTTCAGGGAAACCTGATTTACCATAGCATATCTGCCACATTCACCCCTGTGTATCAGCTTCATGTCTGTTCCTTCAGTCCTTACTTTAACCTTTCTAACAATCCTCGTTTTATCGTTCATCATTTTTGCACCCTCTCACCCGTATGTAGATATGTGTGACTTTATATGTCTGTGGGCAAGTTAACAACTGCCAAGTGCAGTAACCTAGCACTTGGCCTGTAAATCATCATACATCTGGCCACAGAAATGGACTTCTCTCATGTTCCTGTTGGCAGTTTTTTAAAAAATGCACATTTTGGACATAACTAATATATGAATGAATTCTTGGTAGTATAGAATTGCAAACCAACAAATTGTTCTAGGGCCACATGGCTTTGAGAGTTCTTAAGTTTTTGCTGCATCTTATTGTCTTATCTTGAGGAAGCATCAGTTTTCCTTACACCGTATGCAGGAGAGACTGACTTGCTGAGACTTTGAGGCATGTAGCTCTAAGAGGAGACAACATTAAAATGCAACTTGAACATTTCTGGTAGTAGTCTATAATCTTTTTCCCAGAGGGATGTTGTTTGGCTAAGATTTCTTTGTGGAAGCAGTTAGTTAGAGACACTAACTTGCTTGACTATACATTGTACAATATTGTGATAAGTCTTCCTTCTTCTCATCAGCTAAAATTCCCTCTGCGTTCTACCTGGGAGCTTCTTTTCCAGTGGTCTTAGGCATTATAAAAATCTCCTTCTGATACCAGTTTTCTACTGTTGTTTTATTTAAGTAGATCCATAAAGGCCATATTGCCTGAGCTCTAAGTTAAAACAACCCCAGGTAACCAGAGGTAAATATGCCTCTGCCAACTTTTCCTTGGGATCTTGGCAGCCAGCTTTTTCCTAGGTACAGAAAATTTTTTTTTCACATGAAGCAAGAAGATAGAATTTTTAGCCATGTAGGGATTTAGATGGGAAAATTTCCTGAGTTTTCCAAAAATGTTTTGCATGTCTAAGCTGCTGAGTGATTGGGAGATAAGACTTTGTCCTCCACATTTTGAAGATTTTTCTCATTCTTCATGAATGGTGAATTTTTTTCTGTCCAGATTCTTTATCCTTTGTTCATTTTCTCTTTTGTGTACTTTTAATTAGGCTCTGAGGTTGATTTAGGTATTGTTTTTTATATTCCTTTCTCTGACTTTTTCCCTCATCGTACACACACACACACACCAGCTGGATATAGAAATCTATCTTATCCAGCAAGGCAATAGAAGGGGAACAGCAAAATCTTACTGGGTTCTCTGTTTTGCCACTTAGCTCTTTTCCTACTGAAGCAATAGGTAAATACTGTATTACAAGAAGGGAAAGCCATCCACATTCCTTGGGAAAGCTCTAAAATGCTTATGTTTGCATAATGAATACTTTGAGTGCATCTTATTTTGTGATCCATGGTACAATATATAAAAACTTTTCTTCAGAAAATGTTATGTTGTTCTGTTGAAATATAAAATTCCTTCTGTCTTTTTGTTCCTTTGATTCAGTGTGTCTCTGTGTTTAAGCCCTTGCTAAATTTGGTTACCCTTAATCCAATTAGCTATGTTTAGAAATTGTGTTTTTCTTATTTCTCTTTGTGTTCGCTATTTTGTGTTACTGCACAGGAATGTCCTTAGTTTCATAAAACCTTGATAAAACACCATTCTGAATAGGCATTTATCTGTACTCTGAGATGATTGGGGATTAAAAAAAATCTCTTTCCCAACATTAAAGCAATATAAATTAAATATTATAAGTTTACTGGAGGGGTTTCTAACAGGTTTCTCTTGACAAATCATTTGTTAATAATATCCTTTTCTTACAGGAAAACTAGCAGAGCAGAGGAAACACAATGATGCAGCCCTAGTTTTGGAGCAGTATGCTCAGGTGAAATCTCTTTTGTTTCCTTCATATTAACTTCCTTCACCACGAAAGGGAGGAAAACATCTAATATGTTTCAATCCTAGTCAACAAAGTGAAAAATTAGGATATCCTAGTCTGTGAAGTTAGTGTACCTTTTCTTTTGAGGGAGGGATGTGTTGTAGCACTTCTCTTCAATGCACTAAATGTGGAAGACTTGATATTTGGAAACCTAAAAATTTAATATAATTTCTCTACATTATTGAAAATGCTTTATAGTAGTTGTTAGAGCAAAAATCTGCTTTGAAAAATACACTAATATCTTATTTGCTAAAGAGTATCATTTTTACTTCTTTAATAGTTGTGCTTTTAATAATCACTTATTGACTAGGAAATAAGGGAGATTAAATTATTATACAGGCATATTGTAAGAGTAAATTGTTATATAGGTAAATACTGCCCAAAATACATGATTTCACCACAAATCTCAAACTAATTCTTTGGAGTATCTCTCCCTACCTACTTGTGTTGTCATCTCTTCTGTTTTCTATTGCCTTATGCAGTTTTGTGTAACCCTAAATTTCAAATAATATATAGACCAGATCAGGAGGGAAAATTGAAAATATATGAGTTTATAGGTATAACCTCAAATAATTGACATTAATAAGATTAGCGTATTTGAAGTTATTCACCTTTTATTTAGTGATTTGTTTACAGCAAACAGAAGGATAGCTATCATGTGTTTAAATAAGATAATCATGCTCTTATATGATCTTAAGCTTTTTTATTCAATAAGGGTGACAAGAAAGGTTGCTTGAAACTTAAAACTTAGAAGATATTAGAAGCAATCAAAGGATAGTTGATTTGGAAACAATTAATGTATTACTTTTGTAGATATGTATAATGTTTTTAAAAAAAAACCCAAAAGGTGTAGGAAAATTTTAAACCAGTAGCTTTGGGACCCTGTATATATGAAATCTGAGGCTTCCAAATGAATAGATTGTTACTACCTTACTTTTATTGAAAAGGAAACCTTAAGCAATCATTCTGCTTTGCTGATGGACCAGAATAAATTAAAATATGAAAAGCTTTTTGTTATTTTCTTTTTAAAGGTTAGACCTTTTAGGGATATTTAGCTCCATAAAATATATCATTATTTACAAATGATTTTATTATCCAACTAGTAACAGGAGAGAGTAAAAACCAAAAATGTGACACAGTGGCTAGAGTGCTGGATCCAGAGTCAAAATTTGGCCTTAGATGCTTCCTAGCTGGGTTACCTGGGCAAGTCACTTATCTTTTTTCCCTTGATTTTCTCATCTGTGAAGTGGGCTGGAGAAAGAAATGACAAACCACTCCAGCATCTTTGCCAAGAAAACCCTAAATCAGGTCATGAGGGTTCAGACCCACCTAAAACTACTAAATAGCAACAAAAGTTTCCCTAATTATCTCTTACTTAAGTCTGTTTTTTGCTTTTGCTTTGAGGTCATGAGTGTGAACTTTGCTTTTTTTACTTCAGCTGAAGCATGATAGCTTCTGCTCCATCTCCTTATTTTAACTCTGTGTGTGTCTTCCTGTATCAAGTATGTCTCTTGTGTAAAAAAAAAAAAAAAAATCACTGGATTTGTAATCCAGGTTTGTAATCCTTTCTGCTTTCCACTTCCATTTCACAGTGAGTTCATTCCATTCACATTTACCATAATGATTATTAGCTGTGTATTTCCCTCTGTTCTATTTTCTTCCTTTTATCCTTTTTTTATCCTGTTCTTCTCAAAAGTTTGTTTCCTATCTGATCCCTGTGCCCCCTTTAATCCGCCCTCCTTTTTATCACCTCCCCTTCACACACACACACACACACACACACACACACACACACACACACACACACACACACACACACATTCCTTTCTATTATCTCCTTCCCCTTCTATTGCCTTGTTGGATAAGATCGATTTCTGTGTCTGGGTGGGTGTGTGTATGTGTGTATGTATATATATATATATGCTCTTCCCTCTTTTAGCCAATTCCAGTGAGAGGAAGATTCAAATGTTGCCTACAATCCTCCTGTTTTCCGCTCTATTGTAAAAGCTCTTCCCTCACATGCCTTCTTTATGTGAGATAATTTTCCTCATTCTTCCACTCCCTTCCTCCTTGTGCTGGTGCATCCCTTTCTTGCTCCTTTTTTTTTTAAAATCACCCCAACCATAATTGACTCACCTTCCTGCCCTCTTATCTATGTAAACTTCTAACTGCCTAATAATGATAAAATTCTTAGGAATTACATGTATCTTCTCATATAGGAATGTAAACAGTTTAACTTTAAGTCCCTTATGATTTCTTTTTCATGTTTACCTTTTTATGCTTCTCTTGTGTTTGAATGTCAGATTTTCTATTCAGCTCTGGTCTTTTCATCAGGAATGCTTGAAAGTCCTCTATTTCATTGAAAATTCATTTTTTCTTCCTGAAGAATTATACTCATTTTTGCTGGGTAGGTGATTCTTGGTTGTAATCCTTTGGAGTTGCCCTTTAGAATATCATATTCCAAATCCTCTGCTTCTTTAAGATGGAAGCTGCTAGGTGTTGTATCATCTTGTGACTCTATGGTATTTGAATAGTTTCTTTCTAGCTGTTTGCAACATTTTTTCTTTGACCTAGGAGCTCTAGAATTTGGTTATCATATTCCTGGGAATTTTCATTTTGGGGTCTCTTTCAAGAAGTGATTGGTGGATTCTTTCAATTTCTATCTTACCTCTGGATCTAAGACACTGGGGTAGTTTACTTGATGAGTTCTTGAAATATGATGTCAAGGCTTTTTTTGTTTATCATGGCTTTTAGGTAGTCTATTATCTAGTCTATTAGGTAGTTGTAAATTATCTCTTCTTGTTCTATTTTGTGGGCCAGTTGTTTTTCTAGTGAGATTTCACACTTTCTTTTATTTTTTTCATTCTTTTGACTTTGTTTTATTGTTTCCTGAAGTCTCATGGGGTCATTAGCTTCCAATTGCCCAATTCTAATTTTTTAGGAATGATTTTCTTTATTGAGCTTTTGCACCTTTTTTTCTATTTGGGCAATTCTACTTTTTAAGGAGTTCTTTTCCTCAGTGAATTTTTGGGTCTCTTTTACTGTTAGGCCAACTGTTTTTTAAGGTGTTAGTTGTCTTCATTATTTTTTGTGCCTCTTTTACCAAGTTGTTAGTTTTCTTCTCATAATTTTCTTCTATCACTTCTTTCTTTTCTCAATTTTTCCTTTACCACGCTTATCTTTTCCTTTAACTCTGAGGAATTCTTGTTGGGCTTGTGTCCAGTTAGTATTTTTTCCTTTGAGGCTTTGTTTATAGCTGTTTTCAAGTTATCTTCTTTTAAGCTTCTGCATCAGTCTTTGCCTGCTACTGTCATATCTTTTTGTCATCAACTTCTTTGTTGTTTGCTCATTTTTTCCAGCTTATTTCTTGCTTTTAGCTCTATGTTAAAGTTTGGCTCTGCTCACTTTGGGGTGGGGGAGACACACTGTCCCATGCCTCATACTTTTTTGTACTGTTTTTTCAGAGCTAGTTCTGGGGGTCTGCAAGTTTTTTGTGCTTCCAAGCTGATATGATCCAGGGAGAGGTGTGATTACCTCTCCTGGCCTGTGTTCTGGATTTTACCCAGGAAAGACTCTTGTTACCCTGCAGCTCTTAGTTTGGTTCACTGTCACACAGGTCCCCTGTTCTCCTATGGCCACAAACACTAGTGCTCCTCCCTTCTGTAGAACTGTGACCAGGGCTCCTGCTCCCGTGGGACTGACCACATGAATTCCTCCCCACCCTGGAACTGCAACCCAGAACTATTTATGGGCAATAGAATTGCCAGTCAGCACTAGCTGCACCTAGTGCCAGCAAAGAATCCCCTATAATGTCTTTCTGACCACTGGTCTGATGTTCTTACTATCTCTAGTCTGAGAGCTCTGGAAACTATTGATACTGCTTCTTCCAAGGCCCACCACTAGTGCTGCCCTTTGGCCTCTTCTCTGGGCTGGCCCACACCCCCATGACCCAGACCTCTCCTGCCAGCCTCCTAAGTTGTCTTAGGGGGGAAATTGTATCACTTTTACCTTTTATTGACTCAACCACTCCAGAATTTGATTTGAGGCATTATTTTAAAGTTGTTTGGAGGGTATGTTGGGAGAGTTTGGCTGGTTTACTGCCTTTACTCAGCCATCTTGGCTCCACCCAAGAAAAACTTTCAAAAAGCAGTTCAGCCAAAGCAGCCAATGTAACCTTGTCTGATAACATATGCAGTATTCCATATCCGTCGACCCCACCTCTACAAAAAAGGGAGGGAGGCACAGTTTCTTAACTCTACTTTGGAGTCAAACTTGGTCATTATAATTAGTGTAGAGTTATATAAAATAAATGTTGACATCTTCTAGGATGATTGTAGGGAAGAAGGAGAAGGTAGTGAGGAGGATTAAATGTCAGCAGCTGAAGCCATTGATTATACAGCAGCAGCTGTCAAAACCACTGAGAGGTAGGTTGGTGGGATATGCTAGGCAAAGAAGAAGTTAAAGCAGTGGAACTCAGTAAGACCCAAAATGCAAATTACTTAGGAAAGAACTACCTATTTAATAAAATCTTACGGAAAAATGGAAAGCAGTCTGACATAACTTAGCTTTAGACCACCTCTTGTACCATATTCTACAATTCAAAATGGATATGCAATATTAAAGGTCATTCAATTAAAAAAGTTAGAAGAGACAGATTATCTACTTTTCACATCTGGTGTATTTTTAAAAATAATTAGAAATGAGATAATTACAAAAGATACTGTAAATACAGGTTTTAATTACATAAAATTGAGAAGGTTTTACACAAAGAAATTATCATGTGTAGGTTAAGAAGGGGAGTGGTCCACTGGGAAAAAAAAATCTTTGTATCAAATTTCTCAGATCAGGGTTTGGTATCCAAAATATATACACAATTTAGATATATGTAGATATGGATAAATATGTGTCCTCTTCCTTAAACTTTAATAAACTTAAAATTTCACTAAGACTTTTGAAAAGCCCTGTATAAGACCCAAAGCCATCCCACAATAGATAATTAGGGTGGGAGGATTAAGAGGGAATACTGAGAGACATTTTAACAATGTAAAAACAAAAGATAGCAACAAGAAAGTGTTTTTTAAAAAGAAAATAGTAGGCAGACATCTTGGTGATCAGTCAGTAGACAAAAACGATGGGAAAAGGTTCTTAAGAATGAATAGTACAGCCTTCAAAAGAAGGGAGGTTTTGAGCTACTGTGGAACCATGGTTCAAGTTTACATAAATATGCTTATTAGCTCTCTTTTCTGGAATGCATATTTAACTTTCCGCTGCACCTATAACATGTCAGCTTAAAGAGCACAGGATGTAGAATCAGAAGCCCTGGTTCCAGCCCTTCCTTCCTCTGCCAGGGAACTAGATATGCAACTTTGAGATTGACCTTCCCCCTGCCCGGACCTCCTCAAATGAAGTGACTGGATCATCTCTTTCCAACATTTGGTGACTCTAGCTTTCAAGATCAGTATGTTTTGTTGGATACCATGGCTGCCCAAATGTCTAATGTGACACAGTAAAAAGAACAGTGCATTTTGAACCAAGAAGTGTAGACTCTAATCCTTCTGGCTGTGCTTGTTGTGGGACCTCAGACAAATAAAGGCATGATATTTATATTATCTTCCTCACCAGGTTTAAGGATCTAAAAGGCTTTATAAACTATCAGTGTCACGTATTAAGATTATTGCTTTCACAGGACATTCTATTATTCATCCTTATGGATGAATAATCCTCACCGTAGTTGGAACATTGTGTAGTTGGAGAACTGAGAATTAAATCCCGGTGAGCCAGCAGATGATCTGGAAGTGAAAAACAGCACTTGGCTTCCTAATGCCAGATGCTGACTCCCAAACCACTGTTCTTTGTGCCCTCTTCTTTTTCTCATCAAGTACACTGAAAGCAATTTAAGTACCATTTAAGATAATAAAAAGTTGTAGGAACACTAGTGTATGTTGTCCTTTAAATGGGGTATAGAGGTTGATCTGGTTTGATTGTAGAATTTTTACGATTTCTTTATTTCACTTATTTTAACATTTTTGAAAGCTCTTGAATGCACAAATGATCACCTTGCCTTTTATTTCCCTCTCAGGACTATGAAGAAGCTGTCCTATTGCTGTTAGAAGGAGCTAATTGGGAAGAAGCGTTAAGACTGGTAAGAGCTGTCATTTTGATGGGCATTGAGTTAAGGTAGTGAAAATGGAAGGAAAGTCACTTGAAGTCTTTGATCTGTTGACGGCATCTAGTGAACTCATGCTTTTAGTCTGAGAGTCCAAGGAGGTACATTCAGATGAGACTCACAGTTTTTGTTTTTTCGTTATAAATGTAAAAATGAGCTCAGCCCTAATGTAACATATTTACATTTGAACCCAGCATCCAGGCTGCCAGTTAGTAATTCACTGGGCAAGATGTTCACTTTCTAAATCGAACCTACTCCCAAAGAACATTTCTGTGTCATCGGAGGGGGCCTGGTCACATTATTCCTGTTGTTATTGCGAGTTTTTGCTTTTAGGTTTACAAGTACGACAGACTTGACATCATAGAGACAAATATTAAGCCTTCCATTTTAGAAGGTGAGTATTTCATTTTGTTAAATGGGAACTCGTCCTTTAGAATGTCTCATTTGAAACAGAGAGGGAAAGAGAATGAGAGGTCCTGACCATTATCTTTTCCAGTGCTGTCACACTCTGCAGAAAGAAGCTAGGCAGCACAGCAGATAGAGCATCGCGCCTTGGGTCAGGAAGACCCAAGTTCAAGTTCGACTCTGGCCTCAGACACCTACTAGCCTTGTGACCCTTGGCAAGTCAGTTAATCCTGTTTGCCTCAGTTTACTCATCTGTAAAATGGGGATAAGGATAGTACCTCCCAGGGTTGTTATGAGGATAAAATGAGTTAATATTTTTAAAGCACTGGGCCAACCTTAAAACACTATACAGAATGTTTCAAAAGTGTCAGTGCAGTTTTAAGCTACTAAAGCTTAAAACCATTATTATATTTGCCAGTCTTACAAATCTGGTGGCTTTCTATATTGATTTTTGTGCTTTATTAACTATAATATTGCCTCATGGACTGGAGACTCTCACTTTCCTTATTTTCCTACTAAATTGTAAGATACTTTCTATACTGGCTAGTGAGAATTTTGCTATCTTGGTTAGAAAACTTTGGAGACTCTTGTTCCTTCCTGGGTTAGTTTGTTTTTTTAACCTTTACTTGTGTCTCTTTGCCTTTAAAACCATCCCAAAACTTTTTTTCCATTTTATCACTCAGCCTACAAAAACTACATGGTGTTTATGGACTCTCAGACAACTATTTTCAACCGCCATAGAAAGCGTTTATTGGTGGTTCGAGAGCTCAAAGTACAAATGCAACAAGGGAATCTAGGTAAGTGCTAAATGATTTAATTTGCATACTGTTAAGGCACTTTGCACAGGGTGAGCAAAAGCTTGTTCTGTGATTGCATACCGCACTTCATGGTAATATTACAAGAATAACTTTGGGTTCAGTGAATCTTACATGGTCTTAGTTAACCTTAAAGTGAATTTTTATGGCTTTGACTTTTCACATTGTGTATTTTCCTTATCAAACTTACCATAGTCACATTACCCTGTGGGATGAAAATATTTGGCAGGGAAACTCAGAAGTGAATGAGTGGGTTTTGTATGTCTTTAGCTATGAATAAAGAGAATTTTGTTTATCCCTCTTCTCTTACAGATGATGACATGCCAAATGGCCAGGAGTCAGACCTCTTCTCTGAAACTAGCACTATGAGTGGTAGTGACATGACTGGCAGATACTCTCACAGTAACTCCAGGATATCTGCGTATGTATGCAGATTAATAGACAGCTTCCTGTATTTCTAGCACTGGGCTCGTCATACTATAAAATGCAGGTGTTTGTTGCAGCATGCAATAGGGAAAAGAGCCCTGATTTTAGAAACAGAGAACCTGGTTCTGCCATTGATTTGTTGTCTGGTCTTGGGCAAGTCTCTCGTTACTTCCAAGCCTCAGTTTTCCTATCTGTAAAATAAGATGTTAGGACTAGATGGTAATAAAACTCAATTTGAATAGTACCGTGAACTCTTTAAGGCAGCTAAAGCCCCATAACATATCCTCAGTGACTCTCTTGGGACTTAGTTTCTCATTAGTTTTTTTCATATATATATAGTTATTTGAAGATAATTTTATAGGAGGAAAAAAACAAAACTGTAAAGTTAGTTCTGCCTTTTCTTCATCACTCCTGTAATGGTTCTCCACCCAAAAAATCACCACTTTGTTCTCTCAGGACAGATAAGAAGTCTTTAGCATTCATTTCAAACTATTGTTGGATGAATTTAAATATTCTAATAGTATTTTATGGGGCCCTCATCCTTTTATATTCATCCACAGTCACTTGACCTTGCTGCAGTTTGGTTAGTCAATAAATTCTCCCCTGTTCAGAAACTTGAGTCCTTTAGTTATCTCCCCATTAGGGTCCATGTTGGAATCCTTTTTGTTCATCTTACCAGAAATTCTTATCCCTTTTAAACTAACTTCCCTTGTAGAAGCATAGGCCTCAAGAAATGACCTATCTTTTTTGTGAAATCTGATCTTTCTGAGCCTAGGAGTTGGGCTGGGCTATGCCTAATATCCTCCTTTTATCTATTACAGATAATAAGATTATGTAGCCACTTCTCCTGTGTGTGTGTGTCACAGAGATTGTTAAATAGCTAAATATGCTAATATGTTCTATATCCAGACACAAAGGGATTCTCATTTAAGGGAGGCAGCGAGATGCACGGGACTTGACTTTCAATTTGCTCTTCCACATACACTAAACTTTTCTTGCCCTCAATTTCATCCTCCCAGTGAAGAATCTGGCGTAGTTGACTTTAAGATCTTGTCCAATTCTAAATCTACCCCAAATTTAAATCTCCTTTAGGCATTTTCTTCCTTAATAATGGGTCTCAGTCATTTATCGATTAGTCACTACCATCCCACTCTATTTAGGTTCTTTAATTCTCCCATGAGAAGTTCTCCTTTTTGAAACTAGTTTTCAAATCTCCTATTAGGAGATCCTCCAAGAATCGCCGAAAAGCAGAAAGAAAGAGGCACAGCCTGAAAGAAGGGAGTCCACTCGAAGACCTAGCCCTTTTGGAAGCCTTGAGTGAGGTGGTAAACAACATTGAAAAACTGAAAGGTATGTTCTTGATCCCAGATACATTGGAAACTAATCCTTAGGAGGAGAAAGGTTTTTGGACAGACTTACTGGCTGACAGGAAACTAGTAATAGACACAATATCCTAGCCATAAGAAACAGGGGACTTTGCACAAAGAAGGAGCCATTTCTGACACCTTTATGAAATGGTCCTGCTTTTGGAGTTAACAGTTCATAGGAAATGAACACTCCAAAGCAATGAAGACTTCACCCTAGATTCCTACAACGAGCAATCACACTTGAATTCTTAACAATTAAAGGAAATCAGTGGAAGGGTAGATTAAGCCACAGTATGACCGTTTCCCATGACGTGGAACCACTGCCAGCTGCAATTTGTGGTTTGGAGGAGAGAGTGTGTAAGGGTTACAGCTCTCGTGCATGATACTGTCTGTATTCCGTTTGGAAAAATAGCCTGTGGCCCCTTCAGTAACGTTGAAGGGATTGAGGACGCACTTCCTTATTCTTAGGCCCTGCTGACGTCTCAAATTCACTCTCCCTAGATGAGATTTACCAGCTTTTGAAAGTACTCTTTCTCTTTGAGTATGATAAACAAGCAAGAGAATTACAGAAAATGTTTGGGGATACTCTGCAGCTGATGGAAAGTTCACTCCCAGAAATTTGGACCTCTTCCCACCAGCAAAATTCAACTGTTCCTGTAAGTTTTCACTAACATGATTCTCAGAGATCACGTAATTCATATATTGCCTTGCTTTGCTTTTAAACTTTCTAATCCCTGAGACTTAAGAACTTTTTGGTTTTCTAATCATTTTGACAGTTTGTGTGTCTGTGTCTGTGTGTGTGTGTGTCCATCCGTCCATCAGTTCTTTCAGGTGGGTAGAATTTTAGTACCTTACAAATTTGAAAACGGAGCATGAAAAAAAGGTTACATGAATGACTTGCCTGGAACACACAGCAGGTCTTCTGTTTTTATTACAAATTTGACAGACATCTTAAATATTTCAAAAAAGAAAAAGAACATTGTACATAAGTCCAAGATTGATCATAGCATTTCACAGATTTTGAGAGTTGGAAGGGACCATCTTGTCCAACTCTTACCCAAAAAGATTCCTCCACTATAAACACACCTAACATACGGTCATCCAGCCCAAGCTTGAAGTCCTCCAAGAAAGAGGAACTTTTACCAGCTTTAGAGGAATCCCACTTTTGGGCAGTCCTTGAACATGTCTTCCTTACACTGGGACCCACACTTTATCCACTTTGCTATGCTCACCAGGCCACGAAAATGACAGAACACTTATTTTTTGTTGTTAGCTCTAATGTAACATCATTTAGTGAATTACCAGCAAATATTTTTTTGCACACACATATACATACATAGGGTTCAGATCCTCAAAATCAAAGCTTTTTCCTCTCGTGAGGAAGGATTGAAAGGAATAAATAAAGCCAGTTTGTAGGAGTTCACACGTTTTCGTTCCTCTGAGAATCATGTGGCTATGCTGGCAGAGTGTCTTGAAGAAGCTCTGTTCATATTTATCTAGTAGATCCTTTGAATGCTGTAAACAATTTGCACCTACAACAATAAAAAAATTTCTTCTTGAATGTGCTGCCAATAATATTTCTGTTTTCTGCTTAGGTTACAGGTCCCAATTCAACTGCCAACAGCATCATGGCTTCTTATCGGCAACAAAAGGCTTCGGCTCCTGTTTTCCAGGGTTAGTTTTCCAAAGGAATATGGATATGTTAGTAAGCTGAAGAAAGAAAGCTTTATGTCGTTTCAGCTTTCTGTTCACTGTTTTCATAAGTTCTTGGTTTTATGTTGATAGGAATATGTTTTGCATTCAAATCAAAATCCATTGTAATAAACTTGAAGATCATTAAGATTATCCAGATTCCTTGATTATATTAGATTTTGATTGTATCAGATTTGAGAGAGCTTTAGAAATGTAAACTATCAGCCAGAAACCTCTTGTTAAACCAAGATTTTACATGGAATCAGATTAAGGCAGTGTCAGTGACTCTAGGCTCTTGTTGCCTCCTGAAGCTGGCTACGGTGACTTGAGGAAATGGGACAGATAACCCTAGCAGGTCATTGGGAAGAGGACACAGTCCCAGCCTCACTCCCAAATGGGTGTTTCTTAGTATTGAACCACTTAAGTGAGTATTGTCTTTCCATCATATGTACATAAGGGAAGTGATGGGTTGTTCACAAGAACATCAGGCCTAACCATTTCTGATGAGAGACAAAAAGTGAGATCAGCATCATTTATTTCCTTGGTTCCTGTTAAAAACGTATCCACCAGATGTTGAAATGTGGAATTTCATGGGTCTTAGAGTCCACATCTGATTTCAGCTCCTCCCACTCAAGATAGATATTATCTTTCTATGTGTCATTCAGGTTTTTCTGTTTTTTTTCAGGTGCAGAACTTTTTATACCTCCAAAGATCAATAAAACTGTCCAGTGGAAGCTGAGTCTTCTGGAGTAGTTCTCACGCCGTTTGCAGGTGCTCTTAGGGCAGTCAGGAATGTTTTAAACTCTTCTCGGTGTTTTCCCTTCCCTACCTTGAGATCCTACTATCTGAACTTTGGAGAAGAGTAACAGGAACATCCTCTGAAATGACTGTAAATTTTTGGGTCAGACCTTGTCTAACATCTTAAAATTATTTTTTTCAAAGTGCTCATCTCTTCTTTGTCTTATGTTATTCTCAGTTTTTGAAACAGAGACTTCAGTTTGTATACTGTATCAAGTTAAAAGAACCTTATTCATGGTGTTATTAAAAGTTAATGAGTACTGTTTAGTACAGTAGTTAGGACTGGCTTCTTTTTTCACTACGTTTTTAACACAGTGGCTGATCACTTAGTCTTTGTACCTCATTTCCCCATCTTTAAAATGAGAATGATCCCTGCTTCCTACCTCACAAAAATATTGTGAGGGCAAATAACTTCATGACCATGACATGCTTGAAGTTCTTGATGAAAGGCAATATATATGAAAAATAAGCTACCAGTATTTGTATCACCTAAAGGTTGCTGAAAATTGATGATTTGTATGTCTTTTTTCCAAGTTAACTAAAGCATGATAAAAAGTTTTATGATTCTATTCAGTTTTTAAGCTCTCCTATTTATCAGTTTTCACTTAGTTGGCAATGTTAACTTTCATAAAAATTACAGGTTATACTTTAACAAATCATAAACTTCCCGATGTTTAGTTTTTACTTCCTATAGTTCATTTATATATGTGGACTGCCTTGATATACTGCCTTGAATACTTACTACTAATGAGATAGCAGTGTTAGAAAATTGACTCAAATTTTAAAATACTGTTACACTCACAACAGAATTTAGCAGAGTGCCTACACAGCACATATGTAATAATAACTCCTAGTTCTCCAAAGACTATATCCTTTTATTAATATATCTTAGGCAGAGTCTCAGATAATACTTTGTTTTCATTATTGGTATTCTGATTTCCATTCTGTTCTTTTTGACAAATGGCAGATTTTTCAAGATGTTTTTCTTCTGTTTTAAGGAAAGAAGTTGTCATTAAAAGGCAGAACGATGTGGGAATACAAATGCAGAGTGTGACAGTATAGTTTATTCTGATTACCACTTGATGACTATTTTGTCTTCTCCAAAACCTTCCATGAGCTGGCCTTTATATGAAATAAAACCACAAAACAACCCATCTGCAGGTCTTACTGATTACAGAACATAAACCACCTGGAAATCCTATTTCAGTTACTCTGGATATAGAATATTAGTATGAGAATATTTACACCCCTACTTGTCCACTTGTCTTTGGTGACTTTCTGATTAAATCTCTAGTCAAATTTGTCACACTTGATAGTGCTTTAAGCAAATTATAAAAAAACAAAATTTTAGCTAGAGCTTGGAATAGGAATAAAATATTTGCAGAATTTTGCTTCCTACAAGCCCTGTAACAAGTAGGATTCGCACTACTTACAAGTTGAAGATAGAGTCTGTGCTCTGATAATTTGGCATTCAGTAAGCATTTATTAAGCACATACTGTGTTTAAGGCTTTGGAAAAATGTATCTAAAAATTAAAAATAGCTCCTATACTTGAAGAATTTACATTTTACTAGAATGTCAAAGTCGTTCTTTAACTGCCTAGAACACTGCTAAGAGTACTAGATCTCTTTAGAATGCTGAGACTATGTCATTCGAAGAATGGCTCAGTAAAGTTGTGGTTCGTGATAGAGTGGAATATTTTATGCTGTGCAGGATACAGACACATGGGGGAAAGGTGAAGGGAGCTAAACCAGGAAAAAATGTATATGCACAACGATTTCAACAGTGAAAAACAGAAAAGATAAAAAAAAGTTATTGCAATGAGCAAACTTGGACCTGAAAATGAGATGTGAAAATGTGCCCCCCCCCCCCCCCCCCCCCGCCTTTGGAGAGGAGACCCATAGATGTGGAATACTGCATGTACTGTGGTGATGAGAGATATATTGAGAAGTTAAAGTGATATAAAAATAAAAGATGTCAATAAAAATGTTCGTTGAATTAAAAAATGTATGTATTTACATATAGATACAGATATACACATACAACATATATAATCAATTTATAGCAGTCCTTTTCTAAAAAACATACTAACATAATAATAATTGCCCTACCTGCATGAGGCCTTTCCCTGCTTTTCCAGGACCACCCCACCACCACCACCGTCACATTCCCTTTACCTTGTCCTCCCCCACAAAAAAAAAATTTACCTTATATTCAGGATATAAACTCCTTGTGGATATTATATATATATATATATTTTTTTTTTAGCCTGGCACATAGTAGACACTTAAATACTTCTTGATTGGTTGAGTGAATATAAGAAAATGGGAAGAGATTGAGTAGTGTGAGGCATGTTGAGTTTTTTATAGTCCAATCAGGCCAAGAAAGATGCTAATTTCAAGTACAACAATGATTCCCTATTGCCTACTAAATAAAGACAGTGTTCAAGTCTTTCCACAATCTGTCTCCAAACTATCTCACTTTCTCTAATACTATTTCTCATCTTGTGCTCTGTAATTCAGCCAAACTGGATCCCTCTTTCTCTTCCAAATAGATCCCATACCGTCTAATGTGCCTTTGTTCATTATTTCCCTAAACCTGCTCACCTGTTAAAACACGCACAAATACAAATATTTTTCATCCTATCTCTGATATATTGTTTTCCTTCAAGACCAGTAAAATTCTCCCCTTTTCCATGAAGCCTTCCCTAAATCCTAATTTGAAGCGAGTTCTCCCTCATCTCAACATTTTGCATCCCTCTTAAGCATTTATCATATTCTGGTTTTAGTTACATGTATTTGTATACATTTCATTACTGCTACTAGATTGTAAATTCTTAGAGAGCATGAGAAACATGGCTTGCTTATTTTTGCATTTCTAGAGCCTAGAGCACACACTGCACATGTGAATGTTTAATATTTGTTGGATTAATTTACCTTATGAGAGATAATGAAACCAGGGAAAAAATTATACAAGGTGACATCTCCTTAATTTAGAATCATTAGCTAAAGAAATTGCACAAACCAAGAAGGGGCCCACAAGAGGTAATGTCTGAGGCCATGTCCATTGAACAAGTCATAATACCAGGATACAAAGGCAAGAATGAAATGTTCCCTGCCTTCCAGCAGCTCACATCCTGTTTGAGGAGAAACCTTATATCTAAATGAGCATATGCAAGCAAAAAAAAAAAAAATACAAGATGATTTTGCAGGAGTAGTCACTAGGATCTAGGAGGATCAGGGAAGGTTTCATGTAAAAGGTAATATTTGAGGTGAGCTTTGAAAAAAACAAAGGATTTTATGAGGCAAGAGTGTGGAGGGAGAACCTTCCAGCCATGAGTGACAGCCAGAGTCAGAGATGATGTAGTGTGGTCAGCAAGAAGGACAGTTTGACTATGGTCTTAGAGTGCAGAAGGGAGTAATGTATAAATTAATCTAGAAAGGTGGGTTGGAGCCAGATTGTGAAGGCATTTAGATGTCAAACAAAAGAATTGATATTGGATCCTAGAGCCAATAAGAAGGTTCCAGAGTTTACCGAGTGGCACTGCAGATTTGTACAAAGTCCTTGTGGAGAATGGTGGAGACAGCAATGAGAACAGTTGGGACTCTACTGCAACAGTACAGGTGAGAGGTATTGTGTTTAGAATAATAGCAGTGTAAGCAGAGAAAAGGGAACAGAAGTAGAAGCTACATGTGGCAAGTACACAAGAGATGGACTGAGAGGAGTGCTGGGTAATAACCTGGTGACTGAGTGGTAGAGCTCTTAACAGAAATAGGGAAACACATAGAAGGGAAAGGATGAGATGAGCAGTGCAGACAGTAACTCATCCATGCCTGCTCATACGCTAACTCAGGGCACCTAACACAGTCACGAGAGGCTTTGGGCGCAGGATATAAGTACACAAGGAGATGGGAAATAATTTTCCCAATGACACCTATACAGTAAATGTGGGAGCCTAGGTAGTCTGTATTCAGTTGTAAACACCAGAGGCATTGATGCTCTCAATGGTAAGAATAGGGGAGTGGTAGATTGTGAGTGAAGATAATAGTGGGGTTGTGTTGGAGACAAGCAAACACTTATTTTCTCACTCCATTTGGTTTGTCTTGAACCATCTTCCCCTATCAATTGTAGTGGCTCCCACCTTGGAAACCACCACCCTGAGCAGTAACAAACTGCTCTATCAGATTCATTTTCTCAGGAGTACCCTGAATTTCAGATATGTGAGGGGCAGCGCCAGCTTATTCCACACAGGTCTAGATTTCCATTAGAGTTCATGAATTTGGCCTTTGATTTAGTGAGGGAAGAGAGAAGCATTACAACCAAATAGGGATTCTAGACCAAGAAGCAAATGCACAAATTACTTGGGATAATGTTTATTCCCACAACGTTTCACACCTCTGGAACCCCTAAGAACATTTCCAGACTTGGGTGAAAAATGCTACAATTTGGGGCCTTCTACTTGAGCAACACTAGTGCAATTATTTCTGTGTATATTATCTCCCTAAATGGTTTCAAAGTGCCATGAATTCAAAGCCCGTGCTGCCATGGCACTGAGTCTGCACCATAGCACATCCATAGCGGGCATTCACCTAGGTGTCACAGAATTTTCAATGTAAAGGACACCTTATAGGTCCAACAGTCTAATTACAGATAACAAAAATGGAAACCTAGAGAGAATGTAATTTGCCCATGGTTAGTAACTTTTTGAAAGATGGCAGGGATTGTGTCATATACAGAATCAAAGATCACAGATTTAGAATTAGAGGGACTTTAGAAGTTGTTTACTCTGGTCTTCTCTCAGTTTCCAGAAGAGGGAATTGAGATTCAGAGACATTGAGTGACTTGTCCAAGGTTTCACAAATAGAAACCTGACTCTAAATCTAGCACTATCTCCACTGGATCACACTATCTCTTCCATGGTACCTTACCCACAGATATTTAGTATATACTTACAGAATAAATTAATATGTGTCATACATAGATCTAGGACTAGAAGAAAACTCAAGTGATCCAACTGATTATACAAATAAGGAAACTGTGGCCTAGAGAGTTTAAGCGACTTGCTTAAGGTTGACAGTATTGACAAAGGGAGTTTTCCCACCTCCAGAACTTGGTGTCCTTCCCTCTCCTGCTGCTCAAGGAGCTGGCCACCACCATGAATGACACTAACCATCAGACCCAGGAAGTTAATGACAAACAAACTTCTTTAGCATAAACAGATGGTTATAGATGTCCTTCATCCCGGAAAGGCCACAGTGCCCAAGACTGAAATCGAGAAAAATTGGCCAAGATGTACAAGACAACCCCAGATGTCATTTTTGTCTTTGGATTCAGAACCCATTTTGGTGGCAGCAAAACAGCAGGCCTTGGCATGATTTATGATTCCCTTGACTATGCAAAGAAAAATGAACCAAAGCACAGATTGCAAGGCATGGCCTGTATGAGAAGAAAAAGACATTAAGAAAGCAGCGAAAGGAACGCAAGAACAGAATGAAAGTCAGGGGTACTGCAAAGGCAAATGTTGGTGCTGGCAAAAAGGAATAAAAGGCACTGTGGATGTTGCTTATCTGTAAAGATAATTTTTCATCAGAGCATAAATAAACTATGTAAAAACTTCAAAAAAAAACCCAACTTTGTCTTGACTTTGTGCCTGGGGAAATGGGAACGATTAGGTCTGTGACCCATCAGAGCATTGACTATGTGTCCCTTAGCACAGTGCCTGGAATACATTAGTCACTTAATAAATGCTGGTTGATCATGTACTTCTTTGTATGGTTGACCTATTCCTATAATCATCCTGCTTGACAAATACAACCTGCTCCCAGTTTGGGAAGGTATGAAGTAATTCACACCTATAATTTTATAAGTTCATACTCTACTGACAGAATAATTTCATCTTTCTTTGATTGTATGTGGCCCTGGGTGGAAAATTTTAATATAAATTTGTATTTCTCTAATGGTCTAGCAGAAGTTTGTGAACTTGCAGTCCAAGCTGCTTCTACTCAATTGCTGATTTCCTTATGTCTGTGCCTTGCTGCGCCTTGCCTGCCCACTTCCAACAGAGTATATACACAGATGATTGGCCTTTTCTTGTGGCCTTGAACATTTTTCTTCTTAGATAATTTTATCCCAATTTTGAGGAGAAAATACGCATTCTCTATCTCCGCCTGGTAAGCTGTAGTCAGTATAACAACTAATGGACCCTCTTACTTCGCCCAATTTTGACTATAAAATTGCACTAAGTATTGCATGTAAGTATATAAAACTAGATTCTTTTTCCTCTAAAGGAAAAAATAATTCTTTTAGGTTAAACAATATAGTATATGCCTTTAAGCTTCCCTCCTCCCCCTACTCTTTCATTTTGGCAAATACCTAAGTCAGATGACATAGCTGTGATGTCTGCCATGCTGTGAAATGAAGCAACAGAAGATCATTTACACTGTGAATTGGAACATGGTAATTATTGAATAGAACATGAGTTACGGTATTTTAGATATATCTTGGGCCACTGTCCTGAGAGGCAGCAGAGTTAATTGGGTCATGAGTACATGTTCCAGCAGGCATGCTTTGGCTTCAGAAACATCTCCTGTATAAGAAGAAAGGCCCATGTTCCTGGTATTCTGACCGCTGGACCCAGAGTGATTGAAATCCTTGAAGTGAGGCCAAGATTGACCCTCCAGTCCACACTGAAGTATCCCTTTCAGGTAACACATTCACTGTAGGTGTGTCGTTTGGGCATATTTTAGACAGCTCCTTTTGAAAACGGTCAGGAAAGCCGTTCAACATGGTAGTGCCCCCACACAACAAAATGTTGTTCATCAGATCCCTTTTGAGGGCAACGTCACACTTGTTGAGGCACATCAGAGTCTGGGTATGAAGGCCCAGTTGCATGGATTTGATAAGGGAAGGCTTGAAGAACATCTCAGAACACAGGTAACGTTCTTGGCCAACAGTAATCTGTTCTCCATCTGGAAGCTTATAGTTAATTGTATCGTCTTTGACGGAGGAGCTCTCTTGGACAGGATCGGGAGCCATAAAGCAGTGTTTCTTCTTGATGTCTTCTACAATGTTTGTTTGGTCTTCTGTAAAATGCTTCCCAGATTGATTCATTAGTGCCATTAGATAAGCAGTAAGGTCAGAGCCAGCATAGTCTAGCCTACCTGTGATGCTTGGCAAAGGATATCCCTCAAAGATTGGGACCACGTAGGAAACACCATGACCAACTTCTACTACCAAACCTGATGTCTTTCCATAAGAGTACATGGACAGTCGAGATTGATAGGCTATGTGCATTGCTGGAGTGTTGAAGGTTTCAAAGAGCATCTCTGCATACTTCTCCCTGTTGGTATAGGGACCCAGGGGAGGGTCTGACACCAAAACAGCATGTTCCTCTGTAGGGATCTTCATCTCGTGCAGAAAAAGATATTCCCAGATATCCTGCACTGTATCCCAATCCACAATGATACCATGTCTCAGGGGATTAACTAACTTCAGGTGGATATCGGGGTACAGAAGCTCATGTCCAATAAATGTTTCTTTTCGGTTGTCTCCAGTTTTAGCGGTCTCCATATAAGGTTTCCCTACTGTAGATGAAATCACATGACTAGGCCTTGGCTCTCCAGCATAGCCACATTTACAGTAACCTGTGCCGATGTCCACAACCACTGCTC